>CM070596.1:60109156-61359156 GCA_036346395.1 Hsuehochloa calcarea
TAAATCTAATAAAAATGGGGAACACACACAAACTAGTATTAAGCAACCTAATAAAAACAGGGAACACACACAAACTAGTTTGAAGATTGAAATCCTCAAAGAAGATAGCTCCTAGTGCAATCAGGCTATGAAAACTGAAAAGAAGCAACCCTTTTAACTGCTATTTCCTCCAATCTCTCATAATCAGTATACAAGCCAAGATTGAAAAAATCTTGTCTAGATAGAAGTCCATTTCTCTATGTTTCCTAAAATCAAGAAGACCAAACTAATCATGTAGATGTGGCCACGTAGCTTAAGTGGTTTTCTACCGATCAAACTGACATGTTTCACCAAAGTAGAAAAACATTTTTCTTCTTGTCAAAAATGAACAAAATGATGATCTCACCATTAGGGGTACTATCAAGGGCAGTCAGTATCACCGGGGACCTCATCGCGGCAGAGAGTCTTGAAGCCATGGACCTCATAGCAACAGAGAGTCTTGCCATCGGAGACATCACCACTGGATCGCTTGCTACTGGCGATAAAGAAGAAGAGCCTTGTCGCACTTCTTGAATCTAGATCTTGCCCCCACCGCCTCGAAATCACCCCCGCCTTCTACCGCCACCCTCTTCCTCTCTCGCTGTTTGTGCTCGGTCGCCGCACCATATTGACCAGACCGCTTCATGGCACGTCGGGGTGGAGGATCGAGGAGGCAACGGTGTGGCGTGTTGGGATGGAGGTCTGGAGGATCAAGGCGGCAACGCGGCGTAGGGATGGATGCGGCGGCGCGTCAGGTTGGGAGGTGTGTCGAGGAGGCGGCGGCGGCATCGGGTTGCATTGAGGCGTTGCCACCTCAGGGACTCGAGGTGGAGCGGCAGCGCTGTAGCGCTGTGTGTCTCGGTCCTCTTGGATAGTAGTAGTTGGGGTGGGGATGGAACCGATCGAACAGTTAAGGATCAATCCGCTTGATCCAACGGAGTAAACAGATTTTGAACCTCTTGCCTCGATTGTCTTTTGGATCGCACAATTGAGCCACATTGCTGAATTTTTGGTTCGGTTACCCATTGAGCCGTCCTGAACCACGCCCACCCCTAAGCTTCTAACGACGCGTACTTTGGGGTCTTCTCTCTCGGTCTTCTCGTACTCCAAGCTCTCGTTCTCGTTGCGATAGGCAGCCTCGAGGTCGATGGCACCGCCATCGATGACAGGGTCCTATGTCGTACACTCGTACATGAGGGAAATTATGCCCAAGATAATCTTGACAGGGGGACCCACCAGCTATCGTCGAGAAAGTGCAGCTTGACCACTCCACTACCCGGATCAATGCCAACAGCAGCAGGACATGCATCCGAATATCATCAAATCCAAAACAGACAAGAGTTTCACAATACAATTGGGTGCTGAAATCAAATGGCTATAGTCTGCATCTTCTTCATCGATCTTAAACGACTCATGCATCATAACTACTAACTAGTGCCAAACATATCTTGACATAGACAACGAACTTCCCGCCGGCATGGGGGCTTCCCTCGAGGCTAGCGATGGTGACCCACCAGTGGAAGAGATCCGTCGCGGTCACGCCGGGGAGGCACCACGCGGGCGGGTCGGCCTGGAGCCTGTCGAGCTCCTTTCTCGAGCCGTGATATTCCTCTCTGTTTGAATTTTATTTGAATTTAATGTGACGCCTCGTGTTATTACCCCAGGGGTAATCACACTTAGGCATACGAATTACTATTTATCTGCCTGGTAGAACGCCGCTCCGACGAATAGCAAGCCTTTATCAGAGTTGCGCAACAGAATAATAAGATAGAAACTGTACATCTTTATTACAGTAGTAGCCATACAAGGCTATGGTTCTTAATACAACTATTATACAAATACAAAAGGGAACTTCTCCGCTTCTCTCGCCTGCTCTAAAGTATCGCCCGCCTATTCGTCCCACGTGTTAAATATGGCGTCCATCTCGCCCTGGTCCTCGTAGTCGGTGCCTTCTCCTTCTGCGGCTGCATCGGTACCTGCAAGTCCTTCGTCCCACTCGGGAAAGTTTCAGGTCTGACTAGGATCTAACAAAGGAAAATACTAACAAGGTTGAGTACAAATGTACTCAGCAAGCATTAATAGCAAAAGATGCATTGCATGACTGATCTCTGTTCGTTATCACATTTTCTATATCATCTCTTTTCTAAAAATAACTCATTAAAATATTAAGTGGCAAATTTTAATTCTGAAAACACTACTTGTCACTCGGAGAGAAGATAGACCCCTAGCAGCACCCGTAGACTCCAATCTAGGAGACTGGCATGAATTCATGATTTGATATAGCACTGCATAGGCTTGTACCACTTTACCCATAGCTACTCTGAACTCTCTCTGAGTTAGGTCCACCGCATTTCCTTTGATGCAATTTATAGTTCAGAATATATAACATTTTCAAGTTACGTGATTAGGTCTCCACCCATTACTTTCCGTCGGTGCTGATTTAGTCACGGCGCTGACCTCGTCATACACCAAGTTCCAGTAATGTTTGTTGAGTCGGCTCTCTTCCGTGCCCAATACTCTAATATAACCCGTTGTGGAGAACTTAATTATGTAACAAGGTAGCATTTTCTGCCCGCCGAAATGGGAAAATAGTTGGTAGTGAATTTACGGCCTCTGACCGAGTAAGAGTTTTGTTGGTCCTTATATTTTAACCATATGTAAAGGGGTCTCACCTCTTACCTCATCATCATCGTCGTCGTCGCTTCCCCAGCCAGGGCCCCTTTACCAATCTAGTAATTCTCATTTCTCATCTCACTCATCATCTTTGTTCTCTTATCTTTTCTCATCATCTTAATCCGATTTAATTTTGAGAAATAGTTTTGATGCAATACATATATGATAGAGTAATATACGGTTTACATTTAATATAACTATATTTATGATCAAGAGAATAGCTTGCCTTTGGAGTTGTAGGAAAGGTCGGCGTTAAGTAATTCCCGATCAGTTACTTCGGTCGGCGTTGGTTCGTCCTCTGAAGCAATGCGGCAATACGAATAATATATAAATAAATACTTAGTTGAGTTTTAGTGATAGTAGGCGTATAAGGTGTTAATACAACTCCTTTTGTTAGCCAATGTTAATTTAACAATATTTTTCGGATCCCAACCCAGTTAGCACTCTCCCACTAAAATCATTCTACAATTAACTCGTTCTATAGTCGTAATTGCCGAACTCGCGCTCTATCACCAGACACGCACTACTACTCGTGCTTATACTCCGCTACGCTTGCATGAATTTACTCGAGTGCGTACGGCTATTAATACAATTTTTTTTCTAAATTTTACCGATACTATAATACCCTAAACCTAATTTCCTAACTCTAATCCCACCTAATCCCTCTCATCTAACCCCTAATCACTCTCTCTCTCCCCACCCCTCCCTAAACCAGCCGACACCAACCCGCTGCCTCCTCTCATTCTTATCCTCTCCCACTCTCTTGCTCTCCATTTCTCTCCCAGGCGCCGCCGCCTCCTCCCTCCAGTTCGGCTCCCTGCGTTGCCTCCGGCTCTCCTGCGCCGCCTCCCGGCTCCGGCCGCCCGCCTCCCTCGGTTCCTGCACGCCCTCGGATCCCCTCGCCCTGACCGCCCTACTCCGGCTCCCTACGCCACTCACCGCGCGCCTCGGTTCCCGCTTGCTCGAGGCCCACTTAGTCCAGGCGTCGCTCCTCTGCTTTCTCCCGGCGCAGGCTGGATGGCCCGACCGCCCGCCTCTCCCGACCCGATCTCCTCTCAGCTCGCCCTGGTCTAGCGCGAGCCGGCCCGGTCCCAGTCTGCTGGTCCAGGGCCGCTCCTCCCGTATGCAGTCGCCTCCAGCTCCACCTTCGGCTCGGCCTTCATGGCGCCGCCGCGCTCCTGTGCCGCTCCCTCTCTCTCTGGTCTCCCCCAGGGCGCTGCGCCACCTCGGCTCGATCCCTGGCCTAGCGCGCTCTGACCCGGCTAGCTCGGCTTGCAGCCGCCAACCGCCTCGGTCCTCTGCTATGCTAAGGTAGTACTACTTCCTTTAACCAATTTCTCTACTCCCTTCCCCCTATTGCTCTAGGATGCGATGAACTGAGAGTCATGATGCTGCTACTGTGAGATATTCTATGTGTGAATGATGTGAATGTGTAGTGCATACTGAGGTGTAACTGAGGTTACCTCTGCTGGGATTTGTCGGTTTTGGGGAAGATGGCCGGCAGTGGTGGTGGTCGTCCTCCTGCTGGTCTCGGCGCCACCCTGCTCTCCGGTCTTCACCCTTCTCCCTGTAATGCAAGCTGGGTAGGGCTTTGTGTATGCGATGAAATGGGTTGTGCAAGGGGAATGGATATGGGTGAGGAGGTTTCTGGATATGGCCAACTGTGCTCTCGTGAGGTGAGGTGGTAGTGAGGAACAGTAGGAGAAATGAATGTGGAATTTGGGCAAGAGGCTGTCTTCGGTTGTTTTGCTTTGGCTCTGCTGTGCTGGGGCTGTGCTACCCTATGTCCAGGGGTGATGGGTTGGATACACCCAGTGATGCTTTGACTGAGGTGTGGTTTAATGAGATATGCATTGAGGGATTATACTGTGGTTATAGCAATTGCAAATAGTAGGTGTTGGATTCTAATAATATCGGATGAAGAAACCCACGGAAGTGACAGATACCCAATGACCTCGAGTGGTCTGGATATCTCGACGATCAAGGGGCCAACTAACTCCTGTTGGTCTAGATATCTTGATGGTCAAGGGACCGACTACTCAGGTTGTTCCGGGTATCCTATTGCACTTTGGAAAAATCTGATGGCCACTTCCTATATTCTATTACTCACGAATAATACTTTCAACTTAGCTTGCTAACCCTTTTCTGATTTTCCTAATGAGCGAGGAAAATGGATCGCGAGATGGTTCTATGGACAGGCGCTCAAAGGGCAAGATGACAAGGATGGCTGCTGCTACAGGAATGCAAGAAGCGGATTATGCTTTAATTATTTGTTGTTAAAAACATTGCAATTGGTTGGAAAATTAATCTTGTAACAGTTGATGTATTGAGATGATGTTATACTGATATAGAAATACTTCATGTTATCAAATGTGTTAATTATGTGGGTTATCAAACGCTTCGTGTTATCAAATGTGTTAATTATGTTATCAGCTGTGCTCTCGTTCTCGTACTGATCAGCAATGTCGCGGTTGATCGGGTAGTCGAGCAAAGGGTCATAGAGAACGGAGACTACGGACAGCAGGAGACCTTGTCTCGTGAAGGCCGGGGCCCAATTGTTCTGGAAGACATCCAGGACCATCTCTCCCTTCCGAGTCGGTGTTCGGATGGTACACCTGCAGATCGACACATGCGTGGAGGAGATTAGAACTAAGATTAGAGAGAATCAAAAGGAATTATCCATCGTGCATGTGCATGAACATGCATCTATCTATCCCCTCGTGCATCGAACAGCTGCAAGTAGTGGCTATGATCCAAGCCCTTTTCGTTGTATTGAGTGGTAAACCCAATCCAATCTAACGACTGATCATGTATATATATGCTTGATCTAGAATCCAATTTTATATATCTTCTTGATAAAATTCATGAATAAAGATCAAACGTACGCTAGCTAGACTCTTAATTGATATGGAGTACTTGATTGATCCTTGCATATATAATAATATGATAATTCACGCACCAGTTGAGGAATTTACATGCATGAATGGTTGCATCTGAGCTAGGCAAAGCAACGACAGCATACTTTGATACTTTCTATAAAAGGCAACCAGTTCCAACTTCCAACTGATATACAGTCAGGCATGCATCAGCCCCCGTTTCAAGAAAAATAGACATCCATCAGCTCAAGAATTTGTACCGACCAACTTTAGCAAGCTCAAGAACAAAGTAAACTATCATGTCAACAATTATCATCAATCAATCAAATCATCCAAACCGCACACACTTTTGCGATCGAGAACATACAGAACAGAGTTACCAAAACCATACTAGTTAAGTTCACCTTCCAATAAGGATCGAATGATCGATCGCCCAAATTAATGCGACCAACTATTCTTCAGTCTTCACTTTCTCAACATCACATATACTATATGGAGACCTCTTAAGAGAGAATTTTTCATGTGCCCTTCTTCTACGATCCATGCGGTAGATGGTAAGGAGACGACCAGTTCTGAACAAACTCCGCTGCTCTTCTCCACAAGGGACCGATCACCCCACTGTCATGGGGTAATGCGACCGTACTGCTTCCTGAATGACCAGGACTAGAATTTGCGCGCCTTTGTCTCATGGGGTAATTCGACTGTACTGCTTCCTGAATGATCAGGACCACAATTACCTGCCTTTACTGGATAATAAGAAACAATTGGCGTCGAGGCGTACTTCCGCGTCCAAACCCTGGCCTTCTTTCTTCTCGTACAGCTCGATCTGGTCCTCGAACTGATCGGCAATGTCGTCGTTGATCGGGTAGTCGAGCAAGGGGTCGTTGAGGACGGAGACTATGGCTAGGAGGAGGCCGTGTATTTTGTAGGTCCGGCTCCAATTGTCCTGGAAGATGTCCAGGATCATCTCCCTCTCCGAGTCGATGTTCGGATGGTACACCTGCAGATACATGCATGAGTTTAAAACTAAGCAAGAAAAGGAACCGGAAGAAATTCATGGTGCATATACAGGCATGGACAAGAGCAATCACGATAGATATCAAAGGCCAATCGCGATGACTGATGGATGTATATGCGTGCTCAACGATCAAGCAATTGTTGCTATCTCTTGATCAAATTCGCCAACTATGTATTCATTTTTTATAGATGATTAACAACTCTCTGACTACGCATAGGAGCAGAGGCACACACGTACGTATAGCGAAAATTCGTTACTAAGAATCAAAGATGATGGCTTAGCTTGTTGATGGCATTAACCAGATCGATCTATTCATGCGTCAAATTAACCAGCAATACACGTACGCACCTTCGTTTTGAAGGTAAGCTTCGGGGGCCGGAAGGGGAAGTCGTGGGGGACGAGGACGTCGAGTGGGAACGTCCCGCCGGCGTACGGGCTTCCATCGGGGCCGTCGATGACCACCTCCCAGTGGAACAGATCCGTCACTGCCGCCGCCGTGGATCCTTCCCGTGGTCAGGGCACCAGCATGCTTGAAACCTCCAGCTAATTTGGATTCCTCACAATGGCATCCAAACAACATTTGGTTTTGAATTGGACTACAATTCCACTCCACAATTTCACGTCATCCAAACGCTACAATTGACGATCGCATCCAAGCAAAGCAATGCCAATCAGAGCACAGCTTGTGCCCAGAAAATACCAAGAGCGAACTAGTTTGCACTGGCAGGGCAGGGGAAGAGGCCGTTCAACTCACGCAAGGCACGGCATCATCGATCTGAAGCTGAAGGTTCACATCATCACTCCTCTGGAGTCCACAGGCAACACAACTCACTGGAATCTAACATATGATCCGCGTCCTACCCCAACAAAGGCTATAGGCATCTGTACATTTCTTTATATACACATACAGCAGGATACAAGATTTATTAATGGAATTATCAGGTCAACTTAAAATTCTGATTTGAGGATACCTAATTTATGCTGACAAGATTCAGCGCAGCTGAGGCACAGCAGGCCCAACATTTGCTTGGCTTTCGCCTCAAAACAGCGAGTCAAGATACGAGCAGTCATACAGACGGCCAAACTGGAGGAGGCTGCCATACGTTCTATCCCACACCCCGACAAAAAGAGCGTCGGTGTCCGGGCTAAAAGACATGCCAGATATCTCGCCAAAGAAGTCCAGCTCTTGCCTTTTGTTGTAATCACTCCCGACATCGAAGATGTGGACAAAGTCTGCTGGTTCTGCCATCGACATGAACTGCCCATCTGATGTGAAGCGGATTGATCTAATGGCTCCAAGGTTACCCCTCAATACATGGACGGATTTTGAGAGATTCCTCACGTCCCAAATTCGGCATGTCTTGTCTTGGTTGCCAGTAGCGAATGTTCGGCCGTCAGGACTCCAAGCTGATGCAAATGAGTAATCCCAATGGCCTTTCATGGAATGAAGAGTCTGCATCCAGAAACAAAATAATGTACCAGCTTAATCACACATCATATCAACACTTTCATGTGAAATATTGATCAGAGCTTCGTTAACATCTATATGATGTTTTATGCCTGGATTTGCGTGTGCTGGTATACCTTTCCTGAATTGGCATCAATAAGTAACCCATTAGGGTCGTCCCCCACAATAATAACAAGCTTTCTGTCGGGACTCAGCGATGTATGCTGCATGAACAAAATAACAATACATAGTAAGGCCAGAGTACAGCAATAAAAACATTCGAAGCATTCCATAACAAAAGATATGTTGAAAAGGCAGTGATGTTGCATCCATTTACAATCAGTGTTCAGTACTTCGTAGGAAAGGCAGTGATAGGAAAAAGGAAAGAAAAGGGTTCTGTAGTTGGCACATGCGAAATTATCTTGTGGGGTGGCAAACTGACAATTGCCAAATATGCAACACCATACTTTTCTTTAGGCACTAAATCCAGAAGACTGAAGTACAGAAGAACCGCATAATGTCATGACATTATGGCAATATAAATGTTAGATACTCCATTTTGCTCTTTAAATCCATCATAAATTCGTACCCTAATTTTACTAGGTTTGCCAACAGCAAGGTGCCTAACATGGCATAACAAGATGATTGTAAAGAAGCACATTGAGATGAACAAGGAAACAAGACTATAACCATATGTACCAAAAAGAAGAAAAAGGCAATGCATCTCTAGTACAAACTACAAACGATATGTTCCATATTTCCAACCATACCACAAGAAAAAAAAAAGAAACAGGAATAACCGAATAACCAAAGGGACTTACGTTCACTGGCCAGTCAAACTGAAAATGCTTGCAGAGATGGAATCTCTCCATGTCATAGTCTCTTACACCAGAGTCATTGTTTGATGCCATGAAGTGAACAGCGCCACTGGGGGGAAAACCAGAACTGACATGAACATACATTCATCAATGTTGCATCTTTAATAACAGGGATAGGACGTTACCTAGAAGTATTGAATATTTCAACTGCATTAGTAATAGCATTATCATCATATGTTGTTCGACAGCAAAAGCTTATTCCTTCTCGATCAAGGTGCTGCATTTCATGTCAACAAAGGATTAAAAAATCAACAGAAGATCAATATCAAGAGTTCATCAACGTATTAAGCATGTGAAGATCAATATCAAGAGTTCATCAACATATTAAGCATGTGAGCACATGCACAAATGCATCAGTTAGTTATTTTTCAGAAAAAATTGCATAACATTGGTCAGTTTGTTTAAGTAGAGCAAAACCAGTGATTATGTTGGTCTACCATGCACATCTCACCGTAACATTCCAATTTCATAAGAGATAATTCCAGTGGTTAGAATCGATAGTGCACGAGGAGCGAGGTGAGCATTCAGTAAAAGAATGATATTGATGAATGCAAACATTATAAATAGTGGCAACTTGTCAATCCTCATATAGCTAGCACACCATGCCAATAGATAGCACAGCTATTGGTTGGATTCAAAAGGAGTTGAATCAGTCTGGAACTCTGGATAACTTACCTTGCAGATTAGCTCTCCTTGAAATCCGCCAGCTACCAGCAAATTGTCCATGACTGCCAAGGTACTAACTTGAGTTTGAGAAAACCCCTCTAATAAACTTCCTGGGTGCTTCTGTAATAAGAGATCCATAAACATTAATAGAAGAATAATAACCAGAGAAGCTGCAGAGAAAGGGAAAATTTAGACAGAAAAGGAACTGGAATAATTAATCATACCTCCCTAGGTGCCACATGTCCTTGGACATTCATAAGTTCAGTATCCACACCACTCAATGCCGACCAGTGAAGAACTGAGTAATGTGACATCAGGTAGACGTCATGCTTGGATGTAGCCCATACTAAATTTCTAAGCTGCAGGAACAATTCGGGTCAATTGTTTCGTACTCTTCACATTTGCAGATCAAAATCATATAAAACTAAAAGAGAGGAACATCAATTAAGAATTTGCGACTGAATGCAAATGATTAGCTTAAACACAGCAACATATAAGTTTACTGATTGACAATAGATTATAGGCAGAACAACATAATAAGGACCTGCAGAGATCCCTGAACATGTTGAACCGTTACAATAAAAGTGTGCCCAAAGTCCCAAATAGGCAATGCAAACTTAAATTAATCCCAAAGATAAAAGAATTCAACACCAATCCTTATTTTCAGACAAGAGACTAAGCAGGAATACCTTGCTCTTTTTTTAACATATGAATACATTACATCCATGCAAAGTTTCATCAATTATTTCATGTTTCAAAACATTTAGTTCAACAAAATTTAGTACAAATTCGAGAAGATAATACAGATAAAAGCACTTATGCAAAAAAAAAAATTCTTCAAAGTAGCAATTAGAATTTGCAATCAAGCACAGCGTAGTTGACTGAAATAGACAAACACAACCAATTATGGAGTATGCTTAGCAACTTCGCACCTAAGTAATTCTTTGATTTTAATATTCAAGGAGATGGTACAGCAAAAACTATGAAGACAAAAGATCAAGATGAACATTGACTGAGAAAGTAACTTAATAAGTCTAAAGCTGGTTCGGATAATGAAATGTAGAAACATACTCTTAAGATATCTAAACAATTACACGGAAGGCAGAATGAACCCACCTGAAAATGTAGGATAGTCGATTTTACTGATCTGGTATTTTGTCTGAATTCATAATACATTCCACCTTTCTCAGTTGGTTTGCATTCCTGTTTTAAGGCAAGTGTCCACTGTTAACCACATGCAGATAGAAAAAATTGCACGAACTGAACTTTCTGAAAGACACACCTTTGCTGCTGCTTCTCCAGAATTAGGCATATTCTCATAATTTTTGTACTGCTCTAATCTGGTCTGTCTGTATTTTTCACGTGTGATAGCTAGCTTCTCCCATGGTATTCCTTGAATGTCCTTTCCTTTTCTTACATCCGCTGACGAAGTATCTGGGATCTTGTCATTCTAAACAAAAAAGGAAAAACAACCATTTAGAGCGCTGCAGTGTGGTTCATGTAGTTAAAACAATGACCAAGTTGCCACTCAGAAAGAAAACCATATTTATAGAAACTCTTATTGGTAAAGTTCAAGACTGGTTTATAAATCCAAAAACTGACCAAGGGAGATAACCGCTTTCTATATCCTATGTCGAGAATTAAAACAAATTGACAGTAATTTAGCAATGGAAGACAGAATAGATAAAACAATGGAAGCATTTATATAGCATAGCAGGTGAAATCATAGGTAGAGAGGCGCAATCTTGCAAAAAGATAGTTGCGTAGATAGTACCAAAAGGTTGGGATGATGAACGATAGAAGACAAAGGACATTGTGCAACTATATAAGAGGACAAGCTTCATGGATTCAGACAACCCTCAAAAGTCTAAACAGGCAACTGCATCAGGCCCCCAAGTCTCAACAGCCAACACAAGATGCGCGATCATTGTTGTCGTTTTCGTGGATTCAGAATGCATAATCAATGCCCCCAATCAAGCCATTTATAAACTGATTGAATGTCTACTCCATGCGTAGTATCTAGTATTCCATCACAAGTAGCATGTGGACTAAGTAACCGAAACATATCAGCAGCTGAGCAACATACAAGTGTCCTACACTTGTAGTTCTAGTTATCAGTGGAATAATGAATGATCTAGTAACCCGACAAGAACTGCGTTTAAAAACAATGTTGCATCGACTTGATTCCAAAAGCAGTGACGCAACAATACAAAATAACGGACATACCGACTGGCCGTACTCTTCATCCTCCGAATCGGAGTCCCTAATTCCGCGCTCTTGGTGCTCGTCGCCCATGTCATCAGCGGGCTCATCCATGTCATAATCATCCTCCATGTCTTCGATGTGGTCTTCGTGATAATTGCACATGGATCCTCTCCTAAGTGAGAAGCGTCCCTAGCCTGCAAACAGAACATCATCACCATCAGCAATCACGCCCTCGCTGAAACGAACTGCGCATCAAGCAAGCAAACAAGCGCCTCTAGAACTTTCCACACCCATCCACTAACAGCAGTTGCCAATCACAACAACAAATACTAGAAGCTCTTCGCAGTTTCTATCAGCAACTAGGCAGCTTCTAGCATCACATACCGTTTGCCTGTTCTAAGTTCTAAGCACTTGCGGATTAAGCAAACACGAAGAGAAAATCCGCACCAAATGGAACGAAGTCAACACAGGGTAGAATTCCCAAGCATATCAACAAGGAGAAGAAAAAAAAATCACACACAGAGTCAACAGTCACATCATTAGCAGCAGACTAATCATCCCCAGAACCGAAAAATTCCTCCCCAAAATCCAAAAAAAACAAACGCGCTTTTTCCTCAAATCAGGCTCACACACCACCAATCCCCACGCCCCCCGCTCCAAACCCTAGACGCCGCCGCCTCAAACCGCCCACCACCCAGATCTACCCTAATTCGAACAGATCACCGTTTCTCACCACTGAAACCCCCCAAAAAAACGCAGAAATGAAGGACTGGACGCACCTGGCCCGATCAAGCGGGGGTCGAATCGGCCGCCGGGGGGAGCGGAGAGGGAAGCCTGCGCCTCAGACGACGCCGCCCGAGCCGAACCGAGACGGAATCCCCGGTAATATAAGCGACGGGGAGCCGCTACCTTTTTCCTAATATCTTTTCAGTTTATTTTCCCTTCCACTTTTTGGGTGTTTTCCCCTCTCCCTCAAACTGCTTTTTATCTCTAATTCCCGTCTCGTTTTCGGAATTACTTTACCGAATTTTATTCTGTGGCGTAATGATTTTATTTTTCGTGCCTGTTCCTGTGTTCGTCCGTGGAGTGGGTTAGATCCTGCTCCTAGGAGTAGGAGGGATAGCGTTGGGAGGAGGAGGAGGTGGAGGTGGTGGATAATATAGCGCGAAGCGGCGGGGTGGTGGGAATTGACGGGTTTGCCCCTGTGAGGTTTGAACGAAGTGTTAAGAGATGACGGATAATAATACCCGACGATTCAATGTAAAAACATCGCATTGGTGGTTGTTTTGAGGCCTCGTTCTTATTCCCTATATCCGTTTTCGTATAAATGTCACGAATATAGAGCATAGACTGGGATATAAGAATAACAATATCCGGTCCGTACATATTTGATGGGATATATTGATAAATGAGTAAAATGGATACTTACAAAACGTTAAAATGGACACGGGAACATTAATATCCTCTACGATTTAATGGTCATTGACCATTTATAATTTGAATTTATACTTATGTTTGTCAAATACGATAAATAATTTTCTAGTTTGTTATATAATCGACGCTTTCATTAACTAGTGGAATTTTTTCTTTATGTGTGTACTACCGATGCGTTAGTTATCCGTAACCGATTTGAATTCGATCTATTTGTCCGTGTTTGTATCCCAAAATTAATATTTGCATTAGTATTTGTACTGATTCGATGGGAAAAATATAGGTTAGAATTAAAAAAAAGGGCAATATGCGACGACATCTGTCGAACCCGGGAACGAACTATTCTGGATTCTCTGTGTTTCATACACTAGTCTAAGAACAGCTATCGTTTACACAAAAAATAAAAATGATAGCGAATTCATATCACACATTTATTTAATAATAATCAGAGTTTATTACAATTAGGCATAAGGCTAAATAAAAAGATACAACATAAAGCATAAATAAATGAATAGGCTACACGATTTGCCACAGACAATGGTCTAACGCGTGATCTAGTCCTCCAAATCCTCACCGTCTGGGTAGAATTCTTCTCCCGAATAATAATTTATTAAGCAAGAGTGAGTACAAAATGTACTCCGTAAATTACATCCAATAACAGATATAATGCATGCAGGATAATGTCAAAGGAAGGTTGTATGGCTGTTTTGCACAAAGCTATATTTCCAAGTTTAAATACATTTACTAAGTTTCAAGACCGTTTTTAACTTATATCTAAAAATGTTAGACCTTGTGGACTGGTAGTAAAGGACCATGTGGATTGGTCGTAGTATTTGTGATGATGAATAATTAACGGTTGGGTTGCATTGATATTTGCGCTTGTGAAAGTTTTGGCTATTGGAATTTTCAGTTTGGGTAGTCAAATCGGTGATACTCGATGATCCCTTTTGACTGGACTCAGAGTACTATAGCACCGAGTACCTAGTGATATAGCTAAGAGTATTGTAGCTCAGAGCACTGTAGCCCGAGTATTGTATCTATGAGTACTGTAGTTACGAGTACTGAGTGATAGAGCTCCGGGTACTATAACTTCGAGTACCGAGTGATAGAACTCCAAGTACTGTAGATCCGAATACTAAGTGGTAGAGCTCTGAGAAATGTACTCAGTCGTAAGTCGAGGTATGTAACAAGTACGAAGGATGGTCGAAACTACAGTGACTAGTCGATGGTTGAAGCTACAGTGACTGATCGGTAGTTGTAGACTTCTGGTAGGTGGTCATAGGCTTCTCGTAAGTGGTCGTAGGCTTCTGATAAGTGGTCGTAGACTTTGAGTGCTTTAATTCCTGTAATTTTCGGGTATCTCGAGTACTCGTGTCTAGTCGACCAGCAGTATGACCGGCGTGTACACAGTGGTAAGACTGGTTTTATAGAGTCATCTCGAGTTGTTTTCTGAAAGATGGTATTTAAGGTCATGGATGATCCGGTTCGTGTTTATTGATAGATGAGAGTGTGATATGTGTGTGTGAACTGAAATTAGTCAAGTTGGAGAACTTGTGCTGGGAAAATATTCTTTGATCTTTGCATATGCAGGTTGAGCATGAAGACGATTATGGTCGATGACAAGGAAGACCGGAACTAGGATGGGGAAATCCAAGGTTCAGGTGATCGTGGATGTCACGAGGTGGTCGTGCTTACGCTAAGGCACATGTAGATCAAAGGTAAATGCATGTTACGTGGTCAAAGCCACAAGAGGTTCTGTTCTGAAGGCTTCGACATGTAAGGACGTTTGGAAGGTACTCTTAACCAAAAGGTTTAGAGATTTTGAAAAAGCCATGATTTGAAGGGTTTTGGATCCCTTGTCTTTCGGAAGAGATAGGATTGCGTGTCCATGTTGATAAGGACACGATTTAGACCCCTAGCATATAAAAGCAGAAAGAGGCCAAGTGTTACACGAGGTTGTTGGTCGTGGCGGCTTTCGGTAGAGAGTTTTTGGTGTTTTCATTCTAGGGTGTGAGGAGTGTCGTCAGCACTTTGTAGCCACAAAACATGATTGAGTAATAACATATCAGATCTTTTCAAGAAAGACCAATCATATCTGTCGACGTGTGCTTCTGGACATCATGTTCGATTTGTTCTTGTTCATCGTCTTCTACAAGTTCTTCTGTCTTCGACCAGCGTCTGTGTTGATCAGTTTTCGACGTGTTTGTGTTCCGAGCAATGGTCGTAACTCCCTTTGATCAGGTTGTCATCATCACCCTCGATCACGAGCTAATCTGTTCAACCGGTTGTCGACAATATCATTGACTGGCAAAACAGTTCAGAGCCGTTTCGACCACTACGACGAGGAGATAAACTCGTACGAGTACGTTGCATTCGGTTGTCAGTTGAATCCAACACAAAACTTTTTTAGCAAGTCGAAAATAAGGTGTTACAATCATTCACCCCCTCTGATTGTCGTATCTGATCATACAAGTGGTATTTGAGCAAGTTGCTTTGGCATCAGAGAGGTATGTGAATCGACCCCCATGCTAGATGGCACTGATTTTGCTTTTTAGAAGTGTTGTATGCAGGCATATATTGAGGCTCAAGGTAGTGATATTTAGAATAAGATTTCTAGTCCTTATGAGGTCCCGGTTATTGTTACTAATTTAAATAAAACAGATGTTGATTTAAATTCTCAAGCACGTAACCTGCTGTTTCAAGGGATCTCTTGCAAAGAATTTGATCGTGTAGCTCGTATTCATTCTGCCCACTTAATATGGAAAACTCTTTGCGATTATCATGAAAGGACCACTAAAATTAAGAAAGTGTGTAAAAATCTGTATCAAAAAGAATATTCTGATTTTGCTATGAAGCCCGATGAAGCTATCGATGATCTTTTAGCTCGGTTTGAAAAAATATTGAGTAATTTACGCGGTGTTAATGTTATCCCTACTAATAAAGATAATGTAACTAAAATTTTGAGATCTTTAAGTATTGAGTGATTGATGGTTGTCACAACTATCAATCAAACTATTGATCTAGATACTTTAATCATAAATGATCCGGAAGCCACCATTCCAGACTCCACCAAGATCTTGTGATCCTATCTCTCGGGGTAACTCCAGAGATAGTGGGATCAAGCATGCTTTTCCTACGAATCTGACTGTCTCTCCGCAGATCTCATTTGCGACGGAGACAATTATAACCCTGAGTTCCCTACCGGAGGATTACTCCAAGTCGCCAGATGGTGTCTCTCGAGCACTCCTCAAGCGGGAGGCCTCAAGCGCAAGTGAGAATCATCAACGGAGGTCTTCGTCCTTCCTCAAATCGAGTCAACCTCATGGAGGACGAAATGAGAACCCTCCCGAAGATCACGCTGCGCCTCCTCGTAGTAATGGCAAGGGAACCACCATGCGGACAGAGAGAACCAACACTCGATGAACGCGAGAAAATCCTCGACATTCTCGCACTCCAGAGAGAAGGCCTCAAAGATCGGACGGGAGGATTTTGAGGTCATCCAAGAAAGAAAATTGCAGCCGGAAGAACTCGCTCAGGCGCATTCAATATCGATCACAGGAGGTACAAGAACTCCGGACATCAACGACTTGCTTGAGAATCCCAATCAAGAGCTTGCTCGAGCGCGAGATCGATCTCTTTCTTGAGGAGATTGCGCAAAGGCTTGAACTGTGATGACAAGACCGGAAGTACCTCGTCAACAACATTCGGTAGTCGTAGCAATGCGACTTCTTCACTACTGATCAATCGAATATTTCTCTCGTAGGAATCGACACGGTCATAAGTCACATCGATCTCCTATTCGAGAAATACTTTTCGATCGGTGATGATCAAGTAGCCCTCAGGAGGTGATCAATCACTACTCCGCAAAGAAATTCACAACGGTGGATTACGAGGAGTATTCCTCAAGAACCGAGACCTACAATGAGCAAAGTCACCGTTGCGGGTATCGTCGTATCGATCACTGGCGACATTAACCCTTCTTTCCTACAAAGAAGGCGCTCAAGTAATTACGGATCTGGGCATTTTCGCCGACCTTGACGATTATTTGCCACCTCATTTTCGACCGGTGAACATGGAGAAATTTGATGGATCTCAAAATCTTTTCTCTAGTATTTGGAGTACCAAGTCGGATAATTACGCATAATGGTAAACAATTAGCAAGTGCAAAATTTCGGGAATTTTGCGACGAGTTGGGTACCAAGTTATGCTATGCTTCATGCACATCCCCAAAGTAATGGGGCGGTTGAGCGTGCAAGCGGCCAAATAATGCGAGGAATTAAAACTCGAGTCTTGACCCGACTTGTTAAGCGCTCGGGGCTTGGGTACAAGAATTACCTTCCATATTATGGGCGTTCGTACAACCACCAATCGAGCAACAGAGAAACACCATTTTTTCTAGTGTTGGAGTCAAGCCATGCTTCCTCCGGAGCTAAAATTGCGATCGACACGAGTTGAAACCTTCAACAACTCGGACAGAACAACTTCGAGCAGATGACATTAACCTACTCGAGAGAGGAGAAACCTAGCATTAATTCGCTCGGCGGTCTACCAACAAGCCTGCAGCAGATACTATGATCGTAAGGTCCAACCTCGCGACCTTCTTTGAGGTGACTTGGTATTGAGGCTCGCCAATCCAAGTCTAACCGAATAAACTTTCCCTAAATGGGAAGGTCCTTACGATGGTCGAAGTAACTCGGCGGCCTGATCGACTAGCAATGGAAGATGGACGAGTTCTCTCAAACTCTTGGAACATCGACCGATTCACGCAAATTCTATGTGTGACCGATTTCTCAAGCAATAAAAGTCGAGTTCTTTCTACCTCTTTTGCCTTATTTTCGAGTAGTGCTTTTTAATCTTTCGACTATGATATGAAAACACCCGCTTTTCTTTACAGCTTTGGCAGTGCGAGAAACGTCATCCGACGAAACTTCTCTCTCTGCATGTGGTTCCGCCACTAGAAGGAATTTCAAGCATTGACTCGTTACTCATTTTCTTCGCCAAGACAAAGAGCCCGGTTCTATCCATCGAAATGTTCTCAAAGCCAACTCTCTCAATCTTAGTCTATTTTTTCACAATTCAAAAATATTCTAAGTAGAGTACACTTTCTTACATTTGTTCGACCACCTTTGATGTACTCGATTTGTTTTAACCGGTGAAGGAAGAAACACACCTAGTCGAAGTCTTTCCTCTCTGCATGTGGTCCTCGCCCACTAGAAGGAAACTTCCTAGCCTTGCGATCTCCTACTTTTGCTCTGGAAAAGACTTATCAAGTCCACCAAAAAGGACGAGCAATTACTAAAGTCCTCTAAGACGCCCTGCTTAACTCAAGTTCTTGTTCTTGGTTCGATTAAACTAGTCGGAAATGAAAACATCACCTAGTCGAAGCCTTTCCTTTCTCGCACGTGGTCACGCCCACTAGAAGGAACTTCCTAGTGTCGAGTCGTTTTACTCTTTCGACCGATGCTTGACAACCGTAATAAAAGCTATAAGTTAAATAAACCTCTCTTTGTTTTCGAAAAACCGTTTCAAACACTATTTATTTAGAAAATCAGATCAAAAAGAATATTCTGATTTTGCTATGAAGCCCGATGAAGCTATCGATGATCTTTTAGCTCGGTTTGAAAAAATATTGAGTAATTTACGCGGTGTTAATGTTATCCCTACTAATAAAGATAATGTAACTAAAATTTTGAGATCTTTAAGTATTGAGTGATTGATGGTTGTCACAACTATCAATCAAACTATTGATCTAGATACTTTAATCATAAATGATATTTTCTCTAGATTGAAAACCTATGAGATGGAAGTTTTACCGTCTAAGATTGACAAAACCTCCATCTTTAGCACTTGTGACTAACCCCGTGCAGGTGGCTTCGACGAGTCCTTTTCTTGTGTCTGCTTTGTCTTATTTTTCAAAGGAACGGTTCGAACAGCTCCCTGAAGAGGATTTAGTATTGATCTCCTCACGAGCATACAAGTCACTCAACAACATTAGTATGAGGAAGCGATGTGGCATGTCAAGTACGATCAAGTGCCATGAGTGTGGCGAGCCAGGCCACATTAAGATGGAGTGTTCCAAGCTTAAGGGGAAAGTGATCAAGGAAGACAAAAATTATCGACGTCGGTCATTCAAGAACAACACAAATGGTGGCAATTTCCGTCAGAAAATTATCAAAAGATCTCTTAGCGATCGAGCATCTTGATCTGAGTGATTTGGAATATGGAAGTTGCGATGGCGACGACCACTACAAAGATGATGCTAAAGGTAAGAAGAAGAAGAACGATGACTTCACGGGTATGTGCTTCATGGCAAAAACAAAAACGACGAAGATGATGACAGATTGACAAGTGATCCCCATGAGGTAAGACCATCATATGATGAGCTTGAGGATGGTCGTATTAAACTTGCTATTGGACTGAAAAAGATAAAAAAGAAACTAAAATAAAATAATTATCTTGTTGAAATCAATAGACTTAGAGCTTTTACTCCATATAAAGAATCATGTGAGTCTTGTCAAGTTTTACATTCTGAGTTAGAGACTGCTAGGTCATTAAATGCATCAAACTTGATTCAACTTAGGAATGTAAATGCTAAATTTGATAAATTAATGTTGGCACATGACTCTTGTGATGAAAAGTTAAAGCTTACAAATAATAAAATTGAAAAACTCAAGTTTGGTTCTCCTATATGTTTAGAGTCAAGTATTTCAAATGCTTAAACTAAAACTTGCTCTAATTGTGGACTACTAGAAGCTAGACTTAATTCATCTCAAAATAATTCAACAGATATGTTATCATGAGATATCCTCCTACTCTAACTGTCCTAAATTTACCATAAAATAGAAGTTTTAACTAGACAACTTAATGATTTTACTAAAAAATAAAAATTAGCTCAATCTAATGCTTCTAAGAAACTTGTGAATGAATCTATTAACTACACAACTTGTCTCACTCTATCTAAAGAAAATGTGTATCTCAAGGACACTTTAGAAAGATTTTTCTTTGACAAGAAAATTTTGAATATGATTATAAACAAGTCTAAAGTGAGTGTTAAACATCTTGGTCTAGTATTTATTTTGTTGAGCATGCCAAGAATAATCCTCCTAAAATTGTTAAGTATCTTGAACTTGAAAATTTTGAAGTAGAATCTGAACTAAAACAAATTATTTTTAAATCAGCTGGTATTGCAAAAGACCCATCTGCCAAAGTGGGTGCTGTAAAGATAATAGATACAACTTTTCATCAAGACAAATATAAATGCACTCATTGTGGTAGAGAGGGTCATTTGGTTTAATTTTGCTTTCGAAAAGTAAAGAAAAGAAAGACAAGTTAAGGAATATTTCTCATACTCGAGTGGAGTTTGCTCAAGCTCCTAATCATCGTTTTGTTCCCTCTAAACAAGGTTCTGCAGGTTTGGAAATTTCTGCGACTGGACCGGTACAACCGTCGTCTGTCGTCGCGTATCTCAATATTGGTTACCTAAAACTTTATTCTCTAACCCTAGTACCAAGATACCAACGATTGTTCATGCTTTGTAGGCTCCTCGCAAGCGGAAGGAGAACATATGGTTCATTGACTCCGGTTGCTCTCGCCACATGATCGGAGATTCTCGATGGTTCTTCTCCCTCACTCATGCCACCGGTGATGAGATGATTACTTTTAGGGACAATGCTCATGGACGAGTTCTTGAAAAAAGGTACTGTAAGCGTCAATGACAAATTCATTTTAAAAGATGTTGCTCTTGTCAGTAAGTTAAGCTATAATTTACTTTCAGTTTCACAGTTGATAGACGTTAATCTGGAAGTGAGGTTTAAAAATATTCTTGTTGCATTTTAGATTCATCTGGTAATCTAGTATGCAAAATTATTCGAGTTGGTCGTCTGTTTAAGGGTGACTTTTCATATTCATCATCCTTTGATCTTAGGTGTCTTGTTTCATCTGATTATAAGGATTTACTTCACTGGCACCGTAGACCAGGTCATATTGGTTTTGATCATCTTGCTCGTATCAGTAATATATATCTTGTTAGAGGATCGCCTAATATTAAAATTGAAAAGTCAATGGATTCTGTTTGTTCACCCTGTTGTCACGGTAAGATGGTATCTGCATCACATCCTCCTCTCACACTTGTTATGACCGATGCACCTGGTCAATTGTTGCACATAGACACTGTAGGTCCAGCTAGAGTTCAGTCAGCTGGAAGTAAATGGTATATTCTTATTATTGTTGATGATTTCTCTAGATACTCGTTGGTCTTTCTCATGGCATCTAAGGATGGAGTTTTTGATCACTTTAGAGACTTTCCTTAGACTTTCCACTCTCAGGAGCACTTAGAGCAATTAGAAGTGATAATAGAAATGAATTCAAGAACACATCATTTGCGCCTTTTTGTTATGAAAAAGGTTAGATCATCAATTCTTTTCAGCTCGTGTGCCACAAAAAAACAGGTGTTGTAGAACGTAAAAATAGAACGTTGGTTGAGATGGATAGAACTATGTTAAATGAACATGTTTCACCTAGGAAGTTTTGGGCTGAAGCTAGCTTTACTGCTTGCTATATTTCTAATTGAGTATTTTTATGAGCTAAATTGCATAAGACTTCCTATGAACTTTGTTTTGGTCATTCTCCTAATATTTCTCACTTGAGGGTGTTTGGATGTTAGTGTTTTATTCTTAAACATGAAAATCTTGATAAATTTGAATCTAGATCCTCAGATGGTATTTTACTTGGATATGCAGCTCACAGTTGAGGTTATCGAGTACTCAACTTAGAAACTAACAAAATTGTTGAGACCTGCGAAGTCACTTTTGATGAGGGTAGTCCTGGTACTAGACCCGACAATGCAGGTATACAGGTAAATAATGCACCCGAAGACATTTTCTGTGACTCTGATGATGATGAAAAGGTGACCCTGATTCACTCTTCGACACACGTATCTACACCAATGGAGTCCACAACTAGTAGCTTTGATCCTACCTCCAATGAGGTAGAGGCCACTACTGCTACACCTATGTCACCAACGACACCACAGGCTCCTTTGCATATTCAACGACGTCATCATCCTGAACAAATGATTGGTGAGTTAGATGAGAGATTTCTTTGCAACAGGTATAACTCCGATACCTTATATGCTCATGCTTCTTTTGTTTCCTCTTTTGAACCCCAAGATGTAAGTCACACTTTATCTGGTAAGTCTTTTATTAATGACATGCATGAGGAACTAGAAAATTTCGAGCGTAATAAAGTCTGGACTTTAGTTTCTCCTCCTCTTGGTCACAATGTTATTGGAACCAAATGGATTTTTAACAATAAACAAAGTGAGGATGGTGTTGTTGTTCGAAATAAGGCTAGACTTGTGGCTCAGGGTTTTACCTAGGTAGAAGGTCTTGATTTTGGTGAAACATTTGTACCTTTTGCTCGATTAGAAGCCATTAGAATCCTTTTAGCACTTGCTACTTCTAAGGGTTTCAAGTTGTATCAAATGGATGTTAAGAGTGCGTTTCTTAATGGCTACATTGAGGAAAAAGTGTATGTAAGACAACCACCTGGTTTTGAAAATCCTAAATTTTTTTATCATGTTTACAAACTATCCAAAGCTTTATATGGCTTAAAACAAGTACCTAGAGTGTGGTATGATAGACTGAAATCATATTTGCTTAGAAATGACTTTCAAATGGGCAAGGTAGATAAAATATTATTTACTCTCAAGTATGGCAGTAATCTTTTACTCATTCAAATTTATGTGGATGATATCATCTTTGGTGGTTCCTCTTATTCTCTTGTTTTCAAATTTTCAAATACTACAAGCAGGGAATTTGAGATGGGCATGATGGGAGAACTCACGTTCTTCCTAAGCTTTCAAATCAAGCAATCAAAGCTGGGATTTTGTTCATCAAACCAAGTACACTAAGGATCTCCTTCGTCGCTTCGACATGGGGACAGGTAAACCAGTCTTCACTCCAATGGGATCAATTGCTTTGTTAGACCTGATGAGGATGGAGAGCATGTTGATAAAAAAGAATACATAAACATGATTGGTTCACTCATGTATCTCACTGCTTCAAGACCAGACATTCACTTTGTTGTATGTCTTTGTGCTCGCTTTCAAGCTTCCCCACGTGCTTCACATAATCAGGCAATTAAGCGAATTTTCAGATATCTTCAGTCAACCTTAGAATTTGGCTTATGGTATTTCATCACGCCTTACCCTTTGAGCTTATTCAAATACGGATTTTAGGGGTTGTAGAATTGATAGGAAGAGTACTTCTGGCATAATTCACTTTTTAGGCACATCTCTTGATTCTTGGACTTCTAGAAAACAGTTATCTATTGCAATTTCCACTACTAAGGCTGAATATGTGGCTGCTTCTTCTTGTTGCTCTCAAGTGCTTTGGATGTCAGTTACGCTTAAGGATTTTGGCTTAGAATTGGATAGTGTACCACTTTTCTGTGATAACACTAGTGCTATTTGTATTGCTAAAAATCTTGTGCAACATTCAAGAACCAAACACATTGATATTCGGTATCATTTTCTTAGAGACCATGTGGAAAAGGGAGATATTGTTTTGCATTTTATTGATACAGATTCTCAAGTTGTTGATATTCTCACAAAACCACTCGATTCTTCTCGGTTTGCTCTTTTACGAAGTGAGTTAGGTGTGTTGCATCCTATGAGATTATTTTGAGGGGGAGCTTGTCGTTCAAAATGTCAGAAGCTTTGTTTATTATACTTGTCAACCAATCAACTAAGTCCAAGCCATTGAAATTAATTAAGGTGTAGAGCTCTCTTTATCATATTTACTCAAGTGATGTGTAGCGTTGATCATGACTGGTTATAACTACTTTGCCATATTTGAACTAAAGCTGACATGGCGGAATGTTGTGACTAGATTGATTATAATTATTACTTTGCGATGTTCATCAACAATAACTAGGTTGATTGTGAATCTTATTTTAAAGCTTGACTTTGAGGCTCCTATGTTTGTTATTGCAATCCTTTTATGTTCACTCAATTTGGCATGTTATAAAAGAAAAAAATGAGAAAGAGAAAATTGAAAAGATGTATGCTTCAAGCATGTCATACATACACACACACAAAAGGGCATAAATTGTGCTCCAATGACAAGAAGTATGCTTCAAGCATGCCAATTGAAAAGAAGTATGATACAAGCACACCACCATTAAAAAGAAATATGCTCCAAGCATGTCACATACTTAAGACTTGAGTTGGAATAATAGGTTGTTACATGAGACTGCTAGCTCATCTAGATTTAAAGTTTGTCTCACTTTTATGCTTTAACTTCTCTTTATGATATCTTATTGTTTTCTTTATAATCGGTTTGGTCATTGTTGAGAGGCCTTGTTAGTAATTTAAATTGCTTATTCATTCTAAAGACTTGTCTTGACATTGCTATATGGTATATGATTTTATATGATCTAGATAGCTCTACTAAAAAAAGATAGCTTGATTAATCTATTAAATCAATGTGCAATGACTTGGATAATCTACAAAGCTTCTCGATTTTTTACTCTCCTTGCTCCTTGCTTGAGAATTATTCCTTCTCTGAAGTTCTTGATGATTACATTGTCAAAGGGGAGGAAAGTTGGAGAAATATGAAATTTGATCCCCTTGTGTTGAGGGGGGTTTTTTGCCGTGATCATGTGTTAAGGTTGTGCTTTTCGACTACTGTTTCGACTACTATTTTGACTATTGCTTTGTTTTGTCAACATTCCTTGCTTTGCAGCTTTGAAACTTTTTTTGTTTCCTGTCTTTCAAAATTCAACTAAATTTTTGAAGTATTATCAATGTATTCATCAAGGGGAGATTGTTAGACTATGTGGATTGGTCGTAAAGGACCATGTGGACTGGTCGTAGTATTTGTGATGATGAATAATTGATGGTTGGGTTGCATTGACATTTGCGTTTGTGAAAGTTTTTGATGTTGGAATTTTCAGTCTGGGTAGTCAAATAAGTGATACTCGATGATCCCTTTTGACTGGACTCAGAGTATTGTAGCACCGAGTACTAGCTCAGAGCACGGTAGCCCGAGTATTGAATCTACGAGTACCGTAGTTGTGAGTACCAAGTGATAGAGCTCTGGTACTGTAACTTCGAGTATTGAGTGATAGAACTCCGAGTAATGTAGATCCGAGTACCGAGTGATATAGCTCCGAGAAATGTACTCGGTGGTAAGTCGAGGTGTGTAACGAGTACGAAGGATGGTCGAAGCTACGATGACTGGTCGATGGTCGAAACTACAATAACTGGTCGATTGTCAGTGCTACAATGACTGGTCGATGGTCAAAGCTACAGTGACTGGTCGATTGTGGTAGACTTCTTGTAAGTGGCCATAGACTTCTAGTAAGTGGTCGTTGACTTCGAGCGCTTCAATTCTTGTAATCTTCAAGTACCTCGAGTACTCATGTCTGGTCAGCCAGCGGTATAATCGACGTGTACACAGTGGTAAGACTGGTTTTACAGAGTCATCTCGAGTTATTTTTCTAAAAGATGGTATTTAAGGTCGTGGATGATCTGGTTCGTGTTTATTGATAGATGAGAGTGTGATACGCGTGTGTGAACTGAAATTGGTCAAGTTGGACAACTTGTGCCGAAAAATATTCTTTGATCTTTGCATGTGCAGGTTGAGCGTGAAGATGGTCATGGTCGATGACGAGGAAGACCGGAACTAGGATGGGGAAATCCAAGGTTCAGATGGTCGTGGATGTCACGAGGTGGTCGTGTTTACGCTAGGGCACATGTAGATCAAAGGTGAATGCATGTTACGTGGTCCAAGCTACAGGAGGTGTCGTTTTGAAGGCTTCGACGTGTAAGGACATTTGGAAGGTGCTCTTAATTGGAAGGTTTAGAGATTTTGGAAAACCCGTGATTCGAGGGGTTTCGGGTCCCTTATTTTTCAGAAGAGATAGGATTGCGTGTCCATATTGATAAGGACACGATTTAGGCCCCTAGCATATAAAAGCAGAAAGAGGCCAAGTGTTACACGAGGTTGTTGGTGGTGGTGTCTTTCAGTAGAGAGTTTTTGGTGTTTTCGTGCTAGGGTTTGAAGAGTGTCGTGAGAGCACTTTGTAGCCACAAAACATAATTGAGTAATAACATATTAGATATTGTCAAGAAAGATCAATCATATCTGCCAGCGTGTGCTTCTAGACATCGTGTTTGACTTGTTCTTCTTCATCGTCTTCTACAAGTTCTTCTGTCTTCGATCAGCGTCTGTGTTGATCAGTTTTCGACGTGTTCGTGTTCCGAGCGATGGTCGTAACTCCTTTTGATCAGATCGTCGTCATCGTCCTCGATCACGAGCTGATCTGTTCAACCGGTTGTCGACAATAGCATTAACTGACAGAACAGTTCAGAGCCGTTTCGACCACTACGACGAGGAGACAAACTCATACAAGTATTTTGCATTTGGTTGTCGGTTGAATCCAACGCAGGACTTCTTCGGTAAGTCGAAAAGAAGGCGCTACAATCATTCACTCCCTTTGATTGTTGTATCCGATCCTACAAAATGATAAGGTTTCGTTACCATAGGCTTTTGCACCAAACGATAACCCCCTCTTGCGCCACGTCGATCTTATATCATCTTTGCATTGCTATTACCATGTCATCATTCAAACTCCGGTACTAAGCCTTTAAAATATCTTAGCACGCATATTAATCTCATAAACATTGGTATCATTAATTACTAAAATCATCTTTAGGGGCCTAGATACTTTCATCACCACCGCCACCCATTCGTCTCTTCTCTTCCTGTTGCTTTCTTCCTCGTGGCTTTGGTTGTCGCTTTCGTTGTGTGCCGTCCGATTGACTACGAGGGCAAAGCCGCCACCACGTCGGTCGATGGTGCCGACGGAGGCGGTGTGGGGTCCAAGAGATGGCTCCTTGGCAGCATCCCAGAGAAGATGCGGCACCGCCACCCGTTTGCCTCTTCTCTTCCGTCGCTTTCTCCCTCACGATTTTGACTGTCGCTTTTTTTTTGTGCCGTCCGATTGGCAACAGAGGCGAAGCCGCCACCGCATCAATCGGCGGCGCTGGCGGAGGCGGTGTGACTTGTGAGGGTCCAAGAGATGGCCCCTTGGCGGTGTCCCAAAGAAGATGCCACGTGTGGAGCTGAGGAGGGTTGAGCGAGGGTTTAGGTTTCTGGTCCCGTTTTCTGCTTCGCCTCGCTCTCCGTCATGGCCACAGATACCACGCTGGGTCGGTCCGGTGACTCCTTTCGCCACTACAACGAGTGCAGGTTGCGCTCTGAACTCTTGAGCACAGAGCTAAAAAATTCTCCATTTTAGGCACAACGTTGTTACTGTTGATGGAGGTGTAAATTGATGGGTTTCTGCAATGCAGGTACACGCTTGCTGCGAGTGTAATGGCTTTTACTTGCTCAGGTTCCAGGCTTTCAGCTGGTTGCCGAGGTGCACTAGCTTGTCATCGGGAGGCGCATAATTCGGGGCCCTATCACAACTACTTCAATCTCGTCATGGATCAAGCCAGGATGAGCAAACTCCACTTCTGTATTTGTTGTTCTTTCAATTTCATGGTATTCATGAGGTCTATATCCTTGCTGGTTAGGTTTATGGTAGCAGAATGTTGCAAATGGGAATCCTAAGAATTTATTGGTTGATTTTAGCAAAATTAGATTAAAAGTTACGAGAACTAGGAAGTAAAGCAAACTTAATATAGAGGGTGAACCATTGTATTTTTTTTTCTTGGAGCTTAAAGAAATCCTAGGTTGTGCATGAACGATCATTCTCTATAACGATTATTTTTACTGTCTTTCACTTGGTATAAAAGTATTTATATTATTTTGCACAAACAATATACATATACAGTACACTGCATCCTCATGTGTAACATATTGATACAAACAATACAAACAGTTGGTCCATCTGTTTTGGATCCATCTTTTTTTACTGGAAAGAGATAATTGTATACATTCATAGCACAATTCTTATTGCTCCCTTTTATGATAGAAGACCTCCAAAATCCCCCATTTTCAATCACTTGTCACCCTAAGGGAGCCTTTGAGAAATGACCATTGAGGATGGTGTAGTGGTTGACACATTTATGGTTAATGGATGTAATTTTCTAAGTGGGAGACTTTCATGTGTATATCAATTACGTAGACAGTTTTTTGTGTGCCATCCGATGCATGGCGGTGCTTTTTTTGGTCATCCGATTGTTCCTTCCGTTGCGAGCCGTCGGATGCGAGTTTGCTTTTTCTCAGCTGTCCGATCATTTCCTAGTGTTGTGGTCGCATTCTTCTCCCTGCACAGCACTCCCTGTGCACCTGCTCACTAGGGTTTTAGTTTCTACCCCGATGGCTGCCGCCGCCGCCTGGAGGCTCCTCTCCCGATGGGCCTCATCCTTCTCTGCCTTCACTCTTCTTCGCTGTGGGCCGGCAGGCCTAGAGCCGCTGTTGTGCCGGTAGGGGTGAAAACGGATCGGATACGGATGGATAATGGCTCTGATATATTTGTTTTCATATTTTTTTTCCGGATCCGGATACGAATACGGATATAAATAATATCGAATACTAATACGGAGCGGATACGAATTGAAACGAATACGGTCGTAAATATTTTTCGGAACATGAAAACCCCTTAAATTGTATGCCAAAATTAATGAAAATATATAATTAGTTTATTTGATACAAACATTCATGAATTATTCGTATTTTCAGTAATCATACATAACATTGGCACTAGCAAGCTGCATTAACTAGTTCATCACAAACATAACACTTAGTTTACCATATTTAGCTCATAATTCACATTTAGTTCATCATATACACAAAATATAATTCACACTAACATTGATCAGGCTGAATGGTTAATCTATACACAAATGAGATTTTATTGGATTTAAAGTGAAAATGAAAAAATAATAATAAATTTCTTGATTTTTTGGATTTTAAAAGGGTTTTCCTATTTTTCAAAAATTAAAAATAATTTATGTGCAAAAGTAAAAAACCAACTTTAACTTGGAATTAATTTTATTAAGTTCAAAATAATTCAAGGATTTTTGTGATTTTTTTTTCTAGAATTTTTTAACTCTATTTACTATTTTCTAAAAGGCTATTTGATTTGTTGCGTTTTTAAAATCCGGAAATCAAATAAAATCTTATTTTCTCTTTTGGGCTGAAATCCTCTTCTTTTAGGCCAAAATCCGGATATTCGAACTTGGTCTTATCCGGATAATCCGTATTCATATCCATATCCGCTGGATAGCATGCATACCGTATTCGTTTCCGTTTCCGACAAAAAAAAATCCGAATTCGTTTCCGATCCGAAAATTATCCGAGAAAATCCGATCCGATACAATCTGAATCTGTTTCCATCTGAATCGG
Source organism: Hsuehochloa calcarea (assembly GCA_036346395.1). NCBI lineage: Eukaryota > Viridiplantae > Streptophyta > Magnoliopsida > Poales > Poaceae > Hsuehochloa > Hsuehochloa calcarea. The sequence goes on from CM070596.1 coordinate 60,138,730, forward strand.
TGGAAACTATCCAATCCGTTTTCATCTCTATGTGTCGGTGGTTCTCGCGGCCACCGCCTCTTGCCTTGTTCCTCCGCGGGATGGCGCGGCGGCCGGGTGGTGACGGGTACTCCTTGATGCGGTATACAGGTGTGGATTTATGCAATGTCATTCTTGGGGGGTGTGGAAGCACTTTCTTGATTGATTATTGCATATTTTCTTCAAATGTTAACCGTTGTTAACATCAAATATCTGTAGGCTCACCAAGGGAAGCTTCGTGAAAATGAAGCCATGAAGTACTTCCAGCAACTTATTGATGGCATTGATTATTGCCATAGCAAAGGAGTCTATCATAGAGATTTGAAGGTCGGTTCTCGATAAGAGATACATGTGTCACTTTATTTTGTCTTATTCACTAATTCCATTTTCTCATGCTTGACAATTTGATGTTTGTGTTGAGTAACCGTCATTGTGAGTCCAAATCGAACAGGTACCTCGTATACAATGATCAGAATCGTAAGAACGATGAAGAACACAAGAACACAACGATGAGAATGAACACGAGATATGCGGGACTTGATTATCCGCTTTATTGCTTCGGATCAATCGAGGTTACAATGGGAGGGTGACCTCTATTTATAGACTACGGGATGAGGAGTTCAATTGGGCGAGACTCTCCGGGTCTGGGGCCAGTCTTGGGCCGGAGACTCTCCGAGTCCCGGGCCATTCTTAACACTCCCCTTGAACACTCATCCAACATGTTCATGTCTCGTTAAAACTCCATAAAAACCAGTGGAAAAATTTGGAGAAAGAGTACATGTCATGCGTTCTCTGTTGTGTTACACTAATTGCTTCATTAAAAACCTTAGCCGAGAAACTTGGGAAAACTCGTCAAGGAAAAAGAGTACAATCCACCTGCTTTATTTAATCTCCGGATTTATTCTTTGGGTACTTGATCTTCGTGATCAAGATTCAATAATGAGTTCGTGAAGATTCTCCCCAGATCTGCACTTGTCTAAGTCTTATCATTCCAATTCCACGTATGCATCTTTCAAAACTAGACTGGAAGTGACTTAGTGAATAAATCTGCAAGATTTCACATGACTTAGTATGCGATACTTTAATTTCGTCCATCTTTTGCATTTCGTGAGCATAGAAGAACTTGGGATTGATATGCTTTGTAAGGGACTCTTCACATAACCCATTTACTCTTGTGCGACGCAAGTCGCATTATCTTCAGAGATAATAGTGGGGTTTGCACAGTATTCAATCCACATGATTGCTGGATGTGGTGAATCATCCGTAAAAGCCTCGATAAGAGATACATGTGTCACTTTATTTTGTCTTATTCACTAATTCCATTTTCTCATGCTTGACAATTTGATGTTTGTACTGTAGCCTGAAAACCCACTTCTTAATTGCCAATGCCTTTGGTAGTTACGTACTATACCTTACTAATAGGTTTACTGGCAAATGCAATGCCCGATCTAGTCTGGTTTGCTAAAACATAAGTGCTCCTCTGCACTTAGGTATGGGAATTTTGGTCCCGGACTTCCTCCCCTCTTCTTTAGATCATGCGGGTCCTTGTCTTGCTGCAAGGATCTCCCGACCATCGGCACTTTCGAAGGATATGCCTTTTCAAAACCGAACCTTTCCAACACTTTCTGAGTGTAGGTTGGCTGATGTAATAGAATCCCTTCCGGATATGCTCAAGTGCAAGCCTAAGCGATGTTGGTTTGACCCAAATCTTTTATTTGAACTCGACTCAAGGTAAGAGCTTGCTTTTCTTAATACCTTCTGGGGTTCCAAAGATATTCAGATCATCTTCATATACTGAGATTATACAAAAATCCATCCTGGGATTGTCGTATAAATACACAGGGATAATTCTCATTGTTCGTGTAGCCTTTCTTACATAGAAAGTCGCTTCGAGCGATTATACCACATTCGCTTTGATCGCTTGATCCATACAAAGACTTTCTCGAGTTGCACAATCGTATAGATTTCTATTTGCTCTGTCTTGGTTCGGGACATGGATACATTCAGGTATCTTCATACAAATGTCCGAATCCAAATTCTCATAAAGGTATGCAGTTACCACATCCATCAATTTCACTTCTAACTTCAAGTTCACTGCCATTGAGATAAATATCTAAAGGTAATTCCGCTCATGACCGGGGAATATATTTCTTCATAACAATCTCACGGGCGTTGAGTGAAAACTTGTGCAACGAGCCTTGCTTCTTTCATTTCTCTTCGAACAAATACCCACTTATGCCCTACATGGTGCACATGGGAGGTGTGCGGCTTACAAAGCCCAAACACCTCTCTTTTATTCAGAGAGAACAATTCAGTTTCTATTGCCTTCTTCCAATCTTCTCAATCTGATCTTTTCTTATATTCAACGAGCGATGCAGGCTCTGGATCAAGATTGATGATTGTGACAATTTTCTTTGCAAAGTAAATGTCGACATTGGTGCTTGGCTTATTCATTGGCTTATTCATAGATTCTCCCAAGATCATAAAGTTTATAGCTATGTCTTCATAGGCCAGTCGATATTTCTAATGCTTCTATTTGCTTCTCATCCTTTCAGAGGCTACTTTCAATTGCGGGCAAGTTCCTTTAGTTTTTCAATGCTTGCAAATCCGATGTGTCTTCTAGCGCACATCCATCTTGATGCCTCCTTCTTCATGGGGATGTTCAATTCTAGTATGCCTTTTAAATACTGAAGGTTCCATAACCAACGATATCCTGCACTTTTAGAGAGTGCCCATTTCAGTTTCTTGTGGTGGTGGTATAGGTACATAAAACTTGCAACCAAACCTTCAAAGATGAGAAATTTTCATTGTTGACCCTTGCGCTAGTTGCATAGGTGAATGGATGTTATATGCTCGGTGGTCTAAAATTGATGATAGTGCAGTCTCAATTCCGTGGACTTCACATGATGATAAGGAAATTATTCTTAATGTTAATTATCTACGAGATTAGCTTTGCGTAGCGGGTTTCTCGAGACATTAAACAAACGTACAACCGCTCCCCTTAGGACCGATTATGGGGGTCTAGTACTTTCTTCAAGATTCGGAAGTTCTTTAAATTGACACTGATCGAGATAGAAGAGGTTTAGAGCTTCTAAATATAGTTTTCGTATGTCAAGTCCTTCTTATCCTTTTCAGCATTCTTACCGATCGATCAAAAAATTTCATCTCTCTCAAGGTGGTATTCATTGTGCCGCTACCGCTAAGCACACTTCCTCCATAGGGCGCTACATGCGATCTAATATAATGTACTTTATTAATATGTAGCGTAAATCCAAAGAACACATAAAATAAAAATACTTGATATTAGAACATAACTTGCTATCATAAATACGGAAATATAAGTCTTGGCAGACTCATCATAAGAATTTAATGCTTTGCTCTTCTAGAGCCTACAACCATTATTCAAAGTTTCATCATAATCACAAAATACAAGTGATCGTAAAGGATCTAAGTGCAATGCGTGCACTAGATCGAATCAATAAGTATTCATAAACCGCCTTTAATCGCTACATGGCGATCTTCTCCTCTTGAGCAATTACTACTGTGGTCACGCTATGTCCAAAGGAGGCATGATGGGGTCGCTTAGGTCAGCCCACATCCATAAGTGCAACTAATGGGTGTGGATCTTCCGTGCTTTGCTATCCTTTGCCCCTTTTCTTAGATCAGAAACACCAATTACGTGCGACTCACGACCTTACCCTTCTCGCCCTTCTCCTTCGTGAGAGGCTTCATCACCTAGGCCAATATTGCTACTAGGTGGTCGTGAGATGTAGTTCTTCCTTAGAACATCATCTTGAGGATGTCAATCATCGCAGATACTACTTGTAGCCATTTTGACAATAATGCGTGTGGATTGCACCGCATTCGTAAAGGTAGAGAGTAAGATCTCATCCACGGCCTAAGTAAATCAGGGGGACCTCGGGTAGGGTTTCTACCCTACCCCGAAGTTCCTTCGATGCGGCGCGGCTCCCTTCATGGGAGCCGCGTTCTGATGGCGGCGCCTCGTTCATGGGCCGCCATGCAGGCCAAGCGCCATCGAGGCCTCTTACGCGCATTGTATGGGCAGGCTCCAGCCGGCCGGGTTAGGCGGTTGATTGGGATACCTTCATCGATATTTCAACCAATTCCGTCGTCTCTCCTTTTTTTGTTGGTCTGCATGCAAAAGAAGGTGAAAAATATTGTTCATGGAATTTCCTTCCGACGGCGACTTCGAGCATTTGCAATTTCAATCTACTGCATAATCGACTTTCATGCAATCTCCGATCGACATTGTGTCGCGACTTCAAGTCTAGAAAATACGATTCAATCTACGAGTGTCGTTCTTCGACGCTGCGATGCGAGGAGAGTCGATCGTCCGATAACGTGTTGAGTAACCGTCACGCGGCGTAGTCCAAATCGGTACCTCGTATTAACCAACGATGAAGAACACAAGAACAAATTCGTGGTCCGCTTATGGTGGTGGATCACTACAATGGGAGGGTGACCTCTATTTATAGACTACGGATGAGGAGTTCAACTGGGCGGACTCTCCGGTCCTGTTCAGACCGGGCCAGACTCTCCGAGTCCTGCATAGGTGAACAGGATGTTGTAGCCTGAAAACCCACTTCTTAATTTGTGTGGAAAATGCTTGCAAATCAATTATCTTACGATGTAATTGTCTTGAGAGTTTCTGATTTTGGACTTAACACACTGTCCCAAAATGTAAGTTTAGACTGTTCAGTGGTTTCTTTTGTTGATGCTGCCTACTTATATTTCTATCAAGGTAGATGTGCTGATTAAGAGTTCTTTTTTTGTATGTGTTTTTTTTTTTTTGTGTTCCAGGGAGTAGGCCTTCTTCACATAGCTTGTGGCACACTGAAGTATGTTGTCCCCGAGGTATGCAAAGTTGTTCTTTATTTTTTAAAAAAATAATAATTAAACAACCTAAACATGATATGGCTGATGAATTCCTTTCCATTGATTTTTTTGGAACACAACTAATTGTTAGCTACGCTATATGAAGACATTCGTTTGCAAAATTTGTAAAAAATTAGATAATCATTGATGGTGCATGTTAGGGGTAGATTTGGGTATTGGGAGTCATTGAGAACACACTTCTCTTTTTTTCTGAAATTTTTTGTACAAATTATTATGTATATAATTACGATGACAAAATGATTGTTAGATTAGAAGAAACATCACCTATTTTTATTGTATTTGCCATTAACAAAAAAATATGGCGTATTGACAAAGATATAGGTATACAACTACATTTCTCTATGGTACTATGCAACAATGCTCTATTATCATTTAGATCGAAGAACATTATACACCAGTAGGTATAGTCAGGTTGATTTTGTTGAGAAAGTACGCGAATTATGTGACTGATTACTGATGCTACATCATTGTTTACTATTGTTTTTCTCCTATTTTTCTTTCATATTGCTTATTGTACAATGCAGTGCTCTTGTTACTATTTGCTACCTAATTGTGAATCACTATCTTGTCAAAAATTTCAAATATCTGCTGACTGATCCTGACATTGTCTTAGCTTAGTTATTGAATTGTCATGGTAGAATCAAAGAGTGGTGCATCCGTACTTACTGGCAATGTTAATTATACGCATATTAACACGCATCTAAGTGTATCCTAAACTAATTTTACCATCAAACGGATGTATACATAACCACAGGAAAAAGTGCATGATCCATACAGTACTCCATTTTTCGTCGTGCTATATGGTATTTCCTTCCAATCCTTTTAGCATGCATAGGTTAAAAAATGCTTTAGTTTAGCACCCAAAAAAAAAAAACGTTGGTGCACACCAAAAAATTAAAGAAATCTTTTCGGATCTTGATAGAGATGTAGCTGTACAGTTGTATTTTTGTATTGTACTACACGATCATACTATCTTCTTCATGCTACTGCATGCCTATAGTCGAAGCTTATTCAAAGTTGAACAAATGCAGTACTAATTTTCTTTCCCATTCTTCTTATAATCGCTAGCAGTCCTTTGTCAATATAGCAGCGTGCTGTGTTCTATTTGAAATATGTATAACTCCTCCTTACAAATTGCAATTATTTTAGCAGCGTGTTGTGTTCTATAGTCAAAAAAATGGCTAGATACTTCCACTTTCCCATTATTGCTCTTCTTGTGCCTGTTTCTTTATGCACTAGCTCTTCTTCTCTGGCACAAGCCATTGAAAGCGAATAATACTCCTCCATTGTGTGAAATCGCGATCGTCATCAACCACCATTGCCATCGCCATTGGCATCAACCACCGTAGCCATCACCGCACCACGAGGCCGCCACGGCTGGTGTTGGCCGTGGAGGAGCGACGAATGGTGAGAAGATGATGCCAGGGCTTCGGGAGTGGGCAAAATGGAACACCCGCCACGAGCCAAAACTGATGGTGGGGGTGGGGTGGTTCAGAAAGAGGAGCAGATGAGATGCGTCAATGGCGAAGGGCAGCGGCGGAGCTCCAGGTGGCAGCGGCGACGGTGATAAAGGGCACGGGAGGAAGTGCTGGCGTCAAAACGTAGGCGACGACGAGGGGGTACTTGTGCGCAAGCCAATCGGACCGAGGCTCAATGGAGACGATGAACGAGGAGGGGGAAGACGACCGGATGCGAAGCACGAAAACAGTCGATTCGTCGCGCTGCATCAACGGAAATCAAATTAATTTGGGGTACAAGTTCACCAAGCCCTAGAACACGATACGACGCGAACGGATTGCAGGATAACTAACCAGTGGCGGAGATCGAACTCGACAGCCATATTATGTTGGTGTTGTGCGTTCTCATGCGCGTGCGCTGGAGAGAGAAGAGAAGAGAAGAGAGAGAAAAGGGAGGCGCTGGAGGCGGTGAAGCAGCGCCATAGCGGAGTTGGAGGACCGGAGTAGGGGAGAAGGAAGGAGGAGAGGAGCAGCCATGGGGAGAGAGAGAGGAACAAAGAAGTGCACGGGGAGTTTTTGGCTTATCTTGTCTCTTTTTTGGAATAGAGTAGCCATATGCGAATCAAATAATGAAAATGATACTTTTACGGTGAGAAAACGCTGCGACAGACTAAAAAACAACAGCGACCAACGTTATTTGACCATGGTTGGTACAGTACACAGTGCTATTCGACTAATGTGGCATCAATAAGTTATACTATTTACATTGTAGTTGTAGTATTTATCGGATCTGATTGTTTTTCCGCCATGCAGATGGTCTGTTGCGATGTTTTCACGCTAGAGGAGTTACTATTTTTATCATTTTCGTTCGTACATATGTTATTTTTACTATTTTATTTAAAAATGTTATTTTAATCAAAATATCAACACAGGGACGATAGAGAAAAATGGAAGAAAGAAAGGTAGAAGAAGGAAAGAGGTGAAGAAAAGACAGATGGCTGACTTGGTAAAAATTGAAAAGGCCGTGGATTTTGGTTAGTTCGAATGGAGCATTGGATTTTTAAAGATTTTAGGATATATTTGGTTTGTGCCTAACGTTGCTATAACTAAGCTTATGCAATGTGTAGCTTGCCAGAAAAGGTGTGGCCAACAAATAAGTTGCCACAAGAGATTCAGATTGTATGTAGTACTATAGATGGGGCACCATGTGTACAGTAATATGAACCCACCACAACGATATTGCACGGTATTGTGGCATTTTCAATGTAGCACGGTGCTCGATCTTATTACGCGAAAAATTGTGTTGTGGTTCAGACACTGTAGCACTTAATCTGAATCATTGGATTTGATCGGACGGTTGAGAGACGCTCTTAACATAGAGTACTGCACATCATCTGCATTCCCTCTAATGCATTGGATCTGAATCCTGCCACAAGTGTGACAAACTTAGCTAAGAAGTTGAATCTATGACACATAGGCCATGGGACTAAGAAAATATGGCAAATCACAATTGTTAGAACCAAACGTATGCCTAAAAAACTATGGCGTGACTAATGTTAGGCGTGACAAGTTGAGGCATCAAACCAAACACCTCTTATAATCTTAACTCGACTCAGACACTTATTTTCCTTTCTTCCTTACCGATTGAATGTAAACATTTAAATGCCTTTTTTTACACGCTGCAATGTCACACGAGATTGTGCTATCGAGCCATCTATTTACTAATACTAGTGGCCTGTCCGCGCCTTGGCATGCTTAGAGTGAGAAAAGAGTGAAAACATATGTTAGGCACTGGCGTTGAATTAGAGAGTAACAATTGAACAAAATATATCTGGCACTAGAGGAAAACAATTAGAATTAGAAAATAAATGTTTATCAAACAGTGAAAGAACTATTGTGATGGGGTGATTGTGTTTTATTTTTGTCACCTTGTATATCTTTCAAACTTTCAATCCGTGCATTAAACATGAAAATTAATAACATCATTTATGCAATGACCCAAAGTGAGGGGCATATTAAATACTGAAAGGTCATTTTACATGTTTATTTTATTTTTTGTATGCTGCATATCACGTACTTCTACCACCGAAAAGCAGTGACAAAACTGAAAAGAAAAGAAACAAATGAATGACTTCTCAGCAGACCAACATTCAATTTCCTACTCTTGAAACTAAAGCACCATGGGTAAATGTACTAAAGCACCATGAAACTAAAGAGCTAGGACAGAGTAAATGGTCAAAAGATTTTGATGAGGATACTGACAAGTCGAAACATGCAGAGGGAAGTTCATATGCTCTTTCTAGGCTGGCCCAGACATATGACACTTATCGAAAAGACAGTTAGTTGGGGTGATCGGGTGTGTTTTTTTGCTTCAGTGAAAATTCAATACATTGTTTTTCTTGTGCTTTATTTATGTTGAACCTTGGCTGCTTATATTTCTCTGAAGTACAAGAAAATCACATAGAAGTTCCTAGTTCCTACACTACTTGGATTTTTCTTATGAGCTTGTGCAGATGTAGTTCAGTATGCAATACCAGATAAGACAACGAGGTATGCATGACTTTTACATCTTAATCCAGTAATCCTTGGCTCGTCCAAAATCCAACAAACAAGAAAAATCACCCCTGAATATACTAAACTTATAGGAAGTTCGTACTAAACGGATACAAAATCTGTAGCTACTGCAACAAAACATGTCTACACCGGACTAAAATAACTCTAAAAAACTTACAAACTGAACTAAATGACACGAGTGGCCATATAGCTTTTGAACAATCCATAAATTTGATTACTTTACTAAGAAATAATATTTATGTAATTGGAATGAATTATAATTAATTAATTATGAATTTGTGATACATCTCAAAATCACAACAAACATTCATTGATATGTATGTTCTCAATCCATCTTCAGTGTGGAAGAAGGCATCTAAATACCCCATAAAAAAACCACCATAACCTGACCTATTGACAATACCAAAGGCCATCAGCCACCTGTATGCAGCCAAACCAACCCAACTCAACGGCTTATCATATTGGATCTAAAACCTACACCAATCCAGTTAAATTTAGAAAAAAAAAACATGCGGTAAACTGGTATCGAAAGAGCCGACAGCAAAGTGCACTGGCACATAACACACATGCAGATATATGCCATAGGATTTATATGTGATACATATGCAGCAGGTTGTATCACAAAGACATCTAGGAGCTGAAAGCACACATGTCGATCTAATCATACATGAGGAAAGCTTCAAACATGATCGAACCCGATGTCCATTACGATATGTCCATGCAATCATACACGAGTGAAGCTTGAAATATGGGCAAATCTATGCTGAGCTGAGGGTATGCATGCTGGAACGTATAACTGGCATGTTAGCACCGCCGGCTTCCACACAACGCGAAAACCTGGACACAAGCACACGAGAACACAGGAGCACTGGAAGAAGATGAACACTCAAGATAGTTCTTTTGGTGCTGCTAAAAAACTGCACAGCTTACTCTTTTTCACTTCTTATTTATACTAGCAAATAACTGAAAACAAAAGAAATACTTTATGCGTAACTGAAGGCTTCATGCGTAACAATTGCTGAGGGTATGCATGCTGGAACGTATAACTGGCAGCCGGGAGAACAAATGATAGCTCGGATGCTACAGGAAGAACAGAATGTAGGTAAATTAGTAATGGAACAATATAAAGGAATAGGTAAGGGGTTAGCAAATCTGTGTGGAATGGAAAATAGATAGGAATGAATCAACATGTGAGTACAGCTAATATACCTGAATTTAGTTCTTGCCTTTCCTATATGCATGACCCTTCTTCACATTGGTAGAAGTGGTCATCTCGTCAGATAATGTATATGTTGAGCTATAAAGTAAGTGTAATCTGTAAGCTAGGGCTACAGACAAGCTCAAGTACTCTGCCAAAGATTGGTGCGGTGGCAGAAAAATGGTGGTGATCAAGAATAGAACTAAATAGTAATTTAGTTTTTTACCTGTTCGGTTCCGAATCAACCTAACATCTGCTGAATTGGTGCCTTTTGAACGTACCAGACCACTTTTTAGAACAGTGTGGTAATTCATGCTGTTTACATGTTTTTTTTTTGTGTAAGTAGAATGGTCATTTGCATGGTTAATTGAAAATATCGTAAACATGCAACCCAGGCAGGCTGTAACAATTACCACTCCATAAAATCCTAAATAGAAAATTATATGTTGCCTTCTAATTAGCATGGTGGGAAAACAAAGATACTAACCTTGAGGAACATCTACAGGGGTACATAAAAATGTCATTGATCCCATCGACGTTAAGAACAGGTTTAAATGCTTCTATATCTGAGAGTATGCCAACAATAGGAATAACTACCAGAAGATGCTGCCAAAGATATGGATAATATTAATCTTGATGAATCTTGATACTGTAAGAGCAATCTTATCATTGAATGGAACTATAAAAGCCTACAAATTCAAAATTTTAAAACATTAACTTGTATTGTACATAGTGAAAACAGGTGGGTACAATAATTTGTTGTGTTGGAGGCAAAAAAAAAAAAAAAAAAAAGAGAGAAGGCAACTCCTAGCCTACTAATTATACATTTTACCAATGCAAATTTTGAAACACAATTACTTGGTTTACAAAATAAAAGGCCCTCTCTGCAGTAGCAGCAACAGAATATTCAATTCAGTTTAAAGAAGTTGACTTCTGCTCTATATCTTTACAATTTTGATCAAAATAATTGGCATAATCTTTTCTATGAATTTAAAATGAATTCTTGTGATGATATGGCAAGTACCAAAGTAATCTTCAAAGACATTTGACAGGTCTGGTTTAAAGGCCAAATTTATTGCATGATGTCTGAAACAATGCACCAATAGATTGATTATAAGGCTAGCTTACCGTAATCAAATCCTAAGAAACCAAGAATGTGAAAATGATTGTGCACTATCTGAACAATATGCATGGTCCCCATGTAACAATGGCAGCATAATTTTTGGAGAGTTCACTGCAGAAAATAACATAAGCAATGACAGTAGGAAATAACAAAATCAATTTGAACTTTCATTGTCTGAGATTATCTGATATAAGATAGTTACATAAATCTTCAAGAAAATATAATTCAAAGTTAAGAGAAACTCAAGCCATTAAATATTGAAATATGCCTTTTATGTATGTTAACTTAGCTGCTGATATCTCTTCAGCAGACATCTAACCCATATGTGCAATTATTGAGCATGTATCCCAGTCCAAGTAAAAGAACTAATAAAAGGGGATCAGATAATATGCATACCCCAAAGAGCAGCACTTTTAAATAAGTGGTGGAATAGGAATATCTTCATCTGACTCTTTGACACTCCTGAATAGAAGCAACAACACACAGGTCAACGTAACAGAAAAAAATAGTCTGAGAATAATGTTCATTAGCATTATTGAGGTAGTGAACAACCAACAAACAAAGCCCATAGAAACATCTGTACAAAAGGATAGAACAATAGAAGATGACAAAAGGCAAAACTGATGGACAACTGATCATGACATTAGTGTTTGACTGAACAACGGTATTCTAGATTCTGGATGTGTCAAAAGAACAAAGACATAAGCATTACCTCTTAGCAGTCATTATCATAGCAATACCTTGACCTATAATACTGCAAACAAATCCAACCAGCCATACAAAACACCCTGCAATGAAAACAGACCAGTCCAAACAATATGATGATGCTCCAGCAAATAGAAACTAAACATCAGATACAGTTCAGTCCAAATTCAGATCAATTACATTTCATGTCAGATTTGCTACCTTATAAAAATAATACCTTATAAAAATATGTTCCAATTCTTTGCTGAACCGTAAATCTGCAGCCTGGCCTTTCAGCTTCAAAAACACGGCATGAAGACATCTAAAATCAGTGTCATGTAGAAAGGAATTTGTGAAGTCACGTTCCTAGTACTACTTAATTAGCAACATCTCCATTCACTATACTCTCTTATTTGTGTGCCGAACAGACATCGACAACAAGATCTGTTTTTGGAATTACAAGAACAGAAGAGCAGCAGGCCGGCGGGCAACAAGATCAACCCGAGGACAAAGACACTGGAAAACCAGATTGACGTAGATCCACGAAGAAACACCTCCCCTAAAATAATCACAAAAGACGCAAGAAACATAGACAACAATGGGGAAGAAGGAGGAGGTGGGGATGCGGCGGCGAAGGCTGCTAGTGGAGGCGGGCGCAGGAGAGGAGGGGGGCGTGTGGAGCTCATGGAGGAAGGAAGAAGAAAGTGGGAATGCAGCAGTGAAGGAGGAGGGGAGGCGGCGAGGCGACCACAACGGGCTAGGGCGGCGGTGGCGAGGAAGAGGGGGCGGCGAGGCGAGAGCACTACCGCCCACCGATGGTGGAAGCAGGGGTGGGGAGGAGTAAGGGGCGTACAGAGCCCGTGGAGGAAGGAAAAGGGAGAGGGCGTTTGTAAGGAAAAGGAAGGCGGGGGACGGGGTTGAGGAGGAGGGACGACGGAGGGTGAGAAGGGTGAAGGAAACAGTGAGAAGCCGAGCGGTACAGAGGGCGTGGGAACACAACGCCGGATGAGATCGGACGGCGCAAACAACACGAAGCAGCATCGGACAGCCAACAGAAAAGCATCGACGTGTACAACCTCAGCACACACCCCTTCGGCCGGCTTTTACCTGCAAGGATTTATCCCAAGCTAGATACTGCAAAATAAGAAAATATTTTTATGTTACGAATATTTTTTTTCTTTCCTCTTACATTTACCGATTCATTTTTAAAGCATATATGTTAACCACGTGTCACGAGATTGATTAAGCCGGCGCGGTCCATCGGCTAGGAGATACCATTATACACATGAATGAAACGTAATGCAATGTAACAGTTACAATACAACAACAAAGGGTGAGTTCTAAGCTGGCAATCAACAGGTGAGATTCCAGAGAATATGTAATCATACATAACTTAAATTATAAGAGATTTTACACGCAGAAGGAAAATGCCCAGCCACCCCACCAAGAGCGCCTCAAGGAACATCAAATGAATTCAAACCTCGTCAGTTACAACACACCATGTTTGGAGACAAATGGAAGGTATCATTCAACGGAACAACAATGCTGCTAGCCCACACATGAGAGTAATCAAAGCAAGCAAGCTGCTTTGAGCTTGTTGGCCACCACTTGCAACGCCACTGTCTTTCTGGGTGACGTCTTCGCAATAAAGCCCTTGCTTGCCTTCTCGGCACAAGCTGGCAAACAGGGCTGGTGGGTACTTGCCATACAGGTTGATGTAGCTGAACATTGTGGATGCACAGTCATTGCTCAAGTCGTTGATATACATCTTATACGGGCATGCAAATTCCTTGAAAGAATCGCAGCATTGCTTAGCAGGATATTGTGGCCCTTTGCACTTGCTTGTGATGATTGTGTAGTTTTGGAACTCAAAGTTCACAGGGCAATCTGATAAGCATAGGTAGGAATACACAGGTGGTATATCAGATCAAGGTACTGAAAGTCAGAACATGGCCAGAAGTATGTTACAGACAGCGTACATTAGAATGATGACTTAGGTTATATCTTGATGTTACTTGGTACACAATGTCGGCAATATGTATGTATTGTTCAGTGAATCGAAGTTACCAAAATATGTACTTAGGGGCTGCCTCGAAGAGTTTGGTTCTTTTGCAGCTAGGGCCAACTTACCTAATTGACTTTCGGTTACCATGCAGAATTTTTTATATGATCACATGTCTAATCGAATAATGAAGTACATGTTTCACTATCTGGACATTGCACGTCTTACCAGACAACAAGTTCCTGCTTCATCACAGGCCCGACAGATATCCTTCCACTATTAGCTTATTTATTTCAGTCTCTCTATCTCTATGTAAGGATGGACATCTTAGTATCAAGTAGAAGCAAGTGAAGCTCGGGTCATTTCAGGTTATCTTTCTTGATGTTTGGAATTTCGAATTTAAAGAGAACCATAAAATCCTAACTTTTACTACTGACTGATGGTTTGTAATTTCCATTGGTAGTTTATAATTGAACTCTGTTTCCCAAGTCCGGAAACTCCACATCAGCCTCTTAAGTGTCAACGCTAAATGCATGTAAGCACCATCAGCCATCAGGAAGTGGATCCCTAATGTCTTAATGAGATGCCTTTTTGTGAATGAAATGTCTCCTATTATCTAGTAACTCCAGTTAACAAGCATGTGTATGTAGTACACATCTACATCATCAAAGAGCTATAACCCCCGACACTCAGTTCAATTCATAGCACCCCAATTCCTCATTATACTCATCTAACTCGACCATCAAAGTGTTTCATCAATCCTTATTCATCATTTCAATGTTCTTCTTTATCTACAGTAACAAGGATGAATCAAACCAAGCCTCACCAAGTCACCACCAATCCTCGATGCTACCCCGATCCGACGACAGGATATCTACTGGCAGGCATTTCTTTCTTGAGCGTAGGACGGATCAGGGAGTCTACTCCATGCATCTAAGTGGAGTATCTAGCGGCATCACTTCCAGCCCAACCTTCTTTCATCTACCTCAATTTCAGATTTGAATCCCTACTGCCCTACACCTATCTCGAATCCATTACCAGCTTAAAGGCGGAACTGAGCAAGGAGGAGAAGGAAACGCACTCTTCTTGGCCTGCAGCAAGCTCCTCCCCGTAGATCCGGTGCTCGCCTGGAACACGCTGTCTGTTCAAGCAGCACAAAGCAGAACGAACTCGTCAGAAACGGAAGCGAACGAGGCAGCAAGAAACGAAGAAACAAGAACACGCACCGGACAGGAAGGGAGACGCGGAGGCGAATCCGACCAGGGCGGCGCCCAAGAGGAGGAGCAAGAACCCACGGTTTGCAACCATCATCATCATCTCTCTCTCTCTCTCTCTCTCTCTCTCTGCGCAAGAACTTTACTCGCTGCTGCAAGTTTCTCAACGGAAGGGTGGTTCTTGTGGGGAATGGAACTCGGGGAGCTTCTTGGATCTAGGAGGACGGTGGTGGAGATGGTCCGCGCAGGGGAGTAGCCACCCACATGCGCGCCTCAACGTCTTCTCTGGTCTTTCTAAGCTCTGAGAAGCAGATGTTACTGCTGCAATTAATTATCGCGGGATGCTACGCGTTAGAGCCTGGAAGAGGCCTGACAAGGGAAGGAAGACGAGACGCGGTTTGTTCGGTGTTTTTTTTTTCTTTCTACTTTACGTTTTCTCTTATTTTCTCTCTCTGTCGGTGCGACTCTGATGCCCATGTTGGATCGGAAAAGTAGTCTAGAATAAAAATAAAGATAGATTTAAAATTTTAAATAATTAAATTAATTTATAACAAATATAGTATTATATTATTGCACAATTAAATTCATACATAAATGAAAGCAGAGAAAAAAAAGAAAAATACAATTAATGTACCTCGCTGATGGAAAGTACATCCAAAAACATGTAAATATGGTTTCAGTAGGTAACAATCTGTACATTAATATTAAAAAATTAGTGATACAATAACAAATTGTACTTAAAATGACCATGAACATTCAAAATAAAAGAACCATACCACTAAAACACTAACTTGAATCACGACTTTCACGATGCAAATTCATTCTGCGAGATTTCATGCCTTGGAAGGATCTTATGATTCTATCATCATCAATGGATTTAAATATGTCTCTATCGGTATAACACATCATCAAATCATTCAGCCACTCATCCAATACCTTGTTGCACAAATCTGCTTTGATAATATTCATTGCCGAAAATATTCTCTCAACAGATGTCGTTGCCACTGGGAGGATCAATATCAGCTCGATGAGGCGATATACCAACGGAAAAGTTCTATCTTTTTTTGTTTCAACCATCAATTGAGCAAGTTTTAAAATATCACGACATCCATAAAATTCATCACTTCCCCTAATGTTGAAAATAAAAGTTTGAAGTTGACTTCTTAACAAGAATCGATCAGCCACCATGAAATCATCAGTATAAATCTCAACAAGTCGAATAAGCTTATCAACATTAAATTTAGAGAACAAGTCGTTTGGATCAAGACAAGACATGCATACCAATAACTCCGAGGAAACTTCGTTGAAGCGATGATTCATCTCATTCATAGTTGCATCAAGAGCAGCGTTGAAAATGTCAACTTTGTAATAGTGATGTTGAGTTACTGTGTGCTTCCGACGTACAGATTTACCCATAACTCCAATAACATCATTTATATTTGGCACAAAAATCTCATATACCTCACAAAAGCTTTTGACTTGGTCGAACAATGGTTCCCACCCATTATCCATCATATCTTGTAAACGTTCTTTCACATCCTGTATCAAGTCCATAACTTCAACGATGTCTTGATGATTTCTTTGTAAAGTAAGTGATAGCTCATTTGTTATGCTCAACAATGTTATCAAAAAAATACATGATGAATACAAATTAAAAGGATTCCATATTTTTCATTAAACCTGTTACTCCATCATGACTTGTGTTTCGACAAGCATCTTCACTTATAAGTTCCAGCACATCCACAACTGCCTCCCACATTTGGTATATATGAAGCAAAGTTTTGATATGTGTGCCCCACCGAGTATCTCCAGGTCTAGCTAGACTAAATTCCTGATGCAACCCTCTCCCAGCAGATATCAAACCATTCTCCAACTTCTCCAACGGGATATCATGATGTTTTTCAATCAACACATCTTTTCTCTTGCAAGATGCACTAACAGTCGTAACTATTAGGAGAACATAGTTAAAGAAATCAGCAATAGCTCTACTACAACTTGCAACATTGACAACCACCAATTGTAACTGGTGAGCGAAACAATGGACATAGAAAGCATTTGGATTCTCATCTCGAATAAGTTTTTGCAAGCCATTAAATTCTCCTGTCATATTTGAAGCTCCATCGTAACCCTGCCAATGAAGCCTAGAAATAGGTAAACCATGATGATCAAGCAAACCAACTAAAGCATCCTTCCATATCGTAGATGTACAACTTGTGATATGCTTAATAGCAAGAAATCTTTCCATGACCTTCCCTTGATTGTTCACAAATCTGCATACCATAAATTTTACAAAGTTAGAATAATAGTACAATACAACAATGTAAAAATTGTATGACTAAAAAAAACATGTACAACAAACCTCACAATCACAGCCATTTGCTCCTTTATTGATACAACTCGAGACTCATCAATAAGCACTGCAAAATTTCTATCTCCAATCTCACCCTTAATCACTTTTCGTGACCTCTTGTGCGCAAGCTTTGGAAAGCTCTTTTTGAATATCTGTACAAGTCATAACTGCATGCCCAGGAGCTATATCAAATGCACACTTCACTTCCTCCTTCTTTTCCTTGTACCAATCCAACAACTCTTTGAAATTACCTTTGTTGATGGAAGTAGAGGATTCGTCATGTCCACGAAAAGCTTCACCTTGCGCTATGAGATATCTTGCACAATCTAAAGATGCAGTCAAATGAATTTTGTATGCAATTTCGGCCTCCTTACAGTAAGTGCTCATTTTACTAGATACACTTGACCGTTGATTCTTGAAGTCATCGCACTCACCCCCTTACGATGTTGTGAAAACTATTTGGACCATCAACATATTTATTGAAAGCATCTATAGCCGTCTTCCAACGAGAGAACTCAACTTTTGTAAATACATCATTGCCAAATGTGTTGGGTTGTGACGGTTCCTTGAAAAGAAAACAATAGAAACAAAAAGCGGCATCTTTTTCGATACTATATTCTAACCAATCAAACTTATTATACCATGATTCTTGAAAGGATCTCCACACTTTGCCATCCAATGTCTTTGGAAAGGCATGCCCAATTGCTCGAGTTGGACCATTTAACAAATATGCCCTCCTCACTTCATCTCTAATTTTATTGGCAAAATATTCTATTGGTATGCGATGCGCCGGATCGGCAATAATTTCATTCGAATTAAATTCTAGTCGAGGCTTCTTTGGTTGAGTTGCGCTCTCATCGGTTGGGGGAGTACTACTTGAATTGCTTGTGAAATAATTACGCAAAATTTGTTTCTCCATTATTGCAAACCTACGAATTAATTGATAATTGAGCAATGATCAATGAATATATACCAAATTACCAGCCCAATTCCCAAATATCAGTAGCTCAACCTCAGCACTGTTCTGCTGTTCCTCAAGGCTCAATCGGTAGTTCGGCTTCGGCACTGTACTGTACCTCCAAATCCCAACCGATTCTGTAGTATGTAGTCTGTAGTTTGTACCCCAAATCCCAATCGGCTTCGGGCCTTCGGCAATCGGCACTGTTCGTCTGTTCCCCCAAATGGCCAAATCACAATATATTAATACAGCAGCATACAACAGCATACTCCACTTCGGTCTTCAGTTCTTTTTCTTCACTCGGTCTTCAGTTCTTCTTCTTCACTCCTCCCGACTCCCGTCCTCCGGCTCCTCCTCCCTCCTCCCGTTCTCCGGCAGTCCAGCTCCTCCCTCCTCCCGTTTTCTCGGTGGTCGCCCAGATGGCCAGATCCGCCTCCGGCCCCCCTCCGGCTCCACCTCCGGCGGCCCTCCCCCACCCGGCCGGCCAGATCTGCCTCCGTCTCCAGCTCCTGAGCTTCCCCTCCCCAACCCGGCCACCGGCGGCTCCAGATCTTCCTCCGCCCCCCCCCACCTTTGCCGCCGCCCCCGGCTCTCGCTGGCCGGCGCCCGACGGCCTCCCTCCTCGTCCTCAGCCAGTCGGTCTCCTTCGGCACGGCGGCACCGACAGTCGGCCTCCCCAGCTCCCTCTAGATCAGGTGTGTCTCGCTCGCTCGATTGAATGTGGATTGAGGAATCGATTGAATGAGGAAGATTGAATGTGGATGGGGAACATGTGGATGTGAGTTGGGCCTGGACTTCGGCAAGGGTCAGGCCCAACGTATTTGCTTGATTGATTCTTTCTTGCCGTGTCTGAGAGTTGGTCCGAGAGCTGGAGTTGCAGGCGGCGAGGGAGGGGGGTTCTGCCGCCGGTGGAGGGTGGACTTCAGCCAGACAAAGCCCACCCGGTGGATTCGCCATTGACTGGAAATGGGGGAAAATAATCTGTACGAAGATTTTATTTACAGCTCTTGTTCTTTTCTACGATATTCATCGGTAGAACTGCAGAAAAGGGCAGATTTCTGGCAGGATGGAATCGATTTCCCTTTGTATGTGTAGAAAGAGTTAGGAACGGGACAGCTCGGAGGACAGTGAAAATGGACAGACGCACATACATGTTCACCAAAGGTTGGTGAGAGCCGGTGATCAGTGGATTAGAAGGCAAAGCAAATTGCACGAGTAACTTGATTTCAAAAAAAATATTGCACGAGTAAATTGAAGTTTATTGGCTTCGCCGTAAAAAGAACAAAAATGTTTATGAGCTTCAGCCTTCAGGTGTGTATTTGCCGCGAAATTCTTAATTAAATCTTATTCTTCTGCAGTCACACGACAAACGCACGCCGTATTGAGTTATTGACCAGTAAAAATGGTCGAACCTTTCGACGAGTAAATATGGTCGAACCATTCAGCAAGCCCATCCGTGTCCGTGAGGCGGACGTGACTCTCTCTCACAAAAAATGTCATCTTCCGTCTGGCATTTGGCTGTAGCCTACTTATGACAAACTTACCAGCAAGAGCGAGTTGCCAGCTAAGTTGGGCGCAGCTTCAAGTGCCACACAGCTCACGCCACAACACAACAGAATATCACTCCTCAACATGCGATCCACCAATGATGCTTGAATCAATCAATCAGCAATGGTCAATAAAAGGCAATGTCCTTTATTTGTCAAACAGTACGTGACAAAGCCTATCTCAGGCACTTTCTTCTCTTGTTGAGATTTCGCTCTACTTATGACGGAAATCACAAACAGAGAATGGAAGTATGTAAAGGCAAAGCTATGGCAATATAGAATGCACTTTGTGTCTATTTCACCTAATGAAAACGTGTTGCAACACCATGTCCTACTTATTTGGTTTGGTGCAGCATCAGGCAGTTTAATCAGATGGTTATACTTTACAATTGAAGGGTAAAGTGAGAAAAAAAAACTGATACATGTATTGACGATCTCAACCAAAAAATGGTATGAATTATGGGTGTCAAGCCTCAACTGTTCTGAAAAGAAAACGCTCACAAGAATTGAAATGCATACATCAGATCATGAGGCTGAAAGGGCCATAAATAGAAACATGTAGAACAAGGCTTGTAGCTCTTTTAAGGTCTGTAAGCTTGACTATGTTCAGTGATCTTCCAGGACGTTCTTCTTGACCATCTCCTCAGTTTGTCTCGGGTCACCAACTATCTGTTCTTATTAACACTAATCATCGCTCGTCTCTTTGATAAACAAAAAAAAAAAAAGCGAGAGCCGAGAAAGGGCAACCATATACAAAGCAATCCAGTTCAGTTTTCTGTTGGAAAGCAGGCATTAGTAAGCCGCCAACCTTTCTTTTCTTCAACCTGTACATTGCTGCCAAGTTTATTATGTACAAAATTTCCTTCTCTGCACCAAACAAGGAAAAAGAAAGAAAGGAAACTTTAGCGTCTGAAAAGTATACTGTCTAATATAAGCCTTAGAATGAATTAAAGTGATCTATTTTATAGAATTCTATGTTATAATTCAGGCAGAAATAATTTGAACCATGCATACTGCTACACTTGTTCCAATAGAGGCAAGTCAAACACTAAAATATGTCACTTTTAGACCCCCAATGCACTATTATTTTCAATTGAAGAATAAATGTCATCCAACGCTGAAATACTCAATGTCAGCAATCTTGCAATTACAATTACGTAATGTGTTATTGCTCACCCTAAGATCAGACTCCTTCACAGCTTCCAATGTCTCAGCCATCTGCATTTGTTTAATAACTGTTGCATGCAATACCTGGGAGAACAGATCCAAAAGCATGGCATATAAATATATGAATATTTGAAATACAAGAACAAAAGAACACAACATTATCAGTTAAATTGTGAAAAAATAATGAACATATATATGATGAATTATGACTTGAGCATGAACTGTGCACATAGCAGGATGTAGTTATAGTATGTTACAATGATTGTAAAACTACAGTTTTTTAATCAACATGTCCTGCAGTTTCATAACCAAATGGCCCCATGATAGTAATGGAAGATTTGAAATAGTCACAAGGTGCAATTTAAGAGGTGTTAATCAAGTATCAAGCGGTCCTTGAAGCGACATCTCTTGGTAAAACTTTTGAATTTAGATAACTTGCATCCATTTCTTTTTATGATTGATATTTAACTTGTAAAGGTTTGACTAGCATAGTCCTTGCAGTTCCTTTTGGACTGTGCTCAAAAGTTTCAGGTGTGACTGTAAGTGTCACAAACATGCATAAAAAAGCAACAAATTCATATTTTGATTCAACCTACGTTGCACAAAAATTTGCCTGAAAGGTTTGGCAGAACATAGACTTTATTCATCAAGGAACAAAACATCTTTTTGTGGTAAAAAGCATGACACAGTTCTAACCATAAAGCCCCCAAACAACTGTAAGCAACATAAGGTCTGTAACACTTTGGTAGACAAATACCTTCTTTGTCTTATCCAGATCAAATTCAATGGATTTTATCCTGTCAAAAGAATCCCGTATAGCACGATCCTTATCCTGCAGGATCTCTGGAGGCTTTCTGCTGAGCTGGTTAAACATCGACTCAAGTCTTTCAAGACGCTCCAGACAAGGGTTTACACGGTCTTCCTTAACTATCTGAAGATCTGCCTGATTACTAGGCACAGCTGCAGTATGTGGATGAACATTTTCCAACTGTTGTCGACGACAAATGAAAAAACACAAAAGAGAGAGTACTTTGAGAATTACAGCAACAACTTTTCTTGAATTTTTTTTTCAAAATCCCATCATCAGCATTGCCTTCGCCATTATTCGGGACATGACCTGCTAGTTTCAGCTCACAATTTTAATCATCGCAGGGGCTGGCCGCCTTGGTGAGACAACTGACTTGAACACAATGATTTTTAATCGAGATTAATTCATGCATGCAGATTCTGATTAGATACCTGGCTCAGGCAAAACTCTAATTATCAAGGAATTTTGTCGTGTGTTGTACTGTCCTAATACATTTCCAGCAGGGTTATATCTCTTA
Source organism: Hsuehochloa calcarea (assembly GCA_036346395.1). NCBI lineage: Eukaryota > Viridiplantae > Streptophyta > Magnoliopsida > Poales > Poaceae > Hsuehochloa > Hsuehochloa calcarea. The sequence continues at coordinate 60,161,264 of CM070596.1, forward strand.
TTGGACTCAACAACTTTATCCACCGAAAGAGGTGCATGTTGTTGATCCTGATTCCCGGGCCTACATGATAAAGACAGGAGACAAAGTTTGTTAAGGAATACCATGGTTTGATGTATGCTGCTCTATATGCCAGCAACAGACTAACATTTAGGCATGTGGAAACCAAAAGGAACATATCAGCTATTATCTTATGTCAATCTAAATGTACAAGCTACTAGTTGGCAACAGAGCAAATGAATGGGGCTTCTAAATAATAGCAGAACTAAAGAAACAAAATATTACTTCCTCACGAACTGGAGCCAAACTATGATATTCAACATCTTCAAGTGCTACAGGGGATCCAATATCATCAACATCTGAACCTGATTCAGCGTTTAATGCGTCACTATTTCTTTCTGGTAGCTGAAAGAAGCAGGAACAGAACATAAAACGTCAAAACTGGAAAGAATATATTGGCTAATTGAGCATATGAGAGCTCACAGATTGGATATTTGGTAATCTTGCCTTGAGTGCACGCAATCTTATAGGGCCTGTAATTGTTTCTTCTATATCAGATACTTGCCCAATTTCCCTCAGTGCAGATGATTCCATGCTATGTACAAGCTACGATTTGAAATAAGTTCATGAACATCTGCAGCAGATAAGTTAATTGTCCTGTTGTACCATAAGGAATATGATATGGTGTCATAGGGCTGTTGTATGGCCATAGTTGGAGTAGGTGGAATATCCACTCAACAAAATTGAATTTGGAGTTTGAGTAAGAGAATGCATGGAGCCATCCGCAAAATACCCTAAAATTAAGATAAAATTACCCACCAAATGCCATCCAATAAAACCCTCGCCCAAATAAAACAAGGGTTATAGTCTTTTAACAAAGATCTTTCATTCACGAATTAAAACAAAACACCTCAGTAGACTACCAACTTCTCATAGGGCCTTTATTGGACCTAATTAAAGGATCACTCCATGGGCCTTTATTGGACCTCAGGCATCCTCCCTGGTTAGAGCATGTGCACGAACCATCAAAAAACTCCGGTAATTGGCTGCAGATATATTTTTGGTAAGCCTTGCACCACAGGCACACCGATAAATCTTACACTAAGGAATCCAAACAACATATAATGTTACAATCACCAATCTTGCGTCAATAGCTTCGAGAAGCCTGCTTTGGTATTTTGTTCCTAGAACCTGAAATTGAAAAGTAGGTATAAGCCACACAAAGATAACAAGAAAGTAAACTGGGAAAGCTTACAAAAGTTTGTACATGGATTTTAGATGAAGTTTTGGGGTCAAGAAGTCCCTTCACAGTGCTCCAGATCAATTTGAAACCAGGTCCAGCATTTACAATGAACATTTGATGTAGTGTCTGCGTAATTTAGGACATGCTTGGTAATTGCTAATCAGAATGGTTGAAAAACAGGCCTATATTTCATCAGTAAGACTTACCTCAGGATAATAATCACCATCTATTTTCTGCATACAACGCATCAAATCCCTCGCAATCTTGCTAAAGTTCTTCCAGCCCTATATCATATGAAACAGAACAAAACCACCAACATCTTACTGATGTCATTTTCAACTATTGTGCAGACGGCACAAAGATGTTAAACAATGCTCGTAAAGATACAGTTTGAATAAAATATTCTGTTACAACAAAAAACCTCTCCTGATCATATACGCATATAGTTAAGGATTAAAATAGCAGAGCTACTGAACCATCGCAACTCGCCCAATATCAATAGTTTTGAGGAAATCAAAACTCTACAGCTCTACCGATTGCGTTTTTATTTTTAATAGGGTGGATTCATCCCACACCCAATGGAAATGCAAAACCCAGGTATTAGAATCAAATCCACAGTACAGAATTTGTTTGGATAGAGTAGGACCAGGATTCTCAACCTCTAATGTGAAACTAAGGGGATTGGCAAAACGACATAATTTGGTGTTTTTTCTCCTTAACCTCCAAGGATCTATTGTGCCCCCAAACATCCTAGTTGATTTAATTACTAGGATGTTTCTAAAAAAAAGTTTCTCCAATCAGTCCTAAGAAGGATATTTTTTCTTATGCTCTTACAGTTTATTGTATGATCAATGATGAAAAATTATTCTGCAAGCTTGTACAGTTTCACAATTGACGCATTTTGCATAGATCAGATACCCTAAGAATTGTTAGTTCAGCCAAAATTCCAGTTTTGTCTTAGCAAAGTGTTTTATGAGAAGTTTGTATTTGATGACAGAAAAACACTAGTTCTGACTTCTGATAACTGCACTACAAGGTGCACACCTTGTAGCGTAACAAATAATTTCAACGGAAGGTCAAAAATAATAATTTCAAAGGAATGCTATCGTGAAGACAAGCAAGGAATGCTATTTTTGTCAATTTTATTATATATCTTTATAGACAAAAATTACTGGCATGAAGAAAGCATATTTAGGCAAAAGGCGATGAACATACCAGTAATTTTTGTCTATAAAGATATATAATAAAATTGACAAAAATATTGTAGTCGTTGTATCTACATGCCTTTTAGCAGCAATAGAGCATGCAGGAAACTTCTCGCGGAATGCTCTCTCAAACTCTTGTACATGGTACTTAATATAGCGTTCCACTGTTGTAATTTGCACAAGCTTATTGGGTTCAACTTTCCCAAGCAACTCGATATAGACAGGCCTTCCTTCCTTGTCAACCCCATGATAACCATGGGGATAATATTGTAGCACCTCCTCTAGCTCATGAAATTCAAAATCCTTCAATGAGTAGAGTTAGATGCCATCAGTATGGATGACAAAGTAAAGCAAAATTATATGGCGTGCAGTCTTTCAAATTCATACAGTGCTTGTAAAAATACTTCTAAATCTGTACAAGATTTCATATAATTTCCCCTTTTTCAGATCAACTCTAAGAATAGACGGTGTTCTTACTTCAAAAATTGTGTCTGTCCGGAACTCCTTCCTCCACTGCAGCATGTCAGCCCACATTTGTGCTGCCTTTTCGAAGTCAAGCCTCCTAGCTTTCAAAAATCTGCATGACAAATAGATCAGAATGAATAATCACCAACTGGCATTAGACAATTGAAAACACAATATGAGCCAGTTTCATCTGATATTAACCTAAGCGTTGTATGGTAATCATCATGCCTCTCGGGTAATAGGCCCCTGACAAACAAAACCTCCCGGAATGAGCTGACCGCCTGCTCCTCCTCCGCATCCCTGACATCCTCTATCGCTATCCTCGGCACTCTGCAGTCCACTTTCCTCTTCCCCCTCTTCTTCAGTGAATGTGTCAGCCTCGTCGACGCGTGCAGCGCCTTCTTCCTCAGCGACCGCATCCTTGTGTGTCTTGGCTCGTCCTCCACGTTCTCAACATCTGCTCTGTCCGTCCCCTCATCGTTACTGTCCGATATCTCAATGCTGTCAACATCGCTCTCTGCAACGGCGCATCGCAATCCACAGAACATTAGCTGCATTGCATAATCCGTTAAACCTACATACCTACGCAATAATCAACAACTGTACATACCTGACATTCTCCACAGATGCAGCCCAAACGATCAGGTCACGCTTCGCACTCCGTATTTCTCTATCTGATCACTGATCCTATACCCGATACATGCAACCACTCGAGCATCCACGCTGCCACAAACCAATACAGATTAGAATTCATTTCAGATAGTTTACAGGAACACATCGAACTCTTGGCGCATTCATCCGATTCAGAGCAACGAGAGACCATGGAAACAGAACGGAAAAACCGGTGATTCCAGAAAGCAAAGGCGATCGCGTAACCCGCAATAAATGTTCCCGCCGCGAGATCCAGGGGAGCCATCCCAACCCCCAACCGCCTTGGGAATCACGCAGCGGCGGCAGCTTAGATCCATTCGTCCAAACCCGCGCGCGAATAGCACGGAAACGGGAAACCCCAAACCGAGCCGGTCCGTACCTTGCCACAGGAGAGGAGATCCGCCTGCAGCCTGAAGCGCGCGCGAGCTGCGGCGCGAGATCGCTCCAGCTCGATCCGATCCGAGTCGGATCGGGAGCTCCTCGACGGGAGGGGAGGAATTCGAGGAGGCGGTGAGGGAATTCGAGCTGGGTGCGTGCGTTTGATCCGCGCGTCCCTCTATCGCCTCGCGCTTACGCTTCCGTTGCTTTCTCTTCCGCCTACTCCCTTCCGCTGCTAGTGCTCGGTTGCCGGGTGTTCTTTGTTATTTTAATTGGATTAAATATGTACTTCGCCCACCTTAACTTCCGCTCTAATTTAATTTTCGTTCATAAACTATAATACCAAATAAAATACATTATTAAACTGTTAATATCGTGAAAAGATATCACTTCATTCATTTTAGAGCGGTTTTGACACCTAAGTGGCTTGTCCCACCGGAACAAAAAGAACGAAATTGAAAATAGCAAAACTTCGAAGGAGTATATTGCCAAACTGCTAGCTACAATTGATGTCCTCAAATCCCCCAAATTTCGAGTTTGACACTGTGCTTCTTCCTTATCCCCAAATTTCTTTCTCTCCCTTCTTCCTTAGCTTTGGTGCTAGCGAGGCCGAAGTCAAACTCGCCGCGCGCCAATGCATCCCCTGCTCCTTCATTCCTCAGCCCCGACATCACACTACCTCCCCTCCCGTAAAGCTCGTGTCGCCGTCCCAATAGACGTTGTTGCCCAACTTCTCCTCACCATTGACTTGTCCTACAACAACCTCACCGGCGTCATACCGACGTTGCCGCCGTTCGCAGTGGATCCCCCAAACGGCACGACAAAATCGCACGACTTCCATTGCGGTTATTCTCAAGAACCCGACCGAGGCACTGCTCGGCGATGATAGCGGCGCCGCTACCGGAGCGCCTGCGTCGGGAGGGACAAGACAAGATGAGGCTGGCCACCATCCTCGCCATCACCACCGGCGATGTGGCCTTGTTCGTGGTGGTCTTTACGGACAAGTGGACCTCCTTAGTGGCAGCCAAAGAGGGCAACAAGATGGCGAACGAGGCGGCGATGGCCAACAAGTCCACAGACGGTGGCGCGATGCTCGTGACGGTGGACAACGACGCTGAAGGCCTCGGCCTACATGTTTGGCGTGGCGGGCAACAACATCGTTTACACGACCATGCTGACGGTACGCATGATTTGCAAAGATGACGCCGGTGTGAGGAGGTTAAGCGAGTTCAACGCGTAGATGCGCGGCATTGCCAAGCTCCGGCACTCGATGCTCCACGTGTTGTCCCATCGTATCATCTTCTTTCTCTCAGCCTGAGCCGTCGTCATGGTCGATTGCACCGCCGTCGGTGAGCTCCTGCAATCATTAACCCCACCATCGTAATCCTAGTGTCGCATTCTACCCTTTGATATCTTCTTCTTTGCCGAAATCACCGCCGTCGACCACCTTTGCCTTGGTCGCCGCCCCGTCATCGCTGGCACCGCTGTCGTGCCTTTTCCGCCCTCGATAAAGCTACCCATATGCTTCTCGAGGACGTGCCGATCCACTTTGGTCATCGCCCATGCCATCCACGTCATCTTTCACCGTTGTCGCTGGCCTCCAGAGCCGCCGCGGCCGTTCCCCTCTTTCACCTTCTCTCTGTTCTCTTCTCTCTGTTCAATCTCTATGTCTAGTGGGATTCACTAGTTAGATTCCAAATAAACCAAGCAAATTATTTCTTTCTAACCGGTTATTTTCCTCTGTCTCGATGACATGAGGGATCGGTGCTAGCGTGGGCGCTGACGTGGCACAAAACCACACTAAAATGAACGAAGGGGTATCCTTTGCGTAGTATTGATAGTTCGAAGACATATTTTACCCGATAATGCAGTCCAGTGACGGAATTAAACTAAGGAAAGAGATGATGGACGGAGAATATACGTAACCCTTTTTAATTTCCTCAAGGATTTTTATGAAGATATATGACCTTCTGAAGTATGGTGATATGTTCACTTAATTCCTTGGAGTAAAAAGGCAATTATTATAGACCCTAATCTTTTAAAACCGGTGCAAATAGCCTTCTAATGTGGTTTTGGAAACGGTTTTGTCACCATGGCCGATAACATGGCGATTATTCAGCAAACAAAATATATAGATATTCCTTACGCGATAGGGCCCACGTGTCAGTAAGTACTACCTTTCTTCCTCCTATCTTCTCCCCTCCCCTCTCTTCAATCTTCATCCTCCACCCCAGCTACCTCCTACGGTCACCATGACATCCTCACGGTGGTGGTGGTGCTACCTCCCGTTCCTCGTCTCCTCCAGCGGGTTCCCTAGGCCGGCTTCGTCGAGAAGTACTTCTTTGGCCTCCGGCACGTTCCTTGGGTCGGTTTCAACTACGACTTTTTCCTCTTCTAGTGGACCTTCTACATTGCCGACGCGGGGATAACGTCAAGCTTCGATTGCCCTCAGGTCTACAAAGCACATCATTCGTAGCTGCTCCCTCCACCCAGGGCACCTCCGCGAGGTTAGCATCATTTCTTGCCTCCTCGCCAGCAACACCGAGTGCCTTGACCTCTGTGGATATCATGGGGATATGTTCCAGATCTTATGATGATGTGACAATTGGCAATGTCGTGTATCGTTTGTCGTTTCATGTGTTTTTGACAAGTTTCGATCTTGTCGACAAGATGCTTAGTCCGACCGGTCCGTAGCATGGCGGTCAGACCGGTCCCAAATCGGTCAGACCGGCCATAGGCGGCGGTCAGACCGGTGAACTTAAAAAGTGTTATTTTGAGCTGGGCCAAAAATAAAGTGTGTAGGCAAGAGAGGGGGGGTCTATTGCACTTGGTCTCATAATTTTTTGAGTCTCCAGTCAAAAGTTCTATAGGTTTGAAAATTCCAGTAGGTTTCGGTTTTTCAGAGAGGAAAAGCGGCTAAGTCCTAGCTGGTGGTCTGACCGGCCCATAGGTGGCGGTCAGACCGACCCTGGGGGCAGTCTGACCGGTTTTCACTTGGTTCATCGCCCGGTGTGGCGGCGTTGTTCAGTTGTTAGGTCAAAGTCATGAGTTTCAGGGCATATATGTTGCATGATGCATGTTTTGACTAACATGGGTCAAGTTGTAAAGAACTTGTTCCCAAATTTGGTTTACATGTCTATTGTTGTGCAGATTGCTTGGTGGTCAACGACGGTCAACGACGAGGATGATCGGGACTAGGCTTGGAGAGCTGAGGTCCAGAACGATCGACGATGCCGGGTGAGGTCAATGTACTCAAGCGTGGTGCAAGATGGACAAGGTGAAAGCATCTAGGCCCCTAAAAATTGTATTTTGGTAATTAATGACTTTATGTGAATATGGGACTAACATGTTTGTTGAAGTGATTACAAGGCATAGTCCCAAATGACAAAGTGAAACCAAGGAGCTGCATGTCAAAGAATGATGAAAAGATGGAGTTGATCTCAAAGACAAGGTACAAATAGACTAGGACCCCTTTTAATTTTACCGGTCTTTGGAGTATGGAGGAAGACCGGATTATAGGATAAATGCCGTACTATTAAGGGGGAGCTTGTCTAGTAGCTTGAAAGCATCTCATTATGCCTTTGGATCAACTTAGGATCATGCATGTTCTTTTGGTTTGGTTTAAAAGAAAAATCTTTTCTCGAACATAATCGGAAGTTCAGGCATGTATCTTGCGAACTTCATCTGTCGCGTTGCTCGAAAAAGCTGCGGCTTGATTTTTCGAGAGCATCCATTTAAGGGACTTAGCCGATTTTTCAAGTGCGGAAGTTCCGCAATGATATGAGCGAAGTTCGATTAATCGGTTGTTCAAATTTGCGCGATCGAATTTTCCGAGAGCATCCTTTTTGGGACTTAGCCAAATTCTCAAGCGCGGAAGTTCCGCAGTGAAATGAGCGGAAGTTCGATTAATCGGTTGCTCGAATTATCGCGGTCGGTTTTTCCAGAGCACCCTTTTTGGGACTTAGCCGTTTTCACGAGTGCGGTAGTTCCATTGTGTAAATCGGATCTTCGATTAATCGGAAGAACCAATTCTATTTGGCGAAAGTTCGCACATAAATCCAACGGCTAGTTCAGAGCATTTAATGCTCACTGTAATGACCGTTACAGTGCACTCGAGTGAAGTGCGGTAGTTCCGCACCTTGTACTGCGGAACTTCCGATTTCCCTGAGTTTTGCCCGATTTTACGCATAACGGTCATATTTGGTTGTTGGGGTATAAATACACCCCACCACTCAGGGCGTGTGGTTGAGCATTCATTCAATTCATTTGAGCCTTGAGCACTCCTCTCACTCCTCATTTACTCTCTTTGCACACATTTGTGAGGTAGTGAGCAAGAACAAGAGCATTGCATTCTTAGTTGATCCATTGGCTCTTGATTGTCGTCAAGTGAAGTTCAAGTTCTATTCTCTTGGTGCTTGCTCGGCACCTAGACGACTTGGCGAAGGTCGCTTCAAAGGTGATCTCTTCAAAGAAGCTTGTGAAGAGACCTGTTGCGTTTGTGATTGGTCGGTGTTCACCAACTCGGAGGAAGAACAACCAAGTGATCGGGTAGGAGGAAGAACAACCAAGTGATCGAGGGTAGCTTCCTGGAGCCATTGAGTGGTCAAGCTTCCTCAACGTGGACTAGTGAAGATCGACAAATCTTCGATACCACGGGAAAAACCCCCTTGTCCTTGTGCGGTTAATTCTTGTCTTTACTTATTGCACTTGTTTTGTAGCTCATAGATTGTGTTAAATATCTTTGATTAGATTATCTTGCTAGTTTCGGTAATTTGATTAAGAAAATTTAGAAACCTCCTATTCACCCCCCTCTAGTCGGTTATCCTTGATCCTACACAAGGGTGATCTATTAGCTAATCCGAGGCGTAAGATGGTGTAAGGTGTAGCTAGTTAGGTCAAGGGCTGTTAAAGACGGCGCATTGAAATGCGTGCGTATGTGTCCCGTTTGTTTTGGGCCTTAACGGGAGCCCAATATGATCAAACTTCTAGAAGGTCTAAGCCTCCACTATAAATAGGAGAGGGTGGTGGTTGCACCACTTCTTCGCCCCTTTTTGCAATTATTGTAAACCCTAATTTTCTTAGGGAGAGCTTTTGTGGAGGCTAGGGTTCTTGATTTTTGATGTGATTTTCATGCTCTTGGATTGAGCATTGTCCTCCATTGATGGAGTGGCTATAAGCCCGGATCATATCAATCAATCACAGGAAAGTTTGATCAATGTTTTGTCTCATTGTGTTCTTTCTCTCTATTTGATGATTTTAGGTCTTTCTTTGATCCGTGAGTTTTTGCTTGGTTTCTTCACGTGATCTAGCTTGCTGTGACGTGTGGGAATCTATCTAGGATCATCTTGATCATCAATCACCCACGAGCAAGAGCTTTGACCTAGTTTTTGTTTTGACCAGTTTTTGAACCCTTCTTTGATCAAACGGAAATGGATCTTGATTCCTCTAAGAATTATCATAATCTTCTATTGGAATAGGTCCCTGATATCATAGAGAAGGTGTGTTCCAAATTTCATCAAGTTTGAATTAGTAGATCAAAAGTTTCATCTATTTGCATCTTCGTCATCGGGGCTGTTCTTCTGTTCTGGAGGAAATCGGTCAGACCGCCCATAGCCACCGGTCAGATCGGCCCGGAATCGGTCCGACCGCCAGTTAGACAGCGGTCCGACCGCCAGTAGATTGTTTCACTTCAATCTTTGTTGATTTTGTCCTATCGCTTTGGGGTTTTTTATTGCATTCAATATTAGGTTTCCGCTATACTGATATACTGATCTTCATAGCTTCTATAGCTACTGTAGTAAAGTTTTATTGATCTATTATTTGTGAAAAAGTGAGTGTACTCCTATTCACCCCCCTCTAGTCGCCTTTTCGGTCCAAAAGTGAGATTTGGAACACTCTCAAAACTTACCATGAGGGTTCGTCCCAAGTCTAGAAAGTACGCCAAACAGTCTATAAGCGTGAATAGCACAAATTCGAGATGCGTCCTGGAGAGAGCATCGATGATATTTTCGGTCGCTTTAATAAAGTGATAAATCAGATGAAAGCTGTTGGTATTGAATATTCTCAATCTGAAAATGCCACCCATCTCTTGGCTGCAATCTGGTATTACGAACTGGGAGTTCGAAGAGCTGGTCTAGTGTGACCATAATTACCTAACTTGGGCATGAGATGTTGAAATTGTACTTGGAGCCAATAAACTCTCTGCTACTATTGGCTTTGTCACCTCGAGGGACGCCACTCCAACTACTGAGGAGAATGATAAAGCACTTCATTTCCTCAGACACCATCTCTGCCTAACGCTCAAAAATGAGTATATGGCAGAAAAGAACACACTAGCTTTATGGACCGCACTGAAGAAGCAGTTCGAGAAGCTGAAGTACACCATTCTTCCTCGGGCAGAGTAAGAATGGAATCAACTATGTTTTTGTTACTACAAGACCGTAGGGGGGGGTACAATTATGTATTCCACAGAATTTGTACAAGTCTTCAACTCTGTGGTAAGGTAACCACAGATGAGCAGAAGATCGAGAAAACTCTCTCGACCTTTCACCCAAACGCGGTGCAATCCGCACGCAACTATCGTTAGGACTGCTACAAGGAGTATGCCGAACTGATTGACATCATGCAAGTTGCAGAAGCTCTAGAAGATGTTCATAGAAAGAACTACATCTCACAACCGCTTAGTAGCAAAGTTGGCCATGAAGTCAATGCAAACATCTACAAGGTGGGGAAGCCTCACTCAAAGGAAAGAGGCAAGAAGGGTAAGGTCATGGGTCACAAAACCAAGCAGAACGCTCAAGCCAAGAAGGACGAATAAAAGAAACACGATGAGAAGCCCTATGATTAGTAGGACCAAAGTTGCTACAAATGTGACACTTGGGGACATTGGTCACGTGTTTGCCGTGAGACACATCATGTGATTAATGCTTTCAACGTTAAGAAGAAGGGCAAATGACAGCATGAGACACACCTTGCCATTGTAGGCACAGAGGATCCATAATCATGGGTTGCACCCATAGATGTGGACATCTCAGAAGCAGCTCCCATCACACTTTCTTTGGACATCACAGCGGCAGCAGTTGTTGTTGCCGAAGAAGAGAAGTTGTACATGGACCAGATTCAGGCAGAAGTTTCTTCCTAATTCGCTGATCCAATCTAGTGCACACATTGCACTTAGATTTTATAGTCATTTGCAGTTTATGGTTGTGATAGAATATTGAATTTTGAATAATGGTTGTAAGCTCTAGGAGAGCAAAGCAATAAATTCTTATGATAAGTCTTGTAAGATTTTTTTCCATATTAATAATAGCAAGTTGTGTTCTGTTTGAATTATTTTACTTATGTGTGTGGATTGCTTCCTACCCTATATTAATAAATACTTTATATATCAGAACGTGTGTGACGCCTATGGAGGAGGCGTGCTTAGTAGATAGCAGCACAACGAATACCATATTGAGAGAGACAAAAATTTCGGTCGATCGGCAAGAATCTTTGGTAGTCTTACGACAATCGCAGGTAGCATACTTGTATAATAGGCTCAGGAAGAGCTACAATTATACTCTCGATGGACACAACATTGGTCATTGAAGAATCCTTGTTGTACCCAGAATCCACTAGGACTCTCTTAAGCTTTAAAGATATTCGCGTTAACTGTCTCTACGTAGAGACTGAAGAAGAGTATGGTAAGGAATACCTGCTCATTACAAAGCACAAATAAAATGAGAAAAGGGTATTAGAACGACTTCCTTCATATGAATCTTGGCTATAGTATGTTCACATAAAGGCACCTGCAGCCTATACTGTCTTGAAAACCACTTTTAGAAGCTTTGAACTTTTCTGTCTCTAGCTTGATAGATTAGGCCACCCCGGTCTTACAATGATGAGAAATATAATTACTAATTATCAGGGATGCAATGTCAATGTAAAGAATTTTCCGAATCGGGAAGATTTTGTGTGCCCAGCATGTGTCATCGGGAAACTGATTACTAGACCCTCTACTCTGAAAGTGAAGGATGAAATCGCTGTATTCCTGGACCGTATCTAGGAAGATATTTGCGGTCCTATACAGCCCCTGTCAGGGCATTTCAGGTTCTTTATAGTGCTCATCGATGCTTCCTCGAAATGATCGCATGTATGCTTATTATCTACGAGAAACTATACTTTTGCAAAGCTGATCTCACAGATAATTAAAGTTAAGAATAATTTCCCTAATCATCATGCGAAGTCCATCAGAATGGACAACACCGGAGAATTTACTTCAAAGGCATTTGATGATTATTTTATAGCAATAGGAATTACCATTGAGCATTCCGTACCATATGTCCACACCCAGAATGGACTACTAAATACATTAATTAAAAGAATTAAATTTATTGCCCGACCGCTCTTGCAGAATTGTAATTTACCAACCACATGTTGGGGACACGCAGTCCTACAAGCAGCAACTCTCATCAATTTTAGACCGTCAGCATATAACATCCATTCACCTATGCAACTAGCATAAGGGTCAATACCAAAAATCTCTCATCTACTAAGGTTTGGTTGCAAGGTTTATGTACCTAAATCCGCACGCAACTATCGTTAGGACTGCTACAATGAGTATGCCGAACTGATTGACATCATGCAAGTTGCAGAAGCTCTAGAAGATGTTCTTAGAAAGAACTACATCTCACAACCGCTTAGTAGCAAAGTTGGCCATGAAGTCAATGCAAACATCTACAAGGTGGGGAAGCCTCACTCAAAGGAAAGAGGCAAGAAGGGTAAGGTCATGGGTCACAAAACCAAGCAGAACGCTCAAGCCAAGAAGGGCGAATAAAAGAAACACGATGAGAAGCCCTATGATTAGTAGGACCAAAGTTGCTACAAATATGACACTTGGGGACATTGGTCACGTGTTTGCCGTGAGACACAGCATGTGATTAATGCTTTCAAGGTTAAGAAGAAGGGCAAATGACAGCATGAGGCACACCTTGCCATTGTAGGCACAGAGGATCCATAATCATGGGTTGCACCCATAGATGTGGACATCTCAGAAGCAGCTCCCATCACACTTTCTTTGGACATCACAGCGGCAGCAGTTGTTGTTGCCGAAGAAGAGAAGTTGTACATGGACCAGATTCAGGCAGAAGTTTCTTCCTACTTCGCTGATCCAATCTAGTGCACACATTGCACTTAGATTTTATAGTCATTTGCAGTTTATGGTTGTGATAGAATATTGAATTTTGAATAATGGTTGTAAGCTCTAGGAGAGCAAAGCAATAAATTCTTATGATAAGTCTTGTAAGATTTTTTTCCATATTAATAATAGCAAGTTGTGTTCTGTTTTGAATTATTTTACTTATGTGTGTGGATTGCTTCCTGCCCTATATTAATAAATACTTTATATATCAGAACGTGTGTGACGCCTATGGAGGAGGCGTGCTTAGTAGATAGCAGCACAACGAATACCATATTGAGAGAGACAAAAAATTTCCAGTCGATCAGCAAGAATGCTGGTAGTCTTACGACAATCGCAGGTAGCATACTTGTATAATAGGCTCAGGAAGAGCTACAATTATACTCCCGATGGACACAACATTGGTCATTGAAGAATCCTTGTTGTACCCAGAATCCACTAGGACTCTCTTAAGCTTTAAAGATATTCGCATTAACTGTCTCTACGTAGAGACTGAAGAAGAGTATGGTAAGGAATACCTGCTCATTACAAAGCACAAATAAAATGAGAAAAGGGTATTAGAACGACTTCCTTCATATGAATCTTGGCTATAGTATGTTCACATAAAGGCACCTGCAGCCTATACTGTCTTGAAAACCACTTTTAGAATCTTTGAACTTTTCTGTCTCTAGCTTGATAGATTAGGCCACCCCGGTCTTACAATGATGAGAAATATAATTACTAATTCTCAGGGATGCAATGTCAATGTAAATAATTTTCCGAATCGGGAAGATTTTGTGTGCCCAGCATGTGTCATCGGGAAACTGATTACTAGACCCTCTACTCTGAAAGTGAAGGATGAAATCGTTGTATTCCTGGACCGTATCTAGGAAGATATTTGCGGTCCTATACAGCCCCTGTCAGGGCATTTCAGGTTCTTTATAGTGCTCATCGATGCTTCCTCAAAATGATCGCATGTATGCTTATTATCTACGAGAAACTATACTTTTGCAAAGCTGATCTCACAGATAATTAAAGTTAAGAATAATTTCCCTGATCATCATGCGAAGTCCATCAGAATGGACAACACCGGAGAATTTACTTCAAAGGCATTTGATGATTATTTTATAGCAATAGGAATTACCATTGAGCATTCCGTACCATATGTCCACACCCAGAATGGACTACTAAATACATTAATTAAAAGAATTAAATTTATTGCCCGACCGCTCTTGCAGAATTGTAATTTACCAACCACATGTTGGGGACACGCAGTCCTACAAGCAGCAACTCTCATCAATTTTAGACCGTCAGCATATAACATCCATTCACCTATGCAACTAGCATAAGGGTCAATACCAAAAATCTCTCATCTACGAAGGTTTGGTTGCAAGGTTTATGTACCTATACCACCACAGCAGCGAATTGCAATGGGCCCCTCCAAAAGTTTGGGATATACGTTGGTTATGAGACAACATCTATAATCAGGTATTTGGACCCCATGACTGGAGATTTGTATACAGCCCGCTTCGCTGACATCATATTTGATGAGGATAGTTTCCCATTATTAGGGGGAGGAAATCAACCCCTTGATGAAAAATATCGGGAAATGACGTGGCAAGCCACGGGGGTCCATGCACTTGATCCACGCACTAGTGAAACAAATTGAGAAGTCCAGAAGATAATTGATTTGCAAGCATTAGCGAATCAACTGTCTAACCACTTTAGTGATTTGAAGAGCGTGACCAAGTCGCATGTGCCTGCACGCAATGCACCGGAGAGGGTTGAAATACCAAAGAAAATTGAAAGTATCCATAATCCTATCTAGAGGCCTCAGAATAAAAGGACGAGAACTCTGGCCCCTCGAATCCCAAGTAACCGGGACGCCTGGTGAAATAGGATAAGAGTGACTTGACGTAGTCGATCATTGAAGTTCCCTATAATCAGAAGGGGAGCTTGTTGATACCTGACACCGGTATGAAACCTTCAGTAAAAAGCATACCGGATTTGACTATTTCCATGGAAGGAGACATCAACATGGATATGTGCGGACTAGGGATGGCAATCGGGCGCGGCGGGTACGGGTAGTGCTCGCCCATACCCATGCCCGTGACCCTGAATTCCCCCCACAGGCATACCCACGAAGGACGATGGACAAAAACCTCGCCCTTGCCCGTCGCCCGCGGACATGCCTGTTTACCCGCGAATAATGCATCGCCGCCGTGGGTACATAATGAAGACGGGGTGCCCGATCTTTCGATGAGATTGATAAATATCGATTTTGGTGGAGACGACTCTCACGATCTGACTACAAGCGTACGACAACGCTTGCGCCTTAGCAATCGTTGAACCAACTCCGAGATGTTATTGACCTGCTGGAAGCACGATCAACCTAACCACGAAGGTCTATTGCTGCATGCAATCGGAGAACACACAAGAACAGGATAAAACACAATCTGATGTATTACAAATATTTATGAAATTATATAAGGTGGGATTCCGAATGATGTCTTAACAGGTGGTCGTTCGACACAACTGAAGAACAATAGTTTGCACAAGTGCTAAACCTTAACTCAACGAAATCTGAGAAAACTAGAGGGGTGCGACCTCCTTATATAGGGAAGGGGAAGCTACAAATCTAAAAGAAATAGCGGGGTCGGACTAAACCCATAGATTACTGTTCACATGAACAGTAACCACCCCTAGGTGGGCTGCCAGCATATGGGCCAAGTTGAGTATGATTACAAAGCCCAATTTGGCCCAACTATGTGATGTAGCAATTTATTTTAATGATTATGAAGCCTACAGAAAGAAATTAAAGGTGAGGCTAGATCCATTGTAAAGCTCTCGGAATAAGCTTTCCAACAAACCTAAGAACACCCTGATCGGACTCCGTTTGCAAAAGTTATGACCTTTTTACTATAGGCCTATTGGGCTATCACCGTGCTGGATTGTTTCAGCGATTCCGACCTACACAAAATGAATTTGAAGGTGGGGCTAGATTTGTTGTAAAGATGACGAGATAATATTTCCATCAAGCACTGGTGGACCTCCAACGGACTCCGTATGTGAAAGTTATGCACGTTTGAAGTCGGTGTTGTCTCCGGAGGCCGAATTGTATTCCAAAATAGGTACAGCTCGAACTCTTGCAAATCAACCACTCTCTGTCTTTTATTCCTGAAAACAACATCATATTTATTAAGCAATATCATATAGTTCATGTAATATAAAGGTACTCTTAAAAACGAGCTCACCTGATAATCTAAGTGACGTGTACGAGCTCTTATAACCGAAACAACAAGCATAGCAAATATGGTTGTATCCATAGGGGTCATGTTCTCATCACCCCCCTTCTTGAAAACAAAGCCGTCCTCGGCTTTTGATAAGCTGAAAATAGGGTAACAAAGAAGCAAAGGTGTATGCATGGTATATGTATATGTCATCCGTTTTAACGGCTCTTCGTTGTTGCACAATTAATATTTTAAAACATCACCATTTATAAAAGCTCATTGTATTATTAGCGCAAGAATAATCATATATGTCAATGAGCAAAACAAAATTTCTCACACAGCAATTAGTGCAACTAGTTTTGCAAATGTAAGTGAAGTATTTATGCAATTGAAATACTTGAAGTTGTAAACTAGCAGTGGTAGCACATATGAGCAAATCTACAACCTTTGGAATCAAACAAAGTTCATCCATATAATCAGATTTCAATTGAGCGTTAGCAAATTCATCTAGTAAGGGTGAAAAGATTTGAAAGTTCTTCCATACTTCAACATCATGATGCAAATTGTCAATACTAGATGGTGCAATAAGAGATGAACACATAGGCATTGGATGATTACTAAAGTTTATTTTCTCTCATAATGAACAAGATTCGGCACACAAGAATTGTTGTTCAAAACAGTAAGTTTCAATTCATCTATGTGATCACAAGTTATGCATATTCGATATACGAGAAATTGATTGTCTATACCATAACCTCCAATGAAATTAAACTTATATCCAGAGGTGTACGCACTAGACAAGGAGATTGTACATGCGATTTTAGAATCTTTCTCCATAACATGTGATAATTTCATAGGCGGCTCCAATATAATGTAGCATAAAGAATCAGCAGGATAAATTCTAGTCAAAACTTCTTTATGTCTAACCAATTCCACAGTATCATTATATGTGATTGATTCATCACATGAATCGCTCAAAATAGTAGGTAATTCAATTATGTTATCACATGGTGCACTTAAGTCAACAGGTAAATCAACAAGATTATCACATGGTGCACTCAAGTCAACAGGTAAATCAGCAAGTTTATCACAAGGTGCACTAAATTCAATGTTGTCTGAATTATCTACGTGAAACATGTGCATATCAGAATTGTTTTCCACTAATTTTTGCTCTAACAAAGCATTAACAGTAGACAGTTGTAGTTCTTCATAAACATACTCACCGTGCGTGATGATAGCACCATGATCTTTACCTTTTTGGCTCTCCTCAAATGATGTAGGTGCATCCATCTCCTCATCTTTCTTCTCAACCAATGGAGTCGATGGTTCAATTAGCTCATTCTCCTCTTCGGCATGGTTCTCAACTTCCTGCGAGTTGTTAGTCATAGAAAAAGACACAAACACAGGCTTGTTCTCATGATTTCTATCATCAAGTATTCTTAATTCCTCCTCAATCTGACTTTCAACCTTACAAGCAAGAATGAATAAATGGGAGAGAGAATTATATTCTTTATGAACAAGAAGGTCCTGAATTTCTTGATTAAGTCCACTTAAGAATATATTTTATGTAGCTTCAGCATGTTCCTCTAACCCACAACGCAATAAACGATTTTTCAATTCATGATAGTATTCCCTTACAGTTCTACTACCTTGATTTAAACGTTGTAATCTAGTTAGTAAATAATCAACATGATATTTAGGAACGAATTTATATCTCAAAAGTTTCTTTAGTGCATTCTAAGTTTGATGTACTTTTCCATGTCTATTTAAAGACTTCCACCAAAGTAGTGCATACTCAACAAAAACGCTAGTGGCAGCTCTAATCTTTTGCCTATCAGATCAATCATAATATTCAAATTCTTTGTCTAATGCTATTTCCCAGTCAACATAGGCACTAGGATCAAAATTACCAGCAAAGGATGGAAATGCATACTTAAATTTACCTCGTTCAGGCACAGGAGATGAGTCACTGGTGTTGTTGATCTCACGAAATATCTGACTTTGTGATCTTGAACCTGTCATGGTTAGTAGAAAGCAAGCATATGTCCCTAGCAACTACTAGGATGTGGTGGTTCAAAAGTCGCTCACACTCAAGCCTTCTATTGAATTCTTACCAGTTCTTACCAAGCAACAGGGGTGATTGGCAACCAGCGGTGTCAACGTATCTCTGAAGATTGGATGGAGCGATTGCCAGGTGAAGGTCAGCCTATACGGTGTAGAAGAGGTGTAGCTGGGAAGGCTCAAGTATGGTAGCAAGGATTAGCAACAATCAATTCAGCAAATGCAAGTTGAATAAATATTCAAAATACTAGTCAATGTTGCTGATCCTATCCTAGAAGGAGCTAGCCAATCAAAGCCTACTAAGAGAAGTGTATGAACGCACACGCAAAGATTAATGTGACTTGATGTGAGCAAAGAAAATTCTCACACCAAGTGCTAGGAGAGAACCTATCCAACTACCCAAACTTATTTGTAAGGGCACAAGATTGTTCACATGATGCAGAGCACAAAATCAGAATAACATGCAATGTAAACAACCCTCTAGTTTAAGCAGTATACAACAGCTAGTCCCAAAAGATGAACAAGATTTTTTTTATATGGCTTATATATGCTCATTTGAAAGGTTTTGACGAGATCTACAACTTTGCTGTTGAGGTGAAGCCCAAATTCCGAAGGGAAGACTGAAAGAAATGGTAAAAACAGAAACTGAAAACATGCGACGCAAATGCGGGGCTGAAGATGACCGATTTTGGGGTCCCTGGAGGGTGACGTGTGTTTGAGGTCAAAAAGATGCGCCTCGATGTTAACTTTTCAACGAGTACAAAAATGTCCGAAACGGACACCGTATGCAAAAGTTATGCCCGTTTTACTGAAGGTGTCTCGGAAACGGAATCGTACTCGGACTAGAAACCGAGTCGGGTTCAATCTTCAAACTGCTATATCTTTTGATTCCTTGGGCCAAAATTTCTGAATTTTTTTGTGCACGCTTGTGGCTATATGTAGAATACTCCACCAATTTTCACTATTTTTGGTGAAATTTTGATGCACTTTTCAATTTTTGGAAAGGTCGACACTCTTGTTTTGTAATTTTTTTCTCTACTGCGGCTTTTTTTTCCTCTTGCGGTTGCCTCTTTCTCCTTCTACTATCGGGCCAACCCTAGGGTTTGCCGCAAGTCGCAAATAACACCAATTCTCTCAAAAGATTACAATAGTCCTCTTTTTTTGGATTAACAACAGCACTATATTTCTGTTTTTGATGCAGATTAGAGGAGTTCTAACCCATGAATTTTCTATTTTAAATGCAAAAACTAAGAACGCTAAACGAACGATTAAGCGACGTGAAGGAAGACAGGAGAAATAATTTAGATAATGACCAACTAGATAAGAACTAGAACTAAATATCAGTAACTAGACACAACAATACAACCAAAGATTCAACAAGCAAACTGAAAAGAAAAAAATGCGATGGCTCAAAGGGCTTGGTATGGATGATAGATGCGAAATTTTTTAGGCAATTTTCTGGACTCTAGGTATGAAAAATGAATCTACTACTAGAAAACTGGAAACTGTAGCTCTGATACCACTTGATGAAGATGGGGTGCTCGATCTTTCGATGAGATTGATAAATATCGATTTTGGTGGAGGCGACTCTCGTGATCCGACTACAACCGTACGACGACGCTTGCGCCTTAGCAATCGTTGAACCAACTCTGAGATGTTATTGACCTGCTGGAAGCACGATCAACCTGACCACGAAGGTCTATTCCTGCATGCAATCGAAGAACACGCAAGAACATGATAAAACACAATCTGATGTATTACAAATATTTATGAAATTTCATAAGGTGGGATTCCGAAGGATGTCTTAACATGTGGTCGTTCGATACAACTGAAGAATAATAGTCTGCACAAGGGCTAAACCTTAACTCAACGAAATCCGAGAAAACTAGAGGTGTGCGACCTCCTCATATAGGGAAGGGGAAGTCACAAATCTAAATTAAATAGCGGGGTGGGACTAAACCCATAGATTACTGTTCATGTGAACAGTAACCACGGCCCTAGGTGGGCCTCCAGCATATGGACCAAGTTGAGTATGATTACAAAGCCCAATTTGGTCCAAATAGGTGATATAGCATCTTCTTTTAACAATTGTGAAGTCTACAGAAAGAATTTAAAGGTTAGGCTAGATCCATTGGAAAGCTCTCGGAATAAGCTTTCCAACTAGCCCAAGAACACCCGAATCGAACTCCGTTTGCAAAAGTTATGACTTTTTTACTATGGACCTATTGGGTTGTCACCGTGCTGGATTGTTTCACTGATTTCGACCTGCGCAAAAGAAATTTGAAGGTGGGACTGGATTCGTCGGAAAGATGACGAGATAATCTTTCCATCAAGTACTGGTGGACCTCCAACGGACTCCGTATGTAAAAGTTATGCACGTTTGAAGTCGGTGCTGTCTCCGAAGGCCGAATTGGATTCCAAAATAGGTATAGCTCGAACTCTTGCAAATCATCCACTCTCTGTCTTTTATTCCTGAAAATAACATCACATTTATTAGGCAATATCATATAGTTCATGTAATATAAGTGTACTCTTAAAAATGAGCTCACCTGATAATCTAAGTGACGCGTACGAGCTCTTGTAACCGAAACACAAGCATATCAAATATGGTTGTATCCATAGTGGTCATGTTCTCATCAGTACCCATCGCCCGCGGGCATGCTCGTTACCCGCGAGCAATGCATACATCAAGTTCATCATAATTCACACATCAATGGTGCATCACACATTCAACAACTAATAAAGTTTATCACAATTCACACATCATGTTCGACAAGACAACTAATCAAGTTCAACAAATAAAGTAAAAATACAAACTGACATTGTTCCTTACACATGCGGGTAGTTTATGGGTAATCGGGCAAAGCGGGTATAGGTGGAGCTTACCCATGCCCACGCCCACGCCCGTTTACCCGATGGGTAAGGAATTATGCCTGTTTACATGCCCGTGGGCAAAGAAAGACGCTCATACCCGCCTCCATTAGGGTATTCGCCCGCGACACACGGGTAATCGGGCACAATTGACATCCCTAGTGTGGACACATCGGAGCTGAAAAACTAAAGGGACTTGCCCTCGTAATTGGAAGCAGCAGTGGGCAAGTAGAAGCATTATTAGAATCGCCCCATGAATAAATAGTTATAAATTATGTGACCACGGGAGAATCTATGAATAGAACAACAGTCAATGTCGATATTTATTTTGCAAAGAAAATTGCCACATTCATCGATCTCGATCCAGAGCCTGCATCGCTCGCTGAATGTAAAAAAAGATCATATTGGAAAGATTAGAAGAATGCAATAGAAACAGAATTATTATCCCGAATAAAAGAGATGTATTTGGGCCTATAAGCCGTACGCCTCCCCATGTTCACCCCGTAGGGTATAAGTGAGTATTTGTTCGAAAGAGAAATAAAAATAATGAAGTTGTAAGACATAAAAGTAAGACTTATTGCACAAGGTTTCACTCAGCGACCAGGAGTCGATTATGAAGAAACTTATTCACCAGTAATGGACGGAACTACCTTTAGATATTTAATCTCAATGGCAGTAAACTTGAATTTGGAAATAAAATTGATGGATATGGTAACTGCATACCTTTATGAAAGTTGGATTCAAACATTTATATGAAGGTACCTGAAGGTATCCTTGTCCCGAACCAAGAAATAGCAAATAGAAATCTGTACAGTGTGCAACTCAGAAAGTTATTGCATGGACTGAAGCAATCAGACAAAATGTGGTATAATCGCTTGAACGACTTTCTCTGCAAGAAAGGCTATACAAACAATGAGGATTGTCGCTGTGTTTTTATGCGACAATCTCAGGATGGATTCTGTATAATCTCAGTATATGTAGATGATTTGAATATCATCGGGATCCTGGAAGATATTAAGAAAGCAAGCTCTTACCTGGAGTCGGTGTTCGAAATGAAGGACTTTGGTAAAACCAAATATTGCATAGGCTTGCAGCTTGAGCATACTCCTGAAGGGATTTTAGTACATCAATCAACATACACTCAGAAAGTGTTAGAACGGTTCGGCTTTGAAGAGGCATATCCTTCGAAAGTACCAATGGCCGAGAGATCCTTGCAGCAGGACAAGGACCCATACATACCTAAAGAAGATGGATAGAAAGTCCTGGGACAGGAATTCCTGTACCTGAGTGTAATAGGAGCACTCATGTATTAAGTAAACTATACTAGACTTGACATTGCATTTGTCGTAAACCTACTAGCAATGTATAGTGCAGAACCTACCAAAAGGCATTGACAGGGAATAAAGGATATCTTCCGATACCTCCAAGGAAGCAAAGATCTTGGTCTGCTCTATAGAAAGAATCAAGACCTAACTATGACTGGCTATGCATATGTTGGGTACCTGTTAGACCCGCATACAGATAAGTCGCAAACAGACTATGTATTCCTATATGGTGGAACTTCAATTTTATGAAAATTGTCTAAGCAAAGTCTTGTATTACTTCAACGAATCACTCGGAAATCATAACACTGTACGAAGCCTCACGAGAAAATTCTTAGCTTCAGCGGATGAGTCACCACATCCAGCAGTCATGTGGATTGAATACCGCGTAAACTCGCACTATTATCTATGAAGATAATGTAGCTTGTGTTTCACAAGTACAAATGTGTTATGTGAAGAGACCCCTCACAAAGCATATCAAACCCAAGTCTTTCTATGATCATGAATCGCAAAAGATGGATTAAATTAAGGTATTGCATGCTAAGTCATGTGAAAATTTTACAGATTTATTCACTAAGTCACTTCCAGCGTCTAGCTCTGAAAGATGCATACGCGGAATTGGAATGATGAGTCTTAGAGAAGTGCAGAATTCAGGGGGAGAATATCCACGAACTCATTTTTTAAGCTTGATCACGAAGATCGAGTACTCAAATAATAAATTCTAGAGATTAAATGAAATTGGGTGGATTGTATTCTTTTTCCCTTGACGAGTTTTCCTGAAGTTTGTCGGCTAAGATTTTTAACGAGGTAATTCGTGCAACGCAGCGGAACACATGTCATGTACTCTTTCTCTAAATTTTTTCTACTGAGTTTTAATGAAGTTTTGAAGAGATATGAACATATTAGATGAGTGACCAAAGGGGGTGTTAAGAAACCGGTCACAGGACTGAAGAATTCTAACTCAGGTGAGCTCCTCATCCGTCTAATTATCTATATAATGGAGGAGAACCTCAACATAAGTCTGAAATTTTCTTCTATCTCTATGTTTAATCTACTATTCCACTCTTACGTTCTTGTATTGTTTTTGTGATTTTAATTTTATCTATAAAATAATTGCTTAAATTGAACCCGCGTTCCTCGTCACTTATAACACAGCAGCCTCTTTTTCAGCAAAGTCACGGGCGTACGAGCAGTAGTTGGTTGCCTGCTGCCCAGTGCTCAGTGCTGCTCGCGCCGAGGAACATCTCGTCTCCTCGTCCGTCTCAACCGCCTCTCCACTGACACAGGTCCAGATCAATCCATCCATCCTGCTTTTTGTTGGCGTTTTGATCTGCGTCTGCTACTTGCTTCGTCTAGATCTGAAGCGGCCTTACCTCACAGCCAGAGCCTCTTTTTCAGGAAAGTCACCGGCGTTCCAAACAAACGTAATTGCGAGTAGTTGGTTGCCTGCTGCCCAGTGCTCAGTGCTGCTCGCGCCGAGGAACATCTCGTCTCCTCGTCGGGCTCAACCGCCTCTCCACTGAGACAGGTCCGGATCAATCTATCCATCCTGCTTTTTGTTGGCGTTTTGATCTGCGTCTGCTAGTTGCTTCGTCTAGATCTGAAGCGGCCTTACCTCGCGGGGTCGTGGTTACGCTGTCCTTTTTTGCTCGCTTGTTCGGCGGTGCAGTAGATCTGTTCGCGTGAGGCGCTTCCGTGGCGCGATTTGGAAGTAGCTTCGATTTCTAGGGTCAAATCGAGCAAATGTCTGAACGATAATCGAAGCCCTTGGGTAATTTTTAGCGACTTCTGTAGATTTATTTGGCACATAGTCATACCACGTAGGTTATCCACATGCATCTAACTCTCGCATGTTAGGTTTAGTCTATGCATTTGGCTTGCCCAATTTGGGAGGAGGTTCAGTCGAGTAGAATTGCTGAATAGTTAACTGAAGTTTTATGGTTGTAATATCAACGGCCTAAACTTTTGTAATTTGCAGTAGTTTGTTTTCTGTCTTTTTGTGCCTATTCCTGTAAGAGTGTCAGACTGCTTGGTGCTCCTGACCATCTTACAAGGGATAGGGGCGAGATAATGGGTGGGACATTTGAAACACTTTAAGATTTTTTATTCCGCTAGGCAGTAATGGAATTCCGGGGCAACCCGTTATGGAATTTTTTTTGGCATGCCCAATTTTGCAAGGCGTGTTGTTTCGATAGTTACTCCTGCATGCCACTTTTGTCTAGTTCCCATCCTGATTCAAGTTGTGTTAGCGAACATCTGGTGCATTTTAGTTTATTTTCTCTGGCGACAATTTCTGCTCATAGATGTTTTACTTTCTGTTTATATGTTATTTTCATAGCACCATATCCTATACACTGTAAACATGGATGCTAAAAACCTGACTCAGAATTGATTTATTTGGCACCTCTTGGCCAGACTTTCATGCGGTTTCAATGTGAAATTTGTTCTGCTATTCTGCTTACAAAGAAATATCAAGTAGCCATCTTGTGCTCTTTTGCTTATATTTTGTGCTTATATATTTGTTATGCACACATCTCTATTTAGAATTAGAAGAACTGAGTGTGGATGGTCTTATTTTTTTGGTTCCAGGTGTTAAGCAAAGTTTGTCAGGAAATCCTAATCATGGCCAAAGGCTGGATATTCTCTGCTTTGTTAGTGATGTTTCTGGTGTTGGCTCCCACTTGCGAGGCGTTCTACTTGCCAGGTAGTTACATGCACACGTACCGGCAAAGCAAGGAGATATGGGCAAAGGTGAACTCGCTCACTTCCATCGAGACAGAACTGCCCTTCAGCTACTACAGCCTTCCATACTGCCGTCCTCAGGGTGGGATAAAGAAGAGTGCTGAAAATCTGGGGGAGCTCCTGATGGGTGACCAGATTGATAATTCCCCCTACCGTTTCCATGTGAATGTCAACGAATCACTCTATCTGTGTACCACAAGCCCACTTGATGAGGGTGATATGAAGCTCCTCAAGCAGCGAAGCCGAGACCTCTATCAGGTGAACATGATTCTTGACAACCTTCCTGTGAGGAGATTTACTGAGCAGAATGGAGTGACCATACAGTGGACAGGCTATCCAGTTGGTTATACCCCAGAAGGTAGCTCTGAGGTCTACATCATTAATCACCTGAAATTTAAGGTCTTGGTCCATAGGTATGAAGGAGGTAAAGTGATGGTAGTTGGAACTGGGGAAGGAATGGAAGTGATCTCAGAGACTGACACCGATGCCAAGTCTGGCTTCGAGATTGTGGGATTTGAGGTCGTCCCATGCAGTGTGAAGCGTGATCCTGAAGCCATGTCGAAGCTTACGATGTATGAAAAAGTTGATCCTGTAAACTGCCCTGTGGAGTTGGAGAAATCTCAGTTGATTAGGGAGAAGGAGCAGATTACTTTTACATATGAGGTTGAATTTGTAAACAGTGATATCAGATGGCCATCACGATGGGATGCATACCTGAAGATGGAGGGTGCAAAAATTCACTGGTTCTCAATTATGAACTCATTGATGGTAATACTGTTTTTGGCTGGCATTGTCTTTGTCATATTCCTGCGGACCGTGAGGAGGGACTTGACTAGATACGAGGAGTTGGATAAGGAGGCCCAAGCTCAGATGAACGAGGAGCTCTCCGGGTGGAAGCTTGTTGTTGGAGATGTATTCAGAGAGCCAACCTCATCAAAGCTGCTCTGCGTCATGATTGGTGACGGGGTTCAAATTCTTGGTATGGCAATTGTCACCATTTTCTTTGCTGCCTTTGGGTTCATGTCTCCTGCATCGAGAGGAATGCTGTTGACAGGGATGATATTCCTTTATATGTTACTTGGAATTGTGGCTGGATATGCTGCTGTAAGGTTCTGGAGGACTGTAAAAGGAACTTCTGAGGGATGGAGATCGCTTTCCTGGTCAACTGCCTGTTTCTTCCCTGGCATTGTCTTCATTGTCCTCACAGTATTAAACTTCATGTTGTGGGCAAGAAATAGTACTGGAGCCCTTCCCATCTCACTTTTCTTCACTCTTCTGTCGTTGTGGTTCTGCATCTCTGTGCCACTTACCCTTCTAGGTGGTTTCTTTGGCACAAGGGCCAAGCCAATAGAATTCCCTGTTCGAACCAATCAAATACCAAGAGAAATCCCTGCAAAGAATTACTCATGGCTCCTCGTATTTGGTGCTGGAACTCTACCTTTCGGAACACTCTTCATCGAGCTCTTCTTCATTCTGTCTAGCATTTGGCTCGGAAGGTTTTATTATGTGTTTGGGTTCCTCCTTGTTGTGCTCCTTTTGCTGCTTGTGGTCTGTGCTGAGGTATCTGTTGTTCTTACCTACATGCATCTATGTGCGGAGGACTGGAGGTGGTGGTGGAAAGCTTTCTTTGCCTCTGGAACAGTGGCATTTTATGTGTTCCTCTACTCTATCAACTACTTGGTGTTTGATCTCAGAAGCTTGAGTGGGCCAGTTTCTGCTACGCTCTACATTGGATACGCTTTCATCGTCTCTCTTGCCATTATGCTAGCTACTGGGACTGTTGGGCTCCTGACATCATTCTCTTTCGTCCACTACCTTTTCTCATCAGTCAAGATTGATTGAAGGCTTTATCTTGCAAATCTCCAAGGATGACTGTACACAGAATAACCTTTAAGCTCAAATGCTTTGATCATGGCATCTGAAGGCCCTTTACACAATTGTGCTGTTCTTAATGTAGCTTATTACTGAGAGTCTTGAGACTTGTACCACGATGCATATGGTATGTTCCAGCAGATGTGCTTTTTAGCTTGTGATCTTCACTCTTTTCTTTGCTGCAACATTTTGTTAATGCTGCAAATGCTCTCTAAAAAATCTTGAGTTTTACCATATTATTGGTGCCTTAAGGAGTGGTTGGCTTGTTTCTTTCTTTAAGGTAGGTTTGCAATTGGATAATTATTATCTTGTGGTATAAGTAATATTTACAAAACTGTGTCTCTCATGCACGTTAGTTTTTACTCTTCTCACTTATCTATTTGCCCAAAATTTCCTACTGCACTATGTACAACTTGTTCTGGTTTGATAATAGGAATGCTAATTAATATGTACCTTTTTACTTGACCCCTTTATTACTAACAGTGGCACGTGGTTATTTATGTCATAATTCACCTGTATTTCTAGTTACTCATTTCAGCTTTCATTAGGTTTGCTTCTGTCCACTTTCGTCCCTTTAATTAAGTTAATTCTAGAACCTGTAACAAACATAATTCAAATATTTTGGAGTGCACTTATTTGATATTTTCCTCATGTTCCATGTCCATCTCTTCCTGTTTTTTCGCTATTGGATAATGTTTGGTGAGATATTCCTGAAAGACAACCCCTTTTATTTTCCAATTCGATAATGTTTTCTGCCATTAATGACATTTAAACTATTAAAGTTTGTTTCAAATTCGTGTCGCACCGGAATTTTTTTTATATCAGTTTTAAATTCGTGTTGCAACGACTTTTTTTTATCATTAATAATTAGTTTTTTTTATCAGTGACAGAAATTGCAATAGCTACCTTAATGTCTTCCTCCTCCGAACGTTTAAGGGCCCTTTGAATCTTCCTTTCGCACTCAACTATTAGTCTTTCAGTAGTTTCTTCCAATTCACGGTCATAGTTATCCGTACCTTTGACTTTAGCTTCCTCCTATCTAGTGGTGGGCATTGGGTCGGACTGTGCCGGTACGGTACGGATTCATCGTGCTTCGGACCGTCTTTGCGTCGTCTTGCGTCTGTCTTGCGGTCCACCTTCCTCCGTCGGTCATAGTGCATGACCCAAAGCCCACCGTGTTGGGATCGTGCTGTGCCGACTCAAGCCCAACCCTAAGTAACTATAGACATTTGGAAAGACGACAGCCATCGCTGTCGCCCAGGAAAACAAGACACCAGTGCGCCATCTACACCTACTCCCTCGCCCTATAGCCTCCTCCTCTTGGACGCCGATGAAGAACTCCGTCCACCTCGGCCGCGCCACCCGCTTGCGAGGGGGTGAGAAGGACGGTGATGAGGAGGTGGCTGGAGGGAGGGTGGAGGGCGGTGGCGCGTGGGGAGGGAGAGGGAGGGCGGCGGCATGTGGGGAGGGAGAGGGAGGGAGGGTAGCCAACGGTGCGTGGGAGGAAGGACGACGATCGGCGGCGCGTGGGGAGGGGGGCGGTTGGAGCTAGAGGAAAGGGAATCAACGAATGTGATTAGGGATTGGGAATTTAGGAGCCGGGACTGGGGGGGGGAGGGTTGAGGATGGGGGTTGGGGGGTTCCAGGAGGGAAGTTGGGTCAGACCGGGTAGCAGAAGGGGGTGATTAGTTGAGCCAGACTGATGTGGAGGAGTGATTGGACCAAGCCGAAGGAGGGATTAGGTTATAACGGGAAGGTTGTGCATATTTCGTACCGTGCTGGCTCAAGTACGGCCCAACTGGCCATACCGTGCCATGCCGTATTCTCAGATCTAACCCGATCCGCCGTTCGTGCCGTGTCGTGTTTAAACCGTGCCGTGCCGATCGAGTTTCGAACCGGTACGAAAAACAAGACTCAAATCTCAGCTCTACTACTATCTTTCACTAAGCTCGGGAAAAAAAATAGAACGGAGCCCTCATACCAACTACAAACATACAATAGCGACATGCATGGGAATGAAAAAGAAAGAAAATCATCTACGCGCTTCGGTTTTACCGATGAGAACTGCACTGTACTAAGCAGCTATCACCGATTCCTCACGTACTCCCTGTTTAACTAAAGACTGCAATGATGCATGAACTAACAAGCATTTAAAGTTTTAAATCCATCTGCTCCATGACATTAAGCAGGAACTAATTAAGAGAACGCTCGGAGATTTGGTTGATTAGATAGAATAAACATGATTACAACATACTAAGATTTCACGGTTGAAATATGTGCAGTCAAGAGGGAAAACACCTCAATATGACGAACTCAACGCTTCAAAGTTAGCTTTTGGCTCATGCCTCTGGACATGCACCCAAACAATCCTAAGTCACCAATATCTATTCACACTGTTGACCAACCAAAAAAACAAGTTAAAATTTTCCAGAAAATCTAAATCTAAATCTAAAAAACAACCGATTCATAGGAAATCTAAATCCAAAAACTAAACACACAAAATAAATTTTGAAGGAATCACGACACCAAGGATACTCCTTACGCAGCCGCATCGAGTGCAGCTTGGGGCACGGCCCCCATGTCCATCTTGTGCAAACACCAAAAACACAGAGACATCAGCGAACCGACCCGCGAGTTGACCAGATCGAACCGAAATCTCGAGGGCGGCGCGAGGAGCCGCCGGGGTCGATGAGAAGGAAAAACGCATGGTGAGCTGGACGAGGTCGTGGGGGGCATAGCCCGGCGAGGTAGAGGCGGCAGACTCGGCCGGGAAGATGAGACACGCAGGCCTTCTCTCGCAAGCTCGATCGAAGCAGCAGATTTGGGCGTAAACCGAGAAAGGCAAGCGCACCGGCGGACCAAACGAACACACGCATGAAACCTCGAGTCACCATGACTGGAAAATTGAGGAGACGCGAGAGACGGGGAGGGGAAGAAGAATGGAGAGGATAAGAAGAGGGGAAGAAGTGAGGCGAGGGGAACGCAGCCACGCCGTGTAGGCGTTGTGGCCGGCGGCGTTGGTGGAGAAGAAGCGCATGGCCGCCGTTTAATAAAAATCAGTACGCAGCGGAATATCAATAATTATAAATTAACACAAAGATAACATAAAAGAAAATCAACCGACTTTCCTTACCTATAAGGCGGCGAGGCAAAGTTCTACAAGATGTTTCTAATATTGTATATTAACTACGAGCCGTCCGTATGAATAGAAACTCATACGTTGCATCTGAGTCATCGGTAAAGCCTCGATCAACTACCCATCGGGGTAAAATCTCAGACAACTACGAATGCTCTTGGGATAGGGAACCTAAACACAGAATCCATCTCGCACAACCAACAACAATAGAGTTTTTTTTACACAATAACAACCACCTACGACTCGGAGCTAACACACGCCAAAGTACTAAGCCAAGAGGGGTTCCCAAAACCCTAATGTGGAATGCATGCAATTATGCTTAGTTTTGATGAAACAAAATGTTCGGTCCTTGTTGACCTAAACAAGACATCCACACACCCAACAACACACTATTCAACCACTTGCTTAAGTCTAAATCAATTTATTTACACTTTTAGTTTTCAAAGTAAGAAGCACGAGGTGTTGACATAGTGTAATAAAATAATTTGTGTGATCAAGGTTATCGACTAAGTCGACAACCGCCCAATTCTACCGGTCTAAGCATTGCTAAGCATCAATTCGCATAAACATATATAAAGACCATATATCATCCACCGAGCACTAACTTCAACGGGAATATTAACTTATGCTAGTGGCAAGGAATAAATATTTGCTACAGCTCATGCATCTAATATGAATAACTACCTCTAATGAAAACTAATCATTCAAATAGAACATGCATACATACAAGTTGCAAACAAGAAAATTGTAATGAAAGTAATTAGATCAAAATGATAAAAGGGGGATTGATTGCCTTGTTGAAGATAGTCCGCTTGCTGCTATTGAGTATCACACTTGAATTTATTCGGACCCTTGTAACCTAACGTTTGAATACGAAAAAGCGAATAAGAGCGTATAACCCCAAATATACTTAAAAATCAAATTTATCCAAAATGCATAAAAAAATTCACAAAAGGTAGAATGTGATTTGAGATGAATTTATAAAAAAATTAATTTATTTAGAGTTTGTATGTGGAAGTAATGGCCTTTGGAAAATCAAAAGGGAAGAAAAATCAGAAAAATAGTGATATACTACTATTCATTCAAAAATGATCTTTTTGGTGAAATTTTTCAGAAATATGGTGGAGATAAGAATTATGGCTAGATAGAGAATAAAAATTTATAACCAGAATAACTTGATTCTCCTCATTTGGAGTTTATATAAATTTTCTATGAATTTTTTAGGTTAATTCCATTTCTAGTGTAAAAATAAACCCTAACCGAAAGCAATACTAAAAACTAATTTTTATGGAACAGAAACATGTTTCAAACCTATTCCAAATTAAATTACAATTAAAATGAAAACTAACAAAATTGATTTAACTCAATTTGGAGTTAATTTGAAATAGTTGTGAATTTTTGAAGTTAAAGGAATTTTTAGTGTACTAATAATTGTTTTCTAAATTTCTTAAAGTATTTAATACCTTTTCTACGGAGGTTAACCTAGCCGCAGACACTGACAAGTGGTGTCCACTGCACAATGTCTTTTTCTATTTAAACTTACGAATTAATTAGTTCTAATAGGTGAGGCCCTGTAGGTCATAGACTCGGTCCATCGCACAATGCATGGACCGAGGGTCTATCTGTTCGTCCACGGTCCACCGCCTAGTGCAATGTGCACTTAATGTGCGGGACCGACATGTCATCGATACGTTAGCATTTAAGGACCAATCATTAACACATTTAAAGAAGATTTGCTGACAGTAATGATTGATTAGATCCTAACGACCGTCATTAATTCTCAATCATCTCGCTACAATGCTTGCCCGAACAGGAAATGCCCGACTGCGAGATTCACCGGCGGCTCACCTGCGCTGTGTTCCACACCGGCCAAAACCAGAAATGGGTTCCTTGTGACCTTGCACACCATAAGGTGCCGACGGTGAGCTCTACGGCGGCCTGTAGCGGCGGCGCGCTGGAGAAGTGTGGCGGCGAACTTCGGCCAAACATGCATGTAATAATAGAACTCCGCATTGTCCAACTAAGCGTGTGCATAAGCCTCTACGGTGTATGGGGATGCTACCTGAGCGAGATGGGTGGTTGGGGATGGCCGGAGTAGGCATGTCGCCGTTGATGTCGACGAAGGCGATGAGGTCCAACGTGGACAGGAGAACCTGAGCAAAGAGAAGGGAAATGGCTATCGAAAAAGCTTAAGTGAACCTAGGAGACGGTGTGAACACGAGGAATCAGTTAATGCTTTACTGGATCGGTGTCGAAGATGAAGGTTTGAGTTTTCCGCTGAAAAGGGGGAACTTTGAAATTCGCGGGCTCCTATGAAGCATTAGGGGAGTGAATTGAGGGTAAAAGATCCTCATGCTATGGAACATGATTTGACACACAAGGAGAGGAAAAACCTCACCAGAACAAAAAAGAGCACGGTGGTGCTTCACGGGCGTGCTCTGGACGTGCTCTGCAGCCGAAGAAGACGCTTCCACGTTACGGGTGCTACAAGCAATTACAGAGGCTGGCATTAGCAAAGATTAACACGGTGATGAACGGAGATGGAGAAGGACGTGGTAGAAGGTAACTTACCCAAGACTAGAGCACGGGAGAGCTTCCTTCTCCTCAACGGTCGAGAGGAGAAGTGAGGTGAATGGAGGCGATGGAGGGGGGTTAAGCTCGGGAAAGAGACGGAATGGAAGCGGCTTTAACTCGCGAATCTCCTGAGTTTAACTGGTGCAGCCGCGTAAGTTTATAATCACATCTTACCCTTTCATTCCCATAAGTTTTAGTTAAATTAACCTCTCATTTTTAGCCATAACGACGAACTACATGCTTGATGTCCAAATCTTGTGCTCGCTGTCCAGATTTTGTAATCGAGCTCCGAGATGAATTCTTCCACTCCCAGTGCCTCCTAACTTCATCAAACGAGAGCCAACACACTATATTTCCAACTATCAATGAAACCTCAATCTGAATTTAAACGATAACCAACTATCTTTTGAAAGAAGATGAGAGGGAAATAACTTTTCAAAACTCAAATAAGAACAAGGTAAGATGAGCAATCTAAGATAGGTAAGGAATAAAATCTGAGAATTTACTAAAGTTTTCATAAATAATTTGATGTTTTGATAATATTTTTTCCAGTTTTCCTAATGACGACCAAGCTAGTGGCTTCTACGGTTAGTATGGCTCCGATGGCAAGTTTTGTGAGAGCACAAGGTATTTAACTTGTAATACTTAACCATCCGATTGGTCCTAGCATTACAAATCAAATATCCCACCCTCGACATATTGTGTACCTCCCAGGACTGGTACAATACACCTCACAAAGCAATATCAATATCAATGCCATACAACAATATTACATTACGGTAATCACAGAAGGTTACAACATAATCAGCATACATCTTCAGTTTTTATACATACGGCCGACCAACCAAATAACAATAATAAAAGTCAAGTACACAGCAGACAACCAAAAGCCATAAGATGGCACAAAAGAAAGCCAACTGGCTTCCCTTACCCATAAGGACTCCTGACCGGAAACCCGCCGAGCTAGTCATCGTCGTAGAAGACAGTCATCACACTGATTGACCCCTTGGGGGTCAACGTCCTCTGAATAAGAAGATATCCGGGTTCAGTTCAAAGTTGTACTCGTAAGTCTTACAAGCAAAAGAAATATAATATATGCATTAAGTATCAAAAGAAGGCTACTACAATAGACAATTTTTAACATAAAGCAACTTTTCATTTGAAATACAAGTAGTATATTGAAATGACAAGTGGGCAAATATTTTTAACACTTTAAATGACAACGAGTAAACAATATTAGACATCATCTAACAACAACAGGTGGCTGCACCGCAGCTCACAAACATAGCATGAGACCATTCCCAATGCCACCCGATCAAGTTTTAAAGTTTAAATTCTAAATTGTTAAGTCTAACTCCTGCAAGTCCAATCCCAAGCATGTTCATAACCTAGGACAAGGCTATTCGAATAGTCCAATACCCTGCAGGGGTGTACAACTGTACCCATACGCCAGATCACCTTTTCGCCAAGCTATAGAGCACACTTCCTTAGGTATACCAGCAAGGCTAAGTCCTACGAGATGTTTTTCATATTGTGTATTAACTATGAGCTACCCGTATGGGTAGAAACCCATACGTTGCGTCGGAGTCATCGGTAAAGCCTCGATCAACTAACCCTCGGGGTAAAGCCTCGGACAACTAAGTATGCCCCTCAGGGTAGGGAACCTAAACCCGGAACCCATCCCGCACAACCAACAATAACATAATATTTTTTTATACAACAACATCCACATGCGACTTGAAGCTAACACACGCCAAAGTACTAAGTCAAGAGGGGTTCCCAATACCCTCATGTGGAATGCATGCAATTATGCTTGGTTTTGGTGAAACAAGATGTTCGGTCCTTGTTGACCCAGGCAAGACATCCACACACCCAACAACACACCATTCAACCAATTGCCTAAGTCTAAATCATTTTATTTACACTTTTAGTTTTCAAAGTAAGAAGCACGAGGTGCTGGACATAGTGTAGTAAAATGATTTGTGTGATCAAGGTTATCGACTAAGTCAACAACCACCCAATTCGCCCAATTTTACCGGTTTAAGCTTGGCTAAGCATCAATTCACATAAACATATGTAAAGACTGTATATCATCCACTGAGCACTAACTTCAGTGGGAATATTAACTTAGGCTAGTGGCAAGGAATAAACATTTGCTATAGCTCATGCATCTAATAGGA
Source organism: Hsuehochloa calcarea (assembly GCA_036346395.1). NCBI lineage: Eukaryota > Viridiplantae > Streptophyta > Magnoliopsida > Poales > Poaceae > Hsuehochloa > Hsuehochloa calcarea. The sequence continues at coordinate 60,196,345 of CM070596.1, forward strand.
ATAACTACCTAAAAAAAATAATCATTCAAATCGAACATACATACATACAAGTTGCAAATAAGATAATTGTAATGAAAGTAATCAGATTAAAATGATCAAAGGGATGATTGCTTGCCTTATTGAAGATAGTATGCCTGCTGTTGTTGAGTATCATACTCGAATTCGATCGAATCTTCGTAATCTAACGTTTGAATATGAAAAAAAACGATTAAGAGCGTATAACCCCAAATATACTAAAACATTCAAACTTATGCAAAATGCATCAAATTTTTACAGTAGGTATATTGTGATTTTAGATGCATTTATAAACACAAATGACTTTATTTGGAGATTGTACGTAGAAATTCTGGCCTTTGAAAAATCAAAAGGGAAGAAAATCAAAAAATAGTGATCTATTACTCATCCAAAAATGATCTTTTTGTAAAATTTTCCAAAAATGTGGTGGAGATAACAATTACATGGATAGATAGAGAATAAAAAGTTATGATCAGAATAACTTGATTCTCCTCATTTGGAGTTTATATGAATTTTCCATGAATTTTTTAGGTTAATTCTATTTCTAGTGTAAAAATAAACCCTAACCGAAAGCAATACTAAAAATTAGTTTTTATGGGACATAAACTTGTTTCAAACCTATTCCAAATTAAAGTACAATTAAAATTAAAACTAACAAAATTGATTTCACTCAATTTGGAGTTAATTTGAAATAGTTATGAATTTTTGAAGTTAAAGGAATTTTGAATGCACAAATAATTGTTTTTCGAATTTCTTAAAGTATTTAATACTTTTTCTACCTAGGTTAACCTAGCCGCAGACACCGACAAGTGGGGTCTGCTGCACAGTGTCTTTTTCTATTTAAACATACGAATTAATTTGTTCTGACAGGTGGGGCTCCATAGGTCATAGACTCGGTCCATCACACAGTGCATGGACCGAGGGTCTATCTGTCCGGTCCACGGTCCACAGCTTAGTGCACTGTGCACTTAATGTGCGGGACCCGCATGTCATAGATACATTAACATTTATGGACCAATCATTAACACATTTAAAGAGATTTGCCGACAGTAATGATTGATTAGATCCTAACATTAACTCCCAATCATCTCGCTACAGTGCTTTTCCGAATAGGACACGCCCTACCGCGAGATTCGCCGGTGGCTCAGCGATGCTGTGGTCCACGTCGGCGCCGGCCAAGACCGGAAATGGGTTCATTGGGACCTTGCGCACCATAAGGTGTCGGCGGCGATCTCTACGACGCCCAGAGCGGATGAGATCCCCATGTTACCTTGCTAATGAAGAGAGATAATAATCATTGCATTGCATGTTGAGCATGTTGAGCATCCACGAGAGTGGGATGAGATCTCCATGTTACCGAAAGGATTCATTCTATCTGTACTCAACCAAAACCTTATATTCCTCGGTTCCACACCGAAGTCTTCGAAAGTCCTATCGAAGTTTCTCCACTGGACAGAATCAACAAGATGTCTTAGCTTTATATCTTTTTTATGCTCCTCCGAGTGCCAACCGAAAGAGAACAACCCTTCGAGCAACCCCGAGTTGTGTGTGCAAACCGCTAGGGACAGCCAAAGGGGGGACGATACCTGGCCCCCAACAGGACCGACGTGAGCGGTCACACCGACGAAAAACGAACACAATGAGGTATAGTGATGGCTTCACCTCGACACGCCGCCTGCCTCATAGGCCATGCCTCAGTGTGGTGTCCCTGCGTCGACTTCACCAGCACGGGCTCCGTCTCGACACCGCCTCAAGCCCCTTCGGCGTCAGCAGCCTTCAAAGCATCCAGAGTACCTTCGGCGCCGCCTCGAACACCTTTGGTGTTAGCAGCCTCCGGAGCACCTTCGGCGCCGCCTCGAGCACCTTCGGTGTCAGCAGCCTCTGGAGCAACCGGAGCCCCTTCGGCGCCGCCTCGAGCCCCTTCGGCGTTAGCAACCTCCGGAGCAACCGGGCAGCTTCGGCGCCGCCTCGAGCAGCTTCGGCGTCAGCAGCCTTCGGAGAACCTTTGGCGCCGCCTCGAGCCCCTTCGGCGTCAGCAACCTCCGGAGCAACCGTAGCACCTTCATCGCCGCCTCGAGCCCCTTTGGCGTCGGCAGCCTCCGAGCACCTGGAGCACCTCCGATGGGACGGCCCCGGGTCGATTTTTTTCCCAAGGTATCCCGACGCCCGAGGGGCCAGGGGCAATAGGATGGCGTCCGCTCACCCCTCGAGACCGTGGGACCTGTCCTCGCGACCTTGGACCATGCAGACGAGGGAATTGTGGTAGCAGGGCACCCAGGGGTGCCTCGCACCCTAGGGTCGTCAGGAATACCGGCGTGTCGTCGAGGATACTGTGTATATGTAGACTAGATCTGTTTTTATAGCAATGTACCTAAATGCCCTCTCTCTCAATACATTGTGAGGGTAAAAAGGTAAATATCCCTTCTTGCCCTCTATAAATAAAGTCTCAAAGGCATGTAGAAAGGGGGCTCCCTCGTTATCACATTTTGATACATTCAATACAACATGAGCATACATTGTGTCTTAGACTCTTCTCCCCTCTGATCTCCTCCAAGACAAAAGGTACTTTGTACTCATTGTATAGTCTTTTCTTGCTACGACAATAGTATTAAGTATTACTAACTCATTGACACACCACAACATTTGTGGCAACCACTCAACAGTATAGCATCATAGAAGAACACAAGAAAATGTAATCGAAGCTCGTTTCATATTGAATAGATGTCAAGTGTTTCAACAACAAAGGCCGCTCACAAATGACCAGAGCAAGCAAAATATAGTAGTATTACAAAAGGCAAGAAAACATAGTTGAAGCATTACAAACATGTCTAAGAAATAAGCATAAACTGAAGTAACTGTACTATGCTAGATGATAGAATTAATCAGGACCAAAAGCCATGGGCGTTGCCATGTTTCCATTTATCAATTTGGTATTATTGTGTAGTGTTTCTAAGGGATAACTATCTTAACAGAACACAACAGTCTTGCATCCTTTCCGTTCACAAATAAACACTTCAAAAATGGAATTACATGCAGATACCACAACACCTTAGCAGGAGGTCCTTGCTTCATCTCGATGCCCCGCCATCATCGGAGTAATTCTTACGCTTGTATCGGGATGATTTGCACACCAGACATACATACATGTTTGTATACTCTTTACGGTAGAGGATACAATTGTTCAGACATGCATGTATTCTTTCTACTTTCATTCCCAATGGACATAGAACCTTCTTGACTTGGTAGGTGGTTCTGGATAACACGTTTCCCCCAGAAGGATGTCCGCTAGGAGACCTAACAAAGCTGTGAAACTCTTGTCGGACCAACTATTGCTTGCCTTCAATTTTAGCAGTTAAATCATAGATGACAACCTTGTGTATTCCGGCTTGCAACCTGAGAACAAAGGTTTTTCCGAGTCCTCCATCAAGCCCTCAAATTTACCAAACTCTCTCCCACTATAGTTCCCTTCTGCATCGCGTAACATCGGATCCAGATTGTCATCGTGCGACCTATCCTCATCAAAAGCACAGTTGAAGGACCGAAATGGCAACAGAGGGGGGGGGTGAATGGTGCCTTAAAAATTAAGAATCCCCCTTTACTGTATTTAAACAAACCTACAAAGCCCTCTGGAAATCTCAAGAAGAGTGAAGAAAAATCAGAGAACGAAAACAAGTTTCAGGCTGTTCTGTCAGAAATCGGAAGCTCCGATTCTACCTAGCGGTAGTTCCGCACTGCGGTAGTTCCGGGTTCAGTGCGGAAGTTCCGCCATCGGTAGTTCCGCCGTGGACAATCGGAAGTTCGATTGTCCCGACCAAGAACAAATCTTTCGGGTTTTGCCCAAAAATCCGAAATATTAAATCTTGAATGCTCTTCTCAGGTCAAGTTTCACAGGATATCATCCTAAACAACTTCTTGACCTCATGGAGAAAAATCGCAGACAAAGATCCAATAATCAAAGCAAAAACGGATTTCTTGAGTATTAGGCAAGAAAGACCAAAAACCACAATAGACAAGATTCTCAGATTCTTAGCTCATGAAACTTTGAGGATATATTAGCAATATCAATACGACTCTAGATATCAAGTTTCATGCCATCGCATAAGACGAATCAAAAGTTTCATCAAAACCCTAGCTATTCAAGAGAAGAACATAGAGAAGAAGAGAGGCATAAACAAGAACCAAAACCTCAGGATTTCATTGATAGGAATCACAAGATTACAGAGGAAACCACAGAGGAATGATTACACAAGTTTTCAGTTCATCCTCTCCAACTCAACAAACTCTCAAAAAGCATAACAACCTCTCCAAAGGCTCTTTAGCTAAAGCTAACCCTAATTTTCTCTCTCAAAAAGTCTAACCCTAACACTAGGGGTTCACCTCTATTTATAGCCCTTGGCTAACGGGTCTCCAACCCATTAAGCCCGCTACACCCGAACGGAACCGCCTCCACTTTTGCCGCTTTGCGAAAAGACCGTTTCGCCCCTTGCGCACCTTACCGAAGCCTCTCAGACACCTTGCTGTCCTTGACTCGCAACCACCTCAAGATTCACGCCGTCTTGACACATCCCGACCGTTCGACCTCAACGCCGCTGCGCTTAGTCCGATCACCTCGTGTCTCGCCACGACTTCGTCTCGATGTCCTGCGCATCAACACGGACAAAAACACATCACATAGCATTGCTCAATATCATAGCATCAATATTTGTACAAGACTCAAACTCATACAAACTCAAAATCACAAACTATCCTTCTCTGCACAGTTCTGAGCACAATCGGAAGTTCCGCACTTACCATTGCCGAAGTTCCGATTTCCGGAACGTCCGCACTTGTCAGGATTATCGGAAGTTCCGCGCTTACCATTGCGGAAGTTCCGATTATCGGAACGTCCGCACTCCCAGATTTTCAATTCCGATTTTCGTCACGAGAAGACACTTGTCGTTTATCGAAGTTCGCGATCCCAGTGCGGAAGTTTGATTACTTCAACCGAACACATTACCCAGATTAATCGGACGTTCCGCTTTACAAAGCCGGAAGTTCCGATTATCGGAACTTCCGCTACATACATGGCGGTAGTTCCGATTATCCTGTTTCATCACAGAAACAGTACAAACAGAGAGACTCATCTCTCAACATATTCAATAAGTTGTCAAATACTCATCACTCACAAAGGAGGACCTCTCACATGGTCTCTCAATCTCCCCCTTGATGAGTATATTGACAATCACCGAAAAAGCATAAGATGAGTTTGAGTTTAAAATCAACCAAGGTCTAAACAAGTAGTACAGAAGCTCAAGACCATGTTGACACAAGAGAAAGACTTGAGACGAGATGAAAGAGTAATTTTCGCAAAACTCAAGGCTTTTCTCCAGAAGACTTTTTCTCTCCAAAATTCTCCCCCTTTGGCAATAAAATCATCAAGATGTATTAAAGAGAGGAAATGACTATATGATATTCATTTTAAGCATTAGGAGCCATGAAGATTATCCAAAATGACTATTAGAGTATTACACCAAGCCATAACACATAAGAATGCTATCAAGATCATGACAATTGATGTATAGAATAGCTAAGACAGAAAATCCATAATCTGATTATAGATCCAATTCTTTAGCAAGTCAAATAAACCAAGATTGTAGTCTAGCTAAAGATATCCAAGGATGATACAAGCCATGTCAAATATTCTAAGTTGAACCAAGAAGACTCATATTGAACAGTTTAGAGTGCTACCAGTTGAAGAAGGACTCATTTTATCCAGTACTTGGTCTTTTTAATGACAAGCAATTTTAGCACAAGTTTCTTTTTTTGGAAACATAATTATGGCTTTATCTTAGTGAAGCAAGTCCTGGACTAGGTGCCATCCACAACTGCCTCCTAAGCTTCAACCAATTTTTCAAATCTTAACCATGTGCTAGATCCCAAGCCTTATGCGACCACTCCAAGCAACAGACTTAAGGAAGTGATCTTAGGTCATCCAAGGCTCCCCCTGAGTTCATGCCTAGTGCAATGGCAAGCAGTCTCATGAGAAAGATTTGGTGAGATCAGTTTTTTCGCACAAAAGAGATCATTTTTGCTTTTGAAGTTTTTAGACCAACGATTAAAGATAAGTCAAGTTTCTTAACAAACTGACATAGCTTACTCAAAAGTCCAAAAGAGATTCAAGACTCAACTCAGCCTACTTGACATGGCGAGAAACATAAAAGGATAACTTCGACAGACTAGTCTCAAGAGCTATCATGACAAGAATTTAATTCAAGTTGAGCAAATTTTTAATCACCTTAGCATGGCAAAGACTAAACCACACATAAAAAGTCATGATAAATCTAGCAGTTTAGCATAAATCATGGCAAGATGTAAAACAGTGAAAATAGATCATAAGGGATAATAAACAAGGCTCCATATGATTATATTACAATGTAGGATGAAATGCACGAAAAACCAGATTCCCTTCAGAAAGAGATGCACTTTTTAATTCAGGTTGAGTTATGACAAATTTAAGAACTTGAAGAAACAAGATGAACTCCCCCTGAACCAAAGGAACAAAAACGAGAATCTGATAAGAGAACCAGAAAAGGCAGTCCTTAGAGCATAGAAAAGATATAGAGAATACTATCGCTCACACAGGTTCTTATCTACCCCATATGATTCTAGGACTATCAGCTGATCAACTCACACACTAAGGAGCAAACACTGTGATGAGGACATCGACCCTAAGGATACAACCACTGCTTCAACCTGCTGCACTGCATCCTCTACTTCCTTTACTTCACCAACATCTTCTCCAATTGGACTTTCGGCTAATGCAATGCCATATTACCCAATTAGATCTAGCTACGTCTACATGCCATGGTGCTACGTCTACATACCATGGTACTATATGTACATACCATGGTGCTACTACATGTGCCAAGCAGGAGTTCAAGCTGGATACATTTTGGTCAGATCAGTTCGGAATCAGCCTGACAGCACCAACTTAAAACAGATATAACTTTTGCAAACGGAGTCTGATTCGAGTGTTCTTGGGCTTGTTGGAAAGCTAACGACGATATCTTTCCAACGGATCCAGCCTCACCTCCAAATGCCTTCTGTAGACTTCGAAATCGTCAAAAGAAGGTGTTATATCACTAATTTGGGCCGATTTGGGCCTTGTAATCGTACCGGAATTGGCCCATATGCCGCCGGCCCACCTGGGGGTGTGATTACTGTTCATGTGAACAGTAATTCGTGCCTTTAGTCCCACCCCTCTATTTCTTTTAGATTTGTGGCTCCTCATCCCCTATTTAAGGAGGACGCACCCCCTCTAGTTTCCTTGGATTTTGTTTAGTTAAAAGTTAGCCTTGTTGCAACTTCGTGTATTGGCTTGTGTCGACTAGACCAACCATAATACCGCTTTTCGAAATACCAATTTTAATATTTCAATCTTTATTTGCAATTTCAGATTGCTTTATCTTGTTCTTGCGTGCTTCTTCGGTGTATGCAGGAATCGACCTTCGTGGTCAGGTCAACCGGGTATTCGTGCATGGTTGATAACGACTTGTCGATCAGTTCAGCGATTGCGTGGTTTCGAGCCTTGCGTGTTCATAGCCAGGATTGTCAGAGTTGAGCGACGCCTACCGAGCTTATCGTTCTCATCGAAAGATCGGGCCAACAAATCAAACCTTAGGGTTCATCACACTGTCCCTGTTTACCAAAGGGTGGCCCGACCCTTGCTAGAACCTATAAGAAGTGAGTAAGCTCTACTTAGAGAGAGAAGAGACAGCTAATAAGCAGCATCCTAGAAGCACAAGATAAGAATTAGCAGTCAAAGCAACTTGGCAAGAGAACCACTCTAACCTATGCTGGAAAGGACTTAGACCCAAATCATTTAAAAGAAATGTAACCAGAAAGGAGAAATAGCATAAATAAAATATAATACAGAAGTAAGGCACAAGCTCCCCCTCACAACAGTCCGTAAGGACAAACCACCCCAAGCTCTCCCCGCAGAGCTGAAAACCGAGAGTTGTCCAAAGGCTTGGTGAAGATATCAGCCAACTGGTGTTCACTCTCCACAAATCAAGCACAATGTCACCCTTCTTTACATGGTCTCAAGAAAGTGATATCGATATCAATATGCTTGGTCCGAGAATGTTGCACTGGGTTCTTGGCAATGCAAATCGCAGACGTGTTATCACAAAAGAGTGGAACACGATCGATTACTAACCCAAAGTCCTGCAGGGTCGAGACCATCCAAAGCACTTGGCTACAAAGAATCGGGTCAGAGTAACGCATACTCGGCCTCTGCAGTGGATTGCGCAACACCGGACTGCTTCCTTGACGACAAGGAGACAAGAGAAGTACCAATGAATTGGCAAGTGCCAGAGGTGCTCTTCCTATCTATCCTACGACCAAATAAATCAGACGGAGAAGGCTCTGAGAGATAGACAAGAAGAGGAGGAGTACCAGATACCATAGTCAATAGTAGCTCGAAGGTACCGAAAGATGCACTTCACCAAAAATGTAGCTTGAATATTTGTTCAAGACTCAAACTCATACAAACTCAAAATCACAAACTATCCTTCTCTGCACAGTTCTGTGCACAATCGGAAGTTCCGCACTTACCATTGCGGAAGTTCCGATTTCCGGAACGTCCGCACTTGTCAGGATTATCGGAAGTTCCGCGCTTACCATTGCGGAAGTTCCGATTATCGGAACGTCCGCACTCCCAGATTTTCAATTCCGATTTTCGTCACAGCAGAAGACACTTGTCAGGTTTATCAGAAGTTCCGCGATCCCAGGTGCGGAAGTTCCGATTACTTCAACCGAACACATTACCCAGATTAATCGAACGTTCCGCTTTACAAAGCCGGAAGTTCGGAACTTCCGCTACATACATGGCGGTAGTTCCGATTATCCTGTTTCATCACAGAAACAGTACAAACAGAGAGACTCATCTCTCAACATATTCAACAAGTTGTCAAATACTCATCACTCACAAAGGAGGACCTCTCACATGGTCTCTCAACAGTTCACATACAGTATATCGTTGTCTCCCTCTACGATGTTACTACCTTCCTGTATAATCCGCTCTTCACCGTGACTGGTCAACATGTGTACCCCTTTTTGAAACTCATTCGAATCAAGTACGCTTCTATCTGCACTGAATTGGTAAACATCTTTAGATTATCTCAATCAAAGCATGCACAGTACATAAATTTTATCCCCTTCTTAGACATATCCTGCTCGGCAACTCTTCTAAAAGCAGACACGCCATCAATGTACTCTTCACCCAAACGGTTCTCAATGCACATCCAGCTTTGGTTCATCTACGCTACACATGTAACAAATTAGTGTTAAATTAGATTAATACTCCTATAGTTAGCTAGCCATTACACTTACACATATCATTCACCTTAAATTATCCATCTAAAGTAGCTACCTACCTACTATTCATGAAGCAATACATATATCAAGCAAGAATATATTGAAGCATACTAGGAGCAGTGAGATCAATTCTTAAATTGGAGTATACTACCAAGCTAGATCTAAATCCAGATCTAAACCTAGCTATCATCTCTCTTGATTATAATGTATATAATTAGAAGTAAATACTAACCTTAGATCACCAAGAACAAATAGATCTACAAGAATACTTGCAAATGTGTGGTATGCTTTCACCAAACGCCCGAAAGTCAGCCACCGCATTCAAACCCTAGCTCACTGCAGATAGATCTGCCGGGACGGGCCGGGTATTTAATAACAGAGTACATATCCAGACACTTTCAACCACAAACCGTTTGTGATACAAAATTATCACAAACAGTACTTGTTAAGAACCGTCTGTGAATTATCACAGACGGTTCGGATTAAAACCCGTTTGTGATATCTGCAATTACCACAGACGGTGCTTGTTAAGAACCGTCTGTGAATTATCACAGATGGTTCTAATTAAAACCGTCTGTGACGTCTGTAATTATTACAGACGGTTTTTAACAAGAATTATGTGTGAATTATCACAGACGGATTTTATTCAAAATCGTTTGTAATAATTATATATCACAGACGATTCTAACTATCACTAGTAACATAGACGGTCATACTTGTAAAATTGTCTGTGATAATTACAATATTAACGGATTCTAGGGAACGTTTGTGATTTTGACGTCTAGTATAGCCTTCTTCGTAGTAGCGATGGTTTGGTGACTTGAACTCGATGGTTTGGTGGCTTGAACTTGATTTCACACGTACCAGGATCTATGCATGGCACCATAACCCATTCTGAAGATGGAGCTCCAGTGTTGTTAGGCAGATTCAGCCCTTTCTTCATTCCTCGTGGAGAAAAACTATTTCATTAGGCACTTTTGACCACTTTCTCGTGTGGCAGTTGAAACTTCATTTTGGAGGGTGCTTTTATTCAGTGATCAGCCGTGTTGAGTGTATGACTGTAACAAAATGCCACAATTCTCTGTTGTTGTTTTTTGTGGAAGCAAGGCCCCCAGCTATCATAACAAACAAAACGTACCAGAAACCAGACGTCGATGTGGATTGCTCTACTTCCCCATCTCCATCGTCTTCCACAGTTCTACACTTCTACTCTAGTTACACTTATTCCCTGCAGCTTCAGAAAATATATCAGGTGAACTTGTATGCATTGTTTCTGTCTTCGAGTGGCTAATGCGCGGTAATTCTACATGGCAAATTGTTATGTACTTGTTTCTTGCTCTCGAATGCAGAAGCCCTTTTTTTTTTATTTTGGACATGACTTGATGTTTTTTTACCGACTAAGCTATAGTCGTCTAAAATTTTCTTAAATCTCAGTCACTTTCTTCGATACGTTAGATCACCCTCCAATAATTTCTGTTTTTTATGTTGAAAAATTCTAAACTGACAAAAGTAAAAATATGTGAACCCTACAAATACAAAACAAAAAAAAAATTCTAAAATAGACAAAAGTAAATCTAAGTGAACCCTACTAATACAAAAAAATCTAAACTATACAAAAGTAAATCTAGGTGAACCTTACAAATACAAAAACAAATAGAATTAAAAATTACAGTAAAATTATGCTAAAATTGCACGTCACTTGGTAATACAATTTTAGACTTAGTATTGTACAATTGTATATTACTAAAAAATTTAAAAATTAGGCAACTGAGAGCTAGCATTTTTAAAATGAAAAAAAGGTAGTAGTGTTCTTTCCAAGAAATGTGTCCCTTTTCGTGTTCATGCACTGCTAGCCCCTCTATTTTTTATTGAAAACTTTTTTCCGGGGATTGTTCGGCGGTTCATGTCGCGGATTCTCCACCCCCACCGGCCCTTCCACCAAACATGATTGTTTCCTAAGAAATGCAACAAGTTTAATGAGCGGCAGGTCGATGCAAGGTAGCAGTGGTGCGAGCTGGGGAAGAGGTGTGATAGCGAAGCCTTTTGATTGGCCCCGACGGCAGGTTGGGCAAGTAAGGCATCACGACGGCAGGTTGGAGATCGCCTTTGCGTAGCTGGACCATGGAAACGCATCTCGTTCATTGCACAATTTTTTTTTTTTTTGGGAGGTCGTCATCTCGTTTTGACGTCAACTATGCAGTCTTTACACGATCTGAGCCGTTGATTAGGACTTAGGATGTCAACAGATAGGCAGGCAGGCATCACCAACCGCGATGTGTGTATATATATATATATATATAGCACGGTAGCACCGCTACTCCTCGGTCCTCTGCCTGCATTGGGATTTGGGCCTACGGGCTACGGCATCAGCTCGAACCAAAAAAAAAACTAGTAACTCCGGCTCGACCGACGGTGCGGATCTGATCCTCACTCACGGACACGGTGGTCCGTCGTAACCTTCTTCTACCCAGTGATTTGCTGTTCTGGCTGGGTGGCCCACATGTCATTGCCTGGTTGGGCTCCGTACCAACCTGCCGAACCCACCCAAGTGAAACAACGACCGAAGTTAGGCCAGTGATCACACACGTGTAGAGCAAGCGGAAGCGGCCAATAGGAAACCCGGATTCCCACAGCGGGGACCAACGCCAAAATACTCCACCGAAACACTATTCACGAGCCGACGAAATGGCCCACGACCTAACAAAAAAATTGCTCACAAATTTCACAAATTTCCGATTCAAACACACGGCAAAAGGAGGGTAAGCGTCAAGGAGGGTATAAAATTGGCGGGTTCGTGCCGCGTCTCGCCCTCCTCCTCGATTTGGACGGCGAGGCGTTTACTTCTTCTTCTCCCCCTCCTCGATCTCGAGGGGTGCCTCGGCCTCGGGCTTTCATGCTTTGACCTCGCCTAGGTTTGCCTTAGGCGCGCTCTTCCGGATCTGAGGTGAGCTTCCCTTCCCCCTGATCCCCCCTCTCCTCCCGCGCATTCCCTTCCCCGCGCCCGCGTCTCGTCGCGGGTCGATCTCTGTGGAGGTAGAGTGCTCGGAGCCTCCGCGTTATGGAGATCTGGATCTCCCTTTCCCTTAACTTGGGTTTTGGAATTAGATTACTTCGGTTGGATTACTTTTGGTATGGCATGTTCTTATCTAGTGATTAGCGATTTACCAGTGAGCGATTAGGCGATACAAACCATGCTGCGATCTCAACGTTTGGTGATGCCTCCCATCTCAAATATGTAGATTTAGGTTCGTGGTTACCCCCAATTGATTGATTCTGTGATACAAGGGTTCGTTGTTTGCTTCAAATTTGTTTGTCTTTGACGATATGTATTCATATTGCCCATTAGATTAGATCAAGAAACGAAATAATGGCAATTTTAGGAACCAATTTGATTTGAGTTTCTTGGGTCCAATTTCTTCCAGGTCGAGTTCTTGGTTGGTCGGCCACAAGGAGTTGTTGCCGCAATGCTCCCCAAGACGCCGTCTTCCCGATGGATCTCGGCTTCCCTGCTCGTGCTGCTCCTGAGCCTGCATCCCAGTGTCGACGCCTTCTACCTCCCCGGCACCTTCATGCACACTTACTCCCCCGGTGAGGCGATCTCGGCCAAGGTCAACTCGCTCACGTCCATCGAGACCGAGCTGCCCTTCGGCTATTATAGCCTGCCGTACTGCAAGCCCCCGGAGGGCGTCAAGAAGAGCGCCGAGAACCTCGGCGAGATCCTCATGGGTGACCAGATAGACAACTCGCCATACCGCTTCCGCGTCAACATCAATGAGTCAGTGCACCTCTGCACCACTGACCCGCTCAGCAAGGATCAGGCCGAGCTTTTCAAGAAGCGGGCGCGAGATCTGTACCAGGTCAACATGGTCCTTGACAATCTGCCAGTCATGAGGTTCACCGAGCAGAATGGGGTGAAGATCCAGTGGACTGGGTTCCCGATCGGGTACAACCCGATGGGGAGCAATGATGCTTATGTCATTAACCATCTCAAGTTCAGGGTCTTGGTCCATCAGTACCAGGCCCAGGGTGATGTTGTGATCACAAGCGAAGATGGCGTTGCAATGGTTGAGTCTGATCGCAAGAGCGGATACCAGATTGTTGGTTTTGAGGTTGTGCCTTGCAGTGTGAGGCGTGATCCTGCAGCGATGACCAAGCTCAAGATGTACGACAAGCTTGACTCTGTGAACTGCCCATTGGAGCTCGAGAAATCTCAGGTGATCCGTGAGAATGAGCGGATTACATTTTCCTATGAGGTTGAGTATGTCAAGAGCAACATCAAGTGGCCATCAAGGTGGGACGCATACCTGAAGATGGATGGTGCAAAGGTGCACTGGTTCTCGATCATGAACTCGATGATGGTCGTCTTCTTCTTGGCCGGTATTGTGTTTGTCATATTCCTGAGGACTGTCCGTAGGGATCTGACACGGTACGAGGAGATGGATAAGGAAGCACAAGCTCAGATGAATGAGGAGCTCTCGGGATGGAAACTTGTTGTTGGCGATGTCTTCAGAGAGCCCTGCTGCTCTAAGCTGTTGTGCGTTATGGTCGCTGATGGTATCCAGATCACCGGTATGGCGGTTGTTACAATCGTGTTTGCTTCTCTGGGTTTCCTCTCACCTGCTTCCAGGGGAATGCTCCTGACTGGAATGATCATTCTCTATCTCTTCCTTGGAATTGTTGCTGGATACGTCGGTGTCCGTGTTTGGAGGACTATCAAAGGAACCTCAGAAGGGTGGAAATCTGTTGCTTGGCTAACCTCCTGCTTCTTCCCTGGCATTGTTTTTGTCATCCTGACTGTGCTGAACTCCATCCTGTGGGGCAAGAAGAGCACCGGAGCTTTACCCATCTCACTGTTCTTCACCCTCCTGGCCCTGTGGTTCTGCATCTCTGTTCCACTCACACTTATTGGAGGCTTGCTAGGTACACGTGCTGCAAGCATTGAATATCCTGTCCGTACCAACCAAATTCCACGAGAGATCCCTGAGCGCAAGTTCCCTTCATGGCTGCTTGTGCTCGGTGCGGGAACATTGCCTTTTGGCACCCTCTTCATTGAGCTATTCTTCATCCTTTCTAGCATTTGGTTGGGGAGGTTCTACTACGTCTTTGGCTTCCTGTTCATTGTCCTTTTCCTGCTGGTCATTGTCTGCGGTGAGGTTTCCCTGGTCCTAACCTACATGCATCTTTGTGTGGAGGACTGGAAGTGGTGGTGGAAAGCCTTCTTTGCGTCTGGCTCCGTCGCTTTCTATGTCTTCCTGTACTCGATCAACTATCTGGTGTTCGACCTCAGGAGCCTGAGCGGACCAGTCTCCGCGACACTCTATCTTGGCTATTCCCTCATCATGGCTCTTGCCATCATGCTGTCAACCGGCGCGATTGGCTTCTTGCTCTCATTCTACTTCGTTCATTACCTCTTCTCATCTGTTAAGATAGACTAGAGGTGCCCATTCCATCTTGCTCCAATAGTCACCTGATCCTGGTGATAGTTATCCCTTAGAAACACTACACAATAATATCAAATTGAAAAATGGAAACATGGCAACGCCCATGGCTTTTGGTCCTGATTAATTCTATCATCTAGCATAGCACAGTTACTTCAGTTTATGCTTATTTCTTAGACATGTTTGTAATGCTTCAGCTATGTTTTCTTGCCTTTTGTAATACTATTATGTTTTGCTTGCTCTGGGCATTTGTGAGCGGCCTTTGTTGTTGAAACACTTCAGCTATTCAATATGAAACGAGCTTCGATTACAGTTTCTTGTGTTCTTTTATGATGCTATACTGTTGAGTGGTTGCCACAAATGCTGTGGTGTGTCAATGAGTTAGTAATACTTAATACTACTATCGTAGCAAGAAAAGACTATACAATGAGTACAGAGTACCCTTTGTCTTAGGGAAGATCAGAGGGGAGAAGAGCCAAAGACATAATGTATGCTAAGTTTGTATTGAATGTATAAAATGTGATAATGAGGGAGCCCCCTTTCTACATGCCCTTGGGGCTTTATTTATAGAGGGCAAGAAGAGACATTTACCTTTTTATCATCACAATGTATTGAGAGAGAGGGGGCATTTAGGTACATTGCTATGAAAACACTGCATAGATCTAGTCTACATATACACAGCATCCTCGACAGCACATGCTGGTATCCCTGGCGACCCTAGGGTGTGAGGCACCCTTGGGTGCTATGCTACCACAATTCCCTCGTCTGCATGGTCCGAGGTCGCGAGGATAGGTCCCACGGTCTCGAGGGGTGAGCGGACGCCATCATGTCGCCCCTGGGAAAAAATCGACTCAGGGCCGTCCCATCGGAGGTGCTCCAGGTGCTCGGAGGCTACCGACGCCGAAGGGGCTCGAGGCGGCGATGAAGGTGCTACGGTTGCTCCTAAGGCTGCTGACGCAGAAGGGGCTCGAGGCGGTGCCGAAGGTGCTCCGGAGGCTGCTGACGCCGAAGGGGCTCGAGGCGGCGCTGAAGGTGCTCTGGTTCCTCCGGAGGCTGCTGACACCAAAGGTGCTCGAGGCGGCGCCGAAGGTGCTATGGATGCTTCGAAGGCTGCTGACGCCGAAGGGGCTCGAGGCGACGCCGAGACGGAGCCCGTCTTAGGCGAAGTCGACGCAGGGCTGCCACACCGAGGCATGGCCTACGAGTCAGGCGGCGCGTCAAGGTGAAGCCGTCACTGTACTTCATTGTGTTCATTTTTCGTCGGTGTGACCACTCACGTCGGTCCTGTTGGGGGCCAGGTATCGTCCCCCTTCGGCTGCCCTAGCGGTTTGCACACACAACTCAAGGTGGCTCGAAGGGTTGTTCAGTTGCACTCGCTTTGGAATCCTATTGCAAGCGAGGGGGAGGCGAAGCCGAACACCGTCCCACAACTTTTTTCGATTGGGCTCACTTTGGGGGGAGGCGCAGCCAAACATCGCCCCCTAACTTTTTTCGATTGGGCTCGCTTTGGGAGGCGAAGCCGAACACCGTCCCCCAATTTTTTTCGATTAAGCTCGCTTTAGGAGCCCATTGCTGGTCAAGGGGAGGCGAAGCCGAACACCGTCCCCCAACTTTTTTCGATTTGGCTCGCTTTAGGGGGAGTCGAAGCCGAACGTCGTCCCCTAACTTTTTTCGATTGAGCTCGCTTTGGGAGCCCATTGTTGGTCGAGGGGGAGGTGAAGCCGATCGCCGTCCCCCATACTTTTTTGATTAGGCTCGCTTGGGAGCCCGAAGCCAGCGAAGGGGAGGTGAAGCCAATCGTTGTCCCCATACTTTTTTTGATTGGCCTTGCTTTGGGAGCCCATTGCAAGCGCGGGGGAGGCGAAGCCAAACGCCGCCCCCAATTTTTTTTGATTGGGCTCGCTTTGGGAGCCCATTGCTGGTCAAGGGGGAGGCGAAGCTAATCACCGTCCCCCGTACTTTTTTTTGATTGGGCTCGCTCGGGAGCCTGAAGCCGACGAAGGGGAGGCAAAGCCGATCATCGTCCCCATACTTTTTTTGATTGGGATCTCTTTGGGAGCAATGTCTCCCGGCCGAGGCGAGAGACTCCCTAGTCGCTGAGGCGGGGCCTCCGCAACGACTAAGGTTTTGCGCGATTGAGCGTGATGTGCGATGTCTCTCCACCGGGGCGAGGCTCTTGAGGCTAAAGACTCCCTAGTCGCCGAGGTGGGGCCTTTGGAACGACTGGGGTCTTGCGCGATGTGCGACGTCTCCCCGCCGAGGCGAGGACCTCGAGGCGGGAGACTCCCTAGTCGCCGAGGCGGAGCCTTCGGAACGACTAGGGTCTTGCGCGATTGAGTGTGATGTGCGACGTTTCCCCGCCGAGGCAAGGCCCTCGAGGCGGGAGACTCTCTAGTCGTCGAGGCGAGGCCTTCAGAACGACTAGGGTTTTGCGCGATTGAGCGCGACATGCAACGTCTCCCCACCGAGGTGAGGCCCTCGAGGCGGGAGACTCCCTAGTCACCGAGGCGAGGTCTCTGGAACGACTAGGGTCTTGCGCGATTGAATGCGAGGTGCGATGTCTCCCCGCCGAAGCGAGGCCCTCGAGGCGGAAGACTCCCTAGTCGCTGAGGCGGGGCCTCCGGAACGACTAGGGTCTTGCGCGATTGAGCGCGATGTGTGCACGCTGGGGCTCGGAGCCATGCGCGGTGTCTTGTTTATACACTTCACACTCCGGAGAGTGAGTTAGTGTGTGCCGGGGCTCAAAGCTATGCGCGGTGTCTTGTTTATACACTTCACACTCCGGAGAGTGAGTTAGTGTGCGCCGGGGCTCAGAGCTATGCGCGGCGTCTTATTTATACACTTCACATTCTGGAGAGTGGGTTAGTGCGCGCTCGAGCTATCTTGTTTGTTTAAACACTTCACATTCGGAGTTAGTGGGTTAGTGTGGCGACTAGAGGGGGTGAATCGGTTTTAAAAATCTATCTATATAAATCACGGAAGCTATCTTGTTTAAACACTTCACATTCGACAATACAAGAGAGCAAACTAAATTGCTCAAAGTAAAGCACAAGTAAAAACAAGATGACACGATTATGTTTTACCGTGGTGTTCGGAGACTTGCTTGGTCTCCCTAATCCACGTTGAGGTAAGCCCAACCACGTTGGACCGGCTCCTCAAATGAGCACACACCTCAGAGGTAAGTCCAAACACTTGGACCGGTTCCAAACCGAACCAACACCTCGCTCCACTAGGGTTGCTCTTCCTCCACTCCGGAGATGGCGAGCACCAAACCACTCACAACACGCCGGCCTTCTCACAAGCTTCTTGAGAAGATCACCGCACGACGCCTCCACGCCGCCTAGGTGTCGGTAAACACCAAGAGTAATAAGCCAAGCCCCTGCTTGACTCTCACCACGCAACGAATGCACAAGCTCAAGTGGATACAAAATCCACCTCTAGATGCAACACATGCAACTAGAGACCTCCTCCTTGCTCACAAGGTGCAACACATGCATAATTGAGAGGAGAAGCTCACACTAGCTCAAGTGAGTGAAATGGGATGCCAAAGATTGTCTCTCAACCGCCAAGGTGGGTATTTATAGCCCACACAAAAACTAGTCGTTAGGCGTAAATCCCAAAAATCGGGATAATCGGAAGTTCCGCGTGCAAAATCGGAACTTCCGTTTTCTCTCTGTTCATGGGCGTCTGGTGCATAACGGCTCAAAAAATAGCCGTTAAAACTTTTGGTGCGGAAGTTCCGAATACAAATATCGAACTTCCTATTATCGGAAGTTCCGCGATGACAAAAATCGGAACTTCCGCAGCCCAATTTCAGCACGATTTATACTCGGTAAAATGTCATAACTTTTGACTCGATGTCGAATTGAGTGATCTTGGACTCTATGGAAAGCTTATTCAGAGGGCTACACAACCCACCTATTTGATTGATCTCAAACACATTTGATCAAATCAAAAGCACAACTCAAAAGAGCCACTATCATGGTCTAAGTCCAAAGAAATAACAATAAGCAATCTTAGACCATATCAAGGTGTAGGTACATGGACTTCAACCATTTGCAAAACACATTCGCAAAAGTATAGTCACATGCTACAAGGATTAACTGCATAAGCCTCAACTATTTGCAAAACACATTCGCAAATAATAGCATCATGCCATGTAGAGCTAGAGCAAGCAAGATTGAGCTATCAACACATGATGAGACTCAAGCTACTAGACAAGACCCCTCTTAATAGTACGGCAACCTATACTAGCAATCCGGTCTTCCAACCAAACACCAAGACCGGTAAAAGACTAGGAACACATCCTTAGCCCTAGCTAGTCATACCTTTCGTGAGCATCTTCTTGAAGCTTGATGACGCACATCTTCACTTCAAGTCCGGTCATCGTCTTGACATGCATCAACCCATGATGCATCCTTTACTTGACCTCCATCAACACATGATGGGTCTTCTCTTGACTTGACGATCAACTCATGATCATCTCCTTCTTCGAGATCTTGTTATGCATCAACACACGATACATCCTCTTCTTGAACCTTGACTTGATGACGATCAACTCATGATGTCATCCAAAGTCTTCGTCACCCTAGAACATAGCCTATTCATCCAACTCATGAAGAATGTTAGTCCCACAATGATTAACAATAATTATCAAGATATACATGCAACAAATGCTTCTAAACAAGCTATTGTAGAAAGGTGCGGTACTACCGCCAACTATCATGCAGAGTTCGATTATCGGAAGTTCCGCTCATTTCATCATGGAACTACCGCACTTGCGAAAATGGCTAAGTCCTAAAAGGGTACTCTCTGAAAAATCAAACCGCGCATTTTTCGGACCATCCGATAATCGGAACTTCCGCTCTTATCATTGCGGAACTTCCGCACCTCGAGAAATCGGCTAAGTCCCGAAACCGGATGCTCTCTGGAAAAATCAAGCCGCGCATTTTTCGGACCATCCGATAATCGGAACTTCCGCTAGTATAACGCCGGAACTTCCGATTGTGCCTGAGAAAGAGATTTTGCTTTTGATGATCTTTTACCATCTTTGCATTTCCTTTTCATGTCTTCATTTAGACTCCGGGACTAAGCCTTGAACACATCTTAGCACACACATTAGTCCCACAACACAATTGCAAATAATTGAATATAAAGCAATATGAGTATATATGAACTACACAAGTTTTATATACTCAAAGGATTTGTTTCAAAGTAATGATCCTTAATATATGAGGAGAATGGAATATGGATCAATACTTATGAAACCACAAAATATAGAGTGAACTCCCCCTAAATGTGTGCATACACAAATGTGTAATAAGAACATATGCACATATTCAAGTTTAACTTATGGTTGAGTTCAACCTATATTTTGGATTCGAGGAATGCAACAATATATAAGATTAAGATGTCGATTGCATACCTCATTGAATTTCACCTTTATATCCAAATGAGACTACACAAGATATTACTAGATAAAAGAGTTAGTCTCATATTTGGATTTGTCATTAATCACCAAAACAATCCATTAACTCATAATGGCGGGTCTAGATCTTTCAGCACCGGGGCTCGGAGTCATGCGCGGCGTCTTATTTATACACTTCACACTCCGGAGAGTGAGTTAGTGTGAGGAGGCTCCAGAGCGCGGATGGGCTCTGGGGTGAGGTGGCTTTGGAGCGCGGATGGGCCCTGAGGGTGAGGGGCAAAGCGAGGGCGGGATGGGCACCCTTCGCTCCGAGCGAAGGCTTTAGGTTTTTGAGCGAAGATGTTCCGAAGGTGTAGCAGGCCTTCGAGTGCTGAGCGAAGGTATTCCAAAGGTGTAGCAGGCCTTCGGGCGCTGAGTGAAGGTGGGCCAAAGGGGTGCTTCGGCTTGACTGAAGATCGACTTCGGGCTTCGATTGCTTTTCCATGTGTAGCCTCTTGTTTGGACTCCACGGACGGCGCCAACTGTCGTAGCAAGAAAAGGCTAGACAGTAGGTATGGAGTACCCTTTGTCTTGAGGGAGACCGGATGGGAGAAAAGCTAAAGACACAATGTATGTTCATGTTGTATTGAATATACCAAAATGTGATAATAAGTGAGTCCCCCTTCTACATGCCCTTAGGGCTTTATTTATAGGGGCAAGAAGAGATATTTATCTTTTGTCCTCACAATGTATTGAGAGAGGGGGTGCATTTAAGTACATTGCTATGAAAACAATGTATAAACTTAGTCTACATATGCACAGTATCCCCGATGACATGCCGGTATCCCTAACAACGCTAGTGTACGGGGCACCCTGGTTGCCCTGCTACTACAATTACTGATTTGCACATCTTATTGAAATTTGTAATGAAACTCCTGTTGAATGCTGTTTACTGTTGAGCAGTTGCAACTCGCATTCTGAAGGTTGTAATGAGGTTGTAGTGTTAGCTGGTTGCCACACATTTTCTGACGTCCGTGACATGGTTGTGCTGTCATTTCAAGTGGTTGCTCCGCGGCTTCTGTTTCTTGTAATTATGTTATACTTTCCTCCTTTTTTTGAGAGAGAGATGATGTTATCGTTTGGTTGGTATTGCTATGGTCGGCCTATGTAAATGGAAATACACATTACATTGAGATAATCGCCAGCCTGCGGCAGGACCGGAAGGCAACGCTGTATATTGAGATAATCGCCAGCCTCCTCACTTGCCTCCGTGCCGATTGCAATGCAATCCCCAAGGTGAGCGCCGGCTCGAGGGAGCGCTGGATGTAGCGCGGAGGAGAGGACGCCGCTGCCGAGATCGGGCGGCACGAGCACGAGCGGCTCTGCGCCACCTGCGCGCGGCGGCGCTCTTGCAGGCGCCTAGGCCGGCCGCGTTTTCTAGTACTCGGCGTTGAGCCGTTGACGAGATCTGGGCCCGTGTTTTTTGAAAGTTATTGTGATTGCCAAAGCTGCCCCACCAGCACCGCCCTGCAGTCAAAAAAAAAATCTGGCCGAAATTTCGGTAGTTACCGACGGTAATCAATGTTATCGGTGGGGTCTGATAAAATTCAAATCAGTTTCAAAAAATTTGTTTTTGATAATATTTGTCTAAAAAATTGAATTTACTTGGATTTTATTCAAAATTGATTATTATTTTTTAATTTAAAATCCTAAAATTTAATTTTTTTTAAAAAAAAAAATTGACCGAAACTTTCGGTTACTACCAGCGGTAACCGGAGTTATCGCTACCCTCTCAAAAAAATTCAACCCGGTGGCCTGATCCCTGCCGCCCCCTGACGTACCTGTCCTTGTACTACCGCCAACCAATCCAGTGAACATTTAATCGCAACGAGGATGCTTTATTTAAAAAGATTTTTGGTGATAGGGAGAGCTTTCTTTATATAAAGCAGGCATGCACGAGCTAGCTTAATCTCTTGGGGCAACATTGCACAGAGAAAAGAGAAGCAAGCGACATGGGCGGAGGAGGCGAAGCTGCCCTGCTCGAGAAGCTCTCGGAGTCCTCTTACAATTCATCTGAGGAGCATGTAGTCAAAAGAACCGGTAAGTCCTATCAGCTAATCCGTCACAAGATGATCTTCTCTTGGTCCAGCGCTTCTTCTGTTACTTGCATGTGCATGATCCATGGCTATGAATATGTCAGTTCTGAAGCGTCTGGTTGACGATCGAGCTTCCTGTGTTCTTCGCACCATGCAGCCGGCTATTATATATCTTTCCATATGAATATGATCCATGACGGTTAATTAGATGCATGCATGCATGCATCCGATCATCCAAATTAACCAGCTGCCGTGTATCTTAAGAAGATCAACATCGTGAAAGCCTGAAGCGCATAGGGAACATGCCCACAAGGATCATGACAATAATTTCTTGTTCATGTTTCAGTCTTTCAGACCAGAGGAAAGATGCGCTAACTTGCATTGGCCCAACTGCTAGACAGGTCACTGTCAAATAGACGTGAGCCAACTAACTTGCACGGCTATACCTTTATTTGGGTAATGCTCACCGGCAGACGTCCGATATGGACGGTTTCCATCGAACGGTGCATTCCGTACGATCCAACGACGAGTACTACTCTAGACCTTTTTTCTTCTTACGTTGGCCCACGCACGCTCGTATGTGAAACATCTCATTTCGCAAGAATCCAGACATGAGCTCATGCCTGTGGGATCACACTGGGAGGAGATAACCACAGTGCCAACCTCGCTTTTCTTCGAACCCCAACATCTCCGAGTTATCTATTTTCTACATCTCCCTCTCCCTTGTCTCTTTGGGTGAGGAGAGGACCAGCGCATCGGGACGACGAACAAAAAAGTGGGGGCGAGAGGAGAGGACGAGTTGGGAAGCCACCGTCACTTTGTGCCCATGAGGAAAGGAAACCGCGACGGAGCGTTGGACGGTGGCCAGAGGAGGAGTGAGGGCGACGCACGAAGAGCCTGTAACAACATCCTGAGGGCAGCGTGCCGCCGCCACCGTTGAGGTCGAGGCAAGTGAATCGATTGTTTGTCAGTAGAGAGTTTTGTTGTTGCATTAGGTGTTTTAAGATGTTGGGATGCGCTTTTAAAAGAGTAAATTTCTGAAAACCCCAAATTTTGGGGCATTAGTAACACAAAACCTCATGTCTTGTGATTTTTTTCAGAAAACCCTAGGTTTTGAAACATGGGGTTTTGTGTTATTAATGCCTCAAAACCTAAGGTTTTCTAAAATTTACTAAAAAACACATGGGGTTTTGTGTTACTAATACCCCAAAACCTTGGGTTTTCAAAAAAATATCACAAAACATGGGGTTTTGTGTAACTAATGCCCAAAAACTGGAGTTTTCTAAAATTTACTCTTTTTTTAATGTTGTGGTACATATTCTTGAGATGTTGCATTTCACTATCCAAAATGTTCCGACCATATGTTCTTTTTGAACAAGAGGTGGTTTGTGATGTTAGGACTACAGTTTTTGAACGTTGCAATAATATTAAAATAATTTCTCAATGTTGCATCTGGTGTTGTTCATTGTTGCACATGTGAAATCATAATGTTTTATAAGTTTTGCTCAAATGATGCATCACCCGATCATACTTTTTATTGTTGCAAATTAGTGTTTTTTTGCGCTCCATTGAATTTTAATATGTTGTTGCTTGAGACGTCTAATGTGATGCATATGTGTTTTAAAAATGCTGCAAGTGCCCCCCCCACCCCCCACTCCCATTGTTGCATATGTGTTTTCAAAATTGTTGGAAAGGTTATAGGATCATCGATTAATATTTTTCTAAACCTAATTTGTATGTATCTCGTTGTGCTAGTTTTTCAAATATATATCTATGTATGATAACGAGATCTTTTAATTTTTAACTGAATTTTGACAAGATCAGGAACCCTGATCTCCATTTTTGAAGATCCAAATTTTTTATTGCATATGTTGAATTTTTTGTTACATATGTGTGTCAGATATGTTATCGGGAAGAGTCAAGAGCGTACGTCTGAGCTACTCCCTATTTATTTACCACCGGAATTTTTAGCAAGCGTGCGAGTAACACTCTCACCGTGCTTTTGTGTGTGTACTACGTACACGTGAGTTCATGCAGGTACGGTATGGACGGCGATGGCGCACATCATAACGGCGGTGATCGGCTCCGGCGTGCTGTCGCTGGCGTGGAGCGTGGCGCAGCTCGGCTGGGTCGGGGGGCCGGCGGCCATGGTGTTCTTTGCCGGGGTGACCATGATCCAATCCTCCCTGCTCTCCGACTGCTACATTTCTCGCGACCCGGAGCACGGCGTCGTGAGGAACAGGTCGTACGTGGATGCTGTGAGGCTTTACCTAGGTGATGGTAGCTCTCAGACTTTCGCTCTCTAGCTCTCCCGATTTTGACTAAAGTTTACACACTAGTGCACGGTCAAAAAATGTTTACACACTACAGTGAGACATAGTCTAGACGATGCAATTCGTCAGAAGTTGCTATTATCTATAAATATATTGCCCATTTGCAGGTCAAGAAGTCGCTATACGAGTACTTATAAATAGATAACACAGATAGCGCGCGGTTGAAACTGATTGATGATGTGTAGCGCATCGATCTGAACCTATACTTCAGTAAATTAAAACAAACTGTGTAGCGCAGCTGTCTCTGTTGATGCCACGCGCGCTAGCTTGCAGGTGAGAAGAGCCAGTTGTTCTGCGGTTTTTTCCTCAACTTCAGCCTGTTTGGCTGCGGGGTGGTGTACACTCTCACAGCAGCCACTAGTATGAGGTAAGTACACACTTAATTAGTAATCTCTCTCTCTCTCTCTCTGAGTCTTGCGTGGCAACCAGCCAGTCAAGAGTTTATTACTTATCAGTCGTAAGATGTAGTACCGGAAAAATGATGTCAAACATGACTGGAAATTAAGGGAAATTATTTATGCGCCGATAGTGATGGCTTTGCCCTTTAATAATTAATCATAAGGAGGTAGACCAATGTTTAGTTTTGTCGTGCAGTGGTAACCAATAATGTTATTGATGGGGGTGCTATATACATCGATCGAATCATAGTACTATGTGAATAACGTCATTTTCTGACTTAGCGTGTACACAAAAAGTCTTGTAGACTTGGACAATGTCACACTCATTGTTACTATTTGTTTGGGTAGACAAAATCCAGTCTTTTCTTGCCGAACGCATCGCCTAAGATGTCTCTCAATTAGATGGACCGAAAGCAATGTTAAGCGTACGTGGCTTGAAAGCCCCAAATTCTGCCAAATTTACAAATGTGATTTGACAAGTACTTTTAGCATATTTTAGGCAGCGCAATTACGTCGCCCGAATAATGACAAGTAATCTCATAGACAAATGAGAAATCGTAAGAAAGCACTAATTCGAATTAAGTTGCATCTGCTCCTTGGGACGCTCTTGTAACAGTACAGCTCGTTTTGTAGGGCGATTCAGAAAGCGAACTGCTACCACAGGGAAGGCCACGACGCGCCGTGCTTCGCCGGGGGAGATGGCTACTACATGCTCCTGTTCGGCGTCGCGCAGGTGGTGCTGTCGCAGATACCGGACTTCCACAACATGGCGTGGCTCTCCGTTTTCGCGGCCGCCATGTCCTTCTTCTACTCCATCGTCGGCTTCGGCCTCGGCGTCGCCAAAGTCATCGGTAATACGTAATATTGTAAATGCACTCACCATGTGCAGTGCAGTGCAGTGCAGCAGAGTCGACAAAGTACAAGGCCTTCTTAATTATGTACTGACTGACTAACTGATCGATGAACAATGCACGCGTACGTGATTCCTCTCTTTAGCGAACGGGGTGATCATGGGGGGGATCGGAGGCATTGTCCTGGTATCCCCGACGCAGAAGGTGTTGCGGATCTCGCAGGCCCTCGGGGACATCGCGTTCGCCTACCCCTACTCCTTAGTTCTGCTGGAAATAGAGGTATGTGCGTACCAATGCAACGGCGTGCGTGCATGTGACTGTGCGCCTCCATTTCTTGCGGTACTTCCGTTTTGAGTTCAGCGATCAGCTGAAAAAGAGCGTGTGTGGCTTGTGTGATTGGCTGTGATCCAAGGACACGCTGAGGTCGCCGCCGCCGGAGAGCGAGACGATGAAGACGGCGTCGAGGGCGAGCATCGTGGTCACCACCTTCTTCTACCTCTGCTGCGGGTGCTTCGGCTACGCGGCGTTCGGCGACGGCACCCCGGGGAACCTCCTCACCGGCTTCGGCTTCTACGAGCCCTACTGGCTCATCGACCTCGCCAACCTCTGCATCGTCCTCCACCTCCTCGGCGGCTACCAGGCAAGCATAGTCCTACTACCGCGCATGAAACGCGCGCGCGTCGGCGTCTACCACCGCGCCGCGCGCGATTTAGCCGTCGGAAACGCAACTTCGTACGTACGTGCACGACCTGACGACGCGTACATGTGTGTGCGCAGGTGTACGCGCAGCCGGTGTTCTCGCTCGTGGAGCGGCGGTTCGGCGCCGAGGTGTGCGTCGTGGAGGTACCGCTGCTCGGCCAGCGCCGCGTGAGCCTGTTCAGGCTGTGCTTCCGCACGGTGTACGTGGCGGCGACGACGGCGCTGGCCGTGTGGTTCCCTTACTTCAACCAGGTGATCGGGCTGCTCGGCGCCTTCACCTTCTGGCCGCTGGCCATCCACTTCCCCGTCGAGATGTACCTCGTGCAGAAGAAGGTGGCGCCGTGGACGCGGCGGTGGCTCGCCATCCAGGCGTTCAGCGCCGTCTGCCTGCTCATCAGCATCTTCGCCTCCGTTGGCTCCGCCGTCGGAGTTTTCAGCTCGGAGACAAGCTAAATGAACCATGCAAAACTTTGTGGTTGCGTGTGTGTATGCAGTTGTCGTTTATTTTTCAGGTGGGAACTGCAGCAACATGGTCTGCATGTATACTCTGTACATAGCTGGGAATGTGTTGATTTGTACTTGTGTTTGGGGGAATCAAGTTCTACTTTGTGTGAGAAAAACTTTTATGTATAAATTGATAAGAGTAAATGGGCAAAATTGCACTTTAATGGGATTTTTAAAATAATTTTTTATTCTAAAATACAATAATATACCTCTATTTTTTTATTTTATAAAATAATTCTCTATCGCTCCCCCATTGGTCGGCTGTAGAAGTCACCCGACGGTTGTAGAAGTCACCCGACGGTTGTAGAAGTCACTCAACGGTTGAGCGACAAGTGTTAAAGTCGCCCAGCGGGTGAGTGACACATCGACAAGTCGCGCACCAGTTAGGTGATTTAAAATAATAATAAATCACGCGAGAGGTAGAAAGCCGACATCGCTCAGCCTGCAAAACACAAAGAAGTAAGTACATAGCGGACACATGATAAAAAGAAGTACCACAGTTTACAGACAAATCTGGGGTGTCCGCGTACCGACCACCCCCAACTCAGTCGCCTCATCCACGCCTCGGGATCTTTGGACACGACGCTTTGGCGCGGTGTTACGTCGTCGCCATTGGTCCAAGAGCCGAAAGGCGATCGGAACCACCAAAGTCACGAGTCATACCTGCAAATCAATTTCAAGTTAGCAATTACGATACAATTAATGGTTTAATTATTTATAGCTAGCTTCGAAAATTCTGAAATTTTAGTTCCATTCTTGCATAAACCGATATTCCTCAACATATATAGCCATAGCCGCATTTCGGTTTTAGGTTTCAGGGTTTAAGGGTTAGTGTTAGGGTATAGAGTATAGAGTTAAGATATTAGGATTAGGGTATAGCCATAGCCGCATTATAACTATTAATAACTAAATTGACGTTAGTTCTACGATTACACTATTTACAACTATTAACAATATGCAACGTACCCGACACAACTACGCATCTAATGATTTTAGTTGCTAACCTATCATGATTTCAAAAGTAAATTTACAAAGAAGGGCAGGGGACTCACCGTCGTTGATGTACGAACCTCTCCCTCTCCCTCCCCCCCCTCTTCTCTCTCTTCTTCTCTTTCCCTTCCTCCTCACATCTACTCTGCCTCTGTCCAACGCGCGGCTGCTCTGCCTCTGTCCTGAGCGCAATGTCGATGGCCAGCGCACGCGGGGGTTACAAGTCCCTAGTCGCCTAACTAGGAGCTAAGTCGCTCAGCCGTTGAACGACTAGTCCACGACTAGCAGCGAAGGGACTAGTCGTTAAACTGTTGAGCGACTACTCCACTTGTCGCGCAACAGTTGGGCGACTTGATCCGAGTCGTCCAACGGGGGAGTGATAGATGATTATTTCTGTA
Source organism: Hsuehochloa calcarea (assembly GCA_036346395.1). Classification (NCBI taxonomy): domain Eukaryota; kingdom Viridiplantae; phylum Streptophyta; class Magnoliopsida; order Poales; family Poaceae; genus Hsuehochloa; species Hsuehochloa calcarea. Next base: position 60,224,831 of record CM070596.1, read on the forward strand.
AAATAAAAAACGAAGATATATTACTGTATTTTGGAATTAAAAAAGATTATTTTTAAAAAATATATATCCTTTAATGGTATACATACATGTGCTGCTGTCATGACTTCATCAATAAGGCACTGTACATGGATACGCTTACAGTTGACCAACTGGGCAAGCACGCACAAGAGAACAAACCAGAGAGTTATTGAAGCAAAAGATTAGCACCGATAATTCAACAATTGTATATTCATCTCTCCACAGTACACAAGTCCTTTTAATGGGGCATACAGCAGGTTGAGCTTGAATCACATGGGATACTCACATGCAAAAGCAGTCACTAAAGAATAATAAAATCGGTCGTGAGTATATCCGACAAATTACACCAGGATGTTTTACAATGACATTTTTACAAATTTCGGCCGTGGGGAAAAAGATCGAGACAGAGCTTCAGTACGTAGACAGGGTTTGAAGCTATTCAGCGTAAATTACAAAAAATGATGCTTCTTGAGTAAATTTTTAGACAGATCCAGTGAAGTTTTATAGATCTAGAGGAATCCATTCGAGTTCTAACTCCATCTCACCTGATTCTACGTTCTGCAGCTTTAGGTGCACTTCCTGTTTTACCTTGCCCGCAACAACATTGACAGTGCTATCTTTCAATAGGGCATTGTCTCTGGTCATGAACCACCTTCCAATTTGCATGTCACCAAGACGCGAAGGATCTCCAAAGGCCATGGCAGCTGTGATCATTGGTTGGAGATCTATCTCAGCTTCCCCCATGATATCGTCAGCAGAGAACATATCGTGGTCATACACTTGCTGGAAATAGAGCGATTATATAGGTTATTTAGAAGTCGTTAAAAATCAGGAGCATTTTAGCTTGCTTCCCTTGTTATTGTGCACACAGACTACATGATTCTATTAAGGATTTGTCCACTCCCATATTTATGAATTTTCATAAATGCATATCGTGATTGTACACTCATTTGATCGTATAAATTAATGTAACTATTGTGCACATAAAAGCTCTGTCAAGAACTAAGATGTGTACGTATAACATCACAAGCTAATCATCATGTGTATACTGCCACACCAGTCCATTGGTACAAATAAGTTTTCCCCTCGGAACTAGTGGACTACATTTAACTATGCATTTGAAAAACTAAGCAACCAAAGATATGGAACGTGAACATGATAGCCCATGTAACTTTTTAAAGGACGTCAGAGAAGGATCCTTATAGAGAGATTCCGCTACACTGAAATTTCAAGAAAAATGATGATATCCATGAAATGCTCTTCTTGATCTCTTTTTCTAGCAGTACAGTATGTTGCAAGCCATAACTGATACTGATGCGAGTTATGCTTCTCAACAAAATATGTTGCTGTGGTTATTCACTCGCAATTTGGGAATGATCAATGCAACCAAGCCAACTATTTATGGCTTTTTTTTCTTTTTGAGTGAAAGTTGAGAGCTTTATTACTCATGAACCGCGATACAATCACTTGGGAGGAAACTGGGTAGGAGCCAAGGACAAATATTTATGGCCTTCTGTTGATTTTGAGCATTATGTGCATAATGGTGTTTAAGTGGCTTTGCAGTTGTTTAACCCTTTTTTTATTTTGTAACTGAAATCTGGGAAGAGGCCTGTAAGCAAGGTGCACTAATTCATTACTACCTTCTGACGTGCTTCACTGTTATTTGAGTTAGCTGCCTGTGGAAAGGAGCAAAAGAATTTCCAGAATGCAAATAAATTTAATCAAACTTACAAGTTTTAAAGGTCCATAATTTCGAGGAACTGATAGCTTAAGCACCTCATTCCATACCGGGTTCAGGTCACTCTTTTTAATCGTTGTTTGAGCTTTCTGCAATCAGGACCAATAATTGAATGCTTTCAGGAATAGATCAGCATAACAAACACAAATTATTTATGTATGTCCGGAATGAAATAAAAGATACCTGCTCTCCAAGTGTTAAAATAGCATATGGATCACTTGTTAGCATATCTCTGATGGCCAACTGGGTACCTTTTACCACTTTAATGTTGAGCGCTCCAACAAATTCTCTTGTATCTTCCTGTGACCATTTGCAAGGGTAAGGCTGATTGTCTGGATCACCAAAATTATGCGGCTTCCATGAAATATGCCCCATTGCAATTGCTATGCAGAAATCTTTTCAGCCCAGAAAATAAAAGGGTTAATAAATCTCTACAGCTGTATCATCTATGTTTCAGCACAACAACTTACAAGGACATCCTTCTTTGAAGTGCTATAGAAACGGCTATCTACACTCTTCACAGAATTGGTGGATTTGAAAGATGACATTGAGGAAATGCGCAAGCTTGGCTTCAAAAAATCTTGTGTCTCATACTTGGCTCTGTGTATTAAAAGGATAAAATATTAATTTTGAAATAATTCTGATGACATTACAGAGTATGAAATGGAACAATTATCAAACCTTATAAATTTGGTTCTATATTCCATCGTTGAATCCGGTTTGGGTTTTGGGTGATCTGTTGGAAGAAATGCCTCATAAATTGAATTTGCATACGAGTTTCCACCAACCTCAACCATCGAGTCAATGTCACTATCAGACCAATCATCCAAAGTCACAGATAAAACCTGATAAAGAACAAGTGGAAGAATGAAGATGGTTTTGAATGTGCGCTCACATATTAGGTAGTCTGAGGGAAAAAGACATACAAAATCCATATAGGCGTATTGGGATAATTATTTTGGAAGAACTCAAAAGTGACGAAGAAATTTCCAGATGTTAAAATAACCTTTGAAATGTCTGGTCCAAGGGCCCTGTGAACATCTCCACATTTTAAGCAAAGAAATACTCCAATATTTGCAGACCTGAAATGCATAATAAATGAAGCTTATATAAATTTAAGATAGAATGCATGCAAAATTGAAATTGCTTCAGTGTACGGTTATTGTACTACACAACATGGCTATGATAGAAAAGCTATGTGTGTATTGCTGTATTTTCACGTAATAAATTTATTTCCCAATTTATCTATGTAAAATGAAGAATCTTTCTGTAGAAAAGCCATGAAAAATTGTCTCTCTTCTAAAGTGGAAAACATGATAAGTGCTTATACAGAAACGATGCCCTTATCTGTGTAACAATGCCACTTACGCCCATTTGGGATCAGGTGCACCACAATCAGCACATATCCGATTGTCGCTTTTTATCATGAGATCCTTCAACTTCCTTGCTTTGCCTACACATGGTAAAAAATTATCCAAACACTGGCATCTGGTATATCAGCACTTCCCATGGTTCTAAAATAACAACATGGAACATGGAACATAATCTAGTAGCTAGGATATGCTAAGCACCTAGAATAGGCTTGGTTGACTTGATGTGTTGATAGCGATTAGCAGTACTCATCTTTGCGGTGTAACCTTGGATCACAAGTCACAACACCAATCACCTGAAGAAAACATCAAAGCACGAATCAATGATCAAAATAAAAAAGGGAGAAGGCTATGGTAAAGTATCTCTAAACATTTCCAAGTTCAAATAAGATAATTTCTCCAGTTTTAATCTGCTAAGAACACGCCTCTATGATGCATGAGAACCAGTATTCAGCTACCAGGCCCTCACCACAGAATGAGGTTTTCATTTGGCAATGGAAGCCAAATTTAAGAAGGTAGTCAAATAAACGAAGGGTAGCCTGGTCATTGAAATGAAATACTGAAGCATACAAGAGAACTGGTTCTGGGGCTGAAACAGATTTGGAATCCCGGGAACCAAGCTCACAGAGTCGATTCGTCAATCTCTTCTATATATTTATCAATTTTTGACAAAACCACTACTTGGTTGGAATCTATGCATATATGTAACTCGAGAAAACAGGTCCTCAAAAACAGAGGGCTGGAATCTCTCGACTAGCTTGGGAATAGACGGCTCCATAGCACTCATCAGCCTAACCATTACCTGTTTCTCTGCTCCTATTGCTCCAATGCTACATCATCATTGGAGCGATACGAGGAGACATCCTACAAGAGCAGAACCAAAAAAAACACCCAGTATTTTGGCTTTCTTACAAAAGAAAGCTGGGAGCGATCCTCCTTAATCTAAAAACAATATATAATTTGGCTCGGCCAACCACAATGAACCTGACCGCCCAGCGCCACCTGCAGATCCGAATGCCATGTGATCTCAAGCCTGAAACAACGACATCAGCCTAGATTAGGTAGGATGACAAGCTGTAATATTAGAACATGCACAGTGGGGAGGATTCGCGCAACGGAGAGAATGGGGATTCAATACAGAACTCGCTAAGGCTAAGCTCATCAGAGCTGGTTAATATTCGTAAATTTCACATATTTCAGCTACTTTGAATGGACATTACGATGGATGTCACGCTCACGCCATGGATGAATCATGCCAAATTCCACACGATCAGCCTGCCGCTGAGATCTTAATCCATTGTGCCAAACTCCCAATCGAACGGGGCAGTGATTCATGATTGCATTCCAACTCCGAAATGAAGCGAAATGGGCAAAGGATCAACGGAGGAAACGGAAGTAAAACCCCCCAGGAGAGGGGACCAATAAAGCGGTCAAGCCATCAAACGGGACTCAAACCAGGATCAAACAGACCTACTCTATCGAATCGCATCAAGCCGACCGCGCTGCGCCGCATTGTCCTCCTCGCGGATCAAGAGGCTAACCGCATCCGGATTCGAATACAGCCAAATCAACCAACACAATCATCAGCTGCACGGTAGAAGAATCGAAGGGGGGACCAACCGGAGGGATCGCGGCGGCGGCGGGTACCGCCGGCGGCTTCCGGGGTGAGGTCGCCGGCGGTGGTGGAGCGATCGCCCCCCGGCTTCGTCGCGCTGGCCAGCTGGCTCGGTGGCTGTGGACGCGCAAATGAAGCACGACGACGTGTGGGGGACAGGTGGGGGTGCCTTATATGGGATCCCCTGTAATCCTATATCCTCCTCCTATTTCTGTAACCTTTCACATGGCGGATTCGTGGCCATGGCGATGGGTACGTGAGCTTGTTTGCGTGAGCGCTGTGTCTTTGCCTGCGTTTGGGCCGTTCCAAACTTCCAATGCTCTTTTATTTCAGTTAAGCTCGGTGAAACCGTCTTGGAACAGGACCGGGAGACAACTGAAGTCTTTGCCTTTAAGTTCAACAGTAGAGTGACACCAATTTTGTACTGGCACATCTGTACGTGTTAAGCTAGTTTAGACGAGGGATTTTTGGAGGAAATTTAGTAACTCTGTCTTCTGAATAGACCTGTACCTCTAATTTGATATAGATTTGTCTTGTACTAACCTAATATTGGACCGGAACAACGATTAGAGGGGGTTGAATATGAGCTATACTCTTTTTCGATACTCGACTGATTTTAACTTCTTATTTTCCTCAATAGATATGAAAGCTATAAAGGTCAGAAAACACAAGTACAACAACAATCTTGTGTTCAAACGGACGAATCCTGAGACAAGAAACAAAAACACAAAAACACACAAGACGATGCCACACGGCCAGTCTAACCGTCTAGGTGGTCGGTCTGATCGCTATGGCCTAGGAGTAGCCCGAGATGATCAATCAAAAGACCTAACTTCCTGCTTCATGATTCAAATCATCTTAAACTTCAAACGTAGCTCATCAAGAAGGGCAGTAACATATTTCAATCGATGATCGGAACGAACGAAGTCAAATTTGCACGAATTTCTTGGATAAGGTCAAAAAAAGGCACAAGAACAGAGGAAATTCGAATTTTGACCCCAAAAACTTGCTCGTGGTTCGATGACGATTAAGGTGATCTTAGATGTATTCTCACATGCCTTAGCAAGCTAGATCACAGCATGAAGATCAAGAAAACCAAAGGAACAAGCAAAATCTCAAAAATTATCAAAGAGTAGGGACTTACACTCGGTCTAATGGTTTTTGAGTTTAGCAATTGCTCAATGATTCCTTCCATAGCATTCTTTTGATGGTATGGTAATCTATAGTGTCTTTGGTTCACCAACTTCTCTTCACTTTTTAGAGGAATGACATGATCACAACTTCTATTAGGAGGTAATTCCGCAGGGTCCTCAAAAACCCTCTTGAATCTTTGGAGTATGGTTGCAATACTACTTAGAGTGGTTGTGGTCTTCTTATGTTCAAGCCTGGAATCACAAGCATAAACCACTACTCCCACTACCCCTTTGTAGGATCAAGGATAACCGACTAGAGGGGGGTGAATAGGAGGTTTCTAAAATTTTTAGATCAAATTACTCAATTTAGCAAGATACACTAAGCAAAGCTATCTATTACAAGCTATGTGCTACAAAATTAAATGTAATAAGTAAAGACAAGAAATAACCGCACAGGGACAAAGAGGTTTTTCCCGTGGTATCAAAGATTTGTCGATCTTCACTAGTCCACGTTGAGGAAGCTTGACTCGATCAAGCCGGCTCCACAAATTAAGCCTTCCCTCGTAATCACTTGGTTGTTGTTCCTCCTCTCCGGAGTTGGTGAACACCGACCAATCACAACCGGCGTCGGGTCTCTTTACAAACTTCTTGAAGAGATCACTGCGCAACCTCCGCCAAGTCGTCTAGGTGCCGACAAGCACCAAGAGAATAGACATTGACCTTCGCTTGACGGCAATCAAGAGCCAAAGGATCAACTAAAATGCAATACTCTTGGTTTTGCTCACAACCTCACAAATATGTGCAAAAAAAGTGGCATTGCTACCACTATCTACTAATTCAGTTCCCTTAATTCTGCCCAGTTGGACTGAGAGGGTAAAAGTCTGATTCCCAGAACTAGAACTAGTGCCATGTACTGCATGTAAAGACAATTGGAAAGGAGACTTCTCTTCTTCATGCGCTTCATCCTCAATTGGGTCAGGTTCAGGAAGAGCCTCCTGAAGTGTAGTACCTCCTTCCCCTTCTCCCTCGTGAGTTACCATAGCTCTCACTTGTTTGCTCATCTTGCAAGCTTGTTTATGGTCTATGTACCATTTTTTATTGCACCTGAAGCACTTGCCCTCGTTCTTAGCATTACCAGTAGCAGTCAAATTCTTTCCTGGGATTACCTTCTACTCATTCCCAGCAGTCTTTCGAGTGTTCACATTCTTGTTGTTAAACAAGTTCTGAGTGCTCATGAAGTTCTCCTTGTAAGCACTAGGCTGTAACTTCTTGAATGAATTGGATTGTTCTAGTCTTTTGGCTATCCAATAAGCATCAATCAATGTTAATGGGTTCTACAACTGAGAATGACTCTGAATATACTCCTTCAATCATGCTATAAAGCTTCTGATGTAATACTCTTCAGGTAGATGAGGGTTGTCTCTTCTTACTAGGGCCATCACTTCTTCAAATTTGTCAATATAGCTAGTCACCGAGGATTGCTGCTTTACTGAATGGAATGAAGCCACAACATCATAAACCGATTGATCAGAAAATATCATCCCCATCACCATGCAAAACTGGTGCTAGGACAAATTGTCCATATTAATGCCAGAGCATGCCTACCATGCTTCTACCCTCTCTACCAGATATAGTACTACTATTTCAACTCTCTGATTCAAAGGCACTTTAGCTATTTCAAAGTACTTGTTAACCTTCTTGATCCAAGCATCAACATTATCTCCATTGAATTTAGAAAAATTGAGTTTTGGGCCTCTCGCAAAGGACCTGTGGTTGTAGTTATCATGGTTCCCCCTATTCCCCATGTGTCTATTGTCAGGACCCAAATATGCCAATCTAGACCCTCTGTGTATATTGCAATAGTCAAGGATCACGCTAGTGCACACAATGTCAACATAGATGAATATCTGTAACATCCCAAATTTTGGCATTTCAAAAAATTATTTCATAATAATTAATTCAAAGATTTGAATTTTAAATTAGAGTTTTTTTTCTAAATCAATCCCAATTTAGAATCCCAGTTTTTTTTAGTATTTTTGAAGCTTTAAAAATTAAAAGGAACAATTTGCAATTTATTGGATTAATTTAAAGCTTAATTTGAATTTTTAGAAAATAAAAACATTTTTAATTATTAAAATAAACTTCAAATAAATTCAAAATTATTTTATTAAATCTACTTAGGTTCCAAGCATTTTTGTGGAATTTTCTTGCATTTTTCTAGAATTTTTTTATTTTGGATTTTTTTTCCAAATTTTCTTTCTTTTCTCTCTCCACTACTTCTTCTTCCTCACGTGGTTGTTACTCTGTGCTTTCTTTTCTTCCTAAAACTGAGCGCTTCCATGGTCGTGCTTCCCCTTGCCACCCTCGCCTCCATGGCCATCTCCAGCCACCCCTCACCGCACCGCCCCTAGTCCTAGCCACGGCCGCCCCCTACCCCTACCCAACCGCACCCAGCCCCTGCACCCGAGCAGCAGCCCGAGCCCATTGCTTCCATGGCCGACCTCCACTTTCTTCCCCTTTCTTCGCACACGATGCGTCAAACTCAATTCCGTCTGAGGCGTTACGAGCCCCTCATCATCACCCCCAACATGCAATAATCAATTGCACGATTCATCTCTCTGTTGCAATCAATTTTCCGTTTTCCCATCGACATTCAATGTCAGCCCGAAACTGCCCAATTATTCCTCGGACATTCCCCATCGATTCGAGTGTCTCCTTCATAGTATAAAGTGAGCACCATGTGTTCCTGACCCCCCTTTTCGATTCACCTCAAGCCCCTGATAGATGTAGAGTTAGATCTCTTTTCTTTGGATCTTGATTTTGGGGTTCAGGTTCATAAGAAACCGAACAAGAGAGAGAGAGATAGAGGGCGATGGGTTCGGTTACCGTCGGATGTGGAGAGGGAGGAGCTAGCCATGGCGGCTTGCGTGTAGTAGAGGCGGCGGTGGTCGATCCCGTCGGTGCAGGCGGCGGTGGTCGATCCCGTCCCTGGGGAGCGCCCCCTTTAGATCAGCTTAGGGTTTGTAGGTTAGGGTTTTGGTGGCGGCACGGTGAACCTTGGTCCCCGTGCCGCCCCGGCTCCCACCTCCTTTTATGTGGCGCTAGCGACAGGCCCTTGACCTAATGGTGGCGCCCCGATCGTATGCGCGATCGAGGTTGGGCATTTGGTCGTTGGGCCAAATGCCCGAGATCAATTCCAACATTCTCCCCTTGATCTCAATCATGTTTTATCTTTAATTACTTTTGACTTTACTCATTCCATCACAAATTGGTGCATAGAACATGTCTCATCGTCACGGTAAATCACCGATAGATTCATGACTACAATACACCTCCTGCTCAAATAGTTACTTTAATCTTTTGGGCCATCTTTTAGTCCAGAATCATAGGCTTTCCTTAAACCCATGCCGCTATATGTTCTCTAAACACGTTGGGTGGTAAGCCTTTAGTAAGCGGATCCGCTAACATCTTTGCGTACTTATATGCTCAAGACTTATGATTTGATCCCGAACTTTATCTTTCACAACATAGTACTTTATGTCAATGTGTTTGGCAACACCACTTGACTTATTGTTGTGGGCATACATTCTGCGGGTTCATTATCGCGATACAACTTAAGTGGTCTATTGATGTCGTCAACCACTTTTAAACCGGTATGAACTTCTTTAGCCGTTCACTGCCCAGTAGCCTCATAACATGCTACAAACTCGGCATACATTGTGGGCGATGTAGTGACGGTTTGCTTTGAGCTTTTCCACGATATAGCTCCTCCAGTGAGTGAAGACATATCCGGATGTCGACTTTCTATCATCTCCGCAAAATCGAATCAGATACCCCACTATATGGAGTAAATCTGATCTTCTGTATGTCATCATGAGGCCTTTTGTTCCTTGCAAATAACGCAAGACTTTCTTTATCAATTTCCAATGTTCTATTCCAGGATTGCTCTGGAATCTGCCAAGTAACCCGGTAACAAAAGCTAAGTCGTATGTGTGCACACTTGAGCATCTTGTAAGCTTCCGACAATTTGAAGCATATGGAACCGCTTTCATTTGATCGATCTCATCTCGGTTCTGGGGCATTGAAAATCCCCATATCTGCCGCCTTGACTATAGGTGCAGGTGAAGGACTACATTTATGCATCCCAAATTTCTTTAAGACTTTCTCTATGTATGTCTTTTGTGATAGTCCCAATATCCCTTTGTTTCTATCCCGGTGAATTTCGATCCCTAAAACGAACGAAGCTTCACCAAGATCTTTCATATCAAAGTTTGAGGACAAAACTTCTTTGTCTCGATGTGATGACATCACTACTAGCCAAGGGATATCATCCACATACGAGGATTAGGAAAATAAACTTTCCATCTTTAAACTTTGTATAGACACGTTGTCCTCTACATTCTCTTTAAACCCAAATTTTCTTATTGTACTGTCAAACTTCAAGTACCACTGTCTTGAAGTTTGCTTTAACCCATAAATTGATTTCTTTAGGTGGCATCTCATTCTTTCATTTCCTTCCATGACAAAACCTTTCGGTTGTGCCATGTAAACATTTTCCTCCAAATCCCCATTAAGAAATGCCGTCTTTACATCCATCTGATGTAACTCTAAATCATAATGTGCTACTAATGTCATTATGATTACGAAGGAATCTTCTGAGACGGAGAAAAGGTCTCATTGTAATCAATTCCTTCTCTTTGCGTAAAGCCTTTTGCCACAAGTCGCGCTTTGTATCTTTCTACATTCCCTTGGGAGTCAAGCTTTGTCTTGTAGACCCATTTACAGCCTACTGTTTTGGCTCCTTTAGGAATAATTTCCAAGTCCCAGACTTTATTAGTTTTCATGGACCTCATTTCCTCTTCCATGGCTTCAAGCCATTTTGAGAAATTTTCGCTTCTCATGGCTTCTTCAAATGAGGTGGGGTCATCCTCCATTTGAAATTCCTCTGTATGATAAATCTGATAATCATCAGAAATAGCTGATCTTCTTACTCTTTGAGACCTCCTCGGGGCCTCCACATTTGGTACATCTTCTGTTTGAGGCTGCTGTTGCTCCCCCTCATTTGTGGCAATGGGTTCTATATGATCCTGAAGAACAGGTTCCTCATTTTCATTCATTGTTGCCACAGGAGAAACAATAACAGGTGCTGGCACCACAGTATCTTGTACCGTCGGTGCAAGCGACAAGTGGTAGTGGGAAGAGTGGCTCTTGAATCATCGGAGTGGGCACATATACCCGCTTCTCTTCAAGATCAATCTCTCGAGCTACCATGCTCCCCCTCATCATTTCTTCTTCTAAGAAGACAGCGTGTCTCGTTTCTACAAACTTTGTATATCATGTCTCGGGCGGTGAAGCGAAAACCTTTTGACTTTTCGGGGTAGCCAATGAAATGGCAACTTCATCGCTTTGGGATCTAGCTTCCCAATATTTGGGTTAAATACTTTAGCCTCAATGAGACTCCCCACACACGTAAGTGGTTTAGTGAGGAACTCTTCCATCCACAACTCGTGCGGTGTTTTGGGCACCGACTTACTAGGCACTCTATTGAGAATATGAATGGCGGTTTTAACGCCTCCATCCATAAACTCAATGGGAGTGTGGAGTAGCTCATCATGCTTCGCACCATATCCATCGAGAGTGCAGTTGCGTCTTTCACTACTCCATTTTGCCGAGGTTCGCCGGTGTAGAATCTTGGGCTACTATGCCATTTTCTGTAAGAACCTCGCAAAGGTCCAGAACTTGTCCATATGGGGTATGTCGACAGTAGTACTCCCCACGATCGGATCGAACTATCTTAATCTTTAAATCGTGTTGGTTTTCAACTTGACCTTAAATATTTTAAATTTATCCAAGGCTTCATTTCTTTCTTTGATTGGATAAATATATCCATAACGGAGTAGTCATCTGTGAATGTTATGAGCGAGTCATAACCATCCACACTTTTCACAGAAAAGGACCACAAATGTGCGTGTGAACAATTTGTAGAACTCATGTGCTTCTTTTTGCGCCTTTCTTAATTTTCTTTACATATTTTCCTTTAATGCATTCTCTGTATTGTTCTAAGTCTGAGAACTCTAATAGAGGAAGAATTTCATTCTTAACTAGTCTTTCTATTCTCCCCTCGAAATATGGCCTAAGCAGCGATGCCATAATTTCGACGATTCATTATGAGTTCTCTTTAAACTTTACATTTACATTCGTGAGACGAGGATTCATTCACTTTCGCACGCGACGTTCCCATTATCGCATCGACATTCACATCATCACACAATGATAACAAATAAAGCTCATTTTGTAATATGGAAAGACCAACACATTCTTTATTAAATATTATTTCGCACTTGCCATTTCCAAAATTACAATCATAACCATCTTTGTCCAAATTGGAAACACTAATCAAATTCCTCCGTAAAGAGGGAACAAAAAGAACATCTCTAGGTAAAAGATTGGAGCTATTAGCTAACTCTAATGAAAGATCGCCAATGACTTCAACCTCGCTTGGACTCCATTTGCGACTTTAATGCATCTTTCGTTTCTTTGCGTAGTCCTCGTCGAACGGAATCCATGTAAGGAATTAGCAACATGAACAGTTGCTCCTGAGTCAATCCACCAAGTGGATTTCGAATATTGCACATACAAGCATTCATTTATGAAGGTAATAATGTTCTCACCTTTCTTTGCCATTATCATCTTTAAGTAATCGGGATGAGTTCTTCTTGTAGTGTCCGGTCTTCTTGCAGATGAAGACAACGATCTTTGTCTCTGACAAATTTATTCATTGAGGTGATGGATGAGGCTTTTCCCTTGTTCCTTGAGAAGGAGGTCTTGTTGAAGTGCTTTTTCTTGTTATCCTTCACATAGTTGATAGATCCACCATGTGAGGATTTAATTCTTTCCTCCTCTTGAACACACATAGCTATACACTTTTCTAAGTCCCATTTATCGGGCTGCATGTTGTAATTGACAACAAAAGTGTCAAACTTTTCTGGCAATGAAGCAAAAATCAAGTGAATAAGGAACTCATCCTTGAGTGCCAAATCCATTAGTTTAAGCTTGGATGCCAAGTTGCTCATCCTTAATATGTGTTCTCTTATTCCACTTTGCCACCACCGAATACCTTTACATCACAAGTCGCTAATCACCGTGTGTAGCATATGTCTTTGAAGAGCGATGGCGACTCTTTATTTTATCAAGGTATTCTCGTGACGGTGTCACGATCTGCGATTGAGCCCACAATTGCAGGCTCAATCGTGTTCTTTATCACAATCATACATTTCTTGTTGGCTGTGGTCCATTTCTTATGCTCTAGGTCATAAGACATCTGTAAGGGAGCATGATCTCTCTGTCTTTTCTGCCAAGCAGTATCATCCTCATTTTAACCCCTCACTGGTGCCATAGGCTCGGTGGGTCGTCTTGAGTGAGGACCCACCCACCTCGGCTAAGATAAGCGCTAAGTCTATCTTTTTCTTCCACTCTCCATAATTATCTCCTTTGAGAGTGGGGATCTCTCTGATACAACCCATCAAGTTGTATCCTCCTGAAAATTTAGTTCAAATAAAGTAAGAACGAAAACATGAAAATTATATGCCTTATTTCCAACGTTGGTCAAAAAAATACGACATACAATTAAAACATTATATCTATACATTAAAACTATATCACTGTTGGGCAGAAATAGAAACAATGCATAAAAATTATCAATTAAAATTATAATACTGTTATTATCAACTTTAGTCAGAAAACAACAATATCATAATTCACAATGAATTCTTAAAACATTAAATTCTCTCGTTGGTTCGAATTTAATTAAAAGAATTAATCAACATTAACTTTTGCAGCGGAAACAATAAAATATTCAATAATTCATTCTCAGAAGCATTATAACTATACACATTTAATCTCTGAAAAAATAACACGTTGGTGCAAAATTTACAGAGATTTTATACAATTTTTTTCTATTGAAATTCATTCAAAAAATACTTCTGAAAATAAATTCAATTCAATTTTCTGGATTTTACTGTTCATAACCGGCCGAATTTACTGTTTAAACCGTAGAAAGTCTTATTCAAAACGCCATTTCGGCTGTTCTTCGTGCTTCGCCCGCCTACCGCTAGGGTTTTTATGATTTTGCCACCGTCGGATTCACATCCGACTACCGGATTCAGCGTTTTCCGTGCTGCGCTCATAGCGTCGTTCGCTCCGCCTCAACAGATCGATCCGTTGATTCAAATCGGCGGTGGCGCAGATCTCGCCGAACAAAACCGCGAGCGCGAATACTGAAACCCTAACTTCATTCGCTCCTCCTCTCTCTCTCTCGCCGCTCCCGAGGCGGAAGACGAAGAAGAAAACGGAGAAATTGAGAGCCGCGCGCCGCCAGCCTCTCGCGCCGTCGCGGCGCTCCCCGAGGGGGCGCGTCGCCGTCGAGGGGCTCCTTGGCGGCGCCCTTTCAAGCGCGCGCCGGGACGCTCTCTCGGGGAGCCGGTTCTTAAGCGACGGAACCGGCGACGACGACGACTAGCTCCCGGCTCGCCCGGCCCTCCCCTACTCCAGGTAAGACCCGATTTGTCTTAGATCTGGAGTTCTAGGGTTCTAGGGTTAGGGTTCTTTTCTTTTGAATCTTTGTCTTTTGGATCTTTGCCATTGAGGCTCTGATACCATTGATAGATGTAGAGTTAGATCTCTTTTCTTTGGATCTTGATTTTGGGGTTCGGGTTCATAAGAAACCGAACAAGAGAGAGAGAGAGATAGAGGGCGATGGGTTCGGTTACCGTCGGATGTGGAGAGGGAGGAGCTAGCCATGGCGGCTTGCGTGTAGTAGAGGCGGCGGTGGTCGATCCCGTCGGTGCAGGCGGCGGTGGTCGATCCCGTCCCTGGGGCGTGGCCGGCGGTAGTCGGTAGAGGCGGCGGTGTTCTTCCCGTCGCTTCAGCGCCCCCTTTAGATCAGCTTAGGGTTTGTAGGTTAGGGTTTTGGTGGCGGCACGGTGAACCTTGGTCCCCGTGCCGCCCCGGCTCCCACCTCCTTTTATGTGGCGCTGGCGACAGGGGTCCGTCAGCCTAATGGGCTGGGCGCCCCTGATCAGGGCGCGATCGAGGGGTTGGGCATTTGGCCGTTGGGCCAAATGCCCGAGATCAATTCCAACAGCCCCATCTCCTAACTCCCCGCTGTTTGCCCGAAACACACGATGCCACCCGTTGTCTTCCCAAAGTCCTGCGATGACATCTTCGCTTTGATCTCTCTCTCTCTCTCTCCGGTGATCCTCCGGCCAAACTGATCGTGTCACGTCGTGTTCCTAGTAATCCTCTTCCTATCCCACAACCCGATTTCATTTTCGCCGTCACCGGAGTATGTCGCCATCATGAGCTCCTCGTTGTCGACGATGGGCACCGTGGCTGCACCTCCTTGGACCTTCCTCGGCCGAACCATCTTGACCATCGCGTTCCTCTCACCGAGGGACACCCCATGCTCACCTTCCCTCACCGGTGCTGTCGCCAGAGTGTCGTCGCCCCGTGTGCCACCCACCACCACCATGCTCCCCGATCGCCGTTGCCGCCACCTCGCTCCGTCTCTAGCCAAACCGCCACCACCATTGGATAGAGGACCTCACCAAGGTTCCATTTTGCCCGTTTGTCAACTGCCTCTCCCTTTCCCTCGCCGACGCTGCCTCTAGCTCCATGCATCTGCTCTGTGTAGCCTATGTTTTGTTCTTCTCCAATGCAATTGAGTCACTTCCACTAGGATCCCACATTACTTCTTTCCTTTCTATCTCTCTCACTTCTCACTTTCATGTGGGCCATTGATGTCATACACAATTTCTTTGCTCTATAAAATATCCAAAACAGTAAAGTTCTGAAACAGTATGATTCGAGTACAATTCATTTCCAAATTTTTTAATCATTTCTTGTGATATCAAACTTCCAGATATTCGTTCTCCCTCATACGAACTCCGAATCCGTCGATTCTTTCTCCTAAATTCATATAAATTTGTTATCTTCCTTTCAGTATTTATTTTATATTTTATTTTAATTTTTGTTATTTATTTGTATCATTTTGTGTATATAAAATATGTCGTCACTAACACCAGTTTAGACCAACCGGACGTGGCAGACGCAACCTACATTGAAGGCGAGTCCCTTTGACCATTTTTGTACCTATGATTTGTAAATTATGTTTTTAGTTTTAAATTATTATGCATTTATATTTCATTTAAAATAATAAGTTTAATTTGTAGGTTGTTACACTACTACACAAAACCTCATCACAGATGGTTTTTGAACCGTTTGGATTTATGTGTCTGTGATAACAGACGGTCACCACAGACGGTTTTCAAACCGTCTGTGAAAAAATATCATGACGGTTCTTGTTGAGCAAATGCGTGATAGTTTTTTCTATTGCAAAAAAAGATTTTGAATGTTTCATAGTTGATACCATCACGGTTTATGTGAGTTTTCAATCTTCAGAGACTCTTGAAAATACATTAAAAATGCATCACTCCCATACATACAAAAACATTCTTGACCCCCCCTTGCGGCCTGTGAGTACCCCGATGTTGCCATCTTGACCATAGCGTCGGCGAAGAGGGTGCTGAGGAGGCCCGAGTGGGAGTCAACGACGTCAACGGTGGAGGTGTCGTTATAGGGCACGATGAAGCCATTGCGGATGTGAGCCGCTGCACCCATTTACCATTTACGCACGTGTACCCATATGTTAGCTACCATGATCGATTGAGTCATCGAGGAAGAAGAAGTTTGTTTGCTTACAGCTGAGGAGGACGAGGTCCTTGTCGTCGAGGCCTGCGGCGGCGAATTTGGGCTGGAGCACGTCGACGAAGACGAAGTCCAGCAGCACGTCGGCGTATCCTCTGCTGTGGCAGCTAATCCTCTGTCGCGATACACAATCCTCTGCCGTGGTAGCCAAATCCTACCGCGACAAAGGGTTGGCAGATGATTGTGTGTCGCGGCAGAGGATTGTGTGTCGTGGCAGAGGATTGGCTGCCACGGTAAAATCTAAAATCACAGACGGTTCTTAATACAAACCGTCTGTGATGAGATGCTTATCACAAACGGTTCATGATACGAACCATATGTAAAGTATCACAGACGGTTCATGATACGAACCGTCTATGAAGTATCCAGCGGAAACCCATCGACTTGCCACAGGCAACCGACTGAAATCAAGACCTAGCGATCACCATCCTCGATAGCTCCTCCTCAAAAGCAGGCGAAGATTCCTCCACTTCAGTTGAATGATTGCAACAAGAATACTCAATAAGTTGTACCACAAAATGCAATTATAGATGGTGGGTTATTAAAAATGAAATGACTTCTATGGTTATTTTGTAATAAAGCAATATTTGCATTTAAATACAAGTAATAGATTGAAAGCGTAATTTAAAACGAATAAGCTACAATTGTTTAACAATTGTTTTTTTCACAAATCTCACATAACCCAATCAGTTTCTTTCAGACTGCTACATAAATTTCCCCACACAACTGCCTCTTCCCAATTATTTTATGAAAATATACCCCTATTATGAAATCCCCGAGCATATCCATGACTACGGACATGGCTATTCAATAGATTGATTAACACTTTGTAGAGGTTGTACACTTTACCCACATAATATAACCAGTGTAGCTAGCACCAATCATAACAAAATCTTTCGGAAGTTTCATCTCAACAATTGACTCTCCCGATGTGCATACAGTCGACTCCAACCTCACTCGTTAGTCCAACGCACACCGTTGGACCTAGAGACGGCGAACCTCCTATAGATGTGACTTTCATAATAATCCACACCTCCACCCATCACTAAACCTACTACCTAAGTAGTTAACGTCAAAACTCCACAACTTACTAAGTTAGGCCCGTCCCATCAGGCAAGTGGTTGTACAGTTGTGGCTCAGTTCAATAGTGCACAAAGTTAAATCCTTAATTGACTAAGGCGAGACTGCCAAAATTCTACTAGTAACCATCATTCACTAATCTCGATCACACATCCACCATATCATCAATTCCTTCCACTCGGCTCAGTCTAAATCTTTTTCCACTATGTTGCTTAAGTGCATCATATGTCATCAACGAGTAACAACATACAACACACATTCTTTTTATAACATGTTCCATAATTATTTAATCAAGTTTATATCTTGCAACTCAAAATGATATCAATAACATGTTGCATGGCTAAGCAGACTATTCATGTCTAACCAACCCATGTTGGTGCTATGATAATACCAACTAATAGTTAACCAAGCTAGGGTGACAAAAGATCATGCTAATACAACGAGCAAAGTGGATATAATCAAATGAGTGAATATCTAATCCCAAAATATTTAAATAAATACTTAAAGTAAAATGAAATAATTTGAATCAAGGTAGTTTTGAAAAACTAGGTTCAACATGATCAAAGGTACAACTTGCCTTGAAACAAGTCTTGGTACTCGTCTCGAGCTTGATCAACTCCTCCTTCCTCAAATGTTCCCGAAGTAACAACGTCTACTCGCAAACGAAAGTTAAAATCAAATAAATACAAAACAAAGTAATAAATAAACCCCAAAAACTAAATAAAAATATCATGGAGGTAGAGCTTGAATTAAGATGAATTTAGAAACTTGAATGGGTTCAATCGAAGTTCGTATGAGGACAAACAGGCTCTCGGAAGATTTAAATCTAAGAAAAAGAGAAAAAAATTACTATTTTGAATTTTCATAATTTACTTTATAAAGGAAATTCTAAAATATTGCGTCAGCATGATGTCAGTAATGATTTCAAAATTAAAAAAATCCAAAAAATAGGAAACTGAGGCTGACAGGTGAGACCCTTAGTCTAGGGACCAAGTCCACAGCTCTGGCTCATGAATCTATGGCTCGTTGGTTTATGGAATAGTAGACTAACATGTGGGGTCACATGTCAGAGACATGGCTCACGGTAGATTAGGTTTAGCTAGGTTCAGGGTTAGGGTTTTGGTACAGGTGGCACTGATGCGGTGCACACGTGGTGACACAGAGGCAGTGATGAGGCTAGCACGTAAGCGACCACGTCAATAGATATCGATGGTGGCTACACCTCGGCAACGGCAACGGAGGCAACTGGCGGTGAAAGGAGGGCATCGTCGGCATGCTAAAGCTCTGGTGAACTTATCTAGCTGCTCCAATGCAGCAGCGAGGGTCGGCAAGGGCTTCAACGGCGATGAGGATGACTGTGGTGGCTCGGGTTGACAGCTAACCGGCGGTGAAGGGTTTCGATGGAGTCTTGGACACGTGTGTTGGGTTCCAGAGACTCTAGCGATGCTAAAAGGTGGCGCATGGGACCCAATGGTCGTCGGCGGCGACTGGAACATGGCGACGGCGATGAAGCAGAGCGGCGACGAGGGCTTCGATGGTGAGATGACGCTACGGCAATCCTTCGACGATGAGAAGGTGCGCACTACGTAGAACACGAGGAGGCGAACCCGACGGTGTAGACGATGGCGATAGGGGATCACCAGCGACAACGGAATCAAAGAAATCCCGAGACGACGGTGCTAGGTTTAGATCTCCAAATCTGGCGAAGCGATGGCGATCTAGGTCTTCGGGCATCAGGGGATTGGTACGGGGACTAAGGTGATCAGTTTGACACGCACGACGAAGGCTTTTATAGCATGTAGAGGCGGGGCTAAGGGAGAGTCCGAACGTGACACGGTGGCGGAGTCCAGCTCGTGCAGGGGGTGGAGATGATGAATAGTACACTGTGGAACCCACTTGTGTGACTGATGGGTGGGGCCAAGCGCGGGCGAGCGAGAGAGAGAGAAGCGGACTGCGGTGCGGAATGGGCCGGCGGTTGGGATGGGCTGAGAAATAGGATTGGGCCAAGGGAATAAGATTCAGCCCAAAGGATTTACTGATATTTTAAATAGATTTTGCATTTTAGAAATACCAGAAAATCCAAATGACAAATTAAAAATAGCAAACGAACTCAGAAAAATTCCAAAACAATATGGAAAATATTTGCAAGTACAAAGAACTCAAATAAAATAGTTTTAGAATTAATTGATGTTCATATTAGTCACATTAAATTGTTTTAATATTTGAAAGTATCATTTAAGTTTGATTAAATTCAAATAAAATTTTGTGAATTTTCCAAGAGACTAAACCACTCAAAAAGTTTTAAAACTCAGAAAATTGAGATATTACATCCACTGTGTTCTTCCATATCTAGGTGAGCATAGTAATGAAATGTGGGAGAACTAGTGACTCTAGTAGCCCAAGAAGGTGTGCCTGTTACTGCTTGTATAGGACAGTGCACATTACCAAACTACAGGTTGAACCCTTAACTGGTATTGGCTACTGGATGGGGTAGTAATGGTGGGACTTGTGTACTCTTTAGCATAGGGAATAATTGAGAATTCTAAGCAGCACTAAAAATGCAGTATTCTGAACTGGGCTTGTCTGAATCCCACCAGTGTGCATGAATAGCCCAGAGGATCTAGCTACACTAGAGGGAGAAGAGAAAGCTAATGGGGTGAAAGATGGCGTTCATAGTTATCTCTGCAACTTGATAATTTTTCCAATGGATCCCCCGTATCCAAATTCTTCTGCGTAGCTTGAATCACCAGGACATTGACATCAAGAGTCAGATGTTCCATTTGCTTGTTGTGTTTTTCCATCTGCTGGTTGTGCTCAACTTGTCCTTTTCGGATCAATTCCACACTCCTTTTGACATCTTCCAGCTCCACCTTGGTAGCATAGGGTTGGCTTCCCCCTTTGACTACATCATATTTTCCATGCTTAGCCATACTCGAACCCACAAACCTAACCAGGGATTTTACTCAAAGAAATAGTAGATTTCCCCAACCTAGTATAGATCTACGAGCTCTACCCATAGTACCTTCGAATATGCTCTGGAACAGCTTTAACTCCGAAATTTTACAAGGAAACAAGTTCACAAACCCTTGTTATGACCGCTCGCGGTCATATCTGAGGCCAAGAACGAGGCTCTGATACCATTTTGTCAGGGTTTTCCAACATCGACTGCAAGATTGTTCTAACATGAATGAAATTAGACGAGGAATAATAGAGAACTGTAGAAGCGAATGAGAAGAACAGGAGATGAGGATGCTAGGGTTTGCTTTTAGCAATATAGTTCGGAATAATGCCTTACAAGACTCCAGCTAACTTACATACTGCTGAGCTGTTAAACTGAATTAAACTAAATGTTCTTAAGCTACAATTACTAAACCAGTGATAGTGTTTAGCACGCGACCAGCCCCTGAGATTACTGCCTGACTCTATGACCATTAGATCCTCATAACGCTTCATCCAACGTCTCCTGACACTTCCCTCTAATAACGCTTCCGCGTAATGCCACAGACTTCAATTCCGGAGCCCCCTTTTCTTCAGCTCCTGACAGGTTACTACGAGGTGCGTTTCCGTGGAATCATACAGGCTCCACTCATAAACCGACGGCGATGGCCATGGCTGGGTTCCTGGGTGGCGGTGGCCGGCGGGTGCTGGGCTCCACCGTTCTCTGATTACACGTCGGCGGGACACGACGACGTTCACTCACCGGAGTGGTAATAGCTTTGATCGCCCGTTCGTCTGTTCCCGTTTTTAGGCTTGGTGCGCGTGGATAGTTGCCATAGTTGGGTGGGCGCGTTTGTGTTCAGTCCTGGAATCTGGACCGGAGAGAGGGGAGGAGTTGCAGCTAGGGTTCGTATTTCGAGTGTGTTCTTGGACTGTGGATTTGTTGCTTCGATCGGCCGTCCGATTCTTCGACCTGAAAGGTGCGCCCCCTTTGAGTATACCCAAGGTTTTGCTTCAATCAGCTTGCTATATTGTTGTATGGTTTATGTGATTAACACATTAGCTTCAGTTTTGTGCCTGGTTAGATGCATCGGGATTGAATTCTTGGTTGATTGGTTCCGGCTGGACCTCTCAGTCATGTTCATTGCCATGGTGGTGGAGCTGCTTCTGATCAACAGATCAAGGTATTGCGTTTGTTGGCCCCAGAAGAGGGTGGAATTTATCGAGATGGCACCATCTGTGCCATTGATATCGCACATGAAGATTGTGCCATTTATGGTCCTCCTGTTTGTGTACAGAAAATGTGCTGTTCTGTGCTCTGTTACCTCTTTTTGATGTATTTGGAGATGCATGATTGGTAGTGTTTTGTCTATAGTTCATGGCCATATAGGCATATACTTTTGCAGTTGTAATTCATAATTTCATATCCTACAAGGAAGGTTGGCAGTAATGTTTAATCAATGTCATCCCTTAATTATTTTCTGCAGTGATCTGTCCATTTCCGATATTTAATTATTCACCCGAGACTCAAAAGGTAAATGTATGCATCATATGTTAACTGCCCCTGTCATACAAGCTTTTTAGTTCATTTGTTGATATAGTTCTGTAATTTCTAGTGTGCTGCAGGGCTAAAGGCTCGCAGAGCCCCCAATTTATGAAACTGAATATCAATGAGTGATATTTTGAGTGATACAATTAAAGTTTATCATGATCGAATAGGCTAAGTTGTATTAAGACAAATTCAGCTATAGAATTCCATTGTGGTATGTTCGTTTCAATTTTTTAAAGTCATGGTGTGCACCATTCAGATAATATGATATTAGCAACATCCACAGTATCAGCTTTCATGAAATATCTATTATATGTCAGTGGCATGTTAAACACCTTTAACAGTTATGAATTTTCATGGCTAATGCTATTTTCTTTGTAGAAAAGAGCATTCTATATCTCAAGGCAGCTTTGCGATAAATTTTTAATGATTCTCCAAACTTTATTGGATTGAGGTTTGGACAGAAACGATACTGTAACTATGTTAGATGTGTATTGTACAAGGGGTTCTTTCCATATATGCCACGCATGTACTTGTATATATATTGGCTCATTGGTCTCATATTGAATACAAGCGATATTCATAACATGGTACCAGAGCAAGGTTAGGGTTAGGGTCTTACAGTTGCCGCCGCCGATCTTTCTGCCGTCCGCCGCCGCCGCCCTTCCCGTGTCCTCTGCCCCGTCACTTGTCGTTGTCGGTAGCCGCTGTTTGATCTCCAAGAAGCTCACCGCTGTTGCCTCTTCACCGTCGCCACCGCTCGAGGACGCTACATCTGGAGCCACCGTCAGGGAGCTGCCGCCACCGCTCAGGGAGCCTCGGACCACCGAGCCGCCGCCTTTCCTCGCCTGTGGCCGCTCGGGGATCGGATCTGCCGCCCGGGGATCGGATCTGCCGCCCCCACCGACCGTGAGGTCACCGCCACTGTCGCTGGGGCTGCGCCGTCACCGCCACCGGGATGTCTTCGCCGCCGTCGCCGCTGGGGAACTTGCCTTCGCTCGGGTTCGGATCCGCCGCCTCCACCGACCGTGAGGTCGCCGACACCGCCGTTGTCGCTGGGGCTGCCTTCGTCGCCGTCGTCGGGGCTGTCTTCGCCGCCGCCGCCAGGGGGAACTAGGGTTCCGGTTCCCCCCGTGCGGGGTGCTTCCTCCTCGGGCCTTCGACCGAAGTCAGTCGAAGTCCTTTTGAGCCGACCCGTGAGAAAAGAGAGAGTTGAGCCGGCCCGTGAAAAAAAAGGTACATCGTTCTAACCGCCACGCCGTCCAGCGCCGTCTGTTAGACTTCGTTGTCATTGGTCGCCGCACCGTCCCGCACTGCCTACCAATGGGCACTGTTTCTGTTCCTCGCTATTCGGTGATCTTCGATGATCTCAATTATCGGGATTGGTTTCAGCACATGCGTCTTCACATGCGTGGCCAGTGTCTTTGGGAGTTTCTTACCGGTGAGTTACCTTGTCCGCCTCGCCTGCTCCGCCTGCTGAGCCTGTGCTGCCGAAGACTACTTCCAAAGATGCTCGTAAAGAGGCAGCTGATGCTTTTGAGGATGCTTGCTATGGAGACTTTTCAGACTCAGTATGCTGCCTACAAGATATGGATTGATGAGGATGCTCGTGCCTCTGCTATTCTGGTTGCTAGCATGGAGGTGAAACTCACTAGGGATGTGGTTGGTTTGGCTTCAGCACAGTTGATATGGACGCATCTGCGCAACCGCTACGAGGCGTTTGGTTGTGCGTCAGGAGCAGTCATTACAGCAGGGAGATGCCACTGTGGACGAGTTCTATGCCCAATTGTCCGTGGTATGACGTCAGATTGACTCTTTGGGACCGGATGTTTGCCACACTTGTCGATCTTTGTCGTCGTGATCTCACCCGAGCTTTGTCGCATCTATGACTTCTTGACACGTCTTCGAGCTAAGTATGAGCAGACTCGTGCTCAGTTGCTGGCACAACACCCTTGTGTGACTTTGTTAGAGGCCCTTGCAGCTGTTCGTGCTGAGGAGATTCGCCTTCGTGTTGCGTGTCTGCTGCCGCTCCAGTCGTCTCTTTCGGTTATGGCAGCTCTTCCAGCTTCTACACCTGCTACAGCTATTCCATCACCGGTTGTGTCTTCACCAGTGATAGCTGCTGTTGGAAGGGGACTACATTGCACTTACTGCAACAAGGGTGGGCATGAACAACAGACCTGCTACAAGAAGAAGAATGATTTACGTAGTGGTGGCCGTCCTACACAGGGAACTGGTGGTTCCTCTTCTCAGAGGAGCCCTGGTGCTTTTGATTCTCAGGAGTTTCTCACTACTGCGTCGCATGGCTAATTTTGCACCATCCGGTTCTGTTGGTTATGCTGAATAGTTTTCTAGTGAGAGACCACCTTTTACTGCTTCCTCAGGTATATCATCTTGGCTTCTTGACTCTGGAGCTTCCTTTCATATGACATCTGATTCCACAAGTCTCACTTCCATTCGTCCTTTAGCTGCTCCTATCACTCTTCAGACAGCAGATGGTACCTCTCTTTCTGTCGCAAGATGACGCACACTTTCGAATTCCTCTTTTCATGTTCCTGATGTTTCTCATGTTCCCAAACTAACCATGCAACTCATATCTGCCGGTCAACTCACTGATCATGGTTGTCATGTTATTCTCAATTCTGATTCTTGTTGTGTTCAGGATTGACGCACGGGGACTCTGGTTGGTACTAGCCCTCGCCACCGTGACTCACAGCGTCTTTGGGAGTTTGACTGGCTTTATCTTCCTTCCGCTGCCCCTACTAGTCTTGTCGCCTCCACTATCGCCATGGCTTCTGCTGCATCCTCCACTGCGTCTTTTGCTCAATGGCATCATTGTTTGGGACATCTTTACGGGTCGCGTCTATCCTCCTTACTTCGTCGCGGTCTTTTAAGGTCTGTGTCTAGTGATGTTTATCTAAATTGTCAGGGTTGTAAGCTTGGTAAACAGCTTCAACTTCCCTATCCTTCCAGTGAGTCGGTGTCACATCGTCCTTTTAATCTTGTTCATTCTGATGTATGGGGCCCAGGCTCCTTTCATTTCGAAAGGAGGCTATCGATATTATATTAATTTTATTGATGATTTTTCTCGTCGCACATGAATATACTTTATGTCATCTCGTAGTGGAGTTTTATCCATCTACAAAACTTTTGCCACCATGATCCGTACTCGGTTTGATTCTCCTATTCGTGTCTTTTGTCCTGACATTTCATACCATGTGCATATCCTTAGTCAGTTTGTATTTGCTCCCACTCAGATTCACTATAGTCATCTTCTTCGTGTTCTACGATATCTTCGTGGAACCATCACTCGTCGTCTGTTTTTCCCTTGTTCCAGTTCTTTACAGCTCCATGCATATTCTGATGCTACCTCGGCTAGTGATCACTCTGATCGCCGGTCTCTTTTTGCCTATTGTGTTTTTCTTGGTGGATCTCTCATTGCTTGGAAGAATAAGAAGAAGACAACAGTTTCTCGTTCGAGTGATGAGGCAGAGTTGCGAGCTATGACTTTGTTGAATGCAGAGGTTACTTGGCTATGGTGGTTACTTGAGAATTTTGGTGTTTCTGTTTCCGCACTCACTCCTCTTTCGTCAGACAGTACATGGGCTCTTAGCATTGCTACAAATCCGGTGAAGCATGAGCTTATAAAGTATATTGGTGTTGATGCTTCCTACATGCAGACTCGGGTGCAGAACCAGATTGTTGCTCTTCAGTATGTGCCTTCAGAACTTCAGTTGGCAGACTTTTTCACAAAGGCGCAGACCAGATCTCTGCACAACTTCTATCTCTACAAACTTAATGTTGTTCATCCACCATAAGTTTGAGGGGGTGTTAAATGTGTATTGTACAAGGGGTTCTTTGCATATGTCACACAAGTATTTGTATATATATTGGCCCATTAGTCTCATATTGAATACAAGCGATATTCATAACAATGGTGTGCACCATTCAGATAATATGATATTAGCAACATCCACAGTATCAGCTTTCATGAAATATCTATTCTATGTTAGTAGCATGTTAAATGTGACAACCCACATCATTTGCACATTTGTTAGCATGAAACATTTCTACATCAGTGCAGCATCATTTCATTGCATCAATTTTTACAAGATTTATTTTACAACCATTTGAAGTATTTTTTGGCAGCAAGTAATTAAAACCTAGTCCTCTTCTTGCCTTCTGGTAGTAGCAGCCTTCCTCGTTGCCTTGTCCTTTGAGCGCCCGCCTGTAGAGCCATCTCGCGATCCATTTTCCTCGCTCGTCAGGAAAATCAGCAAGCGGTTAGTAAGCTTAGTTGAGAGCCTTTTCGTGAGCAGTTGAGTATAGAAGTTAGAGTATAGGGAGTGGTCGTCAGATTTTCCAAAGTGCAGTAGGGTATCCGGAGTAACCTGAGTAGTCGGTCCCTTGACCATCAAGATCCCCAGACCAACCGGAGTTAGTCGGTCCCTTGATCGTCAAGATATCCAGACCACCCGAAGTCATTCGGCATCTGTCACTTTCGTGGGTCTCCTCATCCGGGCTTGTTAGAATCCAACACCCACTATTTGCAATTACCATAACCCCAATATAAGCCCTCAGTGCATATCCCAGTTCACCACAACCTCAATCAAGCGTCACCGGGTGCAGCATTCATTCCAGAGCCTTCCCTCGCAATTCATCTCCCCTGGCCGAGCCCACACAAAGCAGCCCATTCTTTCCCCCTGGCCAGAGCGCACCCCCCTAAGCCAGTCGAAATATCAAGCACAGGGAGACCAGCAGCACAAGCAAGTGCATCCCCCCTGCAAAGCCAACAGCAAGCCAGCAAGTTCACCCCCAAAACAGTAGCAGAAAGCAATACATTCCCCCTGGAAGCCATTCTCCTTCTCAGCCTCACAAAGCAGAGCCACCAGCCAGAAACCAAGCAACCACACATCCCCTCTTTTCCACAGCCAGCAGAAGCAAGAACCGGCGGCACGCCCAGCTCTGCTCTTCCCAGCCGAAGGCCAGAACAGCAGCAGCAGCAGAGGGAGCAAGGTCGACGTCGGCGCTAGCACCGACAGTGAACCCTCGGCGTCCACCTCCCCCTCGCGGCGAAGACCGATCGACCGACCGCCTCTCATCGGCCTGACATCAAGCCAAAACCAATCCAACCCCAATACCACATGTAGCCCAGATCCATGTTCTTCCCATCCACCATCTTTGCTTTTCCACCTCTCAGATGTGCATTCATCATTCCACAAATGAAGAAAAAATTGTCTCAGTTCATCATCCATCAGTCATCCCATCGCAGAGTAGTAGGGGGAGGAGTAGAGAAGGAGATTTGGATGAAGACTTACCCATAGCAACCGAAGCCATCCACCTCCACCACCAGTAGCCTCCATCACCAGATCCATCACCTTGTGCCTGCATGCGTGTAGCACTAGCAAGCATTAGGTTTTTCTCTCATCGGTGAGTGCTAGTAGTGGTGTAGCAGAGTATAGCTTTTGAGGAAGAGGGGGGAGCACGGTGGATCTGAGCCGGCGGCCGGCGGCTGGGAGGCCGAGCTGGCCGGGCCGAGCCGGATGCTCCGGGTAGGAGATCGGGCCGGGAGCAGCCCAGGGCTCCATGGGGAGGAGTAGTGTGCCGGGGCCAGAGCCGAAGCTGAGGAGCCGGGTGACCAGCAGAGGCGGCAAGATGGCGTGCTGGGCCTTCAGCCGCCCGGGTGAAGGAGGAGGCAGAGCGAGGCGAGCCGAGGCGGCGCAGGGAGTGGAGCTGGAGCCAGGCGAGTCGGGGCAGCCGAGGAGCCGAGGCGGAGCGGATCGGCTGAGGGCGATGGCGACGGAGATCTCCGAGAGAGAGGGAGAGGCGCGAAGGAGTCGGCAGGGGAGGGGTTTGGCGAAGTGAGAGGCAGAGGCGAGAGTGTCGGCGGGGGAGGCGAGGAGGAGTGAAGAGGGGGATAGGATAGAAGGAGAGGGTGAGGTTTGAGAGTGTCGGCAGTAGGTGATTAGGAGGGGTTAGATTAGTCGGTTAGATTAGGGGTTGGATTAGGAAGTTAGTCGGTAGGGTTAGTCGGTAGGGTTTAGCCGGTTTGGTAGGTAATTAGAGAGGAGGTTTAGTAGTTAAGTAGTTAGGTAAGGTGGTTATTAGAGATTAGGGTTAGGATTAGTTGTATAATTTTTGGGTATAGAAATTTAGGAAATCGGTATAGCTCGTGTAGATTCTTGTAAGGTGTAGCAGAGTGTAAGCCCGAGTGGTAGTGCTTGTCGGGTGTTAGAACGTGAGCTAGGCAGTCGTGGCTATAGAGCGGGTTAACCGTATGGACGATTTTAGCGGGAGAGTGATTACTGGGTCGGGTTCCGAAAAGTTTTATTAAATTAAAATTGGCTAACATAGGAGTTGTATTAGCATTTTATGCGCCTAGTATCACTCAAACTCAACTAAGTATTTATTTATATATTATTCGTGCTACCGCTTTGCTACAGAGGGCAAACCAGTGCCAACAGGAGAAGCTGATCAGAGATTCGTCGACGCTGACCTTTCCTACAACTCCAAAGGCAAGCTATTCTCTTGAACATAAATATAGTTTTGTTAAAGGTAAACCGTATATTGCTCTATCATATATGTATTGCATCAAAACTATTTCTCAAAATTAAATTGGATTAATATGATGAGAAAAGATAAGAGAACAAAGATAATGAATGAGATGATATGAGAATGATAATAACTAGGTGGGTAAAGGGGGCCCTGGCAGGGGAAACGAGACGATGATGATGATGATGATGATGATGAGGTAAGAGGTGGGACATATGGTTAAAATATAAGGATCAACAAAACACTTACTCGGTCGGAAGCCGTAAATTCAGTGCCAACCATTTTCCCATTTCGGCAAAAATGCTACCTTGTTACACAATTAAGTTCTCCATAACGGGTTACATTGGAGTATTAGGCACGGAAGAGAGCCGCCCCAAGGTGAAGTGTTGGGCACGGACGAGAGCCGCCTCAACCAACATTACTAGAACTCGGTGTATGACGAGGCCAGCACCGTGACTAAATCAGACCGACAAAAAGTAATGGGTGGAGACCTAATCACGTAACTTGGAAAACGTTCTATATTCTGAACTTGAAATCGCATCAGAGGAAATGCGGTGGACCTAGCTCAGAGAGAGTTCAGAGTAGCTATGGGTAAAGTGGTACAAGCCTGCGCAGTGCTATATCAAATCATGAATTCATGCCAGTCTCCTGGATTGGAGTCTACGGGAACCGCTAGGGGTCTATCTTCTTTCCGAGTGACAAGTAGTATTTTCATAATTAAAATTTGCCACATAATGTTTTAATGAGTTATTTTCAGAAAAGAGATGATTTAGAAAATGTGATAAAGAGCAGAGATCAGTCATGCAGTGCACCTTTTTGCTATTAATGCTTGCTGAGTACGTTTGTACTCAACCTTGTTAGTATTCTCCTTTGCGATCCTAGTCCGGCCGGGAGCTATCCCGAGTGGGACGAAGGACTTGCAGGTACCAATGCAGCTGCAGGAGGAGAAGGCACCGACCGCGAGGACCTGAGCGAGTTGGGCGCCATCTTTGACTCGTGGGACGAATAGGAGGGCGGTATTTCAGAGCAAGCTGCAGAAGCGGAGAAGCTCTCTTTTGTGTTTTGTGTAATATTTGTATTAAGAACCATAGCCTTGCGTGGCTACTACTGAAATAAAGATGTACATTTTCTATCTTATTGTTCTACTACGCAACTCTGATAAAAGGGTTTGCTATTCGTCGGAGCGGTGTTCTACCGATCAGACGAATAGTAATCCGTGTACCTAAGTGTGATTAACCTAAGGGTAATAACACGGGGCGTCACATTAAACACCTTTAACAGTTATGAATTTTCATTACTAATGCTATTTTCTTTGTAGAAAAGAGCATTCTATATCTCAAGGCAGCTTTGCGATAAAAATTTAATGATTCTCCAAACTTTATTGGATTGAGCTTTGGACAGAAACGATAATGTAACTATTCTTATAGTTGATTAGATTTCTAACTTTTTTCGAGAACCTGCATTAAACTTGTAACTTGGCAAGACAAGACAAGACTTGTATTTTTAGGAAGTCAAGACAACTCAGTTGCAAACCCCCTGGTCCTTGTCATGGTTCGATTGGGGGCTTGTTGAGGTCCTTATTATGTTGATTGGGGTTGATTATACTGAACAAACATGGGATGCAACAGAAGTTGGATGAGATTAATCACGAACTGAGCCATCTTGTTTTTGTCCCTCTAAGAAACACACCATCTCTTGTGAAATAGTATTATAAATGGAATTCATGATGAGGTTAACACATTCACTTCCAGCTAGGTTCAAATGTTGCCCGGTTGGCATTTTCTAGGACCATGTCATCTACCATGTGTTTACCAAATGAAGATTTGATTTAAAAATTTCCTGAAACAGGGCCAGCTACCAAGTTATGGTTATTTGATTATTTTATAGGTATAGATACTTTCTTGACAGATTCTTCAGCAGTAATAGATAGACTTCTTATCAAATTGTCAGTTCCTCTGCAAGCTACAGAAAATAACTCACTAGCAGGCGAAACATGTTGTTTCACTATAGGCACTGGCTATGCATTTTCATCTGTGCCATGCTTTGCACCTGATGTGATTGATGATTCTGGAACATCAAGCTGTGGACCTTGAAAGTTCACTGCAAAAGGCATATGGAAGAGGTTATAAGGGAGCCAGATAGAGGTAAGCAATCATCTTAATATTTAAAAACTCCTGCTTGTGTCATATTACATTTCTTGATGCGGCGCCAACTGTATTGCACGAACCTTTTATAGCTTTTATGCTTGCGCTTTGCCATGTGTATGTACCTACCTGTATTTGCGCATAAGGATTTGCTTATTCATCACAAAGTTGAACTGCGATCCTCAATTCTTGCAAAACATTATGCTTCTTCTGGGTAACAGTGCACAGCCTTGTTCAACTTGGAATTACATGGTACAAAAATCATTTATCAGTTTCTAGTCTGTGGAATAGTTGTTACGTTATGGATTTCTTCGTGACTGGTGTCTTGCCTGGTAAATGTTTATCAAGCAACTATGCTGGGTTGCTGACCTATGCTGACAAGTGACGTGTGGCTACTGTTAAATCTGTCATGATTTTTGCTTACAAGTGACGATTGTGTTAGAGTATTTATTTCCTCTATCATTTATTGTGTACCGGCTGCCTCTTGGGTTTCTACCCAGCGCTGCCTAGGAACTCCCAGTGCATTTATTGTGTACCGGCTGCCTCTTGGGTTTCTACCCAGCGCTGCCTAGGAACTCCCAGTGCTGCCTGGGACTCTCCCCCCTCTTAACTCTCTAGCTTAGCCTCTCTCTCTATATATGTAATACTCCTGTAAACTCTTCATTAAGCAATCTAAGCCTCTTGGCCTTTCTCTATCATGGTATCAGACTAAACCGATTCCTCTGCTTCCGCTCCTCTCGGCGCCCGCCTCGAGCGCCCGCCTCGAGCTGCGCCGCCCCTTCACCTTCCCGCCCCGCGCGCCCAGAGCCGCCGCTATCCGCGGCCCTTCTCGGCCGGCCGGCGTGCGTCTTGCCCTTGTCGACGCGCCTGGTACCCCAGCCGCGCGCCCATGGCTACTTCGACCTCCGGCGCCTCCACCGCGGCTACCGCGATCAAGCTTCGTGATGAAGCTCTCGCCGCCGCCCAGAAGCTGGAGGAGGAGGCCGCCTCCCTGCACTCCACCAACACCGACCGCAGCCAGCAGCTTCAGACGGAGGCTGATCTCCTCAAGTCTCTCGCTGCCGCGAGATCGCGTTCGTGCGCCACCGCCCTCGAGAAGGAGCGCGCAGCCGACGCCTCGAACAACGAGCGCGCCCTCCGGGACCGTCTCCGCCCGGACTCCCTCCACGACGACGTCTCTCGGGACGGCGGCGATCACTCTTTCTCCTCCGACGTCGCAACCATCGCTCATCTGCACAGCCAGGCTGCTGCTGTCCAGAACATCAAGAATTTGATTCCGATCGTTCTGGACCTCCAGTCCTCCAACTACTCCAAGTGGCGCGGCTACGTCCTCCTCATCCTCGGCCGCTTCGCGCTGAAGGATCACGTCCTCAGTGACGACTCCCGCTTCACCGATCCCGCATGGTCCCGCATGGACTGCGTGGTCGTCTCCTGGATCTTCAACACCATCTCCACCGACCTTCTGGACGTCATCCACGAACGTGACGGCGTCTCCGCTCGGGCTGCGTGGCTCGGCATCGAACAGCAGTTCCTCAACAATCGCGAGTCCCGCGCCATGCTCCTCGATGCTGAGTTCCGCACCTTCTCCCAGGGTGCCCTCTCCATCGACAACTACTGCCGCAAGATGAAGGGCATGGCTGATGCCCTTGCTGATCTGGGTGAGCCCATCCATGACCGTACTCTGGTGCTAAACATCCTGCGCGGCCTCAATGAGCGCTTCCAGTTCATGTCACAGTTCATCACGCGCCAGAAGCCGTTCCCTTCCCTTGCGGACGTCCGCGCCGACCTGCGCCTGGCCGAGCTCAACATGGCACCCCCTCGGCGCCTCCATCGGCCCTCGTCGCCTCTTCGTCCAGCAAGCCTCCTGCATCCCAGCCAGCCTCTGGGTCTGCAGCCCCGCGTCTTCATCAGAACGCCGGGGGGGGCTCGTCTGGTCATGGCAGTGGCCGTGGCCGGCGTCGCCGTGGCGGCCGTGGCCAAGGCGGCTCGAACAGCGGCTTCCCAGGTGGTTCCCAGTGGCCCTCCCTCCTCAATCCGTGGACAGGGTCCATCCACATGTGGCCCGGGTCAACTCCCGGCGGCTCTCGCGGTCCTCCTCCCCGCACCGGCCCGTCTGCTTCACCACAGATGCAGCAGCACGCTTTGGTGGCCGGCGTGCCTCCAACCTACTACCCCTCGGCTCCTGGGACATACCACCAGGCGCCCACCCAGGCGCCTCATCCTGCCTGGATGCCAGCACCACCTCCGTCGCCCCCTGCATGGTCACCATGGGATCAACAGTCCCTCGCCAACGCTTTCAGCACCGACACCCTCACCCCGCCACCGAACTCCTCGGACTGGGTGATCGACTCGGGTGCTTCGTCTCACATTGCCTCCAACCCTGGTATGGTTACCATATCTCCTTCCTCCTCTTTTCCTTCCTCCATTGTTGTGGGAAATGGCGCCACTCTCCCGGTTGTTGGCACCGGAAACTCCACCCTTCCTGGCCCTTTCCGTCTCAACAATGTCCTTCTAGCTCCTG
This sequence comes from Hsuehochloa calcarea, assembly GCA_036346395.1. Classification (NCBI taxonomy): domain Eukaryota; kingdom Viridiplantae; phylum Streptophyta; class Magnoliopsida; order Poales; family Poaceae; genus Hsuehochloa; species Hsuehochloa calcarea. The sequence continues at coordinate 60,258,252 of CM070596.1, forward strand.
ACATCATTAAAAATCTTCTTTCCGTTCGTCAGTTCACTACTGACAATTTTGTTTCTGTGGAATTTGACCCTCTTGGTGTCTCTGTGAAGGATCTCCATACCAGGAACACCCTCCTTCGATGTAACAGCTCAGGGCCGCTCTACACCTTGCAGCTCCCGTCGTCACCTTCTGATACTTGTGCTCTTGTGGCCACTCCTTCTCCAACTACCTGGCATCGTCGTCTCGGCCACCCCGGCAAAGCTGCCCTTCAGAGTCTCGCCCAGTCATCTTCCATTTTCTGCAGCAAGTCTACAGATGACTCCATCTGCCATGCTTGTCAGCTTGGGCGCCATATTCGCTTGCCTTTTGCTAGTTCCCTGTCTAGAGCACCTAAATTTTTTGACCTGATACATTGTGACCTATGGACTTCCCCCATTATCAGTGTATCAGGTTTTAAATATTATCTCGTTATTCTCGATGATTGCTCTCATTTTCTTTGGACTTTTCCTCTTCGATTAAAGTCCGAGACTTTTACTGTCCTCTCTAATTTCTTCGCCTATGTGCACACTCAGTTTGGTTGTACCATCAAATCCGTGCAATGTGACAACGGTCGTGAGTTTGACAACTCTGCGTCTCGCGCTTTCTTTCTTGCCAAAGGTGTTTCTCTTCGCATGTCATGCCCCTACACCTCGCAGCAAAATGGCAAAGCCGAACGCATGCTTCGCACCACCAACAATGTCACCCGCACCCTGCTCTTCCAAGCATCCATGCCCCCCTCCTACTGGGCCGATGCTCTTGCTACTGCCACTCATCTCATAAATCGCCTCCCCACCAAAACGCTGCACATGAGCACTCCCTTCTTCGCCCTTTATGGCACTCACCCTTCCTATCATGATCTCCGGACCTTCGGGTGCACCTGCTACCCTAATCTCACCGCTACCACTCCTCACAAACTTGCCCCGCGCTCTTCCTTATGTGTTTTCATCGGCTACTCTCCCAACCACAAAGGTTACAGGTGCCTCGACCTCGCCACAAACCGTGTCATCATCTCTCGCCACGTTGTTTTCGACGAAACAATGTTCCCTTTCTCACTTCGCCGGCCCTCACCGCCTACACACGAACTGGATTTCCTAACTAATGACGACCCTCCGTTAGTTCCTTTTCTACCTGCAGGAACACCTCGCGTCGCTGCCATCCCGCCAAAGACTGACAGCACCTCTGGGCTACCTCCCAAACAGGTATCTTGAGCACCCGCTGGCCGGATCGAGCACACCAGCGTCGCGGTCTCCTCCACCCGGTTTCACCGCGCCCACTGCATCCCTACACTGCGCCACAGACAGCGCCACGGTGCCCCCTGCACCAGTGCCCACGGCGCCTCCTGTGCAGGCGCCCTCGGCTCCTTCCTTCAGCAAGCCACCCGTCATCCACGTCTACACCCGGCGTGCCCCCGCACCCAGCTCGCCACCTAGGTCCCTCGCTGGGGCTCCTCCTCAACGCTCTGGCATGATTCCCTCTCCACCACGCTACGTCAAGAGTGGTACTTCTCTGCCAACAGGAGCAGTCTCCATCCCGCCACTCGCCAACTCTCATGGCATGGCGACCCGCGGGAAGTCCGGATACAAGCAGCCTCGTCTTGCTCTACACACCGAGGCTCTGTCCCCACTTCCGCGGTCCTGCCGTGGCGCTCTTGCCAATCCGCACTGGCGTCAGGCCATGGAAGAAGAATTCGCTGCCCTCTTGGACAACCACACTTGGGATCTCGTTGCTCGGCCTGCCAAGGCAAATGTGGTCACCGGAAAATGGATCTTCAAACACAAGTTTCATGCTGATGGCTCCTTGGACAGATACAAGGCTCGTTGGGTGCTCCGTGGGTACACACAACGCCCCGGAATTGATTACGATGAGACTTTCAGTCCCGTCGTCAAGCCCGCTACCGTTCGCACCGTCCTCACTCTAGCTCACTCCCGGGACTGGCCGATCCATCAACTTGATGTGAAGAACGCCTTCCTTCACGGGACTTTGTCAGAAACAGTGTACTGCTCTCAGCCCACTGGTTTTGCCGATCATGCTCTTCCCAACCACGTCTGCAGGCTCAACAAGTCCCTCTACGGTTTGAAGCAGGCACCGCGAGCATGGTACAGCCGGTTTGCTTCTTATCTGCTATCTCTGGGTTTCACTGAAGCTAAGTCCGACACCTCCCTCTTCATCTATCACCGCGGCACTGAGACAGTCTATTTGCTCCTATATGTGGATGACATTGTTGTTACAGCTTCCTCTCAGCCGCTCCTATACCGAGTGATTGATGCACTGAAGAAGGAATTTGCCATGAAGGATCTTGGTTCCCTACACCATTTTCTTGGCATAGCAGTTCAGCGACAGCAGGACACTTTATTTCTCTCACAGCGTCAGTACACTCTGGATATTCTTGCTCGCCATGGCATGAGCGACTGCAAGCCTTGTTCCACTCCTGTTGACACTTGTGCCAAAGTTTGCGATCTGATGCCCATACATTCTTCGATCCTCAAGACATCGCGCGACCTTATGGGTGCTCTCGATAGACTCACTTTCACCCGGCCCGACATCGCGTACGCTGTTCAACAAGTCTGCCTGCACATGCATAATCCGCGGGAAGTTCATCTTGTTGCTGCCAAGCGGATTCTTCGCTACCTTCAGGGCACTATCAGCTTTGGTCTTCTCATTCCCCGATCTGCCCCAACTCAGCTCATCGTCTACACCGACGCTGACTGGGCTGGCTGCCCTGACACCCGACGATCCACCTCCGGCTATGCTGTTTTCCTCGGTGGCAGTCTCATCTCCTGGTCGTCCAAGCGCCAACCCACTGTTTCACGGTCGAGCCGAGGGCGAATCTGAAAGCGATTGCCAGCAGCGTCGCGAAACCTCCCGGCTGCGGCGGCTCTGCAGAACTACATCATCCTCTGAAGCCGCCGCTCGTCTCTGCGACAACGTCAGCGCCGTCTACCTCTCCACCAACCCGTTCGAAGATCGCGTACCAAGCACGTGGAAATCGACCTTCACTTCGTCCGGGAACGGGTCGCTCTTGGAGCTGTCCGTGTCCTTCACGTTCCCACCACGTCGCAGTTCGCCGATGTCTTCACCAAGGGTCTTCCTTCTTCTGTCTTTATGGATTTTCGCTCCAGTCTGAACATTCGTTCTAACGACGTTCCGACTGCGGGGGGGTGTTAGAGTATTTATTTCCTCTATCATTTATTGTGTACCGGCTGCCTCTTGGGTTTCTACCCAGCGCTGCCTAGGAACTCCCAGTGCATTTATTGTGTACCGGCTGCCTCTTGGGTTTCTACCCAGCGCTGCCTAGGAACTCCCAGTGCTGCCTGGGACTCTCCCCCCTCTTAACTCTCTAGCTTAGCCTCTCTCTCTATATATGTAATACTCCTGTAAACTCTTCATTAAGCAATCTAAGCCTCTTGACCTTTCTCTATCAGATTGTTCTAGTTAACCTTATTTTACAACATTATACTCTGGGAAATGGGAATACCCTTTCAGAATATTCTTTATCGATTTTATGATCTTCTTTTCCCATGTGCTGTGGAGATGTATATGATAGAACATACTCTGCTCAAGTTGAATTTTAGTTTATAAACCGGCCTTTTATCAATTCAATGTTCTGTTACAGAACGATGTGAAACTTGGTTGTAAACTTGCATCACCAGGAAATAATTGCAGAGAGCTCACCTGCCATCTTCACCTTACTGATGCATGCAACTTTCATTCGTTTGGTTTCTGACTTTTGATTTTGCAGATAACAGGATATGATATTCAATTCTTCTCCAGATGTTACAAGACCAATTCCGAATGCAGTGCTACTGCACCAATGGCTGCCGACGGTGAGATGGGACACCCAAAAATTAATTGAAGCTGTACATAGGGGGAGGATGAACTAGATTCAGAAAGCCACAAACCATAGGCACGGTGAGTAGGCAAATATATCAGGGAAAATATATAACTTATACGTTTGCTGTTGATTTATACGCTCTTTTTAGTATGCTCGTTGATTTATACATTCTTTCTAAGTAAATCATATTCGTTCAATGTGGTAAATTGTCAGGTTAGGTCAAGTATTATTGGAGATTTGGAGGCTCCTGAGTAACAGTAATTAAGTTTTACAGTGGAGAAATTTACAGTATCATCCGCTGAAAAAGTACACTTACTGCATATATGATATCCATAATTTGACCTCATTGTTTGCACAGTATTTTTTTTTCCCTTCAAGAGCACCCAACGTATATTATATTGCTCCAGCATCTGCATCGTATCAACGCTTTGCGCAGGTTTCTTAAAAAATCGCTAAGCTCAGTACAGGTAGGCAAGTGACAGCCTACAGTGGGCGGGGGCCCCTTGTCTGAAATCGATAATAACTACCAACCAGAATTGGTAGCATTGGATACCTGAACTGCATTCCAGTGCTGCAACTACCATTTTGTTTTGAGTTGGCGCTTTTCTGGACGCCTGTAGGAATGATTATGTCTGTTTTTCTCCTGCGAGAATACCCCCCCTTGGACCAAAGGATCGGGATCTCATTTGTTCATTTCTGATGCAATATAAGCGTGAGACTGAATTTTACCATGTTGATGTCCTTTTGTTCAGAAGCTACTAGTGAGCTCTAACTAAGCGTTACTTCTCAAATCCCACCTCCTGTGATGTATCAAATGTGAACCTGCTCTGAAGTGAAGGTGCAAGATCATAATCTGAGCAGTCTAATCATGCGTGGGACGATTTGGATTTTTCATCTGCTGTGTCATGGGACTCTGGCAGCAAGGAGATCAGACATATGTGGATAATTTCCATGCCTATCAGACTGGTAAAATTTTAACTTCACATTCTCCTAATTTAAGGTTGGTTTGCGCTTTTGCGCCATGACATATTTAACCTTGTAGCATGAGGGGATCGATTTCATTACAGATCATGGAGACCTGGACCGAATGGGCACTAGTACCGGTGTTTCCATCAGGAGATGTTGGCAGATGGATTCTCTGCCCGCTTTTCTCACGGCGCAATCAAAACACAAGCTTTCCTTTTTTCCTTTTCCTTTCTCAAAGGACACCCTGGCTGATTGGGACACACCGGTGGGTTGTCGCCATTCATCCTGCCTTGACGAGTAATCCCATCGAACGCGTCTGCCTGTAATGGTTATCTGCTCATCTCCCTCGGCTCGATCCATGTCAGTCGAATCCGGAACCGGCGGTGTGTTGCGTGGTACATTTCTCGACAAATGGCAGGCGCAGATGATTTTGCTCTTTTTAATACTACTGTTTTTATCATCGTCTCACAATTGCTTCATGTTCTGGAAATCACGAGCAGTTCAATGAGGCATGAAAGTCGTCGTCCCTGAATTCGACTGTAGAGGTGCGGTTTCCTAATATGTACGTCCGGAGTCATATCTGTACCTGCTTGTCCTCTCCTGTCACCGCATGGATTTTACACGTTTCGGTGGTACTGCAGGAATAACACGTAAGCAAAATGGAAGAAAGGAAGCTGGCGAGAGGGCTACGCTATGGTGACGTCGATATTTCTTACCTCTCCAAGACCTAGTCTCCTTAATGACCGGTAGAGATTTATCTTGACTGAAGAAATTTAGGCCTCGTGATAATTAAGCTGGGATGAAGACAAGATGCGTGTGTTAACGTCTTTGATTTTTTTGGTAACCACGCGTAAATGTAGATGTAGAGATTGAGAAAGGTATGTATATATATGCGTGAGTAGATAATAACGTTTCATACTGGTAAGATATTTATGTAATGTCGTACAGTATACAGTTTTTCTCGGTATGGTAGTAGATTTTTTTTTTCTCTCACAGAACTATGACGTAGAATTCACTAAGGTAACGACAGGTAAGTGGTTTGGTAAAGGGAACGAGTTTGTTCGTTCTCACCTATCCGGTTAAACCGGTCTATAGGATCGATACGATATGTCTTATTTAACTAGAGTATGCGCACATGTGCGTTCATTTGGAATGTGCATGCTCGTGCTTCGTAAGTCTACGATGGCTCCATAAAATTTCCATCGTGTGTGACGTTGTGGAGTACTTATGCGTAAAATGAGAATTTGTGATATGCTTTCATTAAAATTTATTAAATCCTCACAAACTTAAGGATGGAAAAAAATACAAAATAAAAATCACAGATATGCGCTTAAAAACCAGCAATTACATACTATAACTCTTTTGTGGTGTAACGATGACCACGCAAGATTATAAACTCAACCACTCAAGTTTGAGTCTCGCTTCTACCTTAAATTTGAAATTTGAAATAAGTCCCATTCTCCCGCATGTCAAAACTTAAGTGGAAGTCCATGAATTACAGATAGACTGTGCACACTGCACAGGCTTCTCAAAGCAGCTAAAGCTACCTGCCTCACAAAGAGCACGCACACACTGAAAATTTCTCAACCTCCCAACAGTCTCCCGGCGATATTTACCTACCGCCAAACCAACAGGAGACCGAGCGCCGCCGCGCGCCCTTCCTCCGTTCTTCGCCTACAGTCTCCGCGCTCCCATCCACTGTTCATTCACGCCGCTTACTTGTTACCGCAAACCTAGTAGCAGTGGTAGAACCACGCGCGGGAGGGCACCTCCCCTTATAAGCCCTCGCCCCCTCCTCCACCTCTCCCTCCCCTCCCCCCTCCCACCGCCGCCGCCACCTACCAGAGCCTAGGCGCCGGGCGAGCTACCACACCCGCGTACCCTAACTTAACGCCGCCAACCCCCCTCCCGCGCGGCCGTAGCCGCCGAGATCCCGCTGTGGACGGAGAGGAGCAGCAGCTATGTCGTCGGGACGGTACATGGCCTACTCGCCCTCGCCCTCCACCACCCCGCACTCCCCGCGCATCTCCGGTCTCCGCGCCGCCTCCTCTGCCGTCGCCGACCAGGAGAAGTAAGCACGCAAGCAAACACCCTAACCCTCCGTCTCTCACCCCCTGCTTCGTCTCTTGTCGTGTGTGGACGGTGTGCGTTGCGGTGATTAGGGGAAGGAGTAGCGGCCGCCGCCGCCTTTGGGCGGGGCTCGGCTCCGATCGCGCCGGGGAGGCTAGATTCGGGACTTCCCAGTGCGGATTCGATGTGTGTTTTGGGATGCCTCCAAGCTTCTGTGACTTGAATCTGATGTAGGCCGACGAGGTTTAGTAGGGCTTTCTGGCATCGGATCTGATTCCCCGCGATGAGATCTACGGTATGTGATAAAGGTTGCGTCTTGTCGTAGTTTCACCGGATTTTCGCTGAATTGAACAAGCAGCCGCTCAGTTCAGTGTTTACTTTGCTAGTTTGCTGACGTGGGTGGTCGCGTTATAATTTTAGATACTGTGTCGTTGGATTTTGGGGATTTTTTTCTGGTTTTTAACCAAAATTTACGGAGGGGATGAAAGCTGAGTTGGTAAGGCCCGGTGTGTTGTATCACAAGTGTGTCTAATGATTAGTACGTACCTATTTTTTTGTAGGTACCTTGCAGAACTGCTCGCCGAGCGGCACAAGCTGAACCCGTTCATCCCAGTTCTCCCTCATAGCGTACGGTTGCTGAATCAAGGTGAGCTCTCATGTACTCATGCCATTTCTGTTGTGATACATCTGATTACATGAGTGACCGAATACTGGTCGAATTGCTATATCTTCCATACATTCCGAATATTCTGTTGCGATGTGGGCATCTTTGACTCTTGCTGCTTGTTTGGCTTGTGTTCCTCCCAATTTGCTTCATGCCTACATTCATCTTCATAATAATGGGCTGCTTATGAGTGGTTGCTCTTTTACCTGCACAAAGAATGCTGTCTTTGTCTGCAACTGAGCTAGATTTAACACGAAATCAATTATTCATGTTGTGTGCAATTACTTTGTGGAAAGCTGGACATTGTTGAGACATAGTAATTATGATTTTATTCTACCTGGTCACTGCTTAGATTTTGTTTTGTAAAACGAGTACTTATCATTTTCATGACTGCCATTTAGCTAACCCCTACAGTGCTACTTACTGCCTAGTGGTTAATGTTTGTTCTTTTTTCCATTCTTGTTTGAAAACTCTCTCTCTCTCTCTCTCTCTCTGGGGGCAGTTATTTATCACATGATCTTTCCATTTCATTTTGCAAGTGTAGTGTATAACTATTCCTGTCTTAGCAAATGATGAAAATTTAACAGTAAGTGAATAATTTTTGTGTCTCTTCACCACCCTCCCTACCTATCACTCCCCCACCTTGCCCCCTCATGACCTGCTTTTGTCTCAACTCTCAATCTTCCTCTTCACCAACTCAATTCATTGGTCTATGTGCCCAATCTTCTTTGCGAGCTTGCTGTGTACACAACCCTCTTGTTATAGCTTGGCTCTTGATAAATATGCCTTAACTAACTTGGCCCCGGGTTTGCTGGGTTATGCTTGCCTTGGACTTCACTAAGCAAAGTTAATGGGGGTGTGCTGTTTCAAAGAACTTATTTCATAGTACCTCATTTGATGATGATGCCCAATGTGTCAGGATTGGTGATGAGCTTGCAGTCCAATTCTCTGTTGTTGGCACATGAGTCCTTTTAGGAGGATTCTGATGAGTCAACATGGGAGATGTTGAGTGGGTATCATTTCTTTGGTAGTTTTTTTGTGTCTATCTGCTCAGTCTAGCCCACATTAATAAGATAATACGTGCCATTGGTTCATTTTGTGAACTTAGTACTTCTTGGCTCTTTGAGTTTCTCAGTGGGCACGATATTTGTTGAGATTTCATGCACTTGAGTTTGAGGAACAGAGAATGTTGGTCACAGTGTAATACACCCTTGCTGGATTGTTCAATGAGAGGCAACAATACTCTGGTAGAATGGAGGTTTATTTAGTGATTTATGATTTATGAATGCTTGGTTGACATTTTGGCCTGTTCTGGGTGAATTGAGGATGTTAAGATGGCATTTTAGGTTCCTCACAAAAAAATGGTGTGTTAGGTGGCCATTATGTGTAGTGCCACAGCTTGCATGCTTCTAATAAGGGTGTTTAAGATTCACATTAAGGGCCTGTTTGGGTAGTTTTTTTAGTTCTTAGGATTTAGTTCAAATTTGAATTAAATCCCAAAAGTTCCCAAAGATGCCCCACTCATCCAAACAACCTCTAGGTTGGAGCATAGTCACCAGGAGCGTGGGTCAACCGGGTCGAGGAATGGGGTCATGGGACATGGTACGTCACTTTTCCTTCTAAATTACATAGTAATGGTCTACCACGTCCCATGAATCATACCCAGGTCGATGAATCCGGTACGCTGTAGGCGGGGGGTTGTGGTGAATCTAGTGACTATGGGCTGGACCGCTGGAGTTGGTGAGAGGATAAAAAAATCAATGTGGTGATATGTCTCTCTTGATGAACATGGATGTCATGTCTATGGGGATCAATATACATCCTTCCTTGATGGGTATCATTTGTGGTTGAGGATGGTTGAGGAGATTATAAATTTGATGTGTCCACTAGGCAAGCTTTAACTTAGTGGGATGAAAGCCAGTGTGCTTACTTATACTTGTAAACGGACAATAAGTTTACAAAACATATCAAAAATTTAATAATGTATTGTACACCTTTTTTTGGCATTGTTTCCATTTTGCTGTTTTATTGTATATCTATTTGTTTTGTTTTCAATGAGTTTTATCCGTACTAAGTATTTCTTCTGCTACTCAAAAATGTTTTACAGTGTGCATATTAATTACTTATTTTTATTTGCATATCTTCTCAGCATAAATATTTTAGGGCTATACAACTAACTATATATGGATTTGCAGTTGACACTGTTTTGACTTTGTTAACTTTATTACAATGGGACAAAAAGTTCTTTCAGATTAGCGATTTTACACTAACCCGTCAGGTATATGTATGCATTTGCTAATCACTAATTCTAACTGCTAACTTTCTATATCTTGTTCTTGAAATTGCAATGTTGAAGCAGAAATTTTACGTGTTTCCACACTATTGGAGAACGCGTCCCTTTTAAATCAAAGTGGCCTTGAACATGGTAGTCCACTAACAACGGGAGGATTATATTCAAATGGAGCCGCAACTGACATGAATGGGTGGACATCAGCATTTCAATCAGAAGTATGGATACTGACCATTTAACATAACTTACTCTTCATGCCTAATTTACCATTTTTGAAAGCTTAGATCAGGTTTTTTCTAACTGATTTTGACACTACTGAAGCTGATTACATTCTTGGTATTGCTTGGTCCTTATGCTAACTTGCTAACTTTATTATCCATTCCAGGCAGTGGGTTCAAAAGATGCCATTAAAGTCTTCTCTGTATTGCAATTGTTGGAGTTTGGATAACATGCTAACACTGATTCACTAATTTGGCACCATATGCCGAAAGTCTAACCAATATGTTAGTTAGTTGCCATGCTAACATCAGAGTCTGCTAATTGGTCGTCTAACCATGTTACTAGCTACTTTATATTTCCTTGCTGTGCTTGAAATCAGTTTGAGATAATTATTACGTGATATTTATGAGTATCTGATTTGGTAAAATAGTGATGCCCTTATGAATCTACATAATATCGATGATACCGGAACGAATTGTGGTAAACCTATCCTTATTGGTTGTAAATATCATGCTGTCAGCTTTTGGAAACTTGTCAATAAAACAACTAAAATAGAAGTATAGAACCCACATGCCCAACAGTCGTTGGGCACATCATCGATCTTTAAGCATAATCCTATTAGTATTCAGATTGCTCATAAACCATCTGCGGTTGACTATAGTTTTTACATTTGTCTTGATTTTTGTGCCTTTTCAATTGCTTACTACAAAAACTACTCCCATTGCTCCATAGCCAATGCTCTTATTGAAAGAAGAGGTTATAAATGCTCAACCTGTGACCATTGCAGAGTTCATCAGCTTATAACTGGCTCGGAGGTTCTCAAGGCAGCTCTACTGGACTAATTGTCAAGAAAACAATGAAGGTTGATATTCCAGTAGAGAAATATCCAGCAGTAAGTGTGCTGTTTCCTAAGTTGTTATACACTTGAATTGCTATGTCCTCATTCTGCTTTTATGTTTATTTTTCTAGTACAATTTTGTTGGTCGCATCCTTGGTCCTAGAGGAAATTCCTTGAAGCGAGTGGAGGCAACTACCGACTGCCGTGTGTTAATAAGAGGTCGGGGCAGCATTAAAGATCCAGCTCGGGTAAAACTCCTGATACTGTGCTTCTTAATCTAGTTAGCCTTTACTCATTACTAGATAGACTGGCAAATCTGGAGTGTACATATTGGTTATGCATTTCAAGCAAGTTTGTCATAAGTATGACTAGAGAAGAACTATATCATTCCCACCTGTCCTATGGTTATCTCACTCTGATCTTTAACCCCATGTGATAGATGGAATCATGGAACCAGGGTTTCAGTTTTCGGTGCCAAACTGACTCCTCTCTGGTTAGCTAAAACCGGCTGTTTTCCAGTTTTCTGCCTGGCAGCTTTTTTGTTTTGTTTTTTGTTTATGTATTTTTCAAGTTTATATATTTCTGTGAGATTGGATCATAACCAATACGCATCCCGTTGAAACTGCATTAAAAAATAACTTGATTTTGGTGCAAAAGCCCATACCTGTTCCCCAAAACCGGCCTGTTTCCAGCGGGAACCATCTATCCTAAGTGTTCTTATTTGCCTTTCTGCATGTGTATATCTTCTGCAAATCTCTGTTTGTTTTGTATTTCAGTGGAATTTGCCTTGTCACTTATGCTAATGTTTTGTAGGAGGAAATGATGCGAGGGAAGCCTGGATATGAACATCTGAATGAACCCCTACATATATTGGTTGAGGCAGAGCTGCCTGTTGAAATTATTGATGCTCGTCTGCTGCAAGCCCGTGAGATCCTCGAAGATCTGCTAAAGCCTGTGGTATGTATGTTGTTGATATCTCTATCTTTTGAACTCTTAAAACTGGTTTGCTTTTATTTCATCTTAGACCTCGTGAATTATTCTGCAGAACCAATGGCTTAAAAGTTCATTTTTCTACTATGCAGGATGAATCTCAGGACTTCTTCAAGAAGCAGCAGCTCCGGGAGCTTGCAATGCTCAATGGTACCCTCCGTGAAGAAGGAATGCAAAGATCTGGTTCAGCATCCCCTTTCCACAACAGCCTTGGAATGAAGCGAGCCAAGACAAGGGGGTGAAAAGGGCAAGTGTTATCAAGGGAGAACCAATCATCTACTCTGAGACCGATACTGAGTATGCCTATGGGTTTGCCTTGCTGGCTAACAGCGGCCCAAGAACGGTCTCGCACCGCCAGCATCGGAGCGGCCCGTACTTGATAATACATATATCTGGAGTTGTGTTTCCTGCTACTGGGGAGGTTTGGTTATGGCAACATAGGGTGTTGAGCTATATAATGGGTTGTGCAGAGTTTGGTAGCGACGTCGTTTGTGTATTGCTATGAACTGATGACTGGGGTTCTGATATAAGGCTCTGAGCTTGTATTTGAACTTTTGAAGACTATGATCTAAGGATGCTATTTGGGATTGAAGCGATGTTGTAACTAGTTTATGGTCGTACTTATCAGATACTGTCTATAATAGACAAGCATGGGTGCTTGCGGTATTCTATTCCAACATCACATTTGAAATTGTCAATGTGTAGCTGTAATGTTGCATTGACCGGTGTATCAATTCTGTCGTCAGCAATTCCGCTATTTCCAAATTTGATCAGCATTCAGGACTTAGGACTGGGATGTTGATTGTAGTATGATTACACGTCCAACTAGGCATCTAACACGCCCAACCCAAGGAATACCACATGCTCAGTTCTCATTTGACATTGTCAATGTTTAGCTGTAATGTTGTATTGACCGGTATCTCAATTCGGTCTTCAGCAATTTCGGTTTTTTTCCCATTTGAAATAATCAGGAATAGGATATTGATTGTAGTATGTATGTGAGATCTGAAGTACGGCAACACGTCCAACCAAGGATTAAAAAAAATCGGTCCGAAAAGTTTGCTAGCAAAAAATGTTACTACGCTTGTTTGCAAGCTAATGAAAGTATTAGAGCTAAGGTAATTAAGTTAGATTGCTTTAAATGAAGCAACAACATGAAACCTTGCATTTCTTATCAACATGGGGTTTTTTTTTGTCAAACCTGTTTACCGGTAACCAGTCAAGTCCACCTGGTAACCAGCCTTGGTAACCGGCTGTTACCAGTCAAACATTCAAAAACAATTAATGAAATTTGGCCAGTTTAAAACCAACAACCGGCTGGTCCGATATTTTTTTAAAAAAATATCCGGCTTTTGAATCCTTGCGTCCAACGGATCATCTACTAACCCAACCCACGGAGCCGAGGAAACTTAAAAATTGAAGAGAAATATTGATTCACGTCTCGAATCAGTATTTCTCCTGAATATGCAGGCTATAATACGTGGGTTAGCATTTCTACTGCGTATGATATGTCGGCCATGTGTTGACTGCCACCCCACCACTCCATCGACCAACGTTGCTCTCAACACCCCTCGAGAGGGTGAGGCAGACGTTGCCTGCCAGTCGCACGCGTTATGAGGGAGATGTCGGGGTGCTCCTCCAGCATTGGTGCCCGCCACGTCTACCACCGAGCCGTTTGATCAATAAACATCCTGAAACTTGGATGTATTTTAAATTGTGCAAAAATATAAAATTTTAAAACCTTTTAAGGCATGTTGTTGACATTCGAATTTCCCTAGATTTTATCTGAGATAATCGTTGAGTTGTGAACTTTAAGAAATCAGTTAGCGAGATGCAAACCTAATTTAAGCCTATAAAATTTGAAAATGAAATTAATCCAAAAACTTAATTTAAAAGGGGAAAAACAAACAAAATAAAAGGGTGCCATGCGAGCCAAAAACCCTCAACCCAGCTCGTCTCCTCTCTCTCTTTTTCTTTCTTTGTTTTCCCGAGGTGGCCATTCTTTGCTTTAGTGATTGCTTTTTAGGAAATACGAGAGAATTTGAATTCGATAAAAAAAGATTTCAATACTTTATTTGGCATCCCATTGACTGGTGTTGGAGTTTTGGGCTTGGCTCATTCAATATTCTAATTAAATCCTAGAAAAATCTCTAAGTGCTCACTCATACATGATGGAATGTGAGAAGTTTAGTACCATATTGCTATTTTAGGTGGCAGGAGACCAATATATAAGGTGGAGTTGGTCTTACCTAGTTAAAGCACAAACGAAGAACATACGTGCTCTCTCGGTCGCCACGCCACGACATCGCCCACGCGCACACGTGAATGGTCCGACGATTTCATATTCGGTTGGTTGTGGAGCTACATACGCGCTTTAACTGCGTTTAATTCGCAAGAGTTATTACCTCTCCTCTCATAATGCAATAATAGAGAGAAGCCTCTCATAAATAGAATAAAGACAGAATTAGTATCATTATATTGCCATGTTCTTCTGTGCTAGCTTCTTCTCCATCCATTCTTCGTCGACGTGGGGAGAGCAGTGTCTCCACAATCGGCGTCCCTCGTGATCTTGTGTGGGTTGAGGCAAATCAAGTTTTTGAGAAGCGTTCGCGCGATTGCTCACGACTTCCTCCTCCATTATCCGCTTCACGTCATCTTCTTCGCATCAGACTCTACCGCGATCTTTGCTAGAGAGATTCTCTGTAAGTCGCGGTGATATCTTTTAATATGGTTATGCCTTGCTTCCTAAAAATAAATCATGTGATGATGTTGATGCTTACTTTTGTTAGTAGTGTACTTGTTCTACTTTGCCTTGTTAACGCATATATATATATATATATATATATATATATATATATATATATATATATATATATATATATATATATGATATAAATATTTGAATTGATGATCATGCTATTGTTCATAGTTCCAAATATGACTAGTATATATGCGGTTGTTGCATCCATTATTGTTTTATGAATTAAACTAATCATAAAAGTGTGCATATACCTAACAATCCAAAAACCTAGTAGGAACTTTGTGATGGCTGGTTTTACTGAAGCAATGAAACTGGAGAAATTTACTGGTGTGAATTTCAAGAGATGGCAGACAAGGGTCCAATTGTGGCTCTCGACTATGAATGTATTTTGGGTCGTGATACCAGGTCCTACAGAACCTCATACTGCTGCACAACAAACAGAGTACGACACGATTACGATAATATTTGTCAGGTGCATTCTAAGCGTGTTGTATGATCAGTTTTGTGATGTGTATATGCACACGAAGAATGCTGCGGATCTATGGCATGCACTCGAACACAAGTTTGTTGCCTCAGATGCTGGACATGAATTGTATGTCATGGAACAATATCATGATTACAAAATGGTTGATAACTGTTCTGCAGTCGAGTATGCTCATGAACTGCAATTCGTTGTGAGGGAACTCATCCACCTTGGTTGTCAATTGCCTGATTAATTTGTGGTTGGGGGCATTATTGCCAAATTGCCTCCAACATGGAGGAATTTTGCCATATCTCTGAAACACAAGAGGCAAAATATTTCCGTCGAGGATCTGGTTGCTAGTACTGATATTGAAGAGAAGGTTCGGACGAAGGATGTGACACCAATAATGCAAGAGGGGCAATCTAGAGCGAACATCATGCAACATATTGACAAAGGGAAAGACAAGGTTGTTTCGACCACCAACTTCAAAAGGACCAACAACAGTAAGAAGAAAGTGAATATGAATGATATTACTTAGTTTGTTTGTGGCGAGACTAGTCATTGGGACAAGAAAAATCAATGGGCAAGAAAAATCATTCAGTGCATAAGAAGTTTACTAATGTGATTATTAGCGAGGCCGAAGCATCTAGGTATAGTAATTTACCTAGTGTCTTTTCGGCATGTCAATCTGCTGATTAGTGGATTGACACTGAGGCTAATATTCATGTATGTGTTTATGCATCTATGTTTTCTTTTTACCTGGTTGCACGGGATTCATCTATCCTAATGGGGAATGGGTCATATGCTTCTGTTATTGGTGTTGGTATGGTAGATCTGAAATTCACTTCGGGAAAGATCGTGCGCCCGAAGAACATACAACATGCCCCTACAATAAATAAGAATCTCGGCAGCGGTTCCCTTCTATGTCGAGATGGGTTCAAGTTGGTCTTTGAGTCAAATAAGTAGTCGTGTCAAAGTTTGAAATCTTTATTGGAAAAGGCTATGAATGCGGAGGTTGTTCTGTTTTTCCCTTTTAAATTTTGTAATAAGGTTGTGAACCATATTTTTTACTGTACGAATGGTGGCGAGGCCAATGTGTGGCACTCACATTTATGTCATATAAATTTTAGTTGTATATCTCGACTTTCTAGTTTAAATTTAATTCTATATTTTTCATAGTCAAAAGTTCCAAATGCCAAATATGTGTGCAAACGAAGCAACCTCGAAAGCCTCACAAGGTCGTGGAGGAAAGAAATTTGGCAAAATTGGAACTCATACATTCAGACTTGTGTGGGGTGAATGGTATATTGACAAAAGGATGGAAAAGATATTTCATGACTTAATTGATGATGCCACTAGATACTGCTATATGTATTTGTTGAAAACAAAAGATGAAACATTAGACTACTTGAAAACTTATAAAGCTAGGGTTGATAATCAATTAGATAGAAAGATTAAAAGAATTAAGTTCGATTGTGGTAGAGAGTATTTTTCTAATGAGTTCAATTAGTTTTGTGCGGAATATGGTATTATCCATAAAAGGACACCTCCCTATTCATCCTCAATCCAATACGGTTGCTGAAAGAAAGAACCGCACATTGACTGACTTGGTGAATGTCATGTTAGATATTGCAGGTATATCTAAGGCATAGTGGGGGAGGCTATGTTGACTGCGTATCATATCCTGAATAGAATCCCCAATAAAATAGTGAGGTAACTCCATACGAAGGTTTGAAAGGGAGAAGACCACTTTCGTATTTGTGCATTTGGGGTGCTTGGCGAAAGTCAATGTTCCAATAACTAAAAAGTGCAAACTTGGACCTAAAATAGTGGATTGTGTCTGTCTAGGATATACTCATCATAGTACAGGTTATAGGTTTCTAGTAGCTCAATTCGGGATATCTGACATGCCAATCAATATGATAATGAGATCCCGAGATGCTATTTTCTTTGAAAATATATTTCCTATAAAGAATTTACATAGCTCTTCTAGTCAAGCAAATGATTTAACTCCTGAACCTACCAGTCCAATTGAGTATATTGAACACACACGAACACGTTCATGAGGAGGATGACAATGTTGTAGCTCCTCAAAGGAGCTAGAGACAAAGGATTGCAAAATCTTTTGGTGATGACTTCATTGTGTACCTTGTGGATGATGTTCCCAAATATATTTCAGAGGCATATGCATCTCCTGATGTAGAGTACTGGAACGATGTGGTTCATAGTGAAAAAGATTACATTATCGCTAACGAACTTGGAAAATCATCGGTCGTCCATTTGGTTGTAAGCCAGTTGGATGCAAGTGGGTATTCAAGAAGAAGCTTAGGCCTAATGGTACAATCGAAAAGTACAAGGCTCGGTTTGTGGCTAATGGTTATACTAAAAAAGAAAGTGAGGATTTCTTTGATACATACTCGCATGTTGCCAGATTAACCAATATTCGAGTACTATTATCATTGGCTACCTTACATGGTCTTATTGTCCATCAAATGGATGTAAAGACAGCTTTCCTCAATAGAGAGTTGGATGAGAAAATTACATGGATTAGCCTGATGGATTTGTAGTACCTGGACGAGAGGGCAAGGTCTATAAGTTATTGAAATCTTATAAAGCCTTAAACAGACACCTAAACAATAGCATGAGAAGTTCGATAGAACTTTGACATCTATGGGGTTTGCGGTAAATGAAGTCGATAAATATGTATACTACCACTATAGTGGGGGGTAAAGGATTAATGTTATGTTTGTATGTTGATGATATACTTATCTTTGAGACAAACATTGATGTGATTAACGAGGTTAGGTCATTTTTATCCCAAAGTTTTGACATGAAAGATCTAGGAGAGGCTGATGTTGTTTTAAAAATCAAATTGATCAAGGATGAGAATGAGATTACCCTGTTGCAATCATATTATGTGGAAAAGGTCTTGAACCGTTTTTGCTATATGGAAAGGAAGCCTTCTCCAACACCCTATGATACTAGTCTAATACTTCGAAAGAATCGAAGACTAGGAAAGGATCAATTGAGGTACTCTCAAATTATTGGTTCAGTCATGTACTTGGCTAGTGCTACTCTTCCTGGCATCTCTTTTGTTGTAAGAAAATTGAGGTTGTTTACCAATAATCTAGGAGATGATCATTGGCACACACTTGAGTGGGTTATGCGCTATTTTAAAGATATAATGAGTTACGAAATTCACTATACTGAGCATCCTGGTGTACTTGAGGGTTAATAGTGACTCCAATTGGATCTCTGATGCTGATAAGATAAAGTCTACGAGTGGATATGTATTCACTCTAGGCGGTGTTGATGTCTCATAGAGGTCTTGCAAATAGACTGAACTGACAAGGTCAACTATAGAGGCGGAACTCATAACATTAGACACAGCCACTGTTGAGGCATAATGGCTGCGAGAACTCTTGATGGATTTACCGGTGGTTGAAAAACTAATTCTAGCTATCCTTATATACTGTGATAACCAAACAGTTACCATAAAGGTGACAACTGCAAAAGATAATATGAAATCCTCAAGACATGTGAAAAGATAGTTGAAATCTGTCAGAAAATTGAGAAACTCCGGAGTGATAGTTGTGGATTATATCCAAACAGCTAAAAAACTGGCAGATACTTTTATAAAGGGACTGTCACGGAATGTGATTGAAATTGCATTGAATGAGATAGGAATGAGACCCACGTGAGTTACACACAGTGGTAACCCAAAGCTATGTGATCGTAGATCCCATGAAATAGGTCTTGGGGAAAATAAACTATTTGGGTAATAGTATAGTACATTCTTACTTTATATCTCACTCTGTTGGAGATGTGGCACTCTAATTACTGTAAGACAGGAGGACTTCTTAATGTGTTCTGAGGCTTAATAGCAAAATACCATCCTACAGGGTATTCGCGTAAGGACACGCCTATATGAGCTCGATTGTTGGTCACAGTCCATGAGATGTGGTGATCTCTAAGAAGTTCATAAAGAGACACATGAGTATGACATATATGCTCCACCCGAAGAGTAGCCTATCGGCGGCCAGGTATAGCAAAGGTCTTAGGTGAAACTTGTCTGTACAAAACTACCAATTCAAGGCTTAGTCCATTGTGTAGTTGTGGGCGAGTGTAGCTTGAGGTTCTAGGTGGATGTTCAACCTTAACTGGTCTCCACCGAAAAAAAACTGGTATATCAACAACACTTTTGAATTATTGGTAAATTTGTTGTGCTTTTGGGATCTGGTGGGGGGTTGTTGGAGTTTTGTGTTTGGCCTATTCATTATTCTAATTAAATCCTAGAAAAATATCAAATACCTACTTATGCATGGTGGAAGGTGAGAAGTTTAGTACCATATTGTTTGTCTAGGTGTGAGTAGACCAATATATAAGGTAGAGTTGGTCTTACCTAGTTGAAGCAAGCAAAAGAAGAACACACGCGCGCGCTCGCTCGCTCACCACACCATGCCATCGCCCGCCCGCGTGTGACATGTGTGTGAATGGTCTGGCGATTTCGTGTCCAGCTGGCTGTGGAATTGTAGCTTCTTTTTGTGCTCCAAAACTATGCATACAAATTAGAAACTGAATGCTGAATACACTATTTCAATAGGGCTTTTATGGCATGCTTTAACTGTGTTTAATACAGAGTTATTGCTTGCAGTTTCTTTCTTATGGCTAATTCTATATGAAGGAGAGACATTTCCTCTCAGAATGTGAGAATAGAGAGAACCCTCTCAGAGACAGAATCAATATTGTTCTATTGCTCTATTCCTCTATGCTGTGCAACCTCGGTTTCTCCATCCCTTCTTCGTTGTGCACCGACGTGGGGAGAGCAGTATCTCCGAAGCCAGCGTCCCTCGTGATCCTGCACGGGTTAGGGCGAATAAGGTTTTTGTGAAGCATTAGTGCGACTGCTAACGGCCTCCTCCTTCTCCATCATCCGCTTCACGTCGTCTTCTTCGCATCAGACTGCAACGTGACCTTCGTCGGAGCGATTCTCTATAAGTTGCAATGATATCTTTTGATATGACTAGACCTTGCTTCCTAGAAATAAATCATGTGATGATGTTGATGCCTACTTCTGTTAGTTGTGTACTTGTTTTAGACTTTGCCTTGTTAACGCATATATATGAGACAGAAATATTTGAATCGATGATTATGTTATTGTTCATAGTTTCAAATATACCTAATATATATGTTGTTGCATCGATTATTGTTTTAGAAAAAAAAATCATAAAAAAGTGTGTATATACCAAACAACTGGCTATGTAATTAAAAAGGGTACTAATGCAAATGAGTTGGAGAATCACAAGAGCGAGATAGATACATGTTTTGGCAAAACAAATTTTGGAGATTTGAATATGGAGCTGATGTTTACTGTCTTAACAGAGAACATGAAGAAGGCATGACTTAGCAGATTATGAAGTTCAAGACGGCATTTATTATCTATGTTGTATTTATTTATATATTCAGATCTTACATTTGTATCATTTGGATATTGGTAAAAAATGAATCAAACAATATTTTACCAAGAATATTGTATTTCGATACTGACAAAATTTGTAGCCTGATTGGTGCTGATATCACCCATGAGGATGATGATACTTGTTCGAATGGAGGTGACTTTAATACTCACTCTTACGAAGACCTACACTGACGAGATCTAATAATTCTTAATTAATTAAATTATTTATCTGTAATTGTTATTATAGATAGTAATATATTTATGTTATTCGTAAGGATTCCTTTTATCATTAATAAAGGAGAAGCTTAGTCGAGAGGTCGTAAACTATTTTACGACCACCCTATATGATCGTAAGTACTTCTATAACTACCTAGTGGTCGTAAGATTTCCTACAACCACCTCATGATCGTAAACCTTACTGTGATCACTTTATGGTCGTAGTTTTACGACGACTAGGACAACTACAACCACCCTATGGTCAACAAAGTCTACAGAGATATGGAGCCAATTGACTAGTGACATTTATGTGATGTGTTTAATACACATAATAGTTAATATGTGTTGTTATTTTTTGAGATAACTGCATATATTAAACATATGCCTCTGACATAACTGCAAGGCGGTGTGGGAGGGTTAGTATCTGATAATAACTGTCACTGAACGTGTGCATTTCATCAAACGTTGAGACGCATCTTGATACAGGACAACTGTCACCCCTTCACGCGCTATATAAGAAGTAAAGCCGTTGGACAGAGGACAACGATAATGACAACGAACACAAGACAAGTACTGACAAGATCAGCAGACATAAGTCAGTAAGCCCTAGTTCTAGTGATTTGTTTCCTGTTGTAAAGTATAGTCAATACAGCAACACAGCAGTATGGTTATTATTCTTTCAAGAGAATGCTCGAACTTATATAAAATCGATGTGTCTTTTTTGTATATGGTTTAACTCAAAGAGAATTCTTAATATTTATTAGTAAGATTGATACTAAAACATCGACGTACACCCAGTGCTACATCAAATATTTATTAAAGCCGGTTAGCCTTTTAATTTCTATGGACTTAGTGCGCTGTTAATTAGTGTTTGTCCTCCGTGCCGACCATGATTCTCTTAGGCGGCGAAGTCAATGTCCAACTTTTTGGCAACCGAGCCACTTCCAATTACAATAATAGACGAGTGCACACACTCCTTTACGCGGCTAGCCTAACACTCAATCGCTCTATCACTCTTGCCTTCTCTTCTTCTTCTTGCTCTCACCGATGCATTCGTACAATGGCAGGGTAAGAGGCAATGTCCTCTTTTTATATAACCGAATGGCCATTGGGTCTTTGACGCTTGTAAAAATCATAATCATTGAACTAAAATATCTTGATCATCTAAACTCTTCAAGAAAATATCTATACACTGGAAGATTTCCTAATTTATTTAATGTGAAACCCAGCCTAAAAATGAGAACGATTTGGGCCCAATTGTGGCTCCTTTAGAGGTATGAGTGAAGTGTTGGGATTTAGTCCACATTGCTAGTTGAGTGAGAGTTGCAACAACATATAACCCCTATAATCAGATGTGTTCCAACCCTAAATAAACCCTTTTACGTGAAGCAAGTACGAAGCATACGTAGGATTAGTATGGGTGTGTGGGTAGACATAAGCCTATTTAGAGTTGGGTCTCGAGTAGGCACACATCATGCCGTATGTGACAACACTGGACGTACGGAGATGTGCTAAGAGTGGGAGATCCTAGTCGTTTGCCCTAGTATGGGTATGTTGCCAACAAGAACGTCGGTCCTTTGATGGTGGGTGTATGTTAAACCCAACCCAAAAATAAGGATGATTTGGTCTCATTTGTGGCCCCTATAGAGATATGAATGAAGTGTTGGGGATTTAGTCTTACATTGCTAGTTGAGTAAGAGTCGCACCAATATATAACACATATAGACAAATGCATTCCAACCCCCTATTAACCCATTTACGCGAAGTGAAGATGGATGCCTAAGTGGGGTTGAAACGAGTGTGTGGTTTATCTAGCGTGCAGGCGGACCTAAGCCTATTTGAGCTGGGGTATTACATTTAACTAGCTAGTGCCTTCTTTGGAAACTATTGTAGTATATTGGCCCGTGTCAATGGTCCAATTTTATGGACACTTTATCTAAACATGCCTATTAGGGGTATGAAGCCCATTAGTGCAGTTTAGTCACATATTGCATATTCAATAGATGGTAGACCTCTATATAAGGAAGGGATATTGGCTCATGCCAATGACCCAATTTTGTGGACAATTTACCTAAACAGATCCATTAGAGGTCTAAACACTTTACATAAACTGACTCATTAGAGGTATGAGGCCCATTATGTATATTAGTGTAGTTTATTCTCATGTTGCTTATTCAACAGACAAAATCAGAACGACAGAAAATCGCTGACCACTGAGCTCAGTGCAAAGTCAGGAGACCCATGGACATATGATGCTAACATGTGATGCTAACGCGTGCGCAACCAGATTACAACGGCGGAGTAGTATAGCTTGCATATATTACCATCTTTTTACAGTGCTCTTTTCCCTTTATACGGGAAGCAAAATGTAATAAGGTAACCAAATCTTCCTTGATGTATATTTCTTGTGTGTGCTAATATAAGGCAACTAGAGAGCATCTATGTGCTCTTTAGTCTTACAGAGCACCCACTTTTTTATTTTTCTTTTATGAAATAATCTTTGAAATTTTTGTCTTGTATCTGTGACATTTACCACTAAGTTATGTGGGGTAACTCAAGAAATTTAAAAATACAGCAAGAAAATAAAAGTTACCATCTACATTTTTAATAAATTATCAGACAAGAGTTATAGAAGTTACCATCGACACTTTAACAAATTACCACCATAAGTTTAAAATTACCATTAGTTTGCGAATTTGAGAAAGTTCAGAAATTACCATTAGTCGAACACTTAGACAACATTGTAGTTTTAAAAAATTATCACCCTAGTTTCAGATTGCCCACACCACACATGCACTTCTCGCTGACGCACAACAAGAGGTGAAAACGGATCGGATACGGACGGATAATGGCTCTGCTATATTTGTTTTCATATTTTTTTCTGGATTCGGATACGAATACGAATACTCAGGATACAAGTATGGATATAAATAATATCGAATATGAATACGATCGTGGATATTTTTCAGAACATGAAAACCCCATAAATTGTATGCCAAAAATTAACGAAAACATATATTTACTTTATTTGATGTAAACATTCATGAATTGTTCATATTTTCAGCAACCACACATAACATTGGTACAAGCAAGCTGCATTAACTAGTTCATCACAAACATAACACTTAGTTTACCATATTTAGCTCATAACTCATAACTTAAAAAGTTATAAGTCATCACACATTCACACTTAGTTCATCACATACATAAAACTTAGTTCACACTAACATTGATTAGATTGGATGGTTAATCTATACACAAATGACGGTAACATCCCAAAGTATGTTACCAAAAATAAAATTATTATTCTATTGGATTTTCTGAGATTTTAAAAAATTTCTTGGTTAAAAATAATAATAAAATAAAGTCAATTATTTAATTTCCTACTTTTCAATGTCAAAAATAAAATTTATTGAGATTTCTGGGATTTTATTAGAATAAAGTAAAAATGAAAAAATAAATAATTTCTTGACTTTTCTGGGTTTTAAAAATATTTTTCCTATTTTTTAGAAAATACAAATAATTTATGTGCAAAAAAATCCAAATTTAACTTGGAATTAATTTTATTAAGTTCAAAATAATTCAAGGAATTTTTGTGATTTTTTTTCTAGAATGTTTTTAACTCTATTTGCTATTTTCTAAAAGGCTATTTGATTTGTTGTATTTTCTGAAATTCAAAAATCAATTAAAATCTCATTTTCTCTTTTGGGCTAAAATCCTCTTCTTTTGGGCCAAAATTCGGAGATCTGAACTTCTTCTTATCCGAATAATTCGTATTTGTATCTGTATCCGCCTGATAGCATGCCTACAGTATTCGTTTCCGTTTCCGACAAAAAAATCCGAATTCGTTGCCGATCCAAAGATTATCCGAAAAAAATCCGATCCGAGACAATCCGAATCCGTTTCCACCCGAATCGATCGGAAACTATCCATTTCGTTTTCGTTCCTACGCACAACGCCCGACATTTGCTCGATCGCATTGGCTCGCTGCCCGCGTGCAAAGGATCCGACGGCTACGAATCGACTCTCCGTAATAAGAATTTACATCTGCAGATGAAAGACCGTGGATTTTTTTTAACCGAAAGAAGACTGTGGCATTGCTTGCAACTCTCGGGCAAAAAAAGGACTCAACGGCAGTGCCAGAAAGGATAAAGGAGGTGCACTTTTTTTATCCTCGTACCTTAAATGGTTTCGATAAAACACCACTTAAGAAGAAGGAATTCAAACCTGGTTAGCTAATCTGCCACTCATGATGCTAACTAATTAACCTCGGGAGATTTCTAACTTATCCCTTAAATGGATTTGAATCATCCATTTTTAAATACGCTGTATAGGGAATAAATTTTATCCCTCTATACTAATGTTTAGAAACGGAACCTAACTCAGTTGGTAGGATGCGTAGGTGCACCCCCGCCACCCAAGTTTAAATCCTTATTTTCTTTTTAATTAAAAAATTACCTAGCTCCTCCTAGGCATTCTTGTTTTAGGAACTGAGCTTAGCTCAATTGGAAATGTAGATATACACCCCCACTATCCAGGTTCGAGCTCTCTTTAACTCATATTTAGATGCATATTTCTTCTTAATCAAAATGATACATAGTTTGGATCAAACAGGGACCTGTAGATTCGGAGACAATACATGATTGTGAAGCTCAAACATTTGCTGACAGTGATGATGATATGACGGGTTTTGAATCTCAATCATCTGTTGTTGGTAAGGAGGTATGTGGTAGAATGTTGTCTACTCTGCGGTACACTAATTCTTAAATTTTAATACCTACTGTTGTTGTGGTTTCTAAAACTATGCCATTTTCACAAAGTAGTTTTAGGGCATGTTTGGGTGTATATTTTTTTTAGTGTTTTGAAATACTACCAAGTTTCTAAAAAGTTTGGGGTACTGTAGCCTTTTTGCATCCAAAACTCTAAAACTAACATTATTACCCTCAAAATTTCAATTTTGACCCCTCGATCCACGTGTTGTGCCCCTACCGCAATGAGAGAGGTATGTGGCGCGAGCCACAAGAAGAAGCTATGCGCCGCGCACAAGAAGACCAAGATGATGCGGTGGGACAAGAGGGGGAGGTGTTGCACCTCCGACAAAGAATAGCACCTTCTGATAGCGGAAGAAGTCACGCCACACCCATCCGCAACAGCCAATAAGAGAAGAGGGAAAAGAGGAGAAAAGATAAGATAAGATAAGATAAAAAAAAAAAAAAAAGAAAAATAGAAATTTAAAAAATCCATAAAAATCATTGGAACACAAATTGATTTAACAAAATAATTTTGAATTTAATTAAAGTTTATTTTATTCATTTAAAATATTTTTTATTTTCTAGAATTTTCCGATTAAGCTTTAATTAATCCAATAAAATAGAAATTGTGTAGTACATTTTTTGAAGCACATTGTTTTATTCTTTATTATAAGTAGAATAACTCATCAAAGAGTTGAAGGACTGGGCACCAGATAATTTTGGACCAGTTTTTATTTTTATCATTGATGGCCATATAAAAATAGTTCGAAGAGAAACCTGAAACAGAAAAAAGAAAGATTCTTATACTTCCACAATGTTCATTTCTTTTTATATGCATTCTAATTTTGGAGGAACTAAGAAAAAACAGCGCAGTGATAGACATCTTCAAATCATAGGAGTTCCATAATGAATTCTACCTTGTACAAACAAACTTGGACCAGAAGGATGAATCGATAATCGAAATTCCATAATTTAAATTCAAAATTGTAAACCATTCATCGATTCAACCCCAAATTAAATTAAACCATGAGCTCAATTCACAATTCATACCTCGATTCAAGCTCAAATTAAATTAAATTAAACCTTATTATTTCCTATGAGTTCTTTTTATTTATTTTTGGTTTTACCACTTTTCAGAGTCTTTTGAAAGCTTCAAAAAATATATAATACACCATTTCTATTTTTATTGGATTAATTAAAGCTTAATTGGAAAATTCCAGAAAATAAAAAAATATTTTAAATGAATAAAATAAAATTCAATTAAAATAAAAAAATATTTTATTAAATGAATTTTTGTTCCAATGATTTTTTTGAAATTTCTGAATTTTTTTATTTTTTGAATTTATTTAACTTTTTTTTTCCTTTTCTCCTCCTTTCTGTCTCCTCTTCTTGGTTGTTGTGGATGAATGTGGCAACACTTGCTGCTACTGTCTGGAGGCGCAGCACTTCCCTCTACTATCCTCGGTCGTAGCACCTTGGTGCTGCTGTGCAGAGGCGCAGCAGCTTGATTGTACGGCGCGCGACCGCAGTATCTCTGAAGGATCTAGAGCCGTCATTATGAGTTAATGGAGTGTTTTGGTGATTAATGATAAATCTAATTGTGAGACTAACAACTCTATTGATATATCTAGTGTGTAGTCTCATTTGGATATAAATGTGAAATTCAACGAGGTATGCATTTGACTTATACTTTTATATATTGTTGCATTCCTCGAATCCAAAATATAGGAAGAATTCAACCATAAGTTTAACTTGAATATGTGCATATGTCTTCATTACACATTTGTGTATGCACACATTTAGGGGGAGTTCATGCTATATTTTATGGTTTCATTCCGTTTTCCACATATTTGGGATCTTTACTTTGAAATATATCCGTTTGAGTATACAAAACTTGTGTAGTTTTTGTATATTCATATTTTGAGTATATAGAACTTGTGTAGTTCTTGTATACTCATGTTTTGAGTATATAAAATTTGTGTAATTTTTGTATACTCATGTTGTGGGTATATAGAACTTGTGTAATTATTGTATAATCATGTTTTGAGTATGTAGAACTTGTGTAGTTCTCGCATACTCATGTTTGAATATATATATAACTTGTGTAGTTCATATATACTCATGTTGTGTTACTTTTATCTACATTCAATTTATGTGTAATTGAAATGGTTATCATCAATTACCAAAGAGGGAAAGATCAAAGTATCTTGTCCCACTATTATGAGTTAATAGTATGGTGTGGTAATTAATGATAATCATATTGTGGAACTAATATTTTTCATGAGTTAGATGAATAGGTTATGTTCCAGGGTGATGACGGCTTGGGATGATCATGAGTTGTTCATCAAGTCTAGATTCAAGTAAAGGATGCCTCGTTTGTTGATGCATATGAAGAGTTTGAAGAAAAGGAAATCATCGTGTGTCGATGATGTTCAAAGAGAAGACCCATCATGTATTGATAGAGGTCTAATAAAGGATGCATCATGTGTTGATGCATATCAAGACTTGGAGTAAATGATGCATTATGCGTTGATGCACATCAAGTCAAGAGAAGACCCATCATGTGTTGATGGAGGTCAAGTGAAAGAATGCATCATGTGATGATGCATGTCAAGACTTGGGATGAAGAAATCATCATGTGTTGATGATGTTCAAGACAAGATCCCGAAGTGAAGAAGATCATCATGTGTTGATGATTGTTAAAGTCAAGGACCCAGACTTGAAGTGTTAATGTGTATCATCAAGCTTCAAGAAGATGCAAGGCAAAGGTATGACTAACTAGGGCTAAGGATGTGTTACTAGTCTTTTACCGGTCTTGGTGTTTGGTTGGAAGACCGGATTGCTAGTATAGGATTATCATACTATTAAGAGGGGTCTTGACTAGTAGTATGAGTTAGTCATGTGTTGATATATCATTGTGTTTGCTCTAGCTCATCTATGCATGGAGCTATTATTTGCGAATGTGTTTTGCAAATAGCCGAGGCTCATGTATTTAATCTTTGTAGCATGGGACTATAGTTTGCAAATGTGTTTTACAAATGGTTGAAGTCCATGCACCTTAGCCTTGTGGCATGATGTTGTTATTTGCGAATGTGTTTTGTAAATAGTTGATGCTCATGTTTGACTTCTTGTAGCATGTGACTTAAGTTTGCAAATATGTTTTACAAATGGTGTAAATCCATGTACCTTATTCCTTGTGATGATTATTATAAAGGTTGGCAAATGTGTTTTGTAACTTATTGAGAATATCATCTTTGAAACCTTGTTGGAAATGCACTCAAATGGGCAAATGTGTTTTATCATTTGAGCGAAGTTAAAAGTGCACTGCTTCTGTGGTCTGGTGGTCAGACCGCCTGTGTGGACCAGTCTGACCGGTACCAAACCGATAGAACCGCCATGTGTTGGGCGGTCGGACCGGTGGCCATTTGAATTGTTTTTCTGTGCGGTAGTACCGCCGTTGATAATACGGTACTACCAGGGTGCGGAAGTACCGGTGTGTTCGTGGTACGATTTTTCCAGAGAAGCACCTTTTTCGGTTGCTGAAGATTTTCCTCGGTCGGTCGGACCGGCCACCCTTGGCGGTCTGACCGATTTGGCGGCGGTCCGACCGGCCATTAGTTGGCGGTCCGACCGGCCGTAAGTCCAACGGCTAGTTTCATAGTCGTTGACGCATGGGCGGTCCGACCGGCCATTAGTTGGCGGTCAGACCGGCCCTGCACAGATTCGAGAGAATCTTTCTCCCGACGGCTAGTTTTTTTGTGTGGTCTAGAAATACTCACCTTGGCCGGTTGGGGATGGTTGGTGGTGTTATTGTGAGTGCTATACTCAGTTCTTTGAGCTAAGAGCAAGGTTTTCTTCTCTTTTGTGCATGTGTTGCACTTAGTGAGATTTGAGAGCAAACTATAAGTGCATGTGTTGCCTTAGGTAGTGGATTGTGTATCCAATTGAGTGTTGACACTTGATTAGTTCAAGTGAAAGTTGAGATTTGTTTCTCTTGGTGTTTGCCGACACCTAGACAGCGTGGAGGCGTCGTGCCCAATGATCTTTTCAAAGAAGCTTGTGAGAAGGGTCGGTGTGGTTGTGAGTGGTTTGGTGCTCGCTATCTCCAAAGTGGAGGAAGAGCAACACTAGTGGAGCGAGGTGTTGGTTCGTGTTGGAACCGGTCCAAGTGGTTGGACTTACCCCGGAGGTGTTGGCTTAATTAGTTGAGCCGGTCCAACGCGGTTGGACTTACCTCAACGTGGATTAAAGGAGACCGGCAAGTTTCGAACACCACGGAAAAACATAATTGTGTTATCTTGGTTTGTGCTTGTGCTTTATTTTGAGCAATTTATATTACATACTTTAATTGCTTATATATCTTTGTGTGATTACTCTCATTGTATTGTATTCATATTGTTGGTGCACTTAGGGAATTCTAGTTGATTTAGTTTTTAATTGTGCAAAAATTAATTTGTTATTAGCTTCCGTATTATTAATTAATTTTAATCAAAAAAATTTTAAAATCGTCTATTCATCTTCCCCTCTAGTCGATCACTTTGATCTTACAACCTCTACTGTAGTGGTATAGAGGTACAGCACGCGAGTCGAGGGAGCTAGAATTGGACCCGCCACGTCTACCACAAGGCCCTTCGACAACGCCGAGCTCGCGCGCCTCCGCCCGCTGCTCGATCGGCGACCGCTGGCACTGGGGAAAGTCATCTTCTGTCGGGCGGCCTACGACCACATGTACCTCGCGCGTCATGAAGCTACAGCAGCACGCCGTTTACATGGCCTTTTTGCTTCCTCTGAATTCTGATTCAGAGAGTTTACAGTTTGGATGTGACATACAAGAACTTTATTTATTAATTAACCCTAAGTTAACTCTATTATGTTGTAGGATAAATCCGCTAAAATAAAATAACACTGTCACGTCCACCTCACAAGTGGGCGTGATAAAAGTTTACCTAAATATAGAATGACGTGACAGTATTATTTTATCACGCAACAGGTAATGACGTGACCAAAGAAGTCAAAATTGAAAATAAAATTCACAGAAGGTTAACTTTAAAATAAAATTAATTAAAAAGTTAATTAATTAAAAATCCATTCATAACTGGAGCCAAGAATCTGTGGATAGTAACAGTAGAGGCAATAAAAAGACGAAAGCAGAATAGCCTCTTACCACCAGAAACAGCATTAATCTTTTGGATTTCACAAATTGAGTGGGAACACCCACTCACTGCGAAGTGGCTGGCTACTACTAGCTATGACTGCATGCTATAGAACAATAGACTTGTAGACACTTTGACTGGACATCGAAATACTCCAATTTAAGTCTGGTACAAGCCTAATTTACACCCCGGGGGGGGGGGGCCTCCACCCTCCTGCTAGTGTTCTTGGTTACAGTGTCATCACCCTTCTAGGTTTTCCCTTGCTTTTCAAAAAAAATCTCTATACAAAGATAGAATAGACCATACTTTCCAGAGTTTCACAGCCACCAACGAA
Organism: Hsuehochloa calcarea; assembly: GCA_036346395.1. NCBI lineage: Eukaryota > Viridiplantae > Streptophyta > Magnoliopsida > Poales > Poaceae > Hsuehochloa > Hsuehochloa calcarea. The sequence continues at coordinate 60,289,275 of CM070596.1, forward strand.
TGCCTTTAGAATCACTTGTAGCTAAGTAGAACTGAGTTAATTACATGCATAATCAAGCGGATACTGGTGCCATCTGATGGGCTGGTGGTGGTGAGCGACCGTTGGTGGACCAATTTGTTGTAGACCTGCTCGAAGATGGGCCTCACGTGCATGGCAATCACCGGGTCAGTCGGATTGATTGCCATAACAACATCCGTCATCCATTGAACCTTCAGGGACGTCTCGGTGCCAATGTCAACTGCTAGCTGCTGAAGTAGAGCTAGAAGGACTCCCTGGTTTAGAGGGACTGGGGCCATGGCAAATAATGCACGCAAATCAACCTGTACATGAGGGTACAGATATCACAAATCCAACACAGGCCCGTTCTGGTAATTAAAAAGTTAATGAACTAGGGTAATAGTTCTGCGTTAGATGACCAATTCAGGAGGAAGATACCTGAGAGCACAACCAGGACACGATGGACACATCACTTCTTTGAAGCGCCATTGTAAATGCCTCATCAAATTTGCTTTCAGATATCAGTCTGCTCAGCTCCTGCTCAGCAAGGCACATACATGAAAGATTATATATAGGCTCTTTATATCATTCATGATATTATACCTGAGACGGGAAAATAAGACTAGCGTTCTCATACCCAATAGACATGTTAACAAATATGAAAATACTACATGAAAAAGAATTAGACAAGTCACCAGAAAATTTTTTTAAAATGATCAGGAACATTATGGAATATGGAAACCGGAAATGTTTCAGCATTCAGCACCTCTGAGGGACCATTGCTGGGCTGCAAAACATCTGTGTCACGTTCCGTAGCATTCCCAGATGCAACTAGTGCCAATAGTTTGCGATGGCCATCAAGTAACTCTGATGTAAGAGACTGGGTGATCGATGATGCAGAAGTGATGGTTTCCTAAAAAATTTATTCAAGTATACTAAATATTAGTAATTTGTTATTATATAATTGGAAAGAAAATGAGCATCCTTCAACTTACTGTTCCCTACCATTTCATATAGAAGTATGAAGCAGATAGTTGGCAAACTTACCTTTAAAGTTAACACCAATGGAGTATGTGCTGCCTCAACTTGCTGCTGAATAGAAACAGTGTGCTCAGACATTCCTTTCTGGAATGCACTATCTACTTGCTCAAACATCGTCTTACAAGATTGTTCAAACGCTGGAACAAGCAGCGATTCAACGCTAGTGCGTAAAGCATCCTGCATGCATCCATTTAAAACAAATCAGTATATGTAGCAAAACTAAAATCAAAATGACTAAACAGCAAACTTTATATCTGAATGAACAACTGAAATAATCTACCAAGACATAAAAGTATCAAGAGTAACATGTTCCATGCCAAATCAATGCTGCTAGACGATCATCTATAAGAACAAACTACAAGAGGATACATCAAGGTAGTTAGAATCGCGATCCTACTCTTAGAGTCTTACGATTCTACAAACCCACGACAACCTGTCGATCCAAATCACCCCGTGAATCGAAATCAGGTAGAATCGTGGTAGAGTCGCAATCCAAAGAGTAGAATCGTGGTAGAGTCACGATCCAAAGAGTAGAATCGCGTAGAATTGTGTAGAGTCGTGGTAGAGTCGTTTGGGAAAAAAATTTGAATTTTCTTAGAGGCTAGGGTTTGCTGATATTTTGTTTTAGAGCAAAATGTATTGATATTAATTTCTGAGAATGAAACTATAAATAAACAAAGAGCATGTAAAATATTATATTAGTGTGGTAATGCTAGTACAAATATCTATATTATGAAATGAGCAATCTTGAGCTTGATAATGATAAGCTATTTTTATTCCTGGAGTATGTCTAGCTGCTTTTAAGGAATATGCAAGTGTTGCAATTAGATATTGATTTACAAAAGTTGTTAACATTTCTCATGTAATTGTAGTAAACTAGTCATGATCATTGGCTGTTCTCCTGTAATTCAGAACTATATCACCCATCATGTCAGTACCATTATGCTTTTCTGTTGTGCGATAAAAAATGTTTTGTCCCTTTTTCGGTTATAAGTAAATGGTAAACCATATAAGAATCATACAAACTTATATTATAGATGTTAAATATGTGTATTTTTACAATTCCGTAAAATCGTCGATTCTGCGATTCGATGCTACGATTTGATCCTACCGGAGGCAAATCGATTCAACTTAAGATCTCGACTCTGACTACCTTGGGATACATACCTGAAGAACCTGTTTAACAGATGTATGAAACTGCACTTGGATTTGCCTAGCAAGTGTAGATTCAAGTTTTGCACTAACGGACTTGTCCAGCTGATTCACCACCTTGTCACCCACCAATTTCTGAAAGCAAACAATCAATGAGAGGAAGGATAAGAAAATACAGAACAATTACGGCAAGAAATAACCACAACCTGAACTGAATCGGCAACTGCGGATGCCAAGGACTTCTCAATAATAGGTGTTATTGCCCGCGCAACAACGGGTCCAAGTGAAGAAATTTCTTTCTTTAGCGACTTCTCCAACATAGCAGCAAGGTCCTTGCTTATTGAGCTTGTGATAAGAGTAGTCATTTGATGCATTCGCTCTCTTTCGGCCTTTTCACGTTTCGTGCTCTCCTCCTGGAAACGAGCCCACAAGGCATCAATGCTAGCTTTGATGGATTTCTCCATGGCACGCCCTAATGATGTCTCAACCCTTTTGCCTTCCTTTGCAATAGACGCATTAACCATAATACCCAGCTGCTTTTGCATGTCCTTCTGCATGGCTATGAGCTGCAAGGCACACCCACAAGCACAGTGAATAAACTGAAAGCCCATAGTTACATAATGTCACGTTCCAACACTGAGCTGGAGCCCATGTAGCTAATCTACAATTCTCTTGTCCTCGAATAGTGTTAACCAAGTGACAAAACAAGTCAAAATTAACCGAGTGAAATAACAAGTAAAATTTTGCTTCTTCTCAAAAGAAAAAACAAGTGTATTTTTGCTGATAGCACAAGCAGGAAAAAATAATTTTAAGTTGACCATAGACAGCTGCATCAGGTCCAACTCAAGAGTTCAAGATCCGGGTACTGGCCAGGAAGGATGTTCCAATACTACATGGGATTGGTGTTCCATGGAGTTGAATTCAACTAGTACAAGAACTTCTGGGGGTTTTCAGTGAAACCCAGAAAATTTGAGCAATTTAACAGTTTTTCCATTCTTCTGAAATAGTTATTTTAATAATAGCGTGTTTACATGCTGGACAGCGGGAACAATGAGAAAACCACCTGATGTCAATATAGTGTGTGGATCCCTAAGGCCCAATTTGGATAGACCGGGAATTGGGTGGTATCCCGGCCCATCCACGTGGAAGTTGAGACCTAAGTTTAAACCTAACCACCACTTCTCAGTTCTAACAACAAACTCAAGCTGGTGAAGGGTGGTTTATATGGTGATATGGTCTATGAGCATAGACAGGTAAATAAGCTGGAACTAACAAACATATTTTACGGTCCCTTTATACGCTAGCTTATTTGGGTTGTTTGCTATATAAGACCAATAAGATGTCACATAAGATATAGCTCAAGCTAGGCCAAACAGGCCTAAACCATGTATCACATGGTCAAATATCCTTACCAGAAGTCCAGAACAATTCCACAAGCATCCAAGTATAATGTATGCTACCCATTACAAATTTTAACTTTGGCCCTTCTAAGTTCTAAGAAAGTTAGTCGATGCCTTTTTACAAAATTTTCTAGCAAAATAAGGTTCACAAAAATCTTTTGGATTCATACAATTGTGAAATACTTATATAGCGCTCATATATATCAGGATTCCAGTAATGTTTTCAAGTGCTACCAAAGCTAAGATGACATGCCACACCATTTATAAATGTCATCATCTGATTCATCTGACAAGAAAATAGATAACCAAGATCTAAATAGCATTTAAATATGGAAGTGCAGTACACAATCTTCACAGCTCAAAGATGCCATTAGAGAATTACTTGGTAGATAAGGGTAGATGTTAGTATGTTACACTAAATTTGCTAAAAATATCTCCAACATAAAATGAGTAGAACTGTAGAATAGTACAAGCTTCTCTGTTCCACTAAGGGTACTGCACAGTGCACACAGTATAAAATAGTTTAATGTGATCACCTGTTGCAGCATCCCTTGAATAGCAGCGACTTCTGGAGAGGAATCAATAGGAGGGTGTGCGCTGCTCAAAGGTTCATGTGAAGACTCGGTTGAGTTGAATGCACTTGTTGAAGGAGATGACTGACCAGATGCTTGAGGATGAAGAACTTTGTCCTTCTCCTTGATATACGAAGATGATTGCTCCCTAGAAGCAGAGGAATAATCACTTTTCTCAGACATTTCCACAGTTTTTTTAAGAACATTTTCGTCAGCAGCACCAGCATGCTCAGGCACCGCTCTATCAGATTGTGACAGTGATTCTTCCACGCTGTACTTATCAGTTGTTACTGGGCACTCACTAATCATTTCAACAGTTTGCTCCAACGAATTCTGAGCTTTCTCTGTATTATCACAAACAACTTGAGCTTCCTTAACAGCTTCAAGTTCCAAAACTTGATCGGATTTACTCTCATCGATATGTTTTGGTTCTACTTCAGCAATCCGAGGGCTACTACTGGAACCATCCTGGATTTTTGCTCCATCAGATTTAGAGACATGATTGTTTTCAACAGAAGATAGAGCGCCCGATAAAAATTCAGACGGAGTTATCAGGTGTGTAGTGTTCCCTCCTACCTTAAACATTACACGGGGATTCGGAAGCATTGTAACATCACTATGGCTGTCTCTTGGCTCATACTTTCCTAAACTGTCCTTTCTGATGGGTGCATCCGGCCTCCTACTCAAAGCATCAGGCCCCATACTTCTGTTAGTCGCATAATCAAAAGCTGATTGGTCTGAGTCGCGATTCCCTAGTGATGGTCCTGATCCAGCAAGATCCATGTTTGATGCGAGAGGGGCAGACGGAAGATGCGTTGAACTATCACCTTCTATGAATGTAAGTGGTGGAGCTGATGGTCTAGGATCAAACTCTGCAGACAAATCACGAGAAATAACCATTTCTGAATTAACTGAACCAACCAGATTATTAGTTATGACTGCATTACCTGCAGACTGCTCAACAGTTGATGGTTTACTCGAAGCACTGACAGAATAAGAATCAGTGAAACTAGTTCCCATGGATGGCTCAGTTCCTACCACTTCCAGAGGTGCCTCATAAACATGCGAAATAGCTGGGTCTCTTCCAAGTCCAGTAGTATCAGTTGTAGGAGGCGAACAGAGTGATAACTCCAGCCCGTACTGCTGTATGGCCATTGTTTGGACACAATACACTTGAACTACTTGTTCACCATCAGGTTGGCTTTCATGTGTGCCAGTGAGACTTAAAATAGGCATTGCAACTGTAAAATCTGCTATATAGTCCAAGCGAGTAGAAGCAGGATCCGGGCCATGATCAACATGCACAGTGTAAATAGCATTTTTTTTAGCATTTGCAAGTAAAATAATGCTTGCTTGAGGCAGCACTGCGACTTGATTGAAAAATGCCTCCTCAACCCTAGGTTCTAGAGAACTAACAAGTTCCAAGGTCTGGATGCAATTCCAAGTCTCAGAATCACTTGACAATGGCCAACCTTCTCCATTACAAGCCCAAATTTTAATTTCTCGGTTTAGAGGACCCTGCAGCGTTAACAACAGAATAGCATGTAAGATATCTGGTAAGCTGTAAGCTAAAAATGCACAATGAATTGTTCCGTTTCCCAGAAGATTTGAAGAGCAGAATCACATAAATTGTTTGTTTCTAACAAAAAATGAAATAACTAGAAACCAAAAAAATCTCTCCTTTAAACACTATATATATACATATATATATAGGAAATAGGATGCCCGTTTCATACTCCCAGGAGTACATACTCCCACTTCTAATATACTATTTAAACGAACATGTTATATTTCTTTATCATTTTCAGTATACTTAAATAACAATTATAAGATACTCCAATACAACCTGATTGAAATTTTTTCATTGGAGCCATTTATTTTTGCTATATACCCTTTTTCATATATAAAAGAAGTATATATACAAATTTTGCTATAAAAGGTGGAGTTTGATGAATTTTTTCATGGAACTCACTTTGGGGTATCTTATAATCATTATTGGAGTATGATCAAATTGATAAAGAGGTATCATCGTACGATTTTAAGTGGTATATGATAAGTGGGAGTACATACTCCTAGGAGTACCGTACCATTTTCATATATATAGAGAGAGAGACACACACACACCCCATTGGAACCCTTTATTTTTTATATATACCCTTTTTCATATATAAAAGATGTATATACACAAATTTTGCTATAAAAAGTAGACTTAATGAAATTTTTCATGGAACTCACTTTGGGGTATCTTATAATCATTATTGGAGTATGCTCAAAAGTACCATACCATTTTCATATATATATATATATATATATATAATTTCACAACTATCCAACCCTGAGCACTCTTTGGCTTTAGCAATAGTATGCAGCTACAAATTCAAGTGGCGCAGCCACCGCTATGAGGTTTTTTTATTGAGACAAAAAAATGGATATGGTAATGTCTTGGAGATTGAAATATTATGGACTGGATGCAACAAAGATGTTCCCATTCATCATTTGGTATAATGGCAAATTCAAGCTGCTGAACAAATCATTTGGCTCAGCATAGCTCATCGACGAAAAGTTTACAGAATCAGATGCCCCAAGAAAAGCGTGTGTGCGCTTCAAAAAGGCATGTGAAATGGAGAAAATATTGGCATAAAGAAAGTCATCTGTATAATAATGCATACCGCTGTGATGAGATTTATATGATCTGGGCGCTCAGGTGCCGTAAGAAAAGCAACTGAGTAAACAGCTTGACCGTTATGTGGCTTTAGAATCGACAGAGGCACTGGCTTGCGATCATCCCAGATCTTTACCTGCAAAATAAGACAATATACATTACAAATGGGCTTAGTAAGGATGAATAACAAGGAAAAGAGAGGCCAACTAGGGTCTAAAATTGCTGACACCTAGTGCTTATGCTTGCAGCTAGTTCTACATAGTAAATATTGCAGTCCTATACAAGAAATGGCAGAAACTCAATCAAAACCATCAAAACAAGGGTGCAGCCAAAATCACAGATCAGCACAGGATTGACTATGTCCAGCATACCTCATGCTAGGCCCATCCGGTCAACCCTTGACAACCCACCCAGAGGCAAATACTTTGCTTTTCTTTTTCAAGAGGAAGTAATGTTATTCCGCCACGAGAGAACCAAGGTGGGGTGTGTGCGTGTGTGTACATATATGCGATCCTATTATTCCCAAAATCTAGTTACGTTTTACAATGCATCTTAGAAATCAATGGTTGATCGTATTGTTTATTCGGTGAGAGAGGAAACAAGCTTCCATTTGCACTTAAGAAATCAGAACAAGTAGAATTTAATGACAAGTTCAAACAGATCATTCAACACGTGTAGTTCTGCATAATATTTTCCTCCCAATTTTCCCAGCTATAGAAAGTTTTCCAAATAAACAGGAGGATATTTGATACAAACCGTGCCATCTTTTGATCCTGAAGCCAGTCGGGTAGTCATCCATTGAGATATGGACAAATCTGTCACATCACCATCATACTTACCAACTAAGCGCACACCATCAATCAGCTTGTCAAGATGGCATTTAATAGGTTCTTCTGCACTAAAGTCTCTTCCCCTTCCCACTTTGGTTGTCTCTATTCTTAAGACACAGTTACCGATTCCAACAAACAGATGTTCCTGCGGGATAAACGTGCAAGTCCATTAGTAAGTTAGGATGCTAAAAGTGCTTTGTGGTTGTAAATGTGATGTAAATATGGCCTTACTTGCTTATGAGAGTGCCAACAGATCCTTGGATGGTAAGCTTCAGCACCACCTACAATCTGGATGGCGATTTCAATCTTTCCTGTAATTTGTGGTTTATTTTCCTCATCAGGCCCCTCATCAATCCTCCACACGTATATCCGTCCATCGACACTCGCGCTGCAGAAGAAGAGGTCATGTTAGCACATAGGACCCACAGAAGATTAAAAAATACATAACATGATTTGATATTTTTATAGCATAAGAGGTGTGAGCTCCCCAAACAGTCTTGAGTACACAATCTTCAAGGTTATAGTGAAGATAACTTTTTGTTGCACTACTAACTGGAGGTCCTTATGAACAGATTCAAGAATATCTTATCGTTCCGTGCTCAGTACCTTGCTAAACGATGGACGTCCTCAGCAAAGAAAGCCATATCTGTCACCCTCTGCAGCAAAACAGAAAATGGCAACACAAAACATCAAAAACAAATGAACTCTCACAGATTCACATGAAAATGAGGGGTGCATAACCATCTAACAAGACTAGCAAATATTGGCATCGGATATCCCCAATCACTTACTTGAGAGTTGAGAGCTTATATTGCAAGACACATTTACATCAGCTGTGTTGTACATTTAAAATTTCTGACTATGGGTGCACAAGGAATTCACCACACAAAAATGACTAGTGATACGGCAAATTTTCTCTCAGAACCACCCCATAAAATGTGAACTTCACATTGGATGAATGCATTCTCACTAAACTAAGCTGTAACACTCCTTAACAATCTAGCCAACAAACATTCAGAATTAGCCTCTTCTTAACAATCTAGCCAACAAACATTCAGAATTAGCCTCTCTGTTGGTCCATAGTTAATTCATCAACCTCATCATGGCATCTCACGCAAATAATAGCGCATAACAAAAAAAGACAAAATGAAGTTCTTTTTTAAGTAACTTTTATACAACAGAACCAGCTGAGAACAATACATTTGTAAATGACTGCATTAAAAAGGCTGAAGTATAAAATATGTTATTCTGAATTTTTCCACAACACGAAACTATGTCATTTTCATCTTAGATGGACCATATACATCATTAGTAGCCACTATCCAGTGATTTAATGTCTCAATGAACATTTCTACACAAAACTAACCGATAGTTTATATCGCCGAACATACAATATATACCTGCGTATGGCCACGGAGGAGTGAGCGGAGGGCCGTGTTGATGTTTAGCACACGAATGTTCCCGAGCTTGAGCCCATACACGATGTACGTCCGATTCACAGCGATCTGCCTGCCCAGCACGAGGCCGGGGTCCGACGTGTACTTGGTTATCGGCGTCACCTCCAGCTGCGGTGGCTGCGCCTCCCCGGGCAGCCTCGAGTCAACATCGTGCACCGCTCTGTCGCCGCCGCCCAGCAGGCGCCCTCTCGGCACCTTGCTGCTGGTGCTGCTCAGCATCCTCGCGGGCGGCGCGGACGGCATCACCGGAAGCGGCGGCGGCTGCGCGGCGGCGAACTCCGACGTCGGCGGGGGCATGGAGACGACGGACTCGAGGTGAGCCGGCCCGGAGTTTCCGAGCAGCTGCATGAGGCGGGCGCCGGGGTTGGGGCCCGGGGCGGCGCTGGGATTAGCGCTTGGGTTCGGGTTTGGGTGTTGCATGGGGAAGGAGATGACGGGGCGGGGCATGGGGAGGTGGGGGTCCTGTGGGTAGTGGAGGTAGGGGCCGCGGTGGAACGGAGGGGTGGCCGGGGGGTAGGAGTAAGGGCCAGAAGGTGGCGGCGGACCGGCGGCGGCGGGGGCGCCGGGGAAGATGGCGGCGGCGGTGGGCGCGGGATTGGGAGGCGGCTTGAAGAGCATACTAATCTCGAAGGGGGGGTTGGTGTTAGGGTTAGGGTTTCCAGTCGGAGACGCCATGGTAGGCGGCTCGGGAGGGTGGAGGCGGCAGTGGAGTAGATCTGGAGGAGCGGGGGAAGAGGAGGCGGAGCTGGAGTTGAGGTGCGACGAAGCGGAAAGTGGTGGTGTTTTTTACTTTTTGGTTTTATTTTTTATTAGCGACTTGATTCGAGACGTGACACGAGTTGGGTGAGAAAAAATTTATTTAATTTTTTTAATACTATTTTAAAATTTACTTCACGTTTCACTTTATTTCTAATTCTAACCTCTTTGATCACGTGATAACGTGCGACGTGACTAAACCATTTTGTCACGTCACGACTTACGACGTAACCAAACCTGACATGCAAGGCCTCATCTGCACACCATGTCAGCGAAGCTGCGCGCGAGAGCTTGTGTGGTCGTTGTCACGCTATCAAACATGGTGTGACAAACCTTCTTGCCACACCAACACGTGTAGCATGACAAAAGTGACTTAGTTACCACCGACCTACCTATTTCTTCATTTTCCCCCAAACCTCCTCTCTTCCTCCTGGGCGCTCTCTCTCCTCCCTGTGCCTCACCTCCTGAAATTCGTCGTTTTTTAGGCTATTCGAGGTCCATAAACCCGTGGAGATCATCCCCAGAGGTAATCTCACTCATTCCCTCTATTTATTCCAGATTAAATTGGTTAGTTTTGTGGATTTAGGGTTTTGATCGAATTGAATGTTTGAGAGGAATTTGTTCTAATGTTTGCATGTTGAAGTGAATTAGATTGTATTAGTACGCAATAGTAGTTGAATGTGTGCATGCATTGTGGATTTTAGCTGAAATGCAATTCTCAGTGGTCTAGTATTATAGATGAATGCCATACATTGTAGATTGTAGATGAATGACACGTTGACCATATGATTGGCCCCACATAACAAGCATAGTAACATACAATATCTGCAATAGAGCACGCCTTGTGTTGGCGCTAACTTATGGAGCACGAGCTAGATGTCATTTTGCTGATGACAATTGTAAACGAGCTAGATGCCACGTTGCATTGGCAATCATCTCTGCAATGGAGTATGCCTTGTGTTTGCGCCAGCTTATGCGAGAAACCGAACGCATTCTGAAGTCTTTAATTGCATATTGTTTGGTCATTTGCGTTTGTAATTTTGAATTGTCCATGTTACTGAGGTATCATAGCTCTTTAGATCATGCCATCAAGTTACTTGGGTGACTGTTTTTCAGTGGAAGCTTGAAAATGCATTAAATATTGGCGGTAATTGTAAGAGTGTGATATTAAAAACTAATAACAAGCCAAGTAGTTAGTACTGCAATCTGACTTAGACAACCCTTAAATTTGCATAAGGCCTATAGGTGTGTCTATAGTGTACACATAATTGTGATCCCTTTGGCCAGCGGATGAGTAGACGCCAAGATGTTTGGCCGATGCTGCCAAAGTATGTACATTGGTTCTCACGGCGAACAAATTAAACGATTATAAATCAGATTACATATAAGTGAACTCTATTTATGTCGGCGCTCCAGGTATCACACAACCCCGAGACCCTCTGTGCATACCAAGCTAATTCCATGATCAGTAGCTAGCTCGCACAGTTGCAACAATGATGTTATCATAACCATTCAACAACGAACTAATGAAGTAGGCAAAGTAATATTAGTTAATGGCAAAAGACCTTATGGTCAAGTTCTTACCAAAGTCGCCTCACAGGGCTTAGCAATAACAGAGTTCTTGCAGCGAAAATCCAAAATACGTGGAGCCCAATCGACATGTCCACAGGCAATCGAGTGGAGGACATGACCTAGTTCGCGAAGTCTTCAAAGTAGCCTTCCTCGTAGAACTCAACATTTCTTGATTCTTCTGCTGGGATTGATCAACAAATGGCATAAAGCCGTGAGTACATAAAGTACTCAGCAAGTCGTAGAGAAATGTATGCACATAGTATTCATGCAAGGATTAAGTAAGGATAGCTTTATGGTTAATTTGCAGAAAGCAAGTTTAACAGTAAATACAATAATTAGATTGCAGAGCAGGAGTTTAAAAGAATAATACATAAATAACCAAGTTCTTTGAAACAAATAGTGAACCTCCCGTTCACTTTCTAACCAATCCAACCAAACCTTTCCATCGAACTAATACCATATTTTTTAAAATGCTACCCCTTGCGTGAAAGAATCCGGGCATGTCCATAACCGGGACACGGCTATTCGAATAGATTTTTACACTCTGAAGAGGTTGTACAGCTTTACCCACAAGAGATAAATCACTCGTACTGTCCGCTCACACACTTCCGAGGTGTGCGACTAAGTGATTATCACAAGACCTTTACAAAGGTCCATTTTGCCTCGATTCTACTCGCTAAGGTTTCGCCCTCACGGCCCCCTCTTGCGCCTTTCCCATCCAAAACAGAACCAACTCAAAACTTTCATAATTAGTTGGTCAGGTCCACCCCATAATGGACTTGTGGTTGCACGATGTGACCCAGACCAATGGCGTACAAGGTTAAGTCCTTAGTTGGCTGCTCAGACGAGACTTTCTGCATCCCAATGTGCCTCACGCACCCACCTTCACCACCGCCCACAAGCCCAAGCATAAATCATTTTTGGTTCATTACCGACCAAATGGCAATCCCTGCCATGGCTCAACACATTTTAATTATAGTGGCCTCACACCACAATTCCCTAGTGTCATTCGTCAAATTTCATTCATTCTGTAAACATGATCGTGAGTCCCACGGATAACTAAAGCGAGACTAAGCAAATATACACACCCAAGTTGGTAATACAATTATGTCCAACTAGTATTAATCATCCTATGGTGTTCATGGATATATGTCATTCAAGGAGACATTTCATTTTCAATTTATCAAGGAGAAATAATGGCAATTTGGTAATTATCTATTCCCAAAACTATTTCTAATAAAACTAGTCATGCATGATAATTTAAAACAATATATACTTGTAAAATGGATACAACATGATCAAAGGCCTATGACTTGCCATCGTTGACGAGGAGAGGGTCTTCGGTCGTCGGGTCGATGAAACCTTCCGGAACGCCGGAATCTACACGTGCGAAAAGAGCACAAATAAATAAAACAGTATCAAATGAACTCCAAAAATTACAAAACCAGAACCAAATGAAAGGGGCTGATTTTAGATGAATATAGAAATTTGGATCACCCAAATCGGAGTTCGGATGAGAAAGTTATGGCCAATTTAAGTTTCAAATCACATGAAAATGATAGAAATTGGAATTTCTTGGATTTCTGGAATTATTTTTCAACTGAAAATTTAGGAAAATGCATCAGCGTCCACCGTGCACCACGCAAGCACACACGCGGTTGCCACGCCAGCGAAATGCCGACGTGGCCGCTGACCGGGCGACGACACGGCGGCCACGTGGACTCCACGTCAACCGACCGGGGAAGGGGCGCTGGAACCGAGGGTTGCCGGCAAGCGCGCGGCGACGGCCGGAGGCGGTGGCACCGGGAGAAAGAGGGAGAGCGGCGATGCTAACGCGCACCCTTCCGGGTCGTTTCAAGAGGCGGCGGCCGGAGGCCGAAAGAGGCGGCGGCGAACGGAGGCGGCCGACGGCGAGGACGAGTGCACAGTCGGCGGCTGGTGAAAGCGGTGGTGGGTCGCCGGCGTAGAAGGAAGGCCGAGGCGCGCAACAGCGGCGGAAGGAGCTCAGTGCCGTGGAAACTCAAATCCGTAGGGGAGCGCGAGGGAGCAAGGGAGGAGGGGGGAATGGGGAGAGGGGAGGGAGGCGGAGCCGGTGCTCGCCTTAAATAGGGCGGAGGAGGCACGGGTGAGGGAGGCATCGGAGGGAGCTCACGGGCGGGAGAGAGAGCGCGCGGAGGAAAAGCTCGTGCAGCGCGCCGAACTCGGGCAGAGAGAAAGGGGGAGGAGCGGAGGCCGAGGCGCTGACCGGGGGGTGCGGACAAGCGGCGAGACCGAGGTGGCGGCGGGAGATGCACCGGGAGGCAGCGCACCCATGATGAGAGAGAGAGAGATGGATGGGGAGGCGTGGAGAAGAAGGAGGAATAGGGGCGGGCGAAGATGCGCCGTCCGATTTTGATCGGACGGTGGAGAGGAAAGGGGAGGCGCGGGCGATCGGGGCGGCCGGATGGTGATCCAACGGCCGGGAGAGCGGGAGAGCGGGAGCCGGCGGATGAGGATCGGGCGGCGGGGATCGAACGCGCGCCGGAGAGGGAGGCTGGGCCAGCGCGGGAGTGGGAGTGGGAGTGGGAGTGGGAGTGGGCCACGGGAGAAGGGTGGGGATGGGCCGAAGGATTTCGGCCCACAACAGTGAAATGAATTTTTTTAAGGATTTTTTAATTTCAGAAATTCAAACAAATCAAAAGGCAAATTAGAAAATAACAAATAGAGTCCAAAAATTCTAGAAAAATTCATAGAAATTCCTTGAATTATTATGTACTTAATAAAAATAGTTTCAACTTTAAGTTTTCTTTAACTTTTGCAAATAAAATAATTTTTAATTTCGAGTAACAGGAAAATCCATTTTTAAAATCCAATAAATCCAAGGGAACACTTAAAATAATACTTTTGATTTTAAATACCAGAAAACTCAATTAAACCAACTTTAATTTAATTGAAGTTTGATTAATTCATATTATACTGCAATTGATTCTGAAATTCCCAATTAAGCTTTTGGCAATTAAAAGCAAATGGTTCTCTTTTAAAATTTTAAAAATTCAAAAACTCTGAAAAAGCGGGATGCTACAATTTACATGTACATTGGCCTCACATACTTCATATGCACTAACAGATTTCTATCTTCTATTGTAGGATGTCGCAGCATCCGCAGTACGTGTTGCTCATCTCATAGTACAATAAAGACCACCGCGCACACATTATAGCCAACGAGAGTTTGATGAGATTTCTGACTTTTTTAAGCATGCTATGCATTTTTCTTTTGTTCGATCATGCTTTCAACTATTTAACCATGTCTATGCATATTTCTCTAGTAAGTGCTCCAGCCACTTCGCCCTCAGACCCACACCCTCTAGATTGGGATGAGCGGTACATGTCATATGACCGCAATGCTGGTTTCCTTGCCTTGGCCCGGATTGTCACCCCCGCATGGACGATGCTGCACTTATGGCACTGGTGGACCGATGGCGCCCGGAGACCCACACCTTCCACCTCCCGTCAGGCGAGATGATCATCACGCCGCAAGATGATGCTATGATTCTGGGCATTCCCATAGACGGGCTTCCGGTGACTGGAGATATCAACAGTGTGGGTTGGCGTGACCGAGGTTGACGAGTGGCTAGGTGTGCGACCGGACGACCTGGCTCAAGATGCGAGGGACAATCGGTCTTCCATCGTGCTTACATCATGGCTGCATGCGAACTTCAACATGTACCCGCAGAACGCAAATGAGGTTACAGTGCAACGCTTCGCACGGGCATGGGTGTGGCATCTACTCGGGTCCTTCCTATTCCCTGACGGTACCGGCAATGCCGTCTCCTGGATATACCTGTCCATGTTGGTTGATCTCGGAGCGGCAGGGACATACAGTTGGGGTTCCGCTGCACTGGCTTGTCTGTACCGCCACTTGTGCGATGCATGCCGCTCACGGAGTACCGACGACAACTTGGGTGACTGCGCATACCTCCTGTAAATGTGGATGTAGGAGCGTTTGCCCATGGGTAGGCCTACTCGTTCTACCTTGCAGGTACGAACATATATTGTTTTTTATTCTTTCTCGTTTAATAAAAAAACTCAAATCCATCTCATTGCAAGCATGGCCCCTTGACGAACATTTGTCGCTTCCAATGGTGGTCTACCTCTGGAGGTCCATCGTGCCACCTACTGGGTGTTTGAGGTCGCGCTACCTCGGTTACACAAACGAGCTCGACGCCATCACTCAAGATCAGGTATAGTTTCATGAGTTCATTTGCATGCTAATAATTTTGTTCTAACTTAGATTTCATCAGTAATGTTTTATAATTCCTGTGCAGGTCACGTGGTTGCCATATACCTGCGATGAGGTCTTGGAAATGGAGGTAAACCCGATGTATGAGTGGGACGACGTTTGTGGATGACTCTCTCACCACTGATTTACTTCTATGCGGTGGAGTATCACGTGCCCCATCGGGTGATGAGACAGTTTGGCAGGCTTCAAGACTGTCCACCGATTGAGTTCTCGGCAAATCTGAACCTTCACGGGTAAGAGTACCTAGTGCCGTTCATTTCCACCGTTGTTTACGGTTTCAATGTTAACGGTTCGCTTGTTTGTGTGACAGGATTAACCGAAGGCGGAGGGACCAGCACACCAACTGGGTCCATTATCACTGTGCCTACATGTTGGAGTGGGCCGACATGTCCAATCGATCCAGGGACATGCCGCAGATCCATCAGAGGCCTCAGTTCGTCAACTACTCCGGTGGCTCCACGGCGTCGCGCGCCTCCAACTTCAACCAGCCATGACCCAGGCGGACATAGGGGAGGATCACTCGTCCGACGAGGATATCGTGGACGAGTACGACAAGTTCACACGGATGGACACGCAGCTGAAGAGCCCCCCCTGCAAGCATCTAAGCCCCTAAAAATAGTTTTGGTAATTAATGTCAACAATGTATTAAGGGACTAACTTGTGTGTTGAGATGTTTAAAGGTTAAGCCCCAAAGGTTGAATGATGATATGGAAATAGCAATACAAAGATGATAAAGATTGACATGACTCGAGACAAAGGTATCTTTTAGTCTAATGATCTTTTTATAGTATTTTATCGGTCTAGGTGTTTGAAGAAAAAACCGGATTTGCAAGCTAGATGTCATACTATAAAGAGAGATCATGGCTAGTAGCTTGATGATCTATTTATGTGCCATCTTGATCAACTAAAAGTCATGCATTGCATTTGTTCTTGCTTCTGGAAAACTGTTCAGAAAAATCGGTATGACCGCAGGTGATAAGCGGTATTACCGTAGGTTGGTATGTATTTTCTAGAGAGCATGTTTTGGATGTTTTCTTGAAAATTCCAAAATCGGCATGACCGCATTTGATGAGCGGTATTACCGTAGGTCGGTAATACCAGAATCTACATGACAGTATGTATTTTACAGAGAGCATATTTTTGGGAGTTTTCTTAAAACCCAAAATCGGTATGACCACAATTCTTAAGCGGTACTACTGGAGTGTAGTAGTACCGAGTTTTACATGGCGGTATTATTTTTCCAGAGAGGGTGTTTTTTCTTATATTTTTTATCCTTTGAAAATCGATAATACCGATATAGCCGAATGGTATTACCGCTAGTGGCAATACCAGTTTATAGTTGACGGTAGTACCGTACCTTTTTTTGTAATGGCTATAACAGGCGCATTTAATGAACAACGGTCGACCGTCAATTTTTTACTGCGGTAATACCAGGTTTGTACGACGGTATTACCGCGAATACTGAAAAAGTTCAGGGATTTGTTCCAAACGGCTAGTTTTGTGGTTGGGAGCTATAAATACACCCCCACTAGCACCAAGCCACCAACCTTTTGCCATATTGAATACACTTTGAGGCTTTGGTGCTCTCTCTTGTACCCATTTGCATTGAATTCCCATTTTGAGGTAGTTGAGAGATATTCAAGTGCATTGCATCATTTAGTATATCATCTTGGCACTTGATAGTATTCAAGCGAGCACAAAGATTTATTACTTTTAGTCAAGCGAGCACAAAGATTTGTTACTTTTGGTGGTTGCCGGCACCTAGATGGCCTGGAGAAGAAGTTGTGCAGTGATCACTTTAAGAAAGTTTGTGAAGTGGCTCGGCAAGGAATTGTGAAGTGGTTGCGTGCTCACCATCTCTAGAGAGGAGGAAGAGCAACAATAATAATCAAGAGTTAAGGCTTAATTCGTGGACCCGACTTGATTCGTTCAAGTTTCATCAACGTGGACTAGTGAAAACCGGCAAGTCTTCGATGCCACGGGAAAAACATCATTGTCTTCATTGTGGTTTATTCCTTGTCTTTACTATTTTCGCATTTACATTATTAGCTATTTACTTGTGTAGAATTGCTTAGCTAGAATTGTATCTAGTATCGATATTAGCTCATAATTTTCTTAAAAAGCTTAGTAGTTCTTTCATTGTATTTATCCTAGAAAGCTTTCTTAAAACAATCTAGTTTACAATTGTGAATTAGTTAAAAAAAAACAATCTATTCACCCCTCTAGTCGGTTATCCTTGATCCTACACCCACATCAACGCCTACTATGTGAGTAAATTTTACCCCCTACTAATTTCTAATGTCACGGTTGGTGAACTAATTTACATTGTTTACCCATTTACAGGGAAGGCAACTCGCACGCATAAGCAACGAGGCCGATGAGGTGCTCATGCTACCAGAGTGTTTGGAGGGGAGCTACAACCGCATGAGGAACTTCGTTGAGGTATCACAGCTGCTAGTTCCATCTTTGCAACAACAGATTCCATCTTTGGAATGGAAGCCTCAGCACAGATCTTTGTTGCTGCTTTGTTAATAGCTAATAACATATCCCGCTTGCTGATTTCTTCTTTCATATATTGTTAGAACAAATTTGGTGGGTATAGTAGACTAGGTTTTTGTTTAACCTGATGTGTACCATCTATATAAAGTGCAAAACAATTATATATTCAATGCCTTCCAAATTTGTATATGTGGATTCTTCTCTGAGTGTTGGTTAGGCAAAAGTAATCTGAACATTTAAGTGATTTGGTAGCTTTCATTTTATTCCACTGGCTAGTGTACATATCTTGATGTTAGCTTTGATAGCTTGTATTCTTCAGAGAATGATGCTTTTCTGTTTTGCACGATGTATTGCCACCCTCCCCCAAGAAATGGATTACATACTGCAGCCACCACTCACTCCCACTCGCCTCTCACCGCTGCCGCCCCACCTTCGCCTCCCCGCCAACCGCCCGCACTGCCTCATGGCCTCCTGCTCCTGCAGCTTCGGCTGCCGGTTTCGCTCATGGAGAAGCCGCAAACGCCAAAGGAGGTGTGCATGAGCCCATGGAGCATAACAGTCATTTCGCGTGAGCTGAAACGCGGAATATAAATTAAAATTACGGAAATGGCAAAATATCAAATAGGAAATTCAAACCGGGGCAAATAATCAATGTAGTCCAAGATAAATGCAAATAATCGAAGACGATTTAAAGACGGAACAAATGATCAAAAATCCCGATGAAATTTGTTTTAGTGAGACTGAAATGGGACCCTAATCCTCTACATTAAGAGAAGTCGAAAGGCAGTTTCAAAAGAAAGTTCAAAAAGGTAGATGTGTTAGTGTTCTCTCTGCGGAGAATGAATAAATGTGCTACAATGCAATACATTTGAAATGCATTAGAGATTCTAATCTTGCTTCTCCGATCAGAATCCAATGCTCAGGTTGGAGTGTTACACAGCATGAGAAATGATATTTGCATTTAGTTTTTGATTTGCGGATTTTAACTTGTAGTGCCAAGAATGTGTCCAGATAACTTGATAACAAAACTTCCTTTTTCTTCCAAAGGATTGGATGAATCTAATAGAGGGAGAGGGAGAGGCACTGCGTGTGCAAACATTATGACGGGGGAATCACACACGCGTGTTGCTTTATTCAAAATACAACAAATCTGCAATAGAAAGATGAGTTTATTTTCCAAAGTACATATGGTACCACATAGGGATGGTAATTGTGTCTGATTACCCGTGTGTTTGTGGGTAAATACCATAATAGAGGTGGGTATAGGCGTCTTTCTTTACCTACAGGTATAAAAACAGACATAATAATTTACCTATTGGGTAAACGGGTGCGGGTATGGGTAAACTCCACCCGTACCCGTTCACCTGATTACCCATCATAAATCACTGTATAAAACACTAGAAGTATGAAACCCTAGATCGTCCCACCGCCTCCCACGCGTGACGCGTCCTGTGAGGCCGTGACTCCAGTCTCCAGTTCTCCACTCTCCCACCGCCTCCCGTCTTCCAGTCTTCTCTTCCCCTACCTGGCTACCTCTCGTCTCCACTCCACTCTCCCACCGGCCACCGGCCACCGCCTCCCGCCTCCCGTCTTCAGTCTTCCACTCTTCCCCTACCTCCCGTCTCCATTCTCCAAATCTCGCCCGCCGCACCTCCCGTCTCCCCTCCCTGTCCCGATCGTCCCCCTCCCGACCTCCCACGTCTTCCTCGCGCTACTCCCGACGGCCTCCCGCGGCGCGGAGACGCCGCAGTACACGACGGTGCACGTGGAGTCAGACTTCGAGGTGCGGCTCTACCGCGACACCGTCTGGATGTCCGCCCCATCCGACGACATCTCGTTCCACGTCGCCACCAAGCTCAGTTTCCATCAGTAACCCATCTTGCTATGCTGCCCCCGAGATCTTGTTTGGATTGGCAGGGAATCAGCTGATTGATTGATTCATCGAGCCTGTAAGCATGCAGCCCTGGGTTTGTCTTCCTTAAAGATGAAATCTTGGTCCTCTTGGATGGGTTTTTTTGTTAGTTGTATCCTTCAATCTGTTCCTCTTGGGAGTCGATTCTTGTGTCGGAATGGAGAGAGGGGCAAGAAATGGATGTATTCTAGAAGAAATTGACGGAGGGTGGAGGTTAGAGGGTTGGTGTGCTGTTCGCCTTTTATCATGATACGCTATATGGGGTGCGATGCCTGTATTTCAATCCAGGTTTGGGAATTATGTTATCTTGAGTAGAGTATCATGTCCAAACCTGTGATCTCAGAAGTATTTGGCTTGGTAAGAGTTTATGTAGCAGAAAAACATTAAGGGTTGGCTTCTCTCTTGTCTTGATGAGAATGATCCGATCTTACATAGAGTTTTTGCTTCCATAAAACCTGTGAAAACTAACTTGAGAAAAGACGAGCCTGTAAGTCCTTAGCTACTGGGTTTAGTTTGAACTCTTGACTTCCCCCTTTACGATGTTGATGACCAATTGCATAATTAGAGAAGATCTGCAAAGGTAGCTAAACATGATCCATTTTCTAACTCACTGCTGGAGTCTGACTTAGCTACTTCCCGTTTATGACAATAAGGATCAATTGTATGATTTATTGCCTCCGTTCTCAACAGGAAATAGTTTCTGTTAACTGCTACAGGAAATACTTCACTGAAATAGTTTATGCTATCTCAACAGGAAATAGTGACTTGTTAAATCAGTAACAAATCACAATGTTTTGCCTTCTTTTGTTAGCCATATAATTAGGACATTTTCTCCATTTTAGGAACTGATATTAAGATATGTGTTATGCCTTACGTTCATCTGTGAAGAACTCTTGATGTTAGGAACTTGATGTATGCATTGTTTGTGTGTGATGACGGATGAGTATGCCCACGGGTAATGGTACCCGTGGGTGATGGGTACCCGTGGGCAATAGGTACCCACGAGCGGCGGTGCATTGTTCGCGGGTAAATGGGTATGCCCATGCCCGCGGGAGACGGGCATGGGCGAGGTTTTTTGCCCGTTGACCTTCGCGGGTATGCCCGTGGGGGGAATCGGGGTCGCGGATATGGATATGGACGAGCACTATCTGTACTGCCGCGCCCGATTGACATCCCTAGTACCACACTTGAGTGTCGTCGACTCTGATCGCTCCATCTCGAGCTATATAATCCTCCTAATTACATGCTTCTTCGAGGTGTGGAATGCAAACCCGCCCTCTTCAAACTTTAGCAGTCCTTTCCTAGTAGTACTAGATATTGCCTTATTTTGAGAAAATCCAGTCTGTCACGCGTGTTGCCCTTTCCAATTCACTAAATTGTATTGCATTAGTTGTTGTTGCCGCACGAGAGAAAAAAGATTGGGTTGAACCAGAAAATGGTAAGGACAGTTTGGCATTATGAAAAAGCTGAATCACAAGTGTCATTTTCAAAAGAGGTTTATGATTTCGATAGCATAAAACCTACAAGGCAAAAAAACAATAGTAAAATCCAAAAGTTCGAAAACATTATTTCCTGGTCTCCACGGACAAAAGACATATTTGTTGCGTAGATTTGCTTCGAGAGGTCAAGGTGATTCTTGTTTACTTATTTCGAGATCGGATCTGACGGTGGAGATCTAGACCTGACGCTGAAGGACGCAGAGCGCGTCGAGGAGAGACGGTACGGCCGCACATGCGTTGCATCTAACAAACTGTCCCCGAAAGACTCCTCCCAATCACTCGAAATACAAGCATAAATCATGTAGATTAAACTGTTAAGATTTTTAAAGAAAAGATTAAGCTGTTAAGACGGTTCGTGGTGATTAGAAAAAAATAGTATATCAGAAGTTCAATTGAAGTAGGTGATTTTCGATCGAGAGATAACTTTGATTATCTAACTTCAAATCTCGGAGGGGTTGAAAAGTAATCTTTAAGCAAGGGGGAGATGCTCTTGATCATTCAGGCTCCTCGGATCCGTTGATATTGCATCCCGAAAAGAGTTATGACCCACACCAAACGACATAAGGAACTTGTAGCTATAAAATAGACCTCCAACCTGAAGTCAAATGTCCCATCCAAATTCAGTAAGGTCCAATTCCTGATCTTTTTTTCCTCAGCAATATAGATTGGCTTTTCTTCCTGACCCTCCACCCACGCACCCACCGACCCACCCACCGACGAACTATTCGAAACATCAACTCCTTCTTTTGCAATGACAAATATGATGACATAAAGTAAGCGATGCTGATGAAGATGCCGATGTTAACAATGGCACCTCAAACTGAATTTTCATTCCATCAGCATTGATCAAATCAAAATAACTTTTCATCGGTTAAAATCTTGCCTTTCTAAGAAAAACACCATAGGTTATAAGAAATGGCATTCGGTGTGGTTCTACGATCATGCTTAGCTGTGACATGTACCAGCAGTTATTTCAAGCGCGTTAGGCAACCAGTGCTAGGCTAGCACCGAAATAATACTCCATGGATGAAAAAGAAAGGGATGCAGAATAATGTTTAAAAAATGACTCATGAGTAGTCACAACTCTTTGTCCATGTGACCTATTCTGGCCAATCCATTATGGACAGAAAGGTGAGTTTGCATCATCACTAAAGCAAGATCAATGTACTGGAGACACATCATATATAGGTGCAATTGGATATTAGTACACACAAGATGATGTCTCATAGTCATAAAAAAACACTGGTAAGATGACGCAAAAAATGTCGGCAACACCAGACTGTCATTTGAATGGAAAGAAAAGGCATTTGCCTTTGAAAGGCAGAGCTCCTGCCCTTTTCTTCAAAAAAAGACAAGGCAATTGCTTGCTATTGCTAGGAGTTGTCCCTTCAGGGTAGGAATGGGAAGGATTGCACCCGTGGAAGAGCAGAGATACTCCATTGTCAATAATGCAATCTTCTAGAACAAAGATAGTAAACTTTATCAACCTTTTTACGCCATTGTGAACAATACAGCTTCAATTCTTATGCCCTAAGAAAGTATAAAGCAGCTAATGGCAAGACCGTTAAAAATCTAACGACTGAAAAAGCAAGAGAGCAACCAATAATTAAGAAGGGATGCGAGATCACAAAAGCTGGCTAACCTTATTCTCAAAGAGGACGGAGTTATATCCTGCATTCAGCTTATTAATCATCTGATGACTGCTGCTTGAAATAAGAATCGGAAGAGATAGGTAGAAGGTCACTTCACTACTGTGATGCAACCAAAAAGAAGTTCACTGCAAACCGAATTAGAAGCACAAATTAAACTATTCATGTGGACTAATCCTGAATTTATCCGATCATTGGTAACCGAAAGTTGATCGTGAGGAGTACTTGCAGCGGACTTAAAGACAGCCAATCCACCTAATGATAAACCACGAATGCATATATATAAGGTAACTTATCATGTCCATTTTGAATCAACAACACCCTCCTTGGAGAATTTAAACGGTGCTTCAATCACCGGCCGCTGTCAGGATCACCCTCATGTTTCAGTTACAAATTACAATCCAATCAATATGCAGCCCACTACATACAGTAAAGATCACGCAGCACGACAAATACTCATCTGTAAGAATTAATACGGACTGGGTCTAATTTTTATTTCTAATTAATTCCTAGAGAATCTCAAAGGCTCATGTGCATGTGCTAAAATTGATTAGTCTAGTCCCACATGAAGAGTTGAAGGGGAGTTACACCACTTTATAAGGTGAAACGTGGTAACCCCCTTGTGGAATTGGAGAAAGCCAACACACGCGCGCTCGCTCGCTCGCCTCGCTGTGCGGTGTGTGTGTGTGTGTGTAGCTTGTGTAGCACACGTCGAATGCGTGCACGTTTTCTTTATCTATTCAAAATCAAACGCACCGACTCAAGTAATGGCGATGCAGTTCGATTACGGTGTGTGATAACCGGTTTGCATTTGTTGATGGCAACCATTTCCTCTAGTCTCTGCCTCTTCGTTTTGGGTTTTGGCTATTCTGAGTGGCTGCTCGATTTCTTTGTCTTCTCCAATTCACTCCACGAGAGACTCGAAAGGATCCACGAGTTTATTCTTTATTGTGTTGTGATCTCCATCCGACAAGTCGCGTGTGCAGGCCGAACAGGAGAGCGAGCCTCGGAACCCCGTCCTGAAGGTTTGTCACAGCGAGGCGAATAAGGTTTTAGGAGCGTTCAGCGCCGCTTGCTCATTCTTATTGTCTTCATCTGATCGCTGCTTCGGATCCTCTGCTTCATCTGCGCGACTACTACTACGACGTCCACTACGCCATGGTGAACGACGATCTCACCAACACTTCTTCATTGTTAGTCTCTCTGGTTCGGGTATATCAATCTCTTACTTGTTGTTTGTTTATCTTTATTATCTATTGTTATCTTGAACACTGAGATAAGAATACTACTTTCTGTTTTTCTGAAAATTAGTATGATTATGGTGTTCATGTCTGTTTGCTTTATGAAAAAGTCTAGAGTATTGTCCATGATTCATCTAGTATATTTCTGGATTAAAGTACTTCGAAAAATACTTATATTTTCATCAATCCAAAAACCTTATTATAGTCATTTTTTGTCAACTGGCTTTGCTGCTGCGCTCAAACCCTCTGAGCTCGATGGTGCGAACTACAAGAGGTGGCGCACCAAGATGGTGCTTTGGCTAACTACCATGAACGTTTTCCATGTGGCAAACGGCAAACCTGAAGGAACACTTACTCTGAGCAGGGAGCGGCGTTGAGGTGCGATAACCTTTTAAAGGTCTTTGTGGTTAGCGTTCTTGGTGAGAAGTTAATCGATGCATACATGGTGATTAAAACTGGGAAAGAGATGTGGGATGCACTCGAGGCCAAGTTTGGGGTTTTGCTACTTGAAAGAGGAAGCTTGGCAATAATGCCTCTCGCGACAAACTTGTCCGGTAACACACATTTGAAGTGCTCAAGTTCTGTGGCCATGGATTGTATCTCATGAACCTGCTCAACTACAGAATGGACATCAACCATTCTATAGTCATGATATTGCTCCATAAGATACAGTTCACTAGCTGCATCCGAAACCCCAAACTTGGCCTCGAGTGCATCCCACATCTCTTTCCCAGTTTTAATCACCATGTATGCATCGATTAACTTCTCACCAAGAACGCTAACCACGACACCTTTAAAAAGGTTATCAGCAGCCTCGAACGCTCGCTCTTGTTCAGGAGTAAGTGTTCCTTCAGGTTTGCTGTTTACCACATAGAAAACGTTCATGGCAGTTAGCCAAAGCACCATCTTGGTGCGCCACCTCTTGTAGTTTGCACCATCGAACTCAGATGGTTTGAGCGCAGCAGCAAAGCCAGTTGACGAAAAATGCATATAATAAGGTTTTTGGATTGTTGAACATATGAGCATTTTTCGAATTACTATAATCCAGAAATACACTAGATGAATCATGAACAATATTCTAGTCTTTTTTATAAAGCAAGTAATCATGAACACCATAGTCATACGAATTTCCAGAAGAACGGAAACTAGTATTTCTATCCCAGTGTTCAAAACAACAACAGATAATAGAGCTAAACAAATAAAATGTGTTAGAAAGATGTACCCAGAACCAGTAGATGGAACAGCAGCAGAAGTGTTGATGAGGTCGTCGTTCGCCATGGCGTAGTGGAAGTCGTGGTAGTAGTCGTGCAGATGATGTAGAGGATCGGATGATGACGAAGCAGCGATCGGATGAAGACAAAGCTACGAAGCAGCGAGCAGTCGCGCGAACGCTCCCCAAAAAACTTATTCGTCCTCGCTCGTGCAAGCCTTCAAGGACAGGGGTTCCGGAGGCCTGCTCTCCCGGTTCGACCGTACACGCGCCTTGCGGGATGGAGATCACCAGACACGACAGCAACAAACTCGGGGATCCTTTTCTTAGTCTCTCGTGGAGTGAATTGGAGAAGCCGGTAAAACTGAGCAGTTCACTGTTCTTGTAATAGCCAAAACCAAAAACGAAGAAGCAGAGACCAGAGGAAACAATTGCCATCAACGGTGCAAAGCCATCACGCACTGCAATCGCACCGCACGCACGACGGCTCGGAAGGGCGGCGGCGGCGCAGCGTGTGTTGGCTTTCTCCAATTCCACAAGGGGCTACCACGTTCCACCTTATAAAGTGGTGTAACTCCCCTTCAACTCTCCATGTGGGACTAATCAATTTTAGCACGTACACATGGGCCTTTGAGATTATCTAGGAATTAATTAGAAATAAAAACTAGGCCCAACCCGTATTAATTCTTACACAATAGACTGAACCACTAGAGAACAACAACAGTCTCTTGATCAGGAGGTGGCCATGGAAATAGTTCCTCACCTTCAGTAATCATGTTGTTCAATTTCTTGCAATGGCATTTGTGTACTGAACTCTTGTCTACTTGTGTAAAGTACACCACCTTCCTCACCATGTACGCTTTTCTCTAAGAAGTGAACCAAATACAGTTGGAGATTATCTGGTGGGTTAGTTTGCAAAGGATGAACAAATGGATCCACTTATTGCCCATCAAAAGTTTCAGCTCTACTTGCGAGTTGCGACCATCCCAGCAAGCGCTCCGTGAAGTTAGCCTTTGGAAGAAGTAGACAAATACCATAGTCATACGAATTTCCAGAAGAACATAAACTAGTATTTCTATCCCAGTGTTCTAAACAACAACAGATAATAGAGCTAAACAAATAAAAGGTGTGTCGGTGTATTAGAACCGATCTTACATAAAGATTGTTTGATTCGGGGGGTCTCCTAGAGATGAAATCACGCAGAGCGATTGACACGGGATTTTTATACAGGTTCAGGCCTTCTCCGGGGAGAATAACAACCCTACTCCTGCGTGTGTATGGTATTGACTGTATTCTTGACAATCAAGCAAGAAACTAAGACTATTACAAAGAACAGTACTTGTGTTTCTCCTTGACTCGCTCTGTTTCGCCCTACCTTTCACCCTCTGATTGATGTCTCTATATAGCCGTGAAGGAGTAGCCGTTTTGTCCTGCGGAAGAGGCGCCTAATTAATCCAGTAATGGGCGCATGATGGCAGTAATTACCGGCGCATTGGCTTCTTCACGCCGTCTGGCAGTTATCTTTCAGAGGTAATGGGGTATTTAAGCACTATTACTACACGGAATAATAGTGCATGTGGACCGTCCGGATTCCTTAATCAATTGGACCCACTCGCTTGTAGGTTTGATTATAAGGTGGTCGTGGTTGACTTGGTCGTAGCAGAACTTACGGCTGGGTACAAGTCGTAGCAGAGCTTACGACTGGATAATAGTCGTAGAAGGACTTACGACTAGGTAATGGTCGTAGAAGGACTTACGACTGGGTAATGGTCGTAGAAGGGCTTACGACCAGGTAGTGGTCGTAGAAGGACTTACGACCATGACATAGTCGTAGTAAGACTTACGACTATGGGGGTGATTGTAGGAGAACTTACAATCACTTGGTAGGCCTCCCCCTTATGAATATAAGGGGTACTTCTGGGGACTACGTGACATCATATTTACCCATAATAAGAATTATAGATAAAAGATAAAATGAGGATTATCAGATCCTCGTCAAGGTGTTAGAAAGATGTACCCAGAACCAGTAGATGGAACAACAACAGAAGTGTTGATGAGGTCGTCGTTCGCCATGGCGTAGTGGAAGTCGTGGTAATAGTCATGCAGATGATATAGAGGATCGGATGATGACGAAGCAGCGATCGGATGAAGACGAAGCTACGAACCAGCGAGCAGTCGCGCGAACGCTCCCCAAAAAACTTATTTGTCCTCGCTCGTGCAAGCCTTCAAGGACGGGGGTTCCGGAGGCCTGCTCTCCCGGTTTGACCGTACACGCGCCTTGCGGGATGGAGATCACCAGACACAACAGCAACAAACTCGGTGATCCTTTCTTAGTCTCTCGTGGAGTGAATTGGAGAAGCCGGCAAAACTGAACAGTTCATTGTTCTTGTAATAGCCAAAATCAAAAATGAAGAGGCAGAGACCAGAGGAAACAGTTGCCATCAACCAGTGCAAACCGAAGCCATCACGCACCCGCATGGCACAGCACGGCTCGGCGAGCGAGCAAGCAAGCGCGCGCGTGTTGGCTTTCTCCAATTCCACAACGGGGCTACCACGTTCCACCTTATAAAGTGGTGTAACTCCCCTTCAACTCTCCATGTGGGACTAATCAATTTTAGCACGTACACATGGGCCTTTGAGATTATCTAGAAATTAATTAGAAATAAAAACTAGACCCAACCCGTATTAATTCTTACACAATAGACTGAACCACTAGAGAACAACAACAGTCTCTTGATCAGGAGGTGGCCATGGAAATAGTTCCTCACCTTCAGTAATCATGTTGTTCAATTTCTTGCAATGGCATTTGTGTACTGAACTCTTGTCTGCTTGTGTAAAGTACACCACCTTCCTCGTCATGTACGTTTTTCTCTAAGAAGTGAACCAAATACATTGATTCATCTCGTCGAACACCTTACATTGGTGGTTGTTAGTTTGCAAGTATTTTGGATGTACAAGATTAGAATACGAAGCTTGTATCGTATAAAGTCTTGGAAGTGCGAGTCCGAAGGACTTAGAAGCCGACAAGATTGAGGAAGACCGTGTTGTTAAAAATCCTCCGCCCACCAAGGTATTCTCGTAGCAATCTCAATTGAGACGCTCGTTGACTTGCAGACGCTCTCGGTGGAAGAACTCACCGGACGACCAAGGCGAAGTGCTCGAACAAGACAACACCGACGGCGTATTGACACCACTCCTCACAAGGATGAGTAGCATGAAGCAATAAATGGCTTCAAAAGAGCCCTTGGTGCTTTTTACAAAATTAGGAGGACGACCGTGACTCATCACCATGGGCGTGGGCGTGCGAGGCGGAGGATGGAGATTGGGCTAGGCAAGACGATGGTGAGATAACAAGTCACATATCAAGTGCTTTAAATGATAAATACGGTCACTTGCAGTGCAGATAAAGTGCTTCAATCTTCAAAATAAGCACTATGCTTCGGATTGCCAAAACAAGAAGAAGAACGAGGAGGTAAACCTCACTCGAGCTATTGAAGATGATGAGCCACTCGCGCTCTCCTTATGTGTCAACGAGAATGCGCGGTCATGGTGATGTTGAACGAGGAGAACGTAGTTCCTAAACTATGCAAGAGGAGGCAACCATGATCATACCGATGAGTAGTACTTAGACAATGGAGCAAGCAATCACATGACGGAGATCGCTCCATGTTCCATGAGCTTGACGAGAAGATCCAAAGTCAAGTTTGGCGGCATCCTCAAAGTCCATGCCCAATTTCAAGTATAGAGCATATTTCAGAATTTCTTCAAGAATCAATGCACATGGCTGACAGTTTGGTCCTCCCATCAGCCTTTGACAACACACCTCTTGCTTTCTAATTACCAACACGAGCATGTCAATACCAGGATCCCAAGGCCTATAAAAATTTTCTCAAAGCTTGTAAACCGGTTTACATGAAGGACACCGAGGAGCCAGTGGAATTGGGGAGTAGAGTCGACTTGGTTGAATTATCATCATCTTCTTGCTGGAACCATGTCACCTCCATGGCACTATACTCAGGGGTACTAAAACCAGAAGGCGTCTCCACACTCAAGCAATTTGTCCCAGCACTAAGTGGAGCGCTTTCCATTCCATATTTCATCATGCAAGACAAAGGGAGAGAGGCTTTGCCCCAATGGCGATATTTCATCAAACACATGTTGGTCGTGGGAGTCAACCACCAGTGGGTGTGCCGATCTGAGTTCATCCAGTGCGAGACGCACAAGCGTTGGGTTGTGCATGGCTCAGATGCAAAGCACAAGCGGTAGGGCGATATCGGTCCGTAAAAAAACGGCGTGAACCGGTATCGGTCCGTGAAGGAACGCAGCGCATGAGAGTGCAGGTAAAAGAAGACTTGAAAGTTCAAGTGCGCGAGAAGATCGGGGTGATCAAGGTGAAGAAATAAGATTAAGGGGTGATTGTTGGATTTAATCTTATTTAGAAAGTATTTTGGGTTTTAATCTTGTACAAGATTAGAATACGAGAAATAGAAGAGCTTGTATCGTATAAAGTCTTGGAAGCCAAGTCCGCAAGGACTTAGAAGTCGAGTCCGCATGGATGTCCCGGTCCGAGTCTTGTGGCATTTCAACAAAACACCAAGTTATGTAGCATGAGTCAATAAACGGAATACAAAAAGGACCCATGCAAGACCAAAGTCTGCCACTTGCCGGGTCACGTCAAGGAAAGTGCCACCTCCATCATCCCAGCGGAGCCAACGCAAAGACAATCTTGCTATCCTTCACGAATTTTTACGGGCATCTCGTCGAATCGAGCAAAGAAGATCAATAAACTTCATGGTGTCCAACTTGGTGGTAGAATCGTCGCAGCCAATGTAGAGATCCTCGATGTCATTGCGGATGGAGTTGATGATTGGGACATCCGCCTTAGAAACCCCTTCATCCTTGACCACCGAGACCACGTCGTCATGAACCGAGCTGTTGTGCTTGCTCTTCATAGCCCAGCGCACCGGACGACGAGTGATGTACACCCGTGACACCTACTTGACGATGCTTTGGTTCATGCCTTTGTGTTGTGTAGACGGAACGACATCAGCTATCTTGAGAGTGAGTGGGGCGACACTGACGCCAGTCGTGCATGGGATGGCGCCAGCAAGCGAAGAGGTGATTGTGGCTGCGTAAGTGTTCGTGGACGCCGCCGACGCAGCAACAAGGGTGGACTCGGTCGTCGGCTCGTTGGCGTTATGGATGAGGCATGGCGACGTCTAGCACTTGGCGGGTGTCATCGTGGAGCTGCTTATGGGAACTACTGAGTAGTTGGATGTCCATCTAGCATCGGCCATGCATCGCTTCTTGTGCTTGAGCAGCTTCCTGGCATGATTGAAAGGTGATATGCCCTAGGGATGAATATGATCATGGAGATGACTATATCATATCTATATTTATAATTTATAAAATTTGTTCATTGAATGAATTATTATTTATAAAGATTAATAAGTATGTGGCTTGTTGTTGTAGCTCTTTGATAGTTATATGATGTCATTCTAAAAGTATCTTTTGTCGGATGACAATAGTTGGGACACTATTGGTTTATCAACCAAAATATGTATTGATTGATGATCATATTTCACTGATCATACATACGAGGATATCAAATCAATAATGTGAGAACATGATGTTGGATTGACTCACCTTGAAACACTATTGAAATTATTATGATTTTATATGTCATCAGTTAGTCTCAAGTAATGATGTTGTATAATCCTAAAACCTGATATTAACATGGTTTTCTACATGTATAATAGTACACTTAGAAGTTGTCAAACGCTACATGTGTAACACTACACTCTAGGTAGTTATAGAGGTAGCTTTCGGATGTACTATGAAACATGCATAGGGATGTGATAAGTCGGATATGAGATTTTCCCCTCCTAACATATAGGAGATATTTTTGTACCTCTCGATGTGGTCTGATAAATAAAGTGCATAGCCGTGCCACTAGTGGTCGAAGGGTTGACTACACAAATTTATCTGTCACTAGATCGAGAAATTATTAAACAATACATGGATGACAAATATCTCATCTAGAGTTCAACCAGATATCGTGAGGTAAAAGGAGTATATGCAAGCATGTCGTTCAATCCGACAAGATACAAACTGATCGTATGGAGATATGGATTGGCCGTGAGCTGGTCGTGCATGATTACTAACTAGGCGGCGAACTAGTTGTAAGGTGTTACTAATTGGTTGTGACTTAACGTGAACTGGTCGTACGGAGATACGAGCTGATCGTAAGTGACGAGGATATGACCGCGATCATATTGCATAAGGTTCATTTGATATAATATTTATGTGTATTTTAGAATCGTTATATCTTTCTAGGAACCGCTAACGATTTGTGGTCAGAAAGGAGTTTCCGAGTCACAACCGATTACGCATGAACCTACAGGGTTACACACTTAATGGGTTGAAACAAACAAGTTCGGATAGGATCCGTTACAGGCTCTTTTATAAGGGGATGCATGGAATTGTTGGGACGTAAAAGTTGTACCACCAAAAATCTAGTCACTATCTCCCCAAGGGCTCTATCATACGTGCTAGTGCTAGCACACTGGCGAACGACGTTCCATCCCTGAACGTGTGGATACTGTAGAGGCGCTGCTGCAATTGTTGGTGCGCTGATCGAGGACGGTCCACGACCTACGTAATGAACATGATTGGTTGCTGGAGGAGACGATCGGTGTTAAGGACGTTGGACGGTCGAATACGACCACTACATCGATGCGCACGATCTGTCAAGACCTCCTTGCACGTGATGTTGCCCACGTCCGCCGGGCCTTCTTCCATCACCTGCAGCCCCTCCTCATCCGCAGTTGGGGGTTTGCAACACCATTGGAGGCAGTGATTGGGCCAAGAAAGCTGTAGCTTCACCATTGCATGGGATTCATGAGATTGGACAGTTAGTCGATGAGGATTGAGGAGAATATTGCAGTCGTGCTAGTAAACGGTGCCATCATGTAGGCCAGGAGGAGTTGGAGCTCTAGGGGAGGTAGCAACAGTCGCACCGCAGAGCGGGAGAGTCGACGGCACGGGCCCAAGAACACCGCACATCCGACTGGTGGAGTTGCACACGTCCTGATATGAAGCATTGTATTTATTAGCACAAGGCACACATTAAATCATTTAACCGTAAGCTCGACAGGGAAGTCTGTCCACAATGTCGTTAGGTGCCTTCTTGGTCAGGAGACAAAAGATACCGTAGCTACTGGTAAATAAAAGCTACGTACATGCATGATTGCCTCACCTGTGCGAGCCTATGCAACATATTGGAATTTCTGTAGATTGAAAGCAGCTTATCGGCAATGTGAGGAGGCGCCACAATGGGCTAGCCATCGACTATATCGAGTGGCCGAGGGGTTGGTTGTCACATTCGCTCCATCCTTAAATACCCCTTAAACTCTATGTTGCGACTAATCGTAGATTTGCATGGCTCCCTGCAGAGAGAGAGAGAGAGAGAGATCTATCTTATTTTAATGTCGTTTGTTTAGATCAGGACTTATATTTTGCAAGTGTTGTAAAGCAAACTGATGATACTACAGTATTATGTTAGCCTTGCTCCCTTGCATGTGCAAGTAAGCAAAACTTCAGTTTTTTTTTTGTAAATTAAGAAGCACAATAAAACTCTGCATGCAAGCAGAAAGAATGGTTTTTTTTTACATGGGAGAATGTGATAACGACAGGATGAATGTCTAGAGAAATAAAGTTTTTTTTACATGGAGAATGTGATAACGACAGGATGCCCTCCAAATTCATCACAAGTACGAGTATTGTGGTCAAGTTAAAAATAAAATTGGCTAGAATATAGTTTTGGGAATACTTTGGTTCTCATTTATACAAATTGTAGGGTATTATAGCTAACATAAAAAAATCCATCGCAAATTACCTCCAGGACAGCAGAGGCGTGACGCAAGTGGCAATGGAGCCCAGCCGAGCATTCGAATGGAGCTAAAGACACGGTGCGGCCCGAGTAAGGCGGAGAAGACGCGATGTGGGGCTACAACGGAGCTAGGCCAGGCGTGATGGCGGTAGAGCCAAGGGCGCGACAGCGCAAACCGAGTCCGATGACGGTGACTCGACGTGCATGGATAATACGCTCTCTTTTTTTATGAAATTTTTTATAATTTAATCTTTTTTAAAAAATAATAATAATAAAGATAACACCTCTCTTAACTTTATTTTAAATTAACCTCTCGATCACGCCACAACACGTGATCAACAGCATGTTATTATACCACGGAACTTAACGTAGCAAATAAGTGTTGTCACACCGCCTTCTTGACGTGACAGAACTTAGCTAAAAACTAAACGTATGTCAACTCGGAAGGCTATCGTTGCAGTTTTGGTCATACTATGGTAGGTCAGAATTGAAAAGTTAGGAAGTGGTTATCTTTAAAATACTTTTTAAAAATAGATTAAATCATAAAAAAAGGTTAATAATTCGTAGCAAAGCACGAGCATCTAGCTAGTAGTGTTATAATTTACCTAATGATAGTATTAGCACATATGGTTTCTCTACTATCTTGGTACATAATCTGCTTGGATCAAAGTTATGGATCTCTTTTTTTTTGTAGAAGCAATTCTTTCTTGCAGAGAACCTATTTATGTACTAAGAGTAGGTTGATAACTTACTGTGGCAGGTATTCTCCCTAATAAGGCGGATATCTCCGATCCAACTTGAAAAAAACAATAGATATTATCGATGAATAGAAACACGTCTTGCTTATTAACATTTCAAAAATATTCTGCCATAGTTAGGACAGTTAAACCAACTTTCTCATACAAGCTCCCTACGATTCATTCATTTAACTATAGAGTAGAGCTACCCAGGGAAGAAAAACCAGCCAGATACCGGCGATTACCGGTGGGGTCCAGGAAAAGGAAAACCAACCGATTTTTCCCGGTTTGATTGGTTCAAATTCTAAATTTTGAATTTTGGTTAGTTTTTAAGAAAATTCAAACAAAATTCATCTAAATTTTTTCCAAGAAATCCAGGCCAGCCGGTTTTTTTTTCCCGACCGGCGACCGGACTTTTCCTGGAACAGGTTTTGGATCCCAGGAGCTACCTTTGATTCCTTAAAAAAAATCACACAGAAACTCAGAATGCATCACATCAAGGTGCCCCTACCCTTTCCGCGCCGAAGCAGAGAATCACGTGCCACTGTGCCCAAATTTTCGAGCAGCAATTTTGTGGCAAAGGGGTCTATAATGCAACTTTAGACACCAACTCATCTAGTTACCGTTTTTATATAAATAAAACATTTTATAGTTAACAGTGCAGAATTTCTAATGCTAGCTTACCACAGTTTTGTACATATTTTTTTAATTGCTGTATAAAAGTTTCACTAAAAATGTTTTTTTTTAAAAAAAATGCATCTACCTCCAGGGGTACAACTGCTTTTGGAATGAACTACTGAAAACTGGAGCTAGAAATTGCACCCCAGAGTTCGAGCGCAGAAAGCAGGAGTAAACAGACAAGACGGCAGAAACCAACAGGCAGCAACAGCTATATTGTTTAAGCCAGCTACCCCAAGGGTAGCACTTAGCAATTCAGAGTAGATTACTTCGACCATTCAAGCTAAATCTGCAGTTAGATAAGCTAGCTTTCGCAACTGAAGTTCTACCAGGGGGGCCTAGAGTGAACACGGCACATACTAAAGGTTTTTATATATTCGCCATTCGGTACAACCTGATTTCAGTGAACATCCAAACATCAAAGAAACCATGTTGTGGATTCTGCATTTCTTGATCAGCAGCATATCTGTTTAATATTCAGGAGGCAATTGAGATCAATAAGAATGGTGAATAATCAAGATAGAGACGTGATTCAAGGGGCTGCATAAGGATTACCTGAGTAGCTCCATTGGAGAATCACTTGGGAGCTTTAATGTTAGCAAGAGCAGTAAGAGCCTCCATGATTGGGCCTTCATTGACGGACCTAGTGGCCTGTGTAAATAAATTTGAAATTTGCAAGACTAAGCTGTTGTAAACTCAAGATATAACAGATTTGGAAAAACAATGGAAGAGCCTGACCCTGAGGGATGGTACTAGTGCATAAACCTCTTCAATGGTCTCAGGCCCAATATTCGCTATCAAGCATATCTGTTACAAGTACACCACGCCGTTGTATGTTGAGATGAGGGAAATCAGACACAATGAAGGTAAGAAAAGCCAGAACAAAAAGATTACAAACCTCGCCGTCATTAACACCACATTTTTTAAGAGGACTACAGCTGCTAGTCAAGGAACTGAGCTACTAAAGTGCTTTCTTGATGAAAAAATGTAACTGTATAATAACATGCAAGCTCTAATGGCTTTCAATCAAAACTAAGGATACTCCAGGGCTTGTTTCACAGACTTTGCAGTTGTGAAATGATTACCATCTTTTGCATACTGGAAAGCTTTGTCGAATGACCTGCAGATGCAACAAGAGTAAAAGTAGCACACAGCTAACAGACTGGAACACAAGACAGGAACAAGATTAGCATGATAGAACAAATTCAAAACAACAAACATTCTTACTCAGGAATTTTGATCTTTGGGTCCTCTGATAAGATAGCCATATGCTCGTGAATTTCTTGCAATAGTTCAGCTGCTTCACAGTTCATTAACATTCTAGAATTTGGAGGAATATCTGCAACCAATTATAATAGCAAAAAGATTATTTAGACGCCTGTAATTAGTACATGGAGCAGGTAGAGGGATTAGATTGCAAATTTTTGTTTATACAGAAGGGCTCGAAGAAATCAGATGTGCCCATTCAAAATGATGTAAAACATAACAACCCCCAACGCATAATTTTTTTTTCAAATATATAAACTACTGAAATTTCACAAATTGTAGTTTTTTTAGTATTAGAAGTTTTACTATAATACAAATAAGCTGCAAGAGAAACAGAGGATATTTCACTGAAGGGAGCTGACCAAGCTCAAGCTTTAGGTCTGCATCGGACTTTGTAGGCATTGCATTTGATGCAGAGCCCTTCCCGCCTTTGCCAGCACTATATGTCGTCCCTCCTTTGCCAGCTTCTCCTAAAAAGTAAATAGCACCGGAAGATAATACATGAAAGGAAGAAATGCAAGACAATAGAAAGGTAAAGATCCTGATCTATTGTGTGACTGCTTCATTACAAATTTCCAAGATTTTCAGCAACTTTTGAATGGAAGAATGTTTAGCACAACTGTGCGTCCATACCTTT
This sequence comes from Hsuehochloa calcarea, assembly GCA_036346395.1. Taxonomy (NCBI): domain Eukaryota; kingdom Viridiplantae; phylum Streptophyta; class Magnoliopsida; order Poales; family Poaceae; genus Hsuehochloa; species Hsuehochloa calcarea. The sequence continues at coordinate 60,326,212 of CM070596.1, forward strand.
AGAAAAGGATGAAGGCTTTCCACCAGTTTTTAGGCTCTCAGATGCAGCCTTCCCATTTGACTTGGAGTATATGGGAGTCACTTCTTCTACAAAACCTAAAAACAGGCAGTGGTATATAAGGTTCTTGTTAGTTTCAACTATGGCATCATATTATTCATATTCACTTATTCAGTAACATTCAACTGTCCTGTTAATTTTAGAATTTAGTTATGTACTGTGGTCACATATTTCACTTTTATCAAAATACTGCATAGCAATTACGACATAGGCAGATCAATATTACCACCTGTTATGCACACCCATGAATTGTGATTCAAGAGTGGCTTGCAGTACACTTGCATTATAAATGAAATGATGTGTGCATCACACTAGCGTAATGGTAATCGGCATCTATATGAATAGATAGTCAATGGAACTTCTGCAAATAAAACCAAAGGGAAAGTAAAACATGTTATGTATTTCTTTGCCAACATTTTTCTGTAGCAATTGATCAGTCCTATGCAAGCTCACAAGAATAGTAGGCAGCAACCACCGGAGGGTTGTGGAACTCTTCTAGTCAAATGATTAAATCCAAACACAAACGGCCATTTCAACCGTAACTTTTTTCTCTCTTACAAAATAATGCCCTTGAGTATGTTGGGTTAATCTTGTTGCATACCTGTATTGCATGAGTTTGCATGTAACGTTAGTGGTTTGCTTCAGCTAGTCACAGGGCAGTTGTGATCCGAACTAAGCGGCTGGAGGAACGAGTCTTGGAATAAACAACTGTGTAGTCTGTTAGTGCATGCATGCATGAAGTGGTCAAGTTAGTGGCCGAGTCATCTGGATCATGCGTGAGTTATGGTGGCGTTGTTGCCTATCTGTGTGTATTTATACTTCGGTTGTTAGTGAACCCGAGAGGCAATACACAGAGAAACAATTGTTTCAGATGAGAGTCCAGTTCTCGCGTGTGTTTTCTTTCCTCCACCGAAGGGGTTGCCTCAACTGAGTCCCAGTTCACTACTGGTTCTTGCGTGTGTTCTAGAGTCCAGATTGCTGAGTATTCAATGCGTGTGTGTGTGTTCTAGGCAAAGCCAACAATTGGAATACAGAGAGCGTGTGTGTGTTCTAGGCAAAGCCAACAATTGGTATCAGAGCTCCTAGGTTCATACCCAAGATCATGCCGCGCTCGTCGGGGAGTGTGACCGGCGACGAGGCGATGTCAAGAACACCGGCGAGGGAGGGATTTGTGACCCTCCATTACCCCATGCTCACGGAGAGCAATTACGGGGTGTGGGCGGTCAAGATGAAAATCATCATGCGTCGCGCAAGGAGTGTGGCGGCGGTGGAGGCAAAGAATTGGTCGATGAGAAGAAAGACCAGATGGCTCTGCCGCCATAGTCCAAGCCGTCTTAGAGGTCGTTGTGATGGCCATATCCGAGAAGGAGGCGGCAAAGGAGGCTCGGGATGCTCTCAAGGAGATGCGGCGTCGGTGAAGATCGCGTCAAGAAGCGCGCACAAACTCTCAAGAGGAGTTTGAGCGTATGTACATGGGGGACTCGGAGACAATCAATGAGTTCGCCCTAAAGCTCACCACCACGGTCAACGAGATACGTGCTCTCGGTACCAAGGTGGAGGAGAGCGCCGTCGTGGAGAAGCTTCTACGCTCTGTCCCCGACAAATTCCTATCCATTGTAAGCACTATTGAGCAATGGGGCGATGTATCGGCTATGTCGGTGATGGAGGCCATCGGACGCTTGAGGGCGTACGAGGAGAGCTTGAAGGGGCGGCGACGCGACAAGGAAGAAGGAGAGCACCTACTGCTCACGCGCGCCGAATGGGAAGCCAAAACCGCTGAAGAGAAGAGGAGCGGCGAGGACTCCGACAGTGGCACAAAGAAGAATGGTGGCTGTGGTCATAGTCAAGATGGCGGCAAAAAGAAGCACCGGGGTAAGTTCGACAAGTCGAAGATCCAATGCTTCAATTGTCGGGAGTTCGGCCATTTCGCGTCCGAGTGCTATGAGCCAAAGAAAGAACGTGCATATTTCGCCGCGGTGGATGCGGATGACGAGCCGGCGCTACTATGAAGCTCGGCGTGGAGGTACTCGAATAATGACAACAAGCTTAAGGGGGTGATTGTTGGGTTAATCTTGTTGCATACCTGTATTGCATGAGTTTGCATGTAACGTTAGTGGTTTGCTTCAGCTAGTCACAGGGCAGTTGTGATCCGAACTAAGCGGCTGGAGGAACGAGTCTTGGAATAAACAACTGTGTAGTCTGTTAGTGCATGCATGCATGAAGTGGTCAAGTTAGTGGTAAGTCATCTGGATCATGCGTGAGTTATGGTGGCGTTGTTGCCTATCTGTGTGTATTTATACTTCGGTTGTTAGTGAACCCGAGAGGCAATACACAGAGAAACAATTGTTTCAGATGAGAGTCCAGTTCTCGCGTGTGTTTTCTTTCCTCCACCGAAGGGGTTGCCTCAACTGAGTCCCAGTTCACTACTGGTTCTTGCGTGTGTTCTAGAGTCCAGATTGCTGAGTATTCAATGCGTGTGTGTGTGTTCTAGGCAAAGCCAACAATTGGAATACAGAGAGCGTGTGTGTGTTCTAGGCAAAGCCAACAGAGTACAACATGAAGTGTTCTTAATGGTGACCAAAATAATTGCCAGGGATGTAAGACAGAAACCTCATTACACGTGGAGGACAGAAACCTCATTATACGTGGAGGAGATGAGTGATATTTTTCTTACAAAGAAAATACTAAAGGATGTGCTCATGGGGCAAACTCCTGATAGTTTTTCAGTGTAATAAACTATCTTCAGAGAGAACAGCAGTCAACACAACTGAGTTGGCATACCCACTACCCAGAACCAGAATGTGAAGTGCTCAATCATAAAATACAAGCACTAAAAGAATTAAGGTTTTTAAAGATTTGATGGAATGAAGAATTGTTGCCTGGAAACTGTTAGGTCATGAAATTGGATAGTATTGTAACCTTCAGAGTCCGAATCTGAACCAATAGTGACAAGTGGAATATTTGCAGAACTGTTCTGCCTTCCATTCGGTGCTCCTGTAAGAAGAAAGATCCATAAACAGATCTGTCAGGCTCTCAAAACATGCCTGATAAAGCTCAACTTCTCAAAACCTACAGCATTCATTCTGATGAAGCTGTAAATTCAATAATTCATCATATGACAAGAATACAAAATTACATGACAAACAATGTACCATAAGATCCTTAGTTGCAATAATCTTTCCCAATAGACATAAGTAGTTAAGTACCTTCCTTCAATCACCATGAGCATACACACATCTGATACTTCACAATAGGCATATACATAACTTTCTAATTTAGTTTGCATGTCGGATCAGAGGGTCTTCCTTTACCCAAACAAAAAAGCTCGGGTTAGTGGGATGGCAATGGGTCCCCGCTCCCCGGCAACGGAACTCCCCTATTAGGGGATGGGTACAGGGAGATTTTGTCCCCGCTACCTTATATGGCATGGGACAGGAATGCCTCCCCCATCCCCGCTATACACTCGTATACACGTAGATTGATACATCTACATGTCTAAAATATAGGTATTTTGTCTCCGGACTAATATATTTTGGTATAAACTATAAAATGTATAGTATATAACCCATCTAGTCATGTGTTAATAAATTTACGTATTTCTACATAATCATATGATAAATTTATGAAATTATCTCAACATCGTTCAAATTTAGGTTTTTATTGGGGCCTATTCCCCACCAATTCCCTGGTGGGGATGGGTACGGGAGGGAGATCTCCCCGGTAGCTAAATAGGGAGTGGGCATGGGAGAGCATCCCGCAGGGAATAGCCCCATTCCCATCCCTTACCTACATTAACACGGCAATCCTCTTAGATTTCCAAAAAAAACACGGCACTCCTCTTAGATTTCCAAAAAAAACACGGCACTCCTCTTAAACGATCTTCCTCTGGTATATCAGCCATACTTAAAACAACCCAAATCATAAGCCCTCACACGATGATCACATTGGATCCAAACCTTCTTCTCGTAACACCAATAGTATCCCCTTTTGATCGCCACTCCGTAGGGCCCCACGACAGCAAAACCCTCCGCATCATATAAACCCTAATCCCAAGTCATTCATCTCGGATACTACGTGATTACCACCGGAAGCCCAACACCCACCGGCTTGTTCGGTGGGCTCGCGTCGCTTGAGGGTTGATACGACGACCGAAACATACGGGGAAAAAGGAGGGGGAGGAGGGACGGGACAGCACCTGGCCTGGAGGCGAGGGACTTCCCCTTGAAAGCGGAGGATAAACCTTTCCCTCCCCTGTCCGACATCGGGGCCGCCGGCGGAGGAGGGGGCCGGCGGAGGAGGGGGCGAGCCGGGTGCGGTGCGACGACTGTGCGAGCGCCGAGTGGGAGAGAAGGCGTCGCGGTGTACTGTCGGGTACTTGGGTGTGGCTAGCTCATCGTATTCAGGCGTCGTTCCGTGTAGTTGTACTTGGACGCGAGTTTCGAGACTCCAAACCCAACATCCGATGGTTGGGATGGGCCGGTGGGTCAAGAACTCGAGATGTTGGCCACTGGACTTTAGTCTGGGCCTGCCCACCACACCTTACCTTTTTCTTTCCTTTTTATATTGTACATTTGGATCTAATCTGCATGTCGGCGTATTTTCTGTTGGGCCCACTTGTAAGTAACCATTTGTGCGTAAACGGACGAGACTCTCTCATGGATGGTACTAAAACGTATCCATGCCCGTGTACCCATCGAGCAACACTTTTGCGCCCATGAACGAGCTAGTGGGCACAAAATTAGAACATATCTATCTCTGTTAGGATAATTATCCACAGGTAATCGTTTCCATCCTGACAAACAACCCATCGGCTCCAACTAACCATGTCAAGTGAGCTCCTAGTTTACTAAGGCCAATAAGGGCATCCACAATGCAGTTGGTCAACCGTCGTATCTAATGGCATGTCGTGTAGGATTGGACTGGACTAGAGGTTAGAGAGGAAATTTGTATCTTGCATGAGATACAACTCTCTTACATGGACCAAGACGGGTTAATATACAGCAACAACAAAATGCATCAGAGGAGAAAGTTGTATCTAGACTGTACCTTTTGTAGGGCCTGTCAATCTGGACAAGGGAAGAGCGCCTAGGGAGCAACGCTGCTGCGCCTCAACAATGGCGCCGTCGTGCAAGGGAATCCGCATCAGGGCACCAAGATACATAGCCACGTCGGGGGCTACATCCAGGCACAACGTAGCCAGTCATCAGCATGGGCTGCCACCATTGAGATGCCTCACCATCCCATCGTTCCTTTGTCGCGCCACATGCCACTACACACAACCCCTGATTCAGGCAGACACGGCTTAGATCGAGCAGGATATGAGCGCCGCGGGCTCAGATCGAACCGGATTTGGGTGAGGTTGGCTCAGAGGCAACACAGGGATGGCGGGCGGCGATGATAAGAGGATGGGGAGAGAGGGCGGCGGCGGCGGCGGCGGGTGGCAATGAGAGGAGGGTGGCGACCGGCAGTGAGATGAGAACGACGACGATATATAAGTGAGGGAGAAAACAGGGGAGGGAGGGAAGAGGATATTAGGAAGGAGTAAATGATAGGAGGGGCTGGCTGAGGAGATATAAATAGAAAGGGAAAATTGGCTCCGTGCCACTAGTTAAATCTATAATTCTGAGCATACCATGCTGTGAATATACCACTGTTTTGTTCGATTTCATCTCGGAGTAACACTCCATTTAGATTCCCTTGGTCAGCTTACTCAAGTATGTGCCAACCCAAACTGTGAGCCTAAAGTACAGTTTTAGGATGAAAAGCAGGAGCGACACTCCAAGATGAAAACACACGAAGCAGTGACATATTCATAATAAGGTGGTTTTCAATGGCATTTTTAATTCCATGTTTGCCCAGCAGCATGGAGCCAAGTTTCCCAAATAGAAAATAGTGGCATTGGAACAGTTGTTAGATGCAGTGCACTGGGACAGTTATGTCGAGTGTTTCCTCTAGATGATGTGGAAGGCTTTAAAGTAGTTTTCTTCTTCTTTTTAGAGAGAGCATCCTCTATTTTTTTCGTATACTACCTTTTATTTTGAAACATGGGATTTGTACGAGGTTTTGGCAAACAGTGTAATCCCTAGAAATTTGTCGTGAAACTCCTGCATCACAAACGGGACCAAAAACCTAACTCGACTAGCGTGAAAGAAAATTGTGTATCTTGCGAAATCGACCAAACAGGTAACTTTTTTTGGAAGAAACCAAATAGAAACTTATCTCATCTAAAAAACCTTCCTAATTTGGGTTTATAGTGAACTGTACTACACAACTGCGCTCTCTTTTCTTCTATTTTATTGGAGCATGCTGCTTTTTTAGAAGGAAACAAATACTGGAGCGCATATGTGGCAAATTATTTTGGTTTTATATATATATATATATATATATATATATATATATATATATATATATATATATACACACACTTCATTTATATATGAAAAAGGGTATATAGAAGAAAAAAAAGGCCCCAATGAAATTTTTCATTCAAGTCATATAGGAGTATCTTATAATTGATATTTACAAATACTAAAAGTGATAAAGAAATATAATATATTCATTTAAGTGGTATATTGAAAGTGGAAGTACATATTTCCAAGAGTACGAATCACACACACACATATGGTATGGTACTCCTGGGAGTACGTGCTCTCACTTCTCATATACCACTTAAATCGTATGATGATACATCTTTATCAATTTGAGTATACTCAATAATGATTATAAGATACCTCAAAGTGAGTTCCATTTAAACAATCATTAAAGTCCACGTTTTATAGCAAAATTTATGTATATACTTCTTTTATATATGAAAAGGGTACATAATAAAAATAAAGGACTTCAATGAAATTTTTTCAATCAGTTGAAGTATCTTATAGTTGGTATTTAAATATATTGAAAATGATAAAGAAGTATAATATATATGTTTAAATGGTATATTAAAGGTGGTAGTACATACTCCTAAAAATACGAAACGGACATGTATGTGTATTGCTGCTTTTCTAGTTAGCCCTAGTATTTCTACTCCAAATCAGCAGTTGCCAGTTGGAATGGCCCCGGACCGACCCCATCCACTAGCTCACGAAGAGGCCTGCCCCCAGCCCGGAACAAATAATATTGCCAGCTCGGATAACCTCATCGAGGTAATGACGGCACCAATCACACCATGTCACCATACTCCCAAGGCTAGCTGACGTGGCACAGCATGCCCAAAGTAACCCCCCCCCCAATGTTGTGTTGAAATGATCGACAAAAAGAAAAGGTCGAAAGAGCCCCGCCAAACTATAAAAATTGTACTACGATCTCTTTGCGGGCCGAGGGAAACAAATTCTTCGGGGATGGTCTCACCGGGAAACCCTCCCTGACCGTTCGATCCCCCCACTCTTCTTGCACTGTAGCCCGATGGATGACGGATGTGGAGGCTCCTCTCTTCATAGAAATTATTTTCTTGTGAGAGATAGTGGTAATTCACGTAGATTCATTCTGAATGCATGCCATCTTGCCATGACGAAGGGCGGAACTAAATAGCGACGTTTTTTTTGGCTTTGGACATCGATAATAATCCATTATTATTTTTCAGTTTCGATATACGCCTAAAGCTGCTACATGACAGCGATGGAGATGTGTTTGAAAGGCAAGTGATGGAGATGTTAGACCCCGGCACATCGAGCACATGGCACTGCCAGTGCCAGCCTCCTCAAGCTACTAGGAAATACGTCAGGCTGCGTGCTGCTGCGGCTGACGATTTTATCGTGTGATCGTGTCCTTCTTTGGCTTTGGAAATTTGAGTCCCTGGCTCACATGCAAACAGTTCCATGCTCCGGTACGTTGCACGGCTTCGCCATTTGTACCGGGCGAATGCGACGGGGGAACGGTAGGTGACAAACACGAGCGACGAAAGTACCAGTGGTAGAATTACACGCACAGAAAGCAAACGGTTTCAAGAAACTCTTGTTCTATAGCTACCCTTTTCGGTTTTATTGCCGCTTAGTTTGAACAGAAACACAAGCAGCCACGCTCGTAGGGGGGAAAAAGGGTGCAAAGTTAGGCGGCTGTCCGCTGAAAATCTGAAATAGTCGCCGAACATGCCACGGACTACGCATTACGGAGTCCGGACACAGACGCGCGATCGCGCCTGGTTAATTTTGCCGTCCTGCGGGCTGCGGCGAGGGAAAAAATGAAGGTGTCGCCACCAGTTCAGTACTAGACGGACGGTTACCAATAGGAAGGCCGGCTTGTCAACGCGTAGGGAGTGTCGAGAACCATCGGTGACGAATTCGGTTCGAATAATCATTTGGTAGATAAATATAAAATTATATTAAATAATGTAAGAATAAATAGTATATTAAACACACACAGAGACAAAAGTGTAAAAGGTATTCTTATTCTTTATTCCTTCATCAAGCGATCAACCTTTTACAACGACTAGCATCTTTTATTTATATTCTACAGATCTTGTTAGGGTTTTAGATATGGCACTCACTCATGGACCAGCTGTTGGACTAAGGACATAGTTTTCCAACACTCCACCTTAGGTACTCATCCTCATATGTTCACATCATATGATACGAGTTCTGCTGCGTTGCATGAATTGCGTCATTAAAAACTTTTGCCGATAAACTTTAGAAAAACTCGTTAAGGGAAAAAGAGTACAATCCCCTAAATTTCATTTATGAGATAACTCTTCACATAACTTATCTATACTTATGCAACACAAACTGTATTATATTCATAAATAATAGTGGAGGGTTTGCGTGAAATTCAATCGACACGACTACTGGATGTGGTGAATCGTCCACCGAAGCTGAGCACATTCTCGTGAGACATCGTAGACAATAGACATACGTGCAACCATTTTGAGGAAGTATCGACGAGCATCATAAAATACCTAAATGGACATGACAGGGTTGTATAGGACCGTAAAAGTCTCCCTGGATACGGTCCGGGTATGTAGGTACTTTATCCTTCACTCTCAGAGCAGAAGGTCTAGTAATTAATTTTTCGGTGGCACATGTGGGGCACACAAAATCTTCCTGATCTGGGAAATTCTTTATATCAATATTATATCTATGTGAATTGTTAATTATATTTATCATCATCCTAAGACCTAGGTGGCATAATCTATCATGTCAGAGATAGAAAAGTTCAGAACTTCTAAATATGATTTTAAGGACAGTATAGGCTGCAGGTGTCTTAATATTAGTGTAGTATAGTCCAGTTTCATATAAAGGAAGTCATTCTAATATGTTTTTCCACTTTCTTCACGTTTTGTAATAAGCAGATATTTCTTATCATACTTTTCTTCAGTCTCTATGTGAAAACCATTAGCGCGAATATCCATGAGAGTTCTAGTTCATTATAGGTACACCAAAGTTTTTTTAATGACCAAAGTTGTGCTCATCGGGAGTAATTGTGGCCCTTTCTAAACCTATTATACAAGTATCGCTGTCCGCAATTGTCGTAAAACTACCAACATTCTTGCAGATCGACTTAATTTTTTTTTGTCTATCTCAAGATGATATTTGTTGTGTCGTTATGCGCTAAGCACACTTCCTCCATATAGCGTCACACACGTTCTCATACTTCAAATACGAGAACATAACTTGCTATTATAAATATGAAAAAATCAAGACTTGTAGAGCTTATCACAAGAATTTAATACTTTACTCTCCTAGAGCTTACGACATTATTCAAAGGATAAATAATTCAATATTTTGCTTCAATATGCTCCATGACGATCTTATCCTCTTGGGCAACTATGGTTGCGGCCGCTGCAATATTCAAAGGAGGGGTGATGGGGGCTGCGACTAGGCTGTCCAAATCCATGAGTGCAACTAATGGTTATGTATTCTCCGTGTCTGCAATGGTGAGATGTGCATCATGTTGTGCTTTACCCTTCTTCTTAGACTGAAAAGCATCAATAACGCGCAACCCATGATCTTACCCTTCTTGTCCCTCTCCTTTATGAGAGACTTTTTCACCTTGTAGCTGCTAGCATTGGCTTTATGACCAACATTGCTACTACGCGGCTGTGAGATGCAGTTCTTCCTTAGAACATTATCTTGAGCTTTTGTAACTTGCATGATGTCAATCAATGCGGTATACTCCTTATAGCTGTCTTGACGATAGTAGTGTGCGGATTACACTGCATTCGGGTGAAAAAGGTAGAGAGGATCTTCTATACCTTCTGCTCATCCAAGATTATCTTACCACAGAGTTGAAGACTGGTATAAATTATGTACAAATTCTGCCCATACTGGGCCGGCTTTCTGAACCCTTGGCTCTGTTAAATCGAGGAGACCGACTAGAGTGGGGTGAATAAGTATTTTTAAAAATAACTTTGGCTAAAACTAATTGTTAATGCGGAAGCTAATAACAATTTAGTTTTGCACAATTAAAATCTAAATCAACTAGGCTAGACAAAGTGCACCAACAATATGAATACAATTGAATGAGAGCACTAATACAAAGATATATAAGTAATTAAAGCAAGTAATATAAATTACTCAAAGTAAAGCACAAGAACAAATCACAATAGACACAATGATGTTTTACCGTGGTGTTCAGAGACTTGCCGGTCTCCCTTAGTCCACGTTGAGGTAGGCCCAAACGAATTGGACCGGCTCCACGAATTAAGCCAACACCTCGATCCACTTGGGTTTCCCTTCCTCCACTCCGGAGGTGGTGAGCACCAAACCACTCACAACCACGCCGGGCCTTTCACAAGCTTCTTGAGAAGATCACCGGACACGACGCCTCCACGCCATCTAGGTGTCGACAAACACCAAGAGTAACAAGCCAAACTCCTTGCTTGACTTTCACCACGTGCAACGAATGCACAAGCTCAAGTGGATACAAAATATACCTCTAGATGCAACACATGCAACTAGAGACCTCTCTCCTTGCTCACAAGGTGAAACACATGCACAATTGAGAGGAGAATCTCACACTAGCTCAAGTGAGTGAAATGGAATGCCAAAGATTTTCTCTCAACCGGTCAAGGGGGTATTACAACAAAAACTAGCCGTTGGGAGTAGAAATCCTAAAAAAATCAGGATTTATGGTACTACCGCAGTGCAACGGGCGGTACTACCGTTTTCTACTGTTCATCGGTCGTACGGGTGCATTAACGGCTCAAAAACTAACCGTTAAAGTTTTTTATGCGGTAGTACCGCAGTGCAATGGGCGGTATTACCGTTCGGCGGTAGTATCTCTCTTCTCGGGCGGTACTACCACAGTTCAATTTCAACACAGTCGACACTCGGTAAAAAGATCATAACTTTTAACTCCAATGTCGGAATTGAGTGATCTTGGACTATATGGATAGCTTATTCAAAGGGCTACACAACCCACCTATTTGATTGATCTAAAACACATTTGATCAAATCAAAGGCACATCTCGAAAAAGCCACTGCCATAGTCTAAGTCCAAAAAAATAGCAACAAGTAATCTTAGACCGTGCCAAGGGAAAATGCATGAATCCCAATAATTTGCAAAACACATTTGCAAACTTAGATCATGCCGCAAGGAGTAGGTACATAGACTTCAACCATTTGCAAAACACATTTACAAAGTATAGTCACATGCTACAAGGATTAGATGCATGAGTCTTGGCTATTTGCAGAAAATAGCATCATACCACGGTGAGCTAGAGCGAGCGAGATTGAGTATCAACATATGATGTGACTCAAGCTACTAGATAAATCCCTCTTAGTAGTATGACAAACCTATACTAGCAATCCGGTCTTCCAAACAAACACAAAGACCGGTAAAATACTAGGAATACATCCTTAGCCCTAGCTAGTCATACCTTTACCTTGAGCATCTTCTTGAAGCTTGATGACACACATCTTCATTTCAAGTCCAGGTCATCGTCTTGACATGCATCAACCCATGATGCATCCTTTACTTGACCTCCATCAACACATGATGGGACTTCTCTTGACTTGATAATCAACTCATGATCCTCTCCTCTTTGAGATCTTGATATGCATCAACACATGATGCATTATCTTCTTGAATTTTGACTTGATGACGATCAACTCATGGTGCAATCCAAAGTCTTCATCGCCCTGTAACATAACCTATTCATCCAACTCATGAAAAATGTTAGTCTCATAATGATAAATATTAATTACCAAGATATACCTGCAATAAATGCTTCTGAACAATCCATTAATGACAGGTGCGGTACTACCGCCACTGATCAAGTGGTAGTTCCACTTCACAGTCATACCGGAGTATAGGGGTGGTACTACAGCTTCACCTTGCGGTCAAAAATGGGTGCTTTCTAGAAAAAAAACGTACCACTGACTAGTTTTCGAAAAGACCGGGTTGTGGTAGTTCCGCTCAGGATTTGCGGTCATACCGCTACGCGGTTGTTACACCCAATAAACTCTGGTACTACCGCACATCGGTAGTACCACGCTCATACCGATTTTCACTAAAGTTCTTCTGTAAGCTTTTCGAAATGCAATGCATGACTCCTTTGTCTTGAGCTATGCTGATCTTTTGTCATCTTTGCATTTTCTTTTCATGTCATCATTCAGATTCCAGGACTAAGCCTTGAACACATATTAGCACACACATTAGTCCCACAACACAATTGTAAAAAATTGAATATAAAGCAATATGAGTATATATAATTACACAAGTTTTATATACTCAAAGTATATGTTTCAAAGTAGAGATCATCAATATGTGTAGATATAAAAAATATATATCATTACTAATGAAACCACAAAACATAGAGTGAACTCTCCCCAAATGTGTGCATACACGAATGTGTAATAAAAAACATATGTACATATTCAAGTTAGACTTTTAGTGGAGTTCAACCTATATTTTGAATCTAAGGAACGCAACAAGATATAAGAATATGATGTTGAGTGCGTACCTCCATGATTTTTACCTTTTCGTCCAAATAAGACTACACAATAGGATATCAATAGAAGTGTTAGTCTCACATATAGATTTGTCATTAATCACCAAAATACTCCATTAACTCATAATGGCGGGTCTAGATTATTTAGGTTCGTGATGCCAATCATCTCCATATTCATGCAAAGAGTTCATAGGATTACTGCTGGTAATTTGCATAAAATAGTTGTAAAATTCTCATACTATTATTCGAACTCACGGTTCATGATCCCGTAATTTTCTATGCATTTTTCGTAATTTACTGCTATTTTCAGTGATTAAAAGTAATATAAACAGTCACAAATAATCAAAATAATAAATACAATAAATTAATTATATAGAAATAGTAATAACAAAGTTAAACATGCTTCAAAAGTTTAAAATTATTCAAAATTTGAATACCCAAGACTCTTTTCTGCTGGAAAACGGATTTTTGGTGAATTCTGCAATTTTCAGGGGCTAAACTACAAATTTTCAGTTCTGAGACAAAATTTTGTGGAATTTTTCAATTTATGAGGGGTTATTCTGTAAGATTTTTTCCCGAAATTTTTCTCGTAATTTTTAGAACTTTAAGGGCCCTTTTACAAAAAAAAATCATTTTCTTTTCCTTTCCAGAAAAAACTTGGGACGACCTTCTTAGCCCATCACAGCCGGAGCAAAAGGAGCGTATGGAGTAGGGTTTCCCCCTCGATTTCGATGGCATGCTGCGTTCTGCTGTGGAAGGAGGCGGCCGACCGGTGGCTTTAAGCGCGCGGGTGGCGTCCAGCGATCGCGGGGTCGGTAGGAGCCGTCTTGGGCGTGAGGTCGAGATCGCGCGCATGGCGCTCGCGGATCTGGCGAGAGCGCGCAGTGCGGCAGCGCGATTTGACGGTCGGCAGAGCCAAGAGGCGCGCTTGAGCACGACGTGAGGTGGCCATTCTTTGGCGCGGCAAACCAGCGTCTGATGAGACGCGAGGGTCGGCGGCGCCGCGGCGGGAGCCGTCTGGGCGGCGCGTTCGTGCGGTTGGTTAGCTTGAAGCACGGCGCCGGAGGAGCATGGGGCGAGCTTGTGCGGGGCGGCGGCAACAAACGCGACCGACGCGTGCGGTGGTCGGTGGGCGATCACGGAGCTCGTGTGGGAGGTGGGGCGATGGTGCGGCTCAGTGCCGGTCGCGCGGCGGCGGTGCTCTGTCGCGGTGGCGCGTTCAGCGTGACGACCGTATGCAAACGGGCTACGGCGGGGTGGCGTTCTCGTGAGGGCGCGGCCGTGAGAGGACATTGGGAGAGCGGCGGCTGCGCCGCTGGCGGCGTTAACTTGAGGCGCCGCCTACGGTACATGCGGCGCGGGCGGTTCCAAGCCGGTGCGGGTGGCCAACGGCGGTGCGGCTCCATGGTTGGCGCATGTGGCTCCAAGCCAAGCGCGGCTCCAGGGCGGTGCGGCTCCATGGCCGCCGCGTGTGGCTCCAGGGCGGCGCGGATGTTGCTTCGGGCCGATGGGCACACACGAGAGAAAAAAGTGTGTACTGTTCATGTTCATTGTCCATACAATCAATAATCCTTTTTACTTTCAATCAATCATCCGATCGGCATTGTGTTGGCAACTGCAAGTCGGCTCGTGGAGATTACAGAGAATTTGCAATCTACAATCCACCGCGCAATTGACATCTGCTCTTTCATGCAATCCACCGATCAGTTTGCTGACGAATTCAAGTCGGCCGCGGTAGATCAGAGCGGATTTGCCTCGCAGGGAATAATCTAGAAAGCAAAATTTGCCGAATTGGTAGCGATCTAGAAAAATGATTCGATCTACGAGCGTCGTGCTTCGACGGTTACCTTTCAATCCGAGTAGAGTAGGCCTAGAAGTAGGCCGAAGTCAATCGTGCTGATAACGTGTTGAGGAACCGTCGTTGGTGAAACCAGTCCGAACGATCACCTCGTAGACAAACGTAGAATCACATCAAACAATGCAAGGACAAATAGTAGATTGAACACACGGAGAGACAACGGTGTAGGGGGTATTCTTCTTCTTTATTCCTTCATGAAACGATCAACCTTTTACAATGACTAGCACCCCCTGTTTATAGTCTATAGACCTTGCTAGGGTTTTAAATGGGATGCCCAGCCATAGGCCGACTGCTGGGCCAAGCCCATGGTTTCTCAACAGGGGGGACAAGGAAGATAGAGACACTACTTCACTTAGTACTTGCCCGAGTCTCTTTTCCGAGGGCATTATAATAATACATACGATTGTTGTATGTAGTAATCTCTATGTCATCTACAGATGGAAATAAAGATAATTCATTCAATGTATTGTCTCTGAGTTGATTCCACAATTTCTACTGACAATATTGATAATTTGTATATACAACATTGATACAACAACAAAAGAGATATATATAAGGGTCTTATAGACTGTATGATGCATGTCAGACGACTTCTTTCTTTCTCCTTGTTCTCTTCCATCCATATCATAACAAATCTTGTGTGATAATGATTACAGACGGATGATATCACCCCATTATACATACTTTAACCTTACCAGCGACAGGTAGATAATAAAACAGAAGAAGGTTATATTTCTTGTCCTAGATATTTTGCTCTACCCCGTATGAATTTCTGTCCCGACACTGCTCATATTAGTGTGTGTTTTCCTTCCAGGCCGCGGTCGCTAAATATGTGACGAAATCAAATCCCGTTAGCATTAACGTTATAGTTCACTGTTTTTCTTCTTCTCAGATGATAGTTCACCGGGTTGGTTGGTACTAGGGGTGAAAACGGATCGGATATGGACGGATAATGGCTCTGTCATATTTGTTTTCACATTTTTTTCGGATCCGGATATGAATACGGATACTCGGATCTGAATCTGGATCTGAATAATATCGAATACGAATACGGGGCGAATATGAATTGAAACGAATACGATCGCGGATTATTTTCGGAACATGAAAACCCCTTAAATTGTATGCCAGGAATTAACGAAAACATATAACTAGTTCATTTGATGCAACACATTCATGGATTATTCATATTTTCAGCAACCACGCATAACATTGGCACTAACAAGTTGCATTAACTAGTTCATCATAAACATAACACTTAGTTTACCATATTTAGCTTATAAGTCAGAACTCACAAAGTCACAAGTCATCACATTCACACTTAGCTTATCACATACATAAAACTTAGTTCACACTAACATTGATAAAAATTTGGATAGTTAATCTATCGTAAATGACTGTAACATCCCAAAGTATGTTACCAAAAATAAATTTAATAAAGTTATTAGTTTATTGGATTTTTGAGATTTAAAAGAGTTTTCTTGGTTAAAAGAAAAATAAATGAAATAAAGTTAATTATTTAATTTCCTAGTTTTCAATGTCAAAAAAAATTATTGAGATTTCTGGGATTTTATTGTATTTAAAGTGAAAATGAAATAATAATAATTAGTTTCTTGAATTTTCTGGATTTTAAAACGGTTGTTCCTATTTTTCAGAAATTAAAAATAATTTATGTGCAAAAATAAAAACTAACTTTAAGTTGGAATTAATTTTATTAAGTTCAAAATAATTTAAGGAATTTTGTGATTTTTCTAGAATTTTTAACTCTATTTGTTATTTTCTAAAAGGCTATTTGATTTGTTGTATTTTCTAAAATTCGAAAATCAATTAAAATCTTATTTTCCTTTTGGGCTGAAATCCTCTTATTGGGCGAAATCGGATATCCGGACTTGTCTTATCCGGATAATCCGTATCCGTATCCGTATCCATGGATAGCATGCCTACCATATTCGTTTAGTTTCGACAAAAAAATCGAATCCGTGTCCGTCCGAAAATTATCCGAGAAAAATCCGATCCGAGACAATCCGAATCCGTTTTCGTCCGGATCGGTCGGAAACTATCCGATCCGTTTTCATCCCTAGTTGGTACTACCGATTTGGACGAATGCCTGCTTCCCCAGGTTTACAGAAGTGCAACGACCCGCCGGTAGTCTTGAATAATTGAATTAGGCAGGATGGACCATGAAGTTGACAAAGTCAATACAATGATCCACTTGGATGGGGGATGGGTGATTCTGCCTCGGCGGGAGGCTCCACTGGGTTGGGCCCCAAGAAAAGGCACTGCCCCCCGTTGTGTTGATTCCTCCTGGATATGGCTCAGTCCAGCAGAATTTTTTTTAAATTATTTTTTATTGTTAACATCTCATCAATTTTATTTTCAAATATGATTTTTTTATCATATCACCACCCGTAATTGTCATACTATAAGGTAAGTATAGTCCCCGAATCAAATAATCTTTACGTAAGATCGGTTCTAATACACCGACATATAGCTAAATAACACTTCTTGTCACACCACTGATGACGGTGTGACTAAATAACACTGTGACGCCACTGGTGGTGGAGCGACATGATTTGACCACACTATGGTGCCGACGTGACAATGTTATTTGGCCACGCTACAGTGGTGACGATGACAAAAAAAAGTTAGAATTAGAAATAAAGTTGACGAGAAGTTTAATAATAAAGATAAATTAAAAAGTGTTTAATTAATAAAAAAATTCAGCTCCTGCATAGGTATATTTATAAACAAAACAACACTGTAGAATAACACTTTCAAGTTAATTAATTTCTTTCAACCTATCCCGATTCCCGGCTGCATGTTAGCTTGTTCATATCATAAGGCAGAAACTTCCGATGATGATGGCTGAAGCGATGCGGTGACGGGTCCGATTTTAACCTTTTGCGACGCCATTGAGTGGAATTATTCGAGACAAGCGAATTGTCAGGCTCTAGAGTACAAGTTACTTCGTAGGAGTATTCACGTGCTACGATACGATCGACTCACTAAGTAACTACGTAATCTTTTCGAATGATTTGCACCCGGTACGTCTGCCCCTGACCCGTCGTCGGCCGGCGTGCCGCCGCTGCCGCCACACCGGGCCACCGCAACGCGACGGCTCGCCACATGTCAATGCCTTGTGGGCCCTGCGCCAACAGCGAACCACCTGTCAGACGGGAGTAGTAAAAAAACCGGGAGGTACGGGTGAGGGGAAGAACGGACAAGCGGCAAGCCACTTGGCGAAAGGCCGCGCACGTGGCGCCTGGCCAAGAGACCCCTTATCTTGGACAAGAATTACGATCCTGCCCTCGAAAAAGCGCAAAAGGGCATTTAGGTAGGTCCCACCACCCTCATCCTTTCTCCCCCTATTGCTGCTCCTGCTACTCTCTCTCTCTCTCTCCGCCTATTCCATCTCCTCCCCTTCGCCTCGCTTCGCTTCTCTCTCCCCTCGCCATATTTCTCTATCACGCACACCAGAAAAGTCGTTTTTAATTTCGAGTTTCCGTGGAATCTTCCCGTCCCACCGTCGGGTTTCGCGGCGCGCTGGTGGATCCGTGGAGGAGGCGGCGGCGATTCGGTGAGCGCTCTCGCTAGCTGGAGCTGTTCTTTTCTTGATTGGGTTGTATTCCAATTCCATCCCTACACTACAGTAGCGCTTTCGTCCGAAGGATTTCGTGAGTTGCCTTTGGTTGTTGCTGCAGGGGGAAGGGGGGATTTGATTTGGGTTGGGAGTGGGTTGCTTCTGGATCGGGGGTTTCGATTTGGGTGGTTGATTTCGAGTCCGCTTGCTTAGTTGTCTGGTGTTCCGGGGAGTTCGATATGTTGGACTGGGAAGTCTGAACTGAGCTTTTTTTTTCGGATTCTTCACGGTTTCTCTCGTGTTGCGTAGAGCGTACGTGAGTGATTTTGGTCTGGTTCTAGCTTTGAGCCGGATTTAGTTGCTTAAGTTTTGAGTCTCGTTGCTCTAATCAATTTCCTTCAAAAAATGCTATAATAAATACAAGCACGATGGGTTTGTATGTTTCAGTGTCCAATTCGACCAGAAAAGAAGATTTTTTCTCTAGTTTACTTTGCTTCCTGATACAGTGATACGTAATCATCGTACTATTGCGCTTTACTCATACGACTTTATTTGTTCCTTTTCTTAGCAGCAACTATTCTTAGGTGCTGAAAGGAGGTCCTTTTGCAGCTTAAATCTGTTGAGTTTTTTTTATTAAAAAAAACAAAGTAATATTTGCCTTGCTTATTTTGAGTGGCGCAGAAAGTTCCTTAGCTTCATCCACGAACGGTGTTCTTTATACTTTTGGCGATCAGAGAAGTGGTGTCAAATGTTAATGCTGCTTAAAGCTTAGGGTTTGTTCTAGTGATTCTTTTGCCAGGCAGTGCCGATTTATGATGTACTAGTACAGTAGTTACGCTGCTTGCTCCACAGAAATGTGCCTGTTTGATGTGAAAAAATGGGAATTTTCCAATAACACGAGCAAACAAGCTCGCCATTTGCAGGCGCCTTTGGTAAAGTTCCATTTGTATTGCATCCTTTTTTGTTCTCACCCATGCATACCAAATTGCCAATATGCCGTCCCAAGCTAGTAGGTAAAGAGGCTTTTACTTCCTTAAAGCAAAGTTACCTACTACAGTTAGCATGTTTTTTTTTTTTTTTTTGGCTTAGTACTAGCTCCAAGTTGATACTTTCCTTCCTTTTTGGTGTTATCAAATGCACTGTACTGTTAGCTGTCAGATTTTTCTAGCGAATTTGGTGTCAGGGCTGACTACAATTTAAGATATTTTGGATTTTTTTATTATGCTTTACAGAGAATATATGCTTACAACCAATAGCATAGAAGCTAAAATTATAATATGTACCAAGAGGTAGTTTCCAAGACCAGTTGTCTGTACTTTTGTTTTGAAACCTCGACTTGTTTATGGCCTGGCCGGCAAATTCAAGCCAGCTTTGTCAAAACTCACAAAATTTCTTAAAATGGAAGCGATCTATGTAACCAAATCAGGACGTGGTTATATTTATCCTCGATTTCTATTGTTACTAGCTCGTGGCAAGATATGAATAGATGGATCATTCTTGTTGTTACATGTTTGGAGCATTCCTATTGTGGTAGAACATAGCAGGTGACTCTTTGCATGGTCTGTGTCAAAGTAACGTGGGCCGCCCTTTTTTTTTCTAGTAAATTATATATGTGATTGCAAGTACGGGGGATAATTTGCTAAGTTATTCTTTTTTTAGAATCAGATTTGTATCTCTGTCTGAAATGGTCAAATATAAGTTTGCTGTGTTGTTACTGATGTTTTATATTTGCATTCCAGTATCACATAGGATCCCACTGAATTCAACTGGTGAACAAAAACCAGAAGGTGGCTGTTGTAGTGGCACTGAGCTGCTAGTGGAAGAACCCTAATATTGGCCAGGATCATGGGTGCTCTTTGTGATTTCTGTGGAGAGCAAAGGTCAAAGGTGTATTGCCGATCAGATGCAGCATCCTTGTGCTTATCTTGTGATCGTAATGTGCATTCAGCTAATGCCCTTTCTCGACGCCATACGAGGACCCTTCTTTGTGATCGTTGTGTTTCACAGCCTGCAGCAGTCCGTTGTCTAGAAGAGAACACCTCACTTTGCCAAAATTGTGATTGGAATGGGCATGGTGCAGCATCCTTGGCTGCTGGGCATAAAAGGCAGGCCATAAACTGCTACTCTGGGTGCCCGTCATCGGCAGATCTTTCAAGAATCTGGTCCTTTGTTATGGATATCCCTACTGTAGCTGCTGAGCCGAACTGTGAGGAAGGAATAAGCATGATGAGCATTAATGACAGTGGTATCAGTAATCATTGTGGTGCTCCAGATGATAGCAGCTTGTTGGACATAGCTAGCAGAGCACTCATGAGTGATCCACCCACTGATGGAAAGCTTAAACCTTTGATAGGTTCTTCTTCAGGAGATGGGATGGATCTTCTGCCACTTGCCACAGATCAGCCAGCTGGACCAGTTTCAAAGACGCCTAAGGTGCTATGTGGCCTCCATATTTCCCCCCAAAACATATTTAACTATTCTGCTAAGTTTATTATGTCATCGCTTGTTGCATGCAACATTACTTAATGTATTAATACAGTAAAACATTAGTCATGTTGTATGGTTGCAGTTTTGGTCATGTAAATCATGTCTTGCTTTTCTTCTGGAACCAAAAGTTACAAGGGGAATTTTTCTATAGTTTGATCTTATTCGATATAATTTATTTTATATGGTTCTGGTTCATATTTATTACTGTTTGCTAATACTTCATATCGGTATTTTTTTTCTGCAGGGCAATTAGTGTTTTAATAATTTCACCTTATAATGAAAAGTTTGTTTTTGAAATAAAATACTAGATGCGTTTGTATTGACGGCAAAATGTTTTTAAGATTTTTCTAGTGTGGATGGTTGAAAAATTGCAACAGTTGGGATTTTAAGATGCATTTGTATCATCAACATTATGTTTCTTGAAAATGTCACCTCTGTCATTATTGTGTCATTGTGTGCTTATGAAATTTTGCTTGTATCATTCAGGTACCCTATGTCACAGACAAAGAGATGTTCAATGATGGTAGCATATATGAAGACTTATGTGTGGATGGTGCTGACCTGACATTTGAGAATTATGAGGAACTATTTGGTACCTCTCACATTCAAACAGAGCAACTCTTTGATGATGCTGGAATTGACAGTTACTTTGAAATGAAGGAAATGCCAGCCGTTGATTCTAGCGAGGTTTGTACATTTCCGCGTATATTTTTTTATCTATTATGTTTGTTGTGGGCAAAGGACTCCCGTTCTGCAGTACTAGTTGGCCAGAATCAGTCCTATATACCTCCCTCGGTACTTATTTAGGAGTTGTTATGTTATGTTCACTCGCCAGAATTCAGTTCAGGACCTTTTGGTATCATAGCAAAATAGTTAAAATAGTTTAAGTTTCTTATCCATCCAAGGATTACATTACAGTACTTCTGTTATTAACCAATCAGAAGAGTCATGTCTATTCACTTTTGTAATTGGAAAGTAGCATCCTACATTCTTTGCTGCAACCCATGTATGATGTATCTGTTGCCGACCTGTTACATTTTCAAGTATTATCTAGTCGACCATTCTATCTATTTTGTGGAAATTCATTGGATGATCGATTATTCATCTAGGAGAGTTGAATGGACTATTTGCATGTTGCATTTCATTTTATGGCTACTTCACTAAATTTTTGGGACCATTGTTATGCTTTCAGCAGCCCAAACCTGTGCAGACAGAATATAGCAATGCAGTATCTGCTGATCCTGGGATGTCAAACTTGGGAGCAAGGGTTGATTCCAGCCTTTGTATTCCAGCTAGGCAGGCCATATCCAGTATATCCCTCTCCTTCTCTGGTTTGACTGGTGAGAGCAGTGCTGGAGATTACCAAGATTGTGGGGTATCGTCAATGCTCCTTATGGGCGAGCCACCCTGGCATCCTCCTGGTCCTGAAGCCTCACTTACCGGAGGTAGCAGAGATAGCGCTCTCACACGTTACAAGGAGAAGAAGAAGAGACGGAAGTAAGCACATCTCATTGAGTGTTTTCCTGGAATTTTTCTGATCATTATTAACATACTTGAACTTCATAAATCATGAGTACATGTTTTAAGAACATGTCTGCATTGTTGGAATAGCAACTTGTATTGTATATGAGGCCAATGAGCCGGTATATATACACAAAGTACAGGTGATGAATATGCAAAGAACCCCTCATAACAATGGGGAATAACAACCTATACATATATCTCATATCTCTAACACCCCCCCTCAAACTCATGGTGGATCAACAACACTGAGTTTGGAGAGGTAGAAGCCGTGCTGTGCTCGAGTCTGGGCCTTCGTGAAGAAATCCGCTATCTGAAGCTCTGAAGGCACATACTGAAGAGCAATAACCTGATCATGCACACAAGACCTCATGAAGGAAGCATCAACACCAATATGCTTGGTGAGCTCATGCTTCACAGGGTCACGGCAATCCGATAGCACTGATCTTGTCGACAAGAGAGGAGTCGGTAGTAATGTGAAACACCAAAATCCTCAAGTAACCACCGTAGCCAAGTAATCTCTGCTGTCAAGAGAGCCATAGCTCGCAACTCGACCTCTGCTCGAACGGACATCGCAATGCTTTTCTTCGTCTTCCAGGCAATAAGCGAACCACCAAGAAAAACACAGTAAGCAGAGATAGACCGGCAATCAGAGGGATCGCTGGCCCAAGTAGCATCCGAATAAGCCTGAAGCTGGAGCGTGGAAAGAAGAGACGGCGAGAGATAGTCCCACGAAGGTATCGCAGAACTCAAGAAGGTGGTCAGAGTGGACTCAGGTGGGAGCGAAACAAACCGACTCGAATGTGAATGGATAAGTGATATCCGGACGAGTAACAAAAAGGTAGACAAGACTCCCAACAAGATGGCGATAGCGAGCCGGATCGTAAAGAGGCTCGCCATCGGTGGGTCGGAGGTGAACATTGAGCTCCATAGAGTCTCAACAGACGCTGATCAATGAGGAGGCGCGATCAAGAAGATCTCGAATATACTTCTCTTGGGACATAAAGAAACCATCCGGAGTAAGTAACCTCAATCCCAAGGAAGTAACGAAGAGGACCAAGATCCGACATAAGGAATCGCCACTAAGACGAGCCTTGACAAAGGCAATGTACTCGAATCATCTCCTGTAATGATCATATCATCAACATACGTAAGAAGAAGAGTCCACCACGAGACGAGGTGTGAACAAAGAGCGCAGGATCATGATCACTTGTCAAAAACCAGCAGCAGTGACCACGAGAGGAGAAGCGCCAAACCGGGCATGAGGGCTTAAGGCCATAGAGAGAGCGGCGAAGGCGGCATGACCATGCCCTCGTGAATGAATACCCGGTGGCGGATGCATGTAGACCTCACGCAACTCGCCATTAAGAAAGGCATTCTTGACATCAAGTTGAGAATGCAGACTGATGGCGAGCAGACGCCACCGAAAGAAGAGTGCGGACAGTGGTCATGTGTCAAGTTGAGAAACAGACCAGTGGCGAACAGACGCCACCGAAAGAAGAGCGCGGACAAGTGGTCATGTGGGCCACAGAGCAAAAGTCTCGTCAGTAGTCACGACCATGCTCTCGCTGAAGCCACGAGCAACAAGACGCGCTTTATAGCGCTCAAGAGAGCCATCGAGCGAGTCTTAATCTTATAGACCCACTTACATGTGATGGGGCGAGAGAGATGGAAAAGGAACAAGATCCCAAGTACCAAGACGCTAAGGGCAAGAATCTCTCACCATGGCATGTCGCCACTTAGGATGAGTAACAAGATCCGGTGGGGCGAGCTCACAAGTAGCTGCGCCAAAGAAAGGCAAAAGCAGGCAGGGGCGAATCGATCGGCGATCGCGGAGAGCGTAGCGAGGAGAAGACGGCCCATCGGGGAAGATGAAGCATCGAAGAAGATGAAACATCGGGAGAAGTGGGCTCATCCGGAAGATCCTCAATACGAGTTCGACGAGTGTAGACGAGTGTAGTGGGGAGCCCGAGGAGCCTCGGAGACGCAACAAAGCGCGACAATGGCGGAGAGGCCACAGGAGAAATATGTGGAGACAAGATAGGTGTATCCGAAAGGTCAAAAATACAGAGACTCCACAGAGGAAGTCGAAGGAGAGACAGGCGTGGGTAGAAGGGACGAGACTCGTCGAAAGTCACATCCCGAGAAATCCGCGATCCGTCGACCAACAGATCCCAAAGACCGATAGCCCTTGTGCTCGATCAGTATCCCGTAAAGACACACTCAATGGATCGAGCGATCGGTTTGGTGCGTTCTCGAGGCGAGGAGAACGTAGCAAACGCAACAAATGCAGCGAAGGCGAGTAGTCGAAGGAGACCACGAGACGCTCAATAGGGATTGCGCGAAGAGCGAGAAGAAGGCCGGATGTTGACGAGATAGGTGTCGATGGAAACGACCTCCGCCCAAAAATGAGGTGGAATAGAGGCGGCAATCATCGCACGCGCCGACTCAAGGAGGTGACGATGCTTGCGCCAAGAACACCATTCGAGCATGAGCACCGTGACAAGAGAATCGAAGGCGAGTGCCCCGCCAAAGAAGGAAATCGCGCAGTGATGAGAGAGGTACTCGCCAAAGTAGAGTCGGACGAAAGACACGAATAGGAGTGGAGAATCGTATGCGAACCATAGTGACAAACTGCTTATAGATAGACAAGACCTCACTACGAGAAGACATGAAATATATCCAAGTGTGGCGAGAGAAATCATCTATAAATATGATATAGTATCGATGATCCCTTTCGAACGAAGGAGCCGGACCCCAAACATCGAATGAACAAGATCAAATGGATGTTGAGACACCGACTCACTATGAGGATAAGGAAGTCAAGTCGCTTGCCTAACTTACACCGACAATGTAGAGACACGTCTCCGAGATGACCCGAAGACCACGACGAACTAAAGACGACGACGAGAGCCACACAGATGGCCAAGACGGTGATGCCATTGTTGGAAAGAGCCAGTGAGACGGAGCGGTAGAGGCGGAGAGATCGGCGGCGGCGGGGCGGCGGAAGGAAGGTGAAGCCACTGCTACCAGAGACGCTGCGAGTCAAGGCGCCGAGGCGAACCAACCGAGCTCCGTGTGGCGGTCCCGAACACAACAAGAGTCGAGTCGAGAATGATCCGATAACCAAGGTCGATGAATCGCCCAGTGAGAAAGAAGTCGCATGGTTAGGCGAGGAACATGAGCAATGTAAGGAACATGAAAAGATGAGTTGCTAAGAGGTCCTCGACCGCAGACAAAGAGAGGTACCATCGCCAGTAAGAACACCGACAGGGAATCAAGAGGTGTAACAAAAGATAGAGTGGAAGAATCGGAAGTCATGTGGAAGGATGCTCGGAATCAAGGATCCACGGGAGGTACCGCGTGTAGGAGGTGGTTTCTCGATTACTCAAGAGTCGATTCGTAACCTGCAGAACTCGCTGAGGAAGAACACAAGCGGCAGCGATCGTCGAAGTCGGCTATCTCTCGCCGGTGAGAGAAAATGCGGAAGTAGTCGATCGCACGTCGTTGTAGAAGTACGGTGCAGTGCTAGGAGAAGAACGGCGTGAAATATGCCGCTGCTTTCTTGTAGCATCGAGACTCAATGTGGCCGATCTTGTCGCGATAGGAGCGGCGAGGCGACCACCGCCAGATGGAGGCGGCCACCACCACTGTGGCGGCCACGGAGGAGGCGTCAGATCAAGCGTGAAGCGATCGGTGTAGCAGTGTACGGGCGGCGAGCACGGAGGGAGTGGCATCGACCCGGCACCACTCGGGCGAGTCTCCTCCGCACGATCTCGGTAAGGGCCTCGGAAGAGTGACACGAGGGTGGCGTGCAAGTAGTCGGGCACGCCTCGCTCGAACTCGGGGCGAAGCGAGTAAGGAACTCGTGACACAGCCGAAACTCCGTGTCGGCACGGACGACAAGCAAAGATGAACAGAACGACAACCAAAGGTCACGAAGAGAGTCGATTGGCGCGGATCGCGAACTCGAGCGTAGAAGGCGTCAACGGTAGCATCACCTGTCAAGAGAGTGCTCCTAGCGAACTCACCGATGGTAGAGGCATCTCCGGAGGGTTCGTGGCGCTGTCGAAGATGAGTCCACATCCGGACACCAAGAAAATCCCACAATCTCGTAAGAGAATCGAGGCCGACATCGGCGATGAAGACAAGAAGACCGAAAGGCGTCGTCGTCGCACCACTGAGTGTAGGTAGTCAAGCGATCCATGTAGGAGTCCAGAGCCTCTTGGTAGGCAGAAGCAGTCTTCTCATCAGTAAGGCCAGCAGCCTCAATAGCATCTTTGTCAGCTGTCGGGGGAAGCGCAACAGGCGTAGGTTCCGTCGGAGGAGTAGGGCATGGCGACAGTGACATCGCGGAGAGAACGCCACGAGACGAAGACCACGATATGGATGCGCATGTGAGACACGCAGTCGGTGTAGTTAAAACCGTCGAAGATCACCGGACAGCGAGGGAGGGAAACGGTGCCCATTGGTAGGCGGCGCTGGACGGCGAGGCGACCAAGACAACGAGGTCTAACAGGCGGCGCTGGACGGCGTGGCGGTTAGAACAACGTTTTTTTTTTTCTCCTTTAAAAGGAGCCGGCTGGGTCGGCTCTTATCCGGCCCACTGCCGCAGGAAAAACCGACTAGGGTTTTCCCCCTTGTGTGACGGCGGCGGCGGCGCGATTCTGGCGGCTGTGCGAACGGCGGGCGGGGCCGCGGCGAACGGCGGCAGGCGGGGCCTTGGCGACCACGCCGCCCGGAAGTCGCGGTGAGCTCAGCGTGCGCGCCTCCCAAGCCGACCTCGAGACAAGCCGGTCCGCCGGGAGACGGAGCTCCCGAGGCGACGCCGAAGGTGGCTCCGGCGGCGGCGGCGGCGAAGATGCGAGCTCCAGCCGCGCCCTCCCAAGCCGCCTCGAGACAAGCCGGTCGCCGGGAGACGGAGCTCCGAGGCGACGCCAAGGTGGCTCCGAGGCGGCGGCGGCGGCGAAGATGCGAGGCCAGCCATGGAGTTGGCTCCGACTCAATCGAGCGACGGCGACGGCGGCAGCTTCCCACCGAGGAGATGGAGCTCCCGAGCCGAAACCGCTCACGCGTTGCAGAGCCGCCGCGGCGCGGGCGCTTGTCCGGAGCGGAGGGAGCGAGGCCGAGCGACGGCGGAGGTCGCCGGGTTCAGTGCGGGAAGATCCGAGCGGAGGTTGCCGGGTCCAGTGCGGGAAGGTTGATGCCGACGAAGCGACAGACGAAGTTGCACGGGAAGCCGGCGGCAGCGACTAGGAAGAGGTAACCCTAATGCTCTGATACCATGTTGGAATAGCAACTTGTATTGTATATGAGACCAATGGGCCGGTATATATACACAAAGTACAGGTGGTGAATATGCAAAGAACCCCTCATAACAATAGGGAATAACAACCTATACATATATCTCATATCTCTAACATGCATATCATTTCCACTTCAGAATTCTAAAAGCTTTACCAATGCCAAATCCATATTTCCATATGCGTGTGATCATCCTACTCATGTGAATCTTTCCTAACTGCATAATCATATCTTTCTTGCAAAATTTATTAAGTGGCCTTTCTTCACATAATTTTTGTTGACAGATTTGACAAGAAGATCAGGTATGCTTCTCGCAAGGCTAGGGCAGATGTGAGAAAAAGGGTCAAGGGACGGTTCGTAAAGGCTGGTGAAGCATATGACTATGATCCGCTCAGCCAAACAATAAGCTACTGAAGCCTGAATACAACTGGTTATCATCCGGTGTCAGACTAGCAACCTTCAGCAGCTGATTTGTTGTTGGCTGCACTACAGGCAAGATCACTGGAGCATACCAGCAATTGCGGCAGACCGTGCAATTGAGAGGGGGTACCAGGCGGTCTTCTGGTGGGGGGAAAAAAGAAAAGAAAAATGCAAACACGCGAGAAGTTCATGGATGCTACTGCACCAGTTTCTCCTGTACAGTGGATGGAACGTGCATCTTCGGTTGCTTCTGGATGAGTGGTTTGAATCACTCTCCACCATCTGTGCATTAATCCAATACAATTACAGGGGCTCGTCCTCCAGTTCTACCCACCGCATGGCAACCGTAACTGCTGCTGCCATGGTGTTTGGCGGTGCGCTGCCAGGTTGGACCTCTAGGTACCATGATTAATTATACTCCTGTAATATTATTTATGAAAGCCCAATCTGCTGTTATAGGGAGATTGTTCTTCAGTCATGTATGTATATAGATGGATGCACCAGTAACCTTGTTAAAAATAAACTGTGATGCTTGTAAAGTTTGTTCATGTAAGATATTGGGGGTGAAGCAGAAGAATACATATCTGGACATTGAACCTCTGTACTTATTTTGTGCCAGAATAGTCATTCTTCAGTCCGGCCAGTGTCATTTGCCAATTTATCTAAGCATATTTGCTCGAGTATGTCCTTCATATGATTTTTCTTCTTTGTTTCCTTCCTTCCTTTTTTTCATTCTTATTTTGCCGAGCAAATTGACTTCACGGCATTAGCTTGCAATGTTGTACTGATGCAGGTCGGCTGTGAGGAAGTGAGTCCTGCTATTCGGGTTGCCATTTTCTTGAAAGAAAGAACATAAGAGTATATGGAAACGACGAACCCATAAATAGTTGGGGCAATTAGGCGAGTAACATCGCAAAACAAAATGAAATTAGACAAATAACATCACAATGTAATTTGACTCTTAAATAACATTCAAAAGGCTAAAAAATTCTGGAAAACAACGCTCCAACATAATATTCAAACACAAATTTTTCAAAAAGACCCAATTGTCCCTTCTCCCCCAACTCCAACGTCTCTCTTGTGATCTCTCCCCGGTAAACTGTACCGCACCTCCTCTGTCGTGCCACTACCTCGAGTGCTATGTAGTGAGGGCGTCCCGATGTAATATCCCAACTTTTGAGCATTTGAAAATCTTTTATTTATTTGCTAGTTGAAAATATTATCATATGCATTTTATTTAAATTTATATTAAAAAGCTTAATATGGACTTTAAGGACAAAATGATTTAATATGATTAATCCCAACATCAACAATTGTTAAAACTATTTTATTCAGATTCTATATGCTTGGATATATTTTATAGAATTTTTCCAGAATCATTTGCTATTTTCTATTTGCTATTTGCATTTTCTGGAGTTTCTAAAAAGAAAAATCAAATTTAATTCTTCGGAACAATGTTGGGCCGAAGCCCAACACTATTCCCGCGCGCCAGCCCATCTCCCCGCTCACCCGCGCCCTCGTCCCTTGGATGTGCGACGCGTGCCCTCGTTTCGATCGGACGCTCGCGCTCAACCCCGCTTTCCTCCGTTGGATGTTCGCCGTGTGGCCTCGCCCGCTGATCTCACTCGCTCGCTCGCTCGCGCCTCGCTGCCACTGCCACTGCCAGGTGGGACCGCCACCGAGTCGTCATCTCCGCGGAGTCTTCTTCTTCCTCGCGCCCGCGCCTTCGCCCGCCATTGCCGAAGCTTCAAGCTTCGTCCGACAAAATCGCAACAGTCGCTGATTCTTCGCGCCGACCCCACCAATTTGTAGCCGTATCTATCCCGTACTCATCCCTAACCAAATCGGCTACCGAGTCCCTCCCTATCTCCCCGAATCTCGGAAATTCCGATCGCGGCCGTTTCGGACTCGAATTGGGGGTTTCCAATTCCGGCGTCCCTCGGGCCTATAAATACCCCCCTTAGGATCGCCCAGTCCGCCGCAACCCAGAGCCGCCACCCTCGTCTCCCCGATCGTTCTAGTGCCGCCGCAATCTAAGATTTAGGGTTTTCGGCCGAGCTTCTTCTCCGGTGAGTTGCGCTGCTGTCGTTGTCGCCCTTGCCTCACCGATTGCACCACCGTGATCAGCAAGGTCCCAGCTACCTCGTGCGCCCCTCCTCGTCGCCGGAGCATCGCTGGGGCGCACTTCCGGCAAAACCCGAAGCTCCACCGACGCTTCTTCCTCGCCGCCGGTCGCCACCGTCGTTGCCAGCTAATGGTAAGGGCACCCCTGAGTGCGCAATAGCACGGAACAATCTGGTACCCTTCGCCGTCGGTGACTCGACGCCAAACGCCGGTGACCATCGGGTCCCGAGCGCCGCTGCCGCCGTCGTTGTCCAACTCAGCGCCAAAGATCGGCCTCGTCTTTGGTGTGGCGGCCGCGTGGCGCCAAATCGGCCAAGACACGCAGCGTGCGTGGCCCGATCCACCGCGTCAACCCTCCTCAAGCTTCGGTGCGCTCACCCACCATGAGTTTCGATCAGCGACACGTGGGGCCCACATGTCAGATTTCTTTTAAATCTATTTCTTTTTCCGGAAATTCTCAGCTGACGCAAGCATTGCACAATAATCTGATTTTCCTTTATAAAAATAATTTGGGAAATCAAATTAAAATCCAAATTAGGTTTTTAATTATTTTCCAATCTTCTAAAGATCATAACTTTTGCATCCGAACTCCGATTGAGCCCATTCAAATTTGTAAATTCATATAAAATAAAGATATATTTAATGGTGAATTTTATTTGATTTTTGGAGTTTGTTTTGCTACTGTTATTTATTTGTTTTTGTTTCTTTTGTCTCGTTTACGAGTAGACGTCTATACTTCGGGAAATTTTGGAGAAGAAGGAGCACCTCAAGATCAAGACCAGTACCTAGACCTATTCCAAGGCAAGTTATACCTTTGATCGTTGAACTCAGTTTTCAAAATACTTTGTTTCAATGTATTGCATTCTATTTCAAGTAATTATTTAAATGCTCTTGGGATAGTTATTAATCCAATTTGTTATATCCATCTTGTCAATTGTAAGCCATGATCTTTTGTCACCCTAGGTTGGTTCTTTATTAGTTGGTATTATCGTAGCACCAACGTGGGTTGGTTAGATACGAGTAGATTGCTTAGCCATGCCACGAGTCATCATTTCATGTGAGTCGCAACTATGAACTTGATTAATGGAATATGGAACTGTGTGATAAAACTGTGTGCTGTATGCTATTACTTGTTGATGGCATGTGCTGCACTTAATCAACAGGGTGGGAAAAGATTTAGACTGAGACAAGTGGTGGATCTGTGTGATTGGTGGAACTGTGTGCTATAAACTTTGTGATTTGGGAAAAACTTAAAGTCTTGCCTTGGTCAATTAAGGATTTAACTTTGTGCACCATTGAACTGGGCCTTACTGTACGACCACATGCCTAGTATGGGCTGGGTCTGACTTAGTAAGTTATGGAGTCTTAACATTGACAACTCAGGTTGTATTTAAGCTGTGTGATGGGCTGGAGGTGTGATATGTCACATCGCGGGACGGTTCGCTGCATCCCTGTCCAACGCTGTGTGTCGTAACCAAACGCTGTGTGTATTAGTTGGCCAGCAGGAAAGCACATCGGGAGTGTCAATGCTTGAGATGAAGTCTCTGAGAGATTTGTTGTGATCAACTCTGATCCGGTTGATTTCATCGTGTGGGTAAAGTGTACAACCTCTGCAGAGTGTTAAACCAATCTATTCGAATAGCCGCGTCCTCGGTTATGGACATGCTCGGGAATTTCAAACGAGGGGTAGATTTTCATAAAACAACTCGGAAGGTTCAGCTGTGTGAGATAACTTGTGCAGCTGTGTGAATAACCTGTTTAGACTGTGTGTCTTTGTGAAATCAAATGATAAATTATTATTGTTTATTTGTTTTGAATTATGTTTTCAATCTATTATTCGTATTCAATTGCAAATGTTGCATTTATGCAAATTAACCACATAAGCCATTCTTTTGGAATAAGCCATCATGTATAATTGCATTCTGTGGTATGACTTGCGAGTACGGTGTGTACTCACTCTTGCTAGACAAATCAACAGAAGTGGAGGAGTCGTCACTAGCTTTTGAAGAGGAATTCTACAAAGGTTGATCGTTAGGGTCTTGATCCCAGTCAGTTGCCTGTGGTAAATTGATGGGAGCCTGTTGGAGTTACTTTGTTTCCGCTGTAGTTTATTTTATTATTGTCAGCCTTGCATGCGTTAATAATTGTAAAACTCGACCTTAAGGTTACAACAGTTATTTGTTATTCAAATTACTCGTTTATTTAATATTTTGTTGTATGGAGTTGATATTTCATCAATGTTGACACTGTGTGCACTAGCGTGATCCTGGACTAGTGCATAATACACAGAGGGTCTAGATTTGCATATTTGGGTCCCGACACCCCACGAGCCCCTTGACGCAGCTCCCGTCTATGCCGACCCACGCGGTCGACCGAGTTCGTGAGTCACATGCGCATGGGCCACCCCACGCATGGCGGGCAGAGCGCGAGCGCCTCGGCGAGCTGCACAACGATGGTGGCCATCTCTGTAACATCCCAACTTTTTGAGCCTTTGAAATTCTTTTATTTATTTGCTAGTTGAAAATCTCAACATCTGCATTTTATTTGAATTTATATTAAAAGCTTAATATGGACTTTAAGGATAAAATGATTTAATGTGCTTAATCCCAACATCAACAATGGCCAAAGTTATTTTATTTGGATTCTATATGCTTGGATATATTTTCTAGAATTTTTGGAATTTTTCCAAAGTCATTTGCTATTTTCTATTTGTTATTTGCATTTTTAGATTTATTAAAAAGAAAAATCTATTAAAATCCCTCCAGAACATTGCTGGGCCGAAGCCCAACACTATTCCCGCACCTTAGCCCGGCCTGCCGCTCGCCCTGCCTACCCCCTCCGGATGCTTGCCGTGTGGCCTCTTCCGCGATCGGACGCACCGCCTTCGCCGCGCTCTCCTTCGCTCGATCCCTGCCGCGTGGCGCCACTTCGATCTCGCCCGCCCGCGCCGTGTTGCTTCCATCTTTCTCTGCCAGGTGGGGCCGCCGAAGCGTTGCCTTCCGTCATGCGCCTTCGCCCGAGCCACTGCCGCTGACGAGTGGGTCCCACCGAGAGCACTATTCATTATCTCCAATCGGGACTTCATTCCGATTCTCCCGCGCGCGCCGCCGCCGTCCTCGACATGGGTTCTAGGGTTTCTCAGCCCTATTTAGAGCCGCGCCCGTGTCACGAGGATCGCATCTACCCCCGTCGCCTTTTTCCCACAACCGCCAACCCTATCTCGCCGCCGTTTCGCCGGAAGCGGAGCTCGAACATCAGCGCCGCCGTGAGCTTCCTCGCCGGATTGCGCCGCCCTCGGTGAGCTTCAACCGTCACCGCGCCCACCACCGAGTTCGCCGGGTCGTGGGCAACCCTGTGTGCGCGTTCGTTGCCCTGGGGAAGCCCTACCTCGCCTTTAGCCGCCGCCGTTCTGGCCGTCTCCGGCGGAAGTGACTGCGCCACCAGGATCGCCAAGTTGGATTCTAGGGTGCACCCCCGCCGCCGCTGAGCCGCCGTTATCCGCCGGATCCGTGGTCGCCGAAGTGCCACCAGCGTTCTGCCTTCGTGGCAGCCCACGTGTGCAGCCACATCCCTCTCAGTGCTGGTGTGTCGCCCACGTGGCCGCGTCGTAAGCACGGGCGTGGCCCAGTCCACCGGCTCCCAGATCCCGAGGCTCGGTGAACTTAGTCTAACGTGAGCCATCTCACTGACATGTGGGGTCCACATGTCAGATTTCTTTTTAAATCTATTTCTTTTTCCGGAAAATCTCGGCTGACGCAAGCATTGCGCAATAATCTGATTTTCCTTTATAAAAATAATTCGGGAAATCAAATTAAAATCCAAATTAGGGTTTTGATTATTTTCCAATCTTCCAAAGCCCATAACTTTTGCATCCGAACTCTGATTGATCCCATTCAAATTTGTAAATTTATATAAAATCAAGATCTATTTAATGGTGAATTTTATTTGATTTTTGGAGTTTGTTTTGTCTCTATTATTTATTTATTTTTGTTTCCTTTGTCTCGTTTGCGAGTAGACGTCGATACTTCGGGAAATTTTGGAGAAGAAGGAGCACCTCAAGATCAAGACCAATACCTAGACCTCTTCCAAGGCAAGTTATACCTTTGATCATCTTGCACCCAGTTTTCAAAATACTTTATTTTAATGTATTGCAATCTAATTCAAGTATTTATTTAAATGGTTTTGTGATAGTTATTAATCCAATTTGTTATATCCACCTTGTCTATTGTATGCTATGATCTTTTGTCACCCTAGGTTGGTTCATTATTAGTTGGTATTATCATAGCACTAACGTGGGTTGGTTAGATACGAGTAGATTGCTTAGCCATGCCACGAGTCATCATTTCATGTGAGTTGCAATTATAAACTTGACTAAGTGATTACGAAACTTTATGATAAAACTGTGTGTACTGTGTGCTATTACTCGTTGATGGCATGTGTTGCACTTAATCAACAGGGTGAGAAAAGATTTGTACTCAGGCAAGTGGTGGATTCTGTGTGATTGGTGGAGCTGTGTGCTTTATAAACTTTGTAATTTGGGTTAAAACTGGAAGTCTTGCCTTGGTCAATTAAGGATTTAACTTTGTGCGCCATTGAACTGAGCCTTACTATACGACCACATGCCTAGTATGGGCTGGTCCTGACTTAGTAAGTTATGGAGTCTTGACATTGACAACTCAGGTTGTATTTAAACTGTGTGATGGGCTGGAGGTGTGATATGTCACATCGCGGGACGGTTCGCTGCATCCCTGTCCAACGATGTGTGTCGTAACCAAACGCTGTGTGTATCGGTTGGCCGGCAGGAAAGCACATCGGGAGTGTCATTATTTGAGATGAAGTTTCTGAAAGGTTTTGTTGTGATCACTCTGATCCGGTTGATTACATCGTGTGGGTAAAGTGTACAACCTATGTAGAGTGTTAAATTAGTCTATTCGAATAGCCGCGTCCTCGGTTATAGACATGCTCGGGAATTTCACACGAGGGGTAGATTTTTATAAAGACATTCGGGAAGGGTCAGCTGTGTGAGGTAATTTATGCAGCTGTGTGAATAACTTGATTAGACTGTGTGTCCTTTGTGAAATCAAATGTTAAATTAATATTCTTTATTTGTTTTCAATTACGTTTCGATCTATTATCTGTATTCAATTGCAAATATTGCATTTCTGCAAATTAACCACAAAAGCCATTCCTTTGGAATAAGCCATCATGTATAATTGCATTATGTGGTATGACTTGCGAGTACGGTGTGTACTCCTTTTGCTAATCAAATCAACAGAAGTGGAGGAGTTGTCACCAGCTTTTGGAGAGGAATTCTAGAAGGTTGATCGTTAGGGTCTTGATCCTAGTCAGTTGCATGTGGTGTATTGATGGGAGTTCGCTGGAGTTTACTTTGTTTCCGCTGCAGTTTATTTCATTATTATCAGCCTTGCATGGCTTAATAATTGTAAAACTCGACCTTAAGGTCACAACAGTTATTTGCTCTTCAAATTACTCGTTTATTTAATATTTCATTGTATGGAGTTGATATTTCATCAATGTTGACACTGTGTGCACTAGCGTGATCCTAGACTAGTGCAGAATATACAGAGGGTCCAGATTTGCATATTTGAGTCCCGATAATCTCGTCTTTGTATTCCATGTGCAATTGCACCATGCCTGGGCTACCCGAGCCGACGAGTTGGGCCAGCTTGGGCTCGAGCTCCTGATCGAGGTTGTCGGTGAGCTATGATTGGTCAACGGACTTTACGGCGAAAGCCTCGCCGGTGGAGCACGACATGCAGCGGTGGACGATGCCTATGCTACCTTCAATGCAGTACAAAGGCAACATCGTCAATTCACCCTCAGCGTTATTTTCCACAATTTCACACATTCGTAGTGTCATTTGGTAGTCGAGTGTGAATGGAGGGCTATTGACCTAATTTTTCCTAAATAGTTTTCACGGGCATATTATATCTACTCCCTTTGATTTCAAATATAAATCATTTTGTAGATTGGCGCGGTCTACAAGGTGACACGTTGACCATCATTTTCTATTAAAAAATCATGATGTTTTAAATAAAAGTAATTATACATCATGAAAGTATATTTCATGATGGATCTAATCATACCAATTTCATATTATCAATCTTAGTAGTCCTTTATATATTGTTGGTCAAGACTAAAAATATTTTAACAACGAATATCGGAGGTAGTATTCTCTAAGGTTTGCTTTCTGGAACTAAAGCAACCATAAGTACATAAGGATGAAAGGGTAAAAATGCCCAGGATATTGCATCGCAGAACGAACTGGCCCAAGATACATGAGTTATAATGACTTCTTTATTTATATATATATATATATATATATATATATATATATATATATATATATATATATATATATATATATATATATATATATATATAAAAAAGAAAGATGATGTCTTCTTTTATTCTTTATGGCCTAAATTTATTGTCAATGAACTGTATTCATTCAGTGATCAACACTGCTTTCTCTTTCGATTTCACGCTAGCAGAAAGAGAAGAAAACTATACTATCAAATCATCAAATCCACCGAGCTCGATTCAACTGTCATAAAATCGTGAACAATGTTGTTCTGAAAATTGCTTGTGGACAAAGTTGCATTTTGCAACATCCAGTTGATCTCTGCTGCATTTCGTTTTACCGGGCTGTGCTTAAATACTTAGGTGGAGCCCCATACATCGGCATTCAACATTGCAACTGCGTTTTTTGGGTTGATCCATTTCGGTTCCGGACGGGTATTTCTCGCTCGACGTAGAGCTAGATCCGGGCGGGACCGGTTCGGGAAGATATTTTATCCGACTGGATCTGGGATGGGATCTAGATAGTTGAATTTGGATTCCGAATAGGATACAGGACAAGCAATATCTGGTAAATCTGGAACGGGAGCAAGAGGTTTCTTAGCCAAATATCCGGAAAACAAATGAAATCTGAATGCCGGTCGCTTGGCCCAACCCATCTAATTCTCCTAACCCTAACCCTCACTCTTAGCCGCCACATGCCCGCACGCATCCTCCTCCTCCCCAGTGCGCCGCATCCTCCTCCCTAGTCCCCACAACACCCCACCCCTGTCGCCACATCCTCCTCTACCCACTACTACAAAAAGCTCATCACAGACGGTTCTAAACTATCATCACATACGATTTTTGAACCGTCTGAATTTTTGTGTCTGTGATGACACGAGGTCATCACAGACGGTTTTTTAACCGTCTGTGAAAAAGGCTATCACAGACGGTTCGTGAATAGAACCGTCTGTGATAGTCTATTTTCACAGACGGTTCTAAACAAGAACCGTCTGTGATAGTAAATACCGTCTGTAATAGTTTTTTCTATGGCAAAAAATGAAAACGGATTTTCACTTCGTTTGGAGCCTCCCGAGCCTCGCGAATGAATCTGATATTGATTTTCGGATTTCGTTAGCTTTCCCACAATAGCCATAGCATCACAGTAGCATCAACTCAATCCATTCACAGAGCCCTAAAAACAACACAATATGCATCACCCATATCATAGTAGCATCAACTCAATCCATTCACAAAGCACTAACACATCACAGTAGTAATCCACATCACAGAGCAAAAGGGGGAGTAGAGAGAGTGAGGTCGTGGGAGGCTGGGGTGACGAGGTCATGGGAGACCGGCGACGATGAGGCCGGGGCAAGGTGGAGGAGGTCGCAGGCGACAAACTCAGGGGAGGACAGGGCAACGAAGTAGGGGAGGACGGGGCGACGAAGTAGAGGAGGCCGGGGGTGACGAGGTCGTGGGAGGCCAGCGACGACGAGGCTGGGGCGAGGTGGAGGAGGCCGCGGGCGACGAGCTCGGGGGAGGCCAGAGGAGAAATGACAGAGGAGGAGACATGACAGAGGAGGATATGGAGATGGCAAAGGAGGAGATGGAGATGGCAAAGAGAGAGATGAATGACTCTGTTAATATAGAGAGATTTTCGAGCCCGCCATTAAGTGCAAATTTTCGTTTTCCCGCCTAACAAAACAAAAGTATCACGCATTTATTTTATACAAAAACCGTCAGGATGACATATCACGAGGTTTCGTATCACGAACCGCTCGTGATAAATGTCTCATCACGCATTTGTTCTAACCACGAACCGTTTGTGATGAGTATCTCATTACAGACGGTTTGTGTATAAAACCGTCTGTGATTTTAGGATTTTACAATGGTTTGAAATGAACCGTCTGTGATGAGATACTCATCAGAGACGGTTCATGGTTAGAATCGTCTGTGATATTCTCGAATCCGACGGTTCGTGATGCTTCAACATCACGAGAGGTTCTAACCACGAACCGTCTATGATATTCTTGGTATCACAGACGGTTCACAGACGGTTCTAACCACCACGAACCGTCTGTGATATCTATATATCACACACGGTTCTCTAGAA
Organism: Hsuehochloa calcarea; assembly: GCA_036346395.1. Classification (NCBI taxonomy): domain Eukaryota; kingdom Viridiplantae; phylum Streptophyta; class Magnoliopsida; order Poales; family Poaceae; genus Hsuehochloa; species Hsuehochloa calcarea. The sequence goes on from CM070596.1 coordinate 60,364,862, forward strand.
CCGTATGTGATAGTGACATATCACAGACGGTCTGTGATGAGGCGTCTTCTATGACCTGTTTTGTAGTAATGACCCGATTGCCCCCGCTGCCGCATCCTCCATCGGTTCTCCCTCCAGCGCCGTTTCCTCCTTCGCCGATCCTGTATAGCGAGGTCGTCGCAAGCCGCCGAGCCGAGCCCATCGTCGATCTCGCTGTCGTCATCCCTCTCCATCCTCCGAGTCCGTCGTCGATCTCCATGACTACGACAAGCTCTCATAACTATATGTTCTACCCTGTTCTACCAATGTGTCAGATAGGTGCCACCCTACTCTCTTCCCTTCTACTGCTACTGGATTCTATCCCATATAAAGCCCACAGAAATCAATCACAGATCGCAATGTGTATTGTTCCATGGTGAAGCTAGTGTTAATATTTGATAGATGAGTTCATATGTGATGTTCTGTTGTAAATCTGGGATGTCCAAGTATTATAGCATGATCAGGGTGACTTATCTTATCAATTCTTTGATAGTGCAGTAATTTACTTGTCGATCTATTCATAGGTGAAGTTCTGAATTTATGTGTGTGCGCTGTGAACTTCTTTTTTTTTAGAAATCAGTATGTATGTTTTTTGTGATCTAGCTGAGAATAATACACATGTGTTCTGGGATTGTCAATACTTACTTACGTGGTATGGTCACTTTGGTTGATAAATTGATATTATGGTCATGTACTCGTGTGGTGGTTTGATCTAACATATGTTACTTTATATATGCGCTCACTATCCGTGTATTTTTATCCATTCCGTGCTTGTACCCCGAATTGCCTGAATTCGTATCCGCATCCGGTTTGCCTATATCCGAGAAAAAAATATGGATTAGGATACGAGAAGAACAATGTCTACTCTGTATCCTGCCCATTTTCACGGTGACCCGCGAGGGCTTATTTAGATTGCAAGAATTTTCTATATCCAAATTTATGCGAAAACTAAATTGTTTTATGTGAAAGTTCACAGACCATTAGGCGTGTCCTTACTACTTTACTTTGTATTCACCTCGCTGGCTGCATGAATTTTGACATTCATTTTTGGGCCAATGATAGCTCCACATGGAAAAGCTGCCAAGGAAGCAATCTACTACTTTTTTTAGATGAAATGAAGCAATCTCCTAGTAGTAGTGGAAAGTGGAAAGTACTTCACCACGTCATGGTTTAATTACGCGGTGACGCCGACCCAAAAGAAATTACGCGGTGACGATCCCGATGAATTCATAGCCGAATATATAATAAATAGGTTCGTCTATACAAGATTTAGCTGTTTTTTCAATCTAAAACTGTTAAATTTTACTTCGTTTACAACTTCATTATACATTACTTACAATAAATTATTAATTTGAACCAACAAAGACAAAAGAAAAATTCTATATCAATAAAATATGATAATATAGTGAACTCGTTATGTTCTGAAAAAATCATAATAAATTCATCAGATAAAAATAAATTCAAATCGAACAGATAAAAATTTAACTATTTTAATATATAAAAAATAGTCGAACCTTGTTTAGTAAAATCGTAATAAATACACTACTAGTAAATGCTACTGTACGACTCAAAAGAGAGAGTAAATGCTACTATACCCATCATGACCTCATGATAGAGTAGACATGCCCTAACCAGTAATCATGGGTTGAAATCGTTCGCTGCGGTTAGAGCAGGGTGCTCGGTCTCTATAATTACTCGCGAACGCTAAATGAATGTGTTGCAGTACGTGCAAGCATCGGCTGCAATTATCTCACCGGGGTGCGTGAATGCACCAAAAGATCTTCTTTTTCAGACCCCACGAGGTTTCTGGTACAAACTTAGAGCTATCCTAACAGAACAACTAGAGCAATTCATTTCTGTTTGTTGAGTCATACTAATCTCATTCTGAAACTAATCACCAAAACGGCCCTTAAATCCCGTGAGATTAGAAGAAAGCAGCGAGAATTAGAAATCGACCACCTCATGTGCCACGAATAACACCGTCACTAGCTCTCACTCCGTTCCCTCTCGAGTGCCACCTCCATTGCCAGTTTGCCACTCACCAGCCGCCACCATCCGCACCCTTGCATTCGCATTTGCATAGGTTGCTGCTTCCACATTGATTTCCTTCCTCCCGTAGTCCCATCATGGTGTGCTTAAAATAGCCCAGCGCAAGAAGCACCGCCCACCGGCCTGCACGGGCGCGCACGCATTCCTGACCTTCGATTCCCTTCCTGCTATTCTTAGTCTTCTTCCTTCCCTTCCCTTCTTCCTGCGGGGCGCGCGGAGTGGCCGCGGAGGGAGGGGTGAGGCCAGATGATGAAGCTACGGTGGTGGCGGGCCGACATGTCGGAGGTGGCGGCGGTGACAGCGATGGGCGTGTGGGAGGCCGTCCTCGCCGGCGGCGGGAGGCGCTTCATCAAGCGCAAGGACAGCGACTCCGGCGAGACTGGTAGGTATCGTCATCCTCTGCCCGATCAATTCCGTTCTTTATTTTCAGTATTTCTCGCGTTTTTGGTGGGTTTGCTTGGGGTTGGTAGACACGAAAAATCCGTCCTTTTGCGCGGTTGGTGTTCGTGCCAATTTGGTTCCTTGGTCATTTTCTCCACATATTAATATATTTTTTGGTTTGTTTGGTGTGGTTTGGTAGAACTCGGTGTAAAAAACTACTACTTTTTTTTTTGCATTTGCAGTTGCTCTTTGGTTGGTTTGCTCCTAGTTGTTCCGCCTTTTTGAAAGATTTTCGTGCGAGAAATGGCACGAAAGCTTCGCCCTTTTGTGGTTGGTCACCATTTCTTTTGAACGGCAAAGCTGTTGCTCAGCATGTTCTGTTTGGATTCTTTTCTGTTCTAATGCGGATCTGACGGCATCATCGAGGTTGCCCCTTCGTTGCGGTGTCTTACGTATACGAGTGATACTTTCTTGTTTGAGATTCCTTGTTTGTTTGAAAAATTATATCTTTTAGCGGAATAAGGGGTTTGATGTCATCAGTAGCTGAATATCCTATACTCCAACATTCTTCTTCGTTAGTGGCTCACCTTGTGTGGATTTGATCAGTAGGACAAGGAACTAGGACACGCTAAAGCCCATTTGCATTTTGCATCTCTTAATTTGTCTTGGTGTAACTTCCCTGTGATAAGTTCCAAAACTCCTAGCTGCTAACTGAATCAGCAGTATCCTGTCGCTCTCACTCTCCACAACATGATGAATGGTTTCCTGCAAGGGACATATAGTGGTAGTGTTGGCATGTGAGCTTGTGAACGTTAGCACACGCAATGACACACGAATGGGAGTTTTTTTGGAGGAAGAAAAAAGAATTTTTGAGGAAGACAACGACGCAACGATGGTTTATATCTGTCATAACTTCTCTTGCAAGTTTGATTGTATTGTAACCCATAGGTGATAGGTTTAGCAGCAGTTGAATATCAAATAATTTTTATTTGTGTTGGAAACAGTACATACTTTACTGCACCATTCTGAACTTGCATGTTCAACTGGCATGAGATGACTTTTTTTTACCTGAATATTTACCGTTGATTTCTGATTAGATAAACACACTTAGAAATTAGAATTTCAACATAGAGGAGCACTTCCACAGGATCACCGCTTGCGCGTTCCACCAAATATAAATTACATTAATTCTACATCACCTATAGCAACATCTTTATTTCTCTCTCTCTCTCTCTCTCTATTATTCAAGTCGCCATTAGGCCCATTACTCCAAGTAAATACGGACTCAGTTTTAGTGATGCTTTCACATACACAAGGCGATGATTAATCAAGAAACCTTGAATTTCCTTAGCATACACAAGCTGATGATTAATCAAGAAAACTGAATGCTTCCCTCTTGATTTACTGTTGCCCTACCAGGTCGGGCACTGGAGGAGTTGCGGAGCTCCTTGTATAATGAAATCCATAGTTCAGAAGGGGCCAAGCGCCAACAGCAGCGATTCTGTGGACCAAGTGTTGCACTGACATTCAATTTTGCTGTTGCTGTTGGAATCATCATAGCAAACAAAATGGTATGTTCTTTCTTTGCTCGAGATATTTTTACAATTCTCACTAATGCCACCTTTGTTTAATCTACAATGTGGCAAGTTTTTTACACACATGACCTATTGTCTTGTAGGTGATGGGGAGTGTTGGATTTAAGTTCCCAATTGCACTATCATTAATTCATTATGCAGTTGCATTGGTTTTAATGGCCATCCTTAAGACGTTGTCCTTGTTGCCAGTCGCCCCTCCTTCGAGATCCACTCCTTTCTCCTCTTTGTTTGCTTTGGGTGCTATAATGTCTCTCTCCACTGGGCTTGCTAATGTGAGCTTAAAACATAATAGGTAAACCAGATTCTATTTGACAGCTAAAATTCAGTGTACTTACATTTGTGTTTCGTAGTCTTGTCTTAATGTATTCTCAGTATTTTTGCTATTCAGTGTAGGTTTCTATCAAATGGCTAAGATTGCTGTCACTCCAATAATTGTTGTAGCAGAATTCATGCTTTTCCAGAAGAAGGTTTCCTTTCAGAAGGTAGGTTTGCTTTCACATGTTGTTCTGTACTTTTTACCCAGCTATTATCACATTGCTTCAGAGTTAATTCAACTCTTCATCATTAAGCATAGGTGAGGACAATCAAAAAAATGTAGAATGCATACTTTGTTCTCCCTCTACCAGAATACCACTCATGTTATCTATGTGCATGTGTTTGCTTTTGGGAGTGGAAACCTATTATACTGTCAAATTATTTAGTTTTTGAAATTTTACTCTTAACTTTACAGGTTATCACGCTGGCAGTTGTGTCACTTGGAGTGGCTGTAGCCACTGTTACCGATTTAGAGTTCAATTTTTTTGGTGCTTGTGTAGTATTAGCTTGGATCGTCCCTAGTGCCGTAAACAAAATCCTGTGGTCAAATTTGCAACAGAGTGGAAATTGGACTGCTCTTGCGTAAGTTCTAAGTTTTGCTTTTCCTTTCGCATAGGCCCGTGTTTCATTGTTCTTTGCCTAACACAGATTATTCAACCAGGCTCATGTGGAAGACAACCCCCATTACTATATTTTCCTTATTGGCATTGATGCCTTTGCTGGATCCCCCGGGCTTACTGTTGTTCAATTGGAATTTCAGAAACAGCTGTGCTATTATCATTTCTGCTTTGTTTGGTTTCCTTCTCCAGTGGTCTGGCGCTTTGGCACTTGGGTGAGATATACTCTCTTTTTACATGATCGTACTTATTTAATTCAAAATGGCCATTTCTCTGTCCAAGATTTGTGATAAGACATGTTCTTAATGTTTGTCTTGCAACGAGTCTGTTACCCGATAAAAGAATTTGCTGATGCACAATATTCATAGTTGCATGCACACTGCATAGACTAAATTATATTGGCATGTCAGATATGGAGAGTTTACAATTGAAGTAATTTAGCTACTAGTTTTGCATCTTGTTGGAGAGTGGCTGATGAAAAAGACTTGAATACGATCTGTAAACTGCCCATGTAATTTCTTCACTCACACTTGAACCAAAAAAGAAGCTACCTTGCCTTGATTATAGCTGGCATGCTAATTTACATTGAAGTTTTCTTTCTGGTACTTATGGCGAAACATGCACTTCTTTGTAAACAAAATATATTTCTTTTCCGAACAGAAACTACCAAACTACAGTAGCACCAACTATCAAGAAGTCTAGTCCAACTTATTTTGTTTTGAACTTATTTTGGCAGCTTCGTGAAAACAGTATGGCAAAACAAATTCACAACCGAAGGGTAAAATTTGCAATCATCTGCGTTGGGAGATAAGAAGCATACTGAAAAAAAGTTGGCCGTGCATCTTTCCTGCCATGAATGAAAAAACGGTGCAATCTTGGTAAAAGCAATTGGGGCGTACTAATTCCGTTTTGCTTGTTGCAGTGCAACCTCCGCTCTGTCACACGTTGTGCTGGGACAATTCAAGACTATCATTATAATGCTATCTGGTTATCTGATCTTCAGCTCGGATCCCGGAATCACCAGCATCTGTGGAGCTATTGTTGCTCTCGGTGGCATGTCTTTCTACACTTACCTGGGGATGAAAGAATCCACGACTAGCGGCAAAAACTGCCTTCAAGGCAAAACTCCTTTTTGGGGAAGCCTAAAGCTATCGCAGACGTGGACAATCCAGATTCAGAGCATGAGGATTCTGTATAAGCTGAGAAGTAGTCATCCTCTTGATTGCCTCTCGCGAAAGGTCCCAATGGAGAAGCCAGTGAATGCATGATTGACACCCTACGAACTAGTTTTGCTTGAGGCAATTTTGGTCGGTTGTAATTTGTCATCGACTGAACTCGTTGTACATAGAAACACTGTGTGATTTTATTACAGTTGTTATAGGTTTACGAATCATCGTCTACCGTGTCGATTGTGAAGTGAGAATGACACTTCTTCTAGCAGAGGTAGCCGTTCCTTGGTGAACGTGTTTGTTGTTGGGTACGGATCCGAGAATTGAGGGTAGAGTATTTGTCCTTATCTAACCTTTAGTAAGATTCTTTCCTATCGAGGTAGCGAGGCTACGAAGCTTAGTTGAATTCTTAATTTCTCATTGCTTGCTTGATAATGGATACTTGATATATAAGGAATCCTAAAATAACACATCCATCCAAATATTCTTTGTATGGAAAATAACAGATACTATAGTACCGATGAGTAATGTTCACACGTCGTTGTAGTCCCGTGGTGCTATTCACGAGCTTGCTACATTACGTCGTGTCTTTCCCCATGAACATTACACCTCTTGCGGTGAGCCAGCTCATCCTCGAGCTGCGGTAGTAGCCACGGTTAAAATACTTAGTGACCTCATATTGACAAGAATATCCGGTATCGACGTCGGTTTGTTTAAGAGCAGATAACGACTTCCTTCCTCCAGCGACGCCGCACCGGGGGTACAACCAAGGAAAGCGATGCCCACTGGGTTAACGTTGGCGGCGGCGTCCAGGAAGGTGATGGTAGCGCCGCCATTGCAATGGCACGTGACACCTCCTCTTGCTCCTTCAATTTGACCATCAATGCTCTCATTTCTTGGAGGATGGCCATCGGGTTGTCAATTGAGCTCATTATCTTTTCGTTGCTGGCATTCAACATGGCGAAGGGTGATAGTTTGGCACCGGAAGCCATGATGAGTGGCTCTGATACCAAATGTTACGGTGTGGATTGGTTAGGTATGGGTCTGAGGACCGAGGATAGAGTACTAGCCCTCATCTAACCGCCGACAGGGCTCTTCCCTGTCGTGGTAGCGATACTTTGAGGCTTAGTTGAACTCTTGATTTCTCATTGCTTGCATGATAATGGATATATATTATCCCTTTCATAGAGACAACCCGACTTGACACCTAAGAAATAATCTATAAGCAAACCTATTAATCCAATCTAATATTTTTCAACTATTAAAAATGATCTTCATAACAGATAATATCATATCCCTAACAATAACTTATAGATAAAACATAACCAAATATTCTTTATCCTAGAAAACCCATCAACACGTATGGAAAATAACAGTGCTACGATACCACCGGTACTATTCACATGCCACTGCACTACCACGACGTTGCTTTGCGCGTTGCTACGGTACCGATGATATTGTTCACACTCACTACATCCACAGTGTTGTTCGCATCGTACCTACAATACTGTTCACACGTGTGCTGCATTGGCCCACGTATTGCTTTGTAATAGTGTGATTCAAGTGGCCTCCAACCAGAGGCGGAACTAGAATGAAAATGATCGGGGTTCACCACTTCATCATACATATAACAATATATATAATTTTCAACCAACATGGTATTAAATACTAATATATCCGACAACTTTTAGCATCAATAATTCAACATAACTAATGAAATATACAATGATAAAGGAGTAGCGATCAAAATGCTTACCAAGATAAAGAAACTCACTTGTTATATTTCTTAATTGTAGAAAAGTGAAGCAACTAAGGGTTAAATCATGAACAAAAGATAGTCGACATTGGCAAAATACATCATCCGACCTAAATGACGTATAAAAAAGAACAAAATGAATTAAAATTATAAAGTAAAAAGTAGAATGATCGAATCAAAGTAAATACATTACCTTTTAGTATTTACGTTCTTTCAAGTTCATGAAATGATGAACCACGACGTGATTGGTAACTTTCTTCATTTCTTCTTTCTCCACATAGCAAATCAAGCTATCACTCATAAAATCATCACTGATGCGATTGCACAAATAATTTTTCACAATTCTCATGGTTGAAAAACACCTCTCAACTATTAGTGGCGACATGCAATACTAGTACTAGCTTCAAAAGTCGATAAACCAAAGGATAGCAAAGATGTTTCCTTGTCTCCACTATTTTTTGAGAAAGTTAGCCAATAGTCTGTATGTTGGAGAATCTATCATCTACTCACACATCGGCAATGTAGAGGCAAAGATGATGGTTAAGGTCCCTCAATTCCCAAAATCAAAATCAATAGGATAAATTTTAGCAATGTTCATCAAATTATCTAAATTGAAATCATAACATGAGTCTCTTGGACTCAAAGCAGCCGACAAAACAAGCAAGTTAGATGTTGTCTCGTTGAAGCTACTATAAAGCTCTTGAAGTAGCCAATCAAGAACATCATTAAAACAATCCACGTCATAATAATGCTTGTTGGTAATTCCTGTTCTTTGCCGTTGCTTCTTTGGATTAACATAAGCTTCTTCCATTTCCAACCTAGGAATGCCATGTTTCCCACAAAAGACATATACTTCATCTAGGATAGATTCTCACCTATCTCTTCTAAGCTCATCCAAATGCAACCTAGTTGATTTCACACATTTATTGGCATTCACAATGTCTTGATCCTTTCGTTGAAGTGCTAGTGATAAGGTATTTGTGATTATCAAGATGGTCAACATGAGATGTAAATAAAAGATAAAATCAAATGACTGAAAGTATACTAGTAGACCCAATGTTTGATCTCTATTTGTTATGTCCTTGTCTCCTTCTTCCACAAATTTTAACACTGTGACAACTGTTAGGAACAAGTCAACCAAATTCTGAAGAGTTTTATAACGAAAACTCCAACGAGTATCTCCGGGTCTTTGAAGACATTGCTCTTGATTTAATCCCATCCTAGTTTGAAGTAGCCCACAACCTAAAGCATTGTGCACTTGTTTGTGGTTGATATCTCGAACCATGTCTCTCCTCTTCGAAGATCCACCCACCACGTTCAACAAGAGAGAAATCATACTAAAGACATTACTGATGCATTTATGCTTTCTTACAACGGCCACAACTACTAATTGAAGTTGGTGAGCAAAACAATGAACATAATAAGCTGTGCTACTTTCTCTTATGATCAATGATTGCAAGCCATTGAACTCACCTCGCATATTGCTAGCATCATCATATTGTTGGCCTCTAACTTGCTTCAAACTTAGCTTATATTCTGCAAATAGAGAATTAATAGAAGACTTGAGGTAGGCAGAAGTTGTCTCTTTCACACAAACAAGGCCAACAAAACTCTCCTTTATAATTCCACAATTATCAACATACCATAAGACCACTGCCATTTGTTCTTTTCAAGAGATATCTCTGGACTCATCAACAAGCAAGCAAAACACATCATGCCCAATTTCTTTGAGATAGAATGCAATATGTCCTTTGCAAAACAATGAACAATCTCCTTCTGTATGGGAGGAGACACCATAAGGCAATTACTTGCAGCATTTTTACCCACCACCTTGCCTAAAGTTGAATCATGCTCTGCTAAGAACTCATAAAATTCCAAGAAGTTCCCTTTGTTGTAGGACTCCTTCAACTCATCATGGCCCCAGAAAGGCAATCCTTGCTTCAATAACATTCTAGCAACGTCATTTGAGGCATTTAGTCTAGTAAAATAAGCCATCTTCGATGCTTCATTTTGTGTATAGATAGCAACATCAATGTGTTGTTCTCTTTTTAACAAATCATCACACTTTTTCAATGCTTGGTTGTGAACGCTATTCACACCATCTACATGATCTTTTAGTCTAGTTTTCTTGTTCCAACCATTCCAACCATTTATAACAAATGCCTCATACTCAGCTTCTTCCTTGTTGCGATCCCTAAACAAGAAACAACAAAAGCAATATGTCCTATCTTTGGACTCGCTGTATTCAAGCCAACTCCCAAACTCATCAAACCATTCAGGATTTAACCTTCCGTTTTTATCCCCAAAGCCTATTATCTAAGTACTTTCTTCTTACCACATCTTTTTTATTAGGATGATAGTCATCTATCATTTTCCTTTTGTCCAGATCAAATTGAATTTCATCTTCCCAATTGATAACTTATGTAGGTGAATTCCGAGCATTAGTAGCGTTATCGAGTGCTTTTCTCTTCAGAAATTTTTCCATAAATTTGTCTATCATTTCTCGATTATTTGAAACCTCAATTAGATGTTGTCAATTACTCAATTGCCATGTTCAACAACAAGAATAATAAATTACAAGCATCAAACATAACGTGGATATGTGTTTTTACTTACTTGACATTGGTTGAGCACAATAGACACTACACACGGGTCACGATCACGTGCAATTTTTGCCTACGATCACGGGTCACGATCCAAATTGAAGCCCTACATTTCAAGTTTAAAAGTTATAACCCTAACATTTGATGAAGAAAACAACAATCATCATTCATCGAGTTGAAAATCCCCATTTCTCGGAAGAAATTTGAAGAATCGGGGGAAATTAGGACAAGAATTAATACCTAACTCATCTTTCCAAATTCCAATTCCTTGGCTGGTGATCGGTGTTTCGTTGCCTCTCCACAACTAATCTTGCGTATGTATATTAGTATATATCTGCACAACTAATGGTAGTACGCTCAGTTCCTCCATAGCACCATGTAATGATTGTAATCTTTGCGTACTAATGGTAGTGCCTAGTGCGTACGCAACACCATATATACATGATGATTGGATGGAGCTACAGCCTACAACAGAAGAAGAAGAACCGAAGAAGCCAAGAGATTACCAAAAGAAGCTCCGGTGGCTGGCAAGGTCTTCGATCGGTTAGGGGGGCAGGTGCTTGGCGGCGTCCAGGGCTACATGCGACTGAGGTATGAAGTATGATCGTGTTTTGTTCTCGCCTTTTGGGGATCTCGCCTCTCAGTCTCGGCTCTACACGCAAGCAATAGCCAATCGCAGCAAAGACCGCAAAGATCGGCCAATGCCATCAAGCGACGTGGCGAATCACCAGATGGGCTGCAAGGCTGCGCCTCTCGGGGCATGCGGCTCTTTGCTGAGTCTTTGTAGCGCCGAGCCAACTAGCTTGTTCGCTTGTTCAGCTGCGGCGCGTGTGCAATCAGCGAGTGACCACGTGGGCCACGTGGAGCCACGGGCGTCCGCGTGTGGAGGCTGCTGGCGCGTCACGCGCGTGGTCGAAAGTCCCGGGTGCACATTTATTTTGTTTGGGGGTGCACATATGATACTAAAGAGTTAATCTTCACTATATTTATTTTTGAACTCGATGTCATATGACACCGAATGAGCCTATTAGGCTCCGCCCGTGCCTCCATATGAAAGATACATACGTGGAATTGAAATAATGATACTTAGAGAAATATATAATTCGCACCACTCGACGCGGGAACAAACGCACGACGCTTTAAATCTGTAGATTAAATAAAATTGACGCATGCCTGCCGAAGCTGCGGACAGGTCGTGGGTATGCGGGGCCCACCTGGCATGCGTCCACGCGAGTGAGGAAATCGTGCGGGCGTGAGCGCATCCAGGGGCGATCGAACGTGCGTGGGTTTTCGGGCGATGTGGCGCGATGTGCAGTAAGTGTTCCAAGTCGGATCGGACGACCGCGAAGTGATCCCTGCGGGATCGGACGACGCACCTTCAGCGGGCAATGTGGCCAGAGCCAGGAGTGGCGGAATCCGCCGGAACCTTCATGTCATGAACACACGAGGCAGTGACACCAAGGCAGAGTCATCGGAAAACAGTGTACCCATCCACGGGCCAAGCACCAGGAAAAGCGGGCGCCGTCTCGTGTCATAAGAACTTGAGGAGCCGGCGGCCACTGCCCATCAGGAAGGTTCACGGGTCTTGCTCATGTACTGCCCGTCAGGAAGGTTCACGGGTCTCGTTCATGTCGACTTCCGCGCGTCGGCCCCATGTGTGCGGAACTGCAGAAAAAAGGGGAACAATCAACCGCGCCATGTTCTCCCATCTACCGGTCTACCCAGCACGACGGCGTAGACGCCGTCGCGCGCGTGCGGTGCCCCGACCCTTACTCCGTGCTAGTATATGCGTATTTTTGTAATTACTTTAATTTTTAAAGTAATAATCGCTGACATATATATTATACATATTTGAAACTAAATTATAACGGTAGCGTGATCAAAGACTCAAATATATCTATATCATATATAAATACTAGCAAGGAAAAGCATCTTAAAAGGCTACTAATAAAAGTAGACATCAACATCATCATATCTTCCGATACCTTCAAGGAAGCAAAGATTTTGATCTGTTATACAGAAAGAACTAAGACTTAACTATAACTGTCTATGCAGATGTTGGGTATCTGTCGGATCCATATACAGTCAAGTCGTCAAACATACTATGTATTCCTATGTGGTGGAATTACAATTTCATAGAAATCATCTAAATAAAGTCTTGTATCAATTTCGATGAACCGCTCGAAAATCATAGAACTATACGAGACCCCACGTGAATATACTTGGTTTCGACGGATGATCCACCATATCCAGCAGATCCACCATATCCAGCAGTCATGTGGATTGAATACCGCGCAAACTCGCACTATTATCTATGAAGATAATGTAGCTTATGTTGCACAAATGCAGATGGATTATGTGAAGAGTCAACTCACAAAGCATATCAATCCCAAGTTCTTTCATGCTTATGAATTACAAAATATGGATAAAATGAAAGAACTGCATAATAAGTCACGTGAAAATGTTACAGATTTATTCACTAAGTCACTTCCAGCGTCTAGCTTTGAAAGATACATACGTGGAATTGAAATAATGATACTTAGAGAAGTATATAATTCAGAGGAAGAATCTTCACAAACTCATTATTGAAACTTGATCACGAAGATCGAGTACCCAAAGAATAAATGCAGAAGATTAAATGAAATTAAGTGGATTATACTCTTTTTCACTTGGCGAGTTTTCATGAAATTTTTCGGCTAAGGTTTTTAATGAGTCAATTCGTGCAACGCAGCAGAACGTGTATCGTGTACTCTTTCTCTAATTTTTTCCACTAATTTTTTATGAAGTTTTGACGATACATGAACATGTCAGATGAGTGTCTAAAGAGTGTTAGGAAACTTGGGCCTTGCAGGTCTGCCCATGATGAACTCCTCATCGAACTCTAGACTATATATAGGAGAGTATCCCAACAATTATATGTACTTTTTAGAAGAGAAAAAAAGATAAGAAAGAAATATCTCTGTATCTTTTTGTTTAATTTACTATTGCTGTGAACAAAAACTACTAATCTTGGTGAAGTCCAGGAAACGAGCAAGCCTACGGCCACGCGTCGCCTCGCATACTGTAGAGACTACAATCGTCCGGATTTCCTGGCGCGTTCGATCGGCCCTCATCCGCGATCCAGGCCGCCCACGTATACTCGCCTCGCCCTCGCCCTCTCCCTCTTCTCCCGATCGGCGCCTCCACACACAAACACTCATTCGTCCCCAACTCTCGCGCTTGTCCGATTCTACCACTGGCGTCGCCACCGCACCTAGGGTTTGGGTAGGGCCATGGAGTGTCTGCATACGAACTAGTAAGGCCATGAAGTGGCGATCCGAACCAATTCCGAATCAGTTTGAGCAGCGGCCTAGCGTGTTTGGCAGCGCCGCCGCATTGTACGCAGCCATATGTGGCAGGCTCAACCAGGCGCTGCACGGTGGAGGCAGCGGTAGTCGCAGCGATGCTGCAGCGTCAATTACTAGCGTCACCGCGCCTGTTTCCTTCATCATCCTCCCCCTTCATCATACCCTTTGGTAACTTTGTCTTTGTTGTGGATTTCTCCCGGTTTGGTTGCTCTGATTTGGATTCAATGTCACATGTTCCAGATTTTCCCCAGGACTATAGATCCATCGGCATGGAGGGTCTCTGGCTGCTAATTTTGGAAGATATGTTGATTTAAGTTGGTGCTCTACTTGTCATTGCCCTCCGATTTCCTAGACATATTAATCTTAGATTTCTACCATCCTTTGCATCCTCTCAGGTTGGTTGCCTGTAATATATGGCACGGTTTAATTGAGTTAGTTGTATAGCTACATTGCCAGATGCCTAATTCGCCTCTTTCACTGGATGTTATAGCCGGGAATCACATCTCTTCCAATTGGTGCTGTTGGTTTTCCAAGTTATTTGTTCAGTCGTCTACTAGAATTCTATGTTCAAGAATGCTTGGATCAGTGATATGTATAGTTAGTTTCCACGGTAAACAATCAAGCATATGCCAGTTTTTAATCTTTAACGATGCAATTGAGAAGTTAACGTTCCTTTCGCAGCACCTTGAAATTTTTATTAATCTAGCTGCTTTGGAACTTTAGTTGTTTCTTCCTTTCACAAGCAGATTTGCTATCTACATTCACGCATTCAGTGTGCAGCATAATTGAACTATGAGAAGAAGTTGTAACTAAACAAAGCTAATTACTTTGTTTATTGCCTTCAAGTTTTATATTCCCTAAGCTAGCTAGGCTGCCATTTATTTCTCTCTGCTTAAAAATTGTAAATTGCCTTCAAGTTGTATATATTCGTCGAACAAACTAGGTGGCCATCACTTTCTGTCTGCTTAAAAATTGTTGTGTCCTCGCTGCAAGGAGACATCCAAACTTTTTTTTTCATTTATAGTTAGAGCTCAGGTGTGATATATTTTTATCCTATTTATAGAGATATAACTGCAACAATGGATGAAAAAGTTGCCATCTTTCCTTTAAAACCAATTTAATTCTAATTATTTCATATAACTATTTAATGCATATTTCTATATGTACATAACATCTTTTTACGCTGAAATATGTTGCTTATGACTATTTTCCTATTGTTACTTTAAGCTGAAAGCAACTCTCGCCAGTTATATATGAGGATCCTGAGAATTTAATGAATTGGGGAAAGTGATTACCATTTCATCATAAGAAAGTTTCTTATACATTAATCAGATATGGCAAAGAGGAAGACAGTTACGTAGGGCGGTTTTAAAAAGCTCAAGGCTCGCGAACTGCTCGAGCTTGGCTCGAACTCCAAACGAACCGAGCTCAAGCCTGATCTCAAGCTTGTGAGCCTTAACGAGCCGAGCTCGAATAGCTCGCGAGCCTTAATGAGCCAAGCTCGAATGTAATTGTTATCGAGCTTCCTTTGAATAACCCTCCTATCTTGTTGAAATATGCTCGAATAATTCACCTATCTTATTGAAAATTGATGCATGTTAATCAAATCGAGCTTCCTTCAAGCTCGAGCTCAAGCCCACTCGAGCTTTTCTAATTGTTGAAAATTGATGCATGTTTTTGACTGTTACTGAGCTTACTCAAGCCGAGCTCAAGCCTACTTGAACTTGGATCGAGCCGAGCTCGAACCTAGGTCCAAGCTCGGACCCCAACTTAGGCTTGCTCGAGCTAGGCTCGCTCGAGCTCAGCTCGTTTACAAACCTATGGATACATCATACATGTACCGGAAGCTATTAGGTGGCCAGACACTAATTCGAAGGTGTTAAATCAGGGGGAGTTGTCCATGCATAAACTCCTACGAGGGCTATCATTTGATAAAGCATCTGTGTGTTTTTTATTGAAAAAGGTCAAAACATTCCATTAGGGTGTGTGTTTTCACTGATGTAAATATAATAGAGCTTTTGTTTTGTTCAATAAAAAAGGTGTAGTTAAGGCCAAAAAATAAAATTTGTTAAATGTTATTCATTTTTTTTTTGTTTCGGTTGCATTTCCCATTAATGTACGAGCAATGTATCATCTGATGTTAATTAATTTTATCGGGCATTATTAGTACGGTATGCTCAATTGCTCTTTTTTTTTTCTTTCCTTAGAAACATGTTATGCTATTTTTCTTAATGCTTGAGTGTCAATTTCGGCATAATGTACACTTTTCCTTATGTTTGATTGTCTATATTGATTCTGCATGTTTAGGATTGCTTTATGCCGCCTGCAGCAATGCGCGGGTTCGGTTGGGGCGGAGCTAGGAGTGGTGCTCGGTATTGCACGCTTAAAAATTCAAAAATATACAGAAAATATATTGGTATTAGGGTTAAATTATTTGTTCTATTGAAACTATATGAGGATTATTGTAAAATACTTTAGACTTGTGTAAAGTATGCATCCTCATCGAAATTTTTCTAGCTTCGTCGTTGCTCGTAGGACCCGTGCTAAGTTCTATAGCATGGGTGATATTGAATCCATCTCGTTTGGACCATAGTTTTAAAATCTGGATCCAAAGGCTTTGCTGGGTCTGGCACAATCATAAGATCGGTAATGCAATTGACTCGAAAAAACCTGGCCACGTTTTCATCGACCCGACAGGTTTTGGTTGACTCGGTTGGGTTTTGCTCGTAACGCCAATTTTTTAAAAACCCTCTCAAATTAAAGAGTTTTTCAAAACTAAATTGAAGGGTATGTTCATACTTTGTGTGCTGCTAGGTTTTAGTAGGAATCCTCTTGTGAAATTGGCGGCTACATATAAATAATTTTCATATTTCTCACTCTGTTCTCTGTTCAGCTTCGTTTCCATCAGCAAGATATGATATATTTTCCTCCTGCTCTTTGCTTGTCTCTACTATCTAATCTTTGTTAAGATGTAAGTGTTATATTTTTACCATTTTATAGAGTTAGGTTTAAGACACATATAGTAAGATTATATTGACAATTCATGTATTAAGTCAAACATGTAGTGCATCTAGATGTGGGAGGAACTAGAATATATTTAAAAATATTCATTCAAATAAGAAAAATAAACTAGAACATCACTTGTTTGAATGATCTCGTTATTGTGTGAGTGTATGATGTTCTTCTTTGACTGACTTAATTCGTTGTTCAAAATTTAGATTTTTTTAATTATTTTTTTGTGTATAATTGATTTTTCTCTATTTTTTGTGGTGTGTGTATATATAGATTATATTTTAAAATATATGATCCAATCGTTAACCCATCGGTCCAACCACCGACTTAGGGCGTGTTTGGTTGGTGAGATGAGGTTGAATGAGATAGGATGGTACAGGTAGGATGCGATCGTCCTGGATGAGATGATACAAGTATAGTGTTTGGTTGGTGGGATATGATGATATATGATTTTGTTTGGTTGATGGAATAAGATGGTCCTGGATAGTTCAAGATGGTGTTTGGTTGGTAGGATAGGATGGTCCGTATAATATTTTTTACACTAAAATATGCAAAGAGTGATCTAATTTTGTTGATTAAATAACAAAGAACACAACGGTTCAATCGGATCGCAAATCGGATACTCGGTTTAGGAAATATGATCATTTAAAACTCGTAAATCAAACCACCACGTCACCAAGCGCATTGAATTCGAGTGAACGGTGTGGTTTGAGATTTTTTCTCAAACGAGATGATACATCATAAATATGAAATATTTTTTTTTCTTGAATCATCTCATCCCGAATAATTTAATTTTATTCAATCAATCAAACAACTGAACAAGCTCATTTCCTACACCGAATAGTTCAAAACTAATCCATTCAACGAACCAAACACACCTCATAACTGGCACGCCTCCGACCGTCCCCGCACCAGCCATTTTATGCGAAATTATAGGCCTTCCCTGGCCCATCACAGCCCAATCGGCACGCCAGGTCGTTCTCCCCCAGGCCCAGTGTTAAAACGTATGGCTAGGGTTTTAGGGTTCTTTTCTCCGCTCTCTCCATTCGCTAGCTACCCTTGTCTCCCATGGCGAAGAAGGGCACGCAGCGCAGGACGCCGCCGCCCGCGCCGAAGAAGGGGAAGGCCTCCCCGAAGGCGGCGAAGAGGGCACCCAATAAGCAGAAGCTCATCGAGTCTTCCTCCGACGACTCAGAACTGGAGCAGCAGCAGCAGCAGCCCCAGGAGGAGTCCAACCTCGACGCCCCTTCCGACTCCGCTGCCGAGGAGCTCTCAGACGCCTCCTTGGAAGGGAGCGATAGCAGTGGAGACGAGGAGGAAGAGGAGGAGGGCGACGACGATGACGAGGAAGAGGACGGCGACGACGACCCCCTCGCTGACGACTTCCTCGCCAGTAGTGACGACGGAAGTGGTTAGTAACGCTCAGATTACTTGACGATTAGATGTCTACTATTGAATTTTATTAGCTTCAGCAGATTCTATTGTAGAATTCATGTGAGCTAGTACAATGCACTGGGGTGTGAATGTAATGCTGGATTTTGTATATCGTGAATCGCAATTGATGCATTGTGTTGGGTTTCTTAGACGGAGACGACTCCGGAGTGGAGTCTGATGACCTTGAGGCGAAGTCACGAGCAATCGATCAAGAGAAGGAGAAGGCGGAAGAAGAGGCAGAGGAGGAACTTAAACTCAACATAAGATCAGAATCTGATGAATTCCGATTGCCCACGAAGGAGGTTGCCTTTCTGCCCTCCGTTCTCATTCTTTCTCCGTTCAGTGTTGTTTGCCTATTGCAGTTTTGTAGGTTGCATGGACTTATGTCATGGTTTAAACTCTGCAGGAGCTGGAGGAAGAGGCACTTGGACCACCTAACCTGCCAAATCTTAGAAGGAGGATATCAGAAAGTGCGTTTATATAATATCTTTTGTATTTACCTAAGTTCATCACTTCCTTTAAAAAGAGAGAAAACTGATAAGGGTTTTCGGACAAAGCCAATAGTTGCTTGTGTAAATGAGATGCGTTTTTTGATACTTGTAATCTCTAATGGCAAAGTCAATTGTTGCAACTATGGCAACCCTGCATGCAATAAAAGCAGTGCATAGAGACCGTATGCAAAATTCTACTGTTTATACCTATTTTTTTTCTTAGAGCAGATCACTTTGATATTCTGGACCGTTGATGGACTGCAATCTGTAGACCTTTCTGACTGTTTCTATCTATTGGTTTTCCTGTCTAGTTGTCCGGGTACTCTCAAACTTTAGCAAACTGAGGCAAACAGACGTCCCACGAAAAGATTATGTCAATCAGCTCAAGGCTGACGTGATGGCATACTTTGGATACAATGATTTTCTCGTTGAAGCATTTATTGAGGTGAACTGCCTATCTTATGCAGCGATTATTTGATATCTTTGGTGCAGTATTTCTTTCAGTTGAGCTGTATAGTGATCCAACTCCCTGAGATTAATAATTGCAAATTGTCTATCTGGCATGCTTATTCAAAAAGTTGCCAGATTTAGCTGATGTTCTAGTTAACATTATTTGTGTAATAATTGTGCAGATGTTCCCAGCTGTTGAGCTTGTTGAGCTGCTGGAATCTTTTGAGAAAAGACCACCTGAGTGCCTGCGGACAAACACACTAAAGGTATACTATTTTGAGTTAATCTCTTGAGATATATCAGAGTTCATGGTTCTTCATCTCTTGCTTCAAATGCATCTCTGCTTCATTAAGTTTGTCTGTCTTATCTGATTCGTTGGTGATGTTTGCAGACGCGGAGGAGGGATCTTGCCGCTGCTCTTATACCAAGAGGGTTTAATCTGGATCCGATAGGGAAGTGGTCAAAGGTATGCTTTGATTCTATCCATTTCCATTACACAAGTAATAAGTACAAAATATTAAAGCAACTCTCCTGGTGTCAAAAATGGCAGGTAGGATTAGTTGTATATGACTCCACTATTTCTTCCGGCGCCACAGTTGAATATATGGCTGGACATTACATGGTATCTTCTTTCTCTCCCCTATCATTTTGTTAAGAACATAAGATTTTTTCATTTACACTCTTTCCATTAACATTGGCATTAATTTAAAAAATTGCGATTACAGAAACAAGGTGCAAGTTCTTTCTTACCTGTGATGGCTCTTGCTCCTCAGGAGAAGGAGCGAATTGTTGATATGGCGTAAGATGTTTTCCCTTTTCTCTCATATTCTTGTTTTTTCAATAGTTCATTTATCTTATGACTTCAAAATTAAGATAACTGTGTTTTCTTGTATCTAAGCCTTGTCATGCTATCCTAATATATCATGTGTTTGCTTCTAGATTTGATGCTACTCTTTAATTTAATTGTTCATGTGGAACTTGTGGTAGATGTTATGTACTCATTTCCAAAGTCGGAAAGTGATATTTATTTATTCCAGGGCTGCCCCAGGTGGCAAGACTACATACATTGGAGCTGTTATGAAGAATACTGGTCAGTGCATTATGCCTGTTTTGACTACCATGTGCTCTTTCTTTTAGAGTAATTTGGCTATCTGTTATTGCTATCCAGTTGCCTGTCAAATGAAATACAATTTCCCTGTTTTCTTCATCTGTCATACACAGGAATAATCTATGCAAATGAGTTCAATGAGAAAAGGTTGCATGGACTGTTGGGGAACATACATCGTATGGGTGTCACAAATACCATAGTTTGTAACTACGATGGTAAAGAGGTGAGCAGACAGTACACCTACTATTACATGGTGCTTAAAGCCTTCTATAAAGCATCTGATATGCCAAAGGGTAGACAACTAATTTTATGCAACAAGTTGCTATCATAATTTGCACGTCTTTGTTTGTAGAAAATATTAACTGAAAGTGCAAAAGCATTTTAACGTAAAATTCTGTATATATAGGCACCATAGCTAATACTTTTCGGTCCATTTCAATCATGGATCCAATTTATGATCCACAGCTAATACTCTGGTAATTATTTAGTTGCTTCAGTTAGGTGTATTGTGTGCTGCTCGATAACAATACTGTTTCATGATGACACCCAATTTATTTCAGCTCCCCAAAGTTCTTGGGATGAATTCGGTTGACAGAGTGCTGTTGGATGCGCCCTGCACAGGCACTGGGGTTAGTATAATCTTATTCATATAAGCTTCTAGATCCAATATATTTATGTTGGTTATTTCACTCTGACAGTTGATTCCTTTTTCTGCAGACCATTTGGAAGGATCCACAAATAAAAACATCAAAGGACATTGAAGACATCAGGAACTGCGCTTTCGTGCAAAAGGTGCATTTCTTATACTCAGTAGGTTTGTTTAAATCGAACCTGCTTATGGTTTGACACGTTCCTACCCATCCATTCCAATTGCAACCTTTTTTCTTTAGAAAAAAAACGACTGCAATACACTCACATTCATCAAGTTTGATCCTTAACCCAATAAGTTGTTCAAAACAAAACTGGCTTACCTCGATGGTGTTGACTTCATTTTCAAGGGTGATTTTGAAGCAGTTAGTATTGTGCTGTCTCTTGTACATGGAAATAACATATGTGAACCCCAGAATTGTTATGTTCTACCTGCGAAATCTTTATTTCGTAAGTTATGCTTGATTATAGTTGGGGCTTTGGGCCTTTCAACTTTATGGTTTTTTCATTGAAAGTTTCTAGAATCCTGGTATTAGTATACTCATTAAGAGCATCAATCACCTTGCAAATTAGCATACACTGAGAAACTGATTGACTTGTTTTTCAGCAATTGCTGCTAGCTGCTATTGATTTGGTTGATGCCAACTCCAAAACTGGTGGTTACGTTGTTTACTCAACTTGTTCAATGATGATTCTAGAGGTAAGTAGATTGGTCTTGTTTGCCCAATGATGACTCAGCTTCAGTTCCTGAACCCCTCTCCATTCTTGCAGAATGAGGCAGTTATCGACTACGCCCTTAAAAGGAGAAACGTAAAGCTTGTGCCTTGTGGATTAGATTTTGGGCGTCCAGGGTATGTTAATCGTACTCCTCCCTGCATGAAGAATCTATTACCTTTTCTCTTACTTTTTTTCCTGTTTATCATACAGATTCATCCGGTACCGGGAGCATCGATTTCATACATCTTTAGACAAAACAAGGAGGTTTTATCCTCATGTCAACAACATGGATGGGTTTTTCATTGCTAAGGTACACTTCTGACATTTTATTATTTTCCAGGACAAGTGATAATGATTTTGTGAAGCATAAGCTCGCATGTTCTGAGTGAATTGGGACTTAGCATTGAATGGTAGGATATTTCACTTCTTGAATCCGCTTCTCTTCCATAGGATGGTAGGATTGTTAATCGTGACTTAGCATTGGAACCTTCTGGGTGAAATATCCAACTTTTGTTGGCAAATAGTTTGATCAGGACATATGCTTATTGGATTGGTTAGGACTTAGGACTTAGGATGCTTGAATTTGTCATGTGGGGTGATTTTGTGAAGTAAAACTCTTAACTCTGTTATGAACACAAAGCAAACACAGCATTGCTTGCATCACAAATGCCTTTTAATTTGTCGTGCTTGATTAGGACATAATATCTGATTGGGGTATTTCATTTCATACAGCTGAAAAAGTTGAGCAATACAATTCCAGTGACATCTGAGTCATCTAAAGTGCCTGAAGAAGGAGCCGAGAAGGCTGATCTTAGCAGTGGTGATGAAGATGAGCTACTTGAACAGCCCATTCAGTCAAAAAATCATAAAAATGGAAAGAAGACCAATGAACAGGCAAGCATCCCTGAAGGGGCTGGAGACCAAAAACAGCCACCTAATAGACCAGCTAAGCATCCCAAGAACCATAAGAAGGGTGAGAAGAAAAGTAATGGCCCTAAAAGTGCTGACATAATTGGAGATAAGAAAGAAACGCACAATGAACAAACAGAGCAGACAAGCCGCAAAAAGAAGCCAGTGCCTCATAAAATAAAAAAATATGGTCCCAGGAGCACCTCAGGGATCAAAGAAAAGAAACCAGTTACCGACCAAGGAGGGAAGAAGCGGAAAAGGAAATGGCAATTCAAGCTGAGGAGAGACTGGTAAGATACTTCTCTTTGGCTTCCTGTCCGTTTTTGCTTTCTTTGTTATTCTTATACCGGTTGTTTTACTAACAGGGAAGCAAAAACAAGTCCGTGAAGAGGAGGAAGGCATGAAAGATAAGGTTCAAGGTCTGTTAGCCTTTAGACTGTTTTTGTGGAATTTGTCGTGCTATATACGAGGAAGAAACAATACACTCAATTTTGGTACAAGTTGTGGTGCAGGAAATTTTTTGTTGTACTCGAGAAGTGTTTGTGTAGTTTATTATGATTTTTGGTTTCTATCTTGGTTTAGTGTATGATTGTCATCTTAGTTTATATCAGCAATGTCTTGTAGCACGGACCCTGAAAAAACTCTACCGACGGATGTTATGGGAGCCGTGAGACTTGGCTCCATATGTTGCTCTAATTTTGTTGTGGCATGATCAATGTTCCTATGGGGTTTGCTCAGATGGGCCTTGAGCATACTTACTACGTTGTTGGAGGATTTTACAATGTGTTATTGTGTTTAGTTTTTTTAGCACGTATCTTGAAAGAAATGTGCTTTGAGCCGTCCATTGACATTGCTTGATAGTTTGCGCACTGCCCCTGGAGACTCCGAGCGTCCATTGTCCAAGCAGCGCAAGCGGCAGACTACACCGCGAGCTACTATCCAACATCTCGTATTATTGTGTATAGTATTTTACATATTACTATTTAATTGAAAATGTGTGAAAATGATTTAGTTTTACACGAGACTATTGTTGCTATAAAAACTAAACAGCTTAAATATTGGAGAGAAATCACTTTTCTATATGCATTTGTATTTATTTTAGATCCTAGAGGTAAAATTGAATCATTTGCTAATGTGCACGATCTTCTTAGTGACGCTACAGGACTGGACTATTCTAACTATTTTGCAGAAGTTCATTCTCGATTGCATGATGTTTACCAAAGGTAATAAGTTCGAGTGAGTCCACTTGCAACGACCTCCAATAGCCCTCACCTCAAGTAGCAAGACAAATATATGGGCAAGATCTTCGGTGGCTCTTTCTCCAGGTCCAGATCCTCTTCCTCTACAGCGTCGCCTGCTAAACCAAGAACAACCCCAAGGAGTAGGGTATACACCTATCTAGACAATAATACGGTGGATCTCAACTCAGAAGGCGTCGAAATTTTGCAATGGTGGCATGCCCATAAGTTAACATATCCCGTGTTATTCATACTTGCGCGTGATGTGTTTACTGTTCTTGTCTTGAAAGTTTCCTCTGAGTCTACTTTCAGTCTGTTTGAAAGAATATTACAGGAAAGAAGAACATATCTCACGAGTGAGATGGTGGAGGTAC
This sequence comes from Hsuehochloa calcarea, assembly GCA_036346395.1. Classification (NCBI taxonomy): domain Eukaryota; kingdom Viridiplantae; phylum Streptophyta; class Magnoliopsida; order Poales; family Poaceae; genus Hsuehochloa; species Hsuehochloa calcarea. The sequence continues at coordinate 60,389,093 of CM070596.1, forward strand.
TTCTAACTGTGAAGGACTGAGAACAAGCTGATTCGCGAACACAACACTCTGTGGAAAATACAGAGTTGTCAGACGTGGTCAAAAATCTATATCTTGACAATGGCATTTAGAACAAATATATATGTAGAGTTACATGTTGTACTCTTTTTTCCTTGTTAAGGTTTTCTCATGTCGAGTTTTTACTTAACAAAGGTTTTAACAAGACATCCATTTCAATATTAATAAAGTTGTTTATTACATTTCCAATATGCTTGTCTCATTTTTCACAACTTTCATATATGTATTTATGACTTCTACACAATTTTCTATTTTTTCTGTCTATATATATATTATTGTTTTTCGAGTTAAGCGGGTTGTAAACGGCCTGACAGGCCAAACGGCTCATACCGCCATGACACGACACGACCGGCCTTCGGGCTGTGTCTGGTCGTGCCCGTGCCATACTTGTTAAAATCACCCCAACCTTTGTATTTTGGCACAAATTCATAAAAGTATAAAACTCATATAACTGTTAATTAATTTTCTCTCGCCATTCTCGCCAATCAGCACTTCTCTCCCTTGGTCTACGCAACCTCTCTCCAATGCACACAAAGCATAATTCATCAATTCAATCAATAGCAATTAGCAGAGCGACAAAGAAGGGACTGAGGGGGAGCTGCGGCACTAGGGGGAGCAGAGAAGTGAAGGGGGCAAAGCAGGCAGCAGTAGAGACTAAGGGGGAAAGGGAAGAGAGGGGAGGGGAGGGCGGCGGCGCACCGCCTCATGCAGCACCTCCAGCCCGTTGCGGCCGCCATCGTCGCTGCCACCCACGCTCGCCGGTCGGGGGAGGAGAGGGGAGGCGTCGTCAGTCGGGGGAGGCGGCGGCGGGGGGAGTGATCGGGAGGGGGAGCCGAGGTTGGGGATGGGGAGGGGAGGAAGGCCGGCCCCCGGGGGGGGGGGGTGTTGGGATTCTGAGGGAAAAAATGATACTTTCACGTTTATATATGAATGGCAGTTTGAGGGTAGTTTTAATGAAGTTCAGTGGTAAAGAGATATTTCGTTCCGTAAAAGCCAAAAAAAACATCCCCTCCCTGGCTTATGTTTTTTTGGCTTAAAATGGCTTAAGTTTTTTATAAGTTGTATAAAAAAGATACCTCTTTATTTAGATTTAGACTTTTTAACTTTTAAATCACACAAAAATCTAAATAAACAGGATCTATATAATACGGCTTAAGCGGCGGGAGCAATGCCCACAAAGCTTATATTCTGCGGGCCACGGGAGCAATGCACACAAAGCCTATATCTTGTGTCTCGGGCCGCGGGACCGTGTTGTGTCTCATGCTCTCTTCATCTTTTTCTCTCCAGAATCACAAAAATCCAAGGTGGAATCGATTTATATAACGACTTTTCGTTTTTGCCATTAGTTGCACCCTCTTCTCACTTATGCCACTAAATTAGGCAACCTCTCATTTTTTTTTCACTCTTCCGTGCTGCAGCCATTAACAGGAGCAGCAACAAGCAACAAACTCAACTTCACCATTTGCTTAATGGAGAACACATGTTGCAGATACTGTTGAAAAAAAAAATGAAAGAAAGTTTCTCATGCCTGTGAAATTTGTGCTCGCAAAGTGCAAATACAAGAAATGCGCCGATTTTTCCAATCAACCTGACAATTCTTTAAAATCCACATGATCCACAACATCCCAATTCCAAATAAACAATAACATCATCACGATAGAACACCAGGGCCTTTGCCTTGCTAAAGTAAAAAACAGACAATGCATCGAAAACTTCGAACTTAGTAGCGGAGTTTCACATGAGGGCATTGCGCTTACACATAAGGCTTGTTTCGGAACTTCATTTCCGGTCGGATCCCGGCAAAATCCTTCATTCCCGGCTGGTATCCCGGCCAACTCCAAGGAAAATATACCCGTGGAAGATTTTCCACTCATCCCAAATGGATGTTTGGAATCAGAAGGGAAAAGGAAAATCCTGGTGGAACCCAACCCAATCCTAGGGGAAAAAAAACACAGCTGCTGAGGTCGGGGTATTTTCCCCTCACCCAACACTACCTCAACTCCCCACCTTCATGACTTCCGTCGCCTGTCACCGGAGCGGAAGGGGGGAGGTGGCGAAGCTTAAGGCTCTCAACACCAAGGTCGTCAGGGAGTCTGTTGAGATGCCCAAACGGGGGAGGTGGGGAAGCTTAAGGCTCTTAACGCCAAGGTCGTCAGGGAGTCCGTTGAAATGCGGGGGCAGGAGGCCACGCCCAAGGCTCACGTCGAGGAGTTCTCCATCGACGCCGCCGCGCTCGCAGATGCGGAGCGCGATGTCCTCCGGGCTGCCCTCGCGAGACCCCTCCTCGCCGCAGAGGAGGCCGCGATGCTGCGCTCGCGCCTCACCACCGCCCAAGAGTCGCTCAAGGCCGCCGAGGCGATGGTGACTCGCGAAGCGGCGGCCATGGGCAAGGCAGTGGTTCACCTCAACGCGGCTGCGGCAGTTTTTCTAAATTTGTTCTTGTGTTTCTGATCGGGAACATAGCTAGGGATTTTTCTTCATGTGGAGTTTTTCTCCACGGGGATCCTGGATGCCACAAAAATCCCACCTGGAATTTCCAACCCGTGGAAATATTATCCCTGGTACTCAAACAAGCCCTAAAAGATTTTCATTACCTTCCCCGGATCAGCTACTATTAAAGTTCTAACCCTTGCATTAGTATTCACAAGTAGTATATTACTCTCAAAGCATACTGTTTTACTGCAGGAGACTCCTTAGTGCACAAAACCTAGCCTTGTTTCCATGATTCCTTTTAGGGTCTTAACTCATGTTCTTGTAGACCCTGAAAGCGACGAACACCGACGCAGCAGCTGCAACAACAGCAAGGGCGGCATAGGTGTCAGGCATCTCCCAGGTCTCAAACCAGGTGGGCATCGGGCATATCTTCATGTGCCCCTTCTTGCTGCCGGTACCGCTTTCTTTGTCACACTCCTTCTCGGAGCTCTTCTGGTTCTGCTCAGCTGGAAGGCTCTTGTCCTGTTTTTCCTTTGGCAGATCACTTTGGCAGCAGGTAAAACCTCCATTGCCCTGGCAGCATCCACCTGCAGCTGCAGAGTTGCAAGCAGCACCATCGGTTCCAGTTTCTTCAGGGGATTCTTTGGCACTCGATCCTTCCTCAGCCACGCCATTCGTCTTGTGCCTAAGTTCCAGAGCTTTCTTCTGCTGCTCTTCAGACAAACCCAACTGACCCCTGCATGATAGGAAAGCACACATAAGAACCACAGTTCAAGGAGAGGTATTCAGCTATGAAGCAAACATACACCAAAGAATCAAATGAACATGAACAAGATATGTCAGGGCTTTGTGCAATATTTGGGAAACAAGATGACATTCTGTTGTTATCGGTTTGGTTACAATGAGACTAACCACATAAAGGTCATTCTTTAAGTTCAGAAATCATTGCAAATAAACCTACGAGGACATTTGCAAATGCAACAAATACAACACAATATCCTTATGTGACATTCGCATGGGCAGATGAATTCATACAAATAAGTGCTTCAACATAATGCGTGAAAACTCAACCATACTTATTTCGGATAAACTCACATCAAAACACAGGGGAAAACAAATTATGAAAGGCAGAATGACTGATGATGAAATGATACAGAAAGCTATCTTCCTTTTTAGAAGTACTCCTGAATGAAGACAAATGAAGTTTGATGGAGTAAAAGCCACCCTACAATATAGTTCATCTCCATTCTCCGCGCATGCTAGTAGTCCATAATCTTGGCTAACTTTACTATAATGTTCAAGGAAAAAAACAAACGAAGACTTTGACCCCAGTATCTTCCCTTAACTAATGAAGCACAAATAGTTTTAAATATTATTAACAGGATTTGAAGTTAACCTAATCATATGGAATTTTTTTTTAACAATAATGCTGTAGACATACAGTTAAACTAGAACGACATGCAGAATTTGTAATATAATTAAACTGCTAGTAATAGAATCTATGATGTATGTTTTCTTAAGCACGTCATGTGTCCAGATACAGCAGCAAGAGAAGGCTTTAAATTTGAAAGCGTTGGCTATCCTCAATGGCACTATACAATTCAAGATACAAATGAGATGAGTCTTCAGTCAACATTAACCCATGGAGTAATTAAAAGAGGAAGCATACCTCCATAGATGGTCCACGATCTCTCTTTGTCCAATATGTTTACGCAACAACACAGGCACATCATCAGGAGCAACATAACCATACCTAGTATCACAAATATAGTAAGCAATGACTTGATTTTAACAAACTTAAATTAAAACGGAGAGCTCTACAGGAAGGCATTGGGTATATTGGTGCATTAGTTCCGAGTTCTCACCAATGACCAGTCACTTCTCCCTTGGCGTCTGAACTGAAAATGATGACATTTCCTGCATACTTATGACCTCCCACGTGTGAGCATGCACTAACAGCCACCTGACCATCAAGGCCTTGTCCATCTATCTCTTCCTTGAACCGTTTAATCAAAGCAGGTCCACAAACGCCACACCTTTTATCCCTGCTTCCATGGCAGCAAACAAAAACATAGGAACCTCTTATAGCCTCAGGAGATCCAGGAAGCCATTCAATATCTTTCACGAGTACTTCTTCAACAAAGTTGTCGACATCAAAGTGGGTCAGCCCTCTGCAAACATTACACCACGTATTGAAGAATAAGAACCAGCTGACTTATGGTTTTTATTATTTAACAACTAATGGCGAAAGACTGCATGTTTATTTGTTTGCAGGCTTGCAGGTTTACTTGTATCTGATCATATCAGGAAAGATCAACACGTCTCCATTAGATGTCTCAGTACCATCTTCTCCTTCACAAATGGTCAATTTGGTCTGAGAAAAAAGTAGAATAAACAACTCACTAGCAATAAAATATGGAGATGTCTGTTTATAAGGTGATTTGTGCTTTCTTAAGCAAAAGTCACATTTCTGAACCATTAGATCAAAATTAGAATCACACACACACATCTCAAATCTAATCCAAAGGCCAATAAAAAAAGCACATATAAATAGAAAAACCGTAAAAATATCAATTAGCAAATACCTACTGAACTATAGATTTCTTTAAAAGTAAAATTATGAAAAAGAAAAGAACTTAAGGCCAAGTAACTAGCTTAGAAAGCTTCATAATACTTACCACCCCAAAAGTTGTAGAAGTGCTCAACAATGCCATACCCCTAGAGGACAATACATTTACTAGTCAAAAACATTTTAGCGTACTTTTCAATAACTTTGTAACTGCATGGTATGTACTGATATGTACCAATATTTATATATGTGGTAATGCTAACTGCTGGTGTTATAATTATCATGGGTATGTAGTATGTACAGCTGTTTAAATCCTACCATCCAATATAGATGTCAAAGCAAGGAGCAAGACCCAGATACAGCAACAATAGCAAAAGAACTTCTGCACTCAAATGCACCATACAGATCATGCTCAAACACCCCTACAAAGACAAAAGGAATCTGGCAGCATCTTATGAACACGCAACCAAACCATGCACTTTTGTCTTTCTTGTTAACATCAACTCAGTATATCGCATGATCAATGTTCCATAACATCAATTCCATGTATCATATCACTTCTGCCTATATCATGTTGTCGCATTATGTGGATAACCACAAAAAAGAGTAAGCTCCTACAAAGGGGAAAGAGAAACATTGATGCCCACACCTCCGTACAATTTCAAAGGCACATAATGAACTCTAGTACTCTACGCAACACTGATGGCAAGCAGACAACATAACAAAGGAAGCAACAATCAAATGATGAAAAAAAACAATCTAACCAGGAACAAATAGAATCTGGCTTTCAACCAAAATATAATAACCCACTCATATTATAAATAAATGTACATAGGGCTTCAAAAAGATAGAATCATAGAAGAGCATATGGCATATCAGCAAACCACTCAAACAAGTACCGCATGTGGATTTAAACCAAACATGATAAGATCCAGAAGGACCAGAACACCAACAGATAACCATATGAAAACTGTTACAGCAAGTCGAATAACTGTACAGCAGATAACACATTAATACCTACCAAATTTTAGCACTGGAAATGGAGCTAGATACACAATTCGCGAGGAAAATCCAAATGCAATGCAACCTATGGTTCAAAGTTCCACCAAAAACATGAAAAGTCTAATCAAAAGAAGAGAGAGACCAGACAAAGGTGGATGGAGTCAAATAATTCAATAGTGCAATCCAATTAGCCAAACCAGAGCAAACGAATTGGAAATATAAACAACAAATCACCACCAAAATATTAGACTCACATAGCCCAAAAACACACAACTAGAATATGTCAATTCCTGAGACAAGTTCAACACCCCAAAACACAATTAACATGTCTAATTGACACAATCATAAGCTCAAAGTAGATCGCCAAGCGATCAGATCATTCACTAAAACACGCACCAAAACAGCTAATAAGTGATAAAAAATAAGTACACAGATACGAATCTACAAAAAGGACTACCATAAACAGCAGCATATCAACAGCACTGAACCACGGACCATACTAACTATGAAGAGCTTCTGCTGGTCAATTCACAAACAATAAACCTAATCACAAGCAGATGGCAACTACATCCACCAAAACAGCAAAAAAAAAAAAAAAAACTCATCGGATCGACCGATTAGTGACCAAGGGCCGCAAACTCCTGCACGAGAACCAGCCTCATCATACGCAGATAAAGCATATCAGACTACATCAATAATAGCTCAAGCTAATCGAGAACTAGTAATGAGCAAAACCCTAAGCTAGGAATCACCGGCGCGCAGTTCGCACTCCCCACCAAACAAACTAAAAACCCTAACACAAGCACACCACGCCAAATGAGCTAATCACCCAGCCGAACAAAAGGGAGAGGGAGAAGGGATGCTCACGCTCTTCTTCAGGTTGGGCTTGCGGGCCTTGATGGCGGCCGCGAGGAGGCGGGGGAGGCGGTCGGACTCGGCGGCCTCGACGTGGGACGGCCACACCTCAGGGACCTTGTAGCAGAGGAACACGTGGCGCTCGTGGAACTGCACCGTCCCGACCAGCTTCTCCTTCCCGAGCTCCGGCCGCTGGAACCCAAACTCCACGTCCGGATCGGGACCCGCGGGGAGGGCCGCATCAGGCCCATCCGCGGCCGCCTCCGCGAGGAGGGCGTCGCCGGCGGGGGAGGAGCGGGAGGGGTCGGCCATGCGCCCGGGGTCGTCGACGGCTAAGCGCGTGCTGGGAAGGGAAATGGAAATCGCTTGCACCCCGTTTTGGAGCTATTTTTTTTACCGTACACTAAATTAATATGGGCTGTCTAATTTTTAAATCCAATAGATCGGATTACTTATGATTTAGATACAGTACGGTTTTGTTTGGTATGACTTCAACTCTTGATTTTATAGTTAGAGTGGATGGAGCTATGCCAAACTCTATAAAAATTTTGGAGTTGAAACAACTAGGAAGCGGAGCAACCCGTAGTACATTTTTTTAGCAACCTTCCACCATTTCCCCGCAAGGAGCAGCAACTCCCTTACAAAATGCCCTTGGAGTTAGAGGATAATTACCCATCTTTGCCACTCCACAAAACTCCCTCACCCCCACCGATTCGCCCATCAGTCACACCCACATTCTTCCAGACTCAAGCCCCATCCACTATGTCCTCTCTCTCGCCCCTAAATCATCCCCTTGGAACCCTAGGCGTCGCAAGCCAGAGATGTTCACCGGCCGAGACCACGCCCGCGGCCGAAAGACGCCGCCGCTATGCTTCAATGCCCTTGACACAGGATCCTCGCCGCCGAACTCCCTCACCCCCGGATCCCTCATCGTCGGACTCCATCGCCCCGGATCCCTCGCCGTCGAACTCCGCCGCCCCTGAATCCCTTATCGTCGGACTCCCTCACCACGACGAGCCGACAAGTGACCTTCTCCAAGCACAGTGCGGACTCCTGAAGAAGGCAAGCGAGCTCGTCGTGCTATGCGACGCGCAAGTCTCACTATCTTCCTTCTTCTCTATCTTCCTCGAGTTCTTAGTTGCTGGCCAACTATAGCCATGAGGAGGGACCAGAGGGAGTAGTGGCGGTCGTCGAGGCTGGGGAAGGTGTAGAAGAGGAGTTCAGGCCGCTATAGTTGGGACCCCCTTGGCACTGGCGAGTTCACTGGCCATCGGAGTTGGGGGGGGGGAGAGAGAGATGTTGCAGTGTTGCCATGGTGGTGGTGCCTTTCCCTTTGCTGCCGCTGCTGGTTTGCCTTGTGCCGTGGTGAGGACGGTGGGTGTGATTTCTCAAAGATATGCAACCAAACATATTTGGAAAATGAATTAGATTGTAATTCTTGTTTGTAATTTTCTCGCCATCCAAACACTAGAAATTGGAATCACAAACTAACTTCATTTCAACATGAAATTGAATTGAACCTTCAATTCCGCTGACCCAATTCAATTCTATTTCAACACGAAATCGAGTTTGGGAAAACGACGAGCATATAGGGATTTATGGTTCGAGATGTTCTTGCCGGAGGGGAAAAGGTCGGGCCCATCAGCGTATGTGCAGGCGCAATTGTCAGTGAGTGTTGGCTTTTGCTACTTTGTGTCTGTGGGACACATACGAGAGGGTGAGGCACTGAGGCCAACTAGAATATTGTTTCTTCTTTCCTGAGGGGTGTGAATTATGGAAGCCTGAAAGTGTTGTTTTGTTGTTATTGGTCGAGCGGGGCACATCTGTCAACGTGCCTAGCGGAGTATTTTTTTCAAGGAAAACGCTTTGATTTTTTTTGGAGTATGCTCTTGTTTACACTAATAGTATTCCACCAGACTAAAATTAAAGAACTTGGTTACTTAACTCTTACATGAACAACCTATTACCATAAGTCGATGAGTGTGTTAAATTTCTCTATCTTTTTTCTGGATACTCTATATTTAGTCATTTAGCTACGGCGACAGGATTGCTAAGGATCATAACAACAGAAGATAGATTGTCAAGAAATAACAAAGGATGTGTGGGATTCACATCTTAGTGACAAAATTGTTCACCAAAAGGAAGTAAGAAGATATTTATTTACTTCCAACTGGCCCCATTGGCAATGTCAGGTGTAGATATTATTATCTTTTTTTGTTCGGGATATTTTATTCCTCTCCATCCTACATTAAAAAAGAAGAAGCACCCCACCCCGCGAGGCGCACACGGGAGCCAGCGCTCGAACCGTGGCGGGCTGGAAGCCTGGAGCTCCTCTTTGCCACATGAAATGAAAGAGCAGTTACATGCGCGCACTTATACCTGTCAATGCCATGTCTTTGCATGGGACGCTGCCTAAAATTAATCACATTTATTGGTTTTTAGTCGGTTTGGAGAAAGAGGCAAACGAGATGACCAGCGCACGCGAGCTGTGCGCCCGCTGACGTGGACAATGGGCCACGCGGCAGGGGGCGTGATGGGGATTGGCATCCTCTGACATTGCAGAGGGAATAGTAGAGAGCAACAGTGTCATAACATTTGGTAGATCTGAGTAGTCCGATCCGAAAAAAATGACGCAGATCAACCGCTACCGTAATGCTACAGTATTCATGAATCACGTCGATGCTACATTATTTTTTCCTGTGGTTGCAAACTGCGATCTCGGCCTTCCATTTCTGACCCGACGATGACCACACAATGTCATAGTATTGTATCACCATAACATTGTGTTACAGACCCTAAACCCGACTCTGAGGAACCTTACAATAAACAGTTGTACAATGGTGGTCGACAAGACAAGAGAATCAGCAAGTGTCAACGCAGACCTTCAGATCGCTATCCAACGGAAGAGTGGATTTCGTAAGGGGCGCGTTTCCTATCAGAATAGAATAGAGGACACACCTGTCTGTCCTAGAATCGTTGGGGCTACTTAGGCCGTCTCTGAACTGGTGGAAAGGGACATGAAAATTGTAATAGCAGAATACTACTTCTCTGAACCTTCCTCATAGTTCTTCTATTCCCCGTCCCATTCTCCTACCAATCTCAGTCTACTCTTTGTAATCTCACGAACTATTGGTGTTGATCCAAGTGACATCAGAAGATGGTTGTAACATTTGGTGTCAAAGCCGGTCTCGAAACCCTGGATCGTCCGCACTATAAAACGTGTGCTCAGGCCCAATCGCTGAGTTGACATAGGTGATTATGGCGCAGAGCGAATCGATCAAGACACTACAAACCAAGAGCGAAGCTATTCATACCACTGCCGAGGAGATCAAACCGGCGGTGCTCGAGCTGTAGAAATGGAAACTAGAGATGGAGTCTTCAGTTGATGGATTGCGCTCAGAGGTGGGCGAACTGCGAACGCAGGTAGTCCAGATCGTACACAATCTCGTGTTGGCCCTACAGCCAGGGGATCTACCACCGATTCTTCCCTTGCCTGAAGCCAAGCGGGAGCTTGAACCTGAGATGGATCGAAGTTATTGGGCAAGGAAGGAGTAACCCTAGTTCGCAGCGAACGAACCCTTGGAGCAATGGGTCACCGGGAGGATTTCACTCACGGGGAAAGGTTATTGGGGAAAGATTTCCCACATCAATGTCTTTAGGCATTGGTATGTCTGATCGAGGCGAGTTGTACTCTTATGCGATTGATTCTGGGGGACATGCGGCCAAACACCAGGGAACCTATCATCATCATCCTCCACCAAAAATTGATTTCCCGCAGTTTGATGGAGAAAATCCCATGGCCTGGCAACTCAAATATGAAAATTATTTTTGAATCTGCTCAGTTCACCCCCGAGTTTATGGTTAGCGTTGCCACGATGTATTTTGTGGGAGGGGCTATGTTGTGGCTGCAAGCATCCAGAGCCCATAGTAGGTTTGAGAATTGGGAAGCTTTCGCAGAGGTCGTTTGCATCAGATTCGGTAGAGAAGAATTCTAGCAATTGGCGAGACAGTTCAATCAACTTCGTAAGATTAGCACAGTAGCTGAGTATGCAAAGAAGTTTAATGAGCTTATTCACAATTTGTTGGCGCATCATTCGTCTTGGAACCCGGTATTTTTTGTCACACAATTTGTGGATGAACTGCGTGGGGACATAAGATCAGCGGTGGTGTTTCACAGACCGCTGGATCTTGATACTGTTGTGGCTCTTGCGAGTTTACATGAAGAAGTTATGGACACAACCCGAAGGGATCCTCGTCGCATGGAGCTTGCTTCTAGTGCGCGATCTGGCTTGCACGCTGTGTTGCCACTTCCACCACCACTAGGAAGGGGAATACCCAGAGCAGGGAATCGATCAGACGATCGTAGGGGTGTGGAGGGAGCGAGAGCAACCTCTGTTGATGACAAGCTTGGAGCTCTTCATGCTTACCACCGAGCCAAAGGGTTGTGCCACACTTGCGGGGAGCGCTGGTCTAGGGAGCATAAATGTGCTCCAACTATTCAACTTCATGTGGTTGAAGAACTTTGGGAAATGATGGAGGAGGAGGATTGAGAACCATAGAAAAAAGATGAAGAGGAGTCGCTAGTGGGGGCTGACTTGATGTCGATATCTCAGGAGGCAGAACACAGAATTGTCAACACGAGAACATTGCGTTTACGTGGCACTGTTCAAAATCAGGCCGTTGTCATGCTAGTTGACTCAAGAAGCTCACATTGTTTTATCAGTGAGGATTTCTCCAGGAGACTGAGAGGGGAGTAATGTTCAATCAATCCCGTATTGGTACGTGTTGCAAACGGGGCATTACTAGAATGTGTGATGGAGTTCCTTCATTGTCAGTGGGAGATTCAGGGCCACATTTTCTATAGCACATTCAGAGTGTTGCCTTTGCAATGTTATGATATCATCCTGGGTATCGATTGGCTGGAACATCATAGTCCCATGAACATTCATTGGCTAAAAAAGGTATTGTCATTTTGTTACAAGAGACGAGGTGTTTGCTTACAAGGTATTAAACCCAGTGTTTCTCAATGTTGTCTAGTCTGGGAGAGACAGCAAGAAATTCTGGTCAACAGTTCGAGTACTGAACAATTGTTGGCGCTCACAACTACATCTAGGCTGAGATACCTCCATCTATTGTGCAATTGTTGAAGGACTTTCATCACCTTTTCGAGGAGCCCCAAGGGCTACCACCATGCAGAGCCTTTGATCACTCTATACCATTGTTGCCCGGGATCAAGACGGTCATGTCTTTCATTGATTACAACCCAACACTAGCTCATCTTCATCCCAACAATGGTAGTGCTTGCTCAAGGTATCATACAACCCAACACTAGCTAGTGAAGGAGATGCTTGCTCAAGGTATCATACAACCCAACACTGTGGATGAGCAAGCACAAGGAGATGGGTGGTAACACTGTGGATGAAGATGAGCTAGTGAAGGAGATGCTTGCTCAAGGTATCATACAACCCAACACTAGCTCATCTTCATCCACAGTGTTACTTGTGCAAATGAAAGACATGACATGGTGATTTTACATTGATTACATGCATCTGAATGCGGCGACAATAAAAAATCGATACCCTCTACCAATCATTGATGAGCTACTTGATGAGTTAGTTAGTAGGATCTCAGTGGTTCACCAGTTTGGATCTGTGGACAATACCAATACCAGCAGCAACAATCAACAGTAGTGAGGTAGAGCAATCAACAGTAGTGAGGCAAAGCAATAAACATCAACGAGATTGCGAGAACGAGGAGCTCCAACAAAGTTGTAGAGAGAGTACCACCTCCAGGCGATGGCTTAGCACAGAGCAAGGTGTTGCGGATCGAGATCGGGACCACCTCCAGGCGACTGCTCGGCGCAGAGCAAGGTCTCCAGCGATGATGCAGGCGTATGCAAGGTAAGCAATAGTTGTTGGAGCTGAGAAGGGTCGCCGAATCTGAGGAGGGTCACCGGAGCTAAGGAGGTTGGCTTCAGATCCCGTCGGATCCAGCTTCCGCCAGATCCTCAGGTTTTGATGGCGTAGAGGTGGAGGCGAGGACGACCTCCAGGCACAGAGGATCTGAATGGTCTGAGGAGGGGCGCCGGATCAAGCTTCCACCAGATCCGAAGGAGGTGGCAGCGTAGAGGTGGAGGCGAGGACGACTTTCCAGCACAGAGGATCTTGATGGTCGTCGGCGTGGATGGTGCTATCGGGTCTCATCCTCGAAGCTTGGCGCGGCTGGATCGACGCCGATGCCTTCCAGTGGTGTTGCACATCATCGAGAGGGGATGGAGCGGAGGGAGATGACGCGGATGCAGCAGCGGATCAAGGCTGCCGCCCCACAGGAGGTGGGAAAGAGGATTCCACGATGATAGTGGCGGTGATGAGAAGTAGAGTTAGGGTTTTTGGTGGAGAAGCTCTGATACCATATTAGAATTTTGAGACTAGGGTTTTGCTATTCACAATTATATATCTTATTTATTAATGGAAGAGTATATATAGAGAATAGTACATGAGCCTCATGGGCTATATAGGCCGCATGGAATAAAAGAGGGAGAGAATATACAACCAATACTCATACAACACTCTTAACATTTTGTTTCTTAGTTGATAGGTCAAATAGAAGAAAGCTGTGATGTTTAGAGAAAATGCATGATGTGTTTAGTCTGCTCTTAGCATGAGTGTTGTCTTTCAACCTGAGCACATATTTTATCTGTTGCTGAATCTTGGTAAAAATGCTGGTCAATAAGGTTTAGGTTTTAAGCTCTAGAAAGTTAATATCTAGTGCGAGACTGAATTAAGTTCACAAAAAGTGCTTATGAATAGCAGATGTGTTTAGTCTGCTCTTAGCATGAGTGTTGTCTTTCAACCCGAGCACACATTTTATCTGTTGCTGAATCTTGATAAAAACGCTGGTCAATAAGGTTTAGGTTTTAAGCACTAGAAAGTTAATGTCTAGTGCGAGACTGAATTAAGTTCACAAAAAGTGCTTATGAATAGCAGATGTGTTTAGTCTGCTCTTAACATGAGTGTTGTCTTTCAACCTGATCACACATTTTATCTGTTGCTGAATCTTGATAAAAATGCTGGTCAATAAGGTTTAGGTTTTAAGCTCTATAAAGTTAACGTCTAGTGCGAGACTGAATTAAGTTCACAAAAAGTGCTTATGAATAGCAGGTATATGTGAGAATTTTCTGAATATGTCATACTCCTAACTTGAATAATTGCATTTGTCTTTGTAATATGCAGGCTGAATTGCTTAAGACTCTTGGTGAAAAACATCCATTGTATAAATTTATAGGTGCATTATCAATAAGATGTTCATATGTTCTTGTAAACAAGGCATTCGTCAAAGAGATACTGCTTTTGTACATTATTGGATTGCTCTCTTTTTTTTACATTACTATATTCTAGGGATTGTTTCCCATTCCATGTTAATTCACATGTTGCAGGTAATAGCTGGTTCCATTCCTTTGCTTTTGTCTGGATTTGAAGAGGATATTGTCAAACTCCCAAAGGAGGATAATGAAAGGCTTAAAGAGGGTGTCGCGCATGTTTTGTCAAAGGCTGGTGGCATCATTCGTCAGCAACTAGTTGATACATCAAGGTACAGATCCTCAAAAGTCTTCATTTTTGCATTTAAATGTCTTCACTAAGATGATATAACTTAGCTCTTGTTGCTTTGTCTATCAGCTCCATTGCCCTTCTCTTAGAGAGACTATGTTTAGAGGGCACAAGGAAGCAGGCTAAATATTATGTTCATGCTCTAGCTGCCATAACAAATGATGATGGCCTAAAGTTAGTTTCTGTTCTTTACAAGGTATGCGCTCACTCTCTCCATTTAACTGTGCTACCATAGTCGCATTTGAGATCTCCGATACATTATGCTTTCATTGCTTTGTGTTCTCCACTTTATAGAGGCTTGTGGATTTACTGGAGGAGAAGGTGCATTTGCCATCCATCTTGCAGTCTTTGGGTTGTACAACTCAGATAGCCATGCCAATTTTTTATTAAAGGGGGAAGAGATAATAAATTTCATAAATAGCAAAATTCTCGAGTGTGGAACTGTAAGCCTTTATTTTATGACTGACTAAACTTCTGTATGTGCCTTTTCTCCTCAACAATATTTTGTTGAAATTCTAACTGTGTCAACAGAATTCCATTGAAGATTCTACACATAAATATGAATGGGGGGGTACTTCACGGAATTGCTTGTCAATTCGGATATCATTACTCTGGAGCTGCTAATATTTCTGTCACCGTGTACTTTCTTTTGATAGATATATGGTATTAAAACTTTGGTGAAGATCTACCTCTCTTTCAAAGATACCCAAGCACACCCTGGAACTGGAATAGATAATTTTATTGGAATCCTTAAGAATATACTTTCCCATGGTGATATTTCCCAAACTATGATTTCAAGGTACATGTAGAATAATTGTTGATGTCCATTGTGGAACTTATACATCATATGAAATGATGCAATTATACAATATATAAAATACATTTTATTACTCTACTGTTTGCAGTGTTGTTGATAAGGCTCACTTGAGGCTTGCTGCAGCAAAAGCTCTTCTTCGCTTATCGAGGCAATGGGATCACAAAGTACCAATTGATGTCTTTTACTTGGCTACGAGTATTTCACAGGTTGGTCTTTGGTGATAAACTGATAATACAACTGTGTTTTCACTTAACTGTTCCCATCATCGCCGCGCCTGCCTGCATGCGCACGCGTTGCCGACTCCGATCGTGTTGGCCCGAGCACCTCCGTCGTCTCAAACGTCGCTGCTCACACACACAAGTGTCGCTGTCATCGGCTTCACCCATGCCCGTCGCGTGTCGCCAATCCATCCACACTACTTCGGCTCTGCGCCATCGCCATCGCCTTGGATCGCCACCGTCACTACTGCTGCCTTAGATCATCACCATCGCTCGGTGCCTCACGGGGACTAAAGAAAAAAGAGGATAGAAGAGAGGGAGTATCGGCCGAAGGAAAAAAGAAGAGAGAGAAGTAGGGAAAAACTCTATTCCAGGAAAAAAAATCGATGCTACTGCTACACATGATTTGGGTAATTGTAAAGGCAGTCATCCAGGTTTGTCAGAATGTTGATGCGTGAAGAAGTGTCGTGATCGTGGGAGATAAGCGCGACATATCTTGGCAGTAATTGGCATTACTCTGGTTATTTGAGAAGATGACCCATGAGGAAATTGCGGTTGTGAGGAGGGAGGAGGAAGAAGCCGCAATGAGGACAGTAGAAGAGAAAAAGAAGGCATTTGTTTAGACTACGTCCCCGCTAGTAACTCAAGGTGACATAAGAAGTATGTTGCAGTACCTCTTAGCGACAAGTATGATAGGTCCGAGGGCTGGTGCAGGTGTAGGATCAAGGATAACCGACTAGAGGGGGTGAATAAGAGGTTTTTAAACTACTTCAACTAATTACAAATTTTATCACAGTTATGAAATAGACAAAACTAGATACAATTATAGTTAGGCAATTCTACATAAGTAAAATACTAGAATAGTAAATACGGAAGAGTAAAAATAAGAAATTGAACCACAATGGAGACAATGAAGTTTTTCCTGTGGTATCGAAGACTTATCAGTCTTCACTGGTCCACGTTGAGGAAGCTTGAACAAATCAAGCTGGCCCCATGAATTGAGCCTCACCATCGATCAATATAGTTGCTCTTCCTCCGCTCTGGAGTTGGTGAGCACCACGCCAATCACAACCCTTGCCGGGCCACTTCACAAGTTTCTTGAAGTGATTACCGCATAGCTTCTCCAAGTCGTCTAGGTGCCGGCAAGCACCAAGAGTAATAAATCACAACACTTGATTGAAGACTATCAAGTGCCAAAAGATCAACTAATGAATGCTATGCACTTGACTAGCTCTCAACTACCTCAAAGAGTGAATTGAATGCAAATAAGTAGATGAGAAAGCACCAAAGCCTCAAGAGTATTCAATATGGTCAAAGGTTCCTGCCTAAGTGCAGGTGGTGGTGTATTTATAACCCCTAACCACAAAACTAGGCGTTATGACCGTATTCCTAAAAAACGGATTTGCGATAGTACTGCTGTAGAAAATCTTCGACTCAACAGTCGGAACAGTAGCATTTAATGCTCTGAACTAACCATTACACATAAAGTTGTGGTACTACCGCCAACTAAAAATTGGTATTACCGCATCGTGGTCGTACCGCTCGGCCAGAACGGAGCTACCGTTTTTCAGAGCTCAAGAATTCTAAAAAATACCTTCTCTAGAAAACTCACACCACAAGTAAACTTCGATACTACCTCGCTCCGGTAGTACCGTTCAGGGATTTGAGGTCATACCGATCCAAGGGAGATCAAAACTCCCAAAAACACGCTCTCTGTGATAAACATACCACCATGTATTTTTTGGTACTACCGACCTGCAGTAGTATCACAACTAAAATGCGGTCGTTTCTTTTTTTCAAATACGTACCGCCATATAGATATCAAGGTACCTCCCAAGGTGTTTGGTTGTGTGTGTTTTGTTCGAGATCACAGACCAGCGGTTGGCAAGTTGGATCCACGGGCATTGAAATGTATCTTTATAGGCTATTCGTTAAGACAGAAGGGCTATAGATGCTGGAACCCAATTGAACGAAGGTTGTTCGTGAGTATGGACGTGACATTCTGGGAGTTTGAGCCTTACTACACGAGTGGAGGTAATCGTGATCAGTATTTGTAGTTCTCTCCTATCACTGAGGGTGACAGTTGAGGGGAAGAACAAGGAGAGTTAACGAGAAGAAGAAGACATTGTGGGGACAATTCCGTGATCAAACCTGACAAAAGAATATGTGAGAGATGTGATAGCCCCAAAAGAATTGAAGGTTTATCAGCGAAGACGCTTTGGGAAACAGGAGGAGAAGCAGAGAGAGCCAGCACCTGAGCCATCAATAGAGTTTTCAGAACAACTAGAACCGGAACAGCCACAGCAGCCAGAATCGGAACAACCACGGCTTGAACAGCCGGCCTTACCAGTTGATCCAGTCCCAAATCCCTCATCGGTCTCTCTCCATAAAGTTCCTTGCCTCCCCTTGGGGTTAGTGGTAATGTTTATTTTAATCACTCCCATCTAGAGTTACCACTTGCACAACGTAGGGAAACTAGAGCTAACGCATGAAAGGCTCCAGTCTGGTATGGCTTTGAGCATGACATTGCAAATTTCATCTGATATTCCCATATCTCACATGCATACAAAGCATTCATTGCATCTCTTCAGACGGTGCATATTCCAAAGGATTGGCGAGCTGCTAAGTAGGATCCTAAGTGGAAGGATGCCATGAGGGAGGAACTTAGTGCACTTCAGAAGAACAAGACATGTGATCTTGTTCCACTTCCAGCAGGAAAAAAGGCAGTAGGATACAAATAGGTATTTACGATTAAGCAAACTCCTGAAGGCAAGATAGAGAGACATAAGACACGGTTGGTTGCAAAAGGTTATAGTCAAACATATGAGATTGACTATGATGAGACCTTTTCACCAGTGGCGAAGATGAGCACGGTAAGAATGTTGATTTCCTATGCAACTAATTTTGGATGGCCCTTATATCAGTTGGATGTGAAGAATGCTTTTTCTACATGGTGATTTACAAGAGGATGTATACATGGAGATTCTTCCAGGCTTTGAGAATAGATAGACTGAGAGGAAGGTGTGTAAACTCAAGAAGTCTTTATATGGTCTGAAGCAGTCACCAAGGGCGTAGTTTGATAGATTCAAGCGTGCAGTCTGTGGTATGGGCTATTCTCCGTGCAATAGAGATCATACTGTGTTTTATAGACATAGAGGATCACACATCACCATATTGATAATCTATGTTGATGATATTGTGATTACTGGAGATGATGCTGAGGAAATCAAGCCCTTGAAGAAAAAAACTGAGAGAGACATTTGAGGTGAAAGATGTTGGACTTCTTCGCTACTTTCTTATGATTGAGATTGTCCGTTCTTCGGATGATATAGTTCTCTCCCAGAGGAAGTGTGTTCTTGATCTGCTGGCAGAAATAGGTATGTTTGGGTGTCGCCCTATTGTTTTACTTATTGATAGGAATCATAAGCTATGTTCTGAGTCGGGGGATCCAGTTAACAAAGAAGCTTATCAAAGGCTTGTTGGGCATCTCATTTATCTGTGTCATACAAGATCTGATATTTCGTATACAGTGAGTGTGGTTAGTCGATATTTGCATGATCCTAGAACATGACACATGAATGTTGTCTATCGAATCCTGCGGTATTTGAAGAGTAGTCCTGGGAAAGATCTTTGGTTCAGGAAGAATCAACATCTGAATATGGAAGGGTATTGCGATGCTGATTGGGTGAGCAGTGTAGATGACAGGAGGTCTACCTCTGGATATTGTATCTTCGTGGGAGGTAACCTTGTGTCATGGAGAAGCAAGAAGCAGGAGGTCGTGACTCGGTCTACTGCAGAGGCAGAGTACAGAGCAATGGCACTGAGTGTGAGTGAAATGATATGGATGAAGAGTTTATTGCCTAAGCTTCAAGTATGGAGGAATAATTTATTAGTGTTGCATTGTAACAATAAATCTACAATCAACATTGCTAACAATCTAGTACAACATGATCGTACCAAACACGTTGATATTGATAGGTTTTTCATTAAAGAGAAGCTCGATGGTAGGATACTGAAGTTGGAGTATGTCAAGTCTAGTGAATAGTTGGCTGACTATTTCACTAAAGGGTTAGGTTCTAGCAAGTGTTCTACAATATGTAACAAGATAGACATGATTGATATCTTATGCTCATATTGAGGGGGAGTGTTGAAGAGTTTGTATTGGAGTCAAATATAGAAGTCGTATTAGAGTCTAATTGTATCCCGAGACTATAAATTACAGTGCACACTGATCACTACTCCCTAAAGTTCCTGTTGGATCAACGACCCGTCACCATCCTGCAACACCACTGGGTGGGTAAACTGCTTGGCTTTGATTTCACGATGGAATATAAGCCTGACAACACCAACATCGTTGTCGATGCTCTCTCCAGGCGGGATGTTGGGGACATACACCTCCACACGGTCTCTAGTCCGCGGTTTCAGCTCTTCGTGTCCTTACAGGCAGCAGCCACCTCCGATCCGGCCTTGGTAGCGCTCCGCGATCATATTACCAAAAGCAATCTCTCCACACCTTGGGCACTGCTTGACGGTCTGGTCACTTACAACCGCCGTCCGTATCTTCTGCCCGACTCGCCACTCTTGCCTGAGGTGTTGATCACAATGCATGGTGTGGACCACGAAGGCATCCAAAAGACGCTCCACCGTTTGCGTTGCGACTTCCACACTCCACGCGCCTGCGCCATCATCCAGCATTTTCTGTGTTCTTGTACGGTCTGTCAATGCAATAAGACAAAGCAACTACACCCGACGGGCCTTCTCCAGCCCTTGGAGGTCCCTTCCCAAATATGGACAGACAACACCATGGACTTTATCGAGGGCCTTCGTCGCATCGGCGGCAAATATGTCATTCTCATTGTGGTGGACTAGTTCTCCAAGTATGCACATTTCATCCCTCTAGCGCACCCTTACTCGGCGGAGCCTATCGCTCGTGCCTTCTTCGACACCATCGTTCATCTGCACGAGATCCCTTCGACCATTGTGTTGGTCCGCGACGCCGCAGTTCACCTCAGGCTTTTGGCATGAGCTATTCAAGGCTGTGGGTGTTCGCCTGAATATGAGCACGACCTTCCATCCACAATTTGATGGCCAATCCGAGTCCGTCAACCGTGTCATCGCAATGTACTCACGTTGCCTCATAGTAGATCGACCTGTCAATGGCTCCAGTGGCTTCCCTGGGCGGAGTACTGCCACAACACCTCCTACCAATCCGCCCTCTAGGAAGCTCTCTTCCACGTGGCGTATGGACACGAACCCCCTCATTTCGCACATATGACACAAGTGAGATTCACAATGTGGTCGTGGCTCACAGCATTGAGGCCCGGGACCAGTTCCTGACCGACATTCGGGATCACCTCCTTTTGGCGTAGTAGGTTGCCAAACATTACTACGACGACAAACATCGGGCCCTAGAGTTCGATGTGGGCACTTTGGTGTGGCCTCGCTTTCATCATCGTTCTGCGACTTTTATGGATGACGCCAAAAAGGGCAAGCTCGCACCCAAGTTCTACGGCCCATACCAAGTCTTGGCATGCATCGATCCAGTGGCTTACCACCTGGATCTTCCTCCTCGCGCTCGTATCCACAACGTCTTCTATGTCAGCCTACTCAAACCATTCAAAGGCAAACCACTGTCTTCTCCGCCAGCCTTGCCGCCCATGTTATATGGTCGGGTTGTTCCTACACCATTGAAGGCACTCCGTGGATGCCTTACCCGAGGATCATGGCAAGTACTCATCCACTGGGCAGGTCAGCCAGCTTCAACAACTACTTGGGAGGACATTCCCTTGTTCCGTCAGCGATACCCTACTTTTCAGCTCGAGGACGAGCTGTTCCCGAGGGAGGGAGAGATGTCATGGTCGGCATCATGTATAGGCGACGTGCGCTATGGACGGCCAACGGGCCCAATGTGTCGGTCTGCCGGATGCGCTACAGTTGCCAAGCCTTGGGATTTTCCTTGGCTTACAAGTTAGGCTATAATCAATTAGATTGGATCCTTAAGATTCTTAGAGATTGGATTATATATGTTTGTTAGGAAATTCTCCCTATATAAGGATACCTTTGATTCATGAATAAAGCAAGCGAATTAGCAATCTATCTCCCTGCCTCCCTGTTTCCCGTCACGGTGTCCAGGCGGTCGAGGGGCCTGGGTCTCAACCCTCCGCCACCGGTGGTAGCCGCTAGCCACCCGGCCGTGACAGAGCTATCTTGAAACGAAGTCTCAATGCTCTGGTTACAGCATCCTATGTATCACCGGCATGTAGACCGGATCTTCGTTTGCAAGCCAGTTATTTAGGAAAATTGAGTTCTGGCTCTCAATATATTAGAATAATACCATGAAACAATTATTGAAGAGTAATAAAGTTTTCTGGAATTAGAGTTGATCAACCATAATTTGCAAGATTTCTACTTGTTTCATCTAGTCCTTGCCAAAACTCATTTAGTGGCACTAGCCAACCAATAACCGCTTGTTTACAACCCTGTTGTGACTTGTGATTTAGTTAGTCTTGACCGCAGATGGTAATGAAGAGAAAGAAGCAATCTGTTCAGCTGAGAAAGAAAATGTAGAGCGAGAGTCCCAAGAGTACGCAGCACCAAGGGAGGAACATCGTAATGGTTGTAGATTGAGGATCAGCCAGGAGGAATCTGATGGTGACACTCTTGTAAGCTTCCTATTGTGCTGAGCACAAATATTTCGTATTGGTTTATTTGTCTACACTACGTGATTATTCTCAGGTTTTTAGATCTCTTTTCTGGACCAGGTCCCACTGCCACATTCCAGTTTCTTTCTGGTTACAGGCAGAAAATGGTGAAAGTCTTTGGAGTTAGATTTTTTAAGATTACAATCATTAGGATGTTTGAAATGACTACCGGCTTTTGAAGGCCGCTAATTAACCAAATGTTTGGCAGTAATGGCTCATAAATTTGTGACATTCCATGTTTTGGATATTTTGTACAAACTGCTATAGAGAAGAGAAAGTATTTGGTGCATACTAGAGCTATAATCACAATCCTGACATCCTAAATTTTCTCCCGTAGGAAAGGCTTGATGGAAACTCACCTAGCATTTTGCGAGTGTAATAATTTATAGTACAGTCTACAGGTCTAGCAAAGCATTGCTCGTGATGCCTTCGTCAGTAATTTCATCGGCACAGGTTATATAATCCTCCCTTATAGTACAAAATGTATTTGTTGATTTAGCCAACATATTTTGGTACACAAAACTGGCCACTTCATAGTATCTATCCACATTTTTCAATAGACATCCTCGGTTGAATAGGTAAGATCTTCAGTTAAACGTCTAATCAATAGCTTAGGGGCATTTTTTACATTGTTAAAACTGTCGCTGCATTTTTAAGTATAATATATACTAATTATTGTCAAGTTTTTTCCAACTGGAGACAGTAGTCCACAGAGGTATTCTGCTGAATGATCAATAAATTAAGTACGTTCAGAACGTAAAGTCGATGCAATTTTTTTAAAATTAAATCCCATCAAGTCACTCATTTTTTACCTGTTTAGGCTCGGAATTTCGTTAACCTGTAGAGATCACACTGGGTTTCTGAACGTTGAACCCTCACATCTAATTCTACCCTTAATTTGCACCTACCTACTGCTGATTTGCCCCCTTGCCTCTATTCAGTTTTGTAGAAGTACGTTAAAAAAATTTGATGTACAATGTAACTCTTCGTCCTTTTTCTAAAAGTTGTTTCTGATTGAAAGTGCAGAGTGTGTGGAGAAGACGATCGACTTGCAAAAGTCAAGTAGCTTGCTTCATAGAAGACCTCACGCAGACAGTCGATCAGGAATGCGGTTATCTCATTAGTTGGTTTCCAATTGACAGTTGCAATGTAGAAAATTTTCTTTGCAAAAGAAAGAGGTTATAGTAATTTATTATAGAGAAGCAGCGAAGTTGGGCCGCTTATAACGTGATTAGAGGTTAGAAGTCGGTGGTGACAGATCCAATGGTCTCATCTTTTGGATGGTTGGAACATAATATGTGACATGTTGTGCAAGCATTGTGTTGTAGTAACATCCAATAAACAAATAGCATGCTATATTGCCATGAAACGTGGTCAAGCTGTTAAGTGGCTCCCACGAAGGGCTTCATGAACCTGACAGAAATAATACATATGAATCCTCGCTCGACGGGTTAGTATCCCGAAGGTAAGGTGAAGATCTAAACTCAAAGCATAAACATGAACTTTGTACAGTGGCTTGCCTTGCCCCATCCAACGTACAGTAAACGGCCGGCGGTGGAGGCGGCACGTACCGTCGTGCTGCGCATCCATCTCTTCCGCGGTTACGTTCGAGGGTGAAAGTAACAAAATATCATCACTTTTTAGCCGGCTTCAAAAGCGGAGTCGGTTACGCGCCCGCGGAAGCAGTCAACCACGTGAGACTTGCAGGTGCCGACATAACCGCGCGCCCGAAACGGCCGCTGAGGAGGAAGAGTCGGTTACGGCTACTCGTACTGTGTACTACACCGCTAAGCGGCAGCTGAAGGCACAATATATCTCTGTCTGCTCTGTTTGTTTTCAAGCAAATTAAAGGCAGAAATTTTAGCCTACTCGTTAAATTTGATAATAAACCTTATTTGAAGCCGCAAAACTCAAGACACAATCAAACCAAGCAAACTGGTAATTAAGATGACTGTACCACAATAAGTGAAGAGCACAAAGTGATCGATGCACTGTCTTCTCTTATTCTTCTTTTTTTTTGAAATGTGGTACTGTCTTCTCTTATTCTTCTTTTTTTGAAATGTGGTACTGTCTTCTCAACGAAACTAATCACCATTTATTGAGGGAAATCAGAAATGGATTACATCGACGTTTCCCCTAAGCATCTAAGCTTACCAAAACACTCTAACAGAAGATCTCCCAGCAATTACGCACTGACATATATAGCAGTATAGCACTCCTCCTAGATCTCATAAAACCAACACATATGAAGTCCTAAACCGATGACACTATCAATCCAGAAACTACGTACGTCTCTATGCTCAAACCAACACGAGCACGGTGACGGCACACACAAGGAGCCCTACTACAATGGAGAAACAGGCAGCGAACATACGCCTGGACGCACCGCTGGCCTGGGTCTGTGGGCTCGGGCTGGAACTGGACCCCGATGACGGAGTTCTCGGGGCCGAGACCGGGCTGGACACGCCGCTGACGGCCGGCGGCGGCGCCGGAGCGGCGGCCAGCGTGGATTGGGCCATGACGCGCACGATCATCCGCTGGCCCACCTCGCAGTGCCCTGGCACGCCGCTGATGAAGTAGAAGAGCCCGTACCGGTCGAACTTGAACTTGGTGTCGCCGTCGGTGAAGCGGCTCGCCGGGCTCGCCGTGCTGCACTGCTTGTAGTCGTCGTGGTCCACCAGGAGCACCGAGTCGTCCGCGTACTTGAAATCTGCACGCCACACGAATGCAAATTAAATTAAATACATGAATGCATGCATGCAAGAATCAAGAATGCTGTGCATTAACTTGTGATGGTACGTACTCCGATATATCCTAGTACTTACCCAAGACGTCGCCTACTTGGAAGGGGTTCCTTTTGGCCCAGTGGTTGTACGTTTCGGTGCCGTTGCTCGACGGCACCGTCCACCCCCTCTCGTCGCCGACGCTGTACACCACCGGCGCCGTCGACTGCGCTGACGACACCGAGGCGACCAGGAGAACGCAAGAAGCAGCAGCGAAGACGAGGATGCCGGCCATTGGCGTGCAGTGGATAGGAACTCTCGGCGACCGAATAAGCTCGAATCAAGAGTACGTAGTAAAGGGAGTCTTTCGTAGACTGGCGTACGTGCTGGTGTGTGAGCGGTACGTAGGGCGTTTATATAGAGGGTTTGGAAGCAAGAGTGGGTTACGTTGCGTGCGTGCGAGATCGCAGTGTGGTTGGGGACTTGGGGATCGAAGAGACGTTGCTTCTCCGAGAGCCGTTGATACTTTCAGGCTTCCGTTTGGACGGCCCGTGATTGGCGCTTGACTCGGTGCAAGAGAGGCTTCCGAGAGAGAGAGATTGGTGCATTGCAGTTTTGTTTTTGGGTTTTTTTTACTTCTTTATCGTTGGGTCTAACCGTTCGAACGACTGAACCGGTCAATGGCGCGAAGCAAAAGCTCACAGAGACATCACCGATGGGCTCTGCTCTATTCGGCCTCGTTTACATGGGAATGAATTGGATTGGGCCGGAAAGTGCAGGCTTGGACTGTAAGATTCGTGTAGGTTGATTTCCGGATGAAGGGCGGAAAACTAGGAATACGTTATGTCATTGAGGAGACGTATTGCTAGAATTCGTCAAAGTTACGGTCAAGTCTCCACCTGAATCCGTATAAAAACCTCTCGGGAGTCCGGACCAAGCAACTGCTCCGGCGGCGGCGAGTTGAGATGGCTGACGACGCGGAGGGCGAAAGCTGCCGTCGCGGGCGACGGGCAGCCTCCAGCTCTGTCGAAGAGCGCTAGGAAGAAGCAGCAGAAGCAGGAGCGGCTGGCGGCGCGGAAGGCGGCACGGAAGACGGCGGAGAAGGAGCGCCGGCGCGCCGACGTGGAGAGGCGGAGGCGCGAGTGGGAGGAAGCGCTAGAAGCGGCGCCGTCGGAGGAGGCGCGCGCCGAGATGGTGGCGGCGCGGCGGGAGGTGCGGCGCGAGCGGGTGGGGCGGCGCGCGGAGGAGCGCGCCGCACGCGCCGAGAGGCTACGGCTCGCAGCCGAGGGCGCCGGGCAGAAGGTGGTGCTCGATCTCGAGTTCGGCGACCTCATGCGTCCCAACGAGATCCACAGCCTCACGCAGCAGGTGGATTCACCCTTCTCTTGCTATATTTTGAACTGAAACAAAGTAACTGTGATGATTGGAATTACACTAGATTTAATCGGTTGATTCTTCAAACTTCAATTAGGCTCCTTTATAGCCAGTGCATGCGTAATTCCTCTGATCGAAGGGAATGAGTGGTGTGGATATATGGATTATTTATATTTATGAAATGTGCTTGAAAGAGCATAAATTGTGGTAAAATGAGTAGTTGAGAATAGTTAAACCGATGCCCTGACCCTGAGGCTCCCAATGTTCACATATTTTCATGTGTTCCAACTGCCAAGACTGTCATCTTGCTGTATACTTGTAAGAGAAACTAGTTCTTTGATGTAGAATACTGCACCTTATCTGCAAGAGTAGTGACTATGGTTTACATCTTTCATTACTCATGACACCTCCTCAAGAAATAGATTAATTGTTCTATTCCTAGTTTTAATCTTGGAGGTATTGTGCCACTGTTTCCTTCTTCTCTTTAGAACAAGTTTGTGATATTGGATCAAAGGGCACTAGTAGCAATCTCTGCACTGTTATGTTATTGCTACCTGTGTAGCAACATATCTTCTGCAGGCATGGATGTGTAATATTTTGAAAAAACTTGCTACCAATGAACTAATTCAAGTTTCAGATTATGTACTGCTATGCAGTGAATGGGAGATCTGCTACCCCGGCTCATCTATGGTTGACAGGTTGCAATGGAGAAATGGTGAACCACCTTCAGAGGATTCCTGGGTATGATAAGTGGATCATTGAGAAAGAGGCCAAGCCTTATCTTCAAGCATTTGAAGATCGTAAAGAAAACATTGTGTATCTTACAGCGGACGCTGAGACTGTGCTTGATGATCTAGACATGTCGAAAATATATATCATTGGTGGTCTAGTCGATCGGAACAGATGGAAAGGCATAACAATTAAAAAAGCGGTTGATCAGGGTATTCAATCTGCCAAGCTCCCTATTGGAAACTACTTAAAGATGTCAAGTTCTCAGGTGAGCATATGGATGTTTTTGTGCTTTTGTGATACAAAATGTTAGCTCGCCTAGCTATAACCATAATTGCCTCTGTCAATCTATTGGTGTTTGTGTTTCAACTCAGAAGGTCTATACCCCCTATACGGCTTT
Organism: Hsuehochloa calcarea; assembly: GCA_036346395.1. Classification (NCBI taxonomy): domain Eukaryota; kingdom Viridiplantae; phylum Streptophyta; class Magnoliopsida; order Poales; family Poaceae; genus Hsuehochloa; species Hsuehochloa calcarea. The sequence continues at coordinate 60,416,578 of CM070596.1, forward strand.
AAAATGTTCCAAGATGCCTAGATGTTGTGATGATGTCACCTGTTGGATAATATGGAGACACTTGTTATCATATGACACATTACTTAACATGTTAAAAGGTCCTGAAGAGCATTTTTTTTAAAAAAAATACCACAGCTGTGGTTTTTGCTGATATTTCCCCAGAGGTTTTTTCGCATTTTAATGGAGCAATAAGATCCTTGTGTATATAACGTGCTTATTACTCCTTTTTTATGAGATGGAAGAGAGGAGAGAGGAGAAGCTTGATACTCATGCAAGTTTAAAACCATTTTAGAGGACCAAGAAGTTAGTGGGTCATCTCTCCCCCACCTAGTTTTTCTCTCTCCTTTACTAATAAGTTTTAGTAACAAGTTAAAGATATAAACTATTGGAGTGCTTGATACAAAAATCCCCTCGAACTCTTTTCTCTCCTCTATTAGCAAGGTTTAGTATCAAGCTATTGGGAGTGCCCTAAGTACTACATTCGATGCATGCATGTAGGGAATACAAAGTAAAACTGAATATTTATTAGGGGTGTAGAAGGAATAACACATTTATTTTGCATTGGAATATGAAATACGTCCTACATTTGTGGACAAGACCATTCAAAAATTAGTTCATACATTTTTTACAGAGGGAGTATAAGCTACTCCTACTGTCCTACAAATTTTCAGATAGTTTCATCGGACTGTCTAAGTAGAGATTTGTTTTAAATGTTCTTAGTTCATGAAAAATTTGTTGATACTAGAATATCTGGTCTGGAGTCTGAACTCTGCGGAGCTTGTACTAAGATTATTGACTCTCCTTGTGTGTTGATCATGCAGGTTCTTACAGTTAACCAAGTGTTCGAGATAATGCTAAAGTTTGTGGAAACAAGGGACTGGAAGACTGCATTCTTTCATGTGATCCCGCGGAGGAAACGAGGAGAAGCTGAAGCTGGGGATGATGGGGTCGAAGTGAGCATGGATGATGACGATGCCGCCGAAGGGGTTGCAAATGGAGATCATTCTTTGGAAGACCTTGACAAGGGTTTTGATGAGGAAGTAAATGATGATGCTGATGATGGGGATGGGGATGGGGATGAAGAACCAGAAGAGGAAGAAACTGATGTGGCTAAGAAAAGGCAGTGTGTTAGAAGTGAAAACGGAGAAGCTGAGGATCACTCTTCCGGTTCTATAGCAGAGGCAGCACCCGCCGGAGAAAGCCATGGCGCGGAGGACTGAAGAAGAGTCAACTTCAGGTGTATCATTGTTTTGTAGTAGAACTGTTTTGTTTAACTAGGGCTTACATTGTTTGGAGTGCTCTCTGATGTCGGAGTATTTCCGATGTATTCTCAGGCTTAATCTGTCATTAATTACCAACACGGTAATCCGGAATCTGGATTCCGGTTACAGTTGCAGACTTGTTCTCATCCTTGGTTGCGTCTTAAGAGTTCAGAAATCCCGTTTGGCCAGATAGCTGTAATTTACAGGGGAATACTACTCCTTGAGTTTTCGAACATGCCATCACTAGAAGCGAACAAGCATAAGAATACGAATGGTACAACTGGCCCGATGCATGACTCGCAGCCGTAGCTCAACATAGCTAGGATTCCATGCAACATACGTACGTTGGAGGCTAGCAAAGTAGTACTGGTAGCTCAACATAGCTCTTCGATCAAGCATACTCACGTTGGATTTGACCAAACATACGCACGTTGGTGTAGTACTAGCACTCGAGAAGTACACAGGTAAATTGAAAGGACTCAACTGCTCCGCATGGCACAGGGCGCTGCGTGCATGGCTACAGGGGGTACAGATATTTCGTCACGCACGCAGCGCAGGTGCAGGTGCAGGTGCAGGCGTGCATCAATCAAAAAAGAAAGAAAGAAAGATGTGGTCTGACCTCACGCGGTCGTGCGCACAGTAGAGAGAGGGGGGAAAAACGTATGTAGTGGGGCTCGTAGCTATAGCTAGCGGGAGAGCTCACAAAACAAGGCGAGCTGCGGCCTGCAGTTCCCGAAGTGGCAGCGAGGCGGGCATGCACTGGAGCAGGGGAAGCGAAACAAGCCCTGAATCCATACACGCAGGATGCAACAGCATGCAGCATATATTGGACATGTTTGGTACAGTTTTTTTGAAAAGTAGTTTCCAGCTGAGTTGAATCATAGATATTTGGTGTTTGATAGTCTGCTTTTTAGGTAGTCTGACTGAAACTTCTGGTTGAAAAATATCTGAAATATCTATAAGACAAATGACGGCAATTAACGGCAATTGACGACAATTGATAGTAAGTAACGACAATTAGAGACAATTAACAACATTTAGGGAGGAGGCCGGACCGGCGGCAACGAGGGAGGTCGGGGCGGCATCGGAGGAGGAGAGGAGAGCTGGCGTCAGAGGGGAGGGCGGGGCGGAGTTCGGAGTGGCGGCTGTGCCGGGATAGGAGGAGGAGATCGGGCAAGCATCATAGGAGGAGGTCTAGGCTGCATCGGAGCAGGAGGGAGGGTGGTTCGGCCTGGAGAGAGGCGAGGAGAAATAAGGAGAGATTTGAGGATCTCAAGTTTATATACGATGATATTGGTTAGTGATTTCATCCCAACTTCCGATGGTAAAGTCACAAAATCAACCCACCGAAACTGTGAAAAACTGATTGGGGACGGCTTTCAGCTTCCCCACGTTAAAAACGGTTTATGATTTCAGAAAGAAAAAAAACACTAAAGAAAACCACCTGTTAGACCAACTTTCGACTTTATATGAAGTCCTAAACCGATGACACTATCAATCCAGAAACTACGTACGTCTCTATGCTCAAACCAACACGAGCACGGTGACGGCACACACAAGGAGCCCCACTACAATGGAGAAACAGGCAGCGAACATACGCCTGGACGCACCGCTGGCCTGGGTCTGTGGGCTCGGGCTGGAACTGGACCCCGATGACGGAGTTCTCGGGGCCGAGACCGGGCTGGACACGCCGCTGACGGCCGGCGGCGGCGCCGGAGCAGCGGCCAGCGTGGATTGGGCCATGACGCGCACGATCATCCGCTGGCCCACCTCGCAGTGCCCTGGCACGCCGCTGATGAAGTAGAAGAGCCCGTACCGGTCGAACTTGAACTTGGTGTCGCCGTCGGTGAAGCGGCTCGCCGGGTTCGCCGTGCTGCACTGCTTGTAGTCGTCGTGGTCCACCAGGAGCACCGAGTCGTTCGCGTACTTGAAATCTGCACGCCACACGAATGCAAATTAAATTAAATACATGAATGCATGCATGCAAGAATCAAGAATGCTGTGCATTAACTTGTGATGGTACGTACTCCGATATATCCTAGTACTTACCCAAGACGTCGCCTACTTGGAAGCGGTTCCTTTTGGCCCAGTGGTTGTACGTTTCGGTGCCGTTGCTCGACGGCACCGTCCACCCCCTCTCGTCGCCGACGCTGTACACCACCGGCGCCGTCGACTGCGCTGACGACACCGAGGTGACCAGGAGAACGCAAGAAGCAGCAGCGAAGACGAGGATGCCGGCCATTGGCGTGCAGTGGATAGGAACTCTCGGCGACCGAATAAGCTCGAATCAAGAGTAGGTAGTAAAGGGAGTCTTTCGTAGACTGGCGTACGTGCTGGTGTGTGAGCGGTACGGCCATTGCGGTACGTAGGGCGTTTATATAGAGGGTTTGGAAGCAAGAGTGGGTTACGTTGCGTGTGTGCGAGATCGCAGTGTGGTTGGGGACTTGGGGATCGAAGAGACGTTGCTTCTCCGAGAGCCGTTGATGCTTTCAGGCTTCCGTTTGGACGGCCCGTGATTGGCGCTTGACTCGGTGCAAGAGAGGCTTCCGAGAGAGAGATTGGTGCATTGCAGTTTTGTTTTTGGGTTTTTTTTTCTTCTTTATCGTTGGGTCTAACCGTTCGAACGACTGAACCGGTCAATGGCGCGAAGCAAAAGCTCACAGAGACATCACCGATGGGCTCTGCTCTATTCGGCCTCGTTTACATGGGAATGAATTGGATTGGGCCGGAAAGTGCAGGCTTGGACTGTAAGATTCGTGTAGGTTGATTTACGGATGAAGGGCGGAAAACTAGGAATACGTTATGTCATTGAGGAGACGTATTGCTAGAATTCGTCAAAGTTACGGTCAAGTCTCCACCTGAATCCGTATAAAAACCTCTCGGGAGTCCGGACCAAGCAACTGCTCCGGCGGCGGCGAGTTGAGATGGCTGACGACGCGGAGGGCGAGAAAGCTGCCGTCGCGGGCGACGGGCAGCCTCCAGCTCTGTCGAAGAGCGCTAGGAAGAAGCAGCAGAAGCAGGAGCGGCTGGCGGCGCGGAAGGCGGCACGGAAGACGGCGGAGAAGGAGCGCCGGCGCGCCGACGTGGAGAGGCGGAGGCGCGAGTGGGAGGAAGCGCTAGAAGCGGCGCCGTCGGAGGAGGCGCGCGCCGAGATGGTGGCGGCGCGGCGGGAGGTGCGGCGCGAGCGGGTGGGGCGGCGCGCGGAGGAGCGCGCCGCACGCGCCGAGAGGCTACGGCTCGCAGCCGAGGGCGCCGGGCAGAAGGTGGTGCTCGATCTCGAGTTCGGCGACCTCATGCGTCCCAACGAGATCCACAGCCTCACGCAGCAGGTGGATTCACCCTTCTCTTGCTATATTTTGAACTGAAACAAAGTAACTGTGATGATTGGAATTACACTAGATTTAATCGGTTGATTCTTCAAACTTCAATTAGGCTCCTTTATAGCCAGTGCATGCGTAATTCCTCTGATCGAAGGGAATGAGTGGTGTGGATATATGGATTATTTATATTTATGAAATGTGCTTGAAAGAGCATAAATTGTGGTAAAATGAGTAGTTGAGAATAGTTAAACCGATGCCCTGACCCCTGAGGCTCCCAATGTTCACATATTTTTCATGTGTTCCAACTGCCAAGACTGTCATCTTGCTGTATACTTGTAAGAGAAACTAGTTCTTTGATGTAGAATACTGCACCTTATCTGCAAGAGTAGTGACTTTATGGTTTACATCTTTCATTACTCATGACACCTCCTCAAGAAATAGATTAATTGTTCTATTCCTAGTGTTAATCTTGGAGGTATTGTGCCACTGTTTCCTTCTTCTCTTTAGAACAAGTTTGTGATATTGGATCAAAGGGCACTAGTAGCAATCTCTGCACTGTTATGTTATTGCTACCTGTGTAGCAACATATCTTCTGCAGGCATGGATGTGTAATATTTTGAAAAAACTTGCTACCAATGAACTAATTCAAGTTTCAGATTATGTACTGCTATGCAGTGAATGGGAGATCTGCTACCCCGGCTCATCTATGGTTGACAGGTTGCAATGGAGAAATGGTGAACCACCTTCAGAGGATTCCTGGGTATGATAAGTGGATCATTGAGAAAGAGGCCAAGCCTTATCTTCAAGCATTTGAAGATCGTAAAGAAAACATTGTGTATCTTACAGCGGACGCTGAGACTGTGCTTGATGATCTAGACATGTCGAAAATATATATCATTGGTGGTCTAGTCGATCGGAACAGATGGAAAGGCATAACAATTAAAAAAGCGGTTGATCAGGGTATTCAATCTGCCAAGCTCCCTATTGGAAACTACTTAAAGATGTCAAGTTCTCAGGTGAGCATATGGATGTTTTTGTGCTTTTGTGATACAAAATGTTAGCTCGCCTAGCTATAACCATAATTGCTTCTGTCAATCTATTGGTGTTTGTGTTTCAACTCAGAAGGTATATACCCCCTATACGGCTTTAAAATGTTCCAAGATGCCTAGATGTTGTGATGATGTCACCTGTTGGATAATATGGAGACACTTGTTATCATATGACACATTACTTAACATGTTAAAAGGTCCTGAAGAGCATTTTTTTTATAAAAAAAACCCACAGCTGTGGGTTTTGCTGATATTTCCCCAGAGGTTTTTTCGCATTTTAATGGAGCAATAAGATCCTTGTGTATATAACGTGCTTATTACTCCTTTTTTATGAGATGGAAGAGAGGAGGAGAGAGGAGAAGCTTGATACTCATGCAAGTATAAAACCTTTTTAGAGGACCAAGAAGTTATTGGGTCATCTCTCCCCCACCTAGTTTTTCTCTCTCCTTTACTAATAAGTTTTAGTAACAAGTTAAAGATATAAACTATTGGAGTGCTTGATACAAAAATCCCCTCGAACTCTTTTCTCTCCTCTATTAGCAAGGTTTAGTATCAAGCTATTGGGAGTGCCCTAAGTACTACATTCGATGCATGCATGTAGGGAATACAAAGTAAAACTGAATATTTATTAGAGGTGTAGAAGGAATAACACATTTATTTTGCATTGGAATATGAAATACGTCCTACATTTGTGGACAAGACCATTCAAAAATTAGTTCATACATTTTTTACAGAGGGAGTATAAGCTACTCCTACTGTCCTACAAATTTTCAGATAGTTTCATCGGACTGTCTAAGTAGAGATTTGTTTTAAATGTTCTTAGTTCATGAAAAATTTGTTGATACTAGAATATCTGGTCTGGAGTCTGAACTCTGCGGAGCTTGTACTAAGATTATTGACTCTCCTTGTGTGTTGATCATGCAGGTTCTTACAGTTAACCAAGTGTTCGAGATAATGCTAAAGTTTGTGGAAACAAGGGACTGGAAGACTGCATTCTTTCATGTGATCCCGCGGAGGAAACGAGGAGAAGCTGAAGCTGGGGATGATGGGGTCGAAGTGAGCATGGATGATGACGATGCCGCCGAAGGGGTTGCAAATGGAGATCATTCTTTGGAAGACCTTGACAAGGGTTTTGATGAGGAAGTAAATGATGATGCTGATGCTGATGATGGGGATGGGGATGGGGATGGGGATGAAGAACCAGAAGAGGAAGAAACTGATGTGGCTAAGAAAAGGCAGTGTGTTAGAAGTGAAAACGGAGAAGCTGAGGATCACTCTTCCGGTTCTATAGCAGAGGCAGCACCCGCCGGAGAAAGCCATGGCGCGGAGGACTGAAGAAGAGTCAACTTCAGGTGTATCATTGTTTTGTAGTAGAACTGTTTTGTTTAACTAGGGCTTACATTGTTTGGGGTGCTCTCTGATGTCGGAGTATTTCCGATGTATTCTCAGGCTTAATCTGTCATTAATTACCAACACGGTAATCCGGAATCTGGATTCCGGTTACAGTTGCAGACTTGTTCTCATCCTTGGTTGCGTCTTAAGAGTTCAGAAATCCCGTTTGGCCAGATAGCTGTAATTTACAGGGGAATACTACTCCTTGAGTTTTCGAACATGCCATCACTAGAAGCGAACAAGCATAAGAATACGAATGGTACAACTGGCCCGATGCATGACTCGCAGCCGTAGCTCAACATAGCTAGGATTCCATGCAACATACGTACGTTGGAGGCTAGCAAAGTAGTACTGGTAGCTCAACATAGCTCTTCGATCAAGCATACTCACGTTGGATTTGACCAAACATACGCACGTTGGTGTAGTACTAGCACTCGAGAAGTACACAGGTAAATTGAAAGGACTCAACTGCTCCGCATGGCACAGGGCGCTGCGTGCATGGCTACAGGGGGTACAGATATTTCGTCACGCACGCAGCGCAGGTGCAGGCGTGCAGCAACCAAAAAAAAAAAAAGTGGTCTGACCTCACGCGGTCGTGCGCACAGTAGAGAGAGGGGAAAAAAACGTATGTAGTGGGGCTCGTAGCTATAGCTAGCGGGAGAGCTCACAAAACAAGGCGAGCTGCGGCCTGCAGTTCCCGAAGTGGCAGCGAGGCGGGCATGCACTGGAGCAGGGGAAGCGAAACAAGCCCTGAATCCATACACGCAGGATGCAACAGCATGCAGCATATATTGAACATGTTTGGTACAGTTTTTTTGAAAAGTAGTTTTCAGCTGAGTTGAATCATAGATATTTGGTGTTTGATAGTCTGCTTTTTAGGTAGTTGGCTGAAACTTCTGGTTGAAAAATATCTGAAATATCTATAAGACAAATGACGGCAATTAACGGCAATTGACGACAATTGATAGTAAGTAACAACAATTAGAGACAATTAACAACATTTAGGGAGGAGGCCGGACCGGCGGCAACGAGGGAGGTCGGGGCGGCATCGGAGGAGGAGAGGGAGACCGGGCTGGCGTCAGAGGGGGAGGGCGGGGCGGAGTTCGGAGTGGCGGCTGTGCCGGGATAGGAGGAGGAGATCGGGCAAGCATCATAGGAGGAGGTCTAGGCTGCATCGGAGCAGGAGGGAGGGTGGTTCGGCCTGGAGAGAGGCGAGGAGAAATAAGGAGAGATTTGAGGATCTCGAAGTTTATATACGATGATATTGGTTAGTGATTTCATCCCAACTTCAGTGGTAAAGTCACAAAATCAACCCACCGAAACTGTGAAAAACTGATTGGGGACGGCTTTCAGCTTCCCCACGTTAAAAACGGTTTATGATTTCAGGAAGAAAAAAAAACAGCTAAAGAAAACCACCTGTTAGACCAACTTTCGACTTTATCGAGCGAAAATCCGAAATGTCTAACCCGGCGGAAGCGGAATCGAAGCGGAACTAGGCGCGCGTATACGTGCCGGCTGCGTGCGTGTGCGCGAGCATAAATTACGTCCAACTTACACCGTAACGGGCGGCCGGAGCCATCCAAACATCTGGTGGCAACGCTAGACCACTACTACAAAACAGGCTATAGAAAACGCCTCATCACAGACGGTTCTTGGAAACCGTCTGTGATAAAGTAATCACAGACGGTTCCAAGACGAACCGTCTGTGGTATGTCACTATCACAGACGATTCTAGAGAACCGTCTGTGATATCTACATATCACAGACGGTTCTAACCACGAACCGTCTGTGATACCAAGAATATTACAGACGGTTCGTGGCATCACAGACGGTTCTAACCATGAACCGCTGCAGCGATACGAGAATATCACGAGCGGTTCTAACCACGAACCGCCTGCGTGATGTGTATCTCATCACGCACGGTTCGTGGTTAGAACCGTTTGTGATTTTAGAGTTTTACCATGGCTTGAATTTACCATGGCAACTAATACTCGCCGGTAGGGTTTGGCGTAGATACTCTGCCGTGGTAGGGTTTGGCAGCCAATCCTTCGCCGCGGTAGGGTTTAGGTAGCCAATCCTCCGCCGCGTAGGGTTTAGGTAGCCAATCCTCTGCCGCGGTAGGGTTTAGGTAGCCAATCCTCTACCGCGGCGGATTATGTGCCGCATGCGAGCGGATTGGCTACCCAAACCCTACGCGGCGGTGGATTGGTCGCCAAACCCTACCACGGCGTAGTATCGGCGCCAAACCCTACCGCGGCAGTATGGTGCCAAACCCTACCGCGGCAGAGTATTGGTTGCCATGGTAAAATGAGTAAGGAAAATTCAAACCATAGTAAAACCTCATCACGAGACGGTTCGTGGTTAGAACCGCTCGTGATGAGATTATCACGAGCGGTTCGTGATACGAACCGCCTCGTGATATGTCATCACGCACGGTTTTTGTATAAAATCGCCTGCGTGATACTTTGGTTTCGTTAGGCGGAAAACGAAAATTTGCACATAATGGCGGGCTCGAAAATCTCTATATTAACAGAGTCATTCATCTCCCCTTTGCCATCTCCATCTCTTCCTTTGCTATTTCTCCCCTCTATCATTTCTCCTCCGCCTCCCTCCCGCTGGCCTCCTCCACCTCCTCTACCTCGCCTGACCTCGTCGCGGCCGGCCTCACGACCTCGTCGCCCCGGCCTCCTCTACTTCGTCGCCCGGCCTCCTCTGCCGTCGGCCCGTCCTCCCCTCGAGTTAAATGCTGCAGCCTCCTCCACCTTGCCCGGCCTCATCGTGCCGCCTCCCATGACCTCGTCACCCCACCTCCCACGACCTCACTCTCTCTACTCCTCCCTTTGCTCTGTGATGTAGATTACTACTGTTACGCTAGCTTGACTGGTCCGTCCAGGACGACATGGGAGTTGGTACCATACGTAGTTAGACAAGTACTGGCGACACCGACACCGACACTCTCCCCTTATATGACGGCGTATATATATATGCCGCTCTTCCTGTTGGCACGATCGATTTCGAATTAAAGCCTGCATGCATACGCTTTCGAACAGGCTTCAGCTGCAACCTGATCATTGCGGCAAACTTGCATTCCATTTCACTAGCTAGTGACTGCCACATATATGGAACTAGCTAGTAACACCAACGTACGACGTAAACGACAATTACGTAAAACTAAATAGATTACAAGGTAGTGGTAACGAACAGCAAAACTGACAACATGAAATGATTTCAGCGCCACCTGAACGTAGCAAATGCACATTGGACTAGTGACTAGCTAGATGCCCATAAGGTAAATAAACTAGAGTAGTCGGCCACGCCACTTGAAATGCACTAGCTAATGCAGGGCTGCTGGCAAGCTAGACTACTACTTGTACCCGAACGGGTGCTGGTTCTCGAAGTTGGCGGCCTGCGGCGCGCTTGCACCGCCGCTGCCACTCCCGTCCCCGCCATTCCCGGATGCGTACACCCCTCCATAGTACGCGGCCATCCCATGCTCGCCGCCGCCGTACATCTCGTACTGGCCGTGGTGCGATGGCATGAGGAACGCATGGTGCGGAGGAGGCGGCGGCACGGCACCCCCGTACATGGCCGCGTGCATCTGCATGTCGTGGTGCGCGGGGTGCGGCAACATGGCGGCCGGCGCCGCGTGGGACTTGAGCATAGGCGGCATGCCGTGACCGTGGTGGTCGCCCCACGCGGCACCCGCGCCGACGCCGACGCCGGGCGCCTCGCCCTCGAACTCGCGGTTGCGGTGGAGGTAGACGCTGAGGGGCTCGACGTAGTCGTCGAAGCCGAGGCGGCTCATGGCCCAGAGCACGTCCTCGGCGGTGATGGTCTTGCGCTGCTCGCGCTGGCACCGCTCGTTGGCCTCCCCCGTGATGAAGCTGATGTACTCGGACACGCACTCCTGGATCGTCTCCTTGGCGTCGTCCGAAATCTTGGCGTGCGCCGGCAGCACGCGCCGCATGATGCGGATCACGCTCGCTATCGGCATCAGCCGGTCCTGCTCCCGTATCGCCGGCGCCGCCTGCGCCTGCGCGCCGCCGTTCCCGTCGTCCGCAGCGTCGTTCGCTGCCCCCTGGAAGCCCTCCTCCATTGGCTAGCTTGAGATAGCTAGGGTTGTTCGCGACTTGTGACGAGTAGTAGTGTAATACTGGTAGCTAGCTGGGATCGCTCGCTTAGTCGCTTGGTGATGTGTATGTGGTGCTCATGTGATGTGGGTACGTTAAATAGAAAGCTACGAGTTGTTGACCAGGCATGCACCGAGGTGCCACGGCGCCTGTACGTGACAAGTGGCAGCGGCTACTCTGTCAATTACTGCCCCATCTGTGTGGATGCATGAGTCGTCACATGCGAAAAAAATGCAACGGAAAAATGAATGAATTGGGTAGTGTTCCCATGAAGTATGAACAGATAACTGCGCCATTGAATTGAAATACACTACATTTCACAGATAGTATGCATATATATGTTGCTCGATATATGCTAGCTCCAAATTTGTTTGGTTCTTAACAGTATACTCTCTACCGCCACAAAAGAAAGTCGATTTTAACTTTTCAAATTCAACCAGGCGTCACTTTGACCATTAAATTTTATAATTATATTTTCAAAAGAAATTATAAAAGTATAATGTTATGAAAGTATTTCCTGTAACAATTTACTCATACCATTCCCGTATATCTAACTATATATTTTAGATAATATATTTGATCAAAATTAATGCGATTTGACTGTATGTATTTTAGGATGATCACCATTTGTAACCGGAGAGAGCACTATTTCTCTTATCTTTTTTTTTTGGATTCACACTGTACGTTACCATTTCCACACTTCTCATGAGCATCTCAATTTTTCAAACAGCTCAAGCTTAGGGGTGTCCAAATGGGCGTACCTGTCGGGGCAGTCCACGACACAACACTATAGACGGGCTGGCCGGTGCTTGGGTCTCGACTCTAGCCCAGTGGACTGCCCGGCTCGGCACGTACAGTATCATGTTATGCACAGCCCGGCTAGCACGGTTGGCGCACGGTTGCTCCTGCGATGGCGGAGGCGACGACGGAGGAGCGGAGGTACACCCACAGCGGCTAGAGCACGGTGTTGGCAGCCAGGCTGGTGCTCAGGACTAGAGACGAGGCCGAAGAGCATGCTGTGGCCGGTGATGTTTGTGAGGCCGATGGAGAGCGCGTCACCGGCGAGGTCGAGCGCGCCGAGGCAGAGCACGGACACCATCGCCCACGGGTAGACGACGCAGTTGAGCACCATGATCGGCGCTGCCATACCGCACAGCTCCGGCAACTCCATGCTACCGATGACTGGTCGTCGTCCGCGTCTAGGACGCCCTTGTTGGCCTCTTGCTGCTGCGCCTTCGACGACGACAGCGCGCGGCGGAGGCGATGGCTCTCGCGGAGGCGCAGAGCGGCGCATGGCGTGATACGGCCCCAAGTACTACTACGACACTGGTTAGTAATGTGGCCTTGCAAACTCATGTTGAAGTTGTTTTGCCTAAAAGAAAGAAGACGGCTGGGAGGAAGGACGGGGGGTCTGGCGTGCGACGCAAGGGCGGCGAGAGGAGATGGGAGTCTACATTGGTTCGGTTTGGGTCCAAATTGGCAATGGCTTTGGTGTTCCAAAATCAGATCTCCAAGAGTCCAAATAGATTGCTTTGTAGTCTATTCCAAAATTGCATGTTTCCTTTTAAATGAAGGGTCCGGATAGGAGTTTTAGATTGAGTTAGTCCTAATTGTGTGCATTTGAGACATTGAATTCGAGTGGGACTTTGTGCTGAATTGGAGTCGGCTTCGGCCAGGTTAGTGTGTGCGTGTGGAGTTGATTTTGGCCAAGGTGTGAGGCTATAAAGCCAAGAGCCAAAGGCCATGTAAAGGGACAAATAATTTTCGTTTGGAATAAAAATCAGAGAAGCCAATGTTGGCACCAAGTATCATGTGCATGTGGGGATGAGAAAAGAGATGATTGTGTTGTGAGTTTTCAGATTGAAATAGAGTTCTTGCCTGCGCAAGTTGAGACTATACTTTTTCGCAATTTGTGCCGAATGTCTTGTTCTTGCAATTCGTTCAATTCAAACTGGTTTGCAAGAGCTTCGTTTGTGAAACTGTGAAAGATCGGGCTGAACGCATTCCAACTAGTCATCCTACTAGTTGGACTGTATCATTGCGGCTCCTGCGGGGGCGTGTGATGGCGCATGGCAGAGGCCGGCTTTATCTAAATGGGCTCATGAGGTAACTTTAGGCTTATTGTGCCTGGGTCGGCTCGGCACGGTCTGTAAACTCGACGTGTCGTGTTTGGATCAGCAGTTAAGCCCATAGGTTATCATGTTTACTCAGCTGGAACGTGCTTAAACGGGTTCGTGCTGGCACGAATCTATGCCGGGCCAGCCGAGCTAGGCTGCCATTTTCGATCACTTTTCCTTTTTTAAATGTGCAAAAAAAATCCCCAGTTATCACCGCCGACATTGGTGCATTGAGCCATGGAGCAGTTAATGAAAATTGAAACGCCGGTGACCAACCAAGTACTTTCGCTGTTTCCCAACACACTTCCACTATTAAATGCTTCAAATTTACCTCTAGTTAAAATGCCGGTAAAAGATTGTCCAAAACCGTATAGTTGGTTATGTCCATAACTGATCGTCTCATAACTCATATTGGCCGGCCCTAGTAAAAGGTATTAGATTTCCTTTAGGTATTGTTGTAGGGCCATAACCGTTACAGAGATAGCCTCTAACATATGGGCCTAGTTTGACATAGACTAACTTTAACTGAAAAGATTAACCTGGTCAAGAATCCTCGTCACACACTAAATCTATGAAGGGCAGCGTCGACGGGAGGACGTCCGCGCAACGTGGACAGTGGAGGACTATGAAGTATTGAGTTGCATGCACTAATCAGTTCACCAAAAAGCTTAAACTAATAAGGAAAGACGAACAATTCACTTATACTTCAATACTAGTTCCCCTCACGTGTAGACTCCTCAGACCTAAATGTGGAATATGTGAGTTACAATTATTATTCTTTAATTGTGTCAACTGGGCCTTGAACTTAAGACCTTTTGACTCTGATACCATATTGAGTTGCATGAACCACTCAACATTAATTCCAGTACTCAGATTTATCATTTATTCACCACACTCCAGCATAAGAAGTTTTTTCATGTCATGACAAATTTTAGTTCAACACACATGCATCTCACGGCTGCCACAATGTCGTCATTGCCGTTACTACTGCTGGCCGGCCGGCGGCACTGCTGGCAGAGCGGCAGTGGCGCGGCCGCCGCTTGCCCCTGCTCCAGCTGTGGCCGCACGTCCACGGCGTCCGGAGCCGCCTACGCGGCCCGCACGCTGTCGACGACGCGCGGCTCTTCTCTTCTCGTTCGTCATGCGGCCAAAACGCTCCCACATCGACCAGCGCGTGCCCTGGCCAACGTCGGTGACTCTGTCGAGCGCCCGCTCCATGTCCTCCGGCTCGATGACCCGGCGCTGGCCGCGGAGGCACTCGTTCCCGGCCTCGAAGGCAACCTGGCACGTCAGGTTCAGGATGCAGTGGTTGACGGCGCCCCGGGCGCACTCCGGGATGTCCGGATCTGTGCACTCGGGCGTCCGGGACGCGAGGCACTCGAGTGGCAGAACAAAGTCCGGCGGGTCCCCACCGGTGCTGGGCTCCCCGGCCTCCAGGACGTTGCTCGTCGTCCCTGGCACCGCAAACATACATGGCACGTACGGTATAGACAAACAAAGAACTCTTTGCAGCATAGTCTTAAGTACAAGAAAACATGTTGCAGATCTAGAGACTACAGCTAGCAGTACGAGCAAGCATAATACCATGGTGAATAGGGAAGATATAGATTGCAGATTTGGAGAAATTACGACGAACACAGAGAAGATTTGTGCGAAGATCGAGGTCCATACCGTAGGCACCTTATTGGCCGGCCATTAATTAATTTCTCTTTGTTCTCACCGGCTCCCCGTAGGCCGTAGTACACTGTACTTCTCCCTTTCTCCAACTGGAGTCGATCCCCTCTACGGTTTCCTAGTGCCCTCGACCCCTTGTGTTCTGTTATAGCCTCCAACGTAATGCATTGCACGCTGTGCTTGCATGCAGATGGAGGGATGTAATGCGCGCTCCTTAATTTTGTCGTTTTTCTTGAGGAAACAAGGTATATCTGCCAGCTTCACAGGCCATCTCTCTGCTTTCTGTTGCCACTTATGGCAAGCCATGCATAGACTTTCTTATCCTGGTATACGAATACGATAGTGTGACAGGGAAAGAGGATATTTGATTTTGTAGCGAAAACATCATCTCTCGCGTGTCTGTTTGCTGTATGTCCAGTGCGCTGCCAATACCAGCTTTCTCCACTACCGCTGTTTGTTTTGCCTGTGCCCGTGTGCCGCCGCGGCCTCTTCTTGCTCCTCCAGTTTTGAGACCTCACGTTTGCAAATTGCAGCTTTTACTTGCTCTTCTTCTGCTGTGACTGCCCTGGCATCGTCCGCTCCGTGCCGAGCGCGCCCATGCGCCACGATGCCCGTGACCTACTCCTCCAGCGCGTCGTCCCGGTTGCCTCCCGCAAGGTTGTCGATGGCGCATTGCATTTGCATGTACGTCCTCTGGCGAGACGTGTGTGCAGGCGCCGGCCGGTTCTGGCAGCGCACTGGGACATTGGGCGACAGCTTTGCAAGTGAGAGTGACGACGAAATTAACACACCATATGCATGAATGATGATGCATCCGGCATCCCTCAATTGTCTCTTTGCCGTGGGCCGTCTGAAACGTCCGGACGGTGCGCTCCGGCAGTCGCCTCGCCGACCATGTTGCCACCTGCGCGGGCACACGAAGCAAGAAGAACTGATCGAGTCAATAATTTATTTTGTGTAGCACATGCATGCAAGCAGCCATTGGATCAATTAATCCAACGGTTGGGGATCACCATGCATGGCATACCTTTTCTCGCCCGCACACTCACACCACCATGCACGCACACCATACGAGTGCGCCAACTTAGCACACACTTAGGTGCACTCGCGTGTGTATAAAGGTGGACACTATAATTTGAACTCTGGTGGGTGGAGTCGTACTTCCACAACTCCACAACCTTACCAAGAGATGGTTTCTGACCTATGTTAGCATTTATTGTCATCAGCCCTTCTAGCTCCTTCCCTCCTTTCGTTCCATCAATCACACGTTGTACGTGTCTCTGGCTAGCTCGATTCCTGCTCGCCCATGACCCTATTATATGATCCTCTCCAATATTCAAGGAGGAATAGCAAACTACGGTTATATCCTAGCTATCTTCATTTCATATTTTGTAAACACGTCCTAGAAATCCTATGCATTGGAGATGCTCTCGTTGCGGAAGCCAACTTGTAGGAGTGAATATATCACATCAACTAATTTTTGTTGAGAATTTGCAGTTGTTAGATCTCCATCAGATGATCCACGCCACTCCCCCACATCCTATATGTACAATGCTTCCATCACCCCTAGCCCTAGTGTTGCCTCCCTCCCACCACCCCCGTCGTGCCGCCGCCCTTCTAGTGTAACACTTGTCGATATTAGATATAATTAGAACAATAGATTGCAAAATTAATACAAGATATCCCTAGGTGCAATTCAAAGACAAATTAATGGATTCACATTTATGTTATGGCACAATTTTTTTCCTTGTTCAAATTACCTATCGATCCATTGTATTTTGTAACATTTTCTCTCCTTTTTAGAAGCAAGGGAATATGTTTGTAGGTATTCAATTTTTCTAATTTGATTTGCATCAAACAAAATAACAAGTAGTACACATAGCATACATATTCAAATTATAATATATACACACACATGCATATGATCTACGACTTTGAGATTTATTTTAACACACGGGAGAATTGTGCATCTTTGCATTAATAAAGTAGAAAAATGTCTGCAATACAAGTATTGCACGACAGAAAGCCATGGTTGCACTGAAAGAGCGAAAGACCAATTTACATGCTAGCTAGTTTACAACCTACAAAAACCCATTGCAAGACGGGCCACAGTTCGGCTAAGTGCAATGCCCCTGCTTGCCGCCATTCCCGTGCTTCTTCCCGAATGGACGATAGTTGTTCCTCCGCCAACCTATGACTTTGAGAATATAGATATGCAAATATCAAAGTTTTTTAGATGCAAACAGCAAAGCGTTTAACCCAAAGTTTGTTGAGAATTTGCAGCTGTTAGATCTCCATTGGACGACCCACGTCACTCCCCTGCGTCCCATATGGGCCCATCACCCCAGCCCTAACGCTACCTCCGTCCCACCACCCCTGCCGCCACCCAACACGCTGCCGTCCCACTAGTGTAACACTTGTCAATCTTGGATATAATTAGAACAACAGATTGTAAAATTTATATGAGATATATCCCTACACGCAATTCGAAGACAAATTAATGAAATCACATTTATTTTATGGCATATGTTTTTTCCTTGTTCAAATTACCTCTCAATCTATTATATTTTGTGATGAGGATTCTTGATCAAGTCAACCTTTTTTGGTCAAAGTCAAATACTCTTGTCAAAATAGACCCACATACCGGAGGATACCTTTGTAACAGTTATTTAAAGGAAGTTTAACACCCTTTATTACAGCCTAACTGGTTGACGACTAATTAGAGCCATAGGACGACCATCTGTGGATATTATCTGACCAACTATGCGTTTTGGACAATTCCCAATTAGCAAACTGGTCGGAACACTTGTCGGCTTCCCACATGTCTAACGAAAGCAGTGATTGGCGTATTTGGCAACTTCCGACAGTTGACCAAGGGATATGATGGTTCAAGACTCTACTGAAGAATATGCGTGAAGATTAGAGGCGCCTTTAGCGGTATTAACTGCCACCCCTTCAATAACTATAAAGGGGTATCCCATATACTTTGAGAGATATTCAGAAATAGATTCAATTTTTTACATTCTTGATCAAAACATTACGATCATTCTGTAACACCTATTGTATTATTATACAAATATTATATCCACAACATTAGAATATATTCGTTCTTGATAGCATTATCACATTATTTCCTGTAGTAAGTTCGATAGGGCACTACCAGAAATCTTTTTTCCTGATGGATTTTGTTGTTCCTGATGGTTGCGCTAGCCCAGTCAGGAGAAAAAACATCTCATGATGTTATGCCTCCCGACGCGATTGGGCCGAGTTTTCTTGATGCTATGTGTAGAACCGACAGGAGGAAAACGCTTTCTTGATGTCTCAGTGCAACCGTCAGGAGAACCCTGCTCGTGAGGTTGTTTAGCACTGGTGGTGCAGAAGGAAATTTATGGTGCAAAAATTAGGCGCGGTGGGCTGCGAAAATTTTGTTGTATGCACGTGAGGGTCAAGGGACTTGGCGCGGCAGGAAACGAGTTGGAGCGTAAATGATTGGGCAAAATTGGTTTGGTACCACAATGAACAAAGCGGTTCACTTTAATACCACTCATTCTCCCCGTTTGCTTTAATACCATCACGCCTTCTCTCCATTCCGCCCAATGCCATGCCCGTGACCTCCCCTGGATGTGCCGTTAGCTCGCCTATGAAATGACAAAATTACCCAAGAAAATTAGGTTTTGGAAAGGCTCTCCCCCCGTTTGTCCCTGTTTGCACTCACCTCCCCCATATCTCGCTCCTCTTCCTCCCCTTCCCTCGTTCGTCCGACCTCCTCCCTCTTGCGAATCGGAAATTTCCCCCGAAGAGCAACGTGCTGGAGTTCCCGCAAGTGAGATATCCTACCTCCATCCACGAATTTGGTGTTTTGGTTTGCATTTGCGGCAGCAAATCTAACCCTAGTTTCTTGCGCAGTGTAGAGAATGTAGTAGGAGGATTAAGGAGGCATGGATCCGTCTGGAGTTGCTCATGGGTAAGCAAATAATGTGTTTTATTTCCTTTTTGTTGTCTGCATATTAGTCATGAGAGATTTGGGTCTCGATGGATTTGGTTATGTATGGATTTGGGGTTGTATGATTTGGGTCTGTATGGATTTGTGGTTGTATGGATCTGAGCTGAATGTGAGAGCAGTGATGGATTGGAGCCGTGGAATGTGACAACAGTGATAGCACGAAGATGCATTTGAGTCTCATTTTTTAACATCGTAAAATTTTGTTTTTTAACTGTTGCAGGGAGGATCCAAAGACAATATATAGTCTAGAACTTTGTGTCCAATCTTACCTCACATGCAAGGATGGATGACAAGAGTACCAAAAGGGCAGAATTTTGAGATTGGATGTGGGATCCGATGAGATCTCACTTGTGGATTTGTGGAGGTATGTGGAACCGTACTACTTCTGGGGCAGTGATGAGGAGGCGGCATTTTGGTATGTTGGGAGGGATACTACCTTGGTTAGAGCAGCCAGTGATGCAATTCTGATGGAGGCTTTCATTAAGAATAGTACGCAGAAGAAAGTGAAGCTATTCATGTCAGTTGGCAAGTGTGAAGTCAATGAGAGCCAGGGAGTGAATGAGAGTAACTTTTCACATGACAGAGCACTAGTGGCAGAGATTCCAGAAGTATATGAGAGTCAAGCAGTGAATGAAAACACCCCTTTACAACTACCTATAGAACACCCTTTGGTACAAAATGCAGCATCTTGGCTGGAAGAGCAGCCCGGCAGAGACCCTGATGAGGATGACCCTATTTGGGTGGATGAGAAGTGGAGGTACTTCCCTGAAGACAATGAGTCAACAACAGAGGTCCCAGAGCAGGAGGCTGTGCACCATGATGATGAAGCATATGTGGATGTACCAGACCATGAACCTCTCTCAGTTCCAGATGACAATGCCACAATGGATGCTTGCTTTGCACCACAAACTGTGTTTGATAGAAATGACCCTCAAATTAAGGTGGGAGACACATTTCCTGATAGACATATGTTCAAGCTCATTTTGAGGTAGCATGCAATGAAAAGGGGAGTTTGAGATGAACATACAACATAGTTACACAAAAAGATTAAGAGCCATTTGCATGTCAAAAAATTGTCCATGGAGGATATATGCAAAAAAGATTCATAGCAGCCCTACATTCATGGCATATGCCTGTGTAATACAATTGTGTTTAATGATTGCATCATGTTTTACCATGTTTATGATTTCCTATTATTTCTAGTTGTTTATGGTTTGTTTACTATGTGCAGGTGATGACCATCATGTTTGATCATACGTGTGGAACAATGAGTAAGACGCGGGGAAGCATGGCTAACAAAGCATGGATAGCAGATAGATGCCAGGAATTATTGAGGAAGGATCCATCAGTTGGTGCAAAGAAGCTACAACAGAGACTTCAAGATGAGCACAATGTGACCTTGTCATACAACAAGGTGTGGGAAGGGAGGAAGTATGTAATGGTTGAAAGCTTCAACATGTTGTGGAGGTTCAAGCTAGAGTTGGAGAAGGTGAACCCAGGTAATATTGTTGAGATAGATTGCAAGAGGGTTGGTGGTAAGGTCTACTTCAAAAGGATGTTTGTGGCCCTAAGAGCATGCATAGATGGTTTTTTTTGCTAGGATGCAGGCCCTACTTATGTGTTGACTCAACCCACCTTACCAGGAAGAACAATGGACAATTTGCGACAGTTACAGGAATAGATGGGCACAACTAGATGTATCCTTTTTACTATACCATATTTGACAAGGAGACTTCAGATAATTGGGAATGGTTCATGGTCAATCTTAAGAGAGCTATTGGTACCCCCTATGGATTAGCTATACACGCAGATATACACAAAGTATTTGTTGGTACAGAGCATAGAGAATGCTTTAGACATCTACTAAATAATTTCAAAAGAAAGTTCAAAGGCGATGTACTAAAGTATATGTGGCCTGCAGCCTGAGCTTATACTCCTGAAAAGCACCATCTATTTTTGGACATAATCGCTGAGAAATGTCCAGCTGAGATATGAATATCTTATAAAGGAGCACACAAACTTGTGGACAAGAGGTAAATTTGCAACACACTGTAAGGTCGACTATGTAAACAATAATATTGTTGAAACTTTCAATAATTGGATAAAAGACATTAAGGATTTTTCAGTGGTTGATCTTATGGATAGAGTGAGGTAGATGATAAAGGAAAAATTTCAGCAAGGAAGAGGGTGGCCGATAAACTACAAGGCACCATACTGCCTAGTGTCATCCTTGAGCTAAATATGAAAAGTAGAGCATTAAAGTATACTCTCTCTCAAAGTGGACACATAAAGACTGAGGTGTGTGGACTTGATAGCTCCCAAAAGCCTTAGAGATGTGTAGTTGATCTAGTGCAAAAGAAGTGTACTTGTGCCAATGGAAGCTTTCTGGAAAATCATGCACTCATGCCATAGCTCTCATATGTTCAAAGAGGATGGAGTTGGAGACATACGTGCATGAGTACTACTCAGTGGATAGGTTCAAAGATGCATATGAGTTTGACATTGATCCAATTGGTGATAAGTCATAGTGGTCAAGGAAGTCCAAGGGTTTCTTCATGCTACCTCCCAAACTAACTAGGAATGCAGGAAGGCCGAGGAAGAAAAGGATCAAACCAAGGGATGAGTATGGCGGCAAAAAAACTTATCAATGTAAGAGGTGCTTTCAGTGGGGCCACAAAGAAAAGGGTTGTAGTTTAACACCACTAGATGATCCTTCTCAAGGTGCACCTCCCCTAAGAGAACAAAAAGGAATATGCCTTCCCTTGCCCCTTTTTTCCCTTCTCATCCTTCATAGTATGCATGTGAGTTTGAAGTACTTCCTTTCTTGACTGTAGGGGGGAGAAGGAAACAACTACATGCACTCAAGATGCAAGTCCACCACTCCAGCAGGCCCCCCTAAAGTTACATTGTAGCCAAGCACCCAAAACACTCCTGGAGTTACATCAGGGAGGATGGCAGCTGAAGCATTAACTCCAAAAAGGTCTAGTGCAGAAAGGATGGCTGAAGCCAGGGCTGCTGCACAAGCATTGTCCCCAGGAATCATAAAGAGAAAGCTCTGAACTTTGAACTTGCATGTTATGAGTCTTTTATCATGTGTTCTAAACTTATATAAGTCAGCTTGTTATGGTTTGTATGGACTAGAACATGTTTATTTCCTTGTCAGTATTGCTATAATTTCTGTGCTATGAACTTGTATCAGTTAGGATTGTGAACCTATACGTATGGCACTGTCAATGTTTATCTCAGACTCTGAGTGTTTTCTCATATTACTGTCAGATATCTGTGATGTGAACTTGTATGTGCATTTTCTGTCTTATACATATGGTTAGATTGCACATTGTGGCCATATGCCCATTTTATGTGATGTCAACTTGTACATGTATTGCATATAGTTAGATTGCCAAGATTTCCATCAGTTATCTATGATGAGTATATTGTCAGTGTTATCTCACATGCATACATATGGTAATATTGCATATGGTCAGATTGCTAAGAAGGATGCACATTGTTAGTGTTTATCTCAGACTACATATGGTCAGATTGCACAAGGTGGCCATATGCCCAGATTTATGTGATGTCAACTTGTACATGTATTGCATATGGTTAGAATGCCAAGTTTTCTGTAAGTTATTATTGCATGTCTTCATTTTTTTATTATATGGCATGTGTATGTCTGGTGAGTATGATTTGTGTGAAATTATTGGATGCTACTTCTTGGGATTTTGAGTGCTCATGGACTAGCAACTACCGCATTTACCTACTTTGCTGGTAGCATGTAAGAGGGCTTTGATAATAGTCTGCTTGTTGATTGTATAATTAGTGATGTATATCTATTATTAAGGTTATGCTTGTTCTAAAAGTGATGTAGTGGACCATCTTTGTTAGAAATACACTAATATTCTGTTTTTTGTGTTAACTTTTCATTTAATTTAAATAATTTTTTTTGTCATGATTCCCAAATTATATAACAATCCAGATAACAAATCATCGATGACAGATCGTGAGTGGATGTATAGTGGTTGGAAGCGTGGTGGACCATCAAATGAATGGGTTGAGAAAACAAATGAATTTTTGGATCGTGCCTTCTCTACACCTAGTTTAGTTGAGGCTGATACTATTAAGTGTCCTTGTTTCATTTGTCGGAATTATATTAGGCACAAAATACCAAAGATAGAGTTGCAGTTGTATCAAAATGGATTCAGGGAAAATGACTACAGTTGGACAGCGCATGGCGAGAGGCGTGTCAACCAGCATGATGATGTTGGGCCTCAATTATAACTTGAGGGAATCGGTGAAACAAACCGGATGGACGATATGATGGTTGACTTAGTTGGTGATCACCCACCATCAATTGATGAGACACCAACAGCCTCGGCCCAAGCTTTCTATAGGATGGTTGCTAGTGCAGATGAGTTAGTACATGAGAAAACTTTGCACTAAAGTATGTCCACTGTAGCTTGACTACTAGCCATAAAGTCACAATACAATCTCTCGGTGGCCTGCTATGATGATTTTATAGAACACATGTGTGAACTCCTACCTGAGTCTAAGTTGCCCAAGGACTTCTACCATTCCAAGAAAATGTTAGAGAGCCTTGGTATGCCATATCATAAAATTGATGTGTGTTATAATAATTGCATGTTGTATTATAAAGATAATAGTGACCAAGATAAATGTGGCATTTGTGGTACCTCTCTCTAGAGGATGGTCCAAACAAGATCCCTCATAAAGTGCAAAGTGCTGCACTACCTGCCCATAAAAGATAGGTTACAAAGATTGTATGCACATCAGGAGACAACAAAACTAATGCGTTTGCACAAAGAAACTTGCCTCTCGAGCTCTCGTAAAATGGTGCATCCTTGTCATAGAGAGGCATGGCAACAATTTGATGCAGATCTCCCAAAGTTTGCACAAGAGGTGAGGAATGTAAGACTTAGTATAGCAACGGATGGTTTCACACCATATAGCTTGGGCGCTGCCCCTTAATCGTGTTGACCAGTATTTGTGGTTCCCTATAATCTTATGTCAGGAGTTTGCATGAGGCTGGATTACATATTTCTTTCACTTGTTATTCCGGGTCCTGGACATATAGGAAAGAAATTGAGTGTCTTGATGCAACCTTTAGTACATGAGTTGGTCGAGCTGTGGGAGGGGGTAGAAACATGGGATGCTTCAATGAAGCAAAACTTTTTGGATGAGAGCAACATACATATGGTCTATCCATGATTTTCCTGCATATGGTATGTTTGCTAGATGGAGCACCCATGGGCCTTTGGCATGTCCACAATGCTTGTGTGATTCCAAGGCCTTTGGACTACGTAATGGTGGTAAGCCCTGCTGGTTTCATTGTCATAGGAGATTTCTTTCCTAGAGGCCATGAGTTCTGAACTCAAGCGAATGCATTTCGAAAGAACACGGTTGTGCTGGATGAACCACCTAGGCGTTTGAGATGGGAGGAGGTTCAAGCCCAAATGAACAGATGAGTAGATGATATCCAGAACTTTGGCAAAGAACACAATTGGACACATATAAGCTTCTTTTGGCAACTTCCTTACTTCAATAAATTAATGTTTCGACACAACATTAACGTAATGCACAATGAAAAAAATATGGCTGAAGCTACTTGGAACACATGTTTTGATATTGCAAACAAGACTAAAGATAATGTAAAGCCCAGACAAGACTTAGCGATGATTTGCAACCATCCTTCACTGCATTTGGACTCAAAGGGAAATGGCAAGTGGCACAAGCCAAGGGCAGCTTACTGCATTGATAAGAATGACAAGCTCACAATTCTAAATTGGTTCCAAGTCCTAAAGTTTCCTGACGGCTATGTACCCAACATTAGGTGTGGGGTTAATATTCTACAAAAGAATATATTTGGTCGAAAAAGTCATGACTTCCATATCTTCATGGAGCGTGTACCCCTAGTTGCATTTCGAGGATTCCTTCTTGAAAATATTTGAGTCTATTTGGCTAAGCTTAGTTTTTTCATAGACAATTGTATGCTAAACAAGTTAGCAAAGATTCAATATTATCATTGGAACAAAATATTGTGGTCCTTATTTGCAAACTAGAGACGATATTACAACCCGTCTTTTTAAATCCTATGCAACATCTAGTGATGCATCTTGCTTAAGAGGCGCGATTAGGAGGGACTGTCCACTATCGCTGGATGTATCCATTTGAAAGGTATAGCCACAACTACTACAACTTATGTCTTTACTACACTAGTGCTAGAATTAATGCAATGTATTTTCCTATGTAGGTTTATCCAACGTCTTAGAAAGAAAGTAGGAAATAAAGCTCGAGTTGAGGGCTCCATTGTTGTGGCGTACCTTGTTGAGGAGACCACAAATTTTATTTCACTGTATTTTAAACCTCAAGTGTTCTCCATCGGAAATAAGATGCCTAGATATGATGATGGTACCTCAACATTTCATAGCGGTTGTGATCTTGAATTGTTTGAGTGCTCTGGTAGATGCTTCAGCTCACAGGGCTATCGTGACCCAACGACACAACAATGGAAGGCAACATTCCTATATGTATTAACTAACATTCCAGAGATGGACGATTACTTAAAGTATGACTTTAATTTACACCATTTATCCTAATGCAATTATGTAAGAATCATGCTATAACAATGTTAAATCTGTTTTGTAGCGAATTTGAGCAAGAACAATGGAAGGGTCAATCGGAACCAACTGAACAACAAATTAGTGACTTGAGATTGAATGGTTGGAAAGGCAACCATAGCAGCAAAAATGACCCTAACTTCTTTGACTAGTTCAAACAAAAGGTAGTGTCCCTAGTCACTTGTAACTAGCTATTTTCTTCATATTGAAATCAGCCAAACACTAACACTTACAATACAATTATTTGCAGTGTACAGTTAGATCAAGTATTCATAATGCCTTGCATGAAATGTCTTATGGGTTTCGCCCAAGGGTTTTCTCCTATGGTTGCTATGATGTGAATGGATATAGATTCCGTCCGGAGAAGTATGAGAGGAACAAAATAGGATTAGCCACATCCAATAGTGGTGTTTGTGTGACTAGTGTTGACGAAGATGGCAATGTTGTGGAGTATTTTGGTGTTATTGAGGACATCATCGAAATATCATGGGAAGGCAACATGCAACTTGAGCTAGTTTTATTTTATTGTTGTTGGTTCGATCCAACTTCTAGTGGTGTTAGGCGTACTGAAAATTTGGGCGGTAAAAGTCAAGCATAGGTCAAGACTATCAAATTTTGAACCATTTGTCATAGCGAGTTAAGTTACTTAAGTTTATTATTTGCCATACGCTTGCACAACTAGACCAGATTTTACCGATTTGTGGGTAGTGTATCATGTAGCACCCCGAGATCATTTGCCTCTTATTGACAACAACAACAATTCTAATCATACTGAAGGGCCATTAGATGATATGCTATTTTTTCAAGAGGATGGATGGAAGGCACAATTGTGATTGATCTAGGAATGGACTTATAAATAAATACTTCCCCAACTTTGATGAAATTACTGATCCAAAAGAATTAGAGGTGCTAGAGAAGCACAAAAATGATTATGATCAAGAGGAGACATTGCCAAGTGAAGAAGATGGTGACGATGGCGATGGCGATGGAGAAGAAGATAGTGATAATGATGATGGGCACAACCCCTATTATTATGAGGAAGATTTCTGAGAATGATTTTTGTACCACTATACTTGTGGCTTCAATCATAGTGTCATGGTTGTACCACTATACTTGTGGCTTGAACTCTAGTGTCATGGATGTACCAATATAGTTATGGCTCGAACTCTAGTTTCATAGTTGTAGTACTATCTATCTATATTGATTATGCTTCTTTTAATCTATAAAGATTGCTACTAACAATTTGATGTAACATGTAAAGTGGCAGGAGATAACGAGGAGCTTTAACCACCGGCGTGACAACTGATCTTTGGCAAGCAATGCCACAAATGAGAGTGTGAGTGAGCCACCTGCAGAAAGGACCAAGAGGGGACCTACCAAATTGAAAAGGCCTCACAATGGTCGAATTGCCATCAGACCTGTCGGTGACAAGTGAGTTGAATATAAATGATTTTAATTACTTTCTGCATGACTTCCTTTGTGCAATTTCATTTTTGTTTACTATTATAAAATTGTAGACAATTCGAGTATGTGAATTACTCGCTAGATGATAAGATAAAGAAAGGACCAATGCTTGGAGCAATTCTAAAACATGAATACCCACCTATCATTATGGTGGAAAATAGTGTTGGGGAGGAAACTGATCGCTGTCATGCATTTTATCGGCATGATTATTCTTTGTTTTTGAGGGAAGAAAATGGGGTAACTGCTGCAGACCATGTGAAGAAGGAGTTTTGGGTAAGTAATATAGTGTTGCTTGTATTCTAGTTCATCTTTAGTTTTTGTGAATAATTAGTGCCATACTGCTAATTATTGTGTAAGGGTATGGTAGTACTATGATTAGGATGGGGTATCATTAACACCAAGTTGTTGGACTGTTCCAGTGGCACACATCTTATGCCTAACAACCTTCTTTTCTACTCTAACACATATTACATTATATTGGTTTGTCATGTTACTACAACACACTGATAGTTTAGTGCCTATGCCTGTTGTATCTACTTATATGTTTGTTA
Source organism: Hsuehochloa calcarea (assembly GCA_036346395.1). Classification (NCBI taxonomy): domain Eukaryota; kingdom Viridiplantae; phylum Streptophyta; class Magnoliopsida; order Poales; family Poaceae; genus Hsuehochloa; species Hsuehochloa calcarea. The sequence goes on from CM070596.1 coordinate 60,444,175, forward strand.
TTACCATTGCATACTTGATGCTTATGTGTGCACTGTTTTCTATTTCCTTGGTCACTTTGAGAGTGTTTTCTCGATGATAAGTAATCGGCATCATCTTGTTCAGACTTAAGTAGACCACTACATGTGTATGACACTAACTAGTGATGTTTGTTTTTTTGTCCATAGCATATTTATTCAGTGGGAGCAGATCTTGAAGATGAGGCTGAACAGGAACAACTTACGGAAGAGGCCGACCATGTCTTTGATAAATGTGCAGCCAACAAATGCAATTACATGATGCACCATGCTCGTGTGGATGCAGTGAAGTACTTTCATAATAAAATATTGGGGCGGCCTATCAAGGATCCAGTGGCACGGACCAAAGAACCTACTTTAGATCAATACTTTGGGTGCAAACCTAATTGGTTCACAGATGAGGCATGGTTGTCACTCTGTTGTTATTTGTGCTCTACTGAGTATAATAAGAAGCGGAAGGCAAGACAATATTCACGCAAGAAATCAGAAGACATTGCTCAAAACAGGGGTGGTTCAAGACCACTTGCGAAGACAATACAATATCTAGTTAGTTTGGCACTTGTTAGAATATATGTGCTTTATATATTATTGGTGTGGCTAGTACGATTTGTAGGATATTTCAGTGAGCGTTGACATTATAATTTGCAATACAGTTAATGCAATCAACTTTTTGTCACACTGTAGAAAGCCAAGTATGGACCCGAGAAGGCTAGTATCATTAATTGTTATTGTTGCATGAAGTCCGGCCTTAAAAATTGCGATTGCAGTGGGAATAGTGGTCCGATCCCCAGCCAACGGGCCCAAAAACATATTGTACATTTCAGTACTTTGCTACTTTTCTTTATCCTCAAACTTATGAGCTTGGCAGCCATGAAAGCTAATTTCTATTGTTTTAAAGGATGATTACAATGAAGGCCTCTAAGGTGCATATCCAAATGATTGGCAACAACAACCTTTTGATAGAAACGTTATGTATGACACATCAAGTGGTATGCCCCATGGCCGTATGGCTACAGCAGATGGTGTTCTAAAGAAGGCCGACGTTGTGGATGCTATGAAGACAAGTAGCACAAGGCCATCCAACTCCATGGCATACTAAAATCTCCAGAGAAGATTTGAGGACTGGGTTGATAGTAACCGGAACTTAAGAAAGGAAAATATAGTTTTAGCTCGATGTTTAGATCGTCTTATTGAGGCGATTCTTTTGCTTCTGTACATACGTTTCATTTGGAGATGGAAGGTTCAAAGATGATCCTCGAATTTGTACTTTATTTTTAGGTGCTTTATGGCAAGCTTGAAATGGAGATACTAGATGACGTTCGTGAGCAACAAGTACATGAGATGGTAAGCACGTTACCTACCATGTTCTATATATTATAGTCAGTGGATTGTTACATGAATATGTTTTCTTGCCACTCTATTTTTTCCCCGTAATTCTCCCAAATGTTGTCACACCAAATGGGAATAATATCATGAAACCTTTTCAAAGCCAAATGGGAAGTATAATATTGTTGTTTTTTGTCTAGTTTGCTTTTGAGCTGCATATTACACTTGGCAAATCAGTGGAAGAAACATTATATGCTGTAAATAAGTAGCAGAATCGCAATTTGTAGTTGGTTCATCAAGTTCCTTTGATTTAATTTAAACAACACACTCAACTCTTGGTATGGTGTAGAAGTGCTTTTATAGATTGAAAATTGAGGCAAAGGACAAATTCAAAGGTATCCAGGAGTAGTGTGTTACATCATGGAACATTAAATATATATGTAGTGAATTAGTCAAGTTTCAGTTCAATATGAATGAAATACGCTTACCTCTCATACAAGGTTCTTTTATTCCTTTGTTACATGTAGGAGGGTGCTGCTGTAGATGGATCATCTCATGCTTCAACCAACATCAACAACACTAACAACTCTAACTCCGGGGATGTGGCCTAGCCCTTGTTGGATGAAGAACTCTAACATGCATGAAGAACTGTGGCTACTAGGGTCGATTTAACTTGTCGGATGAACTCACTAGTGTTTTCTGCCATGAACTTGCTTCTTTTGTTGCACTAACTTATTGGATATGGCTATATGTACATACCCAGGTCATGGCCAACTTTGGCAATACTTGTTGGATGACCGGTGTTTTGTTCCCTGAACTTGCCTCTTTTGTTGTATAAACTTGTTGGATGGTTGAATATATGTAGCCAAGTCATGGTTGACTTTGGCATTACTTGTTGAATTTATACTAGTAATTGGCATGACAACTTTGGGTATATGTAAGTAGATACAAATTGCTTGCATGAATGTGATTGTGATGTCTGATTAATCTGGCTCTATATATATATATATATAATGGGTAATATATTCTAATGTTAGACAAATTTAAGGTATTTCCGGATGGCAAGACATGGCTTGCTTGCTTGCCTGCATCATGGCTCATTGACTTGAGATTTCTCACAATGAGAATATCATGGCTCCAAATTTGGACTTGAGATTTCCGACATACATCGCGATTAGGGTGAAACGAGCCGAGCCGACGAAATATCATACTAATTCGAGCCGGCCTCAAAAGCTCGCTTCTCCGATCCCAAAAATAAAGGTAGAATGACTTTATATGGTAATTTTCGAGCGGCTCGATACATCGCGATAGTGCACTCGGCCAAACCGAGCTCGAGCCGAGCGGCCTTCGAGCCTCTCATGTCCAACAAGTTTCCCTTATGGTAATCGTCAGGAACCACCGTCAGGAACTATTCCTGATGGCTTGCCGTCAAGCAACAATCACTTTTCCTGACATCACATCTCTCACGGATTGTTCATGATGGTAACCATCAGAAAAGACAGTTTTGTTAGCTTTCCTAACGGTACCTACCCGTGAAAAAATAACTGATTCCTGGTAGTGGGGAACCCTGTGTTCCGATCATCAACATTTTGTAAACTCTTCTCTCCTTTTCTTAGAGTAAGGGAATATACTTGTAGATATTCAATTTTACTTGTTTGATTTGCATCAGCAAAAGAACAAGTAGTACACATAGTATACATATTCAAATTACAATATACACATTTGTATGATCTACAACTTTGAGATTTATTTTTACACATGGTAGAATTGTGCATCTTTGAATTAATTAAGTAGAAATTTGTCCGCACTACAAGCATTGCTCGGCAAAAAGCCATGGTTACACTGAAAGAGCGAAAGACCAATTTACAGGATGGGCCACGGTTCACCTAGGTGCATTGCTGAAGAATCTAGATCCACCATTATGAGTTAATGAATTATTTTAGTGATTAATAATAAATCCATATATGATACTAACACTTCTATTAATATACCTATTGTGTAGTCTTATTTGGATGAAAAGGTGAAAATCAAAGAGGTGTGCATTTGACATCAAATTCTTATATCTTGTTGCATTCCTCGGATCTAAAATATAGGTTGAACTCCACCAAAAATCTAACTTGAATATATGCATTTGTTCTTTTTACACATTCATGTATGCACACATTTAGGGGGGTGGTTCACTCTATATTTTGTGATTTCATTAGTATTGATCCATATTTTTTTTATCCACATATACTTGGGATTTCTACTTTGAAATATTCCCTTGAGTATATAAAACTTGTGTAGTTCATATATACTCATATGTTCTTATATTCAATTATTTGTAATTGTGATGGTTGTCATCAATTACCAAAGAGGGAAAGATTGAAGTATCTTGACCCACCATTATGAGTTAATGGTATGTTGTGGTAATTACTGACAATCACACTGTGGAACTAACATTTTCATGAGTTAGTGAAATAGGTTGAGTTCCATGATGACGATGACTTGGGATGACATCGTGAGTTGATTGTCATCAAGTTAAGTGAAGGATGCATCATGTGTTGATGCATATCAAGATCTCGAAGAGAAGATAATCATGAGTTGATCATCAAGTCGAAGAAGACCCATCATGTGTTGATGGAGGGCACGTGAAGAAGATCATCATGTGTTGATGATATTCAAGTCAAGATTCGGGATGAAGGATGTCATCATGTGTTGATGGGCATCAAGACAAGGTCCGGACGTGAAGAAGATCGTCATGCGTTGATGATATTCAAGTCAAGAACCCGGACTCGAAGTGAAGATGTGCGTCATCAAGCTTCAAGAGGATGTGCAAGGCAAAGGTATGGCTAGCTAGGGCTAAGGATGTGTTTCTAGTCTTTTACTGGCTCGGTGTTTGGTTGGGAGACCGGACTGCTAGTATAGGTTGTCGTAATATTAAGAGGGGTCTTGCCTAGTAGCTTGTGTCTCATCATGTGTTGATAGCTCAATCTCGTTTGCTCTAGCTCACCATAGCATGATGCTAGTATTTGCGAATGTGTTTTACAAATAGTCGAGTCTCATGCATTTAATCCTTGTAGCATGTGACTGTACTTTGCAAATGTGTTTTGCAAATAGTTAAAGTCCATGTACCTACTCCTTGTTGCATGATATAAGTTTGCAAATGTGTTTTGTAAATTGTTAGGGTTTATGCATTACTTTGATTTGAGCTTCTGGAAAACTATTTCGAAAAACGGTATGACGATGTTGATAAGCGGTACTACTGCAAGTTGGTAGTACCGATATTTGTTTGGCGGTACATATTTTTCCAAAGATCATGTTTTTTGGATGTTTTGAATCTCTCTGATAATCAAAATGACCGCATTTGAACTGCGGTACTACCGTAGGTCAGTAGTACCAAAAAATGTATGGCGGTACATAAAATACAGAGAGTGTGTTTTTGAGTGGTTTGATACTCTCTGAAAATCAGAACGACCGTAGTTCAGCTGCGGTACTACCGCAAGTAGGTAGTACCTGTATTTATGTGGCGGTACGTTATTACAGAGAGCGTGTTTTTGGGAGCTTTGATCTCCCTTGAATCGGTATGACCGTATTATCTTGAGCGGCACTACCGGAGTGCGGTAGTACCGATATTTACATGGCGGTACGAGTTTTCGAGAGAGGTGTTTCTGAGAATTCTTGAGCTCTGAAAAACGAAAGCTCCATTCTAGTCGAGCGGTACGACCACGGTCCGGTAGTACCGATTTATCGTTGGTGGTAGTACCGCAACTGTATGTGTAACGGCTAGTTCAGAGCATTAAATGCTAATGTTCTGACCGTTGAGCCAGAAATCGGTAGTACCTAGGTTTCAACGGCGGTACTATCGCAAATTCTGATTTTTCCAAGAAAGCGGTCGTAACAGCTAGTTTCAGTGGTGGGGGCTATAAATACCCCCTTGGTCGGCTGTGAAATAATCTTTGATACTTTATTTCATTCTATTGAGCTAGTGCGAGCTTCTCATCTCAATTGTGCATGTGTTGCAACTTGTGAGTAAGGAAAGAGGTCTCTAGTTGCATGTGTTGCATCTAGAGTTGGATTTCGTATCCACTTGAGCTTGTGCATTCGTTGCACGTGGTGAAAGTTAAGCAAGGGGCTTGACTTATTACTCTTGGAGTTTAACGACTCCTAGACGGCGTTGGAGGCGTCGTGTTCGATGATCTCTTCAAAGAAGATTGTGAAGAGGCCCAGCTTGTTGTAAAGGTTCGAGCTCACCTACCCGGAGCGAGAAAGAGCTATCATTAGTAGAATTGAGGTGTCTGGCTTAATTCGTGGAGTCGGTCTAATTAGTTTGGGTTTACTTCAACGTGGATTAGGGAGACCGACAAGTCTCTGAACACCACGGTAAAACATCGTTGTGTCATTGTGGTTTGTTCTCTAGTGATTTACTTTGTGCAATTTACATTTTTAGAATTAAATTACTTACATGTCTTTGTACATTTGCTATCATTGACATAGTCTTATATTGTTAGTGCACTTAGTGAGACTAGTTGATTTAGGTCTTAATTGTACAAAACCGATTTGACTTGCTCTTCCGCATTAGAAATTAGTTTTAGCAAAAAGATTTCTAAAATCGCCTATTCACCCCCCTAGTCGGCCTCCTCGATGTTACAACTGCCCCTGCCTGCTGCCATTCATGCGCTTCTTCTCGAATAGACCATAGTGGTACCTTTGCCATTGTACGACTTTGAGAATATAGATAGAGAATTTCTATATAACGTCTGACAATTTTTTGAAGATGAAACTGTCACTTTTCTGTTCGTTGGATGTGCTATGAGATTCGTGTTGTTGATGTGTTGTAAGAAAAAAAATCGTAATAGTCGAATGTTCTTTCGTCCGATATGCTTTGAGATTTGTACTTTTTCCTATATGATGAATTGGGTCCGAATTTATTATGATTTTTTCTTCAGAACATAACAGGTCACCACATTGTCGTATTTTGATGGTATATAATTTTATTTTTTTGTATTTGTTTTTGCTTAACCTCTCAAAGTACATGTGAAGAACATAACAGGTTCACCACATTGTCGTATTTTGTTGGTATATAATTTTATTTTTTGTCTTTGTTTTTTCTCAACCTCTCAAAGTACATGTGAGATTTTAAAGCATGTGAAGGAAATATGAGTTATTAAGATTTTCAAGAATAATTACAGTGACCAATAATAAAAATTACATAAATATTTTACTGTAATTTATGTAGACAAATATTAGATAAACTGTCACTTTTATATTCGTTAGATGTGCTATAAGATTCGTGTTATTGATGTGATGTAAGAAAAAAAATCATAATAGTCGAATTTTTATTCGTCCGATATGCTTTAAGATTTGTACTTTTTCCTATATGATGAATTGGGTCCGAATTTGTTATGATATTTTCTTCGGAGCATAACGGGTTCACAATATTATCATATTTTGATGGTATATAATGTTATTTTTTGTCTTTATTTTTGCTCAACATCTCAAAGTACATGTGAAGAATATAACGGGTTCACCACATTATCGTATTTTGTTGGTATATAATTTTATTTTTTTGTCTTTATTTTAGCTTAACCTCTCAAAATACATGTGATATTTTGAATCATGTGATGGAAATATGAAGTATAATTACAGTGACCAAGAACAAAAATTAAATAAATATTTTATTATAATTTATGTATAATGGAGTTGTAAATAAACTTTTAGAATGTGATAATTTTTTACAGAGAAACCTGTCGAATTCTATGTAAAAAACTGTCACATTCTAAAATATTTATGTAATTTTTATTCTTAGTCACTGTAATTATTCTTGAAAGTCTTAATAACTCGTATTTCCATCACATGCTTCAAAATCTCACGTGTACTTTAAGAGGTTGAGCAAAAACAAAGACAAAAAAAATAAAATTATATACCAACAAAATACGACAATGTAGTGAACCAGTTATGTTCTTTACATGTACTTTGAGATGTTGAGTAAAAACAAAGATAAAAAATAAAATTTTATACCATTAAAATACGGCAATATGGTGAACCCGTTATGATCCGAAGAAAAATCATAATAAATTCGGACTCAATTCATCATATAAGAAAAAAAATGCAAATCTCAAAGTATATCAGACGGATGAAAATTCGACTATTATGTTTTTTTTCTTATAGCATATCAACAACATGAATATTATAACACATCTAACGAACTGAAAAATAACAATTTTAACTTCAAAAAACTGTCAAAAGTTATATAACAATTCCATTGTAGCTACCGCTTAGACATTTATGCAACAGATCGAACTACTACATGTGTCCAGTGTAGCCATAGCCGTGCGCGCCAGGTGGTGGCACCTGGGCCGACGAGCTTGCCTCGGCGTTATAACCGCCCTGCGGTGGAGGGATTACCGACAGGAGAAACTGCATCTCCTCGTCGGTAAATGTCGGTGAGCCAGGCGACACCGGCGCCGTCACGGCCGCCGGTGGAGGCCTTGCCCCACCGCTGCTCCCGCCGGCGCCCTCGTACTCGCGGTAGCCACGGAGGTAGGTCTTCATGGGCTCGACGTAGCTGTCGAACCCGAGGCTCTGAAAAGACCAGGTGAAGTCTTCTGGTGCTATGGTGCGGCGGTGCTCCGCCCTGGCCCGGTCGGACGCCTCGCCACCGACGAACCCGACGAACTCGACCGCGCAGTCGTGGGTGAGCTGCTTGGCGGACGCGGAGATCTTGACGTTCGGCGGCAGCACCTGCCTCATCAGGCGCACGACGTTAGCCATCGGTAGCCCATTGCTCCTCTCCTCCCCGTCAGTGCCCTCCGCCGCATTCTCCTCCTCACGGCAGGCCCCCCTCTTCTTACGACCTGAAACGACCCAAAACAAAAACAAAACGAACGACTTCAAAAAAACAAAACAAGCATAAGTAACGATATCCAGTTCTCATCAGCACAAATAAGCGAATTATGCATGTTTAATTTTGTAGCACAGTAGCATAAAGTAATCCCAGTTCTTTTCTACTTTCGTACCACGCTTCTTGCTACGTCCCCCCATTCTCTCTCTCTAGTGATCCGTACACTGTGTCTGTGTTGTGATGGCTCTTTCACTATGGGTGCTCCTGCCCCTATTTATATCTGCACCCTGGGCTGCGCGGGCTTGGACGCACGCAAGCACCCGCACGTCAACAGTGGCATGCCGAGGTGCCGCCGTGTCGCGCGGAGACCGAGATGCGGCTGCCAGATTGCAGCGCCGGCCAGCCATGCATTCGTTTTGAGGCGAGGGCTAGCTTTAACTCGACCCATCTGTGCATGGGTGTGCATCTTTGTTCGCTTCTCACCTACCAGCAGGGTCGCCAAGGAGGAAGCACCATCAATACACAGCGTATCTGCCGCGCGAGCGTCGCAGCGATTTTAATCGATCGGTCGGGAGGCAAGACGACGTTGATTGACGAGACACAGGTGGGTACGCGCCGAGATGGGTAGGCGGCGTTCGACGTCTCAGCGCGTTCGATGTCTCGCGTACGCCCGTTGGGCGCAGCCAGCCACGGAAAGAGGTCGTTGCCTTCGTGTACTATCTGACTTCTCACCCTGCTGTTCTTGTAATCTGATCTACGAGTTTATCCCTTCTTACCTGCATGTGTTATTTATTCCATCCATACAGACATGGGCGGTTCCATAAAAACGATCTACTTGGTCATCACACACTAATCTCACTTAAATTTATAAAGTAACATCTTGTATACATAATATGCTACCATGGATTATGTATCGGGTCGCACGACCCCGGTCACTACACTTGGATCCGCCACTGCATGCACTAGCAAGGTAACGACCGATGCTTGTAAATAGTACGACAATAGCAAATCTCAGAAGTTACTCCACAGCTTAAATAGTATCCAAGTTATATAGATGCTGCAGAGATATGTATCCCGCGTGCATAGGTAAGGCTCTTGTTTTGCATTATTCGGCAGTTTCAACTTTGGAGTATTAAATACTTTCAAAAAAGAAGACATCTTTCAAGTATTAAATCCCCTCCAAGCAAACCTTTCGAGTATATCTTGCAAGCAATAAATTCTCTGAAGAAAACCATTGAAGTATTAAATAGCGGGGAAATCTAAAAAAGATCAAAAATAAAAGAACGGCCGGAAAAGATAAGCTATGTTAAAGTATTGGGGTCGCGTTGCCGACGATCAATCAATCAAACACACGAACAAAGTAGATGAACACAAGATGTAGTCCAGACAACCTTCTCTTGTCTTTCTTGGTATTTTGGATTAGTATACAATGAGAGCTCCCCTTTTATACTGTGGGAGATCCCTGGTCATGATGGATTGAACAATATGAGACTAAACCACCTAATAGATTTGCTTGGGACAAAGCCCCTATTAGGATAGTTTCGGTAAAGTGTCCACACATGAATTTTCCCTCAGCACTCCCTCTTACACACGCTTTGTTAAAAACTCTTTTCGAAAACCTAGAGGAAAAAAATGGTAAGAATAAAAGAGCGCATAGCTCGTGATCTTACCATTGCACGTGTTATCTCATTGAAATCATTCAATTGATAAAACTCATTGCGACAAAACTCAACTAAGGGAAAGTACAACACCCTTTTCATCGTGACGATTAATGTATCTCACCCTGAAGACAACAATACATTTGTCTCCTCATGCTTATGCCATGAACATGTCTCTCAAATACACAAGCTGGCAAAGCCTTAGTAAATAAATATGTAATATTCGCACTTGTCTGGATTTTTATATTTGTATATTTCTATTCTCATGCTGCTCATATGGATAGAAAGGGGATGACGACGAGGTGGTTGTGGGTGTGCATGGAGTAGAGGACGAGGGAGAGGACGAGGGCCAAGGCAGCGTGGAGAATGGTCTGCCATGGGGAAGGAGGGTTGGACTTTGGAAAGAAGAGAGGAGGCCAAGGAGCAAGATGATAATTTCACATGTGAATTTTGGCCAAGAAAGAAATGAAAAAAGCATTGGAATACACAAAATGTGGAAGTGTGGATATTTACGTGAATTGGGTGGCAAATCATGAATTCTGATCTTTAGGGTGGCAAACTTTAGTGGCAATCTTTAGGGTGACAAATAATTCAATGATTTACTATTTCTAAGTCGCTTGGAATTTTCTTAAGTTTAAGTCAAATTTTATGACTATTTGATTTGTATAGAGATTGATGTGTCATATGATTAGATGTTGATCCAATAGATAAAAAAAATATGACTTATGTTTAAAAAATTCACAGTCTTACAAATAGACAACCCCGTGATGAATTTTCTTTTAGGCTTTGTTTGGATGTAAGGGAAATTGCACCCAAGGCGTATATCTCTCGAGTGGGATTTTCTGGCCAAATAGAAACCCCATGGAAATATATTCCATAGGGGACTAATCCCCATCATTATCTGTGAGAATTGGGGATAAAATCCCTATCACTACAAAAGTTCCATGGAAAAAAAGGAAACCCAAAAAGGGGAATCTCATTAAAAAAATGAAAAAGAAAGGGGAGCGGGTGGCGGTGCTAGCTCGATCGGGTCGGCGGTGGCTCGGCCAAGGTGGTGATGCGAGCATGGACTCGGCAACACGTCGGTGCGCGCATGGTTGCAGCAGTGGCCCAGTGGTAGCACGTGCGTGGGCGGGGCAGGGGCATAGCGGTGACGCGTGGAGGTCGTCACCAGATCTGGAGCCGAAAATAGGGGAGTGATAGGTTCTAAAGAATAGAACCAAAAATCTACACCAAATCGAAGCTAACTTGGGGATTTTTTCTTGGAAACAAGGAAAACTAGAACTAGGGTTATGCTATATCAGCTCGGGTTTAGATTGATCAAAAGATAATGAGCACTTGCTCGATTACATGGCTTTTATAGCTAGAAGTTTAGTAGAGAAAAAGACATTCTATAGTGTTTTAGCGTGGTAACTCTTGTGACTTGACACTGGCCGCTGGATCATCTTCAGTTAGTCTTGCTCCTTCCCGTAAGTGAAGTCGGCACCGATACTCAGTTTCAGTTACACCATATAGGATCTTCATCAAGCTTCCTCTTCCATCCCAGCCCTTCGTGTTCAAATACCCGATTGAAACATCCAAGACTTCGGTTCCTGACAGGGAGGCGGTGACTACGTACGGGCGCTGACGCACAGGATGATGACGACGAGGTTCCCACCTTCACCTTCCTCATCAGGCGCTAGATATAGAGTGTGATGGACAGGGAGGAAGAAGCGAAGTGACGTGCGATGGAGAGGTAGGCGGTGCAGGGAAGACTCGCTAGTCGGTCAGCTGGGAAAAAATTTCCCTGCCTCCCATGGAGTTTTTTTAACCACGGGATTAACATGGATTAGGCCAGGAAATTTCTTCCCTTCCTCAGATCCAAACGACCCAGCAAGTTAGCCCGGAGTTTCCTTCTTTCCTCCCTGGGGAAGGACTAGGATCCTGATCTTTTCTCCCAAGCATGCCCTTGATATTTTGGATCGAGACTCTGAGAGGAATTATACCATCCGAAAAAGGCCGAGCGATGGGCTTGGTCCTCCTTAGATAAATAGTATTTTGGCCCAAATGGTAATAAAATGCCTGAAGATATAAGTGAAGGCCATTACGTAATGGTGACTTTATAAGTTTTGCCACGGAGTAGGTTGGTGTTGGACCAAAACAGCGACTAAAGGGGGGGTTGAATAGGAGCTCGGTCTATTTTTCACTTTGATCGGATTCAACATGTTTTTATCTCCAATAACTATGAAAGCCATGAAGATCAACAAACAAGCACAGCGGATGTCTTGTATTGAATCAAATCAAAACCCCGAAGCATAACAACAACAAAAAGCAAAAACGCACCAATGAACAGTATCCATGAACAGTACTGACTGTACCGATGAACAGTAAAAAACACACGATGAACAGGACGTAGCACTGAAATCCAAATCCAAAATTGGCATAACTTTTGATCCACAACACCAAACTTTATAAAACTTGAAACATACCTTCTAGTACCGATGAACAGTAAAAACGACATGATGAACAGGACGCATCCGAAATCCAAATCCAAAATTGGCACAATTTTTGATCCACAACTCCAAACTTTATGAAACTTGAAACATACATTCTCTAAGATATCAGGAACCTATTCTATTCAAAGATTGTGAAGATCATTGCCAAAGTTTCAACTTTTTCCGTTTAAGTGAAGATTGCTCTAAAATCGGACCAAAATCAAACTTTGATCCTAGAACTTGCTTGTGGGTAAGAGATGATCAATATGATCTTATATGTATTTCCACATGTCATATCAAGCAAGATCTCAGTAAGAAACCATAGGAAAATCAAAGGATCATCAAAAACCCAAAATTACCAAAGAGGCACAAGAACAAGAAGAGAGTCATCTTGAAGAATCTTACTCTGGTTGATTGGAGATTGAAGTTGGTTTATAGCCACTCCACCATGGAGGAGAAAAACTCAACACTTGAGCACTCAATCAATCCAATTCTCTAGAACCCTAACATCTCATATCCTTAAACACAAATTAGGGTTTCTTTAATACAAGGGTTGGAGAGTGCACAAACAACACCCACTACAACATGAACACCCCTTTAGCAACACATATATGCGTTGGTAGAAGTCAAAATAAATATTGTTAGAGTCTATACCAACGCATTTAGTATGCATTGCCATTGAGGCCGTTGCCAAGGTCTGTGACAACACATATACAAGTGTTGGTAACATGTACATAAAAGTGTTGTAAGGTTGCAACGCATATTTTGATATAGTGGCAACATATATATATATATATATATATATATATATATATATATATATATATATATATATATATATATATGTGTGTGTGTGTGTGTGTGTGTGTGTGTGTGTGTGTGTGTTGGCATTGGACAATAGCAAATCGCTTCCAGGATTGTTTGCAACGCATCTAATCATTGCAAAAGGTGTCCTTTTCATGACCAGGCTAGGCTTATCAATTAGAGCCCACATGATTAAACAAAACACACATATCAAAGTATATAACAAAAAAAATTCATTGACATCAACAAAAAATTGTTTCATTACAAAGAATTTACAACTGGCTTCGTACAAGTCTAGAATCGAGGCATGCTCAGTTGGTACCATCATGATCTAATAACATAATATGCCCTAAAAGAGAAATGTAAGCACATGTCTATACTTTTAGTAGAAAGTCTTCATTCTCTATGCCCCTGTGGTTATATAAAAAAATTCTCCATTTCCCAGCATTCTCCATTCTGCACACAAGTTTACCGAACAGTCCAAACCATCAACTATATCTTCTCAATATGGAAAGAGAAATAAAGTTCTTTTAGTGCATTATTAAAGTAAAATGTAACATTCCAACTCTTCCAAACAATTGGCAGGTACATACATGGAGCAGCAATTCCCAATCAATAATCGCAAGCTTATAGGAAGACTGCTAGATGAAGTCCTCAATAGTAAATTAAGACCATCTCATAATATAAATCTTAAGAAAACCAGAATTATGGAAGATTAATATTTTATCGAATGTATGAATATAGTTTTGATGGGTGAGCTTTAATTGGTAAGTGCCATCTTGTTGACAGCTCTCGGGAAGCTACACCACTCAAGGCTGAGGCCACTGGTTCACCTCCTCTTTTCCTTTCTAAAAGAAAGAACTATATGTACTTCCTTGCAATGCATGTAATTGCTCAAAATGTATAGTATAAACACTGATAGTCGAACTAATATTTCTGAAGAACTAACACGCGGGTGATGTTTTAACTGTATAACAAATATATGGAACTTATACCTGCCTACGTTGATCTCATTCATGGCTCTCTTCACATGTTCATCTGGCTCAATATCTACAATCAAAGTTTGCACAATCTCATACCCATACATTGACATTGCGTAAATAGTGGGTAAATTTGCTTAGAAAAAAAATACCATTATGCTTTAGAAGACCAAAGAATGATGAACAAAAACCTTTTCAAGTTCATCTTCCACAGCTTTTGCGATGTCATTCTTCTGCTCAAATGCAATATCCAAGTTCATCTTTGGAACACTAGCCCTGGTCACTGAACATGAGGAATAGAGTTTATAAGCATTGAATGAGAGAACAAGAAGAAACAACATAGAATTAGCAATATTCAGGTGACGACATGAGAGTGAAGCAGGATGCACATCGAGCAAAACTATGGATGTAGTGAAAACATGAATTGCAGTTCAAAACATAAAAAATACCTTAACATCAAAAACATATGAACCGATTTGCTCCTTGGTGTTGCTAAGCCTATAAAGGCATCAGATGCCTTCTCAACAAGAGCACGTAATTGCATAGATGCCACAACATTGACAAAGACATTATCCTGCAGATTATTCAAAACATGATATCCATCGTTAGAGAGCTAGGAGGAAAAACAAGTTTACTCCTGCATGTTTGATGCATAAGTATTCCATTTCAATCAGAACAGAGAGATTTCAGATAGAGATTTCTCAATGGAATAGAATAAACGAACAATACCGTCAGTGCCACAGTCAACATAGCAGTAGAGCACAACTCACTAGAAACTGCTTTAGAACTAGTGGAAACTGCATCCTTCACTAAATTAAGACCATCTGTACTAAAAAACCAAAGGGATGAAGCATCAAAAGATGAAATCGTGTTCTTTAGGATTACCAGGCTTCTTGGAGGTGAGCACAGCTTCCTTGCGGCAGATGAGGGCGTTGATGAGTGAAGACTTGCCGAGGTTGGAGCGGCCGAGGATGGCGAACTCGGCGGCGGTCCTTGGGGCGATCCCCCCCCACGCTCTTGACGAACTCGCCTCCTTCACCTAAGCATCCCGCGTCGACCCCATCACGATGTTCGACCCCAGTATCACCATCTCTGCCACCACCACGTCCGCTCTACCCCGGCCCGGAAGAATAGCCGTATTCACAGACCCCCTGGGCGGCGTGGCCTTCCTGGCATTCTTGGGGCCGGGTCGAGCCGGCGGCGCCAACGCCGCTGCATCACCGGGCGAGGCGGTCCCCGCTGCCAAGGAGAGCGTGAGGCGGACAGAGAGGGCACCCTCGAGATATGGGGAGCGGCTCGAGGGATTGGAGGAGCAAGGTGTGGACTGCAAAGCCAGCCACCCAGCGACGGCAGCAGCGCGGTCGGGAAGCCAAGACGAAGGAAGGGGATTTTTTAGAGGAAGATGAAGCGGAAGGGGCTACGGGAGGAAGCAAAGATGAGTCAGGATAAGATGGGTTTAGATGGGAGTAGTTTTATTTGGTGGGCCAAGCAGCTTTATGCGTGGTGAATAAGTTGGCCCAACGCATGTGCTTTCTGTTGCGAGTTATGTGTTGTTGTATGTATGTTCTTCTTGTAGTGACCCTTCCCTATTTATAGAGGAGGTTAGCTTCTAGAGGAAAACATCTAAACGGGCACCCATTAAGCCCACACACAAATGGGTTTCACTTACGCGTGCATTTCAAAACGATGTCTTCATCTACTCTTAACCTAAGCCACTTCTCCTCGCGTCGTCTTGCGCCGCGGTTTAGCCAAATGCAATCGAGGCGGTATTTAGGTGAAGTTACCAAAATACCCCCTTCTCGATCCTTCCAAAGGCCGAGTCCAATCTCGATGAAGCAATCACATGCTTCGCCACGTGTAGGTTGATCAACGACCCTCTTCATGTCGGTAAGTCTCTCCCATTCAGCTCCCACCGAAACCACCATGTCACTTGCACCGATCCCCGCACTGCTTGATGCAATCCGTCACACCGAACTTCCCATTCGATCATCTATGTCCACTTTGCGCCATGCTTGAGTCCACTGACTTCACCCAGCATCCTCGATCGTTCTGAATATCAGCTCTTCAAGTCTAATCCCGATTATCCTCGCTGTTGACCGTCGTTAACCTCCAAGCTTCCTGCACAATAATAGACCAAGAAATCGATTTCGAGAATAAGTTCTTCGCAACTTGACCCACGTTAGTCAAACACATGTATCATGCAACACATATGCAATGGAACCCATGAAATTGACATAACAAACAAAAATCGCCGCCAAGCTGGCCAGCGAACAGAGCAAAATCGGTAATACCGCCAGCAAACTCCGGTCCTACCGCACAAATTCGGTCTTACTGATTCTTAGGGAAGAAAAAACTCCCAAAAATATGTTCTCTGAAAAATATACCACCAAGTAAAGTCCAGTCATACCGCGCTGCGGTAGTACCGCTTCTCAAATGCGGTCATACTGATTTTACCTCTTCAAAAGGGTTACGACCACCTGGTCGAAAGAGTTACGACCATCAGATTACGACCACCTGATCGAAAAGGTTACAACCACATGGTCACATTGCGGTAATACCGCTCCTCTATTGTGGTCGTACCAAAATTACTGAACTTTGCTAAAAACAAGTGTTTAACAAATTCCTAATACTATTACCAATTATATTATCATCATATAATCCTGAGCACATCCACACGATATCCATAGTTAGCCAATGAGCTAGGTTTGCATGGCCCTCGTATTGTCTCGTACTACCATCTGTAGTCTGAACGATAATATCATCTGAAACCATTGAACGAGAGTATCCGCATCAAAATTAAATCACTTGGGTGTCTAGCCTAGCAGTCTAGCTTTGTCCCGGTAAAAGTAAATCGCGGTTACCTAGGACCGGATAAAAAGGCATGGTAGACTAGGAGTTCCCCCGCGGCTCAAAAAAAAAAGGCGTAGTAGGAAGGCAAAGCTAAAGCCGGTGCGTAGATCTTGTACTAACGTGCGTGCTCATGTTTCCGTCCACTACGCCCAAATCCCAATCCGATACATGTCCACTCCAGCTCGGTTCGCAGAGAGAAACCCCTTTGTTCTCTCCTCCTTCCTTTCTCTTTAGTTGCACTGCTCCTGCGACTACGAACGTACGTTCTTTCAACAAAGAGTGTTCTGTCTACTGTGTACAGCTCTCGCAGGTAACCTTTTTGGCGAGATCCAAAACGTACTAGACAAGCAAACTAAATTGCCGATGCAATTGCAGGCAGCCTAGCTTGGTGATTTGCTCGATCTGGCTGAGAAAGGAGAGGGAAGAGTCGGTCACTGCATGCACTTTCAGTCTTTGCAGCCTAGCTCGCTCACTTGTCAGTCTCCTCGTATCTGTACTGTACTCCGGCTACTCACCTTCGCTGACATGCTACCAGCTTTCGACAAACAGCGTGAGGAAAAGTGAGAGAAAACTCGGGGGAAAAGACCATCTTAGCCTCATGGCATGCTCGATCTCATACGATCATCTGCTCATCTTGAATTCAGCTTGCCAAATCGGTGGGTGCTTACATGGCCGGAGACGATCAACACCAGTTTAAAACGGAAGACATGCATGTGCTTTTCCATACCTAGAGAATACAAGAGAATGCAGTGGCCAGCGGCAAAGGTTGTTGAGCCTCATTCATCCGGGCAAAAGCAATTGATGCGAGCATTGCACTGCGCTGCACAGTGCGGTGCTGAACTGACAGAGCTCATGTGCATAACTCGATTTAGAAACGCATAGCCGCGTAGGCATGTACCTTTAGTTTGTAGTTTGTTCAGTTTTTTAGGAACGCGCGCGTTATCCATTTGGTAGGAAGGAATGAAGGATACATCGACGTAACAGTCGTATTGCTGCAAGGAGATCTTGGCTACCCTTGGTCGTGATAATCTGCTTAATTTGTTGTTCACATTTTTTTTTCAAACAAAATGTTCCTCATGAATTTACCTAATACTACTACGTAATGCACCTTTGGTCGAATCGCCAAATGGGCAATAGTCTCGAGAAAATTGCGCCCGAGACAAAACAGAGATCTTTCGTCCTTGGCAGACACAAACCGACTAAAAGTCCCGCCCTAACGGCTCGTGGCAATAGCTTTTGCAGAGGATGACACAAAGTAAAAGTCGGTTGGTGTTACCAACCGACTAAATCTCAACCTTTAGTCCCGCTGGTACTACAATCCGACTAAAGATTTAGTCCCGGATTGTAGTACCAACCGACTAAAGGTTGATTTAGTCCCGCTGGTAACACCAACCGACTAAATGTCTCTTCTATTTAAACCCCTGCTTTGCTGCGTCACACAGAGCCGGAACGCCAGTAGTCGCCGCCGACACGCCACCGCGCCGCCACCCACCGCCGAGCTGCTCATTCACTCAACCGTATTCACCGGCGTGTTCGCGTAAGCTCCTCGATGCTAACCCCGCCGCCCATTATGAAAAATATGAAATGTAAAATTTGAATAATTTTTATATGTTATAAAAATTGCCAATTAATTCATAAATGGAACTTTCATGATTTTTGTAGGCCACAATAAATTTTTAAAAGTCATGAAATTTGTTATTCCACTAAGTTACACTGTGAACAGTCCATATAAAAATTTTAAGATTATTTGGACAAAGTTGAATTTATACATATTTTATGCTTATTTATTTAATTATTATTCCATGAATTTTGTAGGCTAAATTAATGATCCAAAAATTCTGAAAATTGTTTTGCCATCTAATTAGGCTATGAACTATCTGTACAAAAATGTTGGGATCAATCTGAAGACTTTTATTTTTCACCTTATTTAATAATTATTTAAATAAATGAAAATGACTTTTACATGTGTTAGTTAGGTTAAGCTTTGAGAGGTGTTTGATGAGATAAGTCTTATCTTATCAGATCCAACCTCTTGGGTAAAAATAATAAATATTAATTTTGTTTTAATAAATAAGTTTAATATTTAATTATTAAGTAATTTTTGGGTAGCCTCTATCATGTGTAATATCCGGGAAAATTTGAAACTTAAAATTTAATTATGTGATATGTCATATAATGCATTTATGATACGCCATTGGATGTACAATGCCGATCGCCGCCCAAAGAGTTCATTGATGGCGTGCATTATTTCTTAAGAGTGGCCGAGGCAAACAAGCTGGATGGTTTCATGTGTCATCCATGTGCCCCTGTAAGAATTTGAAGGAATATTCTAGCTCAAGGAGTCTTCACTCACACTTGTTGAAGTCGGGTTTCATGCCAAACTATATTTGTTGGACCAAGCACGAGAAACCAGGTTATAATGGAAGAAGGTGAAGAAGAACAATTGGACCCTAACGACATTATTGCTCAATACGGTGACTTCGATGATACCGCAATGGGCTAAGTCAAGAAGAGGCAAAGGCGTAAGACACACTCACCAAGATGATGCTCTTGGTGATGTCATTCGTGATGCACAAAGAGATTGCGAAAGTGAAAAGGAGAAGGCTAAGTTTGACCGCATGCTAGAGGATCACAAGAAATTACTATACCCGTCCGCCAAGATGGGCAAAAAGTTGGGTACAACATCGAGTTGCTACAATGGAAGGCATGTAATGGTGTATCCGACAAGGCATTTGGGCAATTATCAAGATCCAAAAAGATGCTTCCGCCTAACGAATTGCCCGCCACTACGCACGGCAAAACAGTCGTCGCCTTTGGGATTAGAAATCCGTAAGATACATGCATGTCCTAATGATCGCATCCTCGTATCGTGGCAAGGACTACGAGAATTTGGATGAATGCCCCGTATGCAAAGCGTCGCGTATAAGATCAAAGCGAGATGACCTCGGCGATGTTGAGGGCGAAGAACGCCCCAGAAGAAAATCCTCGCCAAGGTTATGTGGTATGCTCCTATAATACCACGCTCAAACGTCTGCTCATAAACAAGGACCATGCAAAGTTGTCGCGATGGCACAAAGAAGACCGTAAGGTAGACAACATGTTGAGACACCTCACGATGGGTCCCAAAGGAGAGCAATAGACAGAGAATTCCTGAGTTTGCAGATGACGCAAGAAACCTAAGGTTCGCTTTAAGTACGGATGGTATGAATCCTTTTGGGGACCAGAGCACTAGTCATAGCACTTGGCCTCACATTCTATGTATCTACAACCTTCCTCCATGGTTATGCATGAAGCGAAGTTCATTATGATGCCGGTGCTCATCCAAGGCCCGAGGCAACCCGCAACGACATCGATGTCACCGAGGCCATTAGTTGAGGAACTCCTTCTTTATGGAGCAAACCAGTGTACGTGTGTGGGATGAGTACAAACAGAACACTTCGACCGCGAGCATTGTTGTTCGAATAATCAATGATTGGCCCGCTCTAAGTAATCTTTCAGATGTATAAACAAGGGATACAATGCATGCACACAATGTTTTGATGACATTGACAAGATATATTTGAAAAATGTCGAAAGGTCGTGGTACCTTGGCCATCGCTGCTTTCTTCCTATGAATCACCAACTAAGAAAGAAAGGCAAGCATTTTAACGGTAAGGCGTAACACCGAACAAAGCCTCGCAACCGAATCGGGAGGATGTACTTGATATGGTCAAGGATGTGCAAGTAGTCTTTGAAAGGGACAAGGCAATAACCTGTTCGAAGATGCTAAGGGACACGCACCCATGTGGAAGAAGAAGTCCATATTTTGGGAGCTACCCTATTGGCAAGTCCTAGAGGTCCGCAACGCGATCGACGTGATGCACCGACAAAGAATCTTTGTGTGAACTCGCTAGGATTCATGGATGTGTATGGAAAGTCTAAGGATTCACTCAAGCACGACAGACTTGCAACGCATGAAAGAACGAGACAACTCGCATCCAGAGAAGATGACGATGGACGCCATTACTTAAGACCTCGCTAGCTTCACTCTTAGCAAAGAAGAGAAGGAAAGCATGTTTGAATGCCTAAACAAAGATCAAGGTCCCATCCGATTCTCCTCCAATATAAAGCGATAATAAATGTGCCGAGAAGAAATTCCTACACTTAAAGTCCCATGATCGCCACGTGCTTATGACGCAATTGCTTCCGGTTTTTAAGAGGAATTCTACCTCCACATGTACGTCTGCCACCGTGAAGCTATGTGCATTCCTCAATGCAATTTCTCGTAAGGCAATCAATCCAATGGAACTAGCTACTCTACTGAATGATGTGGTTCAATGTCTTGTCACTTTGAGTTGGTGTTCCTCCATCCTTCTTTAATATCATGACACACCTCCTAGTTCACCCGGTCAAGGAGATTAATATTCTCGGTCCCGTGTTCCTACACAACATGTTCCCTTTGAGAGGTTCATGGAGTCCCAAGAAATATGTTCACCAAATGCGTTTCTCGCCGTAAGGAAGCATCGCCAAGGGCTACGGACAGAGGAGGTCATTGAGTTCTGTGTTGACTTCATTCCCGACCTTGACCCGATTGGTGTTCCCGAATCGCGACACGAGGGGAGACTTAGTGGAAAGGGAACACTAGGGAAGAAAACATATATCGGACGGGGACGATTATTTCAATAAAGCGCACTACACAGCTTCTTCAAAACTCCTCCGTGGTGGAGCCGTATGTCGAGGTACACAAGGAGTTCCTACGATCCCAGCCTGTGGAAGAATGAAGCTTGGATTAGGCGCCATCACATGGAAACTTTCAATGTTGGTTGCGAAAAGAATGTCGTGGTGATGACAATATTGATGAGCAATCAGATTTGTTGGCTAGGCAACCATCGTGGCACATCCTCACGCATAAAGGGTACGAGATAAATGGAAATACATTTTACAATCGTAGCCCAAGATAAAAGGAGCACGAACCAAAACAAAGGTGTCCGTGATAGATGCCATGCACTCCAAATGGAAAGAGGCAAACATATTATGGCCGCATAGAGGAGATTTGGGAACTAGACTACGACCTAATTTTAAAGTCCCTTTGTTCCAAAGGCTAATGGGTGAAGATGACCGAGGCGGGTAACAATGACAAGGAGTATGGAATGACAACAAAGGACCTCAACAATATTGGGTACAAAGACGAACCATTCGTCCCTGTCACGATGTGAATCAGTGTTCTATGTGAAAGACATGTCTACAAAACCCAAGAGAGGGAAAACTACGACAAATCAACCAATGAGCTAAAACGCCACATAGTTCTTTCAGTGAAAAGAAACATCGTGGGAATTGAGGACAAGTCGACAAGTCAAGATTATGAAAGGGATGACCGAATCCCGCCTTCAAGCAGACCAAAGACCCAAGCATCCCGCTAAATGCCGAGGATACTCCATGGTTACTGCATGATCATAACCAAGGGTCATACGTCAAGAAGAAGTTCACCATCGTGCCCGCTTGATATATAGTGATGTTTAATAAATAGTGTGTATTAGAGATTTTATGTAATAATTGTAACTTCAGATGTTTCTATCATATTTTTCTTGTTTTTATCGCTTCAAATGAAATTCTACTTGTGGTTTGAGCCCTTCATTTTGTTTATAGTTGGCTCTTCACTTCCCAAATTTGTGGTCACTATAAAAGTCGCTTGAAATGTCAATAAGATAAAAAGAAATGCAACTATTATTTTTAAAAATTTATGCCTAGTATTTAATTTACTATGCATTTAACAAAAATTAGCATATTTATACAAATAAACTTAATACAAAACCCAAACTGTGAAAACTGTATGAATCGAATAGTGGGATTTTAGTCCCTGGCCCAGACACGCCGACTAAAGGTGAAAACTGTATGGAAAATATATCTCACAAGAAGACTTTACTCGGTCAGAAACCACCCGACTAAAGGTTCAGCTTTAGTCCCGGTCCGTAATAACAACCGACTAAAGACCTTTAGTCCCTAAGCTAGTCATACCGCCGACTAAAGATCGACCTTTAGTCCCGGTGGTTTTACGCCCGACTAAAGGTCTTTAGTCCCGGTGGTTTTACCGCCGACTAAAGAACCCTCAAGATTTAAGCAACCCCTGCACCCGAGCCCCCCTCTTCCTCGCTGCCTCCAAGCAACCCCTGCACCCGAGACCCCTGCCTTCCTCGCTGCCTCCAAGCAACCCCTGCACCCGAGCCCCCGCCTTCCTCGCTGCCTCTCGCTGCCTCCTCGCCTCCAGTCGCCGCCGCTAAGCTCCTCCCCGCACGCCTGTGGCTCCATCGCCGCCTCCTCGCACTCCCCGGCCTCCACCGCCGGTGAGCCTCCGCCTTTCTCCCCGTGCCCTAGCTTTCTCCCTCTTTTCCTCCCGCCACGCTGCCCAACCGCCTGCACCCGAGCCTCCTCCCCGATGCCCCGTGGATCGGTTTAGTGTTGTATGAATTTTGTGATTGAGCAATGCATGATTTGATTCATAAATGTCCGGATTCGGATTATTGATTCGTAAATGTAGTAGTTCGTAAATGGATGTATGGATCTTTCGTTGAATTCATGATTGAGCAATCTATCGCTTTGTCTAGCTACATTATACATTCGGATGTATTGATCAATTCTGTTTTGAATGTAGTTTTATGTTCTTGCAATGTAATAGATCTTGTATGCACTATTCGATCTTGTATCAATTTCATAAAGTTTGGCTAAGGTGCCACTGTAGACTCTATGGTAACATATTCCAACAATCTTTTGTTAGGCAAGATTGTGTAGGGAGGTATGTCGCGCATGTGAAGTTTGCATGTTAACAATACAAAGTTCTACAAAACATCATTGAAAACGCAAAAAGAAGTACTTGAAAACAAAGTGTTTGATATGTTTTAAAACTCAATCAAGCTTTAATGATCCAAATATACTAGCTTTGTATAATTACTTACATACTAGCAAGCAGCCCACATTTTTAAAGGACAAAAAAACATATTTGGTCCCTCCACTGTCAAGAAGGAGAAGGGGGAGTTTTGGGTTATGTTGGTTGGATCTTCCGTCACGACTTGTGCATGTACTGTGTTGTTGCTTGCCACATCAACAAGACTTGCCACCTAGGAAGACAACTCAATACAAGAAACCACCTCGCTTCCGATTTATACTTGATTTGATCCGATATTGTAAGTACAAGGGTTATTTACTCAATTTTATAGTACAACGTGAAAATGGACCAACTTAAAAGTACAGAGACTAAATATTTTTTTCTTTTTTTTCATGATCCACATGACACCCTACCATAACTCACATATTATATCATAATCCACTTTCAATGCAAATTCTTCATTATTGGGACCAAAATTTGTAAATATGTATCTTCCGTGTATAATACACTAGTATAGGATCATGCTAGTGCACACAAGGCAAATATAAAAATAAACAACTAATTTAATTGATAAATAACGGCTAGACCATATAATCGTGTTTACACTTATTAAACCACGCAAGGGTAGCACTACATAAAGAGATGGCAAAGGAACAAAACAACTTCAATGGAGCCCATCAACTTACCACAGCAACCGATCGCGTCAAGACCAAGCGATCACCCTCCTCGTTAAACTCCTCCTCAAAAGCGCATTTAAGGCTCCTCCACTTCAAATTAATAATTGCAAGAAGAATGAGTACTTCATATTTGCTCAAGCATCGGATGTGTTGACAACGATTAAAGTCCATATTTGCACTAACTCCCGCCAAGCGAGCCCTCTTTTGTTTTTCTTTGTCGATGCATGTCACGAACCGCACGCCACTTGATGCGAAATCATAACCCGATCACGAACCGCTCTAACGCCCTACACATATATTTGCGTAAATGGTCGACCGAATGACAACATGGACGATGCCATGATGGAAATTATCAACAATGACGCCTTACAAGGTGCCCAATTCAAGGTGATGACAACAATCAAGAAGCGTATGACGGAGTCAAGATTTTGCCGATTATGAAGATGAGCAAGACAATGTCAAGCAGGTCTATCTACAATCTCTTATGTATACATGAAATTCGAATAATTTCATTTGTCGTAAATATATTTATTTAAATCTTTGTGTTTTTACATTCGTAGCCCTCTCGATCGACGACAACAACGGGAAGAGTAGAAATGTACGAGGCCCAAGAAGCCGTTGGAGGGTCGGTTCATTCTCTCGAATTCGAGGAGGATACAGCAAAGTACTTGGACCACATGCACGTAAATTTGTCACCATCGTGGGTACCTTGTAAGGGACAGATCCCGACATGCTCGTGAATGGAAGCAAAAGAAAGTTGCTTCTCATATTAGTTTTGTCTCCGATCGTGACAAGGCACTAGTTTGGCAAGATGTCCTTCAACATTTCGCGCCGATATGTAAGATGAAGCTTTGAAGGAGAGAGTTAGGAACTGGCTATGAAGAAGATGGCCACACAATTCCAAAGTGTTGGAAGAAGAAATTGTACAACACATTTATCGTGAAGAACTCGACGCCAGATTTCAACACTAAGGCCTACGCTGTTGAGGCCGCTTTGGGATGAGTTTGTACAGCTCAAGACATCGAAGAGGGTGAGGCACGGTGAGAAGGAACCAACAGAATGCCCGACAAAGCAATACCACCATCACTTGGGATCGTGGCTACAGGAGTGCCATTCCTAAGTGGGAAAGAATGGAACGGAGATTCTTGCCAAGGGATCGAACTGAATCAATCAACTGCCCGAGCGTGCTAAGTATTGGTTTTTCGGCCATGGGGAAGCTCGACCTAGAGACCGGAAAGATAGTGTATGGCGAAAACTCCAAAGAGCAAGCAGAAGATTTGCTTATGCTCGAGGCTTTACCGAGAGTGGCAGTGGCACCGAATAGAGATAAGGATGAGCCGACATACGCCTGGAGAGTACCGAACACTGGGCGAACAAGAGGCTATGGGGAGGTGTCGGGAGCATGCTTTCCTAAAGACAAAGCCACCTATAGAAGCCGCCAGAGAAAGAAGTACGAGGAGGCAGAGCGGATGCGCAGGATGGAGGAAATGGTTCATGAGTCACGGAAGTGGCTCGTGAAGCAAGAGAGCGAGAAAAACACTTGAAGCCAAAATGAATGCGAAATCAAAAGGCAAGTGCAGATAGCAAGAAGTTCCATCCAAAGGCAAACCGCATCGAGCCGGAGTCAACATCACCCCTAATCGCTTGAAAAGGCTGCGCCCACGGAGGTGCCAAGATTCAAGATGACGCAGGTCGCGCTTCCTCGTGGATGACATCACCGATCCTCTCACGACATGTGAGCCGCACATTCCGAGGGGAATGCCACACCATGGTGGCTATCGTGTTGTATCTCGACGACCCTACGAAGACACCAAGATGCCATGGGGCATTAATACCTCCCGGATATGCTAGCGCCTCTGGGATAGAGTTGTGAAAGGTAAAAGCAATGTGCCTCTTGACATTGAAGGAGGTGATGGGAGAAGACTTTAGGAGAAGCGAGAAGACATTCATATGTTGGCGCAAGCGCTATATCATTATTCCTAGGGCGCCACCTCCTCCTCCTCAACAACTTAACCCTAGGTGCGGATGAAAGTGAACGAACCATTTTTTCACTAATTATGTATTGGCTTAAATAACGGTTTACTCATACCACGTTGTTTTCACAAAGCAGTAACCTCCCCAACCTAAGTCCAATTATACATTCACCACCGGTCACAAAGTGTTGCGGGCGATGACAATGAAGTGGAAGACACGGCCGCATCCCCACCGCCCCATCGCCGCACGGCGGCTCCAACGCCGACACCGCCGCCCCATCGCTTCCACGGCGGCTCCAACGCCGCCATCGCCCCATCTCTCCACGGCGGCTCCAACGCCGCCACCGGCCGCCCATCGCTTCCACGGCGGCTCCAACGCCGACACCGCCGCCCATCGCTTCCACGGCGGCTCCAACGCCGCCATCGCCCCATCGCTTCCACGGCGGCTCCAACGCCGACACCGCCGCCTCCGCCAAAGAAGATGCGCACCACACAAACGGCGCGCTGGCCCCACCGCCAAGAAGAAAGCCTCGTGGAGAACACCACTATTTCTAAGACGACTAAACTTTCCTATGAGAAGACCGCCGAGGAAATAGATGCTTCAAAGAAAACAGATGTGACAGCTTCTTCACGAAAGTCAAGGCTAAAAGTGAAGCGGCGAACCTCGAGAAGCCGCATTTCTTCGACGCCCGTAAGTTCTAAGGCAAAGGGTGGACGCCACCGTAAAAGTTACGCCATGCTCGTAAGGATTCGCCACTATCGGACTATGACCGCACTCTCACCAAGTCAATTGAGGAGGCGAAGAAGAAAGAGAAGATAGCACTGAAGGGTGTTGCACACCGGGGAACAATCACAACAATCGCCCCCGCTTAGTTATTGGGAATGAATATGGTTCAAACACGAACGCTAGAACAGATATACGGAAATGTGCATTTGGATCAACTTGATGAATTTTTCATGAAACTCGGTCTAAGCATTTCCTAATGCTCGCGGAGCACACATCAAAAGTGCTCCTAAGTTGATTATTGGAAGAAGGAATATGTATATGGCAAGAGTCTATACAACCTCGAGAAGCTCATCGAACTCAGACACAAATGTACTTGTTAAACAAGTGGTACATGGCGGCGTGTCGCAGTAAAAGCGGATGACTATATTTGCGCTAAAATTAGAAACCATCATTACTTCCGTATGGCGATGACATTATAATGGTTCGCTTTAATGAGTTACACCACTATGCCACATGAACGCCTAGACAAATCTCTCATCACCGCTTTTGTCTCAGACGTGATTCTTTCTTTTAATAATCTCACTCTAGCATATGTATATGTATAAGTAATTATCCTCACACTAGCTAGCATGTCTATACATATGCAGAGACATGATGAGAGACCTCACACGAGAAACGACAAGAACATTGGTTTCGTTGATCCATATATCGTATTCAAGGACCCAAACACTCCCTACGATCAATGGAGACCTCAAACGGAGAGGAATTTCCTGAGGTTCTTGATCAACCAAAAGAACAAAAGATTTATACTCTTCCCTACAACTTTGGGTGAGTGTTGTTATCGTGTGCACATTTTACTTTACTTACTCAATCCAACATAAAGATATATATGTTGACTCTATAAACAAATGCAATTTTCATCGATAACGATTGTCCTCGATCTCTCCGACGGTCATTTGCTAATCTATGACTCGTTGAGAAAACCGCAGAAGATTACCAAGATATGATAGACATTATCCAGGTAACTTCGATCTTTAAATATTTATTCCTCTCTTTAACTTTGCAATAGTTAATTAACGATCCAATTATTGGGCGTGGTTTGGGCTTGGTTCGCTCAACTACACCGTCCGGATCCGAAAGCGCCACTTCCGATCCACACCGATCGGATGTAAGTTGTACTAGCTCCCGCATCTTTGCCTTATCATGCTTCACCACGCGGGATGACGAGAGTTATCTTTTATATCGCATGCTGGTTCTACTACACCACCAGCAACAATTTGTGTGGATACTACGCTTATGAAGTTCCTCATGGTGTATGCAAAAGAACCCATCTACAGATGCGTAAAGTACGAATAAGTATATATAATAAATCTATTTTATTTATTTGTTGCTATTAAATAAATCTTATGTATATTAATACTTCTTTCGCTTAATGCAAATTGAAGGAGATATGGTTGAAGGAACAGTGTTGGATATGGACCGCCTCAAAGGAATTCAAGAGACAATCGCAGATTTCTTAATGAGCATGTCCTCAAGCCCGACCGAAGTTCTACTTTAACCTGATGAACAATTGAAGCCAAACCAGACTTAACATTTGTATGACATTTAAGTGGAGGACAACATTTGTGTTGTAAATACCAAGGATGCATGAATAATGTTGTAAATTTTATGTGCATATATATATATATATATATACATATATATAGCTCCATAATATATATAGTTTCATACTTTATTTGTGTGTAATAATGTTCCAAACTAAATTATATGTGGGCGATACATATATTAGCAAATAAGAATACGCATTGGAAAACCTAATGTAATTTTAAAACCAAAATCAATAATGAATTGAAATGGAAACAAAAAGAAAAAAACCTTTAGTCCCTGCTGGTAATACCAACCGGATTAAAAGGGCATCCTCGTGGCATGCTCAATGGATTTTAGTCCCGGTTGGTATTACTAACCGACTAAAGGTCGCCTTTAGTCCCGGCCCGGGACCCGGACTAAATGTGAGACATTTAGTCCCGATTTTCTAGTCCCGCCTATACTCCACGCGAGCACCATAAGGATGGCCAACAGACTAGAGGCCCTTTAGGCCCGGACCAAAGGTCTGCCAGCGCGAGCCGGCCGTCGGGGGTGAGGCTCTTGAACTTCGGCGCGAACGCCTCCAGCGCCTTGTCGACCGGGCAGAAGATTGTCAGCCCGCCGCCGATGCTCTTCTCGTACGTCGTGGCCGCGTCGGCCGTGGCAGCGATGAGTCCCGCGAAGCGCCCGCAACCATTCTTCGACATGACCTCCGTGGCGTTGGGCCTTGACTCCTGAGGCGCGGGCGCCTCGGCAGCCGGGGACGAGATCACGGCGCTCACCTGCAACACCGATATGTTGTAAGGCGTCTCATGCACGGACTTGACGTAGAACACGGTGGCCCGCGCGTCGTCGACGTCCTGGGGCACGAAGGCCACGCGCCCGCCGCGGCGCTCGGCGATCTTCACCATTCCGGCGCTCCCAGGCGCGTCGCCGGAGGCCTGGAACAGGGTGGACACGACCTCGGAGCCGCCAGGGAGGCGGTGCAGCTTGGAGTCGTCGTAGTAGTCGACGAGGACATGGAGGGAGAGCACGTGGCGCAGCGTTTCGCGCGGGAGGCTGCGAGCCTTGAGCGGCGCCATGTGCGCGTCGTCGGCGGCGAGGACCGTGATGGTGTTGCGGCCGTTGATGTCGTCCGCGAGGCCGGTGGCCGTGAGCTGCCGGCTGAACTCGGAGAGGTCCCGGTGCGCGGCGAGGATGGCGGTGATGTTGTGGGTGGCATGACACGTCGGGGAAGCGGAGAGGACGAGGAGGAGGAGGACGACGACGACGGAGTGGGAGGTGAGGACCCCGTCGAGCGGCATTGTTGTAACCGGCGGCTCGCCTCCGGCTCCGGTGCTGTGGGGGGTTTTGGTGTTTGAGGCAACGAGCGTTTTCCAAGAGCACGATTTGAGCCGTGCGTGCCCTGGGTTTTATGGGAAATGGCTTGCCGAATGAGCACGCCGCGACGTTTGGTGCAGGGATTGGTCACCGGTTAAAGATTTCAGAAAGCAAGGCTTAGCGTTGGCAAATAGCAAATAACCATCCAAGTGATATCCACAGATCAACTAATAGCCTCTGAAGCCCTGAAGTGCGCACCATAACACGTACTTTGTCATCATCTCAAACTGAGCTCAAATGAATCTGACAAAAGAGAGAGAGAGAGAGAAGTGCAGGGGTCCTCTGCGCTTTTTTTTTTTTTGCAGGTCCAGTTTTTTTAGTTTTATTTGGTATCTTTTCTGTGATTTCCCTGGTAGTATTATCCTTTGGTTGAGTACTGGAGTCTCTCTCTCTTTGATATACTGAAGAGGAATGTCTTCGCAACACCACTTGTGTAAACGGTGGAGGCTGAAATAGTTGGGCCATTTAAATTCTTTTTTGGCCCATTGTTTCCTCTTCTCACCTGTCCACTCTTCATATATTACAAGGAAAGGTTAAATGAGATTCCTCTAAAAGAAAGGAAAGGTTAGCTGAAATGAAATAAAATGCATACTTGCCCCCTATAAATTTGTGTAGAGATTGATCTGTCGTATAATTGGATTGGATGTTGATTCAATGGATTAAAAATACGCCTTATGCTTAAGAGAATTTCAACCACCGTGCTAATAGACAATCCCATTGTTTGTTTGTCATTTTTTTTGGGGGGGAAGATTCATGTCCTAAAGATCCAATGACGAGGCTCCATAACTTTGGTCCAAAACGAACAGAACCAATACCATTTGCGATGGAGCAGCTCCAAAGGTGTTCTTAGCAATGCATCTCTTTAGTCCAGTGCAGAACTCCACATGGCTAATGTCTAGCTATTCTCATCTCTAGGGCAATATCCGGAGCTTTTTCCTCCACGGCAATTTCTCTACAGTGTTGCTAGTAATAGTGTACCCGGACAAAGGCATGTGCAATGGGATCATTGGATCAAGGAAAGGTGAAGCGAGATGAGATCGATCACATGGCTGGCAAAACTCAAGCACAGATAGTTTCGGCCCATTTGCAAATCATGCACGTTACATTCATCCTCCAAAGTCCAAACTTGGCAATCTTTGATCGATCGGGTGCACCGCCTTTACGAGAACCAAGGAAATGTACCGATAAACACACGCATCCGCCTAGGGAAAAAAAACACGCACATCACAAACCTCACAAAGGGAGGTCGGCCTATCTCGTTGCGCACTGCCGAGTGCCAACACTGTTGCTACTCAAAGCATATAGCTAGGTGCAATTGAAACAGATACACATACAGATATTACTTATTCTGTATTATATTCTGTATTTTTCTTTGGAGTTGGAATTGAACATGGATAGTGTCGGATACCCATTTCTTCATCCTCGTACTCACTCTGCGAGCCTTTGATCGGTCGGTTAGATAGAAATTATCTACTTTTTTAACACCCCTACACAGGATATTGGACAATAGGAGTACAATCAGAGCGAACATGGAGAGACTAATCGTTGAGATATCGAAGAAAAAACACTCACCTGTCTATTCAGATACAACAACTCACATATCTGTTATCTTGTTCCTAAGTAAAGCCACAACAGGTTTTCCTCATATTACCTGACATGCGGACACACACGGACGGATGTCGGTCATCCCGTATACTGATCTACATTTTTTACTCGAAGTCGAAGTCGGACACAGATAATATCGAATACCCATTTATCTTGTCGGTATTCACTCTGCAAGCCTTTGACTAATCGGTCGGTTAAAAATTAACCGCTCCGTTTTGCACGCTAACTCTAGCTACTGTTTATTTCTCGATGCCTTCCGGTGAGAAGAGTCGAGAGCTCACTCGCGTGCAGTGCGATGCAGGCCGGGAAAGGAAGCATAGTTCCAGCATTTCTTTTTATTGAAGGAGTTGCTCGGCAGGTAAGAGCAAAGTATGTAACAGTTCATCATGTTAACAAGAGCAGATGAGTTGGATCCACTCCTTCAATTTAACATTAGGAGAGAATAAGCAAACAACAAATCTGCAGGATGTACGTGTATGTTCAGCTGATCTAAGAATGGTTCGATGCAGAAGCAGAAAGAAGGTGTGCATGTTGCTGGCAGTGCCAACGTAGAGCGACCAAATGTGAGTGGACTTGGTTGAAATCAAGCGGCCTCTGGACCGCTGCACCTGAAAGCCTTATTATTTCTACGCGCCAGGCTGAGTTGAAGGCTCCAAATCGATTGCATCCTGGGGGCGCAGCCTTCTCGGTGTGGTTGGGCCTCAAGGACTGCTCCGCATCCCAGGGCCTGGCCGGAGTAACGAACGGCACGGGGATTCACCGCCGTGCTGCTCCTGGCACTGGCATCGGCATCGGCATCGGCATCCCCCCGCACGGCCGCACCCGCAACGGCCGATCTATTTACAGGCATCTCGAGATTTTACACTCCTTACCTATGTAATTGTTTTTTAACGACCACGTTCCGTTATAGCCACGCGGGAACGGGAGGAGACGAGTTCGCGCCTGGCGCAATGCCATGTCCTGCTCTTCGATTTTTTTTTCTTTTTTCAATAAGATTAATTTAAAAGATAATTATAAAAATAAATAGTTAATTTTTTTAAAATAAAATGAACTATGCACCGGCAACAGGGGCTCAACAGGTGACAAGAATCTCTCTGCATTGTTAAACCTCCTGTCGCCAGTGCATTGGTTGTTTTGTAAAAAAAAAAATCAACTATTTTATTTTTTAATTATCTTTTAAATTAACTTTATCTGTCGTCAATTCAACCGGCGATAGAGACATGTCGCCAATTCAACTGGTGATAGGGATCCTAACTTTTTAAATATTTAAATTTGGAAACTGCTATTTCAAATGG
Source organism: Hsuehochloa calcarea (assembly GCA_036346395.1). Taxonomy (NCBI): domain Eukaryota; kingdom Viridiplantae; phylum Streptophyta; class Magnoliopsida; order Poales; family Poaceae; genus Hsuehochloa; species Hsuehochloa calcarea. The sequence continues at coordinate 60,477,205 of CM070596.1, forward strand.
CAATAGGGATACTGCAAGTCACTGTCATCATTCCAAATAGCGACACAATCTCCTCTATAAAAGACCCTTGAAACCCTAACATACAGGGAAAACTCACTTTAATTCAAAAAAGAGAGAGAGAAAAATAGGAGGGAAGGGAGAGGAGTAGGGGGAGGAGAGAAACTAAAAGCGTTGTCCGTTTGGTCGTCCACCTTTCAGGTAATTTTTTTAACTAAATGAATTATATAGTTTTCGACGTATGGTTACATAATGTAGTATGTTTGTCGGCGATCAAATCACCGAACTTACAAATATATATAAAAAAACAGAGGAAAAATAACACGTATCTCTTGAAAAAGAATGTAGTTGCTCTTTATTGCTATGAATTGGCTATTACAAGGAGTGGTTATAATCTGAACAAAGAGGTTAATCCTAGTAACACTGGAGCGTAATGCCTGCTATGGTGTTGTAAACTAATCGAATGGTGATCTTCTGAAGTGCCTTCCAATCGATCTCTCTTCTGATCCCCCTCTCCACCTTCCGCGATCATCCTTATGTAGTTGATGAAGCGTTGACAGTTATCCCTTGGAGAGACACCTGTTGGGAAGTGACGCGTTTGGTCGGAGAGAGGTGTTAGTTGACAATGTATCAACTGTTGTGCGTTATATGTCAATGAGTCATTTAACCGTACTCTAGTGTCTTAGAGTTATGTAACGCTGCGTGGTATGGAATATACAACACATATTCCATTCGTCACACGGTAAAGGATATACCTGGACTTAGACCCAGATACCAGTTCAAAGCCTTATGAGCTTTCGACTGGTCGGACACTAGGTTAGGAACCTTGTCCGACCAGAGTATATATTATGTAACCTCTGGAATCCTTACGACCAGTGAGGTCGTTAGCCTTAGGGGTTACGACCATGAAGACATATGATCTTTTCTTATATATTTAATAATATATAGAGGTTTCAATCCTCGTCAGCTAGCCCCCGAACTTTAAATGAATTGGTCGTGTAGACGCTTTCTTCCAATGAAGTCGTATCGGGCAGACTCCTCATAAAATGTTGTGATACTCGAGGTAGTCTGTACTCATTTTTAAAGTTGAGAAATTACCTTGGAAGTTGAAAAAGCTTCTTTGTCCGCTGGTTAAAAAGATTTTTGTCCATTGGACTTCTCCTGGAAGCGGTTACAATGTTGTAACTATAAAAAACCCTTAGCACTGGGTGTTAGGGCTTCTACGCCTTCTGCTTTCCTCTTCATCTTCCAAAAGATTATCTCCGATCACCTTTGAATTCTTCACCCAAAAGAAATCACCAAGTCGGGTCTCATCACCAACTGGTCGATTTCCGATCTGAGTGAGAAGAAACTGGAAAGTTTGGAGAAGGTTGAATTACTACCCGATAGAAGTCTGATCCCATGGAGATCAGCAATCGGGGAGCATTCTCCAAGCGGTGAAGATGGAGAAATTCTGCTATTCCTCGCATACATCGAATGCGGCTTCAGACTCCCAGTTTTGGAGTATTATGGAGTGGAACTGATTAATCTGGCCCCCAACGCCATAGCCAACCTCAGCATCTTCGTCTACCTCTGCGAAGCGTACTTGGGAATTGCAGCAACTCTGGATCTCTTCAAGTACTACTACAGATTGGCGAATGCGAAGAAGAAGACCGGTACACCTGGAGAGTGTACTTTGCGTCTCCATGACGGGAAGGACGATAAGTACATTTTTGTGTACTCGAAATCTTCTTGGTCATCATGGAAGAAGAGTTGGTTTTATATGAAGATTACGCAGGGTGTGGCCTTTATTACAGCGGTAAGAAAGCTATCGAGAACCTGCAATGGCATTCCTCCTCGAGGAAGGAGGGAAAAATTGAGAGATGGGTTGAAGCCATCCATCTCCTGAGTGTCAGGGGTTTAACCTCCTTGCACGTGGTGATGGACTTTTTTCATGAGGAGGATTAGTCCTTTGAAGGCCAGAGCTCGTTCTATGCTCTGGTACATTGGTCATGATGATGCGACCAGAGACTCTAGAGAAGGTAAATCCCAGTAGAGTTCGACCAGTTTATCTTTCTGGTTAATCGCTTTCATAACCCTAAGACCTCTCTTTTATTACAGCCTTGTCTCCTGATGAGATCAGAAGTCGGATCAAGATGATCTGCGCTGGAGAGCCTAACGAAAAGGCTTGTCTCCCTCTTATCTTAGCGGTTACTACCGCCGAAGAGAGGGCTGAGAGACTCCGGGTAAGCATGCCAATTACTTTTCATCTTTATAATTTCTTTCGACCAGTGTTTTACCTAAAAATCCTCTTTGATATGTAGTCGATTCGTCTGAGAATTGTTGAGGCCACTGAAACATGTGAGCTAATTGACGAACCGACCAGTCTTACGATCACTAAGGATCGTGAACGTGTAGAGGTAGGTAACCGAAGGAAGTACTTTTCGTTTAGATGAAAACATATGTTCATCACCCGACTAACTTTGTTTGTTAATTCAGACGGTAATCGTTGAGTCTCATACAGTTGCTCAAGAATTGCCAGCGGCTGTTGAGGCAACTACTTTGGTGACCAACGAACCTACACCTTCTGATCCAACGGTCAGGGATTCTACTCTCAACCAGTTGGTCGAAAGTATTACTTCTGACCCTCTATTAGAGGGTGTTGAGGGTGCAACCAACCCTACCAGTTCGAAACTGATGAAATTGGTTTAAAATAAAAGAAAAGCAAGCGCTACGGACTTCAAGCCGGCGCGTTACAAAGTCAAAATAAAGAAGATGACCAGGTATGCTCAAATAAAATAATCATATGAATGCATACCTTTTATGTTCTCGGTGAACTTGAACTCTGAACTTCCTTTCTTTTATGCAGATCTGCTGGTGTTCCAGTCATTTTCGACCAGGTCATTCCAGCAGATCAGGTGATCGAGGGCACCTCCGACCAGGGCTTTCCTCAGGTAAGAACCCCTGAAGAGGAAGTGGTTAGGGGTGCCCCCGAGCCTGCTTCAGTGCCGGAATCTGGTTTGGATCCCGTGATGATTGTTACTCCATCAGCAGAGGTAGGCATTCCTGCAGATCCATAACAGATTCTGATCTCTGTAAGCAACCCCTCCCAAACTAACAAGTTTCCTTTCTCTCCTCGATTTATCGAGGATAAGGAGCTTGATAAAACTTGGGGGAGAATATTAGATCGTCATGCAAAGGCGAATACTGATAAATTTTTTACCGATTACAATGATGTGGCAATTCGAGTAAGTGTCTTCAACCATTCTTATAATTCTCTTTGAAGTTTATTAAAAATGTAAAGAAGAAATAATATCTATGTAGCACATGGTTGAAAATTTTGCTGCGATCGGAGGCCTGACCGAGCGAATAAAAATCCTAGAGTAAAAACACTTCGAATTAGAAAGTAAAAACTTCCCCCTTAACTCTTTCTTCTTCATGTATCCGTTTTTCTCTTTTAACTATTTTCTCTTATCATATTTGATAGATTTGAAGAAAGTAAAAGAAGAAGCTATGGCTGAAAAGGCCAGAAGACTAAAGCTCGAAGAAGAAAACCAAGTTAAGAACCGATCGATCAAAGACTTGACGACCAGAAATAAAGAAATCTTGAAAAATTTCAAGAAGAAGGCCGAAGGTAATTAGTCGTAAACTTGACTAAATATCTCTTCTAATCCTTCTTGCCTAATACTTGTTTTGCTTATACATAACAAAATCAAGTATTAACCAAAGCAAAGAAAGCTTTGGAATTTGAGCAAGACAAGAGGGCAGCACTCATGCTTAATCTCGATTTAAATATCACTGCACTCAATAAAATGATCTTCGATATGGGATCAGGATCGAACTTGGCCTCCTTGAGTGATCCAATGGAAAAGGTAAATTACCTTGACCACCTTTTGCAGGACCTTAATTATATCAGGTGGCTTGATTCTTCAGGGGATTAATACAGTGTGTAATGAAGTTTCTCACAACGTGTTATTCAGTAAGCCTCTCTTCCTTTAAGTCTTTTATGGCTTGAACATAAAGGATGATTCGGTTGAGGTTGCTTGGAGACAAGTCCCAGGAGGTACTTTTCTCTGCATACTTCTCATTAAAGAAGATTATGTCTTTCTTGGATATTTCCCAGTAAAACCACCTCTTTTTCCATCTGACCATGACGACCAGGTGAATATCTGAATATACTCCATCGAATTTCCGTCGTGGAGCTTCAAACTACAGCTACCTGCAATTCCGCTGTGCTTACTCATCCCGTAGTATCACTAGAAGAGCTTCAAATTTAGGAGATTTTCCAGATAGGCTTCGTACAGATAGATGAACACACTCAACATTGTAATGGAATTGAAAACAAGATTCACCAATTCCACCCCAAAGTGTTGAAGTATGAGCGTGAAGAAATGATGAACGTTCAGTCGAAAGCCATATTCACAGTATGATTGAAATACTGTAATGGTGCCCTCTTCACCCGAGGGTCAATGCTGTCCTGTAGCGCCAGTCCACTTCACATAGCCTCGTTTCGGGTCTTCTTGGCCGCGACCAGAGCCTTCATCTTCACCGTATCCATCTTCGATTTTTCCCACTTAGAGACAGTTCCAGTCATCTTTTTCAAATGAGTTTGATTTGAATTTGGAAAGTTTCGGGAAGAGATTGCGATTTGGTTGGCGGCGGAGAGAATAAGAACTCGAAGAGTAGTTGAAGCAAATGGAGAAAGTAAAAACCCTAGGTTACACCCATAGTAGATTTTTATAGCCGCGCGTCTGAGTTGGAGATCGTAGGAACTCAACAGTTTCTACCTCTTTAGGGACCGCCCCAATGGACAGGTCTGTGAGAGTCGATTGAGATTCTTTACTCTGTATGTTCAGAAAAAGTGATTCTGCCTTTATGACTCAAGTGAAATTACCTTCTTGACCAAGTCTATTTCTGGTCAAATGAAAATACCAGTCGAAAAGATCGTACTTCTGACTACTATTCTATGACCTCTTTTTTCAAATAAGTTATTTTTCACTTGACGTTGGTGGGCTAGATGATGAGGATCTAATAATCCTCAATTAATTAAATTATTTATCTGTAATTGTTGTTATAGATAGTAATATCCTCATGATAGTCTTGAGTATACCCTGTATCGCTCATAGGGAAGAAGCTTGAGATAATTGGTTGTAAACCATCATACAACCACCATGTATGGTCGTAAGATGTTCTATGACTAACTCTTGGTCGTAAGACTTTCTATGACTAGGTCAATTAAGATCACCCTATAGTGAAAAAAGTCTACAGACATGTGGACTTAATTGACTATGGAATCTTATACGCTATGTAGATCAATACATAGCAGTTAATATACGCTATTATCCTCTGGTATAATAGTATGTATTATGCCTCTGTCTTCGATGATAGCTGCTAGACGCCATAGGTGTTATCTCTTTGACAATAACTTTCATCAATGTGCGCATTACATCAAACGTTGAGACATCTCTTAGCCTGGAGTAACTGTCACTCATTCATGCATTATATAAAAACTAAGTCAGTGGATATTGAGGCACATCAGGAGGAGACATTAAGCATTAGTTTTCTTCCTGATTGTAAAAAAGCATTGTCAATACATTAACACAGAAGTATAGTCGTTATTCTATTAGGAGAAAACATGAATATATCTAAATCCTTGTGTTATTCTCTGCGTAGTTCTATTTCTAAGTGATCTTTAAATATTCATTCGTTAGATTGATACTATATAGTTAACATTATATATTACATTATTACTATATATTTTGATACACTGTTTATCACTCATGTGGTATTATTTATACATTGATCCTGTACGTTACCAGATAGAACTAATCAGCTATCTGATTTTTTGGGTTGGATGGTCGTCGAGCTAGTCTAGGCGAGGGGAGATCGAGGGAGCAGTCGTCAGAAAGATTTCATCTCTGACGTGACCTGCGACCACGACATCTATCGGGGTAGGGCATGGAACTGTCTTACTGCACAATATACACCCTGTTCCTTGTTCAGACGCATCTCCTGTGGTGGGTCATGGCGGAGCAGTTCAGCTAAACGACGCGACAATCTGTCGTTGCAATTGTACTGTGGTAACATTATAGTAACAGTGAACCACGTAGGGAATAATTTATCATGTCGGACTATTTAGAAAAAAAATATTAAAAAAACACTATAACTATTAATATACTAGTACGCGTCGTCATCGTAGATCCTCTACGTACGTTAAGACCTCCACTGTGGAGCATCCATTTACCCTCATATGCGCTTGATTTGTGAATTGTGGACTATTTTAGCCCCGTTGCGCAACAAAAATTCTAAAAATAACCCTTATAATTTTAAAATTTCAAAAATAGCCCCCTTGTTGTACTAGCTGCCGTCCCCGGGGGCAGCACCTCGTGGTCAAAAAAATAATTTTTTTTAAAAAAATTAATTAATAATATTTGTTGGACGATTTTTTAAATATACAAAATGAGCTCAAAAAATTATGAATTTTTTTGTGGTGCCTCTTGGCATAGTGTGTCTGCTGTGTATTTTTTTGAAATTTTATGCATTCTTATTATTTCTCCAAAATTCTTTAAATTCTAATGTTTGTAGGAATTTTCTAATATAGCAAATGAGGTCCAAATATTATGATTTTTTTTTTGCCAGACTCCCTACACAGTGGACTTAATTGTGTAGATTTTACATAATTTTATATGCCTCTGAAATTTTCTCGACAAATTCAGGGTTCAGGTCTTAAAAATTAGGACGAGACGTTTCGAAAATTAGGGTTTCATGATTTCACGTGACTTGAAATGTGCGAAGTTTGGTACGACATGACTACTCTTGGTCGCTATGGTTCTCGATCAAATTTCTTCTGTACAGTGGAGTTAAAGCAGAGTACATAAATTAACTTAACTGAAGGGACTGAGAACGTTGCGATTACGGAGAAGCCCTGAAACATAGAAGAATTGATGCCGATGTGAATGGTTATATGTGGAATTCCACCAGAAGAGGCATACTTTGATGGCTCAGCGGAGACACAGAACCAGAACTATATTGCAGTCCGCACGTGGACAAAAGCACGTTACATGTGGTCACATGGCATGATGGTTCGGCTAATTACTTTACCATGGACGCTACTACTACGGTAACTTGCGACACGAGCTTCCGGACCATGTAAGTATGCATGCCTTTAGGGGATAGTTAAAACATGGCGAATAGGAGGGGGGACTACTACGGACTGGCCCGACCTACTGCGTGGACCAGGGTCATTTGCCCTTTCTTGCGAGCTCGGCGTTGTACTCCTCGCCTGCCGCCCTGGCCTCGTCCGCCATTTCCCGCTTTTTCTCGTGCTCCCTGCGCCTGCACGCCTCGAGATGGGTCTGTGTCTCCCGACAGATACGCTCGTTGTGCTCTTCAGTCCGATGATCCTCCTCCCGGATCTCGTGTCCCCTTTCGGCATTCCACTCCTCAAAGTCGAGCTGCCACTGGTCGTGTGGGTGGATCTCCAGGTCGATCCACTTGCGAAGCCACATAGCGGCTCCGGAGACTACGGGTAGACGGGAGAGATTGTTAGTGCGTACTCTGAAAGAGAATTGGTACGATAAATTACTGTAAGTACTCCTTACCGGCTGCCGATAGCTGCTCGTATCCCAACGGCGGTCGGGATAGTCAGATGAGTAGTTAGGATAACCCCAGTAACACATACCGAGGCTGAGCTGGTGCTTGGATTTGAAGAACTTGCATGTGTCCCTGCACCGACAGAGGGGCGGCGTCTCCCCCTCTGGCGAGTGTTGCGGCGAAGGCTCGGTTGAAATGTTCTGGCAGGGGTTGCTGCTACGGGGGGCTTCATTACGAAGAGCTGCCATCCTGGCAAGCTACTCTTGCCGGACCGGGCCTCAGCAGCCCTAGCTTGTTCTGCCCGTGCCGTTGAAGCCCTTGCTAGATCACAGATATCGTCCCATTGCTTCTTGAGGTTGTCCATCCCAGCGTGGTGAAGCAAGCTCGTCACGTCTTACTTCACAGAGTGCTGTCATTTCGGTCTTAAAAGCCGGCGAGGCAGTGTGTTGTCACGTCTTACTCCGCAGAGTGATGTCATTTCGGTCTAAAAAGCCGGCGAGGTAGTGTGTTGTCACGTCTTACTCTGCAGAGTGCTGTCATTTCGGTCTGGAAAGTTGGCGAGGCAGTGTGTTGTCACGTCTTACTCTGCAAAGTGCTGTCATTTCGGTCTGAAAAGCAGGCGAGTTAGTGAGTTGTCACAACTTACTTTCCAGAGTGCTGTCATTTCGGCCTGAAAAGCTGGCGAGGCAGTGTGTTGTCGCGTCTTACTCTGCGAGTCTTTGTCATTTCGGTCTGAAAAGCTGGCGAGGCAGTGTGTTGTCACTTAAGTTCGTAAATTTATTTTGCAATTGAAGTTGTTTTGAAAGCCATCTGCTGCTTTGTTAGGATAATCGGTAGTTCCGGCGATATAAGTGCGGAACTACCTCTCGGCAGAACTTTCGAAAATCCCACGGAACGTTTTTTTTTTCAAAGAGCACCCTTTTGGGACTTAGCCGATTTTCTACAAGCACGGTAGTACCGCCATGTTAGGAGTGGAACTACCGCACCGCGGAAATTCTGATTTTCGCGCGGAACGTTTTTTCCAAAGAGGGTCTTTTTGCGCTTCATTTAAGAGCGGTAGTGCCGCAAGAAATTTGCGGCACTTCCGATAATCGGAAGTACCGCAAATTAGTTGGCGGTAGTTCCGCGCTGATTTGAAAATTATTGTTTGATTAATTCACACGCAAAGTGTTCATAACGGAATTAGATAGATGCATACATGATACAAACTAGTACAATAACGCCGCAAAGGCATACATCACGTAGTGCAGGGATGCATAGATAAAGAGTGGATATTACAATCTTATTAAAACTGAACTTCTACTTAGCAAGAACAAGAAATAATAGAAGAAAAATTACCAAACTGGCTATGTTAACTAATTTCTGTAGCGAGTTCTCAACCCTTTCCATCCTTTTATCCAGTCTTTTAAGAACATCATCTTTATTTTCCGTCGGTTGATCCGATGGTCGAGGCACTTGACGAAATACAGCCACACGACGAGTGTCCTCTTGCAAGGCTGCAATTTGCATTGCAATGCCTCGAACCTCTGGCACAGCTTAATCAGCCCATAGCCAGAACCGACATGTTGTGTTCTGTAAAAATAATTCGAACTGCAAGTGAAAAACTATGATGTTTGGAAATAAGTTCATTGGGGATGATCAGGCACAAGTTACCGTAAGATTTGAACACTTCATGAACACTTGGGATGGATTCGTTGGCGTATGGGAGGTGAACATATTCACCGGATCCCTGCAACGAGGGCAATCCAAGTGTTGTCGTAGTGCTTCTAATTGCCTGCTCACTCAAAAGTTTGATGAGGTCGTAGACATCCCGTTTAAGACTGGAAGGAAGGAGAAGAGGAACTCAAGAGTGAGGGGAATGGCAGCCAAACCATGCATATATATAGCCTGCGGGTAAATTGTAATTTGGTTGAAGAAAATTCTCGTCCGCGAGGTAGCAGGGCCAAGGAGGTATCATGGGGCAGCATTGCGTTATGTCTTTAAGGTTTAGTTAGTTAAAATCGGGAGGTATAGTTGTTGTTAGTACTAAATATTTCGGAGAACATTTTGTGTACATAAATCTCACAGTCGTAACGCACAGGGACATTACATAAATCAGAAAGGCGGGATGCACAATGGCATTACATAACAAGTTTTACACGGCCATGAAATTAGTTAGGGCGCATCGTCGTGTCGCTTGCTGGGACGACGTAGTTGATCCTCAAGGAATGTGAACCTGTCCGGGGAGCGGCGTACGTCTCGAAGGCCGTAGTAGGGGCCCTGTCTGGGAGGCGAATCTGGGTTGATCAAATCATGACGGTCCGGCTGGGCCTGAGCATATCGTCAACCCACTGGTGCTCTTCCTGCGGGAAGCGTACAGGGTGAGTTAGTCATTGGTTTTGTGCGACGGGAAAATTGGTGTAAACGCGTTCACGTGTACCGAGTAGGTTTGTTGTGTTGACGAGGATCCTCCCGCGGTCGAGCCGTAGTCTTTGCGGTGTACCCTCCGTGCGTGTCGCCAACCACCGGTCGCGCTCCGTAGGTGTGATTGAGCGCCGTGCGAGGAAGTCGATCTGCGCCTCCTCCGTGATGACGATGGTTACAGAGTGTTGTCCCTCGCAATCTTCTTTGCAAGAACAAAGGGTAATGTCGAATCGTCCAAATGAGTGCATAAAAGGTACTCATGACAAGAACCGGTTGATGATGACATACACGGGCCCGAGGCGGTCGAGGCCGGCGATCGTAGCTCAAGCGACTCCGGTCACGGCGGGCGTCGGAGGGCGATCTTGCGGCGAGGTGCAGAGGCGGAGGTGGTGGAGGTGCCCACGCGTGCACGCGATCTTGTGCGTGAACGTCGTTGTGGAGACCACAAGTTACGGATCTAATCGCAGAAATCACGTCCTCGCGTATTGTGCGCATCACGCCTAGGAGACGATCCAATGTGTTGTTGTTTCCACGGTGTAAACCTTCAGTAGTCTCATGGCGGATACGCTCCAAGCGGTAGTACTGCATGAAAACCGATAGTAAGTGCGAAATGTGTTGCCGGACGAAAATTATGCAAAGAATATTTTACCATCTCGTCGAGGCGGGCCGCCCGGTGATGATCCAGACCAGCTAGTACGACGTCGTCCTGCATGGCGTCCACTGGACGCTGCGGCGCTGGCCCAGTAAGCCTGCACCTAGTGCGCGGAATGTACCACCGCAAGTACGTAGCGTACGTCTGGATGGCGTAGCCGCGAATCTCCAGCACCACGTCCGTTGTAACCCTATTGATCCACAGCGTCGTCCAGGGCTGCTGCGTCTGCTCAAGTCGTCGCTCCTCCGCCCTCTCCTCGTTTGCCTGCAATTGAATTTACATATCAGAAAATCTTACTCAAACATGCCCTCAAAATGACATCAAAGAATGACATACCGGTGAGCCTTTGCTGTGAGAGGTCGTCCCGCGGGCGGTGGCACCTCCTGGTAAAGGCCGAACTGTCTCATGACCCGCTGCGGATTGTACTGCTCGACCATGTGCGAGAAGACCAGGTGGTAGGTCGTCATCTAGAGTGCCTCGTCCAGAGTGCACTGTGACGATAATCTGTAGGGGGGCCGTATCGTGAAGGAACTGTGCTGTCCATGGCCACCAGATGACCTCGTCCTCGTGGAGAGTCTCAAAAAAGTTATGGAACTCTGGGTACACGCGCCTCGGTCTCTCCCTAGCCCACCCTAGGGTAGCACGTGTCCAACGTGTTCCTATTGTAGGCCCGTCGACGGGGTCGTCTCCTGCAACCGTAAAGCTCGGTGGTCACATGGTAAGTGTGCACGCTGGTGCGGAAGTACGGTCGGTCGACTCGAAAGTGCTCCCACGACCATAACTGTAGCAGGGCGTAGCATACCGCGAGGACTGGCTCCTCGCCCGTGCTGCGCTGACAAGCATCGCACAACCCTCGGTAGGTGGCGCAAAGCACTGCAGAGCCCCAACTGTACTGTTGAATCTCCTTGGGTCAGGCGTCCGCCAAAGACTGTGCTAGATGGATGTAGCTCGGGTACACGCAGTCTCCCTGCGTGGTAGAAAACAGGATCCATCCAAACAAGAACAAAAGGTACGTGACTAAATGTGTCCTTACTTCCTCCGCAGTCACATGCCCGGGGCAAATCATGTACCGCCGCAGCTAGGAATGTGGCACACCCGACGCGTTCGCAGCAATCAGGTGACCAAATCTGTCGGCCAAACGGACCTTCCATCCATCGCCTCGGAGGGGGCACTCTTTGAAGACCACGCAGAGGTAGACACAGAGCGAGCCACGTCCTCCGAGTAATGGTCATCTCCCCGTCGGAAGTGGAAAGTGTGAGTCTCCGGTCTCCAGCGACCCTGAGCGCAGAGCAGAGTGCCGCGTCAAATGCGCAACAGCGTGTGGGAGGTCAAACATCGAGGCAAGGAGCGAGGCCCGCCTCCGAAGCACGGGACGTCACTGCTTCGTCAAGGGCCAGCTCTCTCTAGGGGTGCTCAGGACTAGGCTCGGAGGGCCGACATCGGCGGACCACGCCCGACAACAGTGTCCCACATCCCAGCGTGGGTCGAGCAGCTCGTACGCGTCGTCAACTGGAGTCTGCGCCATCTCCTGCCAACAGGGAAACAACATGCTAGTGCACGTATGTAAAACATATTGTTTGCCACAGGAAAATAAGGCAAAACATACGATAAAAAATTCAACAACACAATATGACCATAATGAGTTAACAACAGACCCAGACAACTTAACAAGTACTACATAAAGGCATAGATTAATAGCAACAGAGTCCATCAAAGACATTGAAATAAGCAAGCGACATCACGACTTAGTAATTATATCTTCCTCGCTACAGTGCACTGCTTGTGCCGGGTCTGTTTGGGCAGCGGCTGATGGAGTGCCCAATTGTCTTGCATAGTCTGCAACGGGGGCGGCGAACCCGTTGCCCGCGCTGGCTGTCATCTATGTCGTTCCGGATGCGTCGGGACTGGCGTCTTCCACGGCCGGGGTGCTTTAGTGCGTCGTTGGGCACCCACATCACCTGCCCCAGCCAAAGGTCCCTGTAGTGCGTGTCCAGCCTGTACGAATAGAACTCGGCACTCCAAGTTGCATACAGGTGGTGGATATCATATTACTCGGAGATGTAGCGCTCCGAGGCCTGCCGCCACGCCGCGCACGCGTACACATGGGAGTATAGTTTGTGTAGAAGCTGCGGCTTGTTGCAGGTGCACGACACTTCTTCACCAATCGTTTAGAACCGCTTACGATCCCCTCTAGCATGGCCCATCACGTACTTCTCCCTGAGCCTGATCTCGAACTTCTGCCTGACGCCATCCATGGTACGAGCGGCGTGCGATCGAGCCTTGCTGATCATATTCTCCATGTAGGCATGCATTACTTCGGAGAATTGCTTCCCATCCTCCATATACTTCTGAGCCATCATGTCTCTGTTAACAAAGTATCTGATGGTACGGTTCCAGCTCTCCTTCACGATCGCAGTGATCGGCAGGGAGCGGACACCCTTGAGCACACCGTTATACACCTCCGACATGTTGGTCGTCATGATCTCGTACCTTGCACCGTCCATGTTGTACAGCAGGGACCATTTCTCCAGGTCAGGTGCGTGCGAGTTAACCCACTGTGTGAACTTCCCAACTCTCGCGGACCCTCTAGCCGCTGCCCCTGCCTCGGCATGCACTGAGTCCCTTACATGCTTCCCGGTCTCCTCATCGAGCTGTCTCCACACCGCTTCGAACTTCCTCCTTTGGTTCTGCATGCAGTGCTTCTTGAACATCTTCATGAGGTCCTTGCTCCGAAACCTTGTGTGGAAGTTGGTCGCGAGATGCCTCATGCACCAACGGCTGCTAACATCGTTCCACTGGTACGGCGGCTGCGTCCCGTTTTGCATCATGCACAACGCAGATAACCCAGCATTGCGATCCGAGATGACACACACATCTGGCCGATCTTGGACCACCGCCTGCTTCACATTGCACAGGAACCACAACCGGCTCTCGGTGTTCTCGCTCTCAACAATTGCGAACGCCACGGGGACTAACTGGTCATTCGCATCGGCCGTAATAGCGGTGAGGATGGTACCCCTGTACTTCCCACATAGGAAGGTGTCATCCATCGTGAGCACAGGACGACAATGCTTGAACCCTTCGATCACCTGACGGAAGGCCCAAAAGACCATTTCAAGAAAAAAAAACAATTGGGCCCCTCAGTCAGATATACCCGCTCAAGCTTGTTTACGTATGTCTCGGGATTAGATTCTGCGATTTGATGCAGCAATCTTGGTACTAGGTTGTAAGCCTCTTCGAATGTACCGAACATTCGCTCCAGAACCCTGCGCTTCGCACACCACGCCGTCTTGTAGCTGACAGGGAACCCCACCATATTGGCAACATCCGCCAGTAGGAGCTTTGGCGAAATGGATACATCTGCAGCGACGAGGTGGCTTATCAAGCTGGCAACATATGAGGACGTCATGTTGCGGTGCCTGTGAAGCGGCTCAGCTAACTCGCAGGTGTGGTCCTTCAGCACCGTTATCCAGAAGCCCATGGCAGCGGCCGTGAACCTCTGCGCACGGACCTTGCCAGCACAGGATTCATCAACACACCTGACGATGTACGTGTCGAGTTTGGACCTCTGCACCCGATACGTCCGATCGATGTTAACGGCGTATCTAGCAATAGCATGCTGTGCAGCACTCTTGTTAGGAAAGCTGTGGTCTAGGAGCAGGGTGTCCTCATTGAACCCCCACTCAGCACCCTCCGGACGTGGCAGAACCATCGATGTCGTCGCAACATCGTCCAATCGTTAGGGGACGTAAGCAATGCCAATGGTCACAAAAACACCAACTGCACCTCCTCCCGCAGCAGCTTCTCCGTCTTCGTCGTCTTCTGAACTAGTTGTTTCCATGTCCTCCTCGCTTTCCACCTCATCAACCTGGTCAGCCAGGTACTCGTGACAATCAATACGGGCTGACCACCATCTCTCCGCTCCTTCGTTGGGCTCAAAATTGACCGCACGCCTCCTCAGGTCTCCATCGCCCACGTCTCCTCCAACACCGGAGACCAACGCAGGCTCCTCCTCACCAGCAGCTTCACCTTCACCGGAACCACCCGCGCCGGATGTCCCCATCCTCTCCAAGAACTGAACGTAGACCATCGGCTGTGCATATATCGCAGCAGCGGGGTTGCAAACAACCCCCATGTAGTTGGCCCATGAAGCGTCACATGTGACCTTCATAAGTTGCCAAACGGTCTCGCCTGCACCACCCACCACCGAGGCATACAACGCCTCGATGCGCAGCTTCTTCCTTCCAGTGGCGCGATCGAACGCGGAACGCACGCACCGCCTTAGTTCCGAGAGGCTCATGTCCTTCAGAGCCGGCGCCCGGATCACGGTGCAGTGACAATTTGACAGGTCCGCACCGTACGGTCCGTCGCGTATGAGAGCGTCCCCGTGGAACACGAACAGATCTTGAATTTCTGCCATAAAGTACCTAACACATGTGCATATTAAACCATCGAATTATTTGTGGAATTTTTTTCCGAATGAATGCTTCTACAAATTTGGTTATGCCCACTGTACACGAGCGTTTTGTCGTACAGGTTTTCAATCCCGATTGGAGTTCGTATGATTTTTCTATCCATGAAATGTCCAAGCTAATATTATTTGTAGTATAAATAATCTGTAGCCTATTCTATGTTACACTTCAGAAATTTCCTGTGGTACTAAATCAAAAAGAAAACCAACAAAACTGATTTCCCTAAATTTTTATATAGTTATGAATTTTTAACTAGTTCGATATTGCAGTGCAGAAATAATTCACTTCAGAAATTCTTATTGCATTTCTACGTTTTCATACCCGAGTTAGACCTAGCTTACACCAAAGACATGCGGGATCTACGATACAATATTCTTTTTCATTAAATTTCGGACATAAAAACTTACTGAGTGGTGCGTCAAGTTTCTCATTCTAGCGGTGTACTGCGTAGTGCATGCACCGAAGGCAATATGCCCGATCAAGAGTACATATACAAAGCGTTCAGTATGGCTATTTCTATTTTGCTTAACGACTTCCAAATATTTTGCTATTTTATGACTAAGTTCATGAAACTATGCAAATAGCCGAGATGAAATTTACAACACTATTAGCAACAAGTCTGTTAAGTCAACTAATTACGGCCTAATGCCATTGCTAACTACTGAGTCTTCAAAATAAACTAACTACACAGCTATAACTACTCTGTTGCTACAATTCATCTAATTGCATCCTAATCACATTGCTAAAACTACCGATAATAATAACCGGATGCGAATGGCACTTACCTTTTCTACGTGCTCACAGCAGGCCACGCAACTTATTTTATAGGTGCTCATGATTTTTACTTCGCTCTCGCGCGCGGCAGCCCCGCCCCGGCTCCGGGTGGGGCCGCAGCAGGTGCTGCCGTCTGGGACGGCAGCAACTAGGTTGCTCCCGGGCGGCAGTTAGTACAACAAAGGGTCTATTTTTGTAATTTTTATTGCGCAACGGAACTAAAATAGTTCACAATTCTGATTTGTCTATCGGAGTGGGCATGGAAGTATGGAACAAGGTCTCTGCACAGTGTACACCCCTGTTCCTTGCTCGGACGCATCTCCTGTGCCTTTCAGAGTGGGTCATGGCGGAACACCTCAGGTAAGTAATGACGCGATAATTCTGTCGTCGCAGGCAGCCTCATCTGCGCTTAATTTTCTCTCCAGGGCTACAGTCCTCCCTCCGGTAGCCTGGTGTGCTGTCTGTTGTCCATCTCGTACTCGTAGGCCATGGACAGTAGATAACTCAGAGTCTAAAGATTTCTTTGGCACAACGCAATCATTGGTTATTTCTTTAGAACGCTGGAGAAGCAGATAGGCAGGTATCTGACAAATCGGTTCATCTCTGATGGCTGATGCATGCATCCTGGACTAAGAATGACATAGTCCTTAGGTAGGGTCCAAGTAAGGCTCTCGATAAATCACAGTACATGTAGCAGCATCAGATGATATTTTTCTGGGCGGCAATCATTTTCTGCTGGTCTCAGTTCCCCGTCAACTTCGTAGACTTAATGAAAATCTCCAGTGCCATGACTTGATCGGCAATCTAATTAAACATATGACCCCAGTTGAAAGTAATCGGTGGATGTGAGCAGGTCGAGATCTTGGAGTTGTTTGTACTATCCCAGAATTCCAGCCAGTCAGTTTGTGGCGACTCTTTTGGTGCAGTTATGATGTTACAGTCTCGCGTACAAAATCGTCACCGGAATTTTTCATGTTGGAAAGGCTTATCATCACTGGTAGTACTAGTAACATCCCGTAAGCTCAACTGCTCAACCAGCTCAAACAGCTATTGCATGGTTGTTCTTTGACTCTTTGTACAGCACGGGATGGATCAACGACGCCCACTGACGAGTGAGCGCGCGCGTAGTTCCCTGCATTTTGGGACCCACGTATCAGCGTCCGCGGTCGCAGGAACGGCCCATCCGGCCATGGCCACCCCCCGATCGTCCCTCTCGCTCCTTCCCAGGCCGCCGCGTGCAGCGACCAACGGCCACCTCGGTGCGAAGGACGCAAGCGCAGACGGTGTTTGCAGACGCGCGCGCTGCCGGAAGGAGACTCTTGCTTCAGAAATAGCCGCGCGCAAGGCGCAACACCACTTCGATCTATAGTAGTGGTGTTACACCAGGGGGGCGGAGGCGAAGTTAGAGTGAGTGCACACGCGATAAGCTGAGGCTGAGCCAACAGATCGACGCACTCACGTATGTACGGGTGTACAGAGAAGCAATGTACGCAAGCCAGCTAGCCAGTGCCATCTCCATCAACACAAACTCCCCGGAGAGCGAAAGGCATGTACGGGAAGGCACCAAACATTAACAAACCAACAACTAACTAAAAGGCCACCACTAATCATCTATAATCATCAGCGCTTTGACCGTTCCAAGCTCCAACGCTCACCAAATACATATAAACATACCGTAAAAACATGCATGAGAATTGACAAGGTACAGTGAAGAAAAGTATTGCGACTCGATTGTAGCGACAATGATCGATCCACTCGTAGACACATAACGGTTAGCTTCTTACACACCTGTGCAGCCAGAAAGACAGGAAATAAAAAATCACAGAGGCAGGCATGCGGTACATACTACATATAGTAGATATACTACATATAGTAGATATACTTACTGGCTAGTGGTCGTCGTTTAGAAGCATTTAACCACGGCTTAATCAAAGTGACCGTGAGAAGTAACTAAACCAAACTAGGGTAGGTAGACGGACAGGTCCGGGACGTCCGTCCAGCAGCTCCCGGCGTTCCAGTACGCGACCGGCGACGTGTCGCCGAGCTCGAAGATCCCCGTGTCCAGAGACGTGAACGCCGTCATGTCAGCGGCGGTGGCGGTGCAGGTAGGCGCGTCAGGCGGCGGCGCCTGTCCTACGAGTAGCACTGAGGCGATCCCCTCTTCCGTCTTCGGCTGCGCTGAGAAGCTGAACACCGGGAAAGGCGGCGGTGGAGGAGGCGCGAAGAGGGACGCGAGCGCGGCGGCCTGGTCGGCGAATATCGGCGCCGGGGGTGGCACCGGCACGTCTGTCGAAAAGGGGTTCGTGACGGTGATGGTGTTGGACGACGGCGTGGCCGGAGCGGTAGGTGTCGTCGCCGCCGCGGCCGTGGGGCTCGTGCTGCCGCTGCCGCTGTTGGAGCGGGAAGACGACGCCGAGGCACGCCGCTGGTTCTTGGCGTCGGTTGCCGTGGGGGTGGAGGGCGCCGAGGAGGCAGACGACGACGAGGTGCGCTTGGCCTTGCGGCAGCCGCCGCCAACGGGGACGTTGCGGAGGAGGCCGCCCTTGGTCCAGTACCGGCGGCAGCTCTTGCAGAAGTGGCGCGGCTGCGAGAGGTTGTAGTTGTTGTAGTAGCAGAACTTGGTGTTGGTCGACTCGCACCGCGGGCACTTCACCGCCTCCGGCGCCGGCGCAGCCGGGCCCTGCTGCGCCTGCGCGCGCCGGAGGTCAGCCGCCGCCGCGCCGCCGAACAGCCGTCCGGCGAGGCCAGGGATGGACTGGAAGTCCTGCATAAGGCGAGGCGTAAGGGCTTGTGTGGTGTCTGGAACGTTCTAAACGAGTGCTTCTACGTGATCGTTCATCTGGTTTCGGTGTGTGCGCTTGTCGACGAGCTGGGAGCGGCAAGAGCTCCACCCGCTCAGCTTCGCCTCTGCATCACACAAGGATAGCAGGTAAATATCTGCGGTTCTTCACTTCCACGAGCTTCCATCACCCTCCCACCCTGACAGCCACTATATATTGGAAGTTACGAGACTGCCCTTGACCCCGACAGATTGACTAAAATGCCCTCGCGCTCCCACACTGCTCTTTACCCTGTACGGCTGTACGCGTAAATGTACTCGCATAGGTAGAAATCTCGTCATCTCATGCATGCAACGATGGCTGTAGGTACGTGCTCAGAGCTCTAATCATCCTGCTCAGCAACTTTGTTTACTGGTCTTTCAATTAGCGGCATTGGTTCGGCACAGATTAATGGTGATTTGCAAAATGAGCTTGTTAAGATAATTTGGAGGATAAACGGCATAAGGCCATGAGAGTTTGCAGCTATTGGTTTGATATGTTTGCTCGGAAGAGGCGAAAGGCAACTGGGCGCGCCGTGGATGAACCTGCGCCTCTTGTTTTCCTTGACGTTTCCGGCTTTCTTTCAAGATGGTCATGTACAAGTACAACCAACCACTTTGGATTCCATTTTGGAATGGCTGCCTGTCACGATATCGTGGCAAACATTCTTAACTAACGAATCTGACCCGCCCAGAAGATCATCTCCCAAGCCATTGCTTGCAATGCATAATTTTGACGGATTTGATATTTTTTAGTTGTTTAAGATTTTCTTATCCATCACAAATTTCAAAATATGAACACTCTAGTTTTGTAGTGGCCTATCCAGCAGTTTGATTATCTTATCTGCGGATATTTTCCGAATCAAACTTCGCCATAAACCATTTGACGTAACGTCTGGGCACAGGAAGATAGGAGAAGCTGCCAAGGCACGGGCTGTGGAGAGATGGACACCAGAGGGCATCAACAGGAGTGGAATCCATGATCCATTAATTGGGCGAACAGATAGACGTCGTATGTCTCCCGGCCCGTCTCCCGATCGAGCCGCGGTCAGCGTCACGAGGACCAGGGAGCGGGCGCGGGCGCGCTCACATCAACGATGGCGCGACCTGCCCGCGGCCACGTACGTCGGCCGTCCGTGCGGTTAGCGCGGCCCGGTGCGTGCCTCTCGCGCGAGCGACGACGACGCGCGCGGCAAGCTAGCGCGCGAGGGTCAGTAATGGCAACGACCGGTAGGGTAAGTTGTTGCATCCGGCACGTCGCGCGCGCAAGCTTACCCAGCTGGGCCGGCCGGCATCGCTGGCACGTATGGCCGTGATAATATCCCGGATAAACGTCCGGCCTGGATTAGTGATTGCGGCTATATATGCCGAATCGACCGAACCCGTCGTTCTCGTAGTGAGAACGTGCATGACACTTTTCTGGATCTCACACTTTTCTCGATCCAGCCGGGCTCGATCGTATGGGCGGGCTGCGTACGGTACGGCCGGTTTGTTTTGTTTAGGAGAAATTGGGCGTATTGATACTATTTATGATCGTATTTGTAAAAATAGCATTCATCGAGCGTTATTTACTGTAAATAAAATAACGTCGCCACTACACGATCACTGTGCGGTCATCACCAATGAGACGACATGTTAGCCTTGCCGCACGGCCGTCGTGCGATGAAGTCGCTGCTGCACGGCCGCCGTGCAGTGAAGGCGCTCCCGCACAGCGCCGTGCAGATTCTCTCTTTCCAAATAAGTGTTGTTTGTAAGAATTTTTAAATATAGAAAATGAGCTCAAAAAATTATAAAAAAAATTGTGGAGCCTCCCGACATAGTGTACTTGCTTGTATCATTTTCTCATAATTTTATTCGTTTTTAATTTTTCTCGCAATTTCATTAAATTATACTATTTGTAGGAATTTCTAAATATAGAAAATGAGCTTAAAAATTATGAATTTTATTTTGAATACTCCTAAAACAGTGGACTTGATTGTGTAATATTTTTAGAATTTTATATGTATTCTGAAATTATCTAAAAAATTAAGGGTTTAAGTATCAAAAATTTGGATTTTAGGTTTCAGAAATTATGGTTTCATGAATTCTCACACAAAGTACTTGACGAGTATTAAAATCTCTATGTACTACTTTAATACATAATTAAAATATCATATGTCTTCATAGTTGTAACCCCTAAGCATACGACTCCTGTAGTCATAAGAATCGTAAACCCTAAGTCTACCACCCCTGTGGTCGTAAGAGTCGTAACCCCTAAGGATAACGACCTCTGTGGTCGTAAGGATTTCAGAGGTTATTTATAGATACCCTGGTCGAACGAGATCCTATACCTAGTCCCCGACCAGATAACTATTTGTACAAGCAATGAACTGACATCTGAATTTTGCTCCAAGCATACTCAACGTGTGATGAATGGAGCACATATCATATTGGCTATATACCACGCGACACTTCATAGTCCTAAGACACTAGCAACAAACTACCATGGGGTTTATTGTCTCATAGACATCAACCACCGAACGGTTGATACTTCATCAATTGTTGCCTTACTCTGATCAGTCGCGATACTTCCAACAGGCGTCTTCTCAAGGATAGAGGTGGGCATTGGGCGTCTTGCGTGCGTTGCGCAGCAGCGGCCCACCGTGCCGCGCGTCGTGCGCGTGCCGGCTCGGCGGTCATCCAGCCGCGCGTGCCATACCGCCCAGTGTCGCCTCTAGTCGAGCCTGAGCATCGCCCAAGCCCGCCGTGTCGGGATCGTCGTGCCGCCACCAAGCCCGACCCTAAGTAACTATAGGCGCTGAGAAGATGATAACCGCCGCCGCTTCGCCCAGAAGACAAAGACACCGTGGTTCGGACGAGTGGCGAAGGGGTGATTGGTTGGGCTAGGCCGGTGTGGGAGTGATTGGACCGTCGAGGAGGATTGGGCTAGAACGGAAGGTTGGGCCTATTTCGTGCGTCTTGCCAAGCACGCCCCATCGACGTCTTGCGCCTAACGGGCGCATTCTCGAGCCGGCCCGTCATTGTTCGTCTTAGTCTTGGCCGCCATACGTGCCTTGTCGTGTCGTGTTTAGACCGTCTTGTCGACAGCGGTGCCGGTGGCCCAAAAAGCACGACCCAAGTCCCAGCTCTACTCAAGGAGTAATTGTCACTCCTTCAATGGTTATTTAAGGATGGAGTACGGAGGAACGAATGCATCAGATTGGAGCACAGAAATCAGCGTTAGATTCATGTTTCAAGTCTGATTCAACAGCATAGCAAGCATTACGCTTAGTGTAATTAGGATTAATCCACTACCTTGTCAAGGGCACCCCCTATAATGGATCCAGTACATAGTAATAAAGAGTAGTCATATCATCTCCTAAGAACTCTTTGTCATTTTTCTCTATTTTATTTCATAAGATCAACTACTCAATCGTTGACAGCTGGCGCCGCCCTTGGGAAGAAGGCGTCGAGTTCTTGAAGTTTACTTCGCTGAAGCATTCATCATCCACTCCATTTGCCTCATCATCGCTCATACGAACATGGTAGGGACTTAGGATGAGGAAAACGGGTTCGACCTGGTGGACTACTCCGACCTCGACATGGACGCATGCATCCATGCCATGGAAGAAAATGAGATATCAACCTCCTCCTCCACCAGCTCGCCAGTTGCAGAGATTAGTGAAATCAACTGGATGGATGAGGATACACCATCGCCATCAATGGCGCTCTCAGGGGAACCGCTCGTTCCGACCGGTTCGAAACTTCCGAACGCCTCTGCAAGTCCAGTTGACCCAACCGGCAAAAACGGCAGTAGAAGCCCAGTGTTGCAATCAGAGAGTCCATGTACTCTCGATATTGTCATGGGTGACTAGTATTCGCCAATGGCTTCTATGTATTTCGGGGGCCAACCGACATCTAGTAAGGGTATCGATGAAGTTATCACTGATCGTTGGCCAAGTGGGCATAGTGAAACTCAGCATACGATCAGTAATCTATCGAATCAGGCTGAGTCCACCACAAAGCCCATGGTGAAGCTACTTGCAGAAGCACTGGAAGGCTCTCCCTTAGCTACGACAGGAGTTTTTCAGAAGATCACTGCTTGGTGCCACGAAGTTAACACAATCAGATATACCAATCCGAATGTCATGCACGATCCTCCACGGGTTAACATGCCACCACTTGCTGGTAGAAATGGAAAGGGCGCTCAAGCACCAACTACAAGAGGCAACCGAGTTGATAGATGTGCATCAGTTAATTTACCGATTCCTACCCTACCGGGAGTAAAGGGTTAGACAGGGCCAACCAGAAGGTCCAGAGAAAATTCACCTCATCAAACGCCAACTGCAAGTGGGAATCTTCCACGACCTTCGGCAACAATACAAAACCTACAACGTGTCTGGAATATTCTGAATAATCCAGATCCTACTTTAGCAGGAACTCCAGGTTATGCTCAGCTTCCAAGTCAGGTGTCGGAGATCCTCCAACAAACCATGCAGCGTATGGAAATGTACCGGGAGTAAAGGAATTCTCAAAGTCACACGATGATTTCATCCCAGCGCTCCTCTCTCAGTAGGGGACATCATGGTCGAGCGGAGGACCGATCAACACCCCCTTTGTAGGTTTCGACCAGGAAATCACGAAGGAAGGCGACTCTTTACAGTAGCCACCCCTCCTCCTCACCTAAAGGAACGACCACTTGATTTAGGCGATCTTAGGCATCATCTAAACCAAGTTGGTGGTCAAAGATGTTATCATAATGTCCACAACCGATTTGGAACATCGGATCCTAGGTATGCAACTCTGAGGAACCGGTCCCCAACTGATTAAAATCCGGCTCCTTTTCAGAGAAGGCGCCACGATTTCGTTACAGGCTGCTGAGCATTTTCAGCAGATCTCCAAACTGTTCGTTGGCCGGACAGGTTCCGACCAGCCAACATAGAAAAGTTCAATGGGACCTAGAACCTATTAGAATTTCTTCAAATTTATACTACCACCATCAAAGCTACTGGTGGAAAATGACAACGTGATGGCAAAATACTTGCCCACGGTACTTGAAGGGTATGCCCGCACATGGTTGCTTAACCTACCGGTCGAATCTATCTATACTTGGGAGTAGCTCTGCGATACTCTGATCGCCAACTTTCAAGGAACGTATGACCGTCCTGGGAAGGAGGATGATCTTCATCGGATGAAGCAGAAAACCAACAAAACTTTCGACAATATATCAAGAGATTCATTAGATTTGAAACTCTATCCCAGATATTGTAGAATCTTCTGTCATTCAGGCTTTAAAAGTAGGGCTGAGAAATAGCCAGTTTATGAAGGATATTACAATAAATGCTCCACGAACGACCGTCGAACTTTTCAACATGGTAGACAAGTATGTAGCCACTAGTGAAGCGATCGAATAGTGCGATGCCATTGATCGAAAAGTTAAAAATCCTCAGTCAGACCTGGAGAAGCGAGAGGATAAGAGCAAGAAGTCTATAAACAATAAGAAGAATCGCAAGCCCGATAACAAGGAAGTCCTTACGATTCCCGAAAATTTTACTAAGGGCAAGAGAGACTCCATTGGTCGGAATAAGGCTAGGGCTCCTACCAATGATTACAAGAAAAGTAACATGTGGTGTCCACTTCACCAGGCAGCAGGGCATGATTTGCGCACTTACCGAGCCTCACAAAAGAAACTGGAGGATTACTACTCAGGTTAAGGTCGCTTCCCCTCCATAACAGAACTTGGAGAACCAAGCTCCAAGAAGTACAAAGATGGCGACGAAGAGATTACTTTAATACATAATTAAAAGACCATATATCTTCATGATTGTAACCCCTAAGCCTACAACTCCCGTAGTCATAAGAATCTTAAACCCTAAGTCTACGACCCCTATGGTCGTAAGAGTCGTAACCCCTAAGACTAACGACCTCTATGGTCGTAAGGATTCGAGAGGTTACTTATAGGTACCCTAGTCAGACGAGGTCCTATACCTAGTCCCTGACCAGATAACTGCTCGTACAAGCAATGAACTAGCATCTAGATTTTTCTCCAAGCATACTCCTTACCGTGTGATGAATGAAGCACATGTCATATTGGCTTTATACCATACAACACTTCATAGTCCTAAGACACTAGCAACAAACTACCGTGCGGTTTAGTGTCTCATAGACATCAACTACCGAACGGTTAATACTTCATCAACTATTGCCTCGCTCCGACCAGTCGCGACACTTCCAATAGGCATCTTCTCGAGGAGTAACTGCTACCCCTTCAATGGTTATTTAAGGATGGAGCATGGAGGAACGAAGGCATCAAATTGGAGCACAACAATCAGTGTTACATTCATGTTTTAAGTCTGATTCAACAGCATAGCAAGTATTAAGCTCAGTGTAATTAGGATTAGTCCACAGCCTTGTCAAGGGCACCCCTATAAAAAATCATATTCATAGTAATAAAGAGCAGTCACATCATCGCCCAAGAACTCTTTGCCATTTCTCTCTCTTTTATTTCGTATGACCGGCGACTCGATAGTACTCCTAACAGAATTAGCTTAATTATATCTAATAGAATTATACTTTTGGAAATTAGGGTTTTATGCCAAACATATCACTCAGTAAGTTCATGGACAAGCTTAGCTAGCCTGTAGTACAATACAGTATTACTTGAACTCTACAGGCGCAGGGTTTTGGGAGGGGGTTTTGAATTCTTTAGGGGAATGCATAATTTCTGATCAAAATTCTCTATCACACTAGTTTGCATCCTCCTTCATCACAAGTGCTACAAACCCGCACGTGTATCATGTAATACTTGTAACTAAACCGTGCACATGTAATGCTTGTAACCATTCTGAAATTTCATCAATTTTATCTATGAAAAATGCTACATTTCAACTCCATTGGAAATGTCAATATACAACATGGCGCAACAGTACACACATAACATACAAAATATGCATATAAATATAGCAAAATAATATATGAATACACATATACCAAGACATAATCACATAACACGGTATATAATATGGCTCACTCGTTTGAGCCACTACTATCTGCTAGCAGGGTCTGCGTCCGACGTGCGGCTGGGTGTTTTGTGTCGTGTATGTCCTGTGGGATACATCAACCAGTCCGGAGATCGTGTGTCGGATCGGAGGGGGTACGGTGACCAATGAGTATGTTGAGTGGGCAGAGGTGCACCAGTAGCTGAGTCAGAGGAAGCTGAGTCTGGTAACCGTCCATGTTGTCCTACTGAGACATGCCGAACTGGGGGCCACCTGCAATGAATTCATGACTGACGGGTTGTATAAATCCCCTCCCGAATTATCTTCCCCCAAGGTACGATGTCTGCAACTCCGGTCGTGCGGATGAGCTCAAACCTTGGACATCCGGTGTGACAGTGAACCCGGAGGAGCTCCGCCCTACGTACGATCCAAACACTCACTGCCATGGTCCAAACACTAACGTCGTGTACTGCTCTCTAGCAAGAGCTGGGAAGCTCGTATCCTCATCATCAGTGTACGTGAACTGGCCGTCACCGTCATGATTAACTGAAGGCTACAAGACTGAACGATGTTAATCAAAATAAACACTCTGGATGTAAACTAAGAATCTCGTACCTCCCAGATGTGCAGTGCAGATGACCGAGGGGGAGCACTAGTTTGTGTACCGAACGCAGACGGTAGAAGTGATGCATCCCGACAAACCTGCGGTGAGAGAACGACATGATATTAGCGGAACGTAAGGCATAACTAAAAAACAGAATGTAGATTTGTACATAACTTACCTCCCTGCCGATCTAGCCCGCGGATGACTGACGGGTAATGCTACGACACCAGCTGGACTCGCTAGGTCTTGGTGACCAAGCAGGTGAGCACGATCCCCACACTTGGTGACAGCGGTTAATACGTATTGGCGTGGTGTACGACCAAAACCTCATATTTATATACGTGGTGTACGCATATGTATCCTTTCCTTCTATGTTTAGTTTGTCGACATTTTGGCCGTATTGGCACTATTGGACATCGTATTAATAGAAATTGCATCCATCACGCAGGACGAACAATGAGCCGACACGGAGCAAAACCGCATGGCCACCGTGCGGTAGCGCCAAATCCACACGACCACCGTATGGTGCTACCAAAACTGCACGGTGGTCATGCGGTGCTGCCCTCTACCGCACAGCCACATGCGGTGGAGGTCCAATCCTGCACGGCCATCGTGCGGTGCTTCCCCGTTGCGCTATGCAGCAACCAGAACCGGTGGTCCTGTTCTCCAGAGAAACAAAAACCCGCCTCTCGTGCCATCTGTCGTTTGGACAAGGCAAGCCCTCCCATTCGGTCCTTTGGACCAGCTCACATGTGGAGGGCTCCTTTTCCACTGAAAAACATGTCACCTCCTCCCGTCACCTCCCATCACCTCCATCGGTCCCCCGTCTAATCTATGTCTCCTCGCAGGTGCTATAAATAGCGAGCGAGAGCGATTAAGTTTTGCCGTCTCGCTTGCTCGCTCTCTCTCAGTCTCGATTCTCTCTCGATTTTATATCCGGCGACATTTTAGCATTATTAACCGCTGACATTTGCAACTATATTAGTAAGTAATTTAGTCCTTGCCTCTAAATTCTTTATTAACTATGTTGTTAGTAAATCAGTCATAGTATTATTTTTGTACTGAATTAGTAGTCATTTTTCGAACGTACTTATTTAAGATATTTTGGGATTTTTGTAGTTAAATTAATGTTATGTAATTAATTTATTCTAATTCCTTAGTGCCAATTAAAATAATTCGATGCTAATTAGTTACCATATAATTAGTCGTAATTAATTACTTTTACTGAAATAATGAGTTGTAAACAATTAGTTCAAATTAAGTCTTAATTAACTAGCCATCGTTACTTAGTGCCAATTAATTAGTCACCACAGTTTCAGCAATCTGCTGGGTAAGCTCGTAGTTCTAACATATCACAACAACAACTAGGAGCAACAACAGTATAACTATCATGCTGTAGTAACAAAAGTAAGCTTGGTTGGTCAAAATCCAGAAGGAGTTCCCAACTACGCTTGAAGCGAAAAATCATGTAGTACAAATTGACTGCTTGAATCGTATAATTCAAATGTAACATTCCTTAAGCAGGGATATTGTGCGAGTCTTCAGCTGCTTGTGTGCTTACCTAAATACAAGCTCCCAATACTTGGTTGGAGTGAATAATAAAACAATAGAAAAAATAAAAGTAAGATCAAGTGTCTTACATATTATGTTGATGCAGAAATTAGTTTTAGCCCTATTGAATTTAGTCATGTTTAAATAGTCGTATTTAATTTTCTACTAGTAAATTAATGTACATTAATTTGTAGTGTTAATTCGGTCGTAATTCTTAATTTGTAGTATTTTATAGTCATTATCAATCTTCTCACTAATATTCTGTCTATTTCATCTGTTGCAAGGCATATCTCTACCGGCGATAGTGGAACACTTCTACGATGAGAACCACCGGTGCAAGATGTGGATCGCCGGTGATGCAGATGGCCCTCCGCCCCTACTGCTTCGGTCGAGGATGGATTACCGGGAGCTGGACGCTCGCTACGTCCTAATTTTCCGGCACGGGCTTGTTGCCCCTTATGAGGATGCTCTCCATCGGACGCTGGTTCTCCCTAGACGCCAGTATGCGGTTGGTACATATCGACAGGAGGAGGCCCAACACGCACACCTTCCATTTTCGGTGGGGTGAGATGATGGTCACTTCGCAGGACGTCTCATTCTTTACTGGTCTCCCGATTCATGGTGTGGCACTTGTTCCAGGTCATCAGTCGGCGAACTGGAAGGCCAGGCTGGAGCATCGGTTCAACTGAGCTATCCCAGAGCTTGCATGTGGTATCCCCCGAACTTGCCTGAGGTATTTCAGTCAATGCCCGCAGGATGCACTTGACGAGGTCGTTAGAATGCACCTCATTACTTACATTCTTCAGCTCTTTGGTTGGGTCTTGTTTCCAGCCACACAAGGCGATTGGTGCTACCCTAGCTTTGTTCGCATCGCAGAGTCTTTGGTTGACATAGAGGCGGGGTCGATGTCTCAGTATAGTTGTGGATCAGTCGTCCTATGCGCTACATACCGGAGGTTGTGTTACGCTTCGCGGCGCGACACCGGTGGTACCCCCAACCTGACCGTCTACTACGTGCTCCTACAGATGTGGAGTTGGGAGCACGTCCCTGTTAGGAATTCAGCCTTGGAGAGAGCGGTGCACCCGTACGGCGAGTCGAATGACCCGATAGATGGGCCCACTATGGACTTACGATGGATAGCTGGCCGTCTACACTGGGCCAAGGACAGACCGACGAGGTGCTACTCGTTGTTCCACAATGAGGTCGAGTCATTGCACAACAACGACATCATCTACGCTCCATGAACTCCAGATTTCGTGGAGATGGTAGCGCCACACGGGCCATCTTGTGTTCACACATATGTTGAAGCCTTATGTGCTAATACGACAGTTTGCTTTGTACCAGGCCGTGCCCCCTCCGGGCGGTTGGGTCATGCAGCGAGTCGTACACCTACGAGTAAAACTTCATCCGAGTAATGTTTATACTTTTTATATCTTCTTTTGTAACACCAATCCTTCCTGAAATGCGGGCAATCAAGGGCAGGTCGGGAGATTGAGGATCGGCAAGCAGTCAAGCATGAATGGACTATAGCATGGACGAAGACGGTGCACCAGGAGGTCTTGCAGCAGCAGCATCCGTACGATGTCCGGACGTATGGTGAGTACCTGAAACGGTACGTGCCACAGTCACGCGCCAGACTCACCTTCCTCCACCGGAGCGCCCGAAGCACGTGGTGCACTTGGAGAGCCTCCATCACTCATTCGATCGTGACAACGCTTCGCGGCGTGATGACACCATAAGACACTTATAACCTTTGGTAATTTCATTGATGATATTTATACTCTTCGTTACTGAACCTGTTATGTATGTCACTTCAGTTGGAGCAGGCGCAACGCATCACAAGCACATCAGAGGCTGCCATCCGCAGCCCAGACACAACACCCAGGCTGCTCAAAGCTTTGAAGTACATCTTCGCGCAGTCGAAGAACATAATAAAGAACTTGAGCTGCGGTCATTCGACGAACGATGTCCTGCGCATCGTGCACCAACTGGAGGACCATGCTCACCCGCTAAGTCATCACGACCTAGCAAGTCCAGCAGACGTCGTAGCGCTACCCGTCGGTCATCCGCGGGCCAGATCGGCGAGGAGGTAAGTTATGTACAAATCTATATTCTGCTTTTTGTTATAAATTATGTTCTGCTAACATCATGTCGTTCTCTCGCCGTAGGTCTGTTCGAGATGCATCATTTCTACCGTCCGCGTTCGATACACAGACTAGTGCCCCCCTCAGTTATCTGCACTACACACATCCGGAAGGTACGAGATTCTTAGTTTATATCCAGAGTGTTTATTTTGGCTAACATCGTTCTGTCTTGCAGCCTTTAGTTGACCGTAGGGGTGACGACCAGTTCACGTCCACTGATGATGAGTATACGAGCCTTCTAGCTCCTACCAAGGTTTGGAGCGTACGCAGGGCAGAGCTGTTGGTGGTATACCCTAGAGATAATCGTAGAGTTGATTGTGTCACATCTATGTTTATGAATTATTGAATAAGTGCTATTCTGTTCCTTAAATGAATCATCAGTTATAAAGATTAACGAGCATGCGACTTGTTGGTGAAGCTCTTTTAACTATGATGATGTCGTTCTAAATGCATCCCTGGTCGGATATCACCGGTTGGAACACTAGTGACTCTATTGACCAGCACATGTATTGATTGATGACCATATTTTACCGGTCATGGATATAGGGATATCAAATCAATAATTTGAACACAGGTTCGAGAAAATGGTGTTGGATTGACCCATCTTGAGATACTGCTGAGATTGTTATGATTTCATGTATCATCAGTTGGTCTCAAGCAGTGATGATGTATAATCCTTAGACTTGAAATCAGTATGGTTTCCTACATGTGTAAGAGTACACTTTGGGGTTGCCAAAGGCTACTCCGTATTTGGGTAGTCATAAATGTAGATTTCGGGTATGATATGAAATATGCAGAGAAATGTGACTGACCGGATATGAGATTTGTCTCTCGTAACATAACAGGAGAGATGTCTCTGGGCCCCTCGATGTGGTCGGATAAAGAAAGTGCATTGTCATGCCCCTGGTGGTCGAAGAGTTCGACCAGATGAAGTTATCTGACATCGAGAACGTATTGAACAGTCCATGAATAACATAATATCTCACCTAGAGTTCAACCAGATATCGGGAGGCAAAGGGATAATACACGAGCTGGTCGTTCAGTTTGATCAGATACAGACTAGTCGTATGGAGATACAAGATGGTCGTAGGCTGGTCGAACATGATCACTAAGTGGTCGAAATCTGATCGTAAGGAGTTACAAACTAGTCGAGACCAAATATGAGCTGGTCGTAGGCTGGTCAAAACCTGGTCGTAAGGAGTTACAAACTAGTCGAGACCAAATAGGATCTAGTCGTATATCATATTGCATTAAGGTTCATCCGATATAATTTATGTGTATTCGCGAATCGTTATGTCCTGCTAAGTACCTCTAACAACTCGTGGTCAAAAAATATTTCCGAATCACAACCGAACTACACATGAACCTATAGGGTCACACACTTGACGAGCTGGAACAAACTAGTTTGGATACGATTAGTCAAATGTGTTCGGATAAGATCCGTCACATGCACTATATAAGGGGATGCTTGACGCCATACGAAAGAGAGGAGATTCACGTAACAGACAAGACGCGTGAAAGATGTGAGTTGAGTTGTTCGTCTGAAACCCTAGTCGCCATCTTCTTGAGAGCCCTACCGTACGAGTTGGTGCTAGCACACCAGCGTACGGTTGTTCCTTTCCTGAATGTGTGGATATCGTAGAGGCGCTACCGCGGTTGCTGTTGCGCTAAAGGACGATCCTCGACCTTGGCGAGGAACTCGATTGGTTGCTAGAGGAGACGATCGACTACGCTGGACGATCGACCACGGTGGAAGATCGACTATGATTACTACTTTGATGTGCTCTTCATTGGATCAGGCTGCTCCAACTCTTCTTCCGCTGCACTGCGCGTCTGGTAGTAACGATATGTGATCTCTTGCTTGCATGGCATCATGGTTTACGTGGTAGAAGTTTTTAATTACCAGCTAGCGTAGCCTACCCGTATCCCTTTGGGTTCGTTATCACACCAAATGTTTAAGGCCAGAGCTCATCCGCACGACCGGAGTTGCAGACATCGTACCTTAGGGCAGACAATTCGGGAGTGGATTTATACAGTTCGTCGTTCATGAATTCATTGCAGGTGGGCCCCAGTTTGGCTTGTCTCAGCAGGACGACATGGACGCTTACCAGACTCAGCTTCCTCCGACACAGCTTACTGGTACACCTCCGCCCACTCAACATACTCAACGGTATCCGTACCCCCTCCGATCCGACATGTACTCTCTGGACCAGCTGACTTATCCCACGGGGCATGCTCGTTGCAAAACATCCAAGTGCACGCGGACGCAGATGAAGCGAGCAGAGAGTAGTGGCTCAGACGAGTGAGCCATATTGTATCCCGTGTTATGAGATTCTGTTTTGGTATATTTGTATTTATATTTTGTTTTGCTATATTTTTATGCATATTTTGTATGTTATGTGTGTAGTGTTGCGCCATATTGTATATCGACATTTTCAATTGAGTTTCAATGTAGCTTTTTCCAAAGATAAAATCGACGATATTTCAGAATGCTTACAAGTATTACATTCACGTGGTTCGGTTACAAGTATTACATGATACACATGCGGGTTTGTAGCACTCAAACTAGTGTGATAGAGAATTTTGATCAGAAATTATGCATTGCCTTAAATAATTCAAAACCCCCTCCTAAAACCTCCACCCAAAAACTTGCAAAAACTTGCGCCTGTGGAGTTCGAGTAATACTGTATTGTACCACACGCTAGCTAAGTTTGTCCAAGAACCAGCTCAGAGAAATGTTTGGCATGAAACCCTAATGTCTGAAACCCTAATTCTGTTAGATATGATTAAGCCTATTCTGTTAAAAGTACTTTGTGTGGGAATTTATGAAACCCTAATTTCCGAAGCCTAAAATCCAAATTTTCTAGACATAAACCCTTAATTATCGAGATAATTTCAGAACATATATAAAATTATAGAAATAATACACAATCAAGTCCATTATGTAAGGAGCCTCCAAAATAAAAATTCATAATGTTTTGAGTACATTTTCTATATTTAGAAATTCCTACAAATAGTATAAATAAATGAAATTGCGAGAGAAAATCAAAACAAATAAAATTATAAAAAATTATACAAACAAGTACACCATGTCGGGAGGCTCAACAAAAAAAAATTCATAATTGCTTGAGCTAATTTGCTATATTTAAAAATTCATACAAACAACACTTAGCTGGAAAGAGAGAATCCGCACGGCCAGTGTACGGGACCTCCACCGCACAATGGCCGTGTGGCAGCGCTAACGTGTCGTCTCGTTGGTGAAGACCACACGGTGCCCGTTCTGTGGAAACAGTATTTCAACAAATACCGCACGACTAGTGACATTTCTGCAAATACGATCACAAACAGTACCAATACTGTCAATTCCTCTTTGTACATATTGGTGTACTAATTAATGTCGCTGATAATTCATAATTTTTTGAGCCTATTTACTATATTTAAAAATTTCTAAAAAAATATGCATAAATAATTGTAAAAAAAGAAAAGAAGAAAGAAAAACTGAGCAGCGGGGCTAGCTGGGGAGGCCACATGGCGACGGTGGAGCCATTGCCATATGGTAGCCGTGCGGCAACAAGCGACATGGTGGGCGGAGAAGGGTTGTCATATGATGATCGTACGATAATAGTGTTATTTTCACAAATATACTATGAAGATGGTTATTTTTGTAAGTATGTAACAAAAAATGTGCTAAAACAGTAAAAAAAAATCACCGGGGCCAGGAGGTGGGATCCACTACGTATAGCACTTCTGCTGTTGTTTGTTTTGCTGTCCATCCGCACACGTCCGCCTGTCGCGTCGCTCCTTGAAGGCGCGGTCGTTTTCTCCCGCCTACCGGTTTGTCTGCCGCTCTCGTGTGTGCCCGCTAATCGCACACGTCTGTTTGTGTGCGTTCACAGGTAGGGCGTGACATTGTCGAGCATAAAGACTACAAGTAGTCGTAGGAGTACTTTACTACTTTTCCTATGCCCCGCGTGGCATTCATGCCTGATGCCCTATTTTCCCACCTTTCACACACGAGCACCGCCGGCACCGTTCCTCCCCGGCTCCGTGTTGGTAATACACTTTAAAGATAATTATACAGATAACTATATTATATTTATATTTATAAGTTGTTAAATTAATATAATTATGTTCATTGAATAAATCATCTGTTGTAAAGATTAATAAGAATGCAATTTGTTGGTGAAGCTCTTTAACTTATATGATGTTATTCTAAAAGTATTCCTAGTCGGATGTAACTAGTTGAATCACTAGTGACTTATCGACCAGAACACATGTATTGATTGATGGCCATATTTCATCGATCATAGATATAGAGATATCGAATCAATAATGTGAACACATGTTAGAGAACATGGTGTTGGATTGACCCACTTTGATATACTATTGAGATTGCTATGATTTTTATGTGTCATCTGTTAGTCTCAAGCAATGTAATGTATGATTTTCTACATATGTAATAGTGCACTTTGGAGTTGTCAAACACTACTCTGTAACTAGGTAGTTATAAAGTCATCTTTTGGATATGCTATGAAACATACAGAGGAATGCGACAGGTTAGATATGAGATTTGTTTCTCCTAACATAACATGAGCGATATCTCTAGGCTCATCGATGTGGTCAAATAAAGAACGTGCATGGTCATGCCACTAGTTGTCGAATAGACGACTACATGAAGTTATCCGATACTTGATCGAGAAAGTATTGAACAGTCAATGGATGATAAATTATCTCACCTGGAGTTCAGTTAGATATCGTGTGGCAAAGGGAGAATACACGAGTAGGTCGTTTAGTTTAAATAGATACGGACTAGTCATATGGCGGTATGAGCTGGTCGTAGACTGGTTGAACATAATCACTAACTGATCGTAAACTGGTCGTAAGGAGTTACAAACTGGTCTTGACTAAATATGAACTAGTCATATAGAGATACGAGTTGGTCGTATACTGATCGAACATAATCACTAACTGATCGTAAATTGATCGTAAGGAGTTATGAATTGGTCTTGACTAAATATGCACTGGTCGTATAGATATACGAGATGATCGTAAGTGATAAGGATCTGGTTGTAGATCATATTGAATTAAGATTCGTCCGATATAATTTATGTGTATTCGGGAATTGTTATGTTCTACTAGGAACCGCTAACAACTCGTGGTTGGAAATGTGTTTCGGAGTCACAACCGATTACGCATGAAACTATCGGGTCACAAACTTAGCGGGTTGGAACATACGAGTTCGGATAGGATCCATCATTAACTTTATATAAGGAGATGCATGAGGCTGTTGGAAAACACGAGAGAGATGACGTGAGTCGCTCCACCGAAACCCTAGCCACCATCTTCTCGAGAGCTCTACCGTGCGAGTTGGCACTAGCACACCGGTGTACGGTGTTCCACCCCTAGACGTGTGGATACCGTAGAGGCGCTATTGCGGTTGCTATTGCGCTCAAGGATGATCCACGATCTTCACAAAGGAACGTGATAGGTTGTTGAAAGAGACGATCAACATCGAGGACGCTAGACGATCGACTACGACCACTACATCGACGTACTCAACGTTGGATCAAGCTGATCCAACTCTTCTTCCCATGCACTGCCCGTCTAGTAGTAACGATATATAATCTCTTACTTGCATGACATTCTGATTTACGTGGTAAATTTTTTGAATTGACAGCTAGTGTGCTCTACTTGTATCCCTACACTCCGACCACCACCGCCACCCCTGGACTCTTCTTCCCCACGAGAACCCATTTTTGGGGTCACCCTTTCCTCTCTACAGCTCCTTCGCCGCCGACAAGCCCGCTTGCATCGACTCTGCCCCTCCTCTGTTTTATCTCAACTAGCCTCCCTTCTCTTTGTATGTCCCTATCTGTCCATAGAACCAACTAAACAAAAATATTGTATCATCTCATCCAATCAATTATCGTTCCATTCAAGATCATCCTATCCATTTAAAGCCGAATCATCTCGTTCAACTCCTTTCCTCTATCCAAATACACCCTAACTCGCACGTCCGTTCGTGTGCGTTTCTGGGGTAGAGTGTGACATTGTCCAGAACGCATACATGTAGTCGTAGGAGTACTTTTCCTTTGCCCTGCATGGTAATCACATGCCTGATGCTTTTGTATTTTCGTCCCTGCGAACATTTGGCAGCTTATCCTAAAGGAGCCCCAAATTTTGGCTAGCCAATTTTGCCACGGTTCTTTCTCTTTCGGTTGGACTATCCAACTATCCAAATTTCAGCTACCAACTCGTACATATGTACAGATGCACCGTAGCACGCTTACATATTTGACCGTAACAAAGGATTTTTGGCGCAGCTAGCCGGAAACGGCCCTATAGTTGTGAATAAAATCCACACCATACAGTACTATGCATTAGTTCGCTCCATCAAAAATCAAGGACTACGGATACACTGGTTTTTTTAAAATAAAAAAACACTATTAATACGCTGTACATACGTCACCCGTAGCGGAGGAGCATGTCCACGACGCAGATTAGTACAGCTCTCTCTCGATGCAGCGCATCGTTTCGACAGCTAGGGGGCACAAATCAATTATAGGTGGCAGGCGGTACAGACCGGCGGGACTGCCCGGGCGGGCCCCTTGCCGGCCTTGCACGACTGATGGTGTGCTTGCATCAGGCACACGGCCGTCCTCGGCGTGCGTGCCCGCACGGACATGCTTGCGCCACGCTGCGGTCCACTGTTTGTCCTACGAGACTCGGAGCAGCGTCGCCGTACGTCCAATAGTTCCGTCGTCTCCCGTCCGCGCGCGTGGCCCACCTGACGTGCGCCAGTGACATGGCTGCAGCACTGCGCAGATACATACGTGCTACGTTACCCGGTCGATCTGCCCGCGGCATACATCAGTAATTCAGCATGGGTCAATCCTGTGGAGTCACGAGATCCAAGGACCAGGGCCCGCATGGTGCCCGCACCAGTGCCTTGTCATTTTGCTGTCAGTGTAGAAACTTCAATGTTAGCAGGTGTACGTACGTACGTATGTGTTGGACAGTGGTGGCAACACAGGCAATTTGACACGGAAACACCGGTGTTCACAATGATCCGACAATGCGTTAGAGCAGATTAATTTACCAGGTACGGCCCGGCGACGCACGAGCCTGGCTAGTCAGCTGGTTAAACGGACCGTGTCGGCATGGACACACGATTAGTCCGATTACTTAGGGTTAATCCGCTTAACTCGTCTCAGTTTGAAAGTTAAAAAAATACAAAAAAATCATAAATATGTATAATTAAACAATACAAATTAAAATTTTAAAAATAAGCTCCATTCAAATATATTGAAAAAAATATAATAACAAGTTTCTATTAATTGGTACCTTGTTAAAAACTTTGTTAAGTGAAAACTCAACATGTGAAAATATTGACAAAGAAAAACGAGTACAATCTATAGCTCTGTATACATCGATGTTCAAACTGTTATTGTTTAGGTAAAGATTTTCAAACGCGTCCACCAACTCTTGATTTTCTACATAGTATTGATCTCGTTCATCAGCTTGTTACAAGTCTTTCACAATTATAAGTATCTCCACCACTCGTGAGATTTGTTGTTCTCTCCTCCAATATTCTTTCAGAAGGATTGAGAGCTGACTCGAAAGAAACTATCAAGACAGAAACAGTTAGGGACGGTAACAGAACTATTCCTCGTGGGGAATACCCTCTGATCCGCACTGCCTATTTAGCTATCAGGGGCAATTTCCCTTCCGTCCCATCCCCACTAGGGAATTGGTGAGGAATGGGCCTAATAAGAACTTAAATTCGAATGACACTAATATAATTTCATCAGTTTATCATATGGTTATGTAGAAATACATAATTTTATTAGTACGCGAGATGGTAGAACAATAGTAAATGAGTTATATACTTATAGATTAAACAAAAATATCAAAGGTTAGAGACAAAATACTAATATATTTAGACATATAGATGTATCAATATACATGTATACGAGTGTTCATCGGGGATTAACCGGGAGCGGGGATGGGTCAACCATTCCCATCACCGGCCCCATGAGGCCATGGGGACAAAATCTCCACACACCCATCCCTAAATAGAAAAATTGCCCACGGGTTATCAGGGAGCATGCCCCATTGCCAACCTTAGCAACCATTAACATATCTTGTGCTAATATAGATAGCACTAGATATGATACCTTATGATCACAATACCATTGTAAAATTTTGAAGTACTCTTCTTGGTAATCCATAATATTACTATCCGAATAGGTGGATAATTCCATATTGCTACGGTGGATGTTGTGATGTGTCTTCTTCAGAACTTGATGTTTGTAGAACTTGATTTCCTAGAGGAAAAACCTACAACCCATATTTTTCCTCACGCAGTTGTCTTCTTACCTATGGCGGGTGGTACTAGAGGTCATTTCAAACGAACTCCCTGAAACTTTAAGTCGTGCTTTTGATAAACATTGGAAAAATTAGTACAAACATATGAAAAATAGTAGGAATAATTTACTCATAAACCAGAGAACATTAGCGAATCCCCGAAATTTAGCTCTAGGATCTACAATAAATGCAAATGCATATAGGAATGAAATAGCAATTTCATACCAATGATAACCTCTCGTAACACTATTTTATTTTCATGAGCCTTCAAATGACTAGTAATTTACAATATATTTTGCACAATTAAAGATGTTGGAAAATACACTACAGATAAAGCAATAGTGAAATCATAAAAAAATGTCTAAAAATGATAGTAACTTTTCAGTAATAAACCAATATTGTTAAATTAATAGTGTATTATAGTTATACTATGTCTAGATCAAATTAATAGTGCGCTTCGGATTGACCTGCCAGACACAGCTATTTGGACAGGTCTAGTGAATAGCGAGCCTGTTCTCTGACGCCAAATGGCAACTCTAGTCTCTGAAAGGCTCTTGTCTTAGTACTAGTAGGTACGGATTAGGCAATGGCTTCGAGTTGGTTCGGTCCATTGGTGGTTAACATGTAGTCCGGCCGGTGAGAGGAGCAGGATCCAGGACGGCGCGTGCCCGGTTGTCGTCATGTCTCGGTCGCGTTTACTTCCACGGCCCAGGTTTGACGTCTCCCTGCTTGGCTCCGATCTCTGACTAAACGTTACGAATTGGAGAGCAAGTTTATTTATAAGATGGTTAATTTAAACTAATGGAACGATCGACCGATACAATGAATCTTCTCTAAGAATAATAATTGTACTCGATTTACACCAATTAGAGAGGATCGATCACTGTACTGCTTGTTTTTGTTAGGTCAAACAGCTACACCGGGTACTTGTCGATCCATCCCTCGTGTTAGATCGATCGAGTGCTGCTTAAGCAACCAGTCCATCTAGCACTAGCTAGGCTTAATGACTGTTTGGTGAATCTTTGATTGGTGATGCGTATGATTGATCGATCAGCGATAGCCACTCGATGAGCCAGCGCATAGCAGAACACCTAACAAGTTATAGCCACAGCCCCAAGCTAGCAAATGACCGAGTCAGTTGCCGACTTTGGTTGAAACTTGTGAAGCTATAACTACTGTGAAGATCGGAGATGGCCGGTACATGCATGATCCATGGCAAGTCATGGGGTGCAGAATGGAGACCCGGTCACCAGAGGGAGATAGAGGCAGTACTGCACTGACGGCATCCGCCTAGCTAGCTACTATCTAGTGTAAAGGACCAGCGGTAGGTTGGAGTAGCCATAGGGAGAGAGCTAGGTAGACAAGACAGCATGACAAGAATCTGATAGACAGCAGTAGGCCGCAGCGGGATCCCCACCCGTCGCCTTCGGTGATCCCCGAGACATGGATCGCTGTGGGATCGCAGCAATGCCCTTTTACACACATACTCAATTACCACTTATCCCATCGATCAATTACCTTGGCCATCTTAATTTGCGCGCGTACACATACATGAAGCAATCAACACATATAATAACTGTATAATTGGGCTCTGATCGATCCCATCATGCACGAGAGATCGGAGACGGATAGCCGCTAGTACTCAAATCCACAACGGCGAATATGCGTGCCCACGTGCTGCCCTAACTGTCGAGCCTAACAAACTTCCATTGCTGGCTTGCCTTAATGCTTTGGCTTCTGAAGGCACCACGAATCGGATGCCCCCCTGTTGGACGCTCCAAGATGCCTGCCCATTTAAACACCCACAGTAATTCCATGTGCTCGCCTCTCCGGCCGTACTACAGCTCGAGCTAGCCCCAGTGATCAGCTCTATATCCGGACGAGGAGGAGTGGAGGGCGGAACACTGGGCGATGTGTATGTGTGCAGACAGGTCGCTGGTGAGGCGAGGCCGCAAAGGTTGAGATCGATAGTGAGGGGATAAGGGTGACGAAGGCCTTTTGGAATTCAATGGCGATTTATACGGTCCTCTCGCGTTTCTGCTTGTTTGCTTCTCTTGGGCAGCCTGAAAGGTACCCCTGTGGTCCTCCCTAGCCCAGAGCTGCAGCTGATCAAGTGTGTACGTGCATATGCCATGCCGTGCAGGTCCTCAGCTGCTTATCTAGCTACCATAATTACATTTCAACCCCGTACTTCCCAACTGAACCAGACTAATTAAGACACTCGCACTATCGTTGGTCTCCAACCCATTGGTGCTAAATCGAAGTTTGATACCTTCTCTAACATAAGAAGACGAAAACAAGAAGACTGAGGCATTGTTTGGTCGAGCCGAAAACAACGAGATTCATTTGAGTTTTTGTCCCCCTCTGTACGGACCGGCCCAGGCTGAACTCCCCACCCATTCAACAGCCGTACGAGGCATGGAGGGGGAACATATGGATTAGATTTCAGATAATGCGCAGTGCCCTCGTCAGAGCTCGGTTACGCCCTTAGCCACAGGGCAGTGACTAGTGACCTGCGGACTGGATTGCAAAACCTGAACCTTGAAGCTGCAAGCCACGAAATTGGCACATCCCTGGCGCCAAGGGATTTGATAGTCACTGCCTCGGCTCACCCTGCCTAGTGACTCCACAAGTCGATCTCCACCATAAGGGCGTGATAGGCCATGACATATAGCGTCGAAGGGATGGCAATAATAAAGACAAGTGCCAAAATGACCGACCGGTCCGGTTCTTGGAGGCTACTCACGACCCTAATTGGCGTTAGGCGCTGCTTTCTCGTAAGCCTAGAGATCCTTAGGATCCTGCCCATGTTGTCATCTGAAAGAAAACAGTGCCTCAGTGCACGCGCGCATGACCTGTGAGTGGACGGGAGGACAGTAGGGGTGCTTATCAGCGTCCTAAGGCCAATAACAACTTGCACTTTGCATGAATCATGTGATGGAACGAACGGTTGCGCGCAGAACAAAACAGGCTTTGAGCGTGGCCTTTTGCTGTTGTTGGATTCCCAGGCTTGTCTCTTTGCATCTGAGCAGGAATTCATGAGGGGAACGTAGGTTTCTGTGGGAGTGGAGACAGAATCGGTGCCGACCTTATCTTTGGTGACTTTGGCTGGTCGAGTTAGCCCCTCTAACTAGTAAACAGATTCTCTGACATTAGCAATGTCATGGTGCTACAGTGCTACAGTATCATGACAATGCCTCGCAGTTGTTGGATTAAAAGGAAAGGATGAGACTGTGGGTTGCAACGGCAGAGAAAAATATTATAGCATTGATACTATTCATGAAATATGAGTCGTACTTCCCAGATCCGACGACTCATATCAATCCCTCTATTTGATGCTCATCAGTCGCATGCAGTCTAATGGCAATTGATGCATCTCCGTTAGAAAAATGAATTAACCATCTCCCTGGAGGCTTGAACTCACTTAGGCCACGTTTAGGCCTCCTTCGAAACACGAGAATGTGAAACTCTTGTACATGTTCTAAACAAGTCCTTACGATATAGGCAAAGATGTGCATGCCTTTTCTTACTCCAGAAACCCAATCTTTTAGCGGGCAAATGCCACAGGCTGCCATGCTCTAAATGAACTGTGAGCTAGAATAGTTCAGGGTTTCTTTCAGAAACGTTCAGAAGCTTGCAGCCTTGGGCACAGCCACAGTACCCTTCCAGCCCACGGTTGTGACTTGGAACGGCCGGTTTAGATGCTCCCAACTGCTTCCGGGCTGGACTCCCACAGCAGAATGCGAGGTCCATGCGCAGCCCAGAGACTTAAGTCGCCGGCCTTTAATTTTAGGGCCAATTCGCCGCACAGGCCAGCACGAACGGCGTCACGGGCGGCCTTGCTCTCTGTAGTGCTCCCGGCCTGCTTCTCGTTTGTGTCCTCGCTGTCAGATCCAGTGGTTCAGGACTCAAATCTGCACAGCAACAATACGGCCCCATCAACGCCTAACTCACTTTCGTTTCTTCGATAGTTTACACTTCGCCCACTTCCTTGTTCCAAAAATCCATTCACACCCCTTGCCACTTGGGGCCAAGATTTTTCTCTATCCATGGCACCGCATTGAGTACGCTTCGTTTGTCATGATGCTATTGAATTATACGTGTATTTGATTTTTTTTTCAAGCCATTATTTGATTAGTATTCGCAATTTTAACAATTGCACTGTTGTGCATCTTAATGCCTCAATTAGTAACAACTTTTTTCGGGATGTATCACGGGCCCTTCCGATCAACACAACAATACACTATTGACGAGGATCTAATAATCCTCATTTTATCTTTTATCTATAATTCTTATTATGGGTAAATATGATGTCACATAGTCCCCAGAAGTACCCCCTATATTTATAAAGGGGAGACCTACCAAGTGATTGTAAGATCTTCTACAATCACCCCCATAGTCGTAAGTCTTACTACGACTATATCATGGTCGTAAGTCCTTCTACGACCACTACCTGGTCGTAAGTCTTTTTACGACCACTACCTAGTCGTAAATCCTTCTACGACTATTGCACAGTCGTAAGTCCTTCTACGACTATTGCACAGTCGTAAGCTCTACTACGACTTATACCCAGTTGTAAGTCATACTACGACCAAGTAAACCACGACCACCTTATAATCAAACCTACAAGCGAGTGGGTCCAATTGATTAAGGAATCCGAACGGTCCATACGCACTACTATTCTGCGTAGTAATAGTGCTTAAATACCCTATTACCTCAATGATAATCGAATGATAATTATCGCCATCATGCGCCCATTCGGCTCAATTAAGGCGGCAGACAAAACGGCTGAATATAAAAACATCAATCGAAAAGCCAATCAAGGAGAAACACAAGCATCGCGTAATAGTCTTAATTCGATCGCCATCATAGGGTTATTATTCTCCCGCCCATTATAAACATCCGTGTCTCAATTAAGGCGTCAAACAATCTTTACGCGGTTCTAGGACAAAGGGATCTTCCGTAATCTCTTGTCAACATACTCTTTTTTCCAAATCTCATGATGTGATGTCCATGTGCTCTACTCGCTCTCAATTACGGCATCCTCGAAGATCACCTAAAAACAACAATAGAGCAAGGGTGAGTCCACGACTCAAAGAAACACATCGATATACAACGATAATAATAAATCAACAAAGAATCAATAACTTCATTATCATCACAGGCACTTTCATTAATATTCTCACCATTAATCTCATTTATGAATGCAACTCTATTCTACATGTCCACATGCACTTCTTTCACAGATATCTGGTATAGCGTGAGTGAATGCTCGCGACAACATTCACTCTCAAGCCCGTTCCTCCTTAAGGATCGGGGACCTCCTCCACTCCCGTGGAGTTGTGATCAATCAAGATCACCTTCTCTTATGCAAAGATGCTTATGAATGCCAACATGCAAACTCCATCATAAACATCATATCAAACTTTTCATCATGTTAATCAACAACGATATAATCATACCAATTCATTGCTTGCAATTAAATAGAATAAAAGCACAACAATAATGGTAATAGAAGATAAAGAAAACAGTGATCGATCATTGATCGCTGTCTACCATGCACTTGCCTTTACTAGCAGCGACGCACGATTTGGCTAGAAGACGGCAACAAACACGACGCCTCTCCTACATTAAATACACCAACTTCAATACAAATTACAGCAACAAGAATAGCAATCAATATGCTTCGCTCATACACGTCCCCAAATATACCACGTTACGCCGGTATCGAAAAGCTACCCATTGCTGTCCGGTTACTAAAAAGAGCGTAACTTTTGACTCGAAAGTCCGATCACCACAAACCACCCCATTCTGGATTCTTTATAAAATTATCCACATTTTCTTAGATTACGAAAGCTTCTAATTACATCATCTAACCCTCCGTATTTAACCCAGAAAGCCGATCTGTCCGCTTCGGAACAGCAGCCTTCCTAATTTCATAACTTTTGTTTTACTCAACCAAAATG
The DNA here is from genome assembly GCA_036346395.1 of Hsuehochloa calcarea. Taxonomy (NCBI): domain Eukaryota; kingdom Viridiplantae; phylum Streptophyta; class Magnoliopsida; order Poales; family Poaceae; genus Hsuehochloa; species Hsuehochloa calcarea. The sequence goes on from CM070596.1 coordinate 60,521,502, forward strand.
CGCGTTCTCAGATCCTATAGAACCATTGGACAATTATCTACAACTTTCATGTAGATCAAAAACTCTAATTAAGCTATTTACTATTTTTACTCTACAGTCTACCAAAACAGCGCCGAAAGACGACAACCGTAAGGGCAGCAGTCTTCCGAAAATCATAACTCGAAATCTACTTGTCCGTTTGACATGATTCAATATGCTATAGAAAGATATCGAAATTATCTACATTTAACTAGTAGATGATGTTTCCAAAATTTGCCATTAAGATACCCGAATAAATTGTTTAACAGAACAGCGGCTAACGGATCTATTAATCGACCTCTCTAATTAACCTCAATTATAATCTCTAATTAACATAGCAAAACAGAGAGAACATGTATCAAACCTCCACACGACGACGTCGACGCACACGCGGCAGCAGCAGTTGCAACCCTCGCTAATCATCAACGGAGGTCTTCGCCCTTCCCCCAATCGAAGTCACCTCATGGAGGCCGAGATAAGAACACTCCCGAAGATCACACACCGCCCCTCGTGGTAATGGCAAGGGCACCACCGCTGGCGAGAGAACCAACACTGATGAACGCGAGGAAATCCTCGACATTCTCGCACTCCACTAAGAAGGCCTCAAAGACACGATGAGGAGGATTTTGATGTCGTCGAAGAAAGAAAATTGCGATCGTAAGAACCCGCCTGGCGATTCAACATCGGAGGAGGTACAAGAACTCCAGACATCAACGACTTGCTCGAGAATCCAACCAAGAGCTTGCTCGAACGCTGTGGTACGATCTCTTTGTCAAGAGATTACGCAAAGACTTCGAATCGTGATGACAAGACCGAGGTACTCATCGACAACATTCGGTAGTCGTAGTAATACGACTTCCTCACTACCGATCAATCGAATATTTCTTTACGAGGAATCGACACGGCCATAAGTCGAATCGATCCCTATTCGAGAAATACCTTCGATCGACTAAAGATCAAGAAGCCCCTGAGAGGTGATCATTCACCACTTCGACAAATAAATTCACAACGAGTAGAATACGAGGAGTATTCTCCTCGAGAGCCGAGGCCTACTACGTATCAGTCACCGTTCACGGTATCGTCGTATACGATCACCGGTGATATTAACCCTTCTTTCCTACAAAGAAGGCGCTAAGAAGTGATTACGGATGCCGCATTCTCGCCGACCTCCGAAAGCGCTCACGCCACCTCATTTTCGCCGGTGAACATGGAGAAATTTGATGGATCTCAAAATCCCATCGAATTTCTTCAGATCTATACAATAAACCGTCCGAGGCAGGAGGAGGAGAGCATGTAATGGCGAATTACCTTCCGATCGTGCTCAAGGATCCGCTCGATCGTGGTTATTAAACCAACCACTCGAGTCGATCTACTCTGGCAACACCTCGTGATCTTCCACAGCGTAATTTCCAAGGCACATACAACCGCCGAAAAGAAGACGACTTGCACCGGATAAAATGAACAACAACGAGACTTTGCGCTAATTCATCAAACGCTTTAGTCGGGTCAGTAACTCAATTCCGAAATTTCGATTCCTCTGTGATCGTGGATTTTAAGCAAGGAGTCCGTAGTAGAAGGATAACGGAGGACATTGCTTTGAATCCTCCCAACATCATGCGCTTAACTCTTCGAGATGGCCGATCGATATGCAATCGCTTCGAGAAGGTCGAGTGGAACAACACTATCGATCGAGAAACATATACTCCTCGAGAGCCGGTGAAGTTGGTAAGGATAAAAAAGCAAAAAGTCCAAGAAGAAAATAAAAAGTCAAAACCACAAACCAAAGGGTTCCAAGGAGGTTCTGCCGTGAAAGATGGAGAGCCCCAAACCACCAAGTCGTACTCGATCAAGGCAAAGGTAAGCGCCACGATCGTAGGAACGACAAACCAAGGTGGTGTCCTTTTCATAAAAGGAAGGACATGACCTCCAGAATCGCCGAGTTTTCCAAAGAAAGCTCGAGGACTACTACAACTAAAAGCACCACTCCTACTCGGCGGGTAGGGACATACAAGTGGCCAAAAGTCGTCGGATGATGAGGAGATGCCGCTCCAAGATCCGCAACATACCGTTGAGCACATCTACGAGGATCATCTAAGATATCGACTCCAAACGACAACTTAAAGTCTGCGACGAGAGGTAAATTCTATACATACTCCTCTCGTCAATAAATTATCAAGTGGTGGAAGTTACCATCTCTTTTGAGAAGGATGACCGCCCAATCACTACGAGTCGATCAGTCGATATCCGATTGTGGTCGAACCCACCATCAACAATCGTCGGGTCAATCGAGTGTTGGTTGATGGTGGCGTTCTTTGAACATATTATTTACTAAAGCCCTGGACGAGATGCAAGTACCCAGGACAAAGGTAAGGCCGGTACGATATTCCTTTCATGGAATCGTACCGGGGTCTTGGAACTTCCTAGTATCGAGTCGTTTTCTACTCTTTCGATCAGTGCTTGACAACCGTAACAAAAGCTATAAGTTAAATAAACCTCTCTTTGTTTTCGAAACCCATTTTTAAACACTATTTATTTAGATTGTCTAAACAATCTAAGCAAATAGTCGGGGGCTAGGATAAAGTTATTAATTTGACTTCAATTCTTAGTCTTTCATTCGTTTATTATCTTTTGAGTTACTAACTACTCGACAAGATGATTTTCAGGAAATAAAGCGGATCATATATTACTCATCAACAAAAATTGTCTCGCTTTACAAGGTAGTTACAAGATTACTCAAGGGGAGAGCCAAATTGCATTTCCTCCGCCACCTTTTTGCCAATCGATCGCATTTCTCAATCGACGACTTGCCTCGATTCAGATACCGAAGTCGCTTCGATTGGTTTAACATTAAGGCGGGGTCTTGAGCTTTAAGTTTCGCCAAAGCGTAACTTCATCGCGTACTTGATTGCCTCCCTTATTGATTCAAATTGATTAGTCTTCGAGTGGTCACCATTTCTTGCAATTTTCCGACTTGTTCCCCAATGGTACTTGTGTGAGCAAATATGGTATCTTCTCGAGGAGTTTTCCCTCGAATGTAGCTCACTAAGCACATTGTTCAGAGAGTGATGTTGCCTTGAAGACTAGTCTTCATCGACTCCATCTCCCGTGGGTACAAGTCGAAGCCTCAAGCTTCTTGTTTTCACCACTTGTTCAAAAAGAACAATATCGGTCAAACAAAAATATACTTCTAGAGGAAGATAACACAAAGATAATTATAGGTAAAAGCTTTTCTTACCTACTAATTGAGAATCCAATTTCTTGACCTCTTCTCGATGGGAAGCAATAGTTTCAAAGATGCTTCGCTCCCATGCTCGATGTCCTCTCAGATTCATCTTAGCAATGCGACGGACTCATTGCGATTAAGGTCTTTGCTTGAATTTCACCTCGAGGCTTCTCATTGGGCAAGACAATTTCAACAAGAAATTGGTATTAGAAAAGGAAAATACTCAAAAGAATAACAGTAAAGATTTACTTACTCATTAATCGAGTTCTAAAACTCTCGAGTTCTTGATCCTTATTCGTGAATACGGAAAACTCCCCAATGACCAAAGCTTTTCTTGAACTTGATGCGAGCTTCGCATCTCTTTTTCTTTATCCGATAAGAAAGGAGAGTCGGCAAATGTTAAAGATCAAAAGCAATTTTAAATTCGAACTTCTCGCTTATTTTTTCCTACAATCTCTTAGATGCGAGACAGGTCTCTCAAGTCTATCCGAGAGACTAATACTTCGCCTTAGCCTCCTCGACTCTTCTTTTCATAGTCGAGTGAGTCACTAAGGTCTTCGATCACCGTTTAACCTACAAAGAATGTGAACGAAGATAAACATCACCAAATGGTTGTAAGTACTTCTACAACTACCGACCTAGTCGTAAGTTTTTCTCGACTACGATATGGTTGTAAGTCTTTCTCGACCACTACTCGTTGTAAGTAGTCGTAAGCTTTTTACGACTAGTACTTTGTCATGAGTTTCTTCCATGACTATTCTCGTAAAACATTTTACTTAATATTTAAGTCAAAAACAACTATGAATGATAAGTGACTTACCACCTCTCTCGCTCTGCTGCAGAGTAGTTCCTTCTCCTGTCTTAGTTCTAAAGTTGTCGATGATACTCACCGACAACAAAGAATTTGCTCTAGAGCTTTACGCAAAAAGAAAAAACAAGGAGAAGAGAAGGAAAGTCACATATATAAGTATTTTGAAGATACTTACATTCATAGTCGTCCTAGCAAACATTGAATATACAAGGTCTGGGTTCTGCAGCTTATCTATCCTCGCGACTTTGTCCCACCACACCTTCTCGAGGCGCTCGTTATCAAAAGTATTCTCCGTATTGGGAATATCCTTGGGATGGGGGACTCGGTCACGAGATCTGTAAGTGAGAGGACCCTCGACGAGGCAGCCCAAAGAAGTCACCACGTGTTGAAATTTTCTCCTTCCGTTCTATGATTTCTCTTTGGGTAGGGGAAGGAATGCCTCCTCGATTTCCTTCCCAGAGTCATGCGGTGGTCACCACCTTGACCAGAGGCTTCCACAGCTGCCTCTGTTGTTTCTACGACTTCAGTAGTCGTAGCGGCCACCTCAACAGTAACAGCCGCTACCTCAAGAGTCGTAGTTACGACTTCAGCAGATGTGGGAGTCACTCTGGGAGTCTCGACTTCATCGGCCACCTGGGCCAAGGGTGATGCTTCGACCACCTCCATTGCTACCTCTCCAATAGCTGAAGGGATAGCAATGGACTTCTCAGCAGGAGCATTCCCGGGGGCTGAAGGAGTCGGACTGAAATAAAGAAAAGCAAATCAGGTTGTGAAAAAGAAAAAGGTAAATGTCGTTCTTACACTTCAGTACATTTCACATACCTCTGCACCCTGGTCTTAACCAGGAATTTTGGAGCAATCCTCCCAACGGAGGACCTCTTCTTCTCCACGACCACGCCCGTCGAGGTTCAACAATTGGCTCAGCTACGACCACGTCTGGTCGTAGAGTTTGAACAGGAACCAGAGCTCTGGTTTCCTGATCTTCTGGATGGACGGGATCGGTCTCGACCATTCCGCGATAAAGATCTCCTCGGCGAGTGTGTGTGCTGATGCCGCATCGTCCTTCATAAAAGACATAAAATCCTTCCAGTTCTCCCTTTCCAGTTGCTTAATAAAACTAGGAGTGGCACCAACTGCGAAAGATTCCATGTCATAATAGAAGGGTACCTTAGCCTTGCGAGGTTTGCGCTTAAGAGGTTCAACCGCTTCAACCTCCTCGGCTTCAACTACCATGGCCTCGGCTTCAGATACAACTACAATGCCGCAGTGTCTGTAGAGGGTCCGGTCGAAAGACCAGAGCTCGAGCTTGCTCCCCCTTGTCGGCAGATTTTACAAGTCGACGCTCTTCGAGGAGGAGCGAGCCTTTGTCTTTCGACAACCCAATACCAATAGTCATCGAACGACTTCTTCGTCAGTTCCGGCGATTTTCCTTGCCTACTTTACGAAAGCAAGACGTAAAAGAAGAATCACTAATTAATCGTAAGTTTTCACGACTAGTACCAAGTCGTAAGTTTTTCTACGACTCTTCTTGATTGTAAGATATTCTACGATCACCATTAGTCGTAAGTATCTTCTACGACTATAAAGTCCTAAAGAAAGAATCGATTGATTACCTTTAGGCGCCTATCCTTTCATCTCGGACAAAGCCGCAATGACTTGAGGAACCGCCCTCGAGTGGCGGGGACTTCTCAGATGAGTCGACTGAGTCAACCTCACTGTGAAAGATCCGTAAACAGATAAAAATATTAGACAAAGTTGAGAAAGACCAAACGGAGAGCTAAGTCGACAATTGCTTACCCTCCTCGTAGTCTCGGTGGGGTCTCCTCTCCCGAGTACCTCCACATAGGAGATGCTCGCTTCTTGAAGGACTAATTCGGCGTGTGATGAAATCCTTCACCACATGCCATCCGTCCACCCTTCTTCCTTCAAGTCCTTAATGGCTTGAATATAAGTCCTTCTACGACCACTACATAGTCGTAAGTCCTTCTACGACTGCTACCTGGTCGTAAGTCCTTCTACGACTAGGTAAACTACGACCACCTTATAATCAAACCTACAGCGAGTGGGTCCAATTGATTAAGGAATCCGAACGAGTCGCACGCACTATTATTCCGCTTATTAATGGTGTAAAATACCCCATTATCTCCGGAAAATAATTGCGAGACGGCGTGAAGAAGCCGAGGCGCCGGTAATTACCGCCATCATGCGCTTCACATCGGATTAATTAGGCGCATCTCCCGCAGGACAAAACGGCTACTTCTTCACGACTATATAAAGGCATCAATCAGAGGAATAAAAAAGGAGGCGAACGACAGCGAACAAGAGCTAGTCAAGTAGAAACACAAGTGCTATTCTCTGTAATAGTCTTAGTCTTTTACTTGATCATCAAGAATACCATACACACAGGATTAGGGTTATTATTCTCTCGAGAAGGCCTCGAACTCGCTCTAAACATCCCGTGTCAATCCACTCTGCGTGATCTCATTTCTAAGAGACCCCCCGAATCAAACAATCTTTACGTAAGATCGGTTCTAATACACCGACAGACATCAATCAGAGGGTGAAAGGGAGGCGAAACAGAGCAAGTCAAGGAGAAACACAAGTGCACTAGTGTGTCAAGTTTTAGGTTAGTAGTCTTAGTTTTAGTTGATTTACTAAGACTAAAACAAATTTTAACAATTTTAGTTTGCCTTTGTTAATCTATTCACCACGGACCTAAAGCCTATATAAACACCCGTGTCAATCCACTCAAATGACACATCTCTAGGAATGCCACTAAACTACCCTTCCAAACTAATCATCATTGACACACTATAAAATTACATCAAGAAATCAACAATAATCATATCCAAGGATCACAAACGAACATGTATAAATATGGATCAAACGATAATCAATAAGCAAGGGGAATAAAACCAGGCAAATAATCCAAAGCAGCATCAACCAATGAATCCAAATTAATAAAGCAACTAGTCTAGTCCAAATGATATCCTAAACATTATTCAATAACTAACATGTCCAAGTGTAAACCAATATTGAATGAAAAGATTATCATGGCGATTGATCATGTGATGTCCATGTGCTCTACTCGCTCTCAATTACGGCATCCTCGAAGATCACCTAAAAACAACAATAGAGCAAGGGTGAGTCCACGACTCAGCAAACACATCGATATACAACGATAATAATAAATCAACAGCAATCAATAACTTCATTATCATCACAGGCACTTTCATTAATATTCTCAGTCATTAATCTCATTTATGAATGCAACTCTATTCTACATGTCCACATGCACTTCTTTCGCGTATACCGGTATAGCGTGAGTGAATGCTCGCGACAACATTCACTCTCAAGCCCGTTCCTCCTTAAGGATCGGGGACCTCCTCCACTCCCGTGGAGTTGTGATCAATCAAGATCACCTTCTCTTATGCAAAGATGCTTATGAATGCCAACATGCAAACTCCATCATAAACATCATATCAAACTTTTCATCATGTTAATCAACAACGATATAATCATACCAATTCATTGCTTGCAATTAAATAGAATAAAAGCACAACAATAATGGTAATAGAAGATAAAGAAAACAGTGATCGATCATTGATCGCTGTCTACCATGCACTTGCCTTTACTAGCGGACCTTGCGATTTGGCTAGAAGACGGCAACAAACACGACGCCTCTCCTACATTAAATACACCAACTTCAATACAAATTACAGCAACAAGAATAGCAATCAATATGCTTCGCTCATACACGTCCCCAAATATACCACGTTACGCCGGTATCGAAAAGCTACCCATTGCTGTCCGGTTACTAAAAAGAGCGTAACTTTTGACTCGAAAGTCCGATCACCACAAACCACCCCATTCTGGATTCTTTATAAAATTATCCACATTTTCTTAGATTACGAAGGCTTCTAATTACATCATCTAACCCTCCGTATTTAACCCAGAAAGCCGATCTGTCCGCTTCGGAACAGCAGCCTTCCTAATTTCATAACTTTTGTTTTACTCAACCAAAATGCGCGTTCTCAGATCCTATAGAACCATTGGACAATTATCTACAACTTTCATGTAGATCAAAAACTCTAATTAAGCTATTTACTATTTTTACTCTACAGTCTACCAAAACAGCGCCGAAAGACGACAACCGTAAGGGCAGCAGTCTTCCGAAAATCATAACTCGAAATCTACTTGTCCGTTTGACATGATTCAATATGCTATAGAAAGATATCGAAATTATCTACATTTAACTAGTAGATGATGTTTCCAAAATTTGCCATTAAGATACCCGAATAAATTGTTTAACAACAGCGGCTAACGGATCTATTAATCGACCTCTCTAATTAACCTCAATTATAATCTCTAATTAACATAGCAAAACAGAGAGAACATGTATCAAACCTCCACACGCGGAGAAACCCTCGCTCGGCTCGGTGCGACTTCGGTGCGAGGAAAACGGCGGCGACAACAATCTTCGGTTTGACGGCACGCAACGCAACGCAACTTCGGTAGCGGCGGCTGCAGCGCCGACATGGATGCGATGGTTCGGCCCAGCAGCGCGGCGCGCAGGTGCGACTACGAGCCGAGTTCCTCGATGCATCTGACGCCGATGGTGATGTTGCTATTTTCCACGTATACTAAATTCTTTAATTACGCGCAAACCCTAAATTCCTTAACTAATTAATTTAATTACTCTCAGGCCCTTAAGGCGATCATTCTCAATCATTCTCCAGGAAACGATCCCATCAATGGAGTTGAGGAGAGATCCTTATCCCCCACAACGATACGTCCAACAGAGGAGCCAATTCCCTCAAAAGACAAGGGTCAATCTGACCAGAACCGCACCCAGGAGGACTCACGACACGACGAGAGTTTTTCCTCAAAGTGTCCAAGTCCCCCTCAGGCGGTCCGACCTGGTGAGACAAGTTCTGAAAGCCACCATTCCAGGACTCCACCAACATCTGGTGATCCTCTCTCTCAAGGTAACTCCAGAGAGGATGGGATCAAACATGCTTTTCCTGCAAATTCGACCGTCTCTCCGCAGATCTCATTTGCGGACAGAGACAGTTATAACCCAGAATTCCCCTACCTGGAGGGGATTGCTCCAAGTCGCCAGATGGTGTCTCTCGAGCACTCCTCAAGCGGGGAGGCCTCGAGCGCAAGTGAGAATCATCAACGAGAGGTCTTCGTCCTTCCCACAAATCAGGGTCAGCCTCATGGAGGCCGAGATAGGAACACTCCCCGAAGGTCACGCACTGCGCCCCCTCGTGGTAATGGCAAGGGCACCACCGGTGACGAACATGACCAATACTCTGATGAGCGCGAGGGAAATCCTCGACATTCTTGCACTCCACTGAGAAGGCCTCAAAGATCTGATGAGGAGAATTTTGAGGCCATCCGACGGAAGAAGATTGCCGCCGTAAGAATCTGTAGGGCGCATTCAACATCAGTCGAAGGAGGTACAAGAACTCCAGGCATCAACGACTTGCTCGAAAATCCCAATCAAGAGCTTGCTCGAACGCCAGGATACGATCTCTTTGCCGAAGAGATTGCGCAAAGGCTTCGAACTGTGATGACAAGACTGGAAGTACCTCGTCGACATCATTCAGGTAGTCGTAGCAATACGACTTCCTCAGCTACCAGTCAATCAAATATTTCACTACGAAGAAATCGACACGGCTATAAGTCGCATCGATCCCCTACTCGGAGAAATACATTTCGATTGGCTGATGATCAAGAAGCTCCTCGGAGAGGTAATCATTCACCACTTCGACAAGGAAATCCACAACGGATAGAGTATGAGGAGTATTCCCTCGTGAAGTGAGACCTACTACGGGACAGTCGACCTATTCTTTGGTATCGTCGTATACGATCACCTGGTGACATTAACCCTTCTTTCCTGCAAAGAAGGCGCCAAGAAGTCATTACCGGATGCCGGGCATTTTCGCCTAACCTTCGAGCAGTTCGCTGGCCACCTCATTTTCGACCAGTGAACATGGAGAAGTTTGATGGATCTCAAAATCTCATCAAATTTCTTCAAATCTACACAATTTGTCAGAAGCGGCGGGAGGAGGAGAGCACGTAATGGCTAATTACCTTCCGACTGTGCTTGAAGGATCTGCTTGATCGTGGTTATTAAACCAACCACTCGAGTCGATCTACTCTTGGCAACACCTCTGCGATCTTCTACAGGCGAATTTCCAAGGCACATACAACCGCCCTGGAAAGGAAAACGACTTGCACCGGATCAAACAGAACAACAACGAGACTTTGCGTCAATTCATCAAACGCTTTAGTCAGGTTCGTAACTCAATTCCGGAAATTTCTGACTCATCTGTGATCAGGGCTTTTAAGCAAGGAGTCCGTAGTAGAAGGATAACAGAGGATATTGCTTTGAATCCTCCCAACATCATTCTTTGAGCTCTTGAGATGGCCGATCGATATGCGACTGCTTCTGAGGCGGTCGAGTGGAACAACACTATTGATCGAGAAACGCACACTCCTCGAGAGCTAGGTGAAGTTGGTAAAGACAAGAAAGCAAAGAAGTCCAAGAAGAAAATAAAGAGTCAAAAACCACAAACCAGTGGTTTCAAGGAGGTCTTGGCCGTGAAAGATAAAGAGCCACGAGCCACCAAGTCGTATCCTGATCAAGGCAAAGGTAAGCGCCCTGATCGTAGAAACGACAAACAAAGGTGGTGTCCTTTTCATAAAAAGGAAGGACACGACCTCCGCAACTGCCGAGTTTTCCAAAGAAAGCTCGAAGACTACTACAACGGCAAAGAGCCACTCCCCACTCTCGAGCAGGTAGGGAATACGAGTGGCCAAAAGTCGTCAGATGACGAAGAGATGCTGTTCCAAGATCCGCAACATACCGTAAAGCACATCTACGGAGGATCATCGACATACGAGTCGAAACGACAACTCAAAGCTGCCGGACGAGAGGTAAACTCTATAAATGCTCCTCTTGTCAATAATTTACCGAAGTGGTCAGAAGTTACTCTTTCTTTTGAGAAGGATGACTGCCCAACCACTTTGAATCGATCAGGTAGATACCCGATTGTGGTCGAACCCACCATCAACAACTGTCGGGTCAATCGAGTGTTGGTTGATGGTGGCGCCTTGAACATAATGTTTACCAGCATACGACGAAATGCAAGTACCCAGGACAAAGGTAAGACCGGTACGATACTCTTTTCATGGTATTGTACCGGGGTCTTTGGCCAAACCCATTGGCCAAGTTTCTCTTCCTTTAATATTTGGTTCACCAAGTAATTTCAGGACAGAGAAAATCTCCTTTGATGTGGTCGATTTCGATACGGCATATAACGCCATACTCGGACGACCAGCTTTGGCAAAATTCTTAATGGCTACTCATTATGGATATCAATATTTTAAGATGCCAGGTCCCAAAGGAGTGATCACAATTCATTGTGACAAAAAGATGGCGTATAACTGCGACCGTCGATCCCTCGAGATGGTTGGTCAAATACCAACTCGAGATGAAAGTCAGCCTTAGACTAGCAAGTCGAAGCCTAAAGCTGCACCAAAGCCGAACGACCAAGTCAAAGAGGTTCCTCTGGACGCAGAGAAACCCTCGAAGATTGTTCGCATCGGGGAAACTTCCGACCCCAAATAGGAAGACGCCCTCATCGCCTTCCTCCGAGCTAACGCAGATGTCTTCGCGTGGCAAGCATCCGACATGCCCGGAGTCCCCAGGGAGGTGATCGAGCACATGCTAGCTTTACGGCCTGATAAAGTACCCGTAAAATAAAAATTACGGAGATTTGCCCCTGATCGACGAGATGCTATTAAATCAGAATTGGATAAGCTACTTAAAGCAGGCTTTATAAGAGAAGTCAACCACCCGAGTGGTTGGCTAACCTGTAATGGTCAAAAAGTCAAGCGGCAAATGGCGTATGTGCGTAGACTTTCTTGATCTTAATAAAGCTTGTCCAAAAGATGATTTCCTTTACCTCGTGTCGATCGGTTGGTTGATTCTCTGCGCAGTTGTGAGATATTAAGTTTTTAGATGCATATTCGGATACCACGGATCAATATGTGTCTAAGCGATGAAGAAAAGACCGCATTCATTACTCCATTTGGTACCTTTTGCTATGTCAAAATGCTATTTGGTCTAAAGAATGCGGTGCTTCTTTTCAACGCCTAATGCAATCGACTTTTCATCTCAATTAGGCCGAATCGGAAGCCTATGTTAATGATCTAGTCGTAAAAGCATTAAGAGACTTAATCATATCAGCGACCTACAAGAAACATTCGACAACCTCGAAAGCACCGCTTAAAACTTAATCTCGAGAAGTGTGTGTTTGGAATTTCTTGGAAAATTGCTCGGATTCCTTGTATCCGAGCGAGGAATCAAGCAAATCTGAAAAAATAAAGGTCATCCTCGGATCGTCCTCCAACCACAAAAAGGAAGTCGAAACTCCTTTGGATGCATGGCGGCTTTAAGTCGTTTCATCGCACGACTAGGAGAAAAGGACTACCTTTCTTTAAACTTCTCGGGAGACATGAAGGTTTTGAGTGGTCGAACAAGGCAAACGCGCCTTTGAGGATGTCAAGAGGTACCTTTCGTGTGCTCTGCTACGGTTTCTCCAAAGCGGAAGAGACGCTCTTAATTTACCTAGCCGCCACGCCACGAGCGGCAAGCGCGATCTTGGTCGTAGAGCGTGAAAACGCACAACGACCGGTTTACTCGCCGGCCGAGTTTTACACGCCCTAAGGAGCGTTACCCTCGGTCCAAAACTTCTATATGCCCTCCTCATGTCTTGAGAAGCTGCGGCATTATTTTGAGCGCACAAAATAGTTTGTCTTGTCGAGTTTCCTTTGGGAGCAATCCTCCATAATAAGGAAGCAATGGGGCGCATGGCAAAATGGTCGGTCGAACTTGGGAGTTCGACCTCCATTCGTGTCGACGGCCATAAAATCGGATCTTGGCGGACTTTGTCGCGAATGGACAAATCTGAACTCATTCAGATCCCGATCGATTCCCACGACCAGTGGATGATGTACTTTGACGGTCACTTACTTTAAGTGGCTCGAAATCGGGTGGTCTGGTATCTCCTACCGGAGAAACCTTAAAGTATGCCATACAATTAAACTTTCGGGCCACTAACAGCGTGGCGATCTGAAGGTTTGCTAGGCGGCATACGAGATGCGAAAGCACTCTCGATTCGTCGACTACTCGTGAGAGGAGACTCTCAACTAGTCGTGAATCAAGTCGGAAAGAGTACCAAAGCTCTAACTCGACAATGTCACAGTACTTATCGAAGTACGAAAGCTAGAAAAGCATTTTTAGGTTTGAGGTACAATTCATCCTCGAAAGGATAATTTCCTCGCGAGACCAACTTACTCGAATGGCTTCTTCCGATCTACGATGCCAAAAGGAGTTTTCTTGGAGCAACTCCAAAAGCCGTCTCGGTCGAAGAACCGAGACACCTCCTATTGAGATGGCCTCATTAGACTACGAGGATACGGATGACTCCCATCTACGGTATCTTCACAAGGGTTCCGTGCAGAAGATGATCTTGAGATGGATCGTTTATCCCAAAAGCCAAAATGTATACTTTGGTGAAGGAGTCCTCTACAAGCGAGGAACCCAAGGGATACTCATGCGATGCATTCCGCAAAATGAAGAAATAAAACTCCTTCATGATATACAAGTGGCATCATGTGGGACGCATGCTTCCTCTGAGAATCTTGGTCGGTAAGGCCTTTCGACAAGGTTTTTATTGGCCTCTGACTCATGCACGATGCTAAAGAGGTGGTTAAAAGTGTGTCCAATGCGGTTTCATGGTAGCGGATACACCAACCAGCTCAAGCGTTACATGATAATACCTCTTTCTTGGCCTTTTGCGACTGGGTCTCGATATCCTAGGACCGTTTCCCAAAGCTCCGGGAGGTTTGAATTCCTTTTGTGGCCATTGACACGTTCACAAAATGGATCGAAGCCGAACTCATGAATCGATAACAACGAAGACAAAAGGTTCATGATGAGATGCGTAATTAGCCGATTTGGAGTTAAGTCGGATAATTACGCACAATGGTAAACAATTTGCAAGTGCAAAATTTCAGAATTTTGCGGCGAGTTGGGTACCAAGTTATGTTATGCTTCATTGCACATCCCCAAAGCAGCGGGCGATCGAGCGTGCAAGCGGCCAAATAATGCGAGGATTAAAACCGAGTCTTGACCCGACTTGTTAGCGCTCGGGGCTTGGGTACAAGAATTACCTTCCGTATTATAGGCGGTTAAATGCGACCACCAATCGGCGGCGGGAGAAACACCATTCTTTTTAGTGTTCGGAGTCGAAGCCATGCTTCCTCTGGAGCTAAAATTGCGGTCGACACGAGTTGAAACCTTCAACAACTCCGACCAGGAACAACTTCGAGCAGATGACATTAACCTACTCGAAGAAAGGAGAAACATGACCCTAATCCGTTCTGCAGTCTACCAACAAGCCCTACGCAGATACTACGATCGTAAGGTCCAGCCTCGCAGCCTTGCTGTAGGTGACTTGGTATTGAGGCTCTGCCAATCCAAGTCTAATCGGAATAAACTCTCTCCCAAGTGGGAAGGTCCTTACACAGTGGTCGAAGTAACTCGGCCAGGGTCGGTACGACTAGCAATGGAAGATGGGCAGGTTCTCTCAAATTCTTGGAACATCGACCAGTTACACAAATTCTATGTGTGACCAACCTCTCAGGCAATAAAGGTCCAGGTTCCTTCTACCTCTTTTGTCTTATTTTTGAGTAGTGCTTTTATAATCTTTCGACTTTGATCCAAAAACACCCAGTTTTCCCTACACTGGCCGAAAGGCAAGTAACATCATCTAGTCGAAGTCTCTCCTCTCTGCATGTGGTCCTGCCCACTAGAAGGAAATTCCTAGCATCGACTTGTTACTCACTTTTGTCGCCAATACAGAGAGCTCGGGTTATATCTAGTCGAAATATTCTTAAAGCCAACTCTTCCCATCTTAGTTTATTTTTTCAGTAATTTTGAAAAATATTCTAAGTAGAGTGCACTTTCTTATATTTATTCGACCACCTTTGGTGTACTCGATTCCTTTTAACTGGTCCAAGGAAGAGACATACCTAGTCGAAGTCTTTCCTCTCTGCACGTGGTCCTGCCCACTAGAAGGAACTTCCTAGCGTCGCTCAGTCTCCCACTTTTGCTACTGGAAAAGACTTATCGAGTCCACCAAAAAAGGGCGAACGAATTATTAAAGTCCTCTTAGACGTTTGCTTAACTCAAGTTGCTGTTTTTGGTTTGATTAAACCAGTCGGAGATGGTAACATCACCTAGTCGAAGCCTTTCCTCTCTGCACATGGTCCTGCCCACTAGAAGGAACTTCCTAGTGTCGAGTCGTTTCTACTCTTTCGACCAGTGCTTGACAACCAGAACAAAAACTATAAGTTAAATAAACCTCTCTTTGTTTTCAGAAACCCCATTTCACACACTATTTACTTAGATTGTCCAAACAAACTAAGCAAATAGTCGGGGGCTAGGATAAAGTTATTAATTTAACTTCAATTCTTAGTCTTTCATTCGTTTATTATCTTTTGAGTTACTAATTACTCGACAAGATGATTTGCAGGAAACAAGATGGCCTAGGATAAAGTTATTAATTTGTTGGACCGAAAAGGCGACTAGAGGGGGGGTGAATAGGAGCACACTCACTTTTTCCCAAATAATGAATTCAATACAATTTCACTCCAATAGCTATGATGAAGCTATGAAGATCAATATACCAGTACAGCGGAAGACTAGTATTGAATCCAATTAAATCCCCTAAGCAAAAACACAAAATCAACTAAGATTGCAAAGACTCACGGCCGACGGCGGTCGGACCTCTGTACCCAATCGGTCGGACCGATTGCGAAGCGATCGACCGGCGTTGTCTTTGGCGGTCGGACCGCTCAAAATCGATCGGACCGTGATGACGGCGGTCCGATCGGCCGTGATCTGAACCGATCTGAAACGATAAATCGGCCGATGACGAAGTTGCAATTAGGTGTAACTTTTGATTCTCAACTCCAATCTTTATGAAACTTTGCACACACCTTCTCTATGCTATTGAGGACCTATTCCAATCGAATATTATGATAATTCTTGGAGCGATCTTGAACAATTGTCAATTGATTAACGAAGGTCTAAAACCGGGCAAGAACGAAAACTTGATCCTAAAGCTTGTTCGTGAGAGATTGATGATCAAGATGATGCTAGATAGATTCACACATATCACAGCAAGCTAATTCACGTGAAAGAATCAATCACAAACTCGCGGATCAAAGAAAGCCCTAAAAACACGAAATTGAAAGCAAGAACGAAGGAGACTTATCTCAAGCAAACCTTGCATAGATTGATTTCGTGATTGATCTTGGATTACATCCACACCATCATGGATCAGTGGACAATCAAAGATCACGAAATTCACCACAAACCATCAAGAGCCCTAGCCTCCACCTCAACTCCCCTAAAGACAATTAGGGTTTTGAAACATAAAAGGCGAGAGAGAAAAGAGCCGGTGGTGCGACCACCACCTCCCCTATTTATAGTGGAGGCCTAGACTCCTAGGGTTTGACTCCATTGGGCTCCCGTTAAGGCCCACTAACAAACGGGTCACACACGCACGCTTCGCAAAGCGCCGTCTTTAACCTTTTGACCTAAACCGCTTCACCATGCACCATGGATTTGCCAATAGGTCACCCTTGTCCATCTTGTGTCACGCTTGAGTCGTTGACCTCACCCGGCATCGTCGATCGTTCTGGACCTCAACTCTTCAAGTCTAGTCCCGATTCTCCTCGCCGTTGACCGTCGTTGACCACCAAGCAACCTGCACAACCACAGACAAGCAAACACGAATTCGGGAACAAGTTCTTCACAACTTGACCCATGTTAGTCAAAACATGCATCATGCAAATCATATACCATGAAACCAATGACTTTGACCTAACAAATCAACATCGCCACGAAGTTGGCCGATGATCAAGTGGATACCGGTCCGACCGCTCCAGGTGAGCCGGTCGGACCGCCCCTCTGGCCGGTCGGACCGCTCCTTGTGAGCCGGTCGGACCGCCACCAGGGACTTAGCTGAATTTCATACCCTCAAAAACCGAAACCTTCTGGAAACTTAAATCCAATAGAACTTTTTACTGGAGACTCCAAAAATCATGAGACCAAGTGCATTGGGATCCCCTCACTTGCCTACAACACCTATTTTTGGCCCAGCTCGTTTTGACCACTTTGGTCACCGCCGGTCCGACCGCCCCACATGGCCGGTCCGACCGATTTGGGACCGGTCGGACCGCCGTGCAAGGACCGGTCGGACCGCCCCTGTCCAGTAAGCCTGTAGCTTTGTCGAAAACACGTGAAACGACAAACCGTAAACGCCATTGCCAATTGTCACATCATCCTAAGATCTGGAACATATCCCCATGAAATCCACATAATTTAACTTGAGTCCTTTGGTTTTTCATTCGTTAGTTATCTTTCGAGTTGCTAACCGCTCGACAAGATGATTTGCAGGAAACAAAATGGATCATATATTACTCGTCAACAGAGACTGTCTGCCTTACAAAGTAGTTACAAGATTACTCTGAAGGGGGAGTGTCTAGCTGCATTTCCTCCGCCACCTTTTTGCCAACTGACTGCATTTCCTCAATCAGACGACTTGCCTCTGATTCAGGACAGTCGAAGTCGGCTTCGATTGGTTGCACATTAAGGTGGGAGTCTTGAGCTTTACGTTTCGCCAAAGCGTAACTTACTGCAGCTTCGACTGCCTCCCTTATTGATTCAGCTTGATTAGCCTTCAGAGTGGTCACCATTTCTTGCAAGTTTCCGACTTGTTCCCCAATGGTACTTATGTGAGCGGCTACAGTATCTTCTCGAGGAGTTTTTCCCTCAAAATGTAGCTCACCAAGTACATTGTTCAGGAGTGTGATGTTGCCTTGAAGACTAGTCTTCATCGACTCCATCTCCTGTTGGGTACAAGTCGAAGCCTCGCGAAGTTTCTTGTTTTCGACCACTTGTTCTGAAAAGAATAAAACCAGTCAAACAAAAATAAACTTCTAGAGGAAGATAACACAAAGATAATTGTAGGTAAAGACATTTCTTACCTACTAGTTGAGAATCCAATTTCTTGACCTCTTCTTCATGGGAAGCAATGGTTTCAGCATGCTTTTTCTCCCATGCTCTGATGTCCTCTGCATTCATCTTAGCAATGCGGACGGACTCATTGTAGATCAAGGTCTTCTCTTGGATTTCAGCCTCAAGGCTTCTCAACTCAGCAGCAATTTCTGAACAAGAAATTAGCATTAGAAAAGGGAAAGCCGCAATGATTTGAGGAACCGCCACTCGGAGTGGCGGAGACTTCTCACAGATGAGTTTGACCCTAGAGTCAATCTCTGCCCGTGAAAGATCTGTGTAAACAGATAAGAATATTAGACAATGTTGAGAAGGACCAAACCGAGAGCTAAGTCGACAGTTACTTACCCTCGTCGTAGTCTCTGGTTGGGTCTCCTCTCCCCGAGTATCTCCACATAGGAGATGCTGGTTTCTTCAGAGGACTAATTCGGCGTGTGATGAAATCTTTCACCACATGCCATCCGGTCAGCCCTTCTTCTTTCAAGTCTTTGATGGTTTGAATATAAGGGCAATCCTACCGATATCTTCAGAGTTGAATCCATGAAGATTTCTTTTGGCAACCTTCCCATAAAGAAAGATGTCTTGAGGTGACTTTCGGTAAAACCACCTCTTCCTCCACCCGCCATGAAGACCGGGTAAAACTCTGAATATACTCCTTCGACTTTGAGTCGTGGAGCTTGAGCCATGACTTCCAGCGATTCGGTTTGACGAGCCATCCCATAATAATATTGGAATAGCTCGAGGTCATTGGAATCCCAGTGCGCCTCGCACAGTACACGAAGACACTCAACATGGTAATGGAATTAGGATCTAAGTTCACTAATTCCACCCCAAAGTGCTCAGTACCTCGTAAGAAAGGGGTGGCGGTAGTCGGAGGCGCACTCTGTCGCTTGGAAGGCGGGATTTGCCCATTTTCCCAGACGGCCAGTCTTGCCTAATAGCGAATCCACTTCACGAGCCTTCTCGGAATCTTCCGGCGTCGACCAAGATTTTGATCTTGGCGCATCCATCTCCGATTCCTCCCATTCGAAACTCTCTTGGCCATTTCGCCGAAACAAGAAGTTTTTTGATTGGGTTGGCGGCGGAGAAGATGAAACCTAGTCGAAGACGGAGAAAGCGAGAACTCGAAGAACAGCGGAGCGATTTGAGGAAAAAGTAAAAAACCCAGTCTAACTCCTGGTGAGTTTTTATAACCGCACGATTGCCACCGCTTCGGAAACCGTCTCGTCTATAGGTCTATGGGAGTTGGTTGCACCGCTTCGGGAACCGCCTCATCGGACAGGTCTGTGAGAGTCGTTTGCAATTCCCCAGACGGTCTGTTCGAGAAAATTAAGTTCGTTTTGTCACCTCCAAGCGAAATCACTTTCTTGACCAAGTCTTTCTGGTCGAAGGAAGTATCAATCGGAAGGGTTTTCTTTCTCCGATCATCCTACTACTACCACTTCACAGTCGTAGGGGTTTTTATAACTTTTTGATAGTTGTAAACAACCTTCTTGACCAAGCAAATTCCTAGTCAAAGTAGCACTCAAATGTCGAAGAGTTTTTTTCCTTCGACCATTATTCTACGACATTTTCATAGTCGTAAGTCGATTTGCAAATCCTTCACCAAGTAAGTTACTTTCATTTGAAGCTGGGGGGCTAGATGACGAGGATCTAATAATCCTCATTTTATCTTTTATCTATAATTCTTATTATGGGTAAATATGATGTCACATAGTCCCCGTAGTACCCCTATATTTATAAAGGGAGACCTACCAAGTGATTGTAAGATCTTCTACAATCACCCCATAGTCGTAAGTCTTACTACGACTATATCATGGTTGTAAGTCCTTCTACGACCACTACCGGTCGTAAGTCTTTCTCGACCACTACCTAGTCGTAAGTCCTTCTACGACTATTGCACGTCGAAGTCCTTCTACGACTATTGCACGATCGTAAGCTCTACTACGACTTATACCCGATTGTAAGTCATACTACGACCAAGTAAACCACGACCACCTTATAATCAAACCTACAAGCGAGTGGGTCCAATTGATTAAGGAATCTGAGCGGTCCATACGCACTACTATTCTGCGTAGTAATAGTGCTTAAATACCCCATTACCTCCGAATGATAAGCGCGGACGGCGTGAAGAAGCCAATGCGCCGGTAATTACTGCCATCATGCGCTCATTACTGGCTCAATTAAGGCGTCTCTTCCGCAGGACAAAACGGCTACTTCTTCACGACTATATAAAGACATCAATCAGAGGGTGAAAGGGAGGCGAAACAGAGCAAGTCAAGGAGAAACACAAGTACTGTTATCTGTAATAGTCTTAGTTTCTTGCTTGATCATCGAGAATACAGTCAATACCATACACACACAGGAGTAGGGTTGTTATTCTCCCCGGAGAAGGCCTGAACCTGTATAAACATCCCGTGTCAATCCACTCTGCGTGATCTCATCTCTAGGAGATCCCCCGAATCAAACAATCTTTACGTAAGATCGGTTCTAATACACCGACAACTATATTAATTGAATTGACTCTTTGGATGCTATAGCGAGTAGGCAATGTTAACCACAAAAATATCCAATTATCAAGCAATCAGGGTATCTTCAGTAGTGCTATATCAGTCGTCGGTTAGCCTTTTCATATCAGTAAAATCCTAGATAGAAGAGAGAAGTATGAGAGAGAAGGGAACATGTCTCTTCCTCAAACAAGCATCTCTACACGCGAACAAAGACAAAGCAATCAGTGTATGTGAGAGAGGGAGTGAAGGAGTGAGAATATTATAAAATTGACATAAATGTTAGAGACAACTGACTAGAGATAGCTTATTAAAAATATTATCTCTAAATTTGTTTTTCAATAACATAGAATTGATATAGCAAAATTAAAAACAGCACTACTAGAGGTACCCTAAGCTAATAATAACCCATAACAACAATTCAACCTCGTACATGTGAAAATTGTGTGAAGACAATGTTTACCCATACCTAAATAATGCAACAAACAAGGTTAACTTGGCAAAAACTCGCTATCTTTCCATGCCTCTCAAGCAAACCCAATACCCAAATAACACTAATACACCCCCGTTCCGCACCCACGTCAACGAAGACGACGAGGCACCGGCGGTGAGACGACCCAGAACCTTCTAGAAATTTCCAGAAGCAATGGATCTCTGGGAGAGGGCCCGGGCCTTCGCCGGCGAGGCGGCGAAGCGGTCGCAGGAGCTGTCGATGGAGGCGGCCAAGCGGTCGTCGGTGCTGGTGTCGGAGACGGCGAAGAAGTCCAAGGAGATCTTCTCGGAGACCGCCACCAAATCTCGAGAGATCGCCGCCGAGGCGACAAAGCAGGCCGACCTCCTCGCAGGCCAGATCAAGCACCTCGCCTCGGACCTCCCCGTCCCCTCCATCCCACCCATCCCCGCGATCCCGCCCATCCCCTCGGCTGTTGCGCCGGAGCCCGACACCGCCGAGCTCGAGCGCTACGGCATCACCGACGACCTCCGCGAATTCGTGGAGGGCATGACCATAAGCACCTTCCGCGACTTCCCCTTGCAAGGTTCGGTTTGTTTGGGTTTAGGGAATTCGAGAGGTTGGATTGTCTGATCGCATATTTGGTTGCGCAGATGAGCCGGAGATGTCGGATGTGCCCACGGTATCGAACGTGCGTCAGGATCTGAACGAGTGGCAGGCCAGGCACGCCACACTCGTCCTCTCGTCCGTCAAGGTTTTGTCTCCCTCATTAACCATTTCGTCACTGATTGTTTGATGCATGTCTGTCCGTGGGGGATTGGGGTTCTATGGCACGATTGATAGATTGGTGATGAATCCGCGTATGAACCACCACACTGTATACCTAGGTTTGTTTGGTTTGCATATCTGATTAGATTTAGATGTGTGCATTGAGATCTTAGATTGCTGAGTTCGTAGTTCTGGAAAATCCAGAGTAAATATCATTTTGGGCAGTAAAACATTGTTTTATTATAATAGCTAGCAGGTGGCCCGCTCATTTGCGTGGCTAGATTTGCTTCGAAGTTTGTATAAAAACTTGAGAATATATTTACGTATTTTGTAGCCTATTTAGACTTTTAAGATATTCTAAACATTAGAAATGACAATAGAAACTTGAAAAAAAATTACAATATGAGGAACGTAATTGAAGTATGTGCTTTAATGGAAGAAAATCATTGAGCATAATGAGTTGTTAGAGTTATTAGAAACTAATAGCGTAAATAAAGACACATGTGCATGCATACAAGTTTGAAAAAAAACTAACATGATCTATGCATGATGGAGAGTGGTTATTATATTTACTATGTTATTTATTTACATATGTGCCTTTATTTAATATGAAGCAATACATTGATTATATGTGCGGCAAATTTTCTTATTAGTTTATATACACATACACCAATTCACCATAGGCATACACCGATTTATTATGCGCAACCTACTTTGAACTTATCTTTCCTCACACGCCAGCTGCCCTACCAAACTGTATGGTTTCTATCTCTTCTCGTCGTCATAGCTTTTTTGCTTCAATCGCTAACAGTAAACTCAAATCTTGATCTATCCCTCTCAGCTGCTACCTCTTCCAATGCGATATTTTACTATATAGTTATCTTCTACTTTTTTTTTTCCAATTATTGTTTAGTGCTAATCATTGCGACATCAACATGCATACACATGCAACCGTCGCCAATCCTAGTTAGGGATGCATGCCACGCTCTCTCCGGTGACCCCGAGTATATTCCCTATGACTACGTCATCTGTACTCTAAGCTTTTTGCTCATTCGCCCCGCCCACGTTTCTATGCATTCATGTACATATGCATGCATTATGTTAAACATGTTTGACGTCCTCTTCTTCCGTGTCGGTCACTCCTCTTATTCGACGTTGGTCAACTCAACGTTATGGCTTCCTTACTAACCGCGGCGACCTCCTATCTTCACTAATGTTGGCATGTCTGCTTTAGTCGTTGTCTAACGATACAGAGAATCTTTTCGACATTGCCAGCGATGTGCCCTCACCAGTGATGGTACACTCCTAGTTACCCGATGGTCTCATATCGTTCATAGCTCGTCTTCAATGCAAATCTTCATCTCCTCTCCGCCAGGGCATCCATATTATCGAGCTTCTTTGGTTACTAACTTCTTCAACAACGGTGACGCTCACCACTTGTCATCGCGGCCCTTTGCTCCTTCAATACTGAACTTTCTCTTCAATGGCTCCGACGAGCAACATGACATCGACCTCATCTCCGTCGTCGCCACCTCAGCTCTTCGCTTCCCTATGGGGTCAATGTCTTCTTGCAACACGGATCGATGCCATTGCACTCTTTTGTGGTCTCCCCCGACACCATTTATGCTATCCTCATTATAACTTGTATTTTTAATCAAAATTTTAGTTATTTTTTTATTCCATAGGAAGCAACAATAGAAACACGTGACCTTAAGAGCGAATGTGGTGACTTCTTTTGTGTCTCCTTTGACACCATTCGTGTTATCCTCGTTATAACTTTTATTTTTATTTAACATTTTAGTTATTTGTATTGTAGTTCGTATACAAGTCAAATTGCTAAATTTATTTAATTTATTCTGAATTTTATTTATTTAGGTATTTTACTTTGCATTCGTATGGAGTTCAAATAGCATTTTTTTAAATTCCGAATTTCAATTTTATTCTTGGAATTTGTAACCGAATTCAATTGCTATTTTTTCTTTAATATTTATTCCGAACAACAGTTATTTTGGGATTTTACTTTGCAATTCTTTTCGAAATCAAATTGCTAATTTTATTTTATTCCGAATTTTAGTTATTTTTTGTTGGATTTCGTATACAAATATAATTGCCTATTATTGTTTAGTGTTTATTCCATATTATAATTATTGGAATGCGTATCGAAATCAAATTGCTAATTTCATTTTGTTTTATTCCAAATTTATGGGTTCTTTTGGATTTCATATACATATTTATTTTTTGAATTTTTGTTTATTTTTATTCCGAATTATAGTTATTTATGGATTCTATATTCCCATTTTTTTCTGAATTATAATTATTTAGGGATTTTACTTAGTAATTCATTTGGAAATCAAATCGGTAATTTTATTTTATTTTTTATTTCGAATTTCAGTTTTATCATATTTGATATGGACTCTTTTACATAATAATTCGTATGGAAATCAAATTTCTGATTTTATTTTTATTTTTTATTCCGATATTTAGTTTTGTTGTATTTGACTTGGACTCTTTCTTTTAATCTAAACCGTTATAATCTGGACCCACCACGATCAGCGGTATAAACGTTGTAGATCTTTCTCTTTTTCTTCCGATTAACATTGAAATTTCTAGCCCTAGAGAGCGAATGTGGTGGTTTCTTTTGACTCTTCTTTAATAAGACAATAGATTATGATGCTTACTGCTTAGAGTTAAGTGAATGTTGACTTATCGAGGCCTAGGAAATGTCAAATTCGGTATTTGGGTGTGATATTTTCCGTGAATGAAGATGTAATCAAGATAAGTTTGGTAGGTATTTCGCTATATGGAGTGACAACAAATAGCTGGATATATTAACAACCTGAAAGGGCCAAAATGATACTTCAACATGTTATGTTGTGGCTACTGATCGAAGGACAAATGCTGGAATTTTTTTGAGATAAAATGCTGGGAAATTAGTTATATTTGAAAATTGAAATGCATGCTCTATGTTATTGCCACAACATAAAGGGTGTAGATTCCACTGAAGGTTGTTTGTGTAGATCACTGATCGTCCTTAAGTGTGATTCCCAGCATTTATATGCCGATTTTGGAAGTGATTAGAAGTTACTGGGAATTAAAACTTATAGAGAAGCATGGCTATACTAATATGCGATAAAACAGTGTTGTTTCAAATTGTGTCAATAATCATATTGCTGTGAGCAGAGCTGATTGTTACCAAGAGTGTCATTTTCCAGTGAGGTGCTTTAAGTTAGTAAAGCGCAAGCGCTGTTATAGCACTGAAGTCTGTTTCTCATAAATGTTGAAATAAGGAGGCACTGATCTAACTATATAATCAATGAGCTGACTTCTGTGAAGTTAGTCAAATCAGATTACCTTCCCAGAAAAGATCTCTCAAGTTATTCTCTGAGTACCTAATTTTGTATTTTGTTGAAATGCTATTGAATGGTGTCATCTTATTCCCAGGAAATTTCAAAGTTCAGATATGAGCTGTGCCCACGATACATGAAAGAGCGTAAATTCTGGCGGATTTATTTCTTACTAGTAAACAACTACATAACACCGTAAGTTTTTCCTTGTTTCTTATTAGCTCATGTTGTGTAATGACTAATCCAACTAAGTACCTTTTTTGTCAACATGTGTCAAGATAGTGCGTGGTACACTTGTGTAACAGAATGGAGGCCACTTATTTTAGCTGACTATTAGCGTTTCTACAGAAGGATATGTTTCATCAAATCACTACATGAATATTATAGACATTTTGGACGGATTCGTTGTTCAAAATAAAAATCATAAATATCCTACCCAAATGGTATATTGCGGATGGCAATTGGAGTAAGCTTATTTCCTAATGCATTTTGTTCCTAATCCTACTCATAAAGTCTTGCATATTCAAATTGGAATAGTCTTGTGATTTCCTGAACTTGGATGATTTGTCATTTATCCTTGGTGTCACACTTGTTGAAGGAATTCAGAATCTTTATTTGGATTGCTCAAACCATAACTCATGACTTTTTAATTGGTAAGATAAAATTTCACTGGTTTCCATTCAAACTCAGATGATAACTGCATTGTGTTGCAAGCATTAGTTGATGTCATATTTTATGATGCCTTGTCCCTGGCTTTGTTGCTCTAGTTTTAGGCTCAGTCACATAATCGCCTGTGTTTGTCTTCATGATAAGTCGAAGGATGGATCTTTTTGTCTTGAGTGTAATACTTAATTGAAATCATTAGTATCAGGCTGAATGTTTTTGTTGTTAAAATAAACTTATGCTTTGGAAGCGCTATAATGTTGTTCATTTTCTATTGTTAGTTTCAGCATAGTTTTCCTGCACGCTAATGTTGATATCTTACTGACTTCAATGTAACCCAAATAGCTACGAGAGCAAATATTTTGAGGAGCTGAAAGTGAAAGCAGAGGAGGAAAAAAAGGATTCCCAGAAAGAAATATCACATACATCACAGGCTACAACTGCAGAACAGAAAGACACGAAGGTGCAAAGCAAGACATCTACTTCAACAAATACAGAGCATGATCTAGATGTATTTCTTCTGGGAGATCTGGGCAGTGATGACGAAGGTCCTGGTATGCTAATCACTTTCCTTCACCTGATCCATCCCGTGAAAATCTATATACTTCTGCAATTCTTGTATATGACCTGTTTTTTGTTTAATTATTTACAGATGGTGGTGATGAAGGGCTAGATAATGACTTTGATAAGACAGATGGTACCTCAGTAAGTACACCTGTTCCTTTAAAATATATAAATAATATTTAGTTGGCTACGTATATATAAGATGGTGTGTCATTCTTGTATTTCATACCTTCTAGAATGTAGAGCTCGATGTGTGTATCCCATAACTAAGGCATTGTACAATTGGGAGTCCTCATTGATCAAGTGCTACCAATATGCCGTACCGGCGTATCACTATCATTCTGTACACGTTTCTTCTTATGTTGTGGTGCGCGCACTTAGAAAGAGTTTTATGCGTTTTAAGACTTTCGTCGCAGCTGTTTGGTTCGTGCTGACAGCTTAGCATATTGCTTTTTCAGGGCTTGGAGAGTGATGATGATGAGAAGAATCCAGTAGCAGGCAAGGCAGAAAGTGCAGTGTAGCTTGCAGAGGTGCTGATTATATGCAATGCCATGCTTTCCCAACTCTACACATAATAACGATAACGGAGGCGCTACTGCAAAGCTACCTTAGAAGTCCAGCTGCTGTTGTACATTAGATGGTTACATCTATATCTATTCATTCGTTCTCTCCCGATGAAGCAATGCTGTAATTTTTCTTGTTGCATTTTTTTATTTGACTAAAACATAAAAAACTGGTACCCTTGTGATTTTCCACTTATGTAGACTTCTCTACATATGCTAATATTCTACAGTGCCTTTTGTTTGGTGAATTAAATTTATTTAACCAGGAGATCATGTAATATATATATATTTTTTGCCTATATCCTTCGGTGTCTTTTGTTTCATCACTTGATCAATGAGGACTCCCAATTGTATTTTCTAACAGGTGTGCTTATTAACTGACGGTTGTTAATTTTGGGTAAGATATTGTGCACAATACTGCCGATTTTTTTGAAATAATATTAATTTAAAAGATAATTATAAAAATAAATAGTCAATTTTTTTTTTTACAAAACTAGGCGCATGTTGCCAATTGAAGTGTGACAGCTTTTTGTCGCCATTCCTATTGACTATAGGGATCTGTGCACTGGCGATAGGGGACTCAACACTAACGACGACAGGAAACTCTCTGGACTTGTTTTTTTTATTGATTATTTTTTAGCATATATTTTGTCAATAAATCACGTTGATGTTATCTTTTGTTGATAAATCACAATGGCATTACATAACATTCAGCGCAACGTCATTATATATTTTGTCGACAAATCACAATAACATTACGTAACATTAAGCACAATATCATCACATATTTTGTGGATAAATCACACTGACATTACAACTCATTAACCACAACGTCATCACTACTTAGTTTTTCAACAAATCGAAGTGATATTACAAATCATTGGGCACATATTTCAATAGGATGAACCTGACTGCCGATGTGTACAAATCAAAGTGGACTGCCTCGAGTGGGGTGGTCGGATGAGGTCCCCGTATTGGTGATATGCCCTAGAGGCAATTATAGATATAATTATACACGTCTATGTTTATGAGTTATTGAATAAATTTTATTTTGTTCCTTGAATGAATCATTGGTTATAAAGATTAACGAGATTGTGGCTTGTTGGTGAAGTTCTTTTAACTTATGATGATATCGTTCTAACTGTATCCCTGGTCGTATGTCACTAGTTGGAACATTAGTGATCCTATCGATCAACACATGTATTGATTGATGACCATGTTTCACCGGTCATGGATATTGGGATATTGAATCAATAATGTGAATATATGTTAGAGAACATGGTATTGGATTGACCCACCTTAAGACACTGCTGAGATTGTCATAATTTCATGTGTCATCAGTTGATTTCAAGCAATGATGATATATAATCCTTAGACCTGAGATCAACATGGTTTCCTACATGTGTAACAATACATTTTGGAGTTGCCAAACACTACTCCGTAACTGGGTAGTTATAAAGGTAACTTTCAAGTATGCCATGAAGCATGCGGAGGAATAATTTGATCATCCTAACATAACAGGAGAGATATCTCTAGGCCCCTCGATGTGGTCGAATAAAGAAAGTGCATGGCCATGCCACTGGTAGTCGAAGAGTTCGACCACATGTAGTTATCCAACACTTGATCGAGAAAGTATTGAACAGTCCATGGATGACATAACATCTCACCTGGAGTTCAAACCAGATATCATGAGACAATGCGAGAATACATGAGTAGGTCTTTCAGTTTGATCAGATACGGACTAGTCGTTTGGAGATATGAGCTGGTCGTAGGCTGGTCGAACATGATCACTATATTGTCAAAATTTGGTCGTAAGGAGTTACGAACTGGTCGAGACCAAATATGAGCTGGTCGTATAGAGATATGAGCTGGTAGTTAGTGATAAAGACCTGGACGTAGATCATATTGCATTAAGATTCGTCCGATATTATTTGTGTGTATTCGGAAATCATTATGTCTTGCTAGGAGCTGCTAATGACTAGTGATTAGAAAGCAATTTTCGAGTCACAACTGATTACGCATGAACCTAACGGGTCACAAACTTAACGGGTTAGAACAAACCAGTACGGATACGATTCGTCAAACGTGTTCGGATAGGATCCGTCACGGGCACTATATAAGGAGAAACTTGAGGCTATTGGGGAGAAAGGTGATACGAGTTGACGTGAGTTGCTCCAAGCCTTAGACGCCATTACCTTGATAGAGCCTTCTCGTTCGACTTGGTGCTAGCACACTGGCGTACGGTGTTACTTCCCCGGACGTGTGGATACCGTGGAGGCGCTACTGCGGTTGTTGTTGCGCTTGTGGACGGTCCACTACTTCCCAAGGAAAGCGATTGGTTGTTGGAGGAGACGATCGACTATGACCACAGACGCGCTCTTCGTTGGACCAGGCTACTCCAACTCTTTTTCGCCGCACTACACGTCTGGTGGTAACGATCTGTGATCTCTTGCTTGCATGGCGTCCTGGTTTACATAGTAGAATTTTTGAATTGACAGCTAGTGCAGCCGACCCGTATCCCTTCAGTGGTATCAGAGCCATCCTGCGTAGTTTTTGATCTAGATTGATCGCATATACTTGATATGTGATAGTAGTAGATTGGATCTATTACTGGTCGGTTTGATAACCTAGATCGGTTCATATGGATGGAACGATCTAGGCACTAGTCGATAAGATTGATCGGTTTTTTACAGTAGTAGATGGGTTTGCGGAAGGTATGAGCACCAGATGATTACCCAACTTGTTCAATACCACATTGCATGATACTCCTACCAGTCGGAATTCCACCATAGGAATATGCCACAGTGTGTGGTCGTATCAAGACAGTGATCAGATTGGTTCGGAATAGGGTCAATATGATTAATCTGATAATTTCCGAGGCTCGGTTACGCGAATAAGATTCATGTCCCGAAATATTTTTTCGAGCATGCTGCCCTCGACAAGCAAGCGACGCTACCCCTTCGAACCCCGCCCGCTAACTGGCTAGTGGGACTGCCGTGGTCGTAGCCGCGTTATATGGTATTATGTGTTCATGTCACCGGATAGAATTGGATTCTATGCATAACTCATTTTTACAGGGATTGATGTGAATAGTATAGCCCATTGTGTATGTGATACATGTATGGATTTCTCATGGCATGCGCGTCATGCGGTGAGATAGCTATTGAGCTACATTTTATTGTATAATAGTATGCGTATCGACATGTGATACTTAATATTATCTTCTGTAATTCATTACTGGCTCTTAGGAGTAATTGCTTAGTAGATGAATGCGGTCGGAGACTTCAAGCATGATGGTCGAAGGACAGGACGCATGGTGATGGAGATCGTCATGTTAAGGGTCATACTATTTCACAGTTTAATATGATTATTTGTGAATGTTTATTCCTGTCATACTATTTGATCATGTTTTATTATTAGATGTTTTAACATGGTAAAATAGTATCCCTCAAGAAAAAAATAAGTAAATTTGATGCCCTTCCAATTGCTGCGACCATCACGATTTTGATCATTTATTGGTAGGTCTACCAAAGTAGAGTGTCATTGACTGTTTTAATAAGATGGGGCGGGTGTCGGACACCCATTCATAGTGTTGGTTTAACTTGACAAGGCTGTCAAAACGGTTTTGGGCCTTGGGGCATAATGTCGGTCGTCGGGGCATAGAAATATCGTCCAACATACAAGAGTCATATGTGATATGATTGGCAAGAGGTTGCCTACCTAAAATCACTAGGTTTCTAGCAGTGATGCCAAAGCTCACTAGGACTTAATTATTTTTGGATCTTGAACTCACTATATGATGTTTGTGGGAAATATGGTTTAGAACATATAGTGGGGTGTCTTTTATTGACTATTGATTATTAAGTTTGGCCAGGTATGGATTGTCATATAGTGATATGACCATATCTAGATTGGTCGTATAGTAAAACAACCAGATCCAGACTAGTCGTATAATGATACGACCGGGTCCAGACTAGTCGTATGGGATACGACTAGTCGTATGGAAATACGAGCTGGTCGTAGACTGGTCGAACACGACCACCAATATGAGTGTCTAATAGAAGATCTTACATAAATATAGTGCTGAATTTTTTTTTGCATAAATTTATGTTGTAGATCATGTCACCTACTACTTCTTCTGCACCTACCTTTAATTTGTGATCTGTTCTTGAGAAAGAAAACCTGAATGGAACCAACTTTATTGATTAGTTTCGTAATTTGAGAATTGTTCTCAAATAAGAAAAGAAGGAATATATTCTAGAGGGTCCCTATCCCGAGGAACCAAATGCTGATGCAGCTCGAGCTTAAAAGAATGCTTATGAGAAGCATTGCAATGACGCAGTCGATGTGCACTACCTAATGCTTGCGACCATGAACTCTGAGCTTCACAAGCAATATGAGACCATAGACGCTTATAATATGATTATAGGTTCGAAGGGTATATTTTAGAATCAAGCAAGGGTAGAGAGGTTTAATACCTCCAAGGTATTGTTTCCTTGTAGGCTGTCGAAGGGCAACCCGGTCAGTCCCAATGTGATCAAGATGATTGGTCACATTGACAGCTTGGAAAAGGTTGGTTTTCCCCTTAGCCAAGAGTTGGCTACTGACATGATTCTCCAATCGCTATCTGCGAGCTTTGAGCCAGTCATATTGAATTTTCATATGAATGGTATGGAGAAGTCAATGACCGAGTTGCATAGAATGCTTAAAGGTGCTAAGGAGAGCATCAAGAAAAGTTTTAATCATGTGATGATGGTTCAAAAGACTACTAGCTTTAAGAATAATGGTAAATCGGGAAAGGAAAAGGGCAAAGGAAATACCCAAGATAAGATCGAGAGTCTCAAAGCGAAGCTTAAGAAGCTCAAGATGAGTCATAAGTCTGAATCAGAATATTACCATTGTCATGAGATTGGGCATTGGAAGAGAAACTGGAAGAAGTACTTAGCAGAGATGAAAAAAAAGGGAAGTAAGACTTCCAGCTCAAGTATAAATGTTATATAAATGAATCTCGCCACTTCTCCGACCAGTTCTTGGATATTTGATACCGAATCAGTTGCTTATATTTGCAATTCGATGCAGGGACTGATAAGGAGTAGAAGTTTGGCAAGAGAATATGTTGATCTTCGTGTGGGCAATGGAGCAAGAGTTGATGCATTAGCTATTAACATTTTACCATTAGCTTTACTCTCATAATTAGTTATGACACTAAATAATTGTTATTATGTTCCAGCCTTAAGCAAAAATATTATTTTTGCTTCATGTTTAGGAGCAGAAGGTTATGAGTTCAGAATAAAGAGCAATTGTTGTTTAGTTTATTTTAAAGATATGCTTTATGCCCATGCTCCATTGGCGAATGAATTGTTTGTTTTGAATCTTGAGGATGGACCTATTTATAATATAAATGCTAAGAGACTTCGACGTAATGAATTGGATCCCACTTTCATTTGGCATTGTTGACTAGGTCATATAAATGAGAAGCGCATGATGAAACTCCATAAAGATGGTCTTCTAAACTCATTTGATTTTGAATCATTTGAAACATATGAATCTTGTTTACTTGGCAAGATGACAAAGACACCCTTCACGACTAAAGGTGAGAGGGAAAGTGACTTACTGGTCGTAGTGCATTCAAATGCATGCAGACCAATGTGCACTTCGACCAGAGGTGGTTTTTCAATACTTCATAACATTTACTGATTATTTTAGTAGATATGGTTATATCTACTTGATGAGGTATAAGTCAGAATCCTTTGAAAAGTTCAAAGAATTTTCGAATGAAGTGCAGAATCAACTTGGCAAGACAATCAAATATCTAATATCTGATCATGGAGGTGAATATTTGAGCCATGAGTTTGGTGATCATCTAAATAAGTGTGGAATTATTCCACAACTTACTCCGCTAGGGACGCCTCAATGGAATGGGGTGTCTGAATGACGGAATCGAACATTGTTGGACATGGTTCGGTCAATGATGAGCCAATCTGATCTGCCATTGCCATTCTGGTGATACACTCTAGAAATAGTTGCTTTCACTTTAAACAGAGTTCCATTTAAAACGGTTGAGAAGACATCATATGAGATATGTACTAGGAAGTGTCTTGGATTGTCTTTTATAAGGATTTGGGGTTGTGATGTTTATGTAAAACGTTTGACGTTTGATAAACTCACACCCAAGTCCAATAAGTGCTTCTTTGTGGGGTATTCTAAGGAAACTAAATGATATTATTTTTATAATTGGGTTGATAACAAAGTGTTTGTTGTCCGTAATATTTTATTTCCAAAGGAGTCAGTGGGAGCAAGGTGCAACTCGAAGAAATTCGAGAACCATATAAAAATGTTTGAAGCCCCTACAAGCTTAAGAAATTCATCTATGGATTGAAGCAAGCATCTCAGAGTTGGAACATTCGTTTTAATGAAGTGGTCAAAGGGTTTGACTTCATCAAGAACGAAGAAGAATCTTGTGTTTACAAGAAGGTTAGTGGGAGAAAGCTTGTATTTCTGATCTTATATGTGGATGACATACCACTAGTCAGAAATGATATTCCAATGCTTGAATATGTTAAACCTTCATTAAGAAATAATTTCTCAATAAAAGATTTAAGAGATGCAGCATATATTCTTGGTATAAGGATCTATAGAGATAGATCTAAAAGACTAATTGGATTAAGTTAGGATATGTACATAGATAAGGTGTTGAAACGGTTCAACATGCAAGATTCCAAGAAACGTTTCTTGCCCATGGCACATGGCATTAATCTTAGCAAGAGTCAGTGTCCTACGACCACTGATGAGGGAGACAAAATGAGTAGAATTCCATATACTTCGACTAGTGAATCTATCATGTATACTATGCTATGTACACGACTAGATGTGTCGTATGCTCCAAGTGTTGTGAGCAGATATCAGTCGGATCCAGGTGAAGGTCACTGGATAGCAGTCAAGAATATCCTTAAGTACTTGAGAAGGACTAAGGATGCATTCATTGTGTATGGTGGTGAGGAAAAGCTTGTCGTAAATGGTTACACCGGTGCTAGCTTCCAAACCGATAAGGATGATTTCAGATAGCAATCAGGGTGATCGAACTCTTAGACCAGGGTGGTCGAAGTCTTAGACCACTCTAGTCTAATAGTGATTAGAGATGTTGGTCATATGCCCTGGAGGCAATCATAGAGATGATTGTATCACGTCTATGTTTATGAGTTATTGAATAAATGTTATTTTGTTCCTTGAATGAATCATTGGTTATCAAGATTAACGAGTATGTGACTTGTTGGTGAAGCTCTTTTAACTTATGATGATGTCGTTCAAAATGTATCCTTGGTCGTATATCACTGATTGAAATACAAGTGATCCTATCGGCCAGCACATGTTTTGATTGATGACCATATTTCACCGGTTATAGATATTGGGATATCGAATCAATAATGTGAACACATGTTAGAGAACGTGGTGTTGGATTGACCCACCTTGAGACACGGCTGAGATTGTTATGATTTCTTGTGTCATCAGTTGGTCTCAAGCAATGATAATGTATAATCGTTAGACTTGAGATCAGCATGGTTTCCTATATGTGTAAGAGTACACTTTGGGGTTGCTAAACGTTACTCCGTATCTGGTTAGTTATAAAGGTAGCTTTCAGGTATACTATGAAATATACAGATGAATGTGTCTGATCGGATATGAGATTTCCCATCCTAACATAACAGGAGATTTATCTCTGGGCCCCTCGATGTGGTCGGATAAAGAAAGTGCATAGTCATACCACTGGTGGTCGAAGAGTTCGACCACATGAAATTATCCGACACTTGATCAAGAAAGTATTGAAGAGTCCATGGATGACATAACATCTCACCTAGAGTTCAAACCAGATATCATGAGGCAAAGGGAGAATACATGAGCAGGTTTTTCAGTTCAATCAGATACGGACTAGTCGTATGAAGATATGAACTGGTCGTAGGCTGGTCGAACATGATCACTATGTGGTCGAAACCTGGTCGTAAGGAGTTATGAACTGGTAGAGATCAAATATGAGCTAGTCGTATAGAGATACGAGCTGGTAGTTAGTGATAAGGACCTGATCGTAGATCATATTGCATTAAGGTTCATCTGATATTATTTATATGTATTCGAAAATCATTATGTCCTGCTAGGAGCTGTGGAGGCCATACGAGCTGGTAGTTAGTGGTAAGGAGTTTTCAAGTCACAACTGATTACGTATGAACCTAACAGGTTTGAATAAACTAGTACGGATACGATTCGTCAAATGTGTTCGGATAGGATCCATCACGTCTACTATATAAGGAGATGTTTGAGGCTATTGGGGAGAGAGGTGGTACAAGTTGACGTGAGTTACTCCAAACCCTAGCTGCCTTCTTCTTGAGAGAGCCTTCCCGTGCGACTTGGTGCTAGCTCGGCGTACGATGTTCCTTCCCCGGACATATGGATGCCGTGGAGGCGCAACTGCGATTGCTGTTGCGTTTGAGGACGATCCACTACTTCTCAAGGAAAGCGATTGGTTGCTAGAGAAAACAATCAACTACGACCACTACATCGACGCGCTCTTCGTTGGAGCAGGCTGCTCTAGCTCTTCTTTCGCTGCACTGCGCGTCTGATGATAACGATATCTGATCTCTTGCTTGTATAGCGTCTTGGTTTACGTTGTAGAATTTTTGAATTGTCAACTAGTGTAGCCTACCCGTATCCATTCACCTCACGGCGACGTTTGGACTGTCGATGTCTCCTTCGTCCTGTGGATTTCTCGTAGGGTATTTCTTCAAGGTGTGCCCAGACTCCCTGCAGATGGAGTACTTCTTTGTACGATGCCCGGCTTCTGCTTCGTATATGTCGTTCCTGATGCGTCGTACCTGTCGCTGGCCAACCTTTCCATTCAGCTTATCAATGTCTGCGACCCAGATAAGTTACTCCCAGGTCGGGTGGCCAGTGAAATGGCCAACTACGCTGTAACTATATATCTATGCACTCTAGGTTTGCATCACCTCCTCGTTAAAATAATCAAAGAGGAACTGGTCGGGATGCGGCGCCACTGTCGAACTTGTGGCCATAACATGGGAGTTGTGCCTATATAGAAGAAGAGGCTTGTTGCAAGTGCATACGCAACTAACATGACGTAGCGTACACATGTGGGTGATCCTCTCGCGGTTCGTCCCGCGGTATCCTTTATCCCTGCACATTATCTCCAAGCGAAGCTCCCTTGTGCCCATCTTGAATGTCCAATGCATCTCACCCTTTTTGCTCTTCTCCTCCATGTACTTGGTGATCATAGCGGAGTAGAGTACTCTGTCATTTGTCATGGCGAGCGACGCATTGTTGCTTCCGTCAACAGAGTAATTTGTGTACATCTGAGAATTGCCTTCACAATGCCAATCAAAGGGAAGCACCTGGCACCGCGCATGACACCATATCGTGCACCACCTCTATCATGTAACAACAACCACTTCTTCTTAGTCTTGTACTCAATCCAGTTCGAGAAGTATTTCATCCACAACCACGTCTTCCTCGTCACACTCAGATAATCTATGGGTAGCTGTGGCATTGTTTTGGGGGCCTGATCAGTGCTTGGGATATTTTTCGCTGCTTCCCTTTTGTGCATCGGGGTCCGTTTATCCAGAATCTTCCAGAGTGCTTCAAGCTTTCGTTGTTGATTCTGGTTGCACAGTCGCTTGAACAGGTTCATCAAGTCATTGTTGCGGAACTGGCTTTAGAAGTTTACACTCTAGTACCTCATACACCACCTCTGCAGATCCGCCTACGAAAGTGGTTCGTTATCTCCTTGTAGCTGGGTTATTGCACTCAGTAGGTCCGCATGCCAGTCATGTATGACACATATATTAGGATGGTCATGTACAACAGAAATCCTCAAATTCCTCAGAACGAGTTGTTTGTGTCTATTGCAGTCAGTATCTGACCCTTGTACTTTCTAAACGGGAATGTGTCATCCACACACAAGATTGGATGACAGTACCTAAATGCATTGATGTATAGACCAAAGGAGAAGAATGCTCGCTTCTGTACCCTCTTATTAGCCCACTTCGGATATGTAGAATTTTAAATATCGATATGAGTACCCTCTTATTAGCCCACTTCGGATATGTAGAATTTTAAATATCGATATGAGTACCGAGATTCCAGTCCCAACGAGGTGATAGGAAGACGAAGTAAATCTGTGCAGACAAGATTTTTACGTTTAACAGAACTAATCTAAATAATCCTAAACTTTAACTTCACTATTCGCTAGCTTCTCTATCCATTTTCTAAATAAAATTATTAAGATTTCGATCGACCAATGCCTAATTTTGTAATATTTAATAAAACTATGTATTTGTATAATTACATTTTAAATTAATATTTCACAAAAAAATTCAAATACTGTTTCAATTTTGTTCACGGAGGGTCGGCCGTAGCGAGCCAACCCTATTGATTTCAACAAATTATGCCGGCCATATGTCTTGATAGCCATACAGCACCCATCAGCCAAGGATGGACGTGGCATACATAGCCAACCGACCCTTTTTAAGTTGCAACCGTTCCATCCCGCTCTTATTTCAAGCCACCCAGCACCCGCGCTTCCGCCTCTCTCCCCGATGTGGGATTATTATACAAGACCTGAATGCTCTCGTCGCTGCGCCACCCGCGAGCGCGGGTGCTAGGCCTTCTACTCCATGCAGCAAACGTCCGGCCCATCACTCATGGACCGCTTGGGTCGCAATACGCGGGCCACTTTATCATTGTAGCAAGGATCAGACACTTGTGTAAATAATTCGGCAGCGTATATATAATATAATATAATATAAGTGGTACAAAGCACAGAGTACGGCATGGAACTACGTTGGTGCCATGCCCGTGTACCTCACGTTCACGTGCCCTTTTGGAATTTGGAAGCAGTTGAATCCTCTCGAGCTACTGGTACACACAGCTGCTGAGTCTGTCCTAGTGTCCTCTCCTCCGGACAAAGACTCCAACTGGGCGCAAGTGTGGACAACTCGTGAGCATTCGGATACGCAGTAGAAAACAGGGACGAAAAGAAGGGGTCCCTGCAACGCGGCTGGCTGCTGCTGTCTTTGTTTGCTTCTTGCCTTAGCGTTTTCTCTGGATACATGCTATAGCATCAACTCCAATGGCTTGCAGGCTCAGGCTCAGGCTCAGGCTCAGGCTGCGGCTGCAGATGGGGTTTCACATCTGAACTGAACGTGTTACTAACGTTGAGGGACTGTCGCTCACGAGTTCAGTCCGACCAACTACTTTGTAAATAAAACTTAGCATCGTAAGAATAATGCAAGGATGTACTTAGCATCGTAAGAATAATGCAATGATGTAAGAGTAGATTGAACACATGGATATAAGAGGATTTTAGGCTTCGCTTTATTGCTCTTCTGTAATTTTGTTACAATGATTGGGGTTCCCCCCTTATATATAGCTTCCTAACTCTGCTAGGGTTTCGGTGGGTTGCCCATACATGGACCGGCTTTTAGGCCGGGCCCAGAATTTCCTAACACTCCCACTTAGGTACCCATTCTCACATGTGCATGCGTCATTAAAACTCTATAAAACTCAGTGGGAAAAATTTAGAGAAAGAGTACATACATACGTTCTACTAAGTTGCACGAATTGCCTCATTAAAAACCTTAACCGATAAATTTCAGGAAAACTCGTCAAGGGAAAAAGGAGTACAATCCACCTAATTTCATTTAATCTCAAGGATTTATTCTTTTGGTACTCGATCTTCGTGATCAAGTTTTTATAAAGAGTTCGTGAAGATTCTCCCCCCGAATTATGCACTTCTCTAAGTCTCATTATTCCAATTCCACGTATGCATCCTTCAAAGCTAGACGCTGGTAGTGACTTAGTGAATAAATCTGTAAGATTTTCACATGACTTAGTATGCAGTACTTTAATTTCGTCCATCTTTTGCAATTCGTTAGTATAAAAGAACTTGGGGGTTAATATGCTTAGTAAGAGGACTCTTCACATAACCTATTTGCACTTGTGCAACACAAGCTGCATTATCTTCATAGATAATAGTGGGGGTTTGTGCGGTATTTAATCCACAAGACTACTGGATGTGGTGAATCATTCGCTGAAACTAAGAACATTCTCGTTAGACCACGTACAGTGCTATGATTTCTGAGTGATTCGTCGAAGTAGAAACAAGACTTTGTTTCGACGATTTTCACGAAATTGTAGTTCCACCACATAGGAATACATAAGCTGTTTGTGACTTAACTATATGCGGATCTGACAGGTACCCAGCATCTGCGTAGCCAGTCATAGTTAGGTCTTGGTTCTTTCTGTAGAATAGACCAAGATCTTTATTTCCTTTCATGTATCGGAAGATGTCCTTTATTCCCTGCCAATGTCTTTTGGTAGGTTCTGCACTGTACCTTGCTAGCAGGTTTACTGCAAATGCAATGTCCGGTCTAGTACAGTTTGCTAAATACATGAGTGCTCCAACTACACTCAAGTACGAGAATTCCGGTCCTAGGACTTCCTCCCCTCTTCTTTAGGTCTGTACGGGTTCTTGTCTTGCTGGAAGGATCTCCCAACCAATAGCACTTTCGAAAGGTATGCCTTTTCAAAGCCGAACATTTCTAACATTTTCTGAGTGTAGGTTGACTGATGTACTAGAATCCATTCAGGGGTATGCTCATGCTGCAAGCCTAGGCAATATTTGGTTTTACCCAAGTCTTTCATTTCGAACTCTGGCTCCAAGTAAGAGCTTTCTTTCTTAATAACTTCCAGTGTCCCGATGATATTTAGATTATCTACATATATTGAGATTATACAGAATCCATCATAGGATCACCGTATAAAAACACAGGGACAATCCTCATTGTTTGTGTAGCATTTCTTGCAGAGAAAGTCGCTCAAACGATTATACCACATTATGCCCGATTGCTTCAATCTATACAATGACTTTTTGAGTTGCACACTGTATAGATTTCTATTTTCTCTGTCTGGGTTCGGGACAGAGATATCTATAGGTACCTACATATAAATGTCTGAATCCAAATTCGCATAAAGGTATGTAGTGACCACATCCATCAATTTTATTTCTAAATTCAAGTTTACTGCCATTGAGATTAAATATCTAAAGGTAGTTCCGCCCATGACCGGGGAATAAGTTTCTTCATAATCGACTCCTGGTCATTGAGTGAAATATTGTGCAACGAACCTTGCTTTATGTCTTATAACTTCATTGTTTTCATTTCTCTTTCGAACAAATACTCACTTATGTCCTACGGGGTGCACATGAAGAGGCGTGCTGCTTACAGACCCAAATACCTCTCTTTTATTCAGAGATAATAATTATGCTTCTATTGCCTTCTTCCAATCTTTCCAATTTGACCTTTTCTTACATTCAGCGAGCGATACAGGCTCTGGATCAAGATCGATGATCGTGAAAATTTTCTTTGTAAAATAAATATCGATATTGGCTGTTGTTCTATTCATAGATTCTCACGTAGTCACATAATTTATAGCTATTTCTTCATGGAGAGATACTTCTAATGCTTCCACTTGCTTACCGTTGCTTTCAATTGTGGTGACAAGTCCCTTTAGTTTTCTAGCTCCGATATGTGCGCACACATCCATGTTGATGTCTCCCTCCGTGGGAATATTCAAATTCGGTATGTTTTTACTGAAGGTTCCATACTGGTGCCATCTCTCAGTTGGTTCCCCTTCTGGTTGTGGAGAGCTTCAGTGATCGATTGTGTCAAGTCCTTCCTGTGCTTTTTCGCCAGGCGTCCCTGGTTACTTGGGATTCGAGGGGCAGGTTCGCCAGGCGTCCCTAGTTACTTGGGATTCGAGGGGCCGGAGTTATCGTCCTTTTATTCTGAGACCTTTGGACGGGATTAGGATTACCTTCAATTTTCTTTGGTATTTCAACCATCTCCGGCGCATTGCGTGCAGGCACATGCGACTTGGTCACGCTCTTCAAATCACTAAAGTGGTCAGGCAGTTGATTCGCTAGTGCTTGCAAATCAATTATCTTCTGGGGTTCTCTATTTGTTTCACTAGTGCGTGAGTCATATGCATGGATTCTCGTAGCTTACCATGTCAGTTTCCGACATTTTTCTGTTGGAAATATGCCCTAGAGGCAATCATAAAGATGATTATATTTCAATATGTTCATATCGTTGGATAATATGTTATCTTGTTCGTATAATAATATCAATAATATTTATTATCAAGTATGTGACTTGATTGTGAAACTCTATATTTCTGTTATGATTATTCTTAAACGTTCCCTAGTCGGAAACATATGAGAACACACATGAATAGACTAGCATATGTATTAGTTGATGACTATGTTTCACAAGTCATAGATATGGAGATACCAAACCAATAATATGGACACATGTTAGAGAATATGGTGTTGGAAAAGACCCACCTTGAGACACTGTTGAGATTGTTATGATTCTATGTATCATTAGTTGGTCTTAAGCAATGATGATGTATAATCCTTAGACATGAGATCAACATGGTTTCCTACATATGTAGTAACACTCTTAGGGGTTGCCAAACGCTACTTGTAACTGGGTAGTTATAAAGGTAGCTTTCGGGTATGCTATAAAATATATGGG
This sequence comes from Hsuehochloa calcarea, assembly GCA_036346395.1. Lineage (NCBI taxonomy): Eukaryota > Viridiplantae > Streptophyta > Magnoliopsida > Poales > Poaceae > Hsuehochloa > Hsuehochloa calcarea. Next base: position 60,563,178 of record CM070596.1, read on the forward strand.
GGGTGTGACTGGTCAGATTTGAGATCTACCCCTCCTAACATAACAGGAGAGATGTCTCTGGGCCCTCGTTGTGGTTGGATAAAGAAAGTGCATGGTCATGCCACTAGTGGTCGAAGTGTCGACCACATGAAGTTATTCGACACTTGATCGAGAAAGTATTGAACAGTTCATGGATGATACAAAATCTCACCTGGAGTTCAACAAGACATCGTGAAGCAAAATAAGTATACACGAGAAGGTTTTTCAGTTCAATCAGATACGGACTAGTCGTATAGAGATACGAGCTGGTCGAACATGGTCACTAAGTGGTCGGAATCTGGTCGTAAGGAGTTACGAATTGGTCGAGATCAAATATGAACTGGTTGTATAGAGATACGAGCTGGTCATTAGTGATATGGACCTGGTCGTAGATCATATTGCATTAAGATTCGTCCGATATATTCTATGTGTGTTTGGTAATTATTATGTGCTGCTAGGTACCGCTGACGACTAGTGGTCAGAAAAGAGTTTCCGAGTCACAACCGATTACACATGAACCGATAGGGTCGCATACTTAAAGGGTTGGGATTTGATTTGGATGGTGATCCGAATTCTTGTAGACCTCGAGCTCGTAATGGGCCTCAAGTTCGAGACCCATCATGGATGTCTATAAATAGAGGGGCGGTGGCAAGGGGTGTGATGACGATCTTTGGAAGAACTTTTCGAAACCCTAATAACCACACCTTCCTCAACCATGGTGCCGATGCTAGCACTCAAGCGCGTGGTGTCCCTGCCTCATACGTGTGGATACCTTGGAAGTGTTGTTGCGAAGCATCAGCACTAGGACGATCCGCAACTCAGTACGACTACTCGGAGGAGCAGGCGTGCGGCGAGTACGACCACTCGAAGGAGAAGACGTGCGGCGAGTACGACTACGACCGCATCATCTCGCTACATCGACACTACTTCCTCTACGAGTCGGCGTGTCTAGTGGTAATCTCGTGATCTATTACTAGCGGAGGTTCATTGGTTGCGCAGTAAAATTTTTGTTTTGTACTATCGTAGCTTTCCCGCGTTCGTGCATTTTCATCAAGGGGTTGATTTCCTCCCCCTAATGACGGGAAACTATCATCATCAAATATTCTATCAGTTAAGCGGGCTGTATGCAAATCTCCAGTCATGGGGTCCAAATACCTGATTATGGATGTTGTCTCATAACCAATGTATATCCTAGACTTTCAGAGAGGGTCCATTGCAGTTCGCTGCGGTGGTGGTATAGGTACATAAACCTTACAACAAAACCTTCGTAGATGAGAGATTTTTTTGTGCTGACCCTTGCGCTAGTTGCATAGGTGAATGGATGTTATATGCTGATGGTCGAAAATTAATGAGAGTTGCTGCGTGCAGGACTGTGTGTCCCTAATATGTAGTTGGTAAATTACAATTCTGTAAGAGCGGTCGGGCAATAAATTTAATTCTTTTAATTAATGTCTTTGCTAGTCCATTCTGGGTGTGGACATATAGTACAGAATGCTCAACGATAATTCCCATTGCCATACAATAATCATCAAATGCTTTTGAAGTAAATTCTCCAGCGTTGTCCATCCTAATGGACTTCACATGATGATTAGGAAAATTATTCTTAATTTTAATTATCTCCAAAATCAGCTTTGCAAAAGCATGGTTTCTCATAGACAATAAGCATATATGCAACCATTTTGAGAAAGCATCGATGAGCACCATAAAGTACCTAAATGGCCCTGATAGGGGCTGTATAGGACCGCAAATGTCTCCCTGGATACGGTTCAGGAATGCAGAGATTTTATCCTTTACTTTCAAAGTAAAGGGTCTAGTAATCATTTTCCCGGTGGCACATGCAGGGCACACAAAATCTTCTGGATTCGAAAAATTCTTAAATTGACATTATGTCCTTGAGAATTAGTAATTATATTTCTCATCATTCTTAGACCGGGGTGGCCTATTCTATCATGCCAGAGACAGAAAAGTTCATAGATTCTAAAAGTTATTTTCGGGACAGTATGGGTTGCAGGTGCCTTAATGTGAGTGTAGTATAGCCCAGATTCATATGAAGAAAGTGTTTCTAATACACTTTTTTATTTTCTTCGCGCTTTGTAATGAGTAGGTATTCTTTACCATACTCTTCTTCAGTCTCTACATGGATACCGTTAGCGCGAATAACTTTTAAGCTTAAGATAGTCCTAGTTGATTCTGGGTTTAACAAGACTTCTTCAATAACCAATGTTGTGCCCATCGAGTATAATTGTGGCTCTTCCTGAGCCTATTATACAAGTACCGCTGCCTGCGATTGTCAGAAGACTACAAGCATTCTTACTGATCGACTGGAAATTTTTTTGCCTCTCTTAATATGGTATTCGTTGTGCCATTGTCTGCTAAGCACACTTCCTCCATAGGACTTCTATATGGTTGTCCACATCCGTGGGTGCATCCCATGATCGTGGATCCTCTGTGCCTACAATGACGAGGTGTGTCTCATGCTGTCATTTGCCCTTCTTCTAAGACTTGAAGGCATCGATCACATGCTGCGGCTCATGGCAAACACGTGACCAATGACCCCAAGTGCCACATTTGTAGTAACTTTGGTCCTGCTGACCATAGAGTTTCTCATCGTGTTTCTTTTGTTCACCCTTCTTGGCTTGAACATTCTGTCTGGTTTTGCGACCCATGACCTTACCCTTCTTGCCTCTTTCTTTTGGGTGAGGCTTCCTCACCTTGTAGTTGCTTGCATTGACTTCATGGCCAACTTTGCTACTTAGCGGCTGTGAGATGTAGTTCTTTCTGAGAATGTTATCTTGAGCTTCCGCAACCTGCATGATGTCAATCAGTTCGTCATACTCCTTGTAGTCGTCCTGACGATTGTTGCGTGCGGATTGCACCACGTTTGGGTGAAAGGTAGAGAGAATTTTCTCGATCTTCTGCTCATCTATGGTTACTTTACCACAGAGTTGAAGATTTGTACAAATTCTGTGCAATACAAAATTGTACTCCCCCACGGTCTTATAGTAAGCAAAACGTAGTCGGTTCCATTATTGCTCAGCCCGATGAAGAATGGTGTACTTCAGCTTCTCGAACAGCTTCTTCAGTGCGGTCCATAAAGCTAGTGCGTTCTTTTCTGCCATATACTCATTCTTGAGCGTTAGACAGAGATGATGTATGAGGAAATTAAGTTCTTGATCATTCTCCTCAGCGGTTGGAGTGGCGTTCTTCAGGGGCTCCAGTCCAATAGTAGCACAACTTCTTGGCTCCAAGTACGATTTCAACATTTGATGCCCAAGTCTGGTAATTGTGGCCATGCTGGGCCAGCTCTTCGAACTCCCGGTTTGTAATGCCAGTCATCTACATATTTATGCAAATATTTCATAAGATTACTGCTGGTAATTTGTAAAAATAGTTGAAAAAATTCTCATAATATTCCCATATTTTGCTATGAATTTATCATGATTTACTGCTATTTTCAGTGATTAAAAGCAATATAAATAATCAAAAACTATAAATGCAATATATAAATTGCATAGAAATAATAATAACAAAGTGAAACATATTTCAAATGCAAAAAACCGATTCAAAAATTGAATTCCCAAGGACCTTTTCTACTGGAATATGAATTTTTGGCGAATTCTGCAATTTTTAGGGGCTAAAATGCGGAAAAAATCAGTTCTGAGAAATTTTTTGCGTAATTTTTAGAATTACGAGGGCCTTTTGCAAAATTCATGATTTTTTTCCCCGGCCCGGCCCGTTTGCTAGGCCCACTTCGCCGGCTCGCTCTCTTTCTCAACCCAAAGGCCAGCGGCCCATCCGGCCGCTTTTTATTCTTCGACGGGGTAGGGTTTCCCCTACCCCTGTGCATGTGTGTTTGGTGGCGTGCTTTGACGTGCTTCGGGTGAATGACCGGAGGGCGGCCGTCTGGCGATCTGCCGACCGGACGCGCGATGCATGCCGGGCGGCTCGGCTCGTGTCTTGCGCGCGGTGTGGTGATCGGGCGCGGCTCCAGGCCGGCGGTGGTTTTTTGTTACTTTTCATGCAATGCGATGCTATATAGTGCAATCAACATCTGTTCTTTCATACAACCACCGATCGGCTTGGCCGACGACTTCGAGCCGGCTGGCGGTAGATTAGAACGAATTTGTAATTTCAATCTATGATACAATCGACATCCAATCTTTCGTGCAATCTATCGATCGATATTTTATCGTCGACTTCAAGTCGGCTCGCGGTAGATTAGAACAGATTTGCACCATACAAAACCAATCTAGAAAGCCAAATTTGCATAATTGAAAGCAATCTAGAAAAATAATTCAATCTACGACTGTCGTTCATCAACGGTTATCTTTCAATCCGAGGAGAGTCGATCGTGCTGATAACGTGTTGAGGAACCGTCGCTGGTGAGTCCAGTCCGAGCGATTACATCGTAGACAAAACTTAGAATCGTAAGAACAATGCAAGAACGTAAAAACACAACAGTAGATTGAACATAGAGGTATGAGGGGATTTCAAACTTTGTTTTATTGCTTTTCTGTAATCGTGTTACAATGGTTTGGGTTCCCCCTTATATATAGCCTCCTAACCCTACTAAAATTTCGATGAGGTGTTCATACATAAACCGACTTTTGGACCATACCCAGAGTTTCCTAACAATTAAGAAGGCAATGTACAATGCATTCCCAATTGGCACCATCACCGCCGCTATTATATGCCGTCTTGCTAGCCACCTTCCTCTTCAAAGCACCGGACGTCGTGCTCGTGGATGGGAAACCACCCTAGAGCGCCGGTCGCGGGGCTTCTATCTGACTATCTCTATTTGCTTTTTGGAGAAACTAATAGCAAGCCGAGGGAAACTAGTTGTGACCAAATATACTTTACATCTACGTTTGCTTGTACCGTCCTGAAACTCATGTTGTATGATCAGATTTTACCAACAAATACCTATAAACTTGTATCGTCCTAGTCTTATCGTCGATTTGCCATCCTACAACTTGACTACGAACATGCTACATGATCAAAATTTACCAACAGAGTCAGTAACGAAGATGTCCATAAGGCGATCGATGCTTGAATAAACTTGAGTTTATGATAAGTGAGTTTTGTCTTGTCTAGCTGTGGCTAGCACCGGATTTTTGTAAAAAAAATAATTACAAAATTAAATAGTCGATTTCATTCCACTCCCAGCTTCTCAATCGATTCTCGTGGAGCTGTACCAAACACTCTGATTCTCAAAACCACTATATACTACTTCTCGCGAGGAGCTGTCTCGAAAATGAACTAGCAACGAGAAGCGGCCTCCTAGCAGATTCTCGTGAGAATCCAACCTTCAAAAACGAAAATACCCTTTGAAGTTGAATGTTTTTACCCGCAAATACCCCCAAGTTACACAAATACAATTGAAGTATTACACCTAGGGGTGACATAGTCTATTTGCCTCTAATCCTCCTTTATATAGTTTTTAGAGTCAACCTACCAGCCAAACGGTTTCAACAAACCACTCCAGATTCTCAAAGAAATGCATTCTCAGATAATCAGGAGCAGAATCTGAAAAATGAGAATCTGAAGCTGTACCAAACATGACCTTTATGTCATCATTTGGACTGGCGACAGGAAGTAAACAATATTCCTATGGCCAGTCCAAATGGCGATAGGAAGCTGCGGGTTCCTGTCATCATTTCAACTGGCGACATGAACTCTGTACTTAAGATAAAAAAAATGGGTGAAAACATCATTTTAATTTCAGAAAAAATAGAAGAGAGGGAGAGAAGAGACGAGGCGAAGTCCTAGCAGTTCGTAGCGGAGGAGACAAACAGAGCATCAGATCCGATCGGTCATTTTGTAGGTATATTTTTTTGCAACTTCATACATTATTTTGAAACCTTGTTGGTTAGTAAATAAAAATAGCAACATAGGATTCAATAGATTAGATAATTTTAGCTGTTTTGTGTAGTACATCATTTGAGGTGTGTATTCATTAGTTCATCACGTAGATATTATTGTTGTTGTAGTACTCGAACGATTTAGAATAAATCGGAAAAAATAGGAAGACACCTCAAAGAATAGTTAGGTACCTCTTTTAAATAGCATGACACTTTTTAAAAATCCGGAGTTGGTACATAGCTTATGTAGAGCTTATTTTTATTTCCATTTGCACATTGCAAATATTTTAAAAATATCGGGGACACTTAAAAAAAGGAAAGTAGCAAGATACGTATTAAACGTTTGTAAAAACTGCAGAGTAGCTCAGTATGTCTTGTAGAACCTAATTGAAATAATCCTAACGTAATTTTGATTTCTGTTTGTGCGTGGTAATTATTTTATTTGTGCCGAAAATACTTTTTAAACATGAAAAATAGCACGACACATCTAAAAAATATATAAAAAATACATAGTTGCTCTGCAGCTTACGCAGAGCTGAATTTAAATATTATGAACTTTATTTTTTGTTTTTATTTGCACACGGTAATATTAAAAAAACGACGGAGACACTTTTTAAACAAGGAAAATAGAGAAATACCTATTAAAAATTTGTAAAAATTGTAGAGTAGCTTAGTATGATTTGTAAAGCCTAATCAAAATAATCTCAATATTGTTTTGATTGTTGTTTGCGCGCAGTAATCATTCTGTTAGTGCCGGAAATACTTTTTAAACTAGAAAAATAACAACATTCTTATGAAATAATTGTAAAATTGCAGAGTAGGTTAGTAGGCTTTCTATTTGTGGATTCTTATTACTTTTTATATATGTTTCGTAGTTTTTATAATGTATGCACTGAATTTTTAGGTATGGCGGACCCAGGACACGCTGTGCATTAGCCGTACGAGTTACTTTACCCGGCCATTGACGCTTATCATCGCAGCCGCCTCAGTACCATCCTCCCCCGGGAGGGCAAGGTGACGATTGAGCTTGGTGCAGTGCGACTACGCACACCCATGAGGGCATGGAGGGTGGACCCATGTTGGGTTCTAAGGTACGTGAAGTTGCGACATTCGCGTCATTATTTGCAGTCTGACTACTTTGGGTGGACTAATGTTTGTTCTTAATCATTTTTGACGCAGTTTGAGGGCGACAGGCCTCCTTCCACTAGCGAGGATGGTCGAGGCGACGTGGGAGGACGACCAGGACCGCCCGGGCAGTGGTCCACGACGTCTTCGTGGAGGAGTACCAAGTGCAGCGGGTCATGCGCCAATTCGGTTTGCGACAGGAGGTCCCGGCCCCTAGGGGCAGCGGGTGCCGCCGAACGTCCACATGTAAGTTCATGTTTCACTTGTTTTATACAATTTGCGTTACATACTTATGAAGCTATCTTTTTGTCTTCTATAGGCACACTAGGAAGGGAGTACCTGCCAGGATTTCCGGGGCGAACAAGATGTTCTCTTGGGTCGAGGGCTGGATCAGCTCCTTTGCTAACGTCGTCTAGGCGGATGTTCCCTACAACCGCGGGACGTACGCAAAGTACATCGAGTGGTACTCTAGTCAGACGAAGGTTCGTTGCGTCAGGGTCGTGGACGATCCCCCACGACACGAGGTTGCGACGTTTAACATGTACCCAACCGAGCCCGACTCCGTATCTCATCACATGCTATGTATTGAATTGTCTGTACTTCTTATTTGCTTTGTAAGATTTCGGTTTCTAAAATGTTAATTATGTGTGCAGGTCGATCTACACTGGGAGATGCACAAGTTGGCGGCATCGGTGCATTAGATGACGCTCGGGGAGCGCTTCAGCATGACGACGCAGGACATCAGAGCGGTCATGGAGTAGTTCCTTGATAAAACGAGACGAGGGATCCAGATCGGGATTTTTCGTATGCGCGAGGGACCTAGTGGACCCACCTGCGTGTGGACAGGGGTGAGCCACGGTGTGCCACGCCCTAGTACTAGGGCTCCTCACCCGACGAGGTGAGCGAGTCCTCGTGGCACCGTGCTGGGAGTACACCGGCACAAGCAGTCATTTTTGCACATTGATACGACAACATACTGCGACGTTGTGACACTTACTTTTCAGACTGGCAAGACCATCCTCCGCCAAGCGACCTTTTTAAACCAAAACGACCGACCCCTGTCAAGCCATAAGCATCCACTTTTGCACATCGATATGGCAACACACTGTGATACTTATTTACTTTTCAGACTGACAAGATCACACTCTGCCACACGACCTTTTCAGATCGAAAAGACCGCACCGTGTCACACCACACGCTGCCACCTTTGCAGATCGATATGACAACACACTTGGACGCTAACTTTTCAGAACAACAAAACCACACCCCCGAGATGACAACACACTACCACCCCCTTTTCAGGCCGAAAAATCCTTGTTTAAAAGGTGGGAGAAGAGAAGTGGATGAGAAGATAGTTGTAGGATAACACTACACTACCACACCAAACACTACATTAGAGCTTGCTTCACACAACTAGGAGGAAGGGTATGGAAGACTCGGCGAGCATGTACAAGAGGATAATGTAGAAGTGCAAGTAGCTAGCCGAGAGGGCTAAACCCTACCCGGATAAATCTATGAAGGATGCGCCGATACCACCGTAGTTCCTAGTTTTGCAATGTGCGTGCGAAGAACCAGCAAAAATCATCTCGTCCACACACCCAGCGACGTCCGCTCGGGCGTACTACACGTGCGGCCACCACCTCGTAATCATATCTTGCCCACACAAAGATTTTTCACATCATACGTAACATTTCACAAATCCCTGATTACACACGCACATAATGGCAGTTGGAGATGCAATGCAACTTCTTCCAATGGAGCGATGGGTCGCCGAAACTAATGATTTCTATTCCAATTGACTTTATTTTCATTCCAAAAAGGCGCATATGTATCGTAGGTTTATTTTGGTTTGTTGCATCGTGCATGATGTCGTTGCCTATGCATGTAACCAAACCCTACGCGTCGTGCAATTTACAACTTTATTATAAAGTATATTTCAATTCACAACTGCGTTGTCAAACCGACTTCAAATCTCGATCTCTTTTGGCATTTGATTCTTGGCGTAGCAAGACATGGAACAACATTAAAAAATAAAGGTCCAAATGACGTGTTGTGGAAGTAGGCACTAAAAATAAAGTTTCAAATGACAGTGAACTTGTGCATTGTCCTAATTTTGTCCATTCTCTACTTCACATTACATTGTCTTCTCCGATTTTTTTCATTCCGAACTACGCGGACACTTAAACGTATTACTAAATTTTAAAAAGAAAGTTAAAAAAACTAAAAATTTGGCTACACTACACATAAATAAAAAGCAGATATGCTAATTTTCAGTTGCCTAAAATTTTCTTATCCATCAATCATCTACAGTTACACAGTACTAAATCTAAAATCGCAGTATCAAGTGATGTGCACTTTTAGCCTAGCTCTACTGTACTTTTAGTTCTATTTGTTTTTGTATTTTTTTCTATTTGTAGGGCTCATATCGATTTACATTTGTCTAGTTTAGAATATATTTTTTTGTAACTTTTTTTGTGCCATTAGATGGAAATCAAAAAGTGGGAATAAGTGACTGAAAAATAACAAATTTTCAGGCAACTTACACATAGACAGTCCCAATAAAAAAACTACAGAACCATACTATCGCCATTTCAATTGGTGACATAAATCATGTCGCTAATTCAAATGGCGATATGGTCCTATCGCTAATTAAAATTACGGCAACAACCTCTCTACTGTCCCTATCGTCAATTGGAATAGTGACAAGATCTATTTTTGTGAATTTAATTTTGTAATTATATTTTAAAATAATATTGTTTTTTTTAATTAGCTCATTGTCTCGATCTCGGGGCACGTGACGTCTGGAGATAGTATTTTTATTATTAGGTCTGGCGATAGTAGCTTGGTAACTTAGCAACGCGTGACCGTAAGATTAGTCCACGGCGCGGCAGCAGCCATCGATCACGTGGAATGGTGGAACCGCCCCACCAGACGGCGCCCCTGACCCGGGCGCGTTAACTCCCGGTCCCACCACCCATCTCGACCGTCTATCTGCCTCAATCTCCGCTCCGCACAATCCGCTCCGTCCATGTGTATGATAAAACCTCGTGTGCACTTCCCGGTGCCGCCCACCACGCCTCCCGCCGGTTACTTGGACACGTCCGCCCAACATTAACAGTGCCGCGCGCACCGACGCGAGGGCTGAAAATAACTTCCACGCCCCCACGAATAGCTCCTCCGCCTCCCCTGCTTCCGAGGTCCCCGACCCGGCCGAGATCCACCCGCCGGTGCGACGAAACCGCCGGTCTCCGTCGTGCTCTGCTGGCCTTGGGAAAGATCTTGGGCGCGGTGTGAACAGAGGCGGCGTCTTTTGGTTGGTGCCTTGCCGTGGTTCCTCGCCAAGATATATTCGGCCGTTTAAGGAAGGTGATAAGGCGAGAAGCCCGAGAATTGGGCAATAACTGCTTGATTAGCGCTGGGGGTGCATCATTCCTCGCCATTTCTTGCCGATTCGGGACCCTCATTGGACGCGGGGCAGCGTTTATATAGAGCGCCCAGGCAAGGCGGCGGCTTCGGCTGCGTTGAGTGGACACGAGGCGATTCCTCGGAGTTCTTGGTGGATCTTGACGTGCATGGGCTCGGATGCTTCTTGGATAGGCTCGTCCTGCACTTGTTCGACGGGGTGCAAGGCGGCGATGGGGCTTAAGGTGGCCGGGGGAGGCGGGGCGAGCAAGCTCAGGTGCCCGTCGGTGGCCGCGCTGGCGAGGTCGCGCATGAAGCTGTGGTTGCTGCGCGCCACGACGACGGTGCTGCTGTGGACGTGCGTCGTGCAGCTCACGGCCGTCGGGGACACGTGGGGCCCGCGCGTCCTTAAGGGGTGGCCGTCGTGCCGGACGCCGCCGGAGGCTGCCTCCGCGGTCGCCACCACGCGGCTCTCAATGCCGAAGCCCGTCGTGCGGAAGGCCGCGTTGCCTCCGAAGAGTGAGTACTACTGCTCTGCTTCACATGGTCATTCTTGGACATTGACATGGATTTGTAGAATCGCCCAATGCCGGTGGTGATGTTTCTGCCAATGCATTGCGCCGATTGTTTGGTTGAATAATTATAGTAGTCGTACTGTTCTTGGGATTGCGATTTGCTGATGAGCTATCCAAAGATCATACCTTTTTGGTGCGCTTGGGACTGGCAACTCTTCATGGTTTTCAATGGAAGCATTTTTAAACAAAATTTTCAGCTGCAAATTGAAATCCTGTAGGTAATTGGTTAATCATTTCCCATGGAGGAAAAGGAACATGTACCAACATTTGGTGGCTCTCAAACACAATATTTATAGGTTTGCCTTTACCTTTTTGGTACAAAAAAATTGTAGTGCATTTAGGAACTCACATGGGTGGCCACAATCTTAGTTTGCTCAATTAAGAGCTTGGTTTATTTATTTTTGCAGAAAATACAGCTCCGATAATGGGAAAATGTGATCATTCTCTGTGCTGGAGACTGTCTCACATGATATGCTTTATTTCAGTTCGATGTCAATTGATATGGTTAATTCTACATTTACTTCGAACTCTAAGGAGCGTAAATGTTAGATATGCTTCTTTATTGAACTTTCTTGGATAGGTTTTCAAATCCTCACATAATTGTTAATAGTCATTGAATAGTATGATTGGTAATGTCTGTTTATTATCTTTCCATTTGCCAGTTTGCTACTCATGAAGTTCAACTCCTTCAAAATCTATGATCCATAACAAGTAATTTTGTTTGTATACTCTAGGTGCTCTTGATTTGCCTAATATTTTGTTATTTCCATTTACTGTTAGGAATTTATAGGAACAATGGTTATTTGATGGTTTCATGCAATGGTGGGCTCAACCAAATGCGAGCAGCTGTAAGCAACTTGAAAAACCCTACATTTAGGCATTTACTAATTTTCCGTCAGATAAACCTTTGTAACATCTAACACTGCACATTTGTGTTCTTTTCCCTGTTCAATCAGATTTGTGATATGGTTGTCATTGCAAGATATTTGAATGTGACCTTATTAGTGCCCAAGTTGGATAAGACATCCTTTTGGAATGACCCAAGGTGCATTTGCTGTTCTTGATACAATTTTTCTTTCCCCTGTTTATTTTTGGCATTTTTAAAAAATCTTTTCCTGGCATATGGCATTTAAAAAAAATCTTTTCCTGGCATAATTAGTGTTTTTATTCTTATCTATGTGACAATATACTTATTTAAGCATCCTTTTCTTTTGCTTGTGCCTTGTAGTGAGTTTCAGGATATATTTGATGTTGAACATTTTATAACTTCTCTAAGAGACGAGGTTCGTATACTGAGAGAATTGCCACCGAAGGTAAAGCGAAGAGTGGAACTAGGAATGTTTCACTCAATGCCACCCGTTAGCTGGTCAGATATCTCATATTACCATAACCAGGTCAGATGTATATTTTGTCACGCGTTGTTACTCCTCGGAATGTTACCATTCGGTGAAAAGGCTGACTGTTATTCATTCTATACAGATTCTTCCTTTGGTTCGGAAGTACAAGGTTCTTAATCTGAATAGAACTGATGCTAGGCTAGCAAATAACGGTCTACCTTTGGAGATCCAGAAGTTGCGTTGCCGAGTGAATTATGCTTCACTGAAATTCACCTTTCAAATTAAAGAATTGGGCAGGCGAGTAATTAGAATGCTCCGCCAGAATGGCCCCTTCTTGGTTCTTCATTTACGATATGAAATGGATATGCTGGCTTTCTCTGGCTGTACTGAAGGTTGCACTCGTGAAGAGGCAGAAGAACTCACAAGAATGAGGTAAAATTTGTTGGCTCTCTTACCATTCATTCCAGTCACTTAATTCATGCAGATTATTTTGACCTTTTTTAAAGAAGATTATTTTGACTTTGAGTGAGGTCTTATAAAAGTACATTGTGTTTCGTCTCATATTAACAGATGAGTTACTCAATGGCCTCAGGTATGCTTACCCATGGTGGAAAGAGAAAGTAATTAACTCTTACGCAAAAAGAAAAGATGGACTTTGCCCTTTGACGCCAGAGGAGATTGCTCTTGTCCTCAGAGCATTGGACATTGACAGAAGTATGCAAATATATATTGCAGCTGGAGAAATATATGGTGGAAAACGCAGAATGGCTTTTCTTACTTCAGCGTATCCCAACGTGGTATGGACCAAACGGTGCATATGCATCTATGATGACATCACTGCTGTATATTATACCATCACTACTCTGCATAACTCTTTTTCCCCTTTTTTGCTGATGTGTTGACAACGATGCATAGGTGAGAAAAGAGATGCTTCTGGAACCATTTGATCTCATGTTCTTTCAGAACCATTCATCACAGATGGCAGCGCTGGATTACTTGGTATCACTGGAAAGTGATATATTTGTTCCAACATATGATGGTAATATGGCTAAAGTTGTTGAGGGACATCGCAGGTATATATTCCACTTGGTCATACACTCACACTTCTATTTTGTCAATACATTATTAGACCTGAACATTTTCATACCTCTATTACCATACCGCATGACCTGCATGCTAGATTTGAACATTGTCAATCCTTTTTAACCTGAATTTTCGCAACCTATGTTTCATGGAGAAATTTATGTGCTTTATTGTTAAAAGATCTCCTTTTGGGTTATAGCCGATTGCTGACTTGTGGATAAACAGTAACAAATTTTGTTATTTTGTGTCACTTGCTGATACAGGTTCACGGGTTTCAAGAAAACAATCCTATTGGATCGAAAACTAATTGTTGAGCTAGTCGATCAATACAGCAGTGGTTCTTTGCGGTGGGATGAGTTCTCTTCATTAATCAAGGCTGTCCATGCAAACCGGATGGGAGCAGCTACTAGAAGAACAGTGATTCCTGACAAACCCAAGGAAGAAGACTACTTCTATGCAAACCCTCAAGAGTGCTTGCGAGATCCCAATATGTTGCAGACATCCTGATATTTTTCTTGTCAGAACTCAGTGCTTGCTTATGCCATTCTTTGCGGAACATGACATGGCCGAACTAGGATGATTCATTGTTTCTTCCGAGCTGAGTCAAATGGCAAGGCATCGCCAGGAGCTCAGCTTGGGCTACAGAGAAGGCCTGTGTATGGAAGCAGAAAGGACGGAGCTGTTGGCTTGAATGTACTTGGTACATAGACGTTATAGAATGGAGAGGTAGGTTCGTTAATTACGCCAATAAAGAACTGATATTCTTGTATAGATGGTGAAAGTGAGATGCTACATTCATTCCCATAGGAACGTTATTTATCTCGAAGGAAATTAGGATAAAAGAGCAGAGTCCAGGTTTACCTGTTTTGCCCAGAATTGCATGACACAGCATTGCTCCTGACATCCTCTCTATCTTCTCCAAAAGTTTTACTTAATACACTGTTCCAGTAGTCAGGACAGATGCTGATGGTATAGTATGTCCTGAAAGTGGAGTAGAGTGCACGCTGACGATCTTTTTTAACGACTCTTGTGCATCGAGTTACCACATGTATTTGCGCTCATCCACTTGTCAACGTGCCGTGTCTTGTTTTCAGTGATGATTAAGATAGTATTTTTTGCGAGAATTAAGATAGGATTAACATTGATGAAAGAGCAATCCTAGTACAAAATACTGTAATCCTATTACTACGCCATTAAGCTAGTACTACAGTAGTATGGAGATTGTCGGTAGCGGCATACTACCACTTGTACTATTCAGATGATAACATCGCTGATGAGATCCAGTTTTGGGATGATAGATTCCCATTTTCCTATGCTACAATTTTGATGGGACGCAACAACATTTTCTTCGGACGCAAAAAAAGAGGCGCATCACCCTAGTAATCGGATCAGTGTGCTACCGCTCCTGTGTCGCTCGTTTCAGGCGACCCAGGAGGCGACGTTCCAGTCACCGAGAACTCCCGCTATTGTCGTTGAGAGGAAGAATTGCTTGTCACCTGATTCATTTTTAAAGCTTCTCGCTGATGGTTCAGTTAAAATGTGGACTAATTTTGCATTTATTTCTATTATTCTCTCTTAAGCCTGTGTTGAGATAATCCTCCGCACTGTCCGATTTTAACCGATTTGAAGCTCTAGTGTATTAGATGGAAGATGTTGCTATTCCCTTAAATATGATGTGTGTTTTCGATAGAGCTAGTTGGTGTTAGGGTGTAGTTAGAGTTGCTAGTTGGTAGCTTTAGCTCTGATGCTGTTGATAGGGTGTTGCAAGGCATATTCATTTGCGAATTTTTCCCACCGAGAGTGTTTCCCCGTCAAAATGTATCTTTTTATTTATCTTATTTTCTCCTGCTCTACAACCTTTTCATTCAAAAGAACAAAGAAACCACCGTTACAAATAGAATGCGTGCCTTTCTTCTTTTTTTTTCCCGAGGGTGATGCGCGCGCATCTGGCACGGGGAGTCCAGGCGTGCAGCCGCAACCGCGCCACTACGCAACCTCTCCGGCTCCCCATGGCCTCCGCCACAATGCTGAGTATGTGACATCTCAATGCTACTTGAATGCCGATCCCTAGATGCATTGTGCTGCCTTGGAGTAATCGCTAACGTGAGCATTAAGATGGAGTAAGGAAACATCGACGAAGAGAGGGCTATACTATACTTCCGTCTATAGTCAAAATTGAAAGGAAAAAAAACTTCGAACAACCGAAACCCGGCGGTGAGAACGAAAACATTTTAATTCTAAATATTAAATGGAGGTATATATCGCAAAATTCTAATGATGCAAAACTCGTAGCTAACGGCAGTAGACAAATCATATTTGTGTTAGATATATATATTGTGTAGGGTGTTATTTGTTTTTGTCCTCACCTTGTACTTGATATATATTGGCCTTTGGCCCATTGGAATATACTAAGGCTATATTCAAACATGGTATCAGAGATAGGATTTCGAAACCCTACCTTTTAGCCACCACCGCCGCACAGCCGCCAGCTGCCGCCTAGCCACTCTCGCCGTAGCCGCCCGCCTCCACGCCCGCCGCTCTCTCCCGTAGTAGCCGCCGCCTCCACGCCTTCCTCCTTTTTTGGCGCCATCATCCTCCAGAGCCGTAGCCGCCGCCGCCGCCTCCGCTGGTCTCCAGTAGCGGATCTGATCGTCCGCTTCGCCGGCCCGCTTTGCTGTCGCCGCTCGGGCTCGCCGATCATTGGACCGCCGGTGCTTGCCGCCGCCGACAGCTCCTTTGCGCCGCGTCACCGCTCGGGCCGTCGCCGCTCGGAGGGAACCCTAGAGTTCCCTCCCCTCCCGTGTGTGCTGCGAAGCCCCCCACCCCTTCGTTTTGTCTGCTGGCCCGAGCCGGCCCAGCCGAAAAGAAGGAAAGAAAGAAAAAAAGGTTGATGGCTTCTACCGGAGGCTCCTTCGCCATCCCGCTCCCCCCAGAGTTCGGTTTAATGGGACGAACTTCCGGGAGTGGGACGTTCACCTGAGGATCCACCTCAACAGCCAGCATCTCTAGGGTCATCTCACTGGTGAGCAGCCATGTCCGCCACATCCTACACCGCCCCGCACTGCCCGCTCCCTCTGCTGGTGCGGATAGGGCGGCTCAGGAGGTTGACAATGCTGCACTGGAGGCTGGAGGAGGCGCTCTGACTCTACCGATCCCGAGCCGCACGTCTGAAGCCGGCAGAGGTCGAGGCTCGTGCTACCGCCATCCTGGTGGGTAGCATACCCGTGATCATCTCCATGGATGTGGCAAAGCTGCCTACGACACAGCTTATGTGAGAGCGCCTCCGAGCTCACTATCAGCCGACGAGCAATGCTATGTATCTCTCAGTTGTGCATCAGGCACACTCTCTTCAACAGCTCGATGCCATTGTTGATGACTTCTACCAGAAGTTGTCAGAGGTGTGGTGTCAGCTTGACTATTGGCCGGTCAGACCGCCAGTTGGGACTTAGCCAATTTCAACCACTAAAATTCCGAAACCTACTAAGGCAATATAATCCCTTCTTTACCTACAACCTCTATTTTTGGCCCAGCTCAAAACACCACTTTCTGAAATTGCCGGTCCGACCACCACTAAGGCCAGTCGGATTGCCACTGGCCGGTCGGACCGCCCTTAGGCGGTCGGCCGGCGGTTCGGCTCGGCTGACCGCCGAGGCCCGACGACCACGATTCTTTCTTTGAAAATACGTGAAACGACAAACCTTTAACGCCATTGTCAATTGTCACATCATCCTAAGATCAGGAGTATATCCCCATGATATCCACACACTCAACACATGACCGGAGACCGGAAGATGTTCACCACTTTTGAAAATGGGAGTAATGAAAAGATCACTTTTGAAGACAATAGCAAAGAGAAGGTTATTGGTTTGGGTAAAATCGCTATCTCAAATGACCATTCTATTTCAAATGTATCTCTTGTAGAAACATTAAATTTTAATTTGCTATCCGTTGCTTAATTATGTGATCTTTGTTTAACTTGCTTTGAGATCTTGGTTTAACTTGCTCATTCTCTAGAGATGGAGTAATCATTTTAAAGGAAAAAGAAAATGAATTGGTTTTCAAAGAATTTAGATTTGAAAATATTTATTTAGTTGATTTCTCTTCTAGTGATTCTTGTCGAAAAACTTGTTTAATTGCAAAAACTTCTCTTGGTTAGTTTTGGCATAGAGGGCTAGGTCATGTGGGCATGATTCAACTCAAAAAGTTTTTCAATCATGACTTAGTAGTTGGCTTGAAGGATGTGAAGTTTGAGAAAAATAGATTATGTAGCGTTTGCCAAGCCGAGAAACAAGTTGCAAATTCTCATCATTCCAAAAGTATAATGTAAACTTATAGGCCATTAGAGCTCTTACATATGTATTTGTTTGGGCCAACAACCTATAAGAGTATCGTGGGCAATAGTTATTGTTTACACATTGTAGATTATTACTCAAGATATACATGAGTATTTTTCTTACATGACAAGGCTGGAACCTCTGGCATATTCAAAAGTTTTGAAAAAAGGGCTCAAAATGAATTTGATTTCAATATAAAGAAAATCTGTAGTGTCAATGGTTCCGAGTTCAAAAACACTAAAATTAAAGATTTTTGTGATGAACTTGGAATAAAGTACGAGATTTTCACTACCTATACTCTGGAGTAAAATGGAGTTGTAGAGGGGAAAAATCGAATATTAATTAAGATGGCTACAACAATGCTTGATGAATATGATACTTCCGATAATTTTTTGGTCGAAGCTATTAACACCGCTTGACATGCCATAAATCGTCTTTATTTGCATCGTCTTTTGAAAAAGACTTCATATAAGCTTCTAATTGGAAGAAAACCAAGCATTTCCTAATCAAGTTTTGCACTAAATTTGAAGGTTTTGATTATAATGAAACTTTTGCACCCGTAGCTAGACTCGAGTTTATTCACATATTACTCGCCTTTGCATCTAGTTTTGATATTAAATTATTTCAAATGGATGTTAAAAGTGCTTTCTTAAATGAAAAAATAATCAAACTTGTATATTTTAAACAACCTCCGGGTTTTGAAGATCCTCAAAATTCTAATCATGTGTCTAAACTCTCCAAGACGCTATATGGCTTAAAATAAGCTCCTAGAGCACGGTATGAGCGCCTTCGAGATTTTCTACTCTAAAAAAGATTCAAAATTGAATTGGGAAGGTTGATACAACATTATTGATCAAGATTATTGATGATGATTTCTTTGTATATCAAATTTATGTTGATGATATCATATTTGGGTCTACTAACCAAGACTTTTGGAAGAAGTTTGGTAATATGATGTCCATGGAGTTTGAAATATCCATGATCGGATAGCTAAACTATTTTCTTGGACTTCAAATCAAGCAACTCAAAGATGAGACATTCATAAGCCAAATAAAGTATGTGAAGGATTTATTCAAGAAGTTCATGATTCTTACCGCATCTAAGTCCGATATCATGTTTAGTGTTTGGATGTGTGAACGTCTTCAAGCGTCTCCAAAAGAGTGTCATTTGACGGTCATAAAAAGAATTATAAGATATTTAAAGCATTCCTCTAGCATTGCCTTGTGGTATCATAAAGGTGCTAAATTTGATTAATTGGATATTCGGATTCCGGTTATGCAGGTTGTAAAGTGGATAGAAAGAGCACCTCTAGAAGTTGTCAATGGTTAGGAAGGTCTTTAGTTTTATGGAATTCCAAGAAACAAAACTCAGTAGCTCCTTCCATCACCGAAGCTGAATATATTTCTGCAGGTAGTTGTTGTGCACAATTATTATGGATGAGGTAAACTTTAATGGATTATGGTATCAAATTCGATAAAATATCTCTTTTGTGTGATAATAATAGTGCCGTGAAGATAGCCAATAACCCAGTCTAACCTCAAGAACCAAGCATATATATATACGTCATCACTTCTTGAGAGATCATGTGAGCAAGGAGATATTGTCATTAGCTACATCCGGACCGAAGATCAACTAGTCGATATGTTCACCAAGTCACTAGATGAAAGCCGCTTTTGCTCTTTGAGGAATGAGTAAAATGTCATAGATCATTCAAATGTTGCTTGAAACTCATGCTCCATGAAAACTTGCTTTTATTCGACCCTTTTAATGTATTTGTGAAAATAGTTTCAAAATCTTCCTTAAAATCTTTATTTGAGTAAAAACTATATTCATATGAGTTTCTGCTATCTATCTCATGCATAATGATCCTCCAAATTATTTGTTGAGTGTTTATTATAAATGATCATTTGCATTCTCGGTAAAGTTCTGAAATTTTTACACAAAATGGTAATACCGCATTTTAACACCGGTACTACCACTGCCTAGTAATACCACTCGTATATAGCGGTACTACCGTTCTTCTGGGAGGGTTGGCAAAGAATTCACCAGAGACCAAGTAAAAAATGTGGTCGAAAAGCATACTCGAAGATGAACTCGAAAACGTGGTCGGACTTCGCAGTCAAAAACGTGATCGAGCTTCATGGTCGAAAATGTGGTCGAGCTTCGTGGTCGAAAACATGGTCAAGCTTCGTGGTCGAAAACATGGTCGAGATTTGTGGTTGAACATCGTGGTTGAAAACATGGTCGAGATTTGTGGTTGAACATCGTGGTCGAAAACATGGTCGAGCTTCGTAGTCGAACATCGTGGTCGAAAACATGGTCGAACTTCGTGGTCGAAGACACGGTCAAAAACCAACATGGTCAAAGATCACTTGTACTACTGGCATTAAAATACGATACTACCGAAATTCGGTAATACCGGCATAAAATTGTGCTACTACCGCGTTGGTTAGTGATTTGCTTTAAATACCCTCGCACGGGGTTTTAATCCCGCTCTCCTCTAAATCGGTCATTCCGCCGACCTTCTCTCCCGGCCTTTCTCTCTCCCGTGCTTCTCCTCCAAGAACTCCTCTAAATCTCTCGGTTCTTTGGAGCCTTCTTGAATCTGTTTGTTGGAAATATCTCTTGTGATCGAATCTCTTCCAATCCCTGAGCTATTCCCCGTGATTCTTTCATTTCTCATCTACTTCTGGGATCTATATTTTTCTAGGGTTTGAGTCAAAATGTGCATGATTAAGTCAATTTCTCTGAAATTGGCAGTAATTAGTGTTTCATGACTTATTATGTCGATTCCATGGATTCATTCTGTCAAACACTAGTTAAAATCAAAATTGAAGGAGAACCCTAATCTGCCTGGAACTGCGGTACTACCGTCATGTGGACGTCGGTACTACCAACTTGCGGTAATACCATGATATTAACGGCGGTACTACCGTTCCAGAAGAGCAGAATTGATTTAATCATTCTCTTTTGCATAAAAATCTATTCTAATCGTCTCTTTTTATCTTAGCAATCATGCCAAGGATGAAGACAACATCTCTTGGCAAAGGGCCACTCCCGATGGAGATCCCCAAGAGCTTTACGATCCTCCAGCTTCAAGTGCTGAATATTCTCGCTAAAAGAGACCTACAAAGAAGGTAGCGGCAAGAAGACCTCTAAGGGGAGCGAAGGACAAGCCATATGTGAGGTTGTTCGAGCTTCGCTCGTTTTGTCCGAGGTTGCTACGACGGCTTCAGCAGCCCTCTTGGCTAACAACCATAAGACAAAGAACCTCCTATATGCCGGACTTGTAGACAGGAGTATGATAGAATATGTCACCTTGAGACCGCGCACGAGATATGGAGCACCCTTGAAACCTACCATGAAGGTTCGTCCCAGATCAAGCAAGTGCATCAGACGGTTTTTGAGCGAGAGTATAACAAGTTCGAGATGGTCCTGGAGAGAGCATCGATGACGTCTTTACTCGCTTCAACAAGGTGCTCAACCAGCTGAGAGCGGTTGATATTGAATATTCTCAATCTGATAATGCCACCTACCTCTTGGCTGCAATCAACACCAAGGAGTGGGAGATGAAGGCTACCGCCATTGAGGAGAACGTCAACCTTTCGAGTCTTACTTTGGAGTTGCTTTATAGCAAACTCAAGACCCATAAAATTAAAAGAGTTGACCACCCCAAGAAGAAAAATATAGCTTTGGTAGCAGATCCTCTCAAGAGAGCTTTTGATGATGTTTCTGAGTCTTCTTCTGGATTTTCTCTTGCTTGTTTATCTGCTATATATGAAGAGGAACTTGAGAGTATCCCTGAGGCTGAATTAGCTCTTCTAGCCAGAAAGTTCACAAAGGCCTATAACAATGTGAGAAACAAAAAGAGAAGCGGTCTTGTGACTTGCTATGAGTGTGGAGAGCTCAACCATATTCGAGCAAATTGCCCCAAGCTGAAAGGGAAGGGCAACCACAAGTAGGTGAAGGCGGCTTGGAGAAAGCCTGATGGGAATAAGCCCAAGTTTGATGCTGCCAAGCTTATGAAGGCCGCTCACCGGGTTCTTGCCGCTTTTGGGGAGCAATCCATGAGCGATGTGGACTCTGGGAGCGAAGAGGACAAAGAGGAGGAGATCCCCTAAGACAAGAAGAAGGGGAAGGCCAAGGACTTCACCGGCATGTGTTTCATGGCCGACTCCATCGACGTCGATGACATCAATGAGGTACCTTCATCCTATGATATTATATTTGCTAGATGTGAAACCATGTATGAGCAACTGATTAGTCAGGATGAAACTTTAGAGTTTACCATGGCGAGGAATAAGGAATTAGAGTCACAAATTGATAATCTGAAATTAGAACTTGTGAATGCTAAGAGTCTTGATGTTGACGAATATGCTTCCTGCCATGCTTTACATTATGAACTCGCTAATTTACAAACTGCTCATGATGTTGCCTTACACCATCTTGAAAATAGTAGAACTGAGCTAATTGAACTTAAATCCGCTCCTTGTGAAAAATGCATAGAATCTAGCAATTTGGTTGCTTCTGGTAATGTTGATTCTAGCCTTTGCTCTTTCTGCATTGAACGTGAATATGAAGTAAAAGACATAGTAGATGCAGTTAGAGCTAAATATGCTAATCTTAAGTATAGAATTGATTATGCTACTTGTATTTCATGCGAAACACGTAAGCTTGAAGTTACTTTATATAAGGAGAGATATGCTAGAGCCATTAAGTGTAAAACTTATGAATCATGTCTTAATCTTGAAAAGGAAAATGCTTATCTTAAGGATACATTAGAAAAATTATCTAAAGGTAAGAAACAGCTAATTATGATTCTAGACAAGTCTAAAACTCCTTACAAGAAGCAAGTGTTAGTATACAACTCTGTCTAAGACAATTTAAAGCCAAAAGTTACTCAAGTCTTGGAAAATGGATTAGTTGAATTCAAAACCCAACCTGCAAAAATAATTTTTAAATATGCAGGTTTTGCCCAACCATCTGTTAAGTCAAAGGGTGCTTCTCCCAATGGTATCAAGTACCATTGCACCTATTGCAAGAAGGATGGGCACTTGGTTGAGTTTTGTTGGCGCAGGTTGAAAAATGATAGGAAAAAGTTTACTAGAAATTCATCTCATCAACCTAGAGCCGTCATGAGACATTGTTATTTTGAAAAGAATAAGTCTAGTCTAGGATTTGTTTCTCATACTCATCATTATCATGTTCCTACACAGGATGCATCCCATGTTCGTGTGACCATTGCTCATGATAGAACTTTAAATAGAGTCAAGGATAGCACTTCTGCTTTGTATACTACTCGCAGACGTGTGTCTCAGTACTGGGTTCCCAAGTCGTGTTTAACTAACCCCAGTATTGAGACACATCGTTCTTATGTGCCTTGATTTTCAGGATCGCCGTGGAAAGCGGAAGAACACGTGGTTCGTTGACTCCCGGTGTTCACGCCACATGACCGGAGATTCAAGATGGTTCACCTCCTTCACGCAGGCGACGGATGATGACTTCATCACCTTTGGAGATGATACACAAGGGCGGATTGAAAGGACGAGATCGATCAGGGTGAATGACAAATTCATCATGAAGGACGTCGCTCTTGTGGACAAGCTAAGATACAATCTGCTTTCTGTCTCACAGCTTCTTGATGATGGCTATGAGACTATATTTAAGAAAAATACTTGTCGTGTGCTTGATTATGCTAGTGAGCTTATTTTTGGGATTTCTAAAGTTGGTAGAATCTTTGGAGCTGATTTCTCTGAATGCTGTCAAGGATACTGTATGTGCGCCCTGTAGGCATGGCAAGTAAGTTGCCGCCTCACCCCATCAGTGACTATGGTCATGGTATCGACCGACGGTTGCTTCATATGGATACTGTTGGTCCTGCTAGGGTTCGGTCAGTCGGTGGCAAATGGTATATCCTTGTCATAGTCGATGATTTTTCGAGATACACTTGGGTGTTCTTTCTTGCTTCGAAGGATGAAGCTTTTGGTCATTATCATGATCTTGTTCTTCGTTTGGCTTCTGAACTTCCTAGTGCCTTGAGAGCGATCCGCGGTGACAATAACACGGAGTTCAAGAATACCTCGTTTCCCTCTTTCTGTGCTGAGCGTGGTGTTAAGTATCAGTTCTCTTCTCCACACGTCCCCCAACAAAATAGCGTGGTGGAAAGGAAGAACAGAACCTTAGTCGAGATGGCTAGAACGATGCTAGATGAGTTTAGCACACCGAGGAGGTTTTGGGCCAAAGCTATTGCTACAGCTTGCCATATGGCAAATCGTGTCTTCTTGAGATCTTTTTGGGTAAGACTCCTTACGAGCTTCGGTTTGGTAGAAAACCATCTGTTTCTCATTTTTAAGTTTTTAGAGCCAAGTGTTTCATTCTAAAGACAGGAAACCTAGATAAATTTGAATCAAGAACTTCTGATGGTTTATTTCTGGGTTATCCTGCACACTCGAGGGGTTTTCAGGTGTTTATTGTTGAAACTAACATTGTCCAGGAGACATGCAATGTCACTTTTGATGAGACTAGTCATAGAGCTAGATCCGATATTTCAGGTGATTCATAGGTTACAGAGAGCATCTTGTAGAGGAAGATGAGGATGGAGCTGATACTTGTCTTCCACCTGCTGCTGTTGAGGCTCTCATTCCAGCACAAGAACCTGCTGCGACTACTTCACCTTCATTTGAGGCTCCTGCT
Organism: Hsuehochloa calcarea; assembly: GCA_036346395.1. Taxonomy (NCBI): domain Eukaryota; kingdom Viridiplantae; phylum Streptophyta; class Magnoliopsida; order Poales; family Poaceae; genus Hsuehochloa; species Hsuehochloa calcarea. The sequence continues at coordinate 60,587,606 of CM070596.1, forward strand.
GCATCTTCATCATCAGCAGTACCTGCGGAGGTCGAAGAAACGCTATCACCCCCGGGCGCTCCACTTCACATTCAGAAGAGTCATCCTCCGGATCAGATGATTGGTCAGCTTCATGAGCGTGTCACTCGCTCCAGGTATCATGATCCGAGTCTCTACTCTCATTCAGCTTTTGTTGCATCTTTCGAACCCCGCGATATATCACATGCTTTATCTTATTCTAGCTGGATCAATACCATGCATGAGGAGTTAGAGAATTTTGAGAGGAACAAGGATTGGAACCTAGTAGAGTCTCCTAGTGGTCATAATGTGATAGGAACACGTTGGGTGTTCAAAAACAAACAAAGTGAGGATGGTTCTGTGGTTAGAAACAAGGCTAGATTAGTAGCTCAGGGTGTTAGCCAAGTTGAGGGTTTAGACTTTGATGAAATATTTGCTCCTGTTGCTAGATTAGAAGTCATTCGCATTATGCTTGCTTTTGCTGCATCTAAGGGTTTTAGGCTGCATCAGATGGATGTCAATAGTGCTTTTCTGAATGGTTACATAGAGGAGCAAGTGTATGTTAGGCAACCCCCGGGCTTTAAAAATTCCAAGTATCCACATCATGTTTTCGAGCTATCCAAAGCCTTGTATGGTCTTAAGCAAGCCCCCAGAGCCTAGTATGATAGACTTAAGACTTTCCTACTTAAGAATAATTTTGAGATGGGTAAGGTGGATAAGACTCTATTCATTCTTAGACATGGCAATGACTTCCTGCTTATTCAGATTTATGTAGATGATATTATCTTTGGTGATTCTTCTCATGCTCTTGTTTCCAGTTTTTCTGAGACCATGTCCAGGGAATTTGAGATGATTATGATGGGAGAGCTCAACTAATTTCTGGAGCTTCAAATCAAGCAATGCAAGGAAGGGATCTTCATCCATCACATGAAGTACACAAAGGATCTGCTCAAGCGCTTCGAGGTGGGTGACTACAAGCCGATCGCCACTACCACGGCGACTTCGACTGTTTTGGCTCCAGATGAGGAAGGAGAAGTCGTGGATCGACACGAGTACCGCAGCATGATCGGCTCCTTCTGTACCTAACGGCCTCAAGACCGGACATCCACTTCACAGTCTGCCTCTGCGCGAGGTTTCAGGCGTCTCCGAGGACTTCACATCGCCAAGCCGTCAAGCACATCTTCAGGTATCTTCACTCTACCCTCTAGTATGGCATTTGGTATTTCTGTTCTTGTTCTTTGTCCATTCGGGGGTTTACTGATTCTGATTTTGTGGGCTGTCGGTTAGAGAGGAAAAGTACCTCATGCACTTATCACTTCTTAGGCACTTCTCTTGTCTCCTGGTCTTCTAGGAAGTAGTCTTCTGTTGTACAATCCACTGCAGAAGCTGAGTATGTAGCTGCTAGTAGTTGTTGTAGTCAGATTTTGTGGATGATGTCCACTCTTAAGGACTATGAGTTATCTTTTGATAGTGTTCCTCTTCTCTGTGATAACACTTCTGCCATTAATATTGCTAAGAACCCTGTGCAACACTCTAGGACCAAGCACATAGATATTCGCTATCACTTCCTTAGAGTCCGGGGCTCAGTTAGCTGATATCCTCACCAAGCCTTTAGACCCAACTAGGTTTGCCACCTTAAGAAGTGAGTTAGGGGTAATTTACCCTTATGGGTTGGTTTGAGGGGAATTGGTTCTTTTCTAAACTTTCCTTGTTCATCTGATCTTTCCTTGTTCTTTTCTGAACTTGTTGATCACTTTGAACTTTTTAGGCTTTTAGGTTTTTCTTGAATCTCATTGTATTATATTGCATTCATATGAAAATCACAAAAAGATGCATTGTAATATAAGCCTTACTGCTTATCTTTTAAATTGATGAAGCTTTGCTTATTACCCTCTTGAGCTTTAGCATTTTAATTTTTGCTCAATATCATGTCTAGTTCTTTGACCTGCTAGAATTATCATGCTTTCACATGTGTAGCTAAGTCTTTGCTAAATGAGTTAGAACTTTAAGACAACTTGAACTAAAAATTACTATTTATGGATCTTGTAGCTAAGTTGCGCAATTAGTGATCCTCCTGTGACATTGGCCCTGTCAAAATTGCTCTGTTAGCTCTTGAATCTAGGATTGAACATCTCTTGAGCTTTCTGTTCATTTGTGAATCTAAAAATGTTCTTATACAAAATAAAAAAAAAATCAAATTTCAAAATATGTGCCAAACTATTATCACGAGACTGCTTATCAAAGACATGAACTTGGAGATAGTTTAATAATCCAGACGATCTCATAGGGATTGCTTGTCAAAATTGACATGAACCTCAAGATTTGTCGCCCTGGTTGAAGCTTAGGAAGAGATTGTGGATGGCTCCTAGTTTAGGATTTTCTTCACTAAGATAGGTCATTAATTGCCTTAGTTGAAGCTTAGGAAGAGTTTGTGGATGGCTCCTAGTCCAAGATTTTCTTCACTAAGATAGACCTTTAATCAACATCAATATTCATTGCAAATGAAAAACTGTTGTAAAAAATGGGTGACTTTCTGTCTCTAGAATTGTCATTGTTAGCTTCTTGATCTCACATTGACATTCTGACATGGTCATTATAACTTTAGGATCTCTGTTGATGAACTTGCTAGTTTTGAAGTTTTGCTTAAATTGTTACAATCCATTGCTTTTACTTTGAGCCTTCTAGCTTAGCTTTGATATATATGTCTTAACATGATCTTGCTAGCTCTTTCAGCCTTGATATGCATTGTGTAATTATAGAAATGCTAACTTGTTCTTTTGGGTAATCTTCAAAGCTTCTTGTGCTAAAATATGCAAAATTCAAAAAAAAAGTCACTCCATCGCATTTCATGCATGCTCTTTCTTATGCTTCTTCCTTATTTATGCATTTATTATCTCTGGATGAGAGGAAGGCGTGATTCCTTGATGTCTCCATTGACAAAGGGGAGAAGAAGTAGCAAAAATGTTAAAAGGGAGAGCTATTTGGAGAAAATGGAGAAAATGAATTTTTGAAAAAATGATGATCAAAGTGAGGGGGAGCTTTTAATTTGCATTCCTATGATCTTATTGCCATTTCTGAACTTGAATTGCAATCCTTGGAACCTCACAATGATCAAAGGTCAATTTGAACAATTGTTCTTTCATATGGACCTTAAGTGAGATTTTTTACTCTTCTTTGAAAATTGAAGTTTTCTCGCTTGCCTATACTAATATGAAGCCAACTTGGTCATTTACATTACTTTCTCTTGCTTGTGCCTTTATGCGAAAATGTGAGTAGTTTTACTTTTTAAACCTTAAACTTACATTTTTTGAAAATTGCTAATGTGTTCATCAAGGGGGAGATTGTGGATATCATGGGGATATACTCATGATCTTAGGATGATGTTACAATTGTAAATGGCTTTAAAGGTTTATCGAATCACGCGTTTTCGGTAAAATCCCAGTGCTGCCAGGCCTCAGGCGGTCTAACCGGCCAGGGCGGCGGTCGAGACGAGCGATGGCGGTCTGACCGCCACCTCAAGCGGTCGAGCCGGTCGAAGCGTCCGACCGGCCATAGACGGCGGTCCGACCGACCAATACAAAAGGTTGAGTTTAGAGCTGGGCCAAAAATAGAGGGTGTAGGCAAGAGATGGGATTACCCCATTAGTTTTTAGCTTCTTATCACTTGAAAGTTGATGTATTGTATTTACCGAATATATTTTATGAACACCCCCAACAAGAAATTATGGTTGTGATTTATTCAATCTACACCCACTTTCAACAATTTTCTTATTGATGGCCACTTGAGGATGCTTGTGGTGTTTGTTCTACCAATATCAATGCCGGTGAAAATATCTACTTCCTCTAATGCAATATATATATATATATATATATATATATATATATATATATATATATATATATATATATATATATATATATATATATATATATATGGCATATTTGTTTGTGTTTCGTGCACTTTAGTCATATTTTTTCTACCATTCACTACCCACTCTACAAATGGAGTGGAGGAAGTGGAAAAAAATACGCAGGAATAAGAAAATTAGTATTTTTTCTCATTTATTTTTTTATGTTTTGCAACAATACATTTTTTTACATGTAGCAACTTTTAATGTTATAGTATATTACTAAAAACCACAAACTTTACATGTGGCGATGGGTGTTTCGTTGTACTAACATTTTTAGTAGACTAGCTAAGTGCATGTGCGCCACTACGAAATAAAGAAAATAATATCATGGCATGTTGAGCCGCCATCCATAACCCTAACTCCACCGTCATGCTCAACTGAGTTCCACCACATCTTATGTCATGTCTCTATTGTCATGATCGGCTTTAGCCCATCTTTGTCCTTCCTTGGACCAAAGAGGACCACCGTTGATCAAGGATGAGTTGCCCTTGGCATCATCAACAGACGGGAAGCTTGGTTTAGTTGTGAAGGCACTCGAAGAGAAGTTTGTTTTTTAACCTGAGGGGGAGTTTGTTAGCAAGAAAGAGTCATAGAAAATTGGGGATAATATGAGTTTGTTGGGTTTGTTAAGATTTTTGTTTGCATTGGATTTATTTTAGGATTTTCTTTTTAGCAACTTTTTAGAGGAGAGAGTTACGGGGGTGTGGGTGAAGGTGGAAGAGAGAGAAAACACTTCACCAATAGATTCTTTTTAAGTAAGATTTAAAACTTGAGGAGGAGTTTGTTAGCAAGAAAGAGACGTAGGAGATTGGGGGATAATATGAGTTTGCTGGGTTTGCTAAGATTTTTATTTCATAAGTTTGTTTGGGCCAATATATTAAGGATTTTCTTTTTAGTGACTTTTTAGAGGAGGGAGTTACGTGGGCGTGGGGTGAAAGTAGAATACAGAGAGAACGCTTACCGAATGGGTTGTTTTTAAGTACTAAAGATTTAAAACCTAAGGAGAAATTTGTTAGCGAGAAAGAGGCGTAGCAAATTGGGGGATAATATGAGTTTGTTGGGTTTGTTAAATTTTTGTTTCAGAAGTTTGTTTGCACTGGATTTTTTTTAGGATTTTATTTTTCGTGACTTTTTAGAGGAGTGGGTTAGGGGTATGGGGTGAATGTAGAAAATAGAAAGAAAGCTTCTCCAATAGGTTCTTTTTAATTAGTAAACATTTAAAACATAAGGAGTTTGTTAGCAAGAAAGATGTGTAGGAAATTGGGGATAATATAAGTTTGTTGGGTTTGTTAATATTTTTGTTTCAGAGGTTTGTTTGCATCGGATTTTTTTTAGAATTTTCGTTTTAGCAACTTTTTAGAGGAGGGAGTTAGGGGGCATGGGGAGAAGGTAAAAGAGAGAAAGAACATTTCTCCTATATGTTCTTTTTAAGTAGTAAATATTTAAAACATAAGGATGAGTTTGTTAGCAAGAAAGATGTGTAGGAAATTGGGGATAATATAAGTTTGTTGGGTTTGTTAAGTTTTTGTTTTAGAAGTTTGTTTGCATCTGATTTTTTTAGGATTTTCTTTTTAGCCACTTTTTAGAGGAGGGAGTTAAGGGACATGGGGTGAAGGTAGAAGAGAAAGAATGCTTCACTAATAGGTTCCTTTTAAGTGGCAAAGATTTAAAACATGAGGAGTTTGTTCGAAAGTGGCACTGGAAATTGGATCAGAATTAAAAATAAATTTATAGGGAGATTATCTTTAAAATATTTTTAAAAATAAATTAAATAAAAAAGTTCGAATGAAAGCGTGCACAACAGAGGTCTGGTCTCTAAACCGGCCCATTTAACTACAAGCCAGGCCATGTGAAAGCTCGTAAGCCAGGCCATCCTCGCCGCCACGGCACGGCACGGCATCACCAACCAATCTCCTCGTCTCCCACTCGGCCACATCCCCCCAAACTCCACAAAAATCTCCACTCCCACCCCGCGCCGTTCGGAGGCAGCAGCAGCAGCCGCCGCACCCGCGCCGCGCGGCGCCACTCCACGGCACAACCAAGCCAAACCCCTCGGCTGCACCCCCAAACTCCACAAAAATCTCAGCTCCCACCCGTGCGCCGAGGCAGCCGAAACCGCACCCGCCGCGCCACTCCCCATGGCCTCCGCCGTTTCGCTCCTCCTCTCGTCCCCGCGCCTCCACCTCCGCGCGGCCCCAGGCCTCCTCAACCCCCCCGCCTCCCACGCGCGCCTCCTCACCGAAACCGCGAGCCCGCGCCTCCGCCTCCGCCTCCGTCTCCGTCCCCGCCGCGCGCCTCCAACCCGAACAACAACGACGACGACAGCGGCGCGGTGGAGGCGCCGGACCGCGTGGTGGCCGCGGTCGCCTACCTCTACCCGTTCCTCGACGGCGCACACCACGGCCGCTTCCTCCTCGCGCAGTTCCCGGTCTTCAGCGCCCTGCTCCGCCCGCTCGCGCCGGCCGCGCGCCTCTTCCACTCCTCGCCGCTCACGCCCTTCCTCCTCTTCCTCACCCTCTACTTCGCCGTCGTACGCAACCAGCAGGCCTTCTCCCGCTTCGTCCGCTTCAACGCCATGCAGGCCGTGGCGCTCGACGTGCTGCTCATCTTCCCCGACCTCCTCGTGCGGTCATTCGCGCCTTCCGGCGGTGGGATTGGGTTCGAACTCTTCCAGAGCATGGAGAACACAGTCTTCCTCTTCCTGCTCGTCTGCCTGGTCTATGGAGGGGGCGCGTGCCTGTTTGGGAAGACGCCACGGCTGCCCATCGTCGCAGATGCAGCCGAGCGCCAGGTGATGTGAGCTTGCTCGAATTTTGCCGATGGAAAGGGAAAAGGAATCTGATATATGCAAACATCCGGATGGTTCATTGATGTTAGTGAATCACAATTCACAAGTTTAGTATGTTAGTACACTGGTTGTTTACTGTTTTAGTCATCAATTTAATGGATGGAATTATGGAAGGTCCATACAATGACATTATAATCTAGTGTATGACCAAATGAATTGAATCGAGAACTTCAGAGAGAGCAATACACAATCACATTCTAGAATCTGAACTGCATTTACAAATTACAGATGAGCAATTTGGGGAGGTTTCTCACTGTCTCCCCGAAAGCAACTTCCTTGGTATATGAATGGAAGCTTAGATTAGTAAATTGCGATTGCAATATAAATAAAAGAATTGCATCAGTTGTGGTGTGCTGCTGTGAAGTCCTTGTCTGAACTTGGCGATGTTTGAACTTTTCTAGTTTGGAATAGAGATCTAGCTTTTATTGCACCGGAGCCTCTTGGTTATGTGGATAGACTCTTCACCTTCATTGACCTGTGATGTGAAGTGTGGGAAAAACAATTGGTAAGCGGGTTATCTATGATGTTTGGAAATAATGAATAAGTCAACTTTCTAAATCTTAACTTGCTGATGTACTATAAATCGTTATACCTTGGAATTGTCACTAGTATTTTCTCTTGCTCTTCTGTCCATATTGATCTCTACAGATATATTAGCTTGAGACATGTCTACTCCCGACTTTTTTAGAGCTTCTGTCAGTCTGTTTAATAACCTGTTGCAAATTGAAATTGTTTTCTGTTAGTTACAGACAATGCTAAATTTAACCTTGAAGTAAAAATGGCTCAGGAACAGACCCTTGAGAGTAAGCACTAGAGAGACTATGAGTGTCATTGTGAAGGGTTTGTCTCTTATGCTTGCTTAGCATTCTGCTGCCCGAATCGGAGTCTTGGAGCATTGTTGACATGCTCAGCCATGGTGGCTGATTGCTAGGTGTGCTGTTTTCTGCATTTTAAAGACATTAGACTTGGTGGATCTAGCTCTTACCAAGAACTCTGACTGCTGAAACGTGATTAAGCAATAAAAGGGGGCAATGTGGCTTACTTGCCCAATTCTGGGCTGTGCCTGTCGCCATGTGGGGGGAACTGGCAGTTGTACTGGTTTCTTTTACACTTTGTATGCTGAAGAGAGTAGCAGGTGCCACTGTGATGTGTTTGGAACCACACTTTTCTTTGTTCATATCTTGTGGGAAGCTGATAAATCTCCTTCTTGGACTTGACTGTTGTTCTGTAAGACCATGAAAAGGAACAAAGAAAGGTATTTATCATTGAAATATCATGGGTGAAGTGTATTGCACGTTAAGTTTTCATGTGCTATTTTTTTTAACAGAATTACCTGTGTGTTTCTCCAACATGATCTGTAGTACACTTTTGCCTACCAAGAAAAAAATAAAGGGAAAGGAAAGTTAAAACGTGAGCGTAACCTTATTTGCATTTATGTTAAAAGCAATGCATGATTTATTGCACAGTTTTGCTATGAACATGGTAACATGGCTATGTTAGTACCCATGGCATGGATTTAGAATCCTCGTGATTCCTTTCTGGATCGGCTGACTCATACTTTTGGGCTCTCTCTTGCAAGAACCTTATGTATTCAATAACCTGCAAACAAAATGTTTCGCAAGGTGAAAAATCGCAGTGTAACCTCCTGACTGACATGCCAAAGTTGATGTTCTATTACCTCGAGAAGGAAAGACGCCTTGTCCCTCTTCTGATCGCAGTGTGGCAGGAGTTTCCGGAGTATTTCAAGCCTGAAGGTGAACATGAAGATATGCCTCTTAAAACAAATTTCCATGTATAAATTGTTGTGGAACAGAATGTATGTAGCATTTGTCTTTAGGTTCATGTCTGCATATGATGATAACTTGTTGAACTGGCACACATATCCACAATCTTCATGGTTAATCCGTCAGTTTCTGTTCTGCAAACTGTAATTCAAAATGGAATTTTAACCTCAACTGGCTTGCCTGTCATTTATCTTGGCTCTCCGTCGCTGCTCAGTAGCTGAATGCTTTGATCTCGGAGTGTTGGGTCCCTGATCAGCGCTGCTGGTGCTGCTTCTTCCCTCTGCTCTCGGCGCTGAGCACGCTAAGCAATCACTCAATCAGAATATGAAATGTATAACATTGGAGAACAATGCCACTGTAATATGCAAAACCTGCATATATATATTGTCTTACCTGTGGATTTCTGGTCAATGCCAAAATCTTGCCACATTACAGACTGTGCACGATGAGCCCTGCTTCCTGAGCCTGTTGCATGTGTATTCTCCATCCTGGAGCCATGAAGTACAGGTAAAGATGCACCCCCGACGATGCCATTGCTATCAGCTTCTTCTCTCAGAGGAGCATCAGACGTTTGCCTGATGTTGAACGTCCCGACCCCACCCGGTAGCACACGCTCCTCCGAGTTCGCCTCCAGGCCTGACGATGCCACACCGATCGCTCTGTCGACGTCATTCCCCGCAACGCCATTGTTGTTGCGCTGCTTGGCCAGCTTCAGGGGCTTCAGGGAATTGTGCACCCCTAAATCATATCCTGCACCTGTACAGTGAAATTACATGGACACAGGTCGCGTGTCTATTTTGAAGGCAAAGAGAGGTGATGAGATTTCCGGCCATATATACGATGCTTACCTTGGGAGGAATGTTGGGAATGTTGGGTGTCCCGGTGCTGGAACGGTGACGAAGGTCCCCCGGTGTGGAGCGAGAGGAAATCATGAGTCGGCTCCTCTCCTGCGAATTACGGACAGGCACAGCGCAGCCCAGCCATGAGCATCAACGGAAGAGAGGAAAAAAGAGGAAGAGGTTGAGCAGCAAGAGGAACGAACACGGTGAAGTTCGGAGTCCCTCTTCTTGGCATGTTTACCTTGGAAGAGCTGCATTAGCACACGGGACTGAGGAGATCTCTCGCGACTGCCAAGCCTGCCGTTGCAGCAGAAAGATGGTGCCTGGATCTTGCAGCTGGTACTGATGGAATGTAGCGAATTCGGCTGTCCCAGAGATTTTTATAGCCAGACAAGAGGTTGGAGAGAGTCGATGAGGAAGAGGAGACTGACAATGATATGCAAAAGGGGAGACAGCAGAGATGATCCACCGCTCATCGCGGCACAACCGATGCCCTGTACCTGTACGGTGCTGCACACTGGAGAGAGACGAAAGAAAAGGGGGCTAGCTCACGTGCTCCGCCGGTGGGCCTCCCTCCATGTTTCCACCGCCTCCCATCCGTTGCGCGCACATGCCGAGGCGCGCGCGACAGCCGGGCTCTCCGTTAGCCGGCGCATGCCTCTGCCCCGCGCGCGTTCGCCCGCTCGCTCATGTGCGTGCCGAGCGAGTGAGCCAGTGAGATCAAGATGCCGGCCGCGCTAGCCAGCGCGCGTCCTCCATGATGTACGTTGCGTTCGCCGTTCGCTAGATCACAATTAAGCTAGGGTTCATGAACCCAAGTAGGTGAGGTGGGGCAGAACTTCAAATTAGGAGCTAGCTAGTAGCTCAAGCTCAAAGTCGTTGCGTCCAAAAACGACAAGGCGCGTGCATGTGTCCCGCATAACCCACGAAGCTTCTCGGCCGTTTCCTTTTGAGACATAAGAAAGCCTAGACATGCATGCATGGCTACCTACCTTGTGGCGGATTATTCTTAGATGGATCGATGCCTAAATGATTTGATCCCATCATTGACAGGTCGTCGTCAGCTGCGAGTGCTCGATCGACGTGCCTCTGATCAGAACATTCCCTCTGAAGCTCCAAGCTGAGGAATCCATCTAGGGATCAGCGAACAACTCCCATATCCGATCGATTAATTAAACAAGCTCCCGATTAAGATATGCGCGGTGCTCGTCAGTCAGATCTGAGCCTAATTAAGCTTTGGATGGAGCATCACGTGGCCAACGCATCGGTCGATCCATCGAGAGAGAGGCACCGCCGCCAAGTTCGTTACTGCAGTAGTGGTAGTAGAACTTGCTTAATTTGCTGTGCTCGCTGTGCAGTAACAAAGTAACAGGTAGCTAGACGAGATGGCCGCGCGCGTTCTCGGATTTGGGCTGCTCTTCGGTTAGATTATGGAACATTGGATCTGTTTTTTAGGGGGAAAGCATGTGAGTTAGGGCTTTGGGAGTGAGTTGTCGCCTTCATGGCCATGGGTGCCGGCACGTGAGACCGGGAAAGCCTTGCCCTATCATTTGGAATTTTGGATTGTGATCGCCACCAATTTATTTCATGGTTCACCACAGTCACATTACATTTTCGTTCTCATACATACGTACATAGTACATACACCAGAGAGGTAATTAAGTAATCAGCAAGCGTAATATGAAAAAAAAAAGGTTTTAAAAAGCAGTTAGAACTAGCTAAATTTTATCTTGTGAGCGCTGTAGAAGTGCTTGGAAGCTGTAGCCATCTGTCTCATCGGGCCGTCGTCGCCGCCGGCCGGCTCGTCGTTAAAACCGGAGCAGAAGCGCGCCAACCACGACGCCAGCGCCTCCGGCCAGGAGAAGTTCGGTGATCCGTACTCCATGGTCGATCACCTCCCAGAATTTCAGATCTGGAAACACTAAATTTGATCTGTGCAAGTCTGGAAACGAAGCTAAATTTGGTTGTGATCAATTGGGCTGGCCGCTGCGCTTTGGTTACACTTGTTACCTGTCTGTCCCTTATAAAGATATCGTGGAGGAGAGAGATGTGCTGGACTACTTGCTGATCAAGTCGCAACGCGTGAAATTTTCGATTGGCTTGGAGACTCTTCTAGTCAAGGTCAAGGAAGCATAAAAATAAAAATGATCATTTCGCACGGCACGTTTGGTTGAGTCGAGTGTGTAGTGCAAACTGCAGTGCAGCTTCCTACGTGAAGCTGAGCTATCTAGCAGACGATTGTTTTGTCGTAGCACATGGAATTCAAATGCATACCATACGACTAAAGAGTCCAAGATTGAAAAAAATGACAGCTTTTGCAGCAAGTCCAACCCTACGTAGGAGGATACTGCAAATCAATCATTCCAAGATGTAACATCTCTATGATTGCCCCCAAAAAATTTGCAACATCTATATTAGTATTACGATTGCACCTCTTGAGTGTACTTATGTGCACCTCTTGAGTGTACTTATGTGCGCATCGTATATTTGCAAATGATTCTTGTAGAACAAGAAGATCGTATATTTGCAAATGATTCTTGTAGAACAAGAAGTAAGATGTGAGAAAGCAACAAATGATTGGAACTTGGGAGCCCACTTGCACATAATTAACCACAATCACGCAATGTCTAAACAATCGGCACGAGTCTCCGTTTGCACCAGCAGAAAGTTACACCGGCACAACGCTTGTTACCCTTGTCCTTCCGAGAACCAAGCAGTGCACGATCCTTCCAGCCCACAACCCAACAGTCTCGCAGATGCTCACTTGGACATGGTGCCAAACACACACACACACCAAGCTTGACAAAAATGTACACGACCACGACCAATTTGGGCATTGAGCCAATAATTTGCTTACCCGGCATAGCTTAAACCATGCAAGATGTTGAATCAGGCAAATAAGTACAGTCGCAATTAGACATCACGGCAAACATATACATACCAAACACACATCAAGTTTGAAGTCTGGAGTCTGGACATGAAGAAGCCTAGCCCAAGTCTGCACAACTACAACCACTGAAGTCATGGCCTCATGGGACATCATAACTTCAACCCATTCAGGGCTTTGGAGCCATTGCGCTGGAAAAAAAAGCACCCTGGACTTCACTCCAACGATTTTCCAGAAGGGGAAGCTTTGCAAACACTATAGGTTGTCCTACAGACAAGGTACAACAAGATAGTCAAGCAGAGAAACTAGCAAATGCTGAAATTATATTGTACTGAATGATTGCGTTTACCTCCTAGCTAGTAATGTTTTCATTGTTTGCAGTTGGCCAGTTGGCCATTTGGCCTCACCATCATCCACTTCATCATCGATGGCCATCATGCCAGTCGGACCTGAGGCTATTACAGGGGGGAAATATTGTTTAAGTATAAATTTAAGAAGGTAGAAAAAATATATGTGCATCTATTACCTAGTATTTCGGCTGATAACCAACTATGAGTAGTCATCAAAGCTTCGACTAGATCCACTTTAAGTCTGTTGCAGCATGAACTCAATTTCTTGCCAACAGTGCCAAATGTAGATTCAAAAGTGGCAGTGGAAAATGGTATAGCATAGATGTCTCTTGCAATACTTTGAAGTGTCGGATATTTTGGACCATATATCTTCCACCACTCAAGAATATCAAAATTAGGAATTCTCGGAAACAAAGCATCCTCCAAATAGTGGTGCAACTCAGAGCTTGAATGGACCTTTTGCTTCCTTTTCCTCTGAGCATATGAATCATATCCCAACATACCATCATTATCCAATTTGACACCATCAGCCATAGAAGTCGGAATGCATGGAAGTGGTGGTTTATACTCCTCGACCAGTTGACGACATACACAAACAAGTTTAGCAATATCATCGGCACAAGATTCCGGATTCATCTGTTCATAATAATACTCCAATAAACAAGTTTTGTACCTTGGATCCAAGACAGCTACAACACCGATAATGCTAGAAACAACAGTCCAATACTTTTCAAACTTACTCAACATACGTTCAGCCATTTGTGCAGCGTTTGTGTTAGGACAAGAACGCCATTGATGCAATGCCAAACGGATTTCATAAACTTTTGGACAGTACAGATTAGCAGTCACGTTTTTTTTTTTTTTTTTGCCTACAAAGAGCTCGTGAACGCTGTAAAATACCTTCAATCTCTCATTAATCTCTCCCCAAGTCATGTCCCACTGCTCCCTTTTAGGCACATTTTCGCATTTAAAATTTCGTTTTATGGCCCTATAGAAAACATCTTATAAGTGCTAGTAACAATCACAATAACGATACCAATGCAAAAGGGGGCAAACTCGATGGCATTTGGCTCTCCTTAGGGATTTTCCACGTCACTGGAGCAGCTGAAATGTCTTTCACATTTCAGTAAGAAAGGCCCCACAATCGGTGCATTACTAAGCACGAACTAATCGTTCATGCCGCAGATTAAACCACAGTTAGTGTGCAAAATCTGAGCTTAAATCGCTAAAAATATGCATAGATGAATCACTACTAGCCTACAACTATCTAATCGCATGAAGAACTAATCAGCATGCTAGATCAAAGCAGACTAAGCAGTAAAGTACACCCCAATACAACCACCCAAAGAAAAACAAGAAATTCATTCCAAAAAGAAAAACAAGACCACGTTAAAACAAGCAGAAGTAGACCATACGCCCAATTCGAGGACGGAGGTGATCCTATGAGCGACTCCGAGACACTCGAGGAAGAATTGCCGTTCGTCCACTCCGCTCCATCCCCAGCGTATGGCCTCACGGCGGATTGGTCGGATCTCGGGCTAGGGTTTCCATCGGGCTCATGGTTTTCCTCCGCCTTCATCGACGCTCTTGGCTTCTCGGCCGCCTCCTCCTCCGGCTCCGGCGGCGGTGGCGGCGCGGCCATGGGAGGCGGCGAGGCAACTGAGCCGCGCGGAGGTCAGGACTCCGGACTCCGCAACGGGTTGAAGTTTTTTTCAAAGAAAAAGAGTAGAGTTCACTTGGTACATGTAATTTGACGACGTGGCCGATACGGTCGATTTTGATATCGTATTTGCGATTTTAACCAGCGCAGCGCTGTATTTGTAAATTAGCCCAATTAATGCACGCCTGCAGGGCTGCGCCAGGCCGGTGAGCGGGCGACGCAGCGTGCATGCGGCGCGAACTGGCGCCTAGCCGGCGCCTGTTAGCCTTGCCGCGCCGCCACCGGCAACCCATGCCATGTCTTGACGCTGGTAGCCTGCAGCATAGCCTGCGCTGTACGTGCGCTACGCGAGCTTGCAACTGCGCCGCATTCTGCCACTGTGAGCCTGTGGCGGCGTGGCGGCCGGCGCCGCGCCCGCCTGCCCTGCGCGTGAGTGGCGAGCACGAATTAAAAATGTTGGGTGGCCCTATTTCCCGCGTCCATCCTCCTCCTCCTCCGCATCATGCGCGCCCCATCCAGAATTCCGGCTTCAATACTTACGAATTCCGGCGCCAAGCGCGACTCCTCCTTCGCTCGCTATAAATATCTAGAACTCGGCACTCGCTCTTCGGTCATATCAATTGCGTTTCGATTCTCGTTCTTGCGCTCGTCGCTGAGAACTCAGAGAACGTAACATAATTAATTTTATTGGGAGGTAATTGTTTTCTCGCTTCTCGTCACTCTTCCTCCGAAGGGTGATTTATTACTTCCTCCGAAGGGTGATTTATTACTTCCTCGGAAGGCGGGTAATTTGTGTTATGCTTTTGCCGTTATTGCAGTAGTCGTAATTAGTTAGTCTTTGTTAGCTAGTCGTAATTAGATAGTTTAGAGGTAATTAATTAGTAGTAATTAGTTAGTCGAGTAGTAATGAATTAGTTTAGTGCTAATTAATTAGTCGTAATTAGTTTAGTAGTCATCGTTACAGCATATGAAGTAAGTGGAAATAAAGTCTTGGTATTTTTAGTGGTAATTAATGAGCCGTAATTAGTTAGTTTATAGATAGCTAATTAGTAAGTAATTAGTTAGTTCACTGGTAATAAATTAGTTTAGTGCTAATTAATTAGTCGTAATTAGTTTTTCTGACATATCAAGTAAGTGGAAATAAAATCTTGGTATTTTGTAGTGGTAATTAATCAACCGTAATTAGTTAGTTTAGAGATAGTTAATTAGTAAGTAATTAGTTAGTTCGGTAGTAATGAATTAGTTTAGTGCTAATTAATTAGTCGTAATTATTTAGTGGTTCTTTGTGGGTTTAGGTATTTTCGAACATGCAAGACTTGATTGTATTTTACTGCGATGGGCTTGTGCAGCGGGACACGATGGGTTGGACTGTCGAGATGCGGTACAAGGTGGTCGGCGGAGGGCTCCACGCGATGAATATTCACGGTGCGGCTGCATCAGAAGGAGTTCCTCACGGAGCCAGGGCGAAGAAAGTTATGATTGAGGCGATCACTGCACCAATTATGTGTGGGAGCTCGTAAAGGTGGATGGAAGCATAGCATGGAGCGTTACATGGAGATTGTCTCGGCCGAGGCGGCCATTCACGGGAAGCCTATGGTGTCGTCAATTTCGTACATAGGCGTCTGGAAACCACGATGATCTGAGGCACAGCAAGCGGGCAAGCGCGGCGAGAACTGAAGATGGCGGCCGCGGAATGTCTTTGCCTCGGAGAAGAAGTCCGTGCCTAATTTTGAGCCAAATGAGGCGGAAACATGGTGGTCGGCCGCATCGGCGCCACAGTATCTGGGACGAGACTCTCGGGTTGGAGTCAAGCGAGGACAAACCCAAGCTCGGATGAATGCAAGCGAGGGCGCACACTGGCCGGTGGTCCTTACGTGGCATCGAGACTTGATGATATCGCGGTGCGTTAACTCGTCTTGCCGCAAGAAGAAGGCTCGATGGGGTTTGAAGCGACACCCTCTTAGTTGGGCGGCGCTTCCGAACAAGGTGGCGTGCAACAAGCTATAGCACGATGCGCTTTGTCCATCGGTAGTGTGTGCCGAGTGCACGGTCCAACCAGTCTGCGATGAAGTGCATAGTAGAAGGCTGCCTGGCAAGGTCGGCGCTCTCGAGCAAAGATCTTTGGCTCGGTCTTCACGGTCAAGGAGGCGATCGACCATACTGCGAGCTCGGCGAGCCTGCGGCGACATCGGGCGTGACTTCGCATATGTTGCAAACCTCATCACGCACCTAGTTGAGGCGGGCGTGTCTATCTCCCCAAGGCGATGATGTCGAAGTCGTCAATCGGGTTGGCTATCCGATTAGCTTCTGACAAGGTTCGACGAGCCAAGCGAAAGTCATCGAGACTATATGCGGGACATACGAAGAGCGTACAACCTTGTGCGAGATTGCTTCACGGTTGCGGATCAAACCCGCGCGTACATAAACAAGCCGGGCCGTGAAGATCTTTGAAAAAGGGCCCAACCACTTCATCTTGGATAGGGTGTTACGGGCTTTCGCTCGAGCCATCGGGGCTTCAAGTTCTGCCGTCCGTGCTAACGATGGATGGCACTTTTCTCCTTTGGGAAGTACAAGGGCACCATCCTCACGCGGTGGCGGCGATCACGAATGACCAACTTCTCCGGTTGCATTTGCCATTGTCGAGGCGAGAACACATCCGGTGGTGTGGTTCTTGGAGAACGTGAAGAGGGCGTGGTGGGAGGCCGACCAACGTCGCCTAGTCCGCAGCCGCAATCTTTGGGTTGTTGGCGGCCATCAACATCATGCGGCGTGGGATGGATCCATCTCACGGTGGAGCGGCGTGCAATCCGGTGGTGCATGAGGCATCTTGCATCTAACTTGTTCCGCGGTTCCGCGATCGGGAACTCATGAAGGCGTTCAAGGCATTGTGTATGCGAGAACCGGCGACGGAAGTTTGAGTCTATTTGGAGAGACCTTGAACAGGACTACGAGACATACAAGGAGTCCACTCCGGAGAGGAGCAACCTAGTAGCGCCATAACCTTCTCCCGGTGGATTAACGACCACGCTCTGAATTGGAGAAATGGTCCCTCCTCTATGACACGAGGCGGTGCGAGTGCGGCGTTATGGCGACCAACATGTGCGAGGTCTACAATAGCGTCTGAAAGGTGTGCGCGGGCTCCCTATCACTGCGGTTGTCCGGAGACATGGACTCGCACCGTTGGTTATTTCGTGAATAGAGCCACCGCGACCAAGCGGCGGATGGGCGAAGGCAAGCGGTGGTCGAGAACATGCGAGACACATGGATCGGAAGATGGAGAAGGCCGAATGCACGACATTCGGGTGATCGGCGACCTCGGTAAATGCGAGATCAAGCCGGCGAAATCGTCAATAGTCATGCTAGGGGAAAGAAAGCAGGCATGCACCACAGGTGATGTGGCGACATGCACTGCAACAAGCCAAAGCTCTTCCACAAACCATGCTCGCCGTGTACAAGGCATGTGCGCAAATCGGCAGATGGCTACACCATACATCTCGAGTACTACGACATGCGGCACCTATTCGGTACATGGGCGGAGAGTTTCACTCGTATGGTTTGGAAATGAACTACAAGGATCTTTGGCCCGACATGGTGCCTGGGGTCCCAACGAGGACTTGAAGAGAATAGGGAAGGGCGGCGGCGGACGCGGCGCCGGAATGACATGGATGCTAGTCAGCGTACGGTATTAGCCGCCTGGTGAAGTGCGGGATATGCAAGACCCTGGGCACTCAATGAAGGATTGTCCCAGCGGACCTAGTTCGTCCGGTCGTCACTCGGTGTCGTAATTTAAAGTTTTTCTGTCTTGCTTGTTATATACAGCGCAAAATTATCTGAGACCGGCTATGGACTCTTGGCAAACTTCTACAAGAGGATGTTGCGAAGCGCAAGCGCTTCTTGCGAGAAGAGAAGCGACTAAAATACGGATTTTCAATGAAAGATGCTCCAGTGCCACCACGTTTGCGGTCCGAAGTGTGTGTGTGGTGAGCCGGCGAGATCATTGATCCACACACCCGACCACGGCCGCGGGCGTCTCTGAGTCGCGGCCACTACATGGTAAGCGTTTCTTTGCGCGCATCGATTTTCCTCGGTGTTTAATTCCTTCAATTTTTAACTTCATCCCCGTAATGCGGCCGAGATGCGCGCCACTTCTTCCATGGATTGGCGGCCCGAGATATGCGACATGGCATTCATCGGCGGAGTACATGCTAAACTACTCGGTGCGGGCGAGAACTTCTCACGGTGGAAACCTTACGTGCGGATGAGGAGGCACCAAGGACCCGATAAACTCGGCGTAATCCATATCGGCGACAAGGAAAGGCTCATGCAAGCGTCGATTATGAAGAAATTACATCCTTCTTATGATTTTCACTATCGGTGTACTTACATCATGCAAGCGCGAGACATGGGCGACTTGACACACCGGCCGGCGTGGACATTCCGTAACAAGGGCAAGGAAAGGCTCATGAGTGAGCCCGCCGCCCGCAGCGTATCCGATCGCCGGGCGTCATCCGTATCCACGGCGTCGATTATGAAGAAATTACATCCTTCTTATGATTTTCACTATCGGTGCACTTACATCATGCAAGCGCGGAGACATGGGCGACTTGACACACCGGCCGGCGTGGGCGGTCCGTGACAAGGGTAAGGAAAGGCTCATGCGGTGAGCCGATCGCCCGCAGCGTATCCGGTCGTCAGGAGCAATCTACATGGACGGCGTGAGTTATGAACAATTGACATTCTTATTACGTTTTGTCTTATGCGATGTACTTACATCATACAATCGCGAGTGCAGACGACTTGACATACCGGCCGGCGTGGAAGTGCGGCGATAAGGAAGGCTCCTTCGGCCAGAGACCCACCGGCGTCGAGACAAGGCTCCCTTGCTATGGCGCCGCGAGACAAGTAGCACACATCGTTAAGTAGTTGCTACCCACATGTTGTGCGGCATCTTCATAATCGCAACAAGCGGTCTCCCGAATTTTAAATTATAGCAAATGAGGTAAAAAAATGAAAATTTTGTGTTTGACAAAGTGTACTTGATTATGTAATTTTTCTATTATTTTATTTATTAAGAATCTTTTGATATAACGTTGCTTTAAATGCAGATCAATTAATGTAGTACAATGAAAATAGCATAACACGTGAAACTATCGGCTCACTCGTCGAGCCACTACTCTCTCCTGCTGCGTGTTTGCGTCGCGTCTGCGCCTTGTTTTGCGTAGAGCATGACCCGTGGAATCGTCCACCGCTCACGGAGAACGCGTGTCGGTTCGGAGAGTGCGGAGACCGTTGAGGCGGAGGTGGACGATGGGATCGAGTGCGGGCGAGTCGGTAGGCGTACATGTCGTCTTGATGAGGCGTCTTGGGCACAGGGGACACCAGAGAATTCATCCACGGCGGAGGCTGAAAACCACTCGAGGGCCACTCGGGAGTGCGATGCACGCAACTCGATTCTTGCGGATGAACTCTCGCTGGAGTATACCGTGGGGCACCGAACCGGAGGACATCGCTCTTGAGCGTCGGGGCGGCGAACCGGAGGAGCTACGCCTGCGTGCGCTAAAACCCCAGGCGCCATTGTCCTTGCCACAGGCGTCGTGTCTTGCTCCTGGTAGGAGTTGGGAGGCCCGTATCGTCGTCATCGATCGATGTGGTGGCCGTCACCCCGGTGAAGGTCGCAAGGCGAAGCGATGTTAGTACAAATGAACACTCTGGATGTAAACTAAGAACCTCGTACCTCCGGATGTGCGGTCACGGATGGCCGAGGCGGCGGTATGTCTGGTCGGACGGCGAGTGATTCATCCCGACGGACCTCGGCGAGAGAACGGCATGATGTTAGCGGGCGTAAGGCATAATTACAAAACTTGATGTAAATTTGTACATAGCGACTTACGTGCGGCGACACGCGCGAGATGACCGACGAGGAGCGCTCGGCGCTGCCGGACTCGCTAGGTCGTGGTGACCTAGCGGGTGAGCACGGCCCCCACTGCGTGCCGTCGCAAGGCGTCGTCCCTCGAGCGACCAACTGCTCAAGTTCTTTACTATCTTCTTCATCTCCGCCGAGATGTGCTTCAAAACTTTTTATATGCCGCGGGGTTCTATCAGTGCGAGTTGGGCCTCGTCCATTGCGCTCTGACAGCGCCGCGCCCGCTCAAGCGTAGTGACATATGTAGCAGTTCATTAACAAAAATACGAATATCGTCAACAAAGCTGCGAACGGAGGTTGTAAGTGTCGTCTGGCGTCGTCATGTCTTGAAGCGCCGTGTGACGGTCGTGCGTCGCGGCGGAGGGTCTCTTCGTGCGTCGACATGTCACCTCCTCTGGGCGCTCGGAGGAGAATGGTGAGTCTTCTTGCGCGTTCGTGGCATGTACCACTCCATGTGCGCGTCTGGTGAGGTCATGTGGGCGCGGCTCATGCCATACATCCACGTGCACCACAGTGAAGCCATGTGCGAATCCACTTGGTCTTTGGTGCATTTGCGATCAAAATATGCCCACCCGACCTCGATTGCTGCATTTTGGAAAGATTAATGTTACAAAAGAAGGCGTAAGGGCGCAAAAATTACTTGGATGAAATTTAACTCACGGTGTCTGGCTCGCTCCGGGGCACGGCGTTCGGGGCACGCGGTGATCTGAGACCAAGCTGTCGCATTCTGCGCTGCGGCGCGTAAGGCTCCACCATATGTGAGAACACCGGTGGCGGTCGTCGTCCACAAAAATCGATCCACGATGCATGAAGCGAGCGGCCGTGCGGCGCAACCGCGAGGAGAAAACCAGCATGCCATGGACACGGATGATGTCGCTCGTGCAATAACTTCGAACTTCGTTGTGGTACAGCGAGTAGCACCTCGCCGGTCTTCTGTTGGCCCGGCGCGAGACGGCCGCCGCGATCCATCGTAAGCCCATGGTGGGCGCGTCTATGGGGTCATGTGGTGGGTCGCCATGCAGGAGAGGAGCAGGTGCGCCCATTGTCTCAATGGTTGGGCGCCCAGCAGAAGTGCTCCCAACTCCACAGTGCGAGAGCACGTAGCACCGACTAGGTTGCTACGGTGCCGCCGCGCATGGCGTCACACAACCCTCGGTATGTAAGCGCAAGGGCGGTGATCCCGGTGTAGTCGCGACATCGGCTCGGCCCGCGTCGACCAAAGACTCGGCGGCGCGGATGAAGGCTGGGTTCACAAAATCGCCCTTTGTGGTTGGAAGCAGGACCCAACCAAAGAGTGGAGAAGGTAAGCAACGAGATCGTCCTAACGGCGCCCTCGGTGCACCTGCGGGCATTCATTGAATTGCCTCGGCCAAGCAGGGGCGCCACGTGCACCCTCCGGCGAGGTTGGCCAAACCGCTGCTCGGTCGACCTTCGATCCGCTCTCGGAGGGCGGAACAAGCGGCACACCGGATCGGGAGACCGATCAAACGAGACATCCATTAGGGTGATCGTCATCTCACCCCACCGAAAATGGAAGGTGTCGTCTCGGCCTCCACCGGTCCACAAGTGCGGACAACGGTGGCGTCTAGGTGAACCCCGTTGGAAGGACACCATCCTCGCAAAGGGCAACAAGCCGTCTCGAGGAAGCGGGGCGTAACGATCGTCTAGCGCCCACGGTCCCTCCCGCTTGGCGCCCGAGCGGAGGGCCATCCACGCCGGTGATGAGCCACGGCTTGCCGGTGGTCCTCATCGTAAATTGTTCTAGTAGCTCGGTAGAGACATGACTAGCAAAACATACATAGCGAACATTCTGACAATGTGGCTAATTAAACATAGAAGAATGTAGCTAAATTAAAAATTACGATAAACCTACTGCGTTAATAACGTTGAAATATAATCGAGAGAGCAAGCGAATGAAAAGAAAAGAATGAGCGGAGGAGTGGCGAGTGGTGAATATGAACTTAGCGGAAGAACATTGCGAAATAAAATCGCGCGGTCGCTCTCCAATATATCTGGCGCGCTGGCTCGGGGCTCCAGCGCGTGGCCTTGCGCCAGCGCCGCGCCTTGAGCAGCGGGCCAGCGCCGCGTGGCCAGCAGCGTGGCCTGGCGCGCGCCGCGCCAGCCAGGGAACACATGCGGCCCGTGGCGCGTGTGAAGGCTAAATCTTGGCGCGCGCGCGTGGCCAGCGCGTGGCGCGCGCGCGCCAGCCTGTATGAGGCGAAGCGGCCGCCGCGCCGCGCGTATGCCACCATGTATGCATGCGAGGCAGTCTTGGCGCGCTGGCGCGTGCCCAGCGTAGCGTAGCGCAGCCGCCAGCCAGGCAGCCAGCGAGGCGAGGCCGCGCCAGTAGCCCGCGCATAGCCAAGCGCATGCTGAAGCTCATGGCGCGAGCCAAGCTCGCCGCCAGCGCCAACGTCAACGCCAGCGCCGCGCCAGCGCCAGCCTGCCAGCCTTGGCCCGGCAGCAGCGCGCAGTGGCCTTGCGCAGCGCGAGCTCGCGCCACGCGTACGCGTCGAGCCACCGCATTTGCAAGGCGCTCGGCGTGCGCCAACTTTCACCGAACGCTACTAGCGCTCGGACGTATCAATGCTCTACGTTACGTTGCACCGTCAGATCTCACGCGATAATGACCAGCTATCTGATCTCAGTGTGTTTTCCTTCCTCTCGAAACAAGTAAAAATTATAACATCACACACACACAACACAACACAAATAAAAACTTATCCTTCTCCCAATCTCCTCCGAAAAAACATTGAGAAGCATAACATATTCTCGCCAAAATTATATGAAAATCATCAATATGGAACCTAACTGCGCTTAAAAACTAATTCAAATATACTAATCAAACAAATTTCGATATTACAACATTGCAACATTTGAAAATAATAGTTGCAACATTCGTAAATAATTGTTATAACATCAAGAAATTTGCAACAATTAAAAGTAACTTATGAAACATTTTGATTCCATATGTGTAACAATCGGCGAAAATCGTTGCAACGCCCAACAAGAGCGCAACAATTCAGTAGAGTGCAAAAACAACATTTCAAAAAATATTGTTACAACAATAAGAACAAATAGATGCAACATCCCAAATTATCTATTACAACATCTTGAATGCATGGTTTGCTGCAACATCGGGTAGACTCGTCAATGAGACTTCACAGTGGCTTAATGGTGTGACGGCTTGCGAGTAAATCTCAACAAGGCTCGTTGTCCGGAGTTCAACGCAGTGGTGGTGCGGTGTAGATGAAACAACAGGGATGAGACACGTCTGCAAAGATAACTCGACGCTCTACCGCTTGACATCGAATGGGCTCAACAACGAAGCGGCTGGTCGAAGCTCACCGGAGAAGCCAGATTTATGTGGATGGTGGTGGATCTGAGGGAGGTGGAGGAATGAAGGAGTAGAATCTTGTCCGGGTCGTGGAAGCTCCAAGTGGTGGTGGATCTGAGAACACGAGAGGAAGGGATGAGTTCAGAGGTGATGGGGATTTTTGTAATAAAAAAAATTGAAGAGGTTTGGGAAGAAGAAGAGTCTAGAGAGAGAGTGCAGTTATGGGAGTACTAGTAAGGACAAGTAGGGATGTGGGATGTGGGATGTGGGGTTCAAGCTTGAGGATTGGGAGAGAGTATTGGAGTTGGGAGTAGAGTAGGTTGGGCTGCTAGGGCGCCTGGGTGTTGAGACTCGAAGTGTCCAAACGACTGTTCTCTCCAGACGTAAGAGCTCAAGCATTATCCAATTTTATCATAGTTTTACTTTGTACCACCCTTAGCAAATCTTTTCACTTTCCACCACATCTTCTTACTTTTTATTTCAATGTGCACCACCTCTTTTTTACTTTTTGTTTCACTTTGCACTAGAGGAACATCCTATCAGCGAGAGTGAAACATGAGATGCATGCAGGGAGCTTGCCGACAATGAGGCACGGTCGGTGAGGTAGCGACAACCCAAAAAATAGAGAGAGAGCCATTTTGTCATCGTCAACGTTGTTGTGGCCGTTGTCGACGATGCTCTGGCTATTCTTCTCTACTTTCGATCCATTCCGAGCTCCATCTACCTCCTCTCTCTTCATCTTGTGCCTCGCCGCCGCCTCCCGCACCGTCATTCACCATCGATGAGCACCAAAGAAGACGATCAAATCATTACCCGGTGCAAAGTGCAATAAATGGTAACAAAATATGGTGTAAAGTGAAAATATTTGTTAAGGGCAGTGCAAAATAAAACTATGGTAAGATTATACGGCGCAAAGTGAAATTTCCTCAAAGAAAAACTATAAAACGCTATAGCGTTTTTCTCTAAACCAACTGTACAACTTACTTCCATCCGATAGAGTCCCTACATGTACTCCTGATTTTTTTTCTATCCACTTGACTGACTTCACTCTTATCCCCTCAAACATATGCATGGGTAAGCAGCAAAGGGTTCCACACGTAGGGGGAGCGATGATGACCAGTGTGCAAGAACAGCGAGCATTCCCATCCAAGGCACCTAGATGCACTCATTCCCATCCACTCATTTGGATTGGACTTTTCTGAAGTTCATCTTCTTCTTTGTGTCTCTCTCTTTCTCTCCATCCAATGTGGATTTCACATACCTACATCCTCAGCATATCAGGAGGGCAGCAACCATCGCTGACGAGCGATATGCAACGATCGGCGGTGGTCTAGTCCTCCGTGCCTCGTGTGGCCGCAAGCATGTGGGAGGCCACGGTCTGGCATGATGGGGAGTGGCGGCGAGCGGGCTTGGCCAGAGCAAGGCGAGTGGAAGCGGCTACCAGAGGTGCTCTCGACGATGCATGGGAAGGTGAGCGGCCACAGCAGCCCGGTGAGCACGGAGCCGTGGGCGAGCTTGGTGGTAGGCGGGAAGGCTAATGGCTGCGACGTCCCGGTGAGCGCGGAGTTGTGGAGGCGAGCGGTCGCACGGCCGTAGGTGAGCACGTTGTGATTTTTTTTTGCTCTTGTTTGATTTTTTATTAAACTTGTTGAAACTTCTTGAAACTTTTTTTTTGTCTGAAACTTGTTGAAACTTGAGTTCTAAATCTGAAACTTCTTAAAACATATTGAAACTTGCTGAAACTTGAGTTACAAAATCTGAAACTTGTTGAAATATGGGCTTGAAACTTTCTTGAAATCTTCTGGAAACTTCTAGAAACACGCAAAACTCAATGAAACCTGAAACTTTTAAAAATATTTTCACGATACTTCTTGAATCTTCATGAAGCTTGATTATTGAAATTCTTTTATCTAAAACTTGGTAAAAGTTGAGTTCCAAAATCTGAAACTTGTTGAAAGTTGAGTTTCAAAATCTGAAGCTTATTGAAACTTTCTTGGAATATTCTAGAAATACGCTAAATGTTATTATGAGACTTCTTTGAAACTTCATGAAACTCGTTAAGACTTCTTTGAAACTTGCTGAAACTTCTTGAAACTCTTTTATCTGAAATTTGTTGAAATTTGAGTTCTAAAATCTGAAACTTGTTGAAACTTGGGCTTGAAACTTTCTTACAATCTTCTAGAAACTTCTAGAAATATGTGAAACTCATGTGCAAGTTTGTAACATCCGTTTTTCGAATATTTAATAGTAATTTCAGAGTTAGTTTTTGAATTCAAAAGTTCACTCAAGTTTCAAAATCCAAGTTTCAATTCAGCCAAAATTTCTCAAACCTTTCCCTTGGGCCGACCCATCTCTCTCTCCTCTCCCATTGGCCAACCGCCCACTTGCCCTGCCGCCGTCGCTCTGTGCCGCCTCAACTCCCCCGCGTCTGCCTCCTCTCGATGTCCCCCCTTCTTCCTCCCCCTGGTGTCGTTCGCGCCGCCATGTTAAACTCCTCGCACACTTTGCCCTTGCCAGGCGCGTTCGGAACTTCCTCGCCTTGGACACGGCGTCGTCTGCCACCCCCATTCCTGTTCCTCCAGACCCGCTTCCGCCTGGTGATGCGCCCTGCACTTGCGCCGTCCCGGTCCTTCACGCGCGCCGCCCGCGCCGTTCGTGTCGATCTGCCCGTGCGAGTGTTGATGAGACATCGACCCTAAGGATACAACCATTTGCTTCAACTTTCTTGCCTTTGCATCCTCTACTTCCTTTACTTCACCAACATCTTCTTCAATTGGACTTTCAGCTAATGCAATGTCATATTACCCAATTAGATCGAGCTACGTCTACATACCATGGTGCTACGTCTACATACCATGGTACTATGTGTACATACCATGGTGCTACTACATGTGCCAGCGGGAGTTCAAAATTGGATACATTTTGGTCGGATCAGTTCGGAATCAGCTGACAAGCACCAACTTAAAACAGATATAACTTTTACAAACGGAGTCCGATTCGGGTGTTCTTGGGCTTGTTGGAAAGCTAACGACGATATCTTTTCAACGGATCCAGCCTCACCTCCAAATTCCTTCTGTAGACTTCGGAATCGTCAAAAAAGGTGCTATATCACTAATTTGGGCCGATTTGGGCCTTGTAATCGTGCGGAATTGGCCCATATGCACCGGCCCACAGAGGGCGTGATTACTGTTCATGTGAACAGTACTTCGTGCCTTTAGTCCCACCCCTCTATTTCTTTTAGATTTGTGGCTCCTCATCCCCTATTTAAGGAGGACGCACCCCCTCTAGTTTCCTTGGATTTTGTTTAGTTAAAAGTTAGCCTTGTTGCAACCGTGTATTGGCTTGTGTCGACTAGACCAACCATAATACCGCTTTTGAAATCCCAATTTTAATATTTCAATCTTTATTTGCAATTTCAGATTGTTTTATCTTGTTCTTGCGTGCTTCTTGGTGTATGCGAGGAATCGACCTTCGTGGTCAGTCAGCGGAGTATTCGTGCATGGTTGATAACGACTTGTCGATCGGTTCGCGATTGCGTGGTTTTGAGCCTTGCGTGTTCATAGCGAGGATCGTCGAGTTGGCGGCGCCTCTGGGACTTATCATTCTCATCGAAAGATCGGGCCAACAAATCAAACCTTAGGGTTCATCGGTGTGGCCTTGTGCCGCCCCGTTGTCCCATCTCCCCTTTCCCATTTTGCCCAGCGCCACCGCGCCGATGACCGCCGCCCGGTCGCGCCCTCTCTGCCGCCTTCTCCTTCCCCCTCGCCCCTTTGGCTATAAAGGTCGGCACGCCTTCTCCTTCTCCCCCGCCCTTCCCCTCTTCTATTGAGTTGTAACTCCAATGGGCTTCATTCCCATATCCATAGATGCAACAGAAATCGTCTTACGTGCTAGCCCCTTTGTGAAAGTGCGCGATTTTCTCGGTCGTATATAATTCCACAATAATCACTCTGCAGTTCCACGGTTACAGCCAGATTTAAGCCTATGCTTGACATGTTTGGAGGACTTCATTCTATCCTGACGAGGATCTAATAATCCTCATTTTATCTATTATCTATAATTCTTATTATGGGTAAATATGATGTCACATAGTCTCCAGAAGTACCCCTTATTTTTATAAGGGGGAGGCCTACCAAGTGATTGTAAGATCTTCTACAATCACCCCCCATAGTCGTAAGTCTTACTACGACTACTACCTAGTCGTAAATCTTACTACGACTACTACCTAGTCGTAAGTCTTTCTACGACCATTACATGGTCGTAAGTCTTTCTACGATCACTACATAGTCGTAAGACCTTTTACGATTACTACCTGGTCGTAAGTTCTCCTACGACCAGGCAAACCACGACCACCTTATAATCAAACCTACAGGCAAGTGGGTCCAATTGATTAAAGAATCGAGCAGTGCACGCACTACTATTCCGCGTAGTAATAGTGCTTAAATACCCCATTATCTTTGAATGATAATTGCGGACGGCGTGGAAAGCCAATGCGCGGTAATTCTGCCATCATCGCGCCCATTCTTGGCTCAATTAAGGCGCCTCTTCGCGAGACAAAGCGGCTACTCCTTCACGACTATATAAGGGCATCGGGAGAGCGAGACAAGGAGGGCAAGTAAAGGGAAAGACAAGTTCTATTCTCTGTAATAGTCTTAGCTTCTTACTTGATCATCAAAATACCACACCACACAGGATTAGGGTTATTATTCTCTCGGAGAAGGCTGAACTGTCTAAACATCCGTGTCAACCACTCTGCGTGATTTCATCTCTAGGAGACCCCGAATCAAATAATCTTTCGTAAGATCGGTTCTAATACACCGCGGTTGGCGCCGGCCGTGGGGATCTTCGGTAATCTCTTGTCAACATACTCTCTTTTTCCAATCTCATGCAATCATGGCGGAGAATGGAGCGAGGAGCTGGTTTGACTTGGCGGTCTGTGACGTCGACATGGATGCGGTTTCGACTACGAGCCGAGTGATGCATCCGTGATGGTGATGTTGCCTCGGAGATTATTCTCGAAACCATCCCATTAATGGAGTTGAGGAGGATCCTTATCCCCACAACGATCGTCCAACAGAGGAGCCAATTCCCTCAAAGGACAAGGGTCAATCCGGCCAGAACCGCTCCCTGGAGGACTCACAACACGACGAGTTTTTCTTCAAGTGTTCAAGTCCCCTTAAGGCGGTCCGACTTGGTGAGTCAAGTTACAGGAGCCACCATTCGAGGACTCCACGGCATCTAGTGATCCTCTCTCTCGGGTAACTCCGAGAGGGTGGGATCAAGCATGCTTTCTGCAAATTCGGCCGTCTCCCGCGGATCTCATTTGCGAGCGGAGCGATTATAACCGGAGTTCCCCTACGGAGGATTACTCCAAGTCGCGAGATGGTGTCTCTCGAGGACTCCTCAAGCGGGAGGCCTCGGCGCAAGTGAGAATCATCAGCGGGAGGTCTTCGTCCTTCCCCAAATCGAGTCGACCTCATGGAGGCGAGATAAGAACACTCCCGAAGATCACACACTGCGCCCCTCGTGGTAATGGCAAGGGCACCACCGTTGGCGAGAGAGAACCAACACTCGATGAGCGAGAAATCCTCGACATTCTCGCACTCCACCGAGAAGGCCTCAAAGACGATGAGGAGGATTTTGATGTCGTCGAAGAAAGAAAATTGCGATCGAGAAGAACTCGCTGGCGCATTCAACATCGATCGGAGGAGGTACAAGAACTCCGGGACATCAGCGACTTGCTCGAGAATCCCGCCAAGAGCTTGCTCGAGCGCGGTGCGATCTCTTTCTTTGAAGAGATTACGCAAAGACTTGACTGTGATGACAAGGTGGAGGTACCTCATCGACAACATTCGGTAGTCGCGCAATCGACTTCCTCGGCTACGATCAATCGAATATTTCTCTCGTAGGAATCGACACGGCCATAAGTCGAATCGATCCCTATTCGGAGAAATACATTTCGATCGGTGAAGATCAAGAAGCCCCTCGGAGGTGATCATTCACCACCGACAAAGAAATTCTAGCGGGTGGAGTGCGAGGAGTATTCCCCTCGTAGAAGCGAGACCTACTACGAGCAGTCGGCTGTTCAGGGTATCGTCGTATCGATCACTGGTGACATTAACCCTTCTTTCCTACAAAGAAGGCGTCAAGAAGTGATTACTGGATCTGGGCATTTTCGCGACCTTGAGCGGTTATTTGGCCACCTCATTTTGGCGGTGAACATGGAGAAATTTGATGGATCTCAAAATCCCATCGAATTTCTTGAGATCTATCAACACCGTCCGGCGGCGGGAGGAGGAGAGCATGTAATGGCGAATTACCTTCCGATCGTGCTCGAAGGATCCGCTCGATCGTGGTTATTAAACCAACCACTCGAGTCGATCTACTCTTGGCAACACCTCTGCGATCTTCTACGGCGAATTTCCAAGGCACATACAACCGCCTGGAAAGAAGGCGACTTGCCGGATAAAGCGAAACAACAACGAGACTTTGCGTCAATTCATCAAACGCTTTAGTCAGGTTCGTAACTCAATTCCGGAAATTTCTGATTCCTCTGTGATCAGGGCTTTTAAGCAAGGAGTCCGTAGTAGAAGGATAACGGAGGACATTGCTTTGAATCCTCCCAACAATGTTCTTGAAGCTCTTGAGATGGCGATCGATATGCAAGCCGCTTCGAGGCGGTCAGGTGGAACAACACTATCGATCGAGAAACATATACTCCTCGAGAGCAGTGAAGTTGGTAAGGATAAAAAGCAAAAAGTCCAAGAAGAAAATAAAAGTCAAAACCACAAACCGGTGGTTCCAAGGAGGTTACGGCCGTGAAGATGGAGAGCCCCAAACCACCAAGTCGTACCCTGATCAAGGCAAAGGTAAGCGCCCTGATCGTAGGAACGACAAACCAAGGTGGTGTCCTTTTCATAAAAGGAAGGACATGACCTCCGCAACTGCCGAGTTTTCCAAAGAAAGCTCGAGGACTACTACAACGGCAAAGCACCACTCCCTACTCTCGAGCAGGTAGGACATACGAGTGGCCAAAAGTCGTCGGATGATGAGGAGATGCCGTTCCAAGATCCGCAACATACCGTTGAGCACATCTACGGAGGATCATCGGCATACGACTCCAAACGACAACTTAAAGCCTGCGGACGAGAGGTAAATTCCATACATACTCCTCTCGTCAATAAATTACCGAAGTGGTCGGAAGTTACCATCTCTTTTGAGAAGGATGGCTGCCCAATCACTACGAGTCGATCAGGTCGATATCCGATTGTGGTCGAACCCACCATCAACAAGCTGTCGGGTCAATCAGTGTTGGTTGATGGTGGCGATTCTTTGAACATATTATTTACTAATGCCACGGGCGAGATGCAAGTACCGGGACAAAGGTAAGGCGATGCGATACTCCTTTCATGGAATCGTGCAGGGTCTTGACCAAACCTATTGGCCAAGTTTCTCTTCCTTTAACATTTGGCTCACCAAGTAATTTGGAGACGTAGAAAGTCTCCTTTGATGTGGTCGATTTCGATCGGCATATAACGCCATACTCGGACGACCAACTTTGGCAAAATTCTTAATGGCTACTCATTATGGGTATCAATGTCTTAAGATGCGAGTCCCAAAGGGTGATCACCATTCGATGTGACAAAAGATGGCGTATAGTTGCGGCCGTCGATCCCTCGAGATGGTTGGTCAAATACCAACTCGAGATGAAAGTCGACCGACTAGCAAGTCGAAGCCTAAAGCTACACCAAAGCCGAGCGACCAAGTCAAAGAGGTTCCTCCGGGCCTTGAAGAGCCCTCGAAGGCTGTTCGCATCGGGAGACTTCCGACCCCAAATAGGAAGACGCCCTCATTACCTTCCTCAGAGCTAACGCAGATGTCTTTGCGTGGCAAACATCCGACATGCCGGAGTCCCGGGAGGTGATCGAGCACGAGGCTAGCTTTACGGCTGATAAAGTACCGTAAAACAAAAATTACGGAGATTTGCCTGATCGGCGAGATGCTATTAAATCGAGTTGGATAAGCTACTTAAGCGGGCTTTATAAGAGAAGTCAACCACCCAGTGGTTGGCTAACCTGTAATGGTCAAAAAGTCAAGCGGCAAATGGCGTATGTGCGTGGACTTTCTTGATCTTAATAAAGCTTGTCAAAAGATGATTTCCCTTTACCTCGTGTCGATCGGTTTGGTTGATTCTCTGCGGGTTGTGAGATATTAAGTTTTTAGATGCATATTACGGATACCACGGATCAATATGTGTTTAAGCGATGAAGAAAAGACCGCATTCATTACTCCATTTGGTACCTTTTGCTATGTCAAAATGCCATTTGGTCTAAAGAATCGGTGCTTCTTTTCAACGCCTAATGCAATCGACTTTTTCATCTCAATTAGGCCGAATTTGGAAGCCTATGTTGATGATCTAGTCGTAAAAGCATTAAGAGACTTAATCATATCAGCGACCTACAAGAAACATTCGACAACCTCGAAAGCACCGCTTAAAACTCAATCCAGAGAAGTGTGTGTTTGGAATTTCTTGGAAAATTACTTGGATTCCTAGTATCCGAGCGAGGAATCGAAGCAAATCTGAAAAATAAAGGCCATCCTCGGATCGTCCTCCAAACACAAAAAGGAAGTCGAAAACTCACTTTGGGTGCATGGCGGCTTTAAGTCGTTTCATCGCACGACTAGGGAAAAAGGACTACCTTTCTTTAAACTTCTCGGGAGACATGAAGGTTTTGAGTGGTCGAGCGAGGCAAACAAGCGCTTTTGAGGATGTCAAGAGGTATCTTTGAGTGCTCTGTTACGGTTTCTCCAAAGCGGAAGAGGCGCTCTTAATTTACCTAGCCGCCACGCCACGAGCGACAAGCGCGATACTAGTCGTAGAGCGTGGCGTACAACGACCGGTTTACTACGTTAGCGAAGTTTTACGGGCCTAAGGGCGTTACCCTCGGGTCAAAAACTTCTATATGCCCTCCTCATGTCTTGAGAAGCTGCGGCATTATTTTGAGCGCACAAAATAGTATCTTGCGTCCCGAGTTTCCTTTGGGAGCAATCCTCCATAATAAGGAAGCAATGGGGCGCATGGCAAAATGGTCGATCGAACTTGGGAGTTCGACCTCCATTCGTGTCGACGGCCATAAAATCCCGGATCTTGGCGACTTTGTCGCGAATGGACAAATCTGAACTGTTCGGGATCCCGATCTGATTCCCGACCGATGGATGATGTACTTTGACGGGTCACTTACTTTAAGTGGCTCGAGAGTGAGGTGGTCTGGTATCTCCTACCGAGAAACCTTAAAGTATGCCATACAATTAAACTTTCGGGCCACTAATAATGTGGCGAGTACGAAGGTTTGCTAGGCGGCATACAAGTGCGAAAGCACTCTCAATTAAATCGACTACTCGTGAGAGGAGACTCTCAACTAGTCGTGAATCAAGTTGGGAAAGAGTACGGTGCTCTAGCTCGACAATGTCTCGATACTTATCGGAAGTTCGCAAGCTAGAAAAGCATTTTTAGGTTTGAGGTACAATTCATCCCTCGAAAGGATAATTTCCTCATGGACCAACTTGCTCGGATGGCTTCTTCCGATCTACGGTACCAAAGGAGTTTTCTTGGAGCAACTCCAAAAGCGTCTCAGTCGAAGAACCGAGACACCTCCTATTGAGATGGCCTCATTAGACTACGAGGATACGGATGACTCCCATCTACGAGTATCTTCGCAAGGGTTCCGTGCGAAGATGATCTTGAGGCGGTCGTTTATCGAAAAGCCAAAATGTATACTTTGGTGAAGGAGTCCTCTACAAGCGAGGAACCCAAGGGATACTCATGCGATGCATTCCATAAAGCGAAGGAATAACACTCCTTCACGATATACAGTGGCATCATGGGACACATGCTTCCTCTGAGAACATTGGTTGGTAAAGCCTTTCGACAAGGTTTTCTTGGCCTCTGACCACATATGATGCTAAGGAGGTGGTTAAAAGTGTGTCAATGCCAATTCCATGGTAGACAAATACACCAACCAGCTCAAGCATTACAGACAATACCTCTTTCTTGGCCTTTTGCGACACAGGGTCTCGATATCCTAGGACCATTTCCCAAAGCTCCGGGAGGTTTGAATTCCTTTTGTGGCTATTGACACGTTCACAAAATGGATTGAAGCTGAACACATGCTTGGGATAACATCGGAGCGACAAAAGGTTCATGATGAGATCGTAATTAGCCGATTTGGAGTTAAGTCGGATAATTACGAACAATAATAAACAATTCGCAAGTGCAAAATTTGAGAATTTTGCGGCGAGTTAGTACCAAATTATGCTATGCTTCATTGCACATCCCCAAAGCAGCGGGCGGTCGAGCGTGCAAGCGGCCAAATAATGCGAGAATTAAAACCGAGTCTTGACCCGACTTGTTAGCGCTCGGGGCTTGGGTACAAGAATTACCCTCCGTGTTATGGGCGGTTAAATGCGACCACGATCGAGCAACGGGAGAAACACCATTTTTCTAGTGTTGGGCGAAGCCATGCTTCCTCGGAGCTAAAATTACGGTCGACACGAGTTGAAACTTTCAACAACTCGGACCGGGAACAACTTCGGCGAGATGACATTAACCTACTCGAAGAAAGGAGAAACCTAGCCTTAATCCGTTCGGCGGTCTACCAACAAGCCTGCGCGAGATACTATGATCGTAGGTCAACCTCGCAGACCTTCTTTGTAGGTGACTTAGTATTGAGGCTCGCCAATCCAAGTCTAATCGGAATAAACTTTCCCCAAATGGGAAGGTCCTTACGATGGTCGAAGTAACGGCGGCGAGTCGGTGCGACTAGCGATGGAAGATGGGCGAGTTCTCTCAAACTCTTGGAACATCGACCGATTCGCAAATTCTATGTGTGACCAATTTCTCGAGCAATAAAAGTCGAGTTCTTTCTACTTCTCTTGCCTTATTTTTTGAGTAGTGCTTTTTAATCTTTCGACTATGATACAAAAACACCCGATTTTCTTTACTTTGGTGAAAAACAAGTAACATCATCTAGTCGAAACTTCTCCTATCGCATGTGGTTACGCCCACTAGAAGGAATTTCCTAGCATCGACTCGTTACTCATTTTTCACCAATACAAAGAGCTCGGGTTCTATCTAGTCGAAATGTTCTCGAGCCAACTCTCTCAATCTTAGTTTATTTTTTGATGATTTCCAAAAAAATATTCTAAGTAGAGCGCACTTGATACATTTATTCGACCACCTTTGATGTACTCGTTTCGTTTTAAATTGTCGAAGGAAGAGACACACCTAGTCGAAGTTTTCCTCTCTGCATGTGGTCACCCCACTAGAAGGAACTTCCTAAGCGCTCAGTCTCCTACTTTTTGCTCTTTGGAAAAGACTTATCGAGTCCATCGAGAAAAGAGCGAGCAATTATTAAAGTCCTCTAGGCGTTTGCTTAACTCAAGTTCTTTGTTCTTGGTTTGATTAAACTAGTCGGAGATGGTAACATCACCTAGTCGAAGCCTTTCCTCTCTGCACGTGGTCTTGCCCACTAGAAGGAACTTCCTAGTGTCGAGTCGTTTCTACTCTTTCGACCAAGTGCTTGACAACCATAACAAAAACTATAAGTTAAACAAACCTCTCTTTGTTTTGAAACCCCATTTCAAACACTATTTACTTAGATTGTCTAAACAATCTAAGCAAATAATCGAGGAGCTAGGATAAAGTTATTAATTTGACTTCAATTCTTAGTCTTTCATTCGTTTATTATCTTTTGAGTTACTAACTACTCGACAAGATAATTTTCAAGAAATAAGATGGATCATATATCACTCATCAACGAGATATTATGCGCCTTACAAAGTAGTTACAAGATTACTCGAAGGGAGAGCCTAGTTGCATTTCCTCATACCACCTTTTTGCCAACCGATTGCATTTCCTCAATCGAGACGATTTGCCTCGATTGAACAATCGAACTCGGCTTCAATTGGTTGCACATTAAGGCGGGGATCTTGAGCTTTAAGTTTAGCCAAAGCGTAACTTACTCGACTTATGCCTCCTTATTGATTGACAGATTAGCCTTGAGTGGTCACCATTTCTTGCAATTTTCCGACTTGTTCCCCAATGGTACTTGTGTGGCGGCTATAGTATCTTCTCGAGGAGTTTTCCCTCGAAATGTAGCTCACTAAGCACATTGTTCGGAGAGTGATGTTGCCTTGAAGACTAGTCTTCATCGACTCCATCTCTGTTGGGTACAAGTCGAAGCCTCGCGAAGTTTCTTGTTTTCGACCACTTGTTCTGAAAAGAATAAAATCGGTCAAACGAAAATAAACTTCTGGAGGAAGATAACACAAAGATAATTATAGGTAAAAGCATTTCTTACCTACTAATTGAGAATCCAGTTTCTTAACCTCTTCTCGATGGGAAGCAATGGTTTGTGTGCTTTTTCTCCCATGCTCGATGTCCTCTGCATTCATCTTAGCGATGCGGATGGACTCATTGTAGATCAAGGTTTTCTCTTGGATTTCAGCCTCGAGGCTTCTCAATTGGACACCAATTTCTGAACAAAAAATTGGCATTAGAAAAGGGAAAATACTCAAAAGGATAACGGTAAAGAATTACTTACATTGGTTGAGTTCTAAGACCCTCAAGTTCTTGATCCTTATTCGAGTAATCTGGAAAACTCTGAATGACCAAAGCTTTTTCTTGAACTTGATGCGGAGCTTCGCATCTCTTTTCTTTATCGGAGAAGAAATGAGAGTCGGGTAAAGGTTAAAGATCAAAAGCGGTCTTAAGTTGAGAACTTCTTTGTTTATTTTTCTGCAATCTTTTAGATGCAGAGGCAGTCTCTCGAAGTCTATCAGGAGGACTAATACTTCGTTCCTTAGCCTCCTCGACTCTTCTTTTTCATAGTCGAGTGAGTCGGCTAAGGTCTTCGTATCCTTGTTTAACCTACAAAGAGCGAGAGCGAAGATAAACATCACCGAATGGTTGTAAGTACTTCTACAACCAGCGACCTAGTCGTAAGTTTTCTCTACGACTACGACATGGTTGTAAGTCTTTCTCGACCACTACAGTCGTAAGTAGTCGTAAGCTTTTTACGACTAGTACTTTGTCATGAGTTTCTTCCATGACTATTCTCGTAAAACATTATCACAGTATTTAAGTCGAAAACAATTATGAATGATAAGTGACTTACCATCTCTCTGCCTCTGCATGCAGTAGTTCTTTCTCTGTCTTAGCTCTAAAAGTTGTCGATGGTACTCACAGACAACAAACAATTTGCTCGAGCTTTACGCAAAAAGAAAGCAGTGAGAAGAGAGGAAAGTCACATATATAAGTATTTTGAAGATACTTACATTCATAGTCGTCTAGCAAACATCGAATATACAAGGTCAGGGTTCTGCGACTTATCTATCCTCGCGACTTTGTCCCACCACACCTTCTCGAGGCTCGTTATCAAAAGTATTCTCCGTATTGGGAATATCTTTGGGATGGGGACTTCGGTCCACGAATCTGTGTGAAGACCCTCTGACGGAGGCGAGGCCCAAAGAAGTCACCACGAAGTTGAAATTTTCTCCTACGGTTACGTAACTTCTCTTTGGGTAGGGAAGAACGCCTCCTACAATTTCCTTCCCAGGCGGTGCACAAGCTGGTCACCGCCTTGACGAGCTTCCACAGTGCCCTGTTGTTTCTCGACCTCGGCGATCGTGGCGGCCACCTCAACGATGCGGTACCGCTACTTCAAGGGTCGTAGCTACGACTTCAGCAGATGTGGGAGTCACTCTGGGAGTCTCGACTTCATCGGCCACCTGGGCCAAGGGTGATGCTTCGACCACCTCCATTGCCACCTCCTCAGTAGCTGAAGGGATGGCAATGGACTTCTCAGCGAAGCATTCAGGGGGTGAAGAAGTCGGTGAAATAAAGAAAAGCAAATCAGGTTGTGAAAAAGAAAAAGGTAAATGTCGTTCTTACACTTTAGTAAATTTCACATACCTCTGCACCCTGGTCTTAACCAGGAATTTTGGGGCAATCCTCCCAACGGAGGACCTCTTCTTCTCCACGACCACGTCTGGTCGAGGTTCAACAATCGGCTCAGCTACGACCACGTCTGGTCGTAGAGTTTGGACGAGGAACGAGCTCGGTTTCTGATTCTCTGGATGGCGAGATCGGTCTCGACCATTCCAAGAGCGACTTCGCCCTCGATTGCGAGTTGTCTTGATCGACATCGTCCTTCATAAAGACACAAAATCTTTCCAATTCTCCTTTTCGGTTGCCTAACAAAACTAGGAGTGGCGAAGCTGCGAAAGATTCTTTGTCATAAAGAGTACCTTAGCCTTGCGAGGTTTGCGCTTAAGAGATTGTTGCCTCAACCTCCTCGGCCGATGCTGCGGCCTCGGCTTGATCTGACTACACGCCGCGGTGTCTGTAGAAAGTGCAGTCGAAAGACGAGCTTGAGCTTGCTCCCCCTTTGTCGCGATTTTACAAGTCGGCGTCTCTTGGAGGAGGAGCCGAGCCTTTGTCTTTCGACAACCCGGCGCCAATAGTCATCGATGCGACTTCTTCGTCGTCTGGCGATTTTCCATGCCTACTTTACGTAAAGCAAAGCGAAAAGAAGAATGACTAATTAGTCGTAAGTTTTTCTCGACTCTTTCTCGATCGTAAGATATTCTCGATCACCTTTAGTCGTAAGTATCTTCTCGACTATAAAGTCCTAAAGAAAGAATCAACTTTTGATTACCTTTAGGCGCTCTATCCTTTCATCTGCGGACAAAGCCGCAATGACTTGAGCAACCCCTCGAGTGGCGGAGACTTCTCGCGGATGAGTCGACTCTAGAGTCAACCTCGGCTGTGAAAGATGCGTGTAAGCAGATAAGAATATTAGACAAGGTTGAGAAAGACCAAGCCAGAGAGCTAAGTCGACAAATTACTTACCCTCCTCGTAGTCTCTGGTTGGGTCTCCTCTTCCAGAGTATCTCCACATAGGAGATGCTCGTTTCTTGAAGGACTAATTCGGCGTGTGATGAAATCCTTCACCACATGCCATCCGTCAACCCTTCTTCCTTCAAGTCCTTAATGGCTTGAATATAAGGGCTAATCCGTGAGATATCTTCAGGGTCGAATCCATGAAGATTTCTTTTCAGCGACCTTCCCATGAAAGAAAGGTGTCTTGAGTGACCTTCGGTAGAACCACCTCTTTCTCGGCCCGACCACGAAGGCCGGGTGAAACTCTGAATATACTCCTTCGACTTGAGTCGTGGAGTTTCAGACCACAGCTTCCAGCGATTCCGGTTTGTCGAGCCATCCCATAATAATATTGGAACAGCTCGAGATCCGCCGGAATCCCCAGGTACGCCTCGCACAGATACACGAACACACTCAACATGGTAATGGAATTGGGACCTAAGTTCACCAGTTCCACCCCAAAGTGTTCGAGTACTACTGTAAGAAAGGGATGGGCAGGCAATCGAAGGCCGCACTCTGTCACGCTTGGAAGGCGGGTTTGCCCATTTTCCCCGATGGCGATCTTTGCCCGATGGCGGAATCCACTTTACGAGCCTTCTCGGGATCTTCCGGCATCGACCAAGATCTTGATCTTAGCCGCATCCATCTCCGATTCTTCCCATTCAGAAACTCTCTTGGCCATTTCGCTCAGAAGCAAGAAGTTTTTTGATTGGGTTGGCGGCGGAGAAGATGAAACCTAGTCGAGGACGGAGAAAGCAAGAGCTCGAAGAACAGCGGAGTGATTTGAGGAAAAGGTAAAAACCCAAGTCTACCTCCTGGTAAGTTTTTATAACCGCATGATCTCCGCCGCTTCGGAAACCGTCTCGGCTATAGGTCTATGGGAGTTGGTTGTGCAGCCGGGAACGCTTCATCGGACAAGTCTGTGAGGCGGTTGCAATTCCCAGATGGTCCGCTCGAGAAAAATTAGGTGCGTATTGACACCCCAAGTAAAATTACTTTCTTGACCAAAGTCTTTACGGTGAAGGAAGTATCAATCGGAAGGGTTTTTTCTCCGATTCCCCTACTATGACCATCAGACGGTCGTAGGGGTTTTTACGACTTTTAATAGTCGTAAGCAATCTTCACGATTGCAATCGCTTCGGGAACCGTTTTATCAACAGATCTGTGGAATTCGTTTGCAATTCCCCAGACGGTCTGTTCAGGAAAGTTAGGTTAGTTTTGTCACCTCCAAGCAAAATCACTTTCTTGACCAAGTCTTTACGGCGAAGGAAGTATCGATCGGAAGGGTTTTTCTCCGATCGCCTTACTCGACCACTACACAATTGTAGAGGTTTTATGACTTTACGATAGTCGTAAGCAACCTTTACGACCAAGCAAACTCTGGTCAAAGTAATACTCAAGTGTCGAAGAGTTTTCCTTCGACTATGGTTCTCGACATTTTCATAGTCGCAAGTCCATTTGCGAATCCTTCCCCAAGTAAGTTACTTTCACTTGAAGCTGGGGGGCTAGATGACGAGGATCTAATAATCCTCATTTTATCTATTATCTATAATTCTTATTATGGGTAAATATGATGTCACATAGTCTCGAAGTACCCTTATTTTTATAAGGAGAGGCCTACCAAGTGATTGTAAGATCTTCTACAATCACCCCCATAGTCGTAAGTCTTACTCGACTACTACCTAGTCGTAAGTCTTTCTACGACCATTACATGGTCGTAAGTCTTTCTACGATCACTACATAGTCGTAAGACCTTTTACGATTACTACCTGGTCGTAAGTTCTCCTACGACCAGGCAAACCACGACCACCTTATAATCAAACCTACATGCAAGTGGGTCCAATTGATTAAAGAATCCGAACGGTCTGCACGCACTACTATTCCGTGTAGTAATAGTGCTTAAATACCCCATTATCTTTGAATGATAATTGCCAGACGGCGTGGAGAAGCCAATGCGCCGGTAATTACTGCCATCATGCGCCCATTACTGGCTCAATTAAGGCGCCTCTTCCGCAGGACAAAACGGCTACTCCTTCACGACTATATAAGGGCATCAGAGAGACAGAACAAGGAGGGCAAGTAAAGGGGAAAGACAAGTTCTATTCTCTGTAATAGTCTTAGCTTCTTACTTGATCATCAAAAATACCACACCACACAGGATTAGGGTTATTATTCTCTCCGGAGAAGGCCTGAACCTGTCTAAACATCCCGTGTCAACCACTCTGCGTGATTTCATCTCTAGGAGACCCCCCGAATCAAATAATCTTTACGTAAGATCGGTTCTAATACACCGACATATCCTTAGTACTTGTAACCTTAATCAACACTATTGATTGTCGCGGTACGTTAGGATTACCGGTATTGGTTTCTCAACTAGTGGTAAGTCTAACAGAAGCTCTCTAAACCAGTCAACCTCAACAGTAGCTGTGTCTAGTGTTACAAGTTCTGCTTCCATGGTTGGCCTCGTCAATATGGTCTGTTTACATGACCTCTATAAAACTGCAGCACCTACAGGGGTAAACACATACCTACTTGTAGTTTTGATCTCATCTGCATCAGATATCTAATTTGAATCACTATATCATTCTAATACGGATGGATACCCAGTATAGTGAATTTCATATGAGGTTGTGCCTCTCAAGTAGCGCAACACTAGTGCCTCCGAGTGATCATCTCCTGGGTTAGAAGTAAACCAACTTAATTTGCTAACAACAAATGATATATCTGGTCTTGTGGCACCAGATAGATACATAAGGGACTTAATAATTTGTGAATATCTCAATTGATTTTTTCCTAATCCCTTATTCTTACGAAGCTTAACACTAGCATCATAAGGAGTTGAGGAAATCTTGCAGTTCTCAAAACCGAACCGGCTCAAGATTTTCTCAGCATAATGGGATTGGTTCAAAGTGATCGCATCCTCATTTTTTATCAATTTAATATTCAGAATAACATCTGTCTCTCCCAATTCTTTCATATCAAAGTATCTAGATAAGAAAGATTTGACCTCATCAATAACAGCAGTGTTTGTCCCAAATATAAATATGCCATCGACATACAAACATAAAATCACTCCTTGACCCTCACCATAACGATAATACACACACTTATCTGCCTCATTCACAGAAAAACCAGCAGATGTTAAAGTTTTATCAAACTTCTTGTGTCATTGTTTAGGTGCTTGCTTTAGGCTATATAAGGATTTGATTAATTTGCATACCTTATTTTCCTGTCCAGAAATCACAAAACTATCTAGTTGCTCCATATAGATTTCTTCCTCTAACTTTCCATTAAGGAAAAATGTATTCACATCCATTTGATGAATGTGTAGACTATGGGAAGAAACTAATGCAATGAGCACTCGAATGGTGATTAATCTGGCAACAGGAGAATAAGTATCAAAATATCCTCACCTCCTTTCTGGGTAAAACCCTTGGCCTCAAGTCTTGCCTTGTACTTATCAAGAGTACCGCCAGACCTTATTTTCTTTTTGAAGATTCATTTGCATCCAACAGGTTTGCACCCAATAGGACGATCAGTGATCTCCCAAATCCCATTAGCCATGATCGAAACCATCTCGCTATGGACTGTCTCTTTCCAATACTCAGCAACAGATAATGCATAAGTCTCTGAAAGAATGTTTGGCACATCATCCATGAGATATACAATAAAGTCTTCTCCAAAGGTTTTCTCAACCCTTTGTCGCTTACTCCTGCGAGGAGCCTCTTAGACTAAATTGTTATATTCCTCAGGAATATCACAAACTGGTG
Source organism: Hsuehochloa calcarea (assembly GCA_036346395.1). NCBI lineage: Eukaryota > Viridiplantae > Streptophyta > Magnoliopsida > Poales > Poaceae > Hsuehochloa > Hsuehochloa calcarea. Next base: position 60,629,852 of record CM070596.1, read on the forward strand.
GTATATCACTCATTGGTTCAGAGATGGTGATAGGTTCAAAATTACTATTATTCATAGTTTGATTATCCTCAGTTCGAGAAGTACTGCCTGCAGTTCTCATATGATAAAAATTCTCAAAAATAAAACATCTCTAGACTCCATTATTGATATTGATTGTACACTAGTCTAAAACTTTGACCACTGGTCTACACCTTCGATAATGTATTACGACCATGTTGGTCTAAGAATCCAACCATTATTTTTCGACCACACTAGCCTATGTCTTCGACCATAATATTACGACCACACTAATCTATTTCTTCGACCACACTGGTCTAAGGCTTTGACCACACTGCCTTGGAGTGATCCGAAGAAATCTCTAAAGAAGGTCCAAGAGAATCTCCCAAAGAGGTCCAAGGGGACCACAGTGTTCTGACCACACTCTCTTAGAGTGAATCGAAGAAATCTCCAAGAGAGGTCTAAGAAGATCTCTGAAGAGGTCTAGGGTGGTCTAAGGAAAACTCTCACTGGTCATATGAGACACTTGTTTTTACCATAGTGTTCCGACCACACTGATCTTATAGACCACTTGTTTGAGAGAGAAATGCACGGTTAGCAAAAAAAAAAAAACTAAACCATACATACTTGAGAATTTCATAAATGAACAGGTCTTTACAAACAAAAAACCCAATTATGACAAAAACATACTGAAGCGCCTCACGGATGCAAGGGTACACAACACCAAAAACCCCCAAATCCACGTCTGCCCGGTGCACCGGGGAGTCTGCTCCCCGGCGACAACCTTCTGCCTGCTCGAGGCCGGCGAAGTCGAGGGCCTCCTCGGCTGCCTTGAGAACGACAATGCCCGGGTTGTCGAGGCCGCACTCAGAGCTCTGTGCACGCTCCTTGACGAGAGGTGGACGTCGAGAAGAGCGTGGCCGCCACGTGCTTGGGGCGCTGAGGCAGCACAGGGAGAACGTGCTGTGGCAGAAGTGCTTCTACATGGTATTGAAGTTCCTGATGCATGGAGACGACAGGTGCTTGAGGGAGGTGACCGGCTTGGCGAGCGCCTTCCACAAGGGCGACGCGAGCGCCAACAAGGCGGCCGAGAGCATCCTCAGGAGACTGCACAAGATACCTGGCTACTCTGCGACTGCAACCTGTGTCCATGGAGTTTTAGTGCTTGCTGTTCATTGAGTAAATACTACTAAATATCATATAAATAGCATCAGACCTTTACTGTCTTGCATATGTTGTGATGTTTTAAACAGAAGCACGTTAAGAGTGTTCATATTTATTGGTCCCATTTCCAGCATTGTGAACCAGAATGTTTGTGCAGGTGAATCAGTGAATGGAATGTGTGAATTGATCGCTCAAAGTTTTTTTTTCAAAACTTGTTTACGTTGACAAGCGAAATTTCTACATATACTCTGAAAACTCACCAAATCTAGACCAATGAACAGTATTTTTGAACTCCAAGTACAGACAACACATGCTCTGCTGCAAAATTACTAAAGCTAAATTTGATGCCACTAGCCACCCAGATTGCATATCCATTCTATGCAAAATGATTTTTTTAAGAGTAAAAGACAAACACACAATTAACACACGCCACGCTCATACCACCCACGCGCGCACGTCTCTTACACATGTTTGGAATTTACCGAAGACACTCAACCACACGGAGCACATACACATGATTTTCCATTGAATTCGGGTGTGTGAACCGCTAAAATTGGTGGACGATCAGTGGCGTACCCAGAAATGAAGCAATAGAGGTGCTAACTCATGACAGGGTAGAAGTCTCACTGGTCAAAAACTTAGCAAATAAAAATATGCCATTCTAATTAGTTATTGAAATTTGGGAATTGCTGAATTGAAATATGGGAATTGTCGAAATCCTAGCAAGCATAATCACAGTTCTTCAAGCTCACTAACATTTCTTTGAGCTGAATACCAAACATCCTTCAATAGGCATAGGTTTTTGGTTATGATCGAAATACTTTTTCTTAATACAAAACTTGCAACCACAATATGTGTAATACTCTGAAAAATAATATTAATATTAATAAAAGCGTCTTAAGGGTCGGAGAGTAATTAAATTAATTAGTTAAAGAATTTAGGGCTTGTGCGTAATTAAAGAATTTAGTATACGTGGAAAATAGAATTTCAGAATTTTTAAGAGTCATATAAATAGATTTTGGGTTCTCTAGAAACCCTAGCAGCCTTTTTACTTTTTTCCACCGCTTGACCAATCGTTTTTGTTTAGCAGCCGCCGCTTGACCAAAAATATTTTCTCATTCTTGTTGCTGAAGTAGCTGCGTTGCATCTTGCGTGTTCTGCTTCTTCCAAGCTATTGGAACGCGCCGCTGTGCCAAAGCGTCTTCTGCTGCAGCTGAACTGCTGGCTGCTTCTTCTTCTTTGCGTGGGCGTCTTCGGTAGGAGCACGGACTTCTTTGTCTTCTTTGCGTTCTTGACCGCTTCTTTGTCTTTGTCTTTAAATAACGCCCGACCAAGCGTGCGGTAGTGTGCGCGTTGCTCTTCTTTGCCGCTTTGTTGCGCGCGCCGCGTGGAGCGCTGATCCCCGCGGGCTGCTGCTGCGGTCTCTTTGTCTTTGCATTCTTCTTCTTCGATCTCATTATTCTTTGCCGTGGAGGATCGGATCTTTGCGTGATTTTCCAGCCTGCGCCCGAGCAAACAGTAGAGATCCGATTTCTTGTGGGTAACGATATATAATTTCGTTTCGTCTCTGTTTCGCTGTTTATTTAGAGATTAGAATTTAGATTAATTAGAGAGGATTCTTTAATTTGTAGACGAGATGTCGATTAATGAATTTGGTTAACCTGCTGTCCGTTGTACGATTTATTCGGATATCGTAATGGCGAATGTTGAAAATCTCATCTACTAGTTAATTGTAGATAATTTCGATAGCTTTCTTTAGCATATTTTATTATGTCAATCGGACAAGTAGATTTTGAGTTATGATTTTCGGAAGACCGCTGTTTTTGCGGTTGTCGTCTTTCGGCGCTGTTTTGGTAGACTGTAGATTAAAAATAGTAAATAGCCTAATTAGAGTTTTTGATCTACATGAAAGTTGTAGATAATTGTCCAATGGTTCTGTAGAATCTGAGAACGCGAATTTTGGTTGAGTAAAACAAAAGTTATGAATTTAGTAAGATTGCTGTTCCGAAGCGGACAGATCGGCTTTCTGGGCTAAATACGGAGGGGTAGATGATTTAATTAGAAGTCTTCGTAATCTAAGAAAATGTGGATAATTTTATGAAGAATCCAGAATGGGGTGGTTTGTTGTGATCGGACTTTCGAGTCAAAAGTTACGTTCGTTTTAGTAATAAGTCAGCAATAGGTAACTTTTCGGTACCGGAGTAACGTGGTATATTTGGGGACGTGTAGGAGCGATGTATATTGATTGTTATTCTTATTGCTGTAGCTTGTATTGAGATTTGTGTATTTAATATAGGAGAGGCGTCGTGCTTGTTGCCGTCTTCTAGTCAAATCGTGCGTCGCAACTAGAAAAGGCAAGTGCATGGTAGACAGCGATCAATGATCGATCACTGTTTTCTTTATCTTCTATTACCATTATTGTTGTGCTTTTATTTTGTTTAATTGCAAACAAATAATTGGTATGTTTATATCGTTGTTGACAAGTATGATGAAAAGTTGGATATGATGTTTATGATGGAGTTTGCATGTTTGCATACATAAGCATCTTTGCATAAGAGAAGGTGATCATGAATGATCACAACTCCACGAAGTGGAGGAGGTCCCGATCCTTATGGAGGAGCGGGCTTGAGAGTGAATGTTGTCGCGAGCATTCACTCACGCTATCTGCATATCTGTGAAAGAAGTGCATGTGGACATATAGATTAGAGTTGCATTGATATTTGAGATTAATGGATGTGAATCAAAGAGAATATAACTGCATGAGAATATTAATAGAAGTACCTGTGATGTTAATGGAGTTATTGACTGCTGTTGATTTATTATTGTTCGTTGTTTATGGATGTGTTTGCTGAGTCGTGGACTCACCCTTGCTCTATTGTTGTCTTTAGGTGATCTTCGAGGCTGCCGTAACTGAGAGCGAGTAGAGCACATGGATAACGCATAATCATTTGCCATAAGAACCTTTTCATTCACAATTGGATTACACTTGGACATGTTAGAGGTTGAATAAAGTTTAGGACATCATTTGGACTAGACTATTTGCTTTAATAATTTGGATTCATTGGTTGATGCTATTTTGAATTTGTTTACGGTTTTATTCCACTTGATTATTTATTATCGTTTGAACCATAATTATGCATGTTCGTTTGTGATCCTTGGATATGTTTATTGATGATTTCTTGATGTAATTTTATAGTGTGTCGATATTTATTAGTTGGAAGAGTAGTGTGGTGGCATTCTAGGCTCAGTGTTGGGCTGGGGTGTTACAATATGAACACTAAATGATTTCTTGTTTGTGTTACTGTGTTGGTGTTACTGTATTGGTGTACCTAGTTCACCAGTAACTTGCTAGCTCATGAACTATCTCATGATTCACGAACAAAACTTCCTAAATCAGTGTAAACTTTGTCCACAAGCTCATTGTGTACTAATTCAGGCTCATCATCTATGAACTATCTCATGTTTTGCTTAAAAAATGCATACCTACGAAGGGAGGAGGCCAGTGCCTGGAGGAAGGACCGGAGGAGGCCGGGCGATCGGGAGGGTCCCGCGGAGGGGAGGCTGGGCGAGTCGAGGACCGGACTCAAAGGCGAGGCAAAGGCGATCGCCTCACGGTCGAGGCTCGGGGCCGGCGGTCGGGTGTTGGGCGGCAAGCGAAAGGAGGAGGCGGCGGGCGAAGCCTGGAGGCTGAAGCTGAAGGGAGGCCAGGATCGGGAGGGATTAGGGTTGGTCGGTGCCCAGTTGGGACTTGGGGTGTTACTTGGGCCTAATGTATAGGGTGATTAGGCCGATCTGTTACTTCAGCCCACCCAGCACCGGGTCTGGGTCCGCCCCTATGGACAACAACGCCAAGTCTGATACTTAAACCCTGATGGACTTGATACACACTCACACGCCTATGGACACAGGCCAGCTTCCAGCAAAAAGAATATATTTCATCACAGGCATCAAGCGTGGATCATCAATTGGCCCAATCAAGCCCAAAATGTTGAGGCCCAACCTATTCGCATATGAGGCCATTCCTTTCTTTCTTGGTACAATTAAGAATTTGCCACCCAATAGAACAACGTTGTACACTTTGTCACTATATACAATGTAATTCGTTATTTGTCATTTCAAAGAAATTTCAATCAATCATTTGTCATTTTGGCTATTGTATCCCTTTTTTTACTTTTTGGCTCAATTATGGACATGTGAAGTTACCGAAATGCACTCGAGTCAAATGACCGGGCACGACCGGGTTCGGTGGCGCCTTAATCAGACAAGCTCGGTCGGCCACACCAGTGCCCCCGCAAACCCTAGCTCCACTCGCACTCAACACCGCAGCCCTAGCTCCTGGTGGCAACTTGACCTCGACGGTGGTGTGCTGCGGCGGAGGAAGACGATGGCCATGTCTTAGGGGTCTTCGTCCGTGCGTGCAAGCAAGGGGACAGACCCAAAGCATGGACTGACGGGTCTACCCCTGATTCTCTGCCCCGTATGCTAGGAAGACTAGGTCATTGAGCACGTCTCGAACATGAAGGCGAATACACGCAAGCGTTTATTTAAGTATCTGAGGAATGTGCCTAATGTAAGTAAATTTCGCTTGCATCTTGTTGATTGGGATCCCTTGTTGATTCGGTTTTACCCTTCGTGTCCATGCCACACTACACGCCGATTGGGTCTACCCCTGGTTAGGATTACGTTTTCTTCAAGCGATTCTTGTTTTTTGATTGGGATCCCTTGTTGATTGGGTCTTGTCGGTGTATTAGAACCGATCTTACGTAAAGATTATTTGATTCGGGGGGTCTCCTAAGGATGAGATCACGCAGAGTGGATTGACACGGGATGTTTAGACAGGTTCAGGCCTTCTCCGGAGAGAATAATAACCCTAATCCTGTGTGTATGGTATTCTTGATGATCCAGTAAAGGACTAAGACTATTACAGAGAATAGTGCTTGTGTTTCTACTTGATCAGCTCTTATTTGCTGTCGTTCTTCTTCGCCCTCCCTGTCTCTCTGTTTGATGCCCTTATATAGTCGTGAAGAAGTAGCCGTTTTGTCCTGCGGAGATGTGCCTAATTAATGTAATGCTAAGGCGCATGATGGCGGTAATTACCGCGCCTTGACTTCTTCACGCCGTCGGCAATTATCTTCGAGAGATAATGGGGTATTTACACACCATGTCTGGCGGAATAATAGTGCGTGTAGACCGTTCGATTCCTTAATCAATTGGACCTACTCATGCAGCAGGTTTGATTATAAGGTGGTCGTAGTTTTCACGGTCGTAGAAGGACTTACGATCGGTGTAGCGATCGTAGAAGAACCTACGATTTGTGTAGTGATAAATAGATGGACTTACGACTATGTAGTGGTCGTGAAGGATTCTGACCATGATGTAGTCGTAGAAGAACTTACGACTATGGGGTGATTGTAGAAGAACTTACAATCAATGGTTAGGCCTCTCCTTATAGAAATAAGGGGTACTTACGGGGACTATGTGACATCATATTTACCCATAATAAAATTATAGATAAAAGATAAAATGAGGATTATTAGATCCTCGTCATCTAGCCCCGACTTCAAGTGAAAGTAACTTACTTGGTGAAGGTTTAAGTAAATGGTCTTACGACTATGAAAATGTCGTAGAACAATAGTCGAAGGAAGAACTCTTGATATTTGAGTGCTACTTTGACCAGAATTTGCTTGGTCAAGAAGGTTGCTTACAACTATCGAAAAGTCATAAGAACCCCTACAAGCGTGTAGTAGTCGTAGTAAAGCGATCGGAGAAAAACCCTTAGATTGATACTTCCTTTGACCGAGAAAGACTTGGTCGAAAGTAACTTTACTTGGAGGTGATAAAACAAACATAACTTTCCGAGCAGGCCGTGCGAGGGAATTGCAAGCGATCTCTGGATCTGTTGATGAGGCGGTTCGGCGATCGCAATCGTGAAGATTGCTTACTACTATCAAAAGTCGTAAAAACCCCTCGACCGTGCGGTGGTCGTAGTAGAGAATCGGAGAAAAAGCCCTTCCGATTGATACTTCCTTCACCGAAATACTTGGTCAAGAATGTAATTTCGCTTGGGGTGACAATACGCACCTAATTTTTCTCGATCGGACCATCCGGGAATTGCAACCGGCTCTCTCGGACTTGTCCGATGAAGCGGTTCGGCGGTACAACCAACTCCTCTGAGACCTATAGGCGAGGCGGTTTTGAGCGGCGGAGATCGTCTGATTATAAAAACTTACGGGAGGTAGACTTGGGTTTTACTTTTCCCCAAATCACTCCATTGTTCTTGAGTTCTTGCTTTCTCGTCCCTCGACTAGGTTTCATCTTCTCGCCGCCAACCCAATCAAAAACTTCTTGCTTACGGCGAAATGGCCAAGAGAGTTTACGAATGGGAGGAATCGGAGATGGATGCGACTAAGATCAAGATCTTGGTTGATCTGGGAAGATTCGAGAAAAGGCTCGGTGAAGTGGATTAGGCTATCGGGCGACCGCCATCGGGGAAAATGGGCAAATCCCGTCTTCCAAGCGTATTGTGAGTGCGGCCTTGATTACCCCCACCTTTCTTACTGATGGTACTCGAACACTTTGGGGTGGGCCCGGTGAACTTAGGTCCCAATTCCATTACCATGTTGAGTGTGTTCGTGTATGCATGCGAGGCGTACAGGGATTAGGCGGATCTCGATTGTTCCAATATTATTATGGGATGGCTCGACAAGCCGAATCGCGGGAAGTCGTGATCCAAGCTCCACGACTCGAAGTCGAAGGAGTACATTGAGCTTTACCGGTCTTCGTGGCGGGTGGAGGAAGAGGTGGTTCTCTTTGGAAGGTCACCTCTGAAGACACCCTTTCTTTTGAGGGGAAGGTCGCTGAAAAGAAATCTTCATGGGACTCAACCCCGAAGATATCAGTAGGATTAGCCCTTATATTCAAGCTATTAAGGACTTGAAGGAAGAAGGGTGACCGGATGACATGTGGTGAAGGATTTCATCACCGCATGAATTAGTCCTCTGAAGAAGCGAGCATCTCCTATGTGGAGGTACTCGGGAGAGAGACCCACCGAGACTATGAGGAGGGTAAGCAATTGTCGACTTAGCTCTCCGTTTGGTCTTTCTCAACCTTGTCTAATATTTTTATCTGTTTACGGATCTTTCACAGTGAGGTTGACTCAGTCGGACTCATTTGTGAGAAGTCTCCATCACTCAGAGGCGGTTCCTCAAGTCATTGCGGTTTTGTCCGCAGATGAAAAGATGGGCGCCTAAAGGTAATCAAAAATCGATTCTTTCTTTAGGACTTTATAGTCGTAGGAGATACTTACGACTAATGGTGATCGTAGAATATCTTACGATCAATAAAAGTCGTAGAAGAACTTACGACTTAGTACTAGTCGTAGAAAAACTTACGACTAATTAGTGATTCTTCTTTTACGCTTTTGCTTTACGTAAAGTAGGCATGGAAAATCGTCGGACGACGAAGAAGTCGATTACGATGACTATTATTGCTGGGTTGTCGAAGACAAAGGCTCGGCTCCTCCTCGAAGAGGCGTCGACTTGTAAAATCTGCCAGCAAGGGGGAGCAAGCTCGAGCTCGGTCTTTCGACCGGACCCTCTACAAGGCTGCGGCGGTTGTAATGGTATCTGGCCGAGGTCGCAGTGTAGTCGAGCCGAGGAGGTTGAAGCACCAACCTCTTAAGCGCAAACCTCGCAAGGCTAAGGTACCCTTCTATTATGACACGGAATCTTTGCACGGTGCCACTCCTAGTTTTATTAAGCAACTAGAAAGGAGAACTGGAAAGATTTTATGTCTTTATGAAGGAGGATGCGGCATCGGCACAACCTACGGTGAGGCGATCTTTATACGGAATGGTCGAGGCGATCTCGTCCATCCAGAGGATCGAGAACTAGAGCCACGGTCCTGTTCCAACTCTGACGAGGCGTGGTCGTAGCCGAGCCAATTGTTGAACCTCGACTGGGCGTGGTCGTGGAGAAGAAGAGGTCCTCCGTTGGGAGGATTGCTCCAAAATTCTGGTTAAGACCGAGTGCGAGGTATGTGAAATGTACTAAAGTGTAAGAACGACATTTACCTTTTCTTTTCACAACTTTGATTTGCTTTTCTTTATTTCATCCGACTCCTTGACCCAGGAATGCTTCGGCGAGAAGTCCATTGCCATCCCTTCCGCTCTTGGGAGGTAGCAATGGAGGTGGTCAAGCATCACCCTTGGCCCGTGGCGATGAAGTTGAGACTCGAGTGACTCTCACACTGCTGAAATTGTAGCTACGACTCTTGAGGTAGCGGCCATTACTGTTGAGGTGGCTGCTACGACTTCTGAGGTCGTAGAAACAACAGAGGCAGCTGTGGAAGCCTCTGGTCAAGGTGGTGACCGACTGCGCACCGCTCTGGGAAGGAAATCGTAGGGGCGTTCCTTCCCTACCCCAAGAGAAATCACGAAACCGGAAGGAGAAAATTTCAACCACGTGGTGACTTCTTTGGGGCGCCTCCGTCGCGAGGTCTTACGCTTACAGATCTCGTGACCAAGTCCCTCATCCCAAAGATATTCCCAATACGGAGAATACCTTTGATAACGAGCGCCTCGAGAAGGTGTGGTGGGACAAGGTCGCGAGGATAGATAAGCCGCGAGAACCGGACCTTGTATATTCAATGTTTGCTAGGGCGACTATGAATGTAAGTATCTTCAAAATACTTATACATGTGGCTTTCCTTCACTTCTCACTTTGTTCTCTTTTGCGAAAGCTCGGAGCAAATTCTTTGTTGTCGGTGAGTATCATCGACAACTTTTAGAGCTAAGACGGAGAAAAGAGCTACTCTGCATGAGGCGAGAGGTGGTAAGTCACTTATCATCCATAGTTGTTTTCAACTTAAATACTCGTATAATGTCTTACGAGAATAGTCATGGAAGAAACTCATGACAAAGGATTAGTCGTAAGAAAAAACTTACGACTACTTACAACCAGATAGTGGTCATAGAAAGACTTACAACCATTCGTAGTCGCAGAAAAACTTACGACTAGGTCAGTGGTTGTAGAAGTACTCACAACCATTCGGCTGATTTTTATCTCCGTCTCTGTCCTTTGTAGGTTAAACAGTGATTCAAAGACCTTAGCCGATTCACTCGACTATGAAAAAGAGGAGTCGAGGAGGCTAAGGAATGAAGTATTAACCCTCTCGGATAGACTTCGAGAGGTTGTCTCTGCATCTAAGAAATTGCGAGGAAAAATAAGCGATGAAGTCTTGAACTTAAGACTGTTTTTGAGTTTTAACCTTTACCTAACTCTCATTTCTTCTTCAGATAAAGAAAATGAGATGAGGAAACTCCGGACTGAAGTTGGAGACAAATCTTTGGTCATTCAGGAGTTTTCCCGCATTAGCAAGAATAAGGATCAAGAACTTGAGGTTCTGAGAACTCAAGTAACAGGTAAGTAACTCTTTACCTGTTGTCCTTTTTGAGTGTTTTCCTTTTTAATGTCAATTCCTTGTTCGAAATTGCTTGCCCAATTGAGAATCCTTGAGGTGAAATCCAAGCAAAGACCTTGATGCGCAATGAGTCCGTCGCATTGCTAAGATGAATCTGAGAGGACATCGGGCGTGGGAGCAAAAGCATCTTTGAAACCGTTGCTTTCCATCGCGAAGAGGTCAAGAAATTGGATTCTCAATTAGTAGGTAAGAAATGCTTTTACCTACAAATATCTTTGTATTATGTTCCTCTAGAAGTATTTTTGTTTGACCGGTATTATTCTTTTCGAACAAGTGGTCGAGAACAAAAGCTTGCGAGGCTTCGACTTGTACCCAACAGGAGATGGAGTCGATGAAGACTAGTCTTCAAGGCAACATCACTCTCTGAACAATGTGTAGTGAGCTACATTCGAGGGAAAAACTCCTCGAGAAGATACTATAGCCGCTCACACAAGTACTATTGGAGAACAAGTCGGAAAATTGCAAGAAATGGTGACCACTCTGAAGGCTAATCAAAATTTGAATCAATAAGGGAGGCGATCGAAGTGCTGTAAGTTACGCTTTGGCGAAACTTAAAGCTCAAGATCCCTTAATGTTAAACCAATCGGCCGACTTCGATATCACGAATCGAGGCAAGTCGTCGATTGTGGAAATCTGATCGATTGGCAAAAGGTGGCGGAGGAAATGCAACTAGGCTCTCCCCTTGAGTAATCTTGTAACTACTTTGTAAAGGCGCACAATTTTGTTGATGAGTAATATATGATCCGCCTTATTTCACGAAAATCATCTTGTCGAGTAGTTAGTAACTCAAAAGATAATAAGCGAATGAAAGACGAATGAAAGACTAAGAATTGAAGTCAAATTAATAACTTTATCCTAGCCCCGACTATTTGTTTAGATTGTTTAGACAATCTAAATAAATAGTGTTTAACACGGTTTTACGAAAACAAAGAGAGGTTTATTTAACTTATAGCTTTTATTACGGTTGTCAAGCCTTTGGTCGAAAGAGTAAAACGACTCGACACTAGGAAGTTCCTTCTAGTGGGCGGGACCACGTCGCGAAAAGGAAAGGCTTCGACTAGGTGATGTTTTCATTTCCGACTAGTTTAATCGAACCAAGAACGACAACTTGAGTTAAGCAGACGTCTTAGAGGACTTTTAGTAATTCGTTCGTCCTTTTGGCGGATTCGATAAGTCTTTTCTAGTAGCAAAAGTAGGAGGCGAGCGATACTAGGAAGTTTCCTTCTAGTGGGCGGGACCACATGCGAGAGAGGAAAGACTTGACTAGGTGTGTCTCTTCCTTCGATCGGTTAAAACAAATCGAGTACATCAAAGGTGGTCGAACAAATGTAAGAAAGTGTACTCTACTTAGAATATTTTTGAATTGATGAAAAAATAGACTAAGATTGAGAGAGTTGGCTTTGAGAACATTTATTGGATAGAACCGGGCTCTTTGTCTTGGCGGCAAAAATGAGTAACGAGTCAATGCTTGAAATTCCTTCTAGTGGGCGAACCACATGCGAGAGGAGAATTTTCGTCCGGATGACGTTTCTCGCTTTTGGCCGGTGTAAAAAAAAGCGGGTGTTTTCATATCATAGTCGAAAGATTAAAAAGCACTACTCGAAAATAAGGCAAAAGAGGTAGAAAGAACACGGACTTTTATTGCTTGAGGTCACACATAGAATTTGCGTAACTGGTCGATGTTCCAAGAGTTTGAGAGAACCTGTCCATCTTCCATTGCTAGTCGTGCCGACCACTCGCGAGTTACTTCGACCATTTGTAAGGACCTTCCCATTTAGGGAAAGTTTATTCGGTTAGACTTGGATTGGCGAGCCTCAATACCAAGTCACCTCTGACAAAGGCTGCGAGGTTGGACCTTACGATCATAGTATCTGCGGGCTTGTTGGTAGGCCGCCGAGCGAATTAAGGCTAGGTTTCTCCTCTCTTGAGTAGGTTAATGTCATCTGCTCGAAGTTGTTCTGATCGAGTTGTTGAAGGTTTCAACTCGTGTCGACCGCAATTTTAGCTCCGGAGGAAGCATGGCTTCGACTCAGAACACTAGAAAAATGGTGTTTCTCTGTTGCTCATTGGTGGTTGTCTGAACGCCCATAATATGGAAGGTAATTCTTGTACCCAAGCCCCGGCGCTTAACAAGGTGATCGAAGACTCGAGTTTTAATTCCTCGCATTATTTGGCGTTTGCACGTTCAACCGCCCCATTACTTTGGGGATGTGCAATGAAGCATAGCATAACTTGGTACCCAACTCGTCGCAAAATTCACGAAATTTTGCACTTGCGAATGTTTACCATTATGCGTAATTATCCGACTCGGTACTCCAAATCGACTAATTACGCTTCTCATCATGAACCTTTTCTTTGCTTAGTTGTTATCGATTCTGAGTTCAACTTGATCCATTTTGTGAGCGTGTCAATAGCCACAAAAGGAATTGAAACCTCCTGGAGCTTTGGGAAGCGGTCCTAGGATATCAAGCCCCAGTGCATAAAGGCCAAGAAAGAGGTATTGTTTGTAATGCTTGAGCTGGTTGGTGTATCTGTCTACCATGGAATTGTCACTGGACACACTTTTTAACCACCTCTTTAGCATCGTACAGGGCTGTAGGCCAGTAAAAACCTTGTCGAAAGGCTTTACCAACTAATGTTACAGAGGATGCATCGTCCCACGATGCCACTGTATATATCGTGAAGGAGTGTTATTCCTTCGTTTTGCGGAATGCATCGCATGAGTATCCCTTGGGTTCCTCGTTTATAGAGGACTCCTTCAACCAAAGTATACATTTTGGCTTTTCGGGATAATCGATCTGCCTCAAGATCATCTTCGGGTATGGAACCCTTGCAAAGATACTCGTAGATGGGAGTCATCCAGGTATCCTCGTAATCTAATGAGGCCATCTCAAGAGGAGGTGTCTCTGGTTCTTCGACCAGAGACGGTTTTAGAGTTGCTCCAAGAAAACTCCTTTTGGTATTATGGATCGGGAAGAAGCCATCCGAGCAAGTTGGTGCGAGAAATTATCCTTCGAGGATAAATTGTACCTCGAAACCTAAAAATGTTTTTCTAGCTTACGTGCTTGATAAGTGCCGAGCCATTGTTGAGTTAGAGCACTTGGTACTCTTTCCCAATTTGATTCACGACTAGTTGAGAGTCTCCTCTCACGAGTAGTCGACGAATCGAGAGTGCTTTCGCAGCTCGTATGCCGACTAGCAAACCTTCGATTCTCGCCACATTGTTAGTGGCACGAAAGTTTAATTGTATGGCATACTTTAAGGTTTCTCCGTGGGAGATACCAGACCACCCGACCCGAGCCACTTAAAGTAAGTGACCCGTCAAAGTACATCATCCAGCGGTCGTGGGAATCGTCTTGGGGATCGAATGAGTTCAGATTTGTCCATTCGGCGACAAAGTCCGCCAAGATCTGGGATTTTATGGCGTTCGGGACACGAAATGGAGGTCGAACTCCCCAAGTTCGATGACCATTTTGCCATCGTCCATTGTTTCCTTATTATGGAGGATTGCTCCCAAAGGAAACTCGAGCAAGCCTGACTATTTTGTGCGCTTTGAAAATAATGCATGATTTCCTCGAAGACATGAGGAGGGCATATAGAAGTTTTGAACACGAGGTAACGCTCCTTAGGCCGTGTAAAACTTGGCGTAGTAAACCCGTCGTTATGCGTTTTCACGTTCTCGACCAAGATCTGCGCTTCTTTGCTGTGGCGTGGCGACTAGGTAAATTAAGGCGTCTTTACGGCTTTGGAGAAACGAGCAGGAGCACTCGAAGATACCTCTTGACATCCTCAAAGGCAATGTTTGCCTCGTTCGACCACTCAAAACCTTCATGTCTCCCGAGAAGTTTAAAGAAAGGTAGTCCTTTTCTCCTAGTCGATGCGATGAAGCGACTTAAAGCCGCCATGCACCCAAAGAGTTTGGACTTCCTTTTTGTGTTTGGAGGTCGCATCGGAGGATGGCCTTTATTTTTTCAGATTTGCTTGATTCCTCGTTCGGATACTAGGAATCCAAGCAATTTTCTGAAGAAATTCCAAACACACACTTCTCGGATTAAGTTTTAAATGGTGCTTTACGAGGTTGTCGAATGTTTCTTGTAGGTCGATGATATGATTAAGTCTCTTAATGCTTTTTACGACTAGGTCATCAACATAGGCTTCCAAATTCGGCCTAATTGAGATGAAAAAGTCGATTGCATTAAGCGTTGAAAAGAAGCACCGGCATTCTTTAGACCAAATGGCATTTGATATAACAAAAGGTACCAAATGGAGTAATGAATGCGGTCTTCTCTTCATCGTTTAGACACATATTGATCGGTGATATCGAATATGCATCTAAAAACTTAATATTTCACAACCCGCATAGAATCAACCAAATGATCAATACGAGGTAAAGGAAATCATCTTTTGGACAAGCTTTATTAAGATCGATAAAGTCTCGCACATCGCCATTTGCCGTTTGACTTTTTGACCATTCTGAGGTTAGCCAACCACTCGGGTGATTGACTTCTCTTATAAAGCACGCCTTAAGTAGCTTATCCAATTCGATTTAATAGCATCTCGTCGATCGGGGCAAATCTCCGTAATTTTTGTTTCTGGTACTTTATCGGTAGTAAAGCTAGCACGTGCTCGATCACCTCCACAGGGACTCGGGCATGTCGGATGCTTGCCACGCGAAGACATCTGCGTTAGCTCGGAGGAAGGTAATGAGGCGTCTTCCTATTTGGGATCGGAAGTCTCCCCAATGCGAGCAGTCTTGAGGTTTCTGCGTCGGAGGAACCTCTTTGACTTGGTCGTTCGGCTTTGGTGCGACTTTAGGCCCGACTTGCTAGTCGAAGGTGACTTTCATCTCGAGTTGGTATTTGACCAACCATCTCGAGGATCGGCGGTCATGACTATCGCCATCTTTTGTCACATTGAATTGTGATCACTCCTTTGGGACTGGCATCTTAAGACATTGATACCCATAATGAGTAGCCATTAAGAATTTTGCCAAAGTTGGTCGTCCGAGTATGGCGTTATATCTTAATGTCGAAATCGACCACATCAAAGAGACTTTCTCAATCTGAAATTACTTGGTGAGCCAAATGTTAAAGGAAGAGAAACTTGGCCAATGGGTTTGGTGAAGACCCGATGCGATTCCATGAAAGGAATATCGTCATCGCCTTACCTTGTCAGGTACTTGCATCTCGTCCGGGGCTTTAGTAAATAATATGTTTAAAGAACTACCACCATCAACTAACACTCGATTGACCCGACGGTTGTTGATGGTGGGTTCATTCCTAATCGAAATCGACTGATCGACTCATAGTGATCGGGCGATCGTCCTTCTCAAAGAGATGGTAACTTCCGACCACTTGGTAATTTATTGACAAGAGGAGTATGTATGGAATTTACCTCTCGTCCGTGACTTTAAGTTGTCGTTTGGAGTCGTATCTGATGATCCTCCATAGATATGCTCAACGGTATGGTGCGGATCTTGGAATGGCATCTCCTCATCATCGGCGACTTTTGACCACTCGTATGTCCTACCCGCCGAGAGTAGGGAGCGGTGCTTTGCCGTTGTAGTAGTCCTCGAGCTTTCTTTGGAAAACTTCGGCGATTCTGAGGTCATGTCCTTCCTTTTATGAAAAGGACACCACCTTGGTTTGTCGTTCCTTGATCGGTAGCTTACCTTTGCCTTGATCGGGGTTCGACTTGATGGTTTGGGGCTCTCTATCTTTCACGGCCAAGACCTCCTTGAAACCACTAGTTTGTGATTTTTGACTTTTATTTTCTTCTTGGACTTTTTGCTTTTTGTCCTTACCAACCTCACGGCTCTCTAAGGCGTGTGTTTCTCGATCGATAGTGTTATTCCACTCGGCCTCGAAGCGATTGCATATCGATCGGCCATCTCAAAGAGCTCGACAGCGGTGTTGGGAGGATTTAAAGCAATATCCTCTGTTATTCTTCTACTACGGACTCCTTGCTTAAAAGCCACGATCACGAGAGTCGAAATTTCGGAATTGAGTTACGAACGACTAAAGCGTTTGATGAATTGGCGCAAAGTCTCGTTGTTGTTCTGTTTGATCCGGTGCAAGTCGTCTTCCTTTCGAGGCGGTTGTATGTGCCTTGGAAATTTGCTGTAGAAGATCACGGAGGTGTTGCCAAGAGTAGATCGACTCGAGTGGTTGGTTTAATAACCACGATCGGCGGATCCTTCGAGCACGTTGGAAGGTAATTCTCCATTACGTGCTCTCCTCCTCCTATTTTTCGGACGGTTTTTGTATAGATCTGAAGAAACTTCGATGGGATTTTGAGATCCATCAAATTTCTCCATGTTCACTTTGGTCGAAAATGAGGTGGCGGTGAACCGCTCGAAGGTCGGCGAAAATGCGGCATCCGTAATTACTTCTTGGCGCCTTCTTTGTAGGAAAGAAGGGTTAATGTCGCCAGTGATCGTATCTGACGATACCGACAGCAGGTGACTTTGATACATTGTAGGTCTCGGTTCTTGAGGAATACTCCTCGTAATCCACCGTTGTGAATTTCTTTGCCGAGTAGTGATTGATCACCTCCTCGGAGGCTACTTGATCATCGGCCGATCGAAAAGTATTTCTCGAATAGGAGATCGATGTGACTTATGACCGTGTCGATTCCTCGAGAAATATTCGATTGATCGGTAGTTGAAGAAATCGCATTACTCGACTACAGAATGTTGTTGACGAGTACTTCGGTCTTGTCATCACGATTCGAAGCCTTTGCGCAATCTCCTCGACAAAGAGATCGTATCTGGCGTTCGAGCAAGCTCTTGATTGGGATTCTCAAGCAAGTCGTTGATGTCTGGAGTTCTTGTACCTCCTGTGGTGATATTGAATGCGCCAGGCGGGTTCTTACGGCTGCAATTTTCTTTCTTGGATGACCTCAAAATCCTCCCGTCGGATCTTTGAGGCCTTCTCGGTGGAGTCGAGAATGTCGAGGATTTCTCTCGCGTTCATCAGTGTTGGTTCTCTCTGTCGCGGTGGTTCCCTTGCCATTACTACGAGGAGGCGCGGTCGTGATCTTGGGAGGGTTCTCATTTCGTCCTCCATGAGGTTGACTCGATTTGAGGAAGGGCGAAGACCTCCGTTGATGATTCTCACTTGCGCTTGAGGCCTCCCGCTTGAGGAGTGCTCGAGAGACACCATCTGGCGACTTGGAGTAATCCCCTCCGGTAGGGGAACTCGGGTTATAATCGCTCTCCGTCCGCAAATGAGATCTGCGGAGAGACAGTCGTATTCGTAGGAAAAGCATGCTTGATCCCACTATCTCTGGAGTTACCACGAGAGATAGGATCACAAGATCTTTGGTGGAGTCTGGAATGGTGGCTTCGGACTTGTCTCACCAGTCGGACCACCTTAAGGGAACTTGGACACTTAGAGGAAAAACTCTCATTGTGTCGTGAGTCCTCCCGGTGCGGTTACAGTCGGATTGACCCTTGTCCTTGGAGGAATTGGCTCCTCTGTTGGGCGTATCGTTGTGGGGATAAGGATCCTCCTCAACTCCATTGATGGGATGGTTTCTGGAGAATAATCTCGGAGGAACATCACCATCGTGGATGCATCACTCGGCTCGTAGTCGAAACCGGCATCCATGTTGGCGTCTGCGTGATCTGCCAAGTCGAACCAGTTCTCCTCGTTCCATCCTCCTGCCATGCTAGCATGAGATTGGAAAAAGAGAGTATGTTGACAAGAGATTACCGGAAGATCCCCACGGTCGGCGCCAACTGTCGGTGTATTAGAACCGATCTTACGTAAAGATTATTTGATTCGGGGGGTCTCCTAAGGATGAGATCACGCAGTGGATTGACACGGATGTTTAGGCGAGTTCGAGCCTTCTCGGAGAGAATAATAACCCTAATCTGTGTGTATGGTATTCTTGATGATCCAGTAAAGGACTAAGACTATTACAGAGAATAGTGCTTGTGTTTCTACTTGATCAGCTCTTATTTGCTGTCGTTCTTCTCCGCCCTCCCTGTCTCTCTGTTTGATGCCCTTATATAGTCGTGAAGAAGTAGCCGTTTTGTCCTGCGGGAGATGTGCCTAATTAATGTAATGCTTGGCGCATGATACTTGGTTAGGGTTACGATTTGATTTTGTTTAATTTTGTTTCAATTAGCTATGAAATGGAATAAGTTATGAGATTGGTTTTATGCAAATGCCTGCTAAATGCACTTTCTTTATGTGACTCGAACGATATCAAGCTCACCTTGTTGAAATCAGTGTAATCAACATGAACAATTCCTTCCCTAAAGATGCAATTCCAGAACTTTTAGAGTTGACTGACAACCTCAGGGAAGATGTGAAATCCATGAAAGGTGGGATCAAAGAGTTGCAGTAATGCATTGCTGGTATGAAGATGAGTAGGCCGAACATAGGTGTGGAAATTCTGAAGTTTGTGTGTGGAGTGAATTTTGTCCTAGTTGTGCTGCTTGTGATGGTAATATTATGGAAACAGTTGTATGGTTCAGATGCTGTAAGAACTGAATGGTTTGAGTTTGCTCTAGTTATCCCTTTTGGGTTTGAATGAATGAATGGTTCAGACATGTATGTATGAATGAATGGTTCAGACATGTATGTATGAATGAATGGTTCAGACTATGGTTATCCGTTTTAGGTTTGAATGAATGAATGGTTCAGACATGATGTATGAATGAATGGTTCAAACTATGGTTATCCCTTTTAGGTTTGAATGAATGAATGGTTCAGACATGTATGTATGAATGAATGAATAGTTCTGATTCTTGATTCTGTTTGGATGGACATAGGTTCTGACTCTTGATTCGAACATGTATGAATGAATGAATGCTTCTGATTTTTGTTTTGTTTTTATTCTGACATGTATGTATGAATGAATGGTCTTGCTGTTCTGATTGGGTATCCCATGTAGGAATGAATGGTAAAGACCTAGTCCTGCTGATTCTTGATTCATGTATGCACTGAATGACTAGCCCAAATGAGGTTATAGTAATGCACTTGATGCACTGAATGACAGTCGAATACATGTATGCACTGTCGTAGCTCTCCACATCTGTCACACCTGCATGGCCACTTTGCTGCAGCAGGATTCTTCTTCTTCTCAAGGCAAGTTCTGATTCTTGCTTTCCTGGGTCTGCCAGTAGATCTTTTTGTAAGGGGTGGTAGCAACTTGAAACCTGGATAAATTTTTGGCCATTGTCCAATGTCTATCATTGGTTCTATCACACCCTGATATGCAACCCTGGATATCTCTACTGAGTAGTAGTCATGCACGTAGATCTCAATGTTGGCACCTCTGAAACTATAAATGAAAACTAAGGCATGTTGGCATGGCTTCCCATTGTGCTACCACTCAAGGCAGGTGCATTCATGAGTTTGAAGTTTGACTGCATGCCTGGGTCTGTCTATTGGATTGTCAAATTCAGTCACTTCTGCAGTGAAATTGGCACTTGGTTTGGCCTTCATATGGGCTAATCCTCTAGTCCTTATGTTGAGCTAATTAATGATAGCATGTAATATTGTCCCTTCCAGCCTCTCTCAAATCCTCCTCCTCTTGAAAAACAACTCCATGACCATCTCCCTTATCTTGTAAGTTAGTTGATGAATAGGTAGATTCTTAACATGTTTGATCCAACTGTTGAATGATTCTGCCAAGTTGTTGTTAACATAATCAGACTTGATATCTTTACATAAGTATCACCTCATCCAATGTTGATTGTGATGCTTCTTTAGGTAATCGCCAATTTATAGGCAGACTGTGAAGATTTTATCAATGTGGTGCTCAAACACTTCTTGTTTGTATGCTCTTGCTGTAGGATACATATTGGCAAAAACAACACCATGGAACTTCTTCACAAAAATTTTCATTAAGTGCTTGAAGCATTCACTTTGCTCACAATGTGGAAATACCTACTTGATTGCATTCTCCGATCCCTTACTTGCATCACTACATACTGCCAGCAAAGGAGGTTCACCAATTGCTCTCTTCAACTGCTTCATGAACCAAGTCCAATTTTGTAGTGTCTCAGACTCAATGAAGTCAAATGCCACTGGAAACATCCAGTTATGTCCATCCAATGCAGTCACTCCAACTAGCTGCCCATTCCACCTGCCATTTAGTGCTATAGAATCAATGCTTATGTATGGTCTGCATCCAGCTTAAAATCCTTCAATGCATGGGTTCAAAGCAAGAAAAAATATGTGAAAGTGCACCTTCCCATTGACAGTCTTGGTGTCTATCTCCACTACACTACCAGGAGACCTCAACTCTATCTCTGCCTTGAAGCTGTAAAGCATGTGGAAGCTATCATCCTAATTCCCATACAACATGTCAAGAGCTCTATGTCTCTCTGCCCAGACTATTGGATATGTGAGAGTCACATTATATTCATCTTTCAGCCTACCATGCAATTATTTTGCACCAATATTTGGCTACTTCCTCATGATTCCAATTGTCTCTATCTGCAATCCAACCTTGTGATGTCATGCTAGTTTTCACTCTACTTGTAGATACACGATTGTGATCATCTATCATCTTGCTGACCTGCATGACGAAAATACTACATTTAGAAACATATCCTAAATAAAGTATCCTAATAAATTATATCAAGTTAGCAAGATTACAGTTAGTACCCTGATAGTTCTTTTATCTGGCATCAAAATAGCTACTATTCTCCTGGGGCATTCCTTACCTTTTCATGAACTTCTGAACTTGTTGGATCTGATTCGCCTGTGTCAAGATCAAATTCTTCATTTATTGCATATTGCCTAATAGCCATCCTGAAGTCCTTCATTGCAGAGAATGTGCATCCCACTACAATCCTTGGCCTATCCCTATCATACAATCGAGTGCCTCTCCTTAGGATTTATGTCATCTACTGAGATTTTGTTAAGACCCAAATATGCAAATATGGATCCTCTATGTTTACTGCACTAGTCCAGGATCACACTGGTGTGCACAGCTGCAACATTGATGAAATATCATTCCATATGCAAAGATGGCAAATAAATACGCAAAATAACAATAATTATCATAGTAATGACCTTAAGGTCAAAGCTTATAATTCATACCTCAGAAGGCAAATAACTCAAATAAGCTATAGCAGAAGGAAACATAATAACTTCAATGAGGCTCATCCATATGCCCATAAGCAATCGACTGTGATAGTGCGACCTAGTTCTCCACAATCCTTAAAGTAGACCTTATTGACCGACGATGGACTGTTATAACCTTCTCAACTGAACAACATTGTTTATAGCAAAAATGAGTACATAGAGTACTCAGCAAGTCGCACCACAGAATGCAATTATAGATGTGTGTTTGTTCCAAAGGATATGACATCTATGGTTCTTTTGCATAAAAGCAACAATTGCAGTTTAATATGAATAATAGATTGAAAGCGTAATTTAAAACAAATAACAATAATAGTTTAACAATTATTTTCACAAAACTCACATGACATAATCAGTTTCTTTCACACAGCTGCCCCCACACAGCTGCCCCCACACAGCTGTCCCTTCCCAATTGTTTTATGAAAATATACCCCTCGTGTGAAATTCCCAAGCATGTCCATAACCGAGGACGCGGCTATTCGAATAGATTAATTAACACTCTACAGAGGTTATACACTTTACACACAAGATACAATCAACTTATACGGAGCTGATCACAAAAAACCTTTCAGAAGTTTCATTTCAACAATTGACTCTCCCGATGTGCATACTGTCGACCCCAACCTAAATCGCTGGTCCGACACACACCGTTGAACTAGAAGCGGTGAACCGTCCATCGATGTGACTTCTAGAGTAGTCCACACCTCCATCCATCACTAACCTACTACTTGAGTAGTTAATGTCAAAACTCCACAGCTTACTAAGTTAGGCTTGTCTTATCAGGCATGTGGTTGTACAGTTGTGACTTGGTTTAATAACGCACAAAGTTAAGTCCTTAATTGACCAAGACGACACTGCCAAAATTCTAACTAAATAATCACCATTCACTTTTCCCAGCCACACATCCACCATATTACTAATCCTTTCCACTCGCCACAGTCCAAATCTTTTTCCCACCCTGTTGGTTAAGTGCATCACATGCCATCAAAGAGTAACAACATATAACACACAATCTTTTCATAACATATTCTATAATCATTTAGTCAAGTTTATATCTTGTAACTCAAAATGATGTCAATAACCCATTGCATGGCTAAGCAAACTATTCGTGTCTAACCAACCCATGTTGGTGCTATGATAATACCAACTAATAATTAACCAAACTAAGGTGATAAAAGATATGGTACTACAATAGGCAAGGTGGGTATAATCAAATGGGTGAATAGCTAATCCCAAAATATTTAAACAAATACTTAAAGTAAAATGCAATAATTTGAATCAAGGTAATTTTAGAAAACTGGGTTCAACATGGTCAAAAGTACAACTTGTCTTGTTATAGTAATGATGTTCTTATTTTATGTTCAATCCTCTACTTCCTTGACCTTCAGCTCCTTCGGACGATTCCGGGACGTCAACGTCTAACGAGGAAGAACGCACAAAATAAAAAAAAATCAAAAAGATAAATCAAATAAACTCCAAATTGCAATTGAATGGTACAGGAAGGTAGATCTTGCATTTAGATGAATTTAGAAACTTGAATGAGTTCAATCGAAGTTCGCATGAAGAAGAACGAGCTCTCGAAAATTTGACTGGGAAGAAAATTGCTGAAAAATAAAAGGGATAGAGAAGCTGACTGGTAGGGCTGAGGGAATGTTCCTGAAATATTTTATTTCGAAAACTTTAGAAAAAGTCTAAGTGTATGACATGTGGGACCCACTGGGATTTATGGATTTTCAAGAATTAAAATAATTCCAAAAAATAAAGAGTGGCTGACAAGTAGGCCATTGGTCCATAGACCAAGTCCACAAGAAGGTGCTAGTCCACGGTGGACTGGGTCCATGTGGCTATGGTTGACTAAGGTTGACTGACAAATAGGGCCCGCATGTAAGTGAGAAAGAATTTGATCTGGGGTTTGGATTGGGTGGTTGACTCTGGTCTGCCACGTGGACGATGACTGGATTGACATGTCACACAATGGAATGAGGTGGCGGGGAGATGGCGCTGATGTTGCTGACAACGTGGCAAGGTGCGGGTGCGGACAGTGCTGACGCAACGTACACATGGCGTTGACGCAACGGACACGGAGGACAAAGTGATGATATGGCAATAACATGGCGCAAGGTGGCACTGGTGGCATGGTGGCGCATGGGGCTCGCCGGCTCACCGGGGCTAGCGGCCACGACGGTGCGGGTAGATGGGCAAAACAGAAAGAGGACAACGAGGCGAGTGAGGTGATGCAGATGCAAATTCCAAAGGTCACCAGAGATGGCCAACGGTGAGCTCCAAACAACGACAACAGCTCGGCCACGGCGGCGAGGAAACCACGGTGATGTTCCAGTGAAGGGAAGGGAAGCATGGCATGGAACGTTGAATGGCGAACCCAACAGAGTGGATGGTGTCGACGGAAACTCATCGAAGTGACGAGGAATGTGCGGCGAAGGACGGTGGCCAGAGAAGAAAGAGAAGGAAGGGATCTTCGCTCTCGGTGAACAAATCTCGACACCAAAAGGGGGAAAAGATAGACCAGGGGATGGGACAAAAGGTGACGTGGAAGGAATCGGGAGGAACTCACCGAAGAAACAGGGAACACGAAGAAAGCGTTTCGGCGTCATGGAGCGTCGCCGAAGGTGGAGAAGATGGAGTTGGCGCCGGAGCTATGAGGGGTGGGGCCTTCAATGGTTGGCGGCAACATGGAGAGGAGGACGAGGCGACCATGGTGACGCAAGTGGGATGTCCCAGGGAGATGAGACGGTGGAGGAACGGTGCGGCATTGACGGTGCTGGTTGTAGAGAAGAAGACCCCGGGGCGGCGATCTTGGCGGCGCTCTAGTGATGGCGGCTAGGGTATCTGAGGTAGCGAGGCGAAGCGAAGCTTGGGCCTAGGGCGCACGGGGGTGGTGGCTTTATAGGCTTGGAAGGCGTGTAGGGCTCGGACGCCAAGGCGACGGTGTTGCAGAGTTTGCATGGCGCACGCGTGCGCACAACAACAGTGGTGGCTACTGCTAGGTGCGGCTGGGGATGCAGAGCTAGGCCGAGAGACAAATGGGCCGAAAGGGAGGGAAAGAGGAATATGCTGAAGGAATTCGGCCCACGAAGGAAAAAAGCGAAAAGAGAAGGATTTTGAAATTAAGAAAAATACTGAAATTCAAAAGAGGCAAAAAAAAAATGAACTCGGAAAATTCCAAGAAAATGTAGGAAATTTCTCTCACCCAACTACCCCATATGATCCTCTCACCCAACTATTGCGAGAACTTTTCAGGTGTACACCCACGAGAGTCAACAATCCATTCAAAGCTCTAGCGCTCAAATCACATTGTGCTACCATCCAGATGCCTAGCGGCATACAAGCTGACTATCACGGATATACTAAATGCTCTTTAGGGATCAATCCTACTCGAAAGGGGGGAAATTGAATGACAATTTCGGCCAACTACCTCGTTCCTACTTTCTTCGAATCACAAACAAAAGCGACCAAAAAAAACGGGGATGTACTTCGGATCCATGTCACGCTTGGCCACCGGCGTGCACGAGTGGGTCAACCAACATCCATCAACTAACCTCGGGAAGCTCCTCCGCCGCAGAACACCGCCGGAGTTCGAGGGTCGTCCTCCAGTCGCCTTGGCCGCTGGCGCGCATGAGTGGGAGTGGAGCTAGGGCTTCGGGATGGGGTGGGGGTGGCGGCTTGGAGTGGACTACGCGGGAGTGGCAACAGACATGAGGCGATGAGTCGCGTGAAGTCATTTGACCTGGTTGTGCCTTGGTAGTTGGACCGGGGACATTTCAATAACTTCACGTGGCCAAAAAATCAAAAAGGGATAAAATAGTCAAAATGGCAAAATATTAATTGAAATTTCTATGAAATTGTAAATAACGAATTAAATTGTACATAATGACAAATCTATTGGGTGGCAAATTCTTAATTGTCCCTTCTTTCTTCTCCTCTTGCCGATATGCACCGCGGCGACACGGAGACAAACCCTAGCTGCAAACCTCATAATCCTAGCCGCCGGGACCGATCACCCAACTCCCCAATTTATAGCATTTAGTAACCTAGTCCGCTATATGTGTTCCTACATTTGTTTGGTTCCAGTTATTGCTGCTTATTTTTCTTATTTTTCTTCAATCTGTGTTGCATGAGTGATTTTTTTTCTTGGTTCACTTTGGTTTGGATCGTTTGACGCTTTAGTCTTACTTGCTAGGATTAGTTATTAGAAAGCAAGAATTACATACTTTTGTTTGATTAGCTATTATATGTTTGCACTGTTCTTGAATTTGGTGGTTTTGTTAAGGTTAACTCGCACCATTAGCCCCCTGCTCTGTTGAGGTTGGGTGCAGGGAAAACTGCGATACAACGGTATCTATGGGTGCTACATTCACGGATTGGACAGGAGCGCTATACTTCTGTGGAAGCCAGCAATTTTCCTTAGAATCATTTATTTTGTCCACATTGTGTCACCTTACTGCTGTTTCTTTCGGTGTTATAGTTTCCTTAATATTTAGGCCGTCTTTAGATCGTTATATCGAGCACATAATGCTCTAACATTTGTTCAGAAGCGAAATGAGGAGGCGAAATTATCTGAAAATTTTATAGTGGATAACGTACATGGTCTTCAAAGTTCTCTGGTCACTTCATGTTCAAATCATTCATGTGTTAGTTGTAGTTGTTTACCTGAGTTCAAGAACCAACATAGTTCCGAAGCAAAATGAGGAAGTCATACCATCTGAAAGTTTACTATTGTGGATAATGCATAGATGGTCTTCAAAGTTCTCTTATTGCTTCCTGCACCTACACCCTCTTATCCGATTGTCATACCATCTGAAAGTTTACTATTGTGGATAATGCATAGATGGTCTTCAAAGTTCTCTTATTGCTTCCTGCACCTACACCCTCTTATCCGATTGATGCTTGCTTATCTAGGTTGATTTTTTTTCGTTTTTTTCTTGTGTGGCTATATCTTTACAATGTTTCTTAATGATGCTCGAGTCAAAATTGCAGTGTTTCAACCTGTCGAGAAGGAAAATGAGGTCATATAATCAGAAGTATCTGATGTTGATACATCCACTTATGGTCTTCAAAGTTCTCTGATTGTTTCCCATGCCTCGAGCAACATGTTTCCCTAGCTCTTGTAGTTCATTATTCAGCTTGGTGTCCTATAGTGTGGTTGCGATAGCCTACCTAAGACAAGTTATTTTTTAATAAAATTGTTGGCATGCTTGCCTGATGCCTTTGTTCTTTTAGTTCCTCAGAAAAGAAAATGCCTCTGATCTTTTCCAGCAAAATTGAGGTGTTTTGATTGGAATTGTGGACAAGCAAACAGTTATCTTCGAAGTTATACCATCATTCATTTGTTTTCATTTTTCTGGTTCTTATATCATTTGTTAATGGAAAAGAGATGGCACTCCTTTGCTGCTTCTCTTTTCCTGTTTCCCGTAACTACTTGATTTGAATATTACCATCCTTGAATGTGTTCATTTCGAAGTAAAACATATATTGTTTTCAACAAATGATGTTTCTTTGGAGGATCTCCTGTATTAGTTAATGGTGCACACATGCAATCAATATGTTAAATAACGAAAAATTGTTGTTCCAATATGACTAATCGGTTACATTTTGATTTGATATTTTTGGAAAAGTTTGTCTAACAGGTTTTGCAGGAGAATACTTACAGGGATTTTTTTTCCTGTGTTGATCATGCTGACATGCCTGCTACACATCACCAACGTACTCGGTTTCAAGTATCCCAAGTAAAAGTCTTTTGGTGCTGCATATCGCTGAATATCTAAACTCAGAGCTCAGGAGTTACTTCACATCACTGAATTACGTTGCATCGTCAGAAAATTAGTTCTTTTTCAACAAGTGGATTTGTACTAGTTGAGATAGTAGTCAGAGCGATCAGAGATGATGTTATACATTCAGATTTTGTTTTATTACTTTGATCTGGTGTATCGAATTCTGCAATATTCCTTTAGGAGAAATTGCTGTTTAAGTTAACCTGACGTTTGCCCTTTTTTTTTGTACCGAATTACTACCATGGAGTATCCGGTTCCCATTTACAGTGTAGTTTGCAAATCATACTACTATATAAAGAGTTCATGGGCAGCAGCAAACTATGGCTGAAATCTCATGGGAAGCAGCAATCCATAGCTATCATGCAAGCTATACTACTGTAATTGATAAGGGTTAAAATGAAGATAGAAAGTACTATCAGTTTAAAGTAGCCAGAATACTTGAATTAAAACATGGTTTTGAAATACAACACTCAAATCCTTGAGAGACAAACCATTGTTTTAGAACGTACATATGGAGCATCACATGCAAATAGACAGCTGGTAGGTCCAGCGAACAAAGCGTTCCTGTGAAACTCGGAATTTTTGCCCAAGTTAACCAGGGCCAACTTTTGGGATGTCGTAGTGCTCACTAAGATTTGCCAGGTATTGGTTGAAGTCCTGGATGCGGTCCCTGTGCGACTTGTTGGCTACCTTGGCCATCTTGTGCATGTCAATCTTCTGCTTCTGTTCTATGTACCGCCGCTCAGCTGGCGTGAGGTGAACATCGGCTTGTGGGTTTCCTTCTTCTCCCATCTTGTCAGCTTCAGTCAATTCATCGTTAGAATCAGCTGGTAATTCAGAGCTTCCACCTGAACAATAATTATCAAATTATATATGAAGTATATTCAGCAGAAAGCAGTTTTAGATTCACGGAGTTCAGTTACACAAACAGAAAAGACGTGAATACATACAATCAAGTTGTTGCTCAAATGAACAAAGCCTACCATGGATGACCAATAATATATGATTTGCCAACAAATATAGAGCAAGTTGTCTCAAGGTTACTCAGCAAAGCAGCACAAGCACCATGCCATTATTTAGTAACAAGTTCATGTTTGATGCATTCCTCTTTATCTGATTTAGCCTAATATATCCAAACTTGGAGATTATTTTACTAAAGGCTGATCCAAAAACCAATAGTTCAAGAAAGATGTAAGTATCTTTCATTCTCTCATAACATTTAAATTTCCATCTGACTACCTTCTGTCCAAGGATCCACACATACAGTCATCGTAGAATGCTAAAACTAACAAGTAGTAACAATTAACACGACTTCCGAGACCTGGTTTCTTATTTGCTCTCCATTAACTATAGTTCACATGAACAGAGACCACTAATTCCACTTATCAGCACAAACTCTAAATAATTAGTTCCTCTAGCAACAACAATACATTATTTATCTATTATGTGATATTATGATACCAAGGAAGAAAGCTTGCCAGCAAAAAAGTGTCAACCAGCAGCACTAAAAACTATAAACTACTATAATCCAAAAAATGCACATAAGATTGATACCAAGCATATATAGGGCATGGACAGATGCAACAAACAAAAGAGCGTTTATACAAACGTAATCCATCAATTAAGTAACCAACAGATGGGCCAAATCAATTATTCATTGTGCAACGAAGCGATTGAACGGCCTCAGCCCTAACGCACACGACAATGCTCATCGACACATTCAGTTGTTTTAGCAATCTGAACAGATGCTTGGGTTTAGAATATTCCAGTCTAGTAATGGGCAAAACCTTCGTGAAGCTCGCCGTGCCCGATTTGAGACGACTCCTCGCGGTGGTGCTTCTTCTTCTTCTTCTTGACTCCACCTTCCTTGACATCCAGCGCTTTCCCCTTCAGCTTCAGCCTCCCCCCAACAACGTTCTGGTATTCCGACATCTCGCTGCAACAACAAGACCCAAACAATAATTGAGCTCACATTGAACAGCATCCGATGGTAGGCAGGGGCGTATCAAAGTGAAACTGGACGGAGAATCCCACAAATATTCGGATTTGATTGCTCGCAGCAAAGACCAGAACAAACCAGACGAGAGCGAAATCAATACAGGCAAGTTAGGGCTTACCTTACCTAAGAAAAGAAATCGGTCCCGATGGATCTCCACTCCAGGCCTATCCGGCGGAGGGTATGCAGAGGAGCAGGAGTTCGAGGTGTCGTGATTCGGCGGAATGAGGCCGCTCGGCGGCGCCGGCAAAGGTCGAGTACTCGGCGGCTTCCGATTTGGGGGGGATTTAACGGTGCGAGCCTGCGAGGCGATTGGGGGGAGGGCAATATGGTAAATCTACAATCCGGAATTCTTATTCATGCCGAAATAGCAATCGGCCCGTTTGGTACTCGGAACGGAAGTTGGGACGTGGAGTCTAATCCCCAAGAAAATTGGAATTGTCCTGTGTTTTTAGCAAACATATGAGCCCATCGTACGCATTGATAGGTCCTCGGCCATTCCGATCAAGGGCCACAATTGCTTGCATGTCCCTGCAAAATTGAAAACTGCAGAGGTCCGGATCATCCAAATACTGTGTGCGTGCTGCTGTCGATCGACTTATTACTGCTCGGTCTAAAGTACGGACTGTTGGTCCAGTCTATTATGAACGTTTATTTTTAAATATGTATATTTTTAAATATTTTAATATTTATATGTTTTTTAATATGGCTTTATTGTGTAGTTGTTTACTTTATATAGTTCATTTTATAAATAAATATAGATTTATTTTGCTTTTAAAATTATATATTTTTTTCTAATATTTTTTACCTTATTTTTAAATTTTTATATCATATGGGCTAAACAGACCATCCAACCCGACGGGTCATATATGCACAGGTCAGACCAGCACGACCTGAGATGTCGACGTGCCATACCTAAAGTTGTTGGCACTTCGGCCCACGAATGAGCACAGTACAGCCCAATTAGTGCCTGGGCCTAATCCTGTCAACCCGACCCGGCACAGGTTTGTGATGTGCCGGGCCGAGCGACCCATCTGACAATCGCTACTGTCAAACGAAATCCTCTAAGAAAAAATGAGTGTCCAACGAAAACGAGTCAAACACATGCACAAAATGTTTGCCAAGAAAGTAACGAGGGAACGCAGGTCATTTCCACCCCAAGAGAATAGTATATATATAGCCAACACATTCAGGCCTGTTTGGAACTCACAATTCTACCGGAAATTTATCGAAAACGGTTCAATTTTTATTAAAAATGTTGGGAAATTTTGGCGTTCCAAACATACCCACGTAATGGTTGTTTTCCCGCACGTAACAATGGCCTTTCTAGCAGCTTAGCTGCTGTTACTTGTTTTTTATTAATCGGCAAAGGAACAAGCTACATGTTCATCAGTTGTCACCCTTGGCCGGCCCAGCTACATGTTCGGCGGCGACGGCGGGTAGCAGTAGGTGCACTCGCAGCCCCCAGGGACGCACACGCCGTCGCCGTGGTACCGGCGGGAGCACTCCTCTTTGCACGACGCCGCGTCGCAGTCGCCCGGCGGGTCGTAGACCCTTCTGCAGGCGAGCGATGGGCCGCCGCCGTCCGCCGTCGTCGCCGCTGCAAATCAAATCTCGGCTGAAAAATGAGGATCGGAGATTCCGAAACTGCGTATTTACGTGGTGCGTCACGGAGATTTTACTTACCAGAGGATAGCACCAGGGCAGCGAGGATTACCAAGAAAATCGCGCTGCGCGTCTTCATCGATCCCTTGTTAAAACAATCCTTGCAAAAAAACACACACTAAATAAGTACAGTAGTACCTCGTGGAGATTGCAGAGCCGATACTAACAGCTATGCGTACAATTTGCAGCGGATTTATAGTCGACTTGGTGGTGCTTATCTGAATTCTATGGGCCGGAATTAACGGAATGGAATTAATCGCTTAATTGTATGAAAGTTTGCTGGATGTGGTAATCGAAATAAATCGAGAGCTATTAATGTACGTAAGTATATCGAAGCATGCAAAGCAACAGAAGATGCAGCAGTAAATGGAATCTTGCAGGGCAACACCAAGATTGCATGCACCATATCATAATTTTTTCAAAAAAAATTCATAATAATAATTTAAAAGATAATTACAAAAAATTGTAAAATTAGGTCACTGTCCCTGTTTAGAATAGCATGCAAAGCAACAGAAGATGCAGTAGTAAATGGAAGCATGCACGGCAACACCAAGATTTCATGCACCATACATAATTTTTTTAAAAAAATATTATTAATTTAAAAATAATTACAAAAAAATAGTTGAAAAAATTATAAAATTAGGTCACCGTCGACACTTAGAATGGCATGCAAATCAACAGAAGATGCAGCAGTAAACGGAAGCATGTACGGCAACACCAAGATTGCATGCACCATACCATAAATTTATATATATATATATATATATATATATATATATATATATATATATATATATATATATAAGATAATTACAGAAAAATAGTCAAAAAAAATTACAAAATTAGTTCACTGGTAATTACAGAAAAATAGTCAAAAAATTACAAAATTAGTTCACTGACGCCGTTTAGAATGGCGACAGACTCATGTTGCCATTTCAAATAACAACAAAAACATATTTACTTGTTTCCAACTACCTCTCATCATTTCAACTGGCGATTTGCATCGAAGAGTACAAATCGCCAATTGAAATATCGCCAATTCAACTGGCGACAGGATTTGGTTATATGTACCCTAAAATTCGATGAAAAAGTCATTTTAGTTCTGAAAAAAAAGAAGAGAGATGAGGGAAGAAGAGACATAGTGAAGCTCTGCAGGTTCCTAGCGGAGGAGAGAGATGGAACAACAGATCTGGTCTCTTGTGTGGGTAATTATTCTTATAACTTTGTACATAAATTTGAAACCTTGTTGGTTAGCAAATAAAAATAGCGACATAGAATTCAACGGATTAGAAAATTTTAGTTGTATTGTTATTTAATATAGTACATCATTTTAGCTATGTAAAGTTTAGTTCATCGTATAAATATTAATTATATTGCGATACTCGAATGACTTAGAATAAATTTGTAAGTTTTTATTTTTACATGATAAAATATTTTATTAATACAAAAATACTTTTTGAACTAGGAAAATAACAAGACACCCCTAAAAATTCTATAAGAAATCCAGAGTAGGTACATAGGGTATGTAGAGCTAAATTAAAATATTGCAAACTTTTTTTTTTCCCATTTGTACACGGTTAATTTTTTGTAAATGCCGGAGATACTTTTTAAGCAAGGAAAATAGCAATATACATATTTAAAATATATAAAAATTGTAAAGTAGCTAAATAGGGTATGTAGATCTTAATTAAAATAATCTCAACTTAATTTTGTCTTCTATTTATACATGGTAAATATTCTGTTAATACCAAAAAAAATACTTTTGAAACTAGAAAAATAGCAGCACATCTCTAAAAATTATAGTAAAAAATCCATAATTGCTACATAGGATATGTAGAATTGAACTAAAACATTGAGAACCTAATTTTTGTTTCTATTTGTACACGATAAATATTTTATAAATGCTCGAGACGTTGTCCAAACAAGAAAAGCAAAGAAAATACCTATAAAAAATACATAGTTGCTAAATAGTGTATGTAGATCTTAATCAAAATAATACCAACTTAATTTTAATTTTCATTTATTCACGGTAAATATTATGTTGACCCAAAAATACTTTTTAAACTAGAAAAATAGTAAGACACTTCTAAAAATAGTAAAAAAAAAATCCAGAGTTGTTACATAAGGTATATAGAGCTGAACTAAAATATTGTGAACCTATTTTTTCATTTGTACACAGTAAATATTTTGTAAATGCTGAAACACTTTCCAAACAATGAAAGTAGCAAGCTACCTAAATAGGGTATGTAGAGCTTAATGAAAATATTTTCAACTTAATTTTGGTTTTCATTTGTTCACGATAAATATTTTGTTAATGTCGAAAATACTTTTTAAACTAGGAAAATAGCAACACACATCTAAAAATTGTAAAAAAAAAATAAAGAGTTGCTACATAGGGTATGTAGAGTTGAACTTAAACATTGTGAACCTAATTTTTATTTCCATTTGTGCACGATAAATATTTTAAAAATATTGGAGACACTTTTCAAACAAGAAAAGCAGCAAGATACATATAAAAAATCTATAAAAATTGTAGAGTAGCTAAATATGGTATGTAGAGCTTAATCAAAATAATCGTAACTTAATTTGAGTTTCCATTTGTGTACTATAAATATTTTGTTAATGTAGCTTCTTATTACTTTTGTATATTTTTGTAGTATTTACAATGTATGAACTGAATTTTCAATTATAGCGGATCGAGAGACACTACGTGGTGGTCGTACGAGTTGCCTGACCCGACCATTGACGCGCATCACCGTAGCCACCTCAGTACCATCCTCTCCTAGGAGGACGAGGCGGCGATTGAGTTTGGCGTGTTGTAGCTACGCACGCCCATGAGGGCATGGAAGGTTGACCCACGTTGGGTTCCAAGGTACGTGTAGTTGTGACCTTCGTGTACTCAATTGCAGTCTAACTACTTTAGATGGATTTACATTTGTTCTTAATCCTTTCGATGCAGGTTGAGAGCGGCAAACCTCCTTCCACTAGCGAGGATGGTGTAGGCGACGTGGGACGATGACCAGAACCGCGCGAGTAGTGGTCGTATGTCGAGGTGCTTTCTCGTACGATCGGTGCCTCTTGACAGCACTGGTTGACTGGTGGAGGCCAGAGACGCACACATTCCACCTCTTGTGTGGGGATATTGGGCCGCTTCAGGACGTGACCTTCCTGACGGGTTGCCCTGCGCGAGCTTCACCTGACGATGCACGGCGTCCTGACCACATGGCGCATGGAGTTCCTCGCGAGGTTCTAGAGGGTACTACCACCCAACACTGGCTACAGGGAGTTCAACAGCACCCACAGGCCGTCGCTGAAGTGGATATGCCAGTTCTACGTAAATTTTTGTAACTCTTGTCCTTCCGCTTCAATTACTTTGTGCAACTTAATGATGTGTCTCTGTCTTCTTGTAGCCGGAGCATATGGTAGAGGATGCACCCGAGTACACTGTGAGGATGCACTTCGAGGCCTACTTGTTGTGGTTGTTCGGGTGGGTGATGTTCCTAGGGTCCCACGGCGACAACGTCGACAAACACATGATATGGTAGACATGAACATGGTTATATTTACATGCATAACGTATTGTTTCACAGCTCGTACATCCCTTTGGGATAAGGAGCTGGTGTCGCATGAGGAGTCACACTCCAAGATCTTCGATTTCAACCAGGGTGGCGGTGGGTCTTCACACGACAAGAGCAGCCAGGTCTCTGTGGGGGCTTCACAGCTGCCGAGTGCGCCTGGAGCGAGTTAGCCGACATAGCACCCTCTCACGATACCCCCTCAGGCTACTCGTGTTGATAGGGTGTCTCGGCCGCCTGAGCCTTTGACATACTCGTATTAGCGTCCGCACCTGTCCCGAACGAAGCTTGGAGCCACACGTGGGGTACGCCTCAAGAGGACCCACGAGTAGGTATTTTTCTTGTAAATATCAGTTATGTTATGTAAATATAAATTTATATACATATTATTTGTTTTTATGTGTACATATAACCATGTTAGGGAGTTAGTTTTTGCAGAATCAGATAACCGTATATTATGATACTACCTTTCCGGCCGAAAAGACTACCATCTGACGTACCCATCTTTTCAAACCGCACCCGGTCACGTGTTCTGTTCGGCCCCGAATCGAACTCAACCGATCCATTGCTCACCGGCACCGTCCGTATAATTTGACACGCCCATCTCATTCCCTTCCACTCGCCGGCGCCGTGGCCCGGGCGTCCGGTACACCAACCCAAACCCACAAAAAGCGGGGAGAAAAGAAAAGAAAAGAAAAGAAAATGAAAAGAGAAGCCTAGCGAGCGGAGGAAAGGAGACGAGACAGAGAGACAGACGAGAGCGCAAACGTCCCTCGCCTTGGACGTTGGGAGGCGACGAATGGCGAATAATTCCCTCTCCCACCACCTCGTCCTCCCCCTCGACGGCGTCTGCTCCGACGACGACGAGGGCTACGATGAGGAGGACCTCGCCTCCGCCTCCGAGGCCGTCTCGTTCCCCTCCTTCTGGCCGCCGTTCCCCTCCCTCCTCTCCGACTCTGACTCCGACGCCCCTTTCCCTCCCCACATGGACCGCTGCCCCGCTTCACAAGACAGTGCCTCCGCGTTCTTTGGTCTCGGTTTCCACGACGACGATGACGCCGAGTGGGCTCCGCTGGACGAGGACGGGGAGGTGGCGCTGCCTCTCTGCTGGGACTGTGTGCAGCTGGAGGACCACGACCACCAGCGGTGGGACCTCGGCGTGAACGACGCCGAGGAGTGGGAGCAGGTCGCCGGCAGGGAGGAGGAGGCTGCCGCGGCGGCGGCGGTGCGGAGCCTGGGGTGGGAGGTGCTCCTGGCCGCGAATAGCCTCGGGAGCCTCGTGGTCGACGACGACGGGGGCAGGGAGACGTACTTCTTCGACGACGCCGACGACGTGCTGTTCAGGCAGCTCGCCGCGGAGGTGGTGCACGAGCCGCCGGTCAAGGGCGGGCGGCCGGCAGCGAAGACCGCCGTGGAGAGCCTCCCGACCGTGGTCGTCGCGGAGGCCGACGCGGCCCGCCGCGACGCGCAGTGCGCGGTCTGCAAGGACGGCATCGAGGCCGGAGAGGGGGCCAGGAGGCTGCCCTGCGCGCATCTCTACCACGACGCCTGTATCCTGCCGTGGCTAGCCATCCGCAACACGTGCCCGCTGTGCCGCCACGAGCTGCCCACCGATGACCCCGAGTACGAGAAGTGGAAGGCCAGGCGGGCCACCGGTGGCGGTGGCGATGCAGACGCCAGCGGTGACGGTGACGGCGACAGGTATGACGTCATCAGGCTACCTTGATGAGTGAATAGATGAAACAGAAAGAGGCTAATTTGCCCCACGAATTAGGTGATGTGGTGTTATTGTTAATACTTCTGCAATAGTGCAATTGTGCTGCAAAAAAAAACTTTTTGATCAGGAGGGAGAGAGGGGATCAAATCAATGTGAATTGGTGGTGTTTTGCTTATAGAGTGACGAGAATTTGGTGCATTTTAATTTGATAATGGTGTATCTCGATGAAAACTAATGAGATTGCTGTTTCTTTACAATGGATTGCAAAGAGGAGAAAAATCATGTGCCCTCTCTGTTTTGGAACCATTTTAGGCATGCATTTGTACCTGGTCACCCCAAAATTCAGTATACAGTTCCAATCTGCACTAGTTGTCTTGTTTCTAGAAATTAAGGGGCTGTTTGGTTCGTGCCCCAATAGCCAAACCAAAATTTTGGCAATGCCAGAATCAGGGCATGATCAAAACTTTGGTAAACTCTTGGCAATACAAGTTCATCTCACTGCAATTTGCTCACTTGATTGGATAAATCCAAATTGACAGTTATCCCAGAAACTTCCATTCAGAAGTTATTCGCTTATTAGTTGATTCTGACAAAATATGCAGCAGCAACACGGATAAATTTGAAGAAAAAGAAAAGCTAGAACACGAGAAAAACATTAACATACTTAGGGTATTTTCATGCAGATAAACATAATCAAATGAAGTGAGATTTAAAATGAATTGGGGAAAGAGTAAAAATTCATGTTGTGTCATCTGTGTCTTGATTCTTCATCTGCATAAGGAATGGTTAGCATGCTTAATTGAATGAAGTCATTTCATATTTCTGGATTGTTGACCTTGAAATTGTAAAGCATGTGTACAATGCAAGATGCTTATACATAAGTTTAAAAAGAGAGAATAGTCACGTCATTAAACACTCATGTAAAAGTCATACCCTTCAATGTAAACATCTCTTTTGTAGGTGTTTAAATGTTGTATTATCTATTAATTAGATATAGTTATATAAATAAGCACATGTTAAGCATTGGCACCTAATTAAGCATCGATGCTATAAAATAAATACACCATCTGTCCTACGAAAAATTAGTTTTTTTTTGTTAAGCGCCTTCATTGCACATACTTGGTTTAGTTACTCTTACTCTCAAAGTCAATGATATCTTTTTTTTTACTCGAAGCTAAGTGTCATGGTCTGGGCCTATTGTTCACGCACATAAACAACATCATGGGTACTGTAGCACTAAGATTAGGAAGGGATTACATTCCCCAATAAGAATATCTACTTCTTTAAATAGTTTATTAGTTTCCTTATATAGAGATTAGGTAATTGGAATATTATCTATTAGTTAGGTAGGTCATCATTTAGATTGATTTTATCTATAATTGTTAGAAGAACCCTTTATATAAGGATACCTATTATATAAGGAGTTCTATTGTAATCGTTGGTATTAAGTAATGAGAATATAATAGTCTAAGTCACAACCCTTTTCGTCTCTCCAATCTATAGTTTTCCCTCTCCCTTAGCAGCCGACGCTACCCGGCTATCCTCTCGGTGATGTTCACCCTATGATCTAAGGATCATAACAACTTGGTATCAGAGCCAACACTGCTAAGAATTTCAAGGCCATTAGGGCCACCCTCAACGAGATGAGTGCCGGTGTAGACGATATGAAAGCCATCTTGGCAGACATGGCAGCTATGGTGGTCAAGCTGATGGAAAAGGAGAAGAAGAATGCACGGGCAGCAGCTACTGCACGATCTACGCCACCCAAGGCGTCTATGATTTCGCTGGTGACTTCCGCATCGTCGACTTCGCTGCTCGTGATTGCACCAACGGTGCCCTCGCTGAGGAAGAAGGCCGCTGCCCAAACGACTATCTTCTCCGCGCGCTTGGTCGATGTCATGCCTTCGTAGGCGCGGGGTGTGGTAAGTGTCAGGACCACGACAACGTTGCGCTGCTGCCCCGCGCAGCTTGTCTATGTCACCGACACCTCCTGCAACATCAAGACACGCCAAGGGACTGTAGTCCTCGTTGCTGTCTATTGGAGCGTTACTGACCATCTTCCATGCAATGTTCCGCCGGCGCCACACCCTCTCGTCAATATGGGGTCTCCTAGGGATTCAGCCATAGCCGCTACCACAACCCGAGGACCAGCTATCGCGAAAAGAGGGGAGTAGTTGTCGTGGGTCGGGCCACTGTTCATGCCCACGTGTGTGAACAGTATTATGGGCACTGTAGCACCAGAATTAGGAAGGTGTTGATTTCCCCAATAAGAATATCTATTTCATTAAATAGTTGATTAGTTTCCTTGTATAGGGATTAGGTAACTGGAAAGGTTGTCTATTAGTTAGGAATATTATCTATTAGTTAGGAAGGACATCTATTAATTAGGAAAACCATCATTTAGATTGATTTTATTCATAATTATTAGAAAAACACTTTATATAAGGAGACCTATTGTAATCGTTGGCATTAAGCAATGAGAATACAATAGTCTAACTCTCAATCACCTTCATCTCCCCAATCTATAGTCTTCCCTCTTCTCTAGCAGCCGACACCACCCGACTATCATTACAATGATGTTTATGTAACATCCCGTTTTCGGTCAATAAATAGTAATTACCTTGGTTTTTGATTTTCATTCGAATTTTCAAATTTTTGGTTTAAATTCCAAAATCTCCTAGCTTCCGTTAAGCTCGAGTTTGTGTTTCAAACATTCCTTCAAATTCCAGATTCAAAAATTTGCTTTGAATCCACTTTTTTTTCAAATGCAAAACCCATTCTTTTCTTCTTGGGCCGGTTTTCTCCCGACCCACTCTCTCTTCTCTCCCTCCCGGCCCAGTTGGCCGGCCATTTTTCCCAGCCGGCCCAACCAGGCCATTTCTCCCCCGAGCCGGCCCATCTCGCCCGGCCTCCCTCTCTCCTCCTCCCTTTTCTTCCTCGCCGCCCACCGAGCGCCGCCTCCTCCTCCTCTCTCCTCTCCCCTCTTCATCCCGACTCCATCGCCGCCGCCCCTCCTCCTCCCGCCTCCTCCGCCGCCACCCTCGCGCTCACTCCAGGCTCCTCCCCCCTTTCTTCCCCCCATCCGCGCCCGTCGTTCCCGCCGCCTCCATCGGCTTTCTCCTCTCTCTCCGCCATAAAGGCCGACCCGACTTTCCCCCTTCGCCTCCCTCTTCTGGCTTTCTTCCCCCATCTCCACCGCTCGCCCAGAGCTCGCAAGCCCCTTCTCCGGCTAGGTTTCCCCGCCTTGATTCGCGCCCGTCGCCTTTCTCCTCCTCCTCTCCCCGCCTCCCACCGCCATAAACCTCACGGGCCGAGCCCGCTCTGCGCTCTCCTCCCCTCTCCTCCGTCGCCTCCCTCTTCTCTCTCTGGCTCTGCGCCGCCGCCATCTCCCCTCCTCCCTCCTTGGCATCCACGCCGACGCCTCCGCCCACACCCGCTCGCCACCGCCTCTGCCGCCCTCTCTCTCTCTCCGGTCGAGCCTCCTTCCTGGTCGACGGGCCTCCTATGGCGATTCCCCCCTCTGCCTCTCCCTCTCTCCTCTGCTCTGTCTCTTGTGTGGTGGCTGCAGAGGCATCAATGAGCCCAAATGGATCTGTGGCAGTGGTTTTGTGTTTTGTCAATTGAATCGTCGTGGAGTTTGGCATTTGAAAATTTGTGTATTGTCGATGTGTGTATTGATCTTGAAAATATTTTATTTATGCTCTGCAGGGTAGTCGTGGAGCTGTAATTGCGATTTGTGTATTGAAAGTTGTTGTATGGTGATCGTGTATGTAGTGTTTTATTGTAATCCTCGGTCGACTAGTAGCTTTCCATTTTTGGCGAAAATGTTTCCAAAATATTTATTCTCGAATAATTGTGCTTCGACTTGCGTTGATTCGATTAACCGTTGTTAATGGTTAACTCGCCGATTGACAAGTGTTAGCAGAGTTTTCTATTTTTGTTTTTACTTGAGAGCTATCGATTAGGAGCGTAACTTGCAAAATCTCGGGAAATCGAAGTTATGCAAATGACCTTCGTAATCATCTCCGCAATCATGTCTATTTTTGCTAAAACATATTTATTCAAATTTCCTGCGTTGTGTAAAATGCTTTGAAATGAATTTGCATTTTCTCAAAATATTTTGGGAAGCTATTCGGGATTTACATGTTAATCTCGGTATCTTGCTCGAATAATATCCATTATTTTAAAGCTCTTGTTGTAAAATTAGGTCGCGTTGTGTCATTATCCGATCGGCAAATATCTTGCCCGATCAGCGGTATCCGAAGTGGAGTATCCCTGCAGTAGTTCTTCGACTTTGTTTCCCCCTTGTTTCCCTCGGCAGAGTATCTCCGCCCTTGTCTCGTGTACTCAGCTGATCGTTTGATCTTGTCAAACATCCCCGCCTCGCTGAATTTTGTCTCTTCAGCTCGTTCATCGTAAAACTTATTTAAAGTGCTTTGTTTATATTTGGTCTTCTGGAAGTTCTTTGGATTTATTTGTTGTTCTTGCTTGTATCGCGTAATTAGGAGTCGGAGTCCAGAAGAAGCAGCGACTCGAGCAAGATCAAGATTCGGATAAAGACGCAAACCCGGAATTCAATACCCCTGGGAGAGAAGGCCCTGAGTAAGATCGAGGCCGCAATAACCTGACCCAGACGAGTCAATACTTTGATCATTATGAGCCTACATTTTATGCAAACTAT
This sequence comes from Hsuehochloa calcarea, assembly GCA_036346395.1. NCBI lineage: Eukaryota > Viridiplantae > Streptophyta > Magnoliopsida > Poales > Poaceae > Hsuehochloa > Hsuehochloa calcarea. Next base: position 60,671,021 of record CM070596.1, read on the forward strand.
GTTTATTTAAAATATCAAAGTTGCATGCCTTAATTTTGTAATCAATGATATGTTAAAGCTTAAGGTAGTTAAATACCCATTTACTGATTAATTACTTATTAAGCCATCCTTTGATAAATTGAATCCAGTATTCTTTGTCACCCTAGTAAATATATGGTAAATATTAGCCTAGGTTGTACTCAAGCGACATGTTAGTCTTGCTTAAGTACCGAGACAATAAATGTCCCGATCATCATCCTTTAAAAATGAAAAATGGTTTTGGGTAGTCATTGGATGTAGATGACTGGTGTGTTGCGTTAATTGGTTTTCCTTCCCAAAACCCTAAACAACTTGCTAGTACCACATCTGGACGGATGGAAAGAGTGGTGGGTGCGGACGTAGCACGAGAATGGTTGGTATGTGGTATGAACCGTCCAGATGAATTAAGGATTTAATCTTGTCATGGCCTCCTGTGTAAAACAAGTACAACCGCAAGTCTACAAAGTGCAACTTGGCTTAGTAAAATTATTGAACCCTGAATGTCATCCCACAACTGGTGTTTAGAAGTGTGCAAGCGGCATGACGTATGCTAGCTTGAATGGGACACCGAAAACGGTGAAGTTATCAGATGCGCTAGTTGTTGTGGCCGGAGCCAGCTGCGCTAGTCGCTGTGGTAAGCATCCCGCACAACTTATGGAATTGGCCATAGGGGTGAGATGACGGAAGGGGCAAGGTAGTTTGAAACGTTACTGTGACGATCGCTCAACTACATGACTAAGGAATCATGTGGAGTAACGAGTATGATTATCTCTTGTGGGTACAGTGTACAACCTCTGCAGAGTCTAAACTGTTTAAACAGCCGCGCCTACAGTCAAAGGCGGACATGGGAACTTAACCTGAGTTAGTTCTATTTAAAAAATCTTTGTGGGTGGAATGGAAATGTGTTGAGCTCATCCAGTCCTTGTTTTGAATTTTTTTCCTAGGTAGCCTTACCCAGTGTTGATAATCGGTGGAAGTAACCGCTATCAAAATTTAGCATGAGGTGGAGATAATCTCTACTGTTATTTAATATTGCACTTATTATCTTTAATAAAAATACAATCTGTTTAAAAAGTTAAGTCATAGGACTTTGTAATTACGATAATTGAAAATGTTGCTTTAGCAAATAAAAGAACCTGAGTCATCCTTGTTAAGCCTTGCATGTATACTATTGCATTCTGTGTGTTGGCTCGCGAGCACGGTAGTTGTGCTCATTCTCGCTCTTTCCCCCAAACCCTCAGAAGCAGGAAATATTTGTTTTGAGATTACGACTACTACGAGGAACCAGATGTCTGAAGACCCAGGAGTTCTTGAAGCGTAGTTTAGTCCTTAGTTGTTCTAGTCTCGCCCCAGTCTAGCTGACTCCGCTGGTACCTAGGTGCATCCCATATTATCTGAGTTTTAGGTAATATCGGATATACACATGTTTCCCCAATTGCTTACTCTGTGGAGAGATGTGCCCTCACCCTTTTTGCTTCCATTATCGCTTCCGCTACTTTTGTGATGTAATCATTTGACATGTTTGGCCCTTATTGTAAAACTTGACCTGATGCGGTCTATGTAAACTCTGATGTGTTAAATTAATGAATGGTATAGTTTTAAACCATGTATGAGATGATTCAGTGATGTATCTGTGAGTGCTATCTACTGATCCAGGGAATAGCACAGTGCTTTCACATAGGATTTGGGATTAAAAAATCCGGATCCGACAGTTTACCCCTATTATCTAAGGATCATAACACTGAGCCTTGCTTTCAGAGCAACTTTTTAGACAATAGAACAAAATTTACATTTTGAAGGTTTCCATGCATGTATCGTTTGCTTTAAGCGCGGCTGTTGTTGCTAAACGATCAATTTATGCGGTTACTTATATGCTATGCAACCTTTACTCAATTTGTGTTGTAACACGCGGTAATTTCTTACGATTTGCATCGAAGTTAAGCACAATGTCGATCACGGCTCAACTTTAAAGAATAGATGCACCATCTGTACCCTGTACAGTTGTTGTAATCCATTGAATTGCACTTATGATTTGAATCGAAGATAAACATAACATAAATAACAGAATAGAGCTGTCCTGATGGAGTGTAAGAGTGCAGGCAATGCAGTCACAAGCTTTATATACTTTCTGTCCTGAAGGAAAAACAAGAGACCTCCCAGTTTTATAGTTTCTACCACAGAAGCCAGACTCGCACAGGCTTTGTCAGCTTCTCCCAGCAGGTGCACAACATTACGCGGTGTTTAATTCAGCAAATGTATTATGTAAAAATTGTGCTTTTACAGCACCTGGTTTGATGATGATGGACATAATAAAACTACAGGTGCATCGTGTAAAGGCGATTGATTGATTGATTAGACGTGCCTTCTGAATGCAACCTGCACAGGCACAATCCACGCAAGTTTTCGTAGCTTGTAAGCCGGGGTTCTTCGTCGGCACATGACGCGCAGCCGTAGTAGTCCCCCCCTTAGTCGAGAAGAAAGGCAGGTACGATACGAAGAATCGAATCGATCCCACGGACCCATCTCTTGTCTAACTTTGCTTGTCGCCTACATCGTTTATCGAGGGCTGCGACTTGTGGAACTGATCACTGATGCGACCTCTGTTGATGGCACACTCGTGGAAATTCCTTTTGTTTTCTGCTCCTTTAATATCTCTGGGACTGGGAATCATTGTGACGCGTTCGTTTGTTCGGAATTCGTGCTCCTTATCGTGTCCCTTGCATACACGTTTTTTCGGGGTCAGTCAATCGGGCATGTGCTGTTGCCGCGACCTGTGTGACTCGTTCTTGTTTTGACCAGAGTTCTCTTCCTTTGCGTGCGTTTTCAGTGCTCGGCTTATCACCCTGCAGAGCTGGACGAGTACGCACCTCGGTTTGGGCCGGTCTCGCCACGACCTGTAATTTTCATAGTTTTCGTTGAACTCTTTTTTTTTATTTTTGCTGGACTCGGACAACTCAAGATAGTTATTATCTTATCTTATCTTAATTAATAAAAAAAGAAGTTTACTATCGCACAGTGAGATGAATCGTCCCACTCCCTCCTCCACGATTAAAAAAACACTTGACCCTTCTCTTCCACCCGCCCGGAGGTGGACCCATGATCCGGTGCGTTGGCTTCTCTCTGAAACCGTCAGGACCTCCATTGGCTCACAACTCTCCCACGATCTCTGTGAAAACCGAAAAACGCCAGTTCCCAAGATCTCCTTTTTCCACCCCACCCGGTCGCCCGTCCTCTTCCCCGGTCTCCCACCTCTTCTCCCACCCGTCCTCGCCGACTCACTACACCACCCTCTCCATCACCACACTGGTCCTCTATCTCGCTCGTGCTCTCTCTCTCTCTCTCTCTCTCTCTCGTGACGGAAGACGACGGTGGCGTTCGGAATCGACGGTGATGCACCTCCGCCGAGCTCCCGACGTCCGGATCGGCGGAGATGCATCTCTACCAAGATCCCGGCGGTCGGATCCAGCAGCGGCGCGCCTCCATGTGCTCCCACTCCAATCTCCATTAGACCACTACCAAATGCACTCCATATGTCTCCGCGCGCATTCGATGGAGGAGTTGGATCTGCTGCATGTCGTGGTTGCGGCAAGGCGGTAGACCTATGGCAGTGTGGCAGCATGCCTCTGTGCTGGTGCAACAGTTGTGAAGTGAGCAATGGGTAAATACAATGTTCTTGGCAATCCTTATAGGCAGCGTCGCGGTAAGACGGAGTCGGGGCGAGAAGGCACCGAGGAAGGGAGGAGATGAGGCAGTGGTAACTTGGAGGACAAGTGGCAGTGCTGGGAAGGGAGGGGAGGCAACGACAATGCACAAGGAAGAGGTAGAGATGAAGGTGTCCTTCCCTCGCTGCGTCGCAGTCTCGAGTGCATCGCACCATGTTCTATTCATCCTAACCCCCCCCTGTGCCACCGCCACCTCCTGCTCCGCACCGGCCGGGCAAGCATCTACGCCTCCTCCTCTCTTACCACTATGATGCCACCACCGTCTCCTACCCCGGCCTCACACCTCTTTGCAGCGATGTATCTGGCAAAGGCTGCAGAGGTCAATGGCCGTGAAAACCAAGTTGCGGCTTGGGTTCAGGGTGGAAGAAGGTGGCTGTCGATGGTGCCCTTGTTCCTTGTCGACCGACAAGGACTGGAAATTGGTAGCGCGTCGGAGAGGAAGTTGACATCAACATCAACTTCCAAAGTAAACAATCTGTGAGCTCAAAATTTTAAATTCTAGATAGTAGTAGTAGCAACAGGTGATGCAATAGATATAATTCATATTTTTATTTTTATGGCTCACTCTTTTTCTGAGGTTTCGTTATAACGTACTAACAACCTACTAAAACAAAAGAAAAGGAAAATGGCCTTTCCCTACGAAGGTCCATATGATTGTAACGGGCCCAAACCCTTTTGAGTTTCGTTATGAACTTTATGGGCCGAAGCCCACCACATTGTACAGGCTGGTTGGCTGTATTCCCTTCCTGAAACCCCGTACGTTCAAAAGGCGTATTCCCTTCCTGAAACCCCGTACTTATGAAAGAGAACATTTTTTATTATTTAATCTATTTTTCAAAATATCTTTAAAATAATATCTCTAATTTTATTTTCAATTTTTATCTCTTTGGTCACACCATAATATGCCACATGATAAAAATACCTTATCACGTCACGTATCACGGTGTTACCAAAGCTGTCACGATAGCTCTCTGAGCCAACTCCGTTTTTGGGTTATGTTTTGTCACGCCAAAAGGGACGACATGAGACAGTACTCGTTTGCCACGTTGAGATCCGTAGCGTGGTTAAAGAAGTTGGAATTACAAATAAAGTTAGTGAGATGTTATTCTATTTTTTTAATAGACAAAATAAAAAAAAGTTCATTGAAAGAAGACATTTCATTTCTAAAACCTCGCTTGATCACTTGCTCCCCGAGAAAAACAGCACTTCTATTAAACTATTTCGTCTAAAAAAAGGAGTTTCATATCGTGCGAGCTCTTTCCAACGATAGAAGAAACTTCCTGTCCTCACGATGACACAAATGCTGAAGTCGTTCTACAAGGATTGGACCAACTTTCTAGCTCGAATTAAAAGCATTTAACATTGCCAAGTGGCCATTTCTTTTATTTTTTTTATAAAAATAAAAAGAAAGAAAAGAAACACTTCCAGCTCGGTGTCTACACTTTGCACACGAAGGACAAATCTACACTACTTTAGGATCTAGCCAGCATATTAACTAAAAGAGAACAGCAATCATCATATATCATATTAACTAAAAGAGAACAGCAATCATCATATATCCACAATAATAAATTAAAGAATTTAGTGCCATTAGCAAAACAAAAGCGAGCAAAAACGCGATGGTGAAATGTTGTTTGCTTCTCTCTCTCTCTCTCTCTCTCTCAATGTCGTTTGCTTAAATTCGCAATGAGACGAGGCAAGACGACGACGTGGGGCGACAAGTGGAAGGAAACTCTAAAGTCACAACCATTGTATCGCGATCTACATCACAAGCCGGCTAAAAGCTGTGAATGGAGTAGGACCTCACTTGGGCACCCTCATAAAACTCAAGGACTCTAGTCAATCCCCTTCCGTGGTGCTGTTCTCTCTACCTAGATCAGCCGCTGGTTAATTAGTTCCTTCCATGTCCATTGCTAATGGAGAGATCGCATCCGACTACATTATCATGCTCCATGCCATGTCCGTCGCTGTCGGTGCACGCCCTTGCCGGCTGACGTGCGGGCCCCAGCGAATTAGGTTCGGCACAGCACAGCACAGCCGCACGGGACAGCACCCATTCATCATCGCCAAAAAGCCAACCCTCGCGCGACCAAACCTGGCCCACGGCACGGCCGAACGGATAGGGACGACCACGCACGACGCAAACGGAAGCGACGAATTGCGGCAGCGCTGCGCCACACGTAAACCCCTTTCACATCGCGCTGCCTCGCACGGGAGTAAAGCGGAGCGTGCATGAGCAAACCAGCCAGCGGGGGTTGAAACTTGAAAGCGACGCGGGAGCCGCGAGAAACTCAACACCGCACCGCGCGGCGCGACACCTGAAAGCAGCGGGCAATACCACCACCGGTACGGCCCGACGTTACGAGTGACAAGATGGCCGGCGGATTCAAGGAAAACCCTTCACTATCCACGAGCAAATCGGTGCCCAATCTTTGCGAGGCCAGCGGGCGTCAGCAAGCGCCTGGACGATGCGTGCACGTCTGTCCGCGTCGCCTTTCGACTCAACTAGCATTAGCATGCATTATAAATCAATATTCTCTCTCACACAGCGGAAGAGATCTCCGGGTTCCCGAGCATCCACGTCGGGAATTTTTTTCCCAAAAAGTTATCGTGCTTTTTTGAATCGCGTCAAGGTCCTCGGTGATCGGAAGCCATTAGATCGTGGCTTTGAAACATACGGCCCGGATCCATTCACCCTATTCCCACATTCGCCGCCTAGGGTTACCCCCAGTGGTCGCCTCCTCCTCTGACTCCTTTCCCCCTCCGCATCACGTCCCCTTCCTCTCCCTCCTCTGCCGCTTTTCTCCACCAGCATCGTCCCTCCCGACCGCCCCCCTCCCAGAGGTCGCCACCTCCTCCCCTCACCCTCGCCGTCTCCACCCCACCCCCACACGCCGCCCTTGCCTCGCCTCCTCCCTATCCCCTCTTTCGCGCCGTGGCTGCCCCTCCAGCTCGCACACACGACCACCACCATGGACCGTCCTGGCCTTGTCCCCCCCCCTCCCACGCTGCGCCTCCACTCCCACCAAGCCCTAGCGATTCTGTCTTTTCAACTCAAGTAAAATTACTTTCTTGACCAAGTCAATTTATGGTCAAATGAAATACCAGTCATAAAGACTTTGCTTCCGACCACTATTCTACGACCTCCCTTCCAAGTAAGTTATTTTCACTTGAAGTTGGAGGGCTAGATGATGAGGATATAATAATCCTTAATTAATTATTTATCTATAACTGCTATTATAGATAACAATATCTTCATATTACTCATAAGTATACCCCCTTATTGTTCATAAGGGAAAAAGTTAACTGAGTGGTCGTAAGTATTTCTACGACCACCCCATAGTCATAAGTCTTTCTACGACCACTTCATAGTTGTAAGCCTTTCTACGACCACTTTATGGTCGTAGGGCTTTCTACTACTAGGTCAGCTACAACCACCATATAATCGATAAAACCTACAGGCATATGGACTCAATCGATTAAGGACTCTTATACGTTGTGTTCAATACACATAGCAGTTAGTATACACAGTTATTCTCTATAATAATTGCACGCATTATGCTCTATCCTTGATGTAACTGCCAGACGACGTGGGTGTAGTTTTCTTTGACAATAACTGCCATCAACATGTGCATTTCATCAGGCGTTGAGGCGTCTCTTAGCATGGAGTAACTGCCATCCCCTTGCACGCTATATAAGGGCTAAAAGTCAGTGAACAGAGGGGAGAGACAATCGGGATTAGCCGCAAGGGATCATTGAGTCTTAGTTTGAGTTATTTCTTTCCGATTGTAACGAGAATAGTGAATACAAGAACACAAAAATAGAGTTATTATTCTCACAGGAGAAGGCACGAACTTGTATAAATCCCCGTGTCTTTTCTTGTGTGAATCTATTTCAAGGGAAGCCCCAAACATTCATTCGTAAAGTCAATACTAGATCATCGACAAGTGGAGGGTCCCCACACTACCTCGAACTGATGATAACCTCGGCGAGGTATGATACATCGCGGGATCCACCCTGTACGAGGTCCGGGGCCCAACCTCGGCGAGGCATGACACATCAGGGGATCCACTCTGGACATGGTCCGGGGACCAACCTTGGTGAGGCGTGACACGTCGGCGATTCCACATCGAACCCGGTCCGGGGTAGCCACACGGCGAGGTCCCGTCGACACCCCGCATAGACAGAAGACCAACGATGTCATGTATCTCAGACGTGACAGGACCCACTTTACACGATGGATGAAAGTACCACCAGAACAAGCTAAGCCCTGAGGGAATCAATGAAACTTCAGGGATCTCCGCCTCCCACTCTGTAAATATGACCCCTTGTAATTGGGGAGGAGGAGACCACTTGTAACTTCTACCATACATATACAGTATATGGATACAACTATATTGTGTTTGATTATCGTTCAGGTCTCCTTCGCATCTTCAGCTGTCAACACAGCCGAACGGAGGTACGACAAGTTTACTGTTCGATCCTGTATCCACAGCACACCTTTTTTAAATACCTCTCAGGAGGTTGATGCTTAGTCGCAGCGCCCAATTGTCATGCATTGGGGAAAATCTGTTCCACCGGAACGTGCCCAAGAATATAGGCTTTTTTATTGACATATGAGAAGAGCAGTACTACGATTTTTAATAAGTTTGGACATATTGGCAAAAAAAAAAAAAAAAAAAGAGTTCGAAAAACTTCATATCAGAGCCAGGTTTCGATCCTGGGACCCGTGGGTTATGTGCCCACCACACTTCCAGTTTAATTTCGTTGTTTGCATCTATCATTCTGACAGCGATAATCATTAGTATTACACGGTATATATATGAAAATAGTACGGTACTCTTACTTTTCGTATATCATTTAAGTCGTATAATGATATCTTTATCAATTTGAGCATTCTCTAATAATGATTATAAGATACATCAAAGTGAATTTCATGAAAAGTTTTATTAAAATGTACTTTTTATATTAAAATTTGTGTGTGTGTGTGTGTATATATATATGAAAAATTGTATATAGAAAAAAAATGACTCTAATGAATTTTTTTAATCAAGTCGTAATGGAGTATCTTATAATTAGTATTTAAGTGATCTGAAAGTGATACATAGGTATATTAGAAGTAGAAGTACATACTCATGAGAGTACGAAACGGGCGTGTCTGTGTGTGCGGGGTTTTAGCATGCCATGGAACTCTAGTACCACATATCTCCACCATTCATCTAGTATGACCATTGCAACTTTAACTCTCATTACCTTTTTTCTCTCTACATTACACACATCCATATGTAAGATTCATGGTATGGATATGTGGTACAAGAGTTCACTAGCATGCAACATCATTGCCCTCTCTCCCATCAACTCCCTTTCTACCATACTTGTCAATACCGTACCGGAAGTCATACCAGTTTAGTTCTTGTAATTGTACATTCTGGTACCGATCCATACCGGCGTACCGTTTCGGATTTAATATAATAATACGAGTATATATATTTATAAGTATATATTTATTTAATTATATGCACAACAAATATCACTTGTAGTATTATTCCAAATACATAGTAGTACTATCAAATATAACATATAGTTCAATAGACGATATTATCAATTCCACCGGTATTGGCTAATATCGAGCCGGTATGACCGGTATTTAGGTCGGAACGGTACATAGGGCTACCTTGTACCAGTTTATATGGTGGTATGGTACATACCGACCGGTATGATCGGTACCGGTACGATATTAATAACTATGCTCTCTACTCCTTCGCATGTAGGAGAGGACGGTGTAGATGCTTGGATGGGGGCACGTCGTAAAGGAGATGGCATGGCAGTATAACACAGCAACCGGTAAGAACCGAGAACTAGCATATACAAAAGCCACGCGAGAGAGAGTGCAAAAGTTGCACGTGCCCACGGTAACACACACACACACACCCGTCCGTCTCCCTGCTATCACAGCCCACAGCAACAGCACTCAACAACTTCTTCAGTTCAAATTGCAAGATGTTTTTAGTTTCTTATCATCCCTGCGCGTGACTCGTGCCCTTTTGTGCCGAACACGGTACGAGTCCCATCCCATGCATGAGCATTCGTACGTACAGATACAGGCAGCCCACACCCAAAATATCCGAGGCGCGTGCGGCGGCGACGTACGAGCAGTGGCGCGCGCAGGCGCGGCACGAATGGGCACCAGAGCGAGCGAGCGCGCGACACGCGCCGGGCCCCGCCACGTACGCCGGCCGTGCCCCTCCATGGCCCGGCGACCCGGCCCCGGCCTCGATTCGGTCGTGCACTCGTGCCCGCGCGGCCTCGCCCGCGCCCGCGCGTGTGCCAGCCAGCCAGCCCCCAATTTTGGCTTTGCCGAGCGCCCATTTTCCTCCTCCCCTTTCGCGCGCGCCGTTGAGGGCTCTACGGGTGGGGGTGTTGACCCGGCCTCGGCGCCACTGATTGATTGACCCTCGCGGAGTCCGTGTGTGGTTCGCCAATGGTGGTAAGTGGTCGCAATCATCCCGGCCATGGATTGGCGAGGCTCGGTGCACGCACAAGGACAGCGACACGCAGGGGGCGCCGGGGCTGGCTAGCTAGCTTTCGTCTAATCCGTGGTAAGAGTATGCATGGTGGGTGGGAGGATATGGACGCTGACGTTTTCCGATTCTGAGGGCTGTCTGTCGACTTCGCTTTATTTCACTTCACCTTGGCGATTTGCTGTATCTGCAAACTTAAAGGCCTTGTTTTTGTCGTGGGTCTGGATATGCTCGGATTAGCGGCTGGCCTATTCTATTCTATAGCCGCATACACGTGTCGCTGGTTAGTTGGTTGTACGGCCGTATGCAATACCACTAATACACTACGGTTCGTTTGGTCTGGGGAATTGAATTGGCCTCGTGGAAATCGAGCACCAATTCGAGTTTAAGTGGAAATGGAATTGAACTACAATTCATCAACAACAAAAAAAAAACTGTATGGTTATCGAATAAGCTGTAACTTGGAAACGCAGTTCTATGGCAATTATAATTCACGTTCGGTTGGCAAGAAGCTTCTCACCTGGAATCGCATCAATATGTTCGATCCCCTTCACATCCACGACACAAATACCGCCACCTCCCTAGGATTCGACCTCGCTTCGCTGGACTCCGGCGAGCTCGTGTCCCTCCCGGCTGCTTCCTTGACTCTTCCCCAGCAGTTCAGTAGCCCAGGGTACAAGCGAGAACGACCCCAGCTGCACACAACTCCAGCAGCTATGCATCCATGGACACGAAAATAGAACGAAAATGGCTCAAGTTCATCGTATATATAACAATATATATAATTTTAAAGTAATATTATACTAAATAGTAATAATACAGTAAACATTGACAAAATGCACCATCTCGCCTCAAGACCTATAAAAAGAGAACAAAATAACTTAAAATTCCAAAGTAAAATAGTATAATGATAAAATAAAAATAAATACATTACCTTATAGTATTCACATTCTTTCAATTTCATGAAGTTATAAACCACAATATTAGTAACACTATTTGGTGTTTTCCTTTTCAATTTTTTCATAAATTTACCTGCCATTTGCCGATTATTCAAAAAAAATTCTATAAAATATTGGAATCATGGTATGTTCAACGGTTGGAGAACAATATATTTTAAACATACATTCAGGACAAGTAGCATACTTGACATTCTAGTAAAAAATTCTTAAGTCAAATCCAAAGCATGGTCCAATATGAATACATCGATGATGAATGTCACTTGCAATTTTGCCTTTGATTTGCAACGAACTAGGCCGGTATTCAAAAAAATCAAATTGAAACCATAAGTATTAACCCTACATTTAGGGAAAAAATCAACCAACAATCATCACATTGAAACCATAACTCACAAATTTAGCCTCTTTACTTGAAAGAAATCGAAAAAACTAGAGAGGTGGGACATACTATGCCGATTCTGCGATTCGTGACTTAGTCCTTCCGACGGGTGACTAGGCGAGGGACGCCGCGAGCGGCAGGTTGGGGCCTTTGTGGGCGGCGGTTGAGGTCTCCCCCCGAAATCCGCATTGACGGCTGTGACCACCATCCTTCGACCAGACGAGGCGAGGTAAATTGTGAGCAGCAGGAGTCAAGAGAGAGAACAGATGCGGACTCCACGTCCACGCGACGAGACACACTCACGCGAGATGCGACTGGGAGTGACACGTGCGGCTGATATTGGATTGTGCTGACTACTCGTGTCAATTGAACCGCACTACTGCGTCGCCCATTCGTCTTGACCCGCCGCGGCCAGTGGGAGTGAAGCATCGAGACTGCAAGAGGTTGAAGGTTAGGTTGGCCCGGGATGCATTGCTTTCATGTCAGGATTTGCACACATATACTAATCTCGACTATTTTTTTTGACCCGATGTCATGGTCGTGGATCAACGGTGGGATCTCGTCGCTGGTGGCGGTGGTCGACCGGATCTCTCCGGCGGCCGATTTATGTGGGAGCTTGTCGGTTGTTGCGGTGGGTCTCGCGGCCAGCAACGGCGTGGTGGTCAGCTTGTTGCCTGAAGGAGATGGAGAGAAAGGTGCGTTGGTGATGGATGGCGGGGCAGGAATAGGCGGTCTTTGAGGACTTGCTGGCAACGGCGGTGGGTGAGAGGTGAGAGACTAGTTGTTGAGTACGGGTGAAGGGCAATGTCGATTTCCATCCAAATCAGCAGCCTACCTTCCGAGATCCAATTCCATCTGTATCCAAACAGCCTTTGAAATGGAATTACGATTCCGATTCTTCGATTCCGACCCCAATACTGAGAACCAAACGGGGTGTACGGGAAATCCATACTGTTCCGGCTCGAATGGGGTACTACTACTAGTGCAAAGGGATGGATTATGGCCAGACAATTATGGCAGAGTTTAGTCCTTGTTCACCTGTTTGTTTATGCAGAATTTCATGGCGAGTATACATATCGCCATGTTCAATTTACTGGCCATATAAAATCCAAGATAATCTGCTTGCATTGTCGGTTCAGGACTTCAGGTACACTGGTACATGAACAGTGAGCACCTCTTCCGTCAAATCTTTCCCAAAAGCACCGTAGCTAGACCTGCCATATTCTTCCGTGCCATCATCAACATGTCGACTTGTACGTGACCGTGCTGCCCTGCCCGACCCAAGTGCCTTTTATATCAGCACCGCGCGCGCAGACATCACCCTGGCCTAGCACCACCCCTCGTTTTCCGTAGGCCCGTACCGTCCACACTTCCTGCCATCCCTAACTAGGTAACCGCATGGGTCCAGCCTCTTCCAGAGAGCTATTTAGGGGATAGCTAAAACATGGCGAATAGGAGGGGTCTACTACGGACTAGCCCGACCATCAAGGTGGACCGGGGCCATTTGCCCTTTCTTGCGAGCTCGGCATTGTAGTCCTCGCCGCCGCTCGGCCTCGGCCGCCATTTCCGCTTTTTCTCGCCTCCTCTCGCGTGCTCGCGCTCCTCCTCGCCAGACGCCGAGATGGGCCCGAGTCTCCGACGGATACGCTCGTTGTGCTCTTCATCCGACGATCCTCCTCCCGATCTCGCGGCCCCTTTTCGTGATTCCACTCTCGAAGTCGAGCCGCCATCGGTCGTGTGGGTGGATCTCTAGGTCGATCCACTTGCGGAAGCCACATAGCGCCCGGGGCTGCGGTAGACGGAGAGATTGTTAGTGCATACTCAAAAGAGAATTGGTACGATATATTATCGTTAGTACTCCTTACCGCCGATAGTTGCTCGTATCCCAACGGCGGCGGATAGTCGAGGAGTAGTTAGGACATCCCGAACGCATGCCGAGGCCGAGCCGGTGCTTGGATTTGAAGAACTTGCATGTGTCCTCGCACCAACAGATGGGCGCGTCTCCCTCCAAGCGTGTTGCGCGAAGGCTCGCTTGGAACGCTCGACGGGGGTTGCCGGTACGCTGGGTTTCATTGCGAGAGCGCCATCCCGGCAAGTCGCTCTTGCCGACCCGGCCTCAGCAGCCTTTAGCTTGTTCGCCCGTGCTGCTGAAGCCCTTGCTAGATCACGGATCTCGCCCCATTGCTTCTTGAGGTTGTCCATCCCTGTGGTGAAGCAAGCTCGTGTAGTGTTTGGTTTGGTTGTGTGGTTTTCTCGAGATGACTTGCACCACCTTTTATAAGCCGTAGGGTTGGCATGACGTGGTTGGCGAGTGTTGTCTAATCTTTCCGCAGAGTAGTCATGGCCCCTTTTTAAGTGCTTTATTTTTGGTAGGAAAAGCTCTGGAGGCGAGTGTTGTCCTCGTTGTTGCGATGAGTTGTCACGCCTTGCTCGCAGAGGCCGCTATTTCGGTCTCAAAAGCCGGGCGAGGCAGTGAGTTGTCACGCCTATGATCGCAGAGGCCGCTCATTTCGGGTCTCAAAAGTCGGGCGAGGCGTTGAGTTGTCACGCCTTACTCGCAGAGGCCGCTATTTCATCAAAAGTCGGCGAGGCAGAGTGCCGCCATTTCGGCCACAAAAGTCGGGCGACGCAGCTGAGTTGTCACGCCTTGCTCTGCAGAGTCTTTGTCATTTCGGTCCAAAAGTCGTAAATTTGTTTTGCAATTGAAGTTGTTTTGAAAGCCATCCGCTTCTTTGCTTCTTTGTTAGGATGATCGGTAGTTCCGACGATATAAGTGCGGAAGTACCTCTCAGTAACTTCCAAAATCCCGCGAACGCTTTTTTACAAAGAGCACTCTTTGGGACTTAGCTGATTTTCTACAAGCGTGGTCCTTACCGCCATGTTTGAGCGGTACTCGCACCGCTGGAGTTCAGATTAGCATGAACGATAATCGAAGTACCGCAAATTAGATCACACGCAAAGTGTCCACAACGGAATTAGATAGATGCATACTTGATACAAACTAGTACCACAACACCGCAAAGGCATACATCACGAGTGCGGGGATGCATAGATAAATAGTGGATATTACAATCTTATTAAACCGAACTTCTACTTAGCAAGAACAAGAAATAATAGAAGAAAAATTACCAAACCGCCATGTTAACTAATTTCAGAGCGATTTCTCAACCCTTCCCATCCTTTCATCCAAATTTTAAGAACATTATCTTTATTTTCCGTCGGTTCATCCGATGGTCGAGGCACTTGATTTAAATGCAACCACACGATGTGTGTCCTCTTGCAAGGTCCGCAATTTGCATTGCAATGCCTCGAACGTCTGCATCGCTTCATCACCCACACCAGAACCGACATGTTGTGTTCTATAAAAATAATTGGGAATACAAGTGAAAAATATGATGTTTGGAAAGAAGTTCAGACACGCACAGTGATTCCTGTCCTCCGCTAGGATAATGACACGTCCAAATGAGTGTATGGAAAGGTACTCACGACAAGAACCGGCTCTGATGACATACCGTGGCTCGAGGCGGTAGGCCGAAGCGATCAGAGCTCACGACTCGGTGCGACGGGCGCGGCGGAGGCGGCCGACGGAGGTGCGAGCGCGAGGTGGTGGAAGGTACCGCCACGCACGCGATGTGCTGAACGTCGCCGTGGCGACCACAAGTTATGGATCTAATCGCATAACTTACATCTCGCGCATCGCGGCGACGCGCCTATGATACGATCCATTGTGTTGGGGTTTCTCTTCGCCGAGCTTGCGACACGCCCAAGCGGTAGTGCCGCACGAAAACCGATAGTATTGTTGCCGGAAGAGAATTATGAAGAATGTTTTACCGCTCGCCGCGGCCGCCGGTGACGGTCCGGACCACTAGTACGACGTCGTTCGCATGGCGCCCAGCGATCGCACCTAGTGCGCGGAACGCACCACCGCAAGTGCCAGACGTCGATGGCGAGCGCCGAAACTCAAAGAGCTTCGACGGTAATGGTCATCTCCCCATCGGAAGTGGAAGGTGTGAGTCTCCTGCCTCCAACGGTCCACGAGCGCAGACAGAGTGCCACAAACCGCAGCCAAGGTATGGGAGGTCCAACATCCGGCGAGGGGCGGAGCCCGCCTCCAAGCTCGGGACGCACTGCGCTCGTCAAGGGGCCATCTCTCTGGGGCGCCAGACTGTGCTCGAGGGCCGACGCCGCAGACCACGCCGGCAACGGTGTCCCACATCCTGCAGCAGGTCGAGCAACTCGACTGTCGTCAACTGAGCTCGCGCCATCTCCGCCAACAGAAACAACATGTCAAGGCACGATGTAAAACATATTATGTGACACAGAAAATAAGGCAAGACATACGATAAAAAATTCAACAATACAATATGATCATGGATAAACCCGACAACTTAACAAGTACTACATAAAGGCATGGATAAACAAAGAATGTAATCCATCAAAGACATTGAAATAAGTGCGACATCACGACGTAGTAATTACATCTTCCTTACTACTGCATCGCTTAGCCGTCCGCTTGGGCAATGGTCGATGGAGTGCCCAACAGCCTTGCACCGCAACGGAATTGGCGAACTCGCTGTTCGCTACCGGGCCGTCGCCCATGTCGCTCCGGATGCGCGATAGGACCCGTGATCGGGCGATCCAACGGCTGAAAGATTATGTGTCCGGGTCGGTGGCTTTGAGGGCAGGATGGATGCGGCTGATGGGAGTTGCCGGACGCGAATCTCTCTGTCGTATACGAAAAGAAAGAAACCAATCTTTGTGTAGGCCAATGGGTCTATTGCTTTTACATGTTTTTTTTTTCTCATTGACATTATTGATCAGGGTAGGCCACTGCCAGCGATGTTCTCCTGAGTCGATCCGGAGACTAGCTAAGAAGAGCAGTAAACCAGGCCTAATCCAGTCAAAATTGCCCACTTTAATCCGTGCTGGTCTCAGTCGGTTTGACCACTTAGGGCCATTATCCAACTGTAGCCATTGTAGCCACTTAGGGCCATTATCCACTAGAAGAATTGACAGGTTCAGCTGACAAGGGGGAAATATCGATAACAAAGACAAGACGGTAATGGTTTATATTACCTTGTACTTCATGCTTGATGACGGCACGATAGGTGTTTTTATTTATCTGGTTGGATTGCCTGGATATTTGATGTCTGTTTTCTACCGGCCGGAAAGGTGAACTATTCGTGAAAGCAAAGAAACCAAGATAAACCAGAACCGCCGTGTTCTTTTCCTCTGACTGACATTCTTTTGCAAGGTTTCCCTTCAATCTTGTGTTCAAGATCCAAAGAGAGCACGGGATAAGATTTCCCTGTCTTCCAAAGACGACGGCCTCGTAGCCAGGACAGACCTTAGGCCACGGAAAGAGTCCACTCCAGAATGAAGTGGAACGCGCTAGGTACGAAATGATATTAATGGCGTCTGGAATCTCAAATCGAATCCAGTTGAATTTGACCTCTCCCGTAACTCCCGGAGCCTAAATTCTTTTGCAGTCATTCAGCATTCATTTCTCCCTTCCTCCAATTGAATCCTGGGATAGCCATTAGACTCTTTATTCCACAGGGGAAGTGAAGACTGCAGATTTCCAGCCAATAGCTCAGTGCAGGGTTTGTGTCAACGGCCTAGTAAATTTCTCATGATGAATTGCTTGACTGTGATCTACTGCACCTCACGTTTTTTTACACTGGCATAATATACCTCCATGTTCTGAACCTGAGAGGCTTTTACCTGAAGCCAACAAAATATCTCAGTGTTAAACTATGTCCAAGCAATTGGAAATTTGGAAATTTGGAAATCCAAGGCCATAGCTATCTCGAGCAACTATTAGCGCATGTATCATATGAACCGCTAAGAATGTGACAAAATTCAGTATTAATACCTAGACCACATGTCAGCTCATCCTGATGTCTTTGGCAGCAAATATATCTCGTCTGAAGAAAGAAGCCATGAAGATGACATCAGATAATAAACAGGATTTTCTATCTTGAGTTGCTGGATGTAAAGTATACGTGCCAACTCTCCATCAAGTAAAAATTAAAAAGATATAAGAGCAGGATTGTTGTGAAAGACTTCCATAATCACTCAGAAGTAAAGAATACGGGAGAGTTGTATGTATGTTTTAAGAGGTAAAATCCTGACATCAAGCAACTTTAGAGGGTAGCTATTTAAAAATGGATCCAGATCCTCTAACCTTCGGTTCAATTGGTATCTGTTGGTTGTATGTTCAAGACTTCTGATGTAACGAACATCATGGATCAAGCCAGTTAACTATGCTCCTGAACACCTGACAAAACCAATGTTTGTTCCTAGGAACAAAATGTCAGATTGTAGGCTACCGGAAATTCTAGTTTAGAGAACTCAACTGACAAGTCAATAAAAAAAGATAAAACAACTAGAAAAATCGAAATGTTTCAGAGGTGTGGCATGCTAGCTAGTGGATATGGTTGTTTTGAGTTGATGAGAAGATTAATGCCAAGTAGCCAACTGCAGAAGTGCACGTTCTCTTTATCCAATCAAACTTCCACTGGGGGCCACAGTAGTGGCCATAAGACACCAACCTTAGTACCTGCCTCGATACTCCCATTGCTGGAGCTCTACCAGAAAATGATAGCAGCTGTTGCAGAATAGAATACCATCCAAACATTCCTCAGGACAACTGCTCTCAGCATCATCTTGCCAGTTGCCAGTGTTCTTCAGAAAATTGATTGAAACCCCAGAAGGCCAGAGCTAGATCGTGCATCTTCAAAACTTCAAATACAACTCTGTTGAAAATGATAACTTGATATCATACTCAGTAGAATATCTGATCCATGATACAGTATTGCTCTTAAAAGCCACACACTTTAATTTTACAGCCCATTTCCCTTCCACAATTCAGCACAAATGCCTGTGACTGTTAGCCAACCACCATCTCTTTAAATGGCTTGAGCACCAGGAGCTAGTGATGTACTGAGGGCCCTGCACCTCATGTTCTTTTGTTTGATCACAAATGGACAGTCTTGATGGAGGACCTTTTGGAAGCATACTGGGACCAATACATTTAGAAAAGCCAGCACAAGAATAAAACATTACATGATGTCCATCGAGACCTTTGGTAGTAATCTTAGTCCCATGCAAGGATCAAAAAACCAGAACCGGTTAAAATCCCGCTCGGCGGGTGGTACCGGTAACCGTCCGGTTATCGGAAATCCTGAGAAAAAACCAGATGAATTTCAAAAACTGAAATTAGAATTGCCGATTTTGAAAACCGGTTACGGAAAAACCGGCTGGAATTTTGAATTGACGAATTTTGAATTAGAAAATGTTTAATGAAATGCATATTTAGCTCATACAATACGTAATCTAGCATATTTAGCTCATACAATATGTAATCTAACATATTTAGCTCATATGAAGTGCAAACCAGCCAAAAACAATAATTCAGTATATTTAGCTCATACAATACGTAATCTAGCACAAAAATAGGCCTAAACCAACCTAGAAAGTGATAAGGGAAGTTAAAATTTCAAATTTGAAATTAAAATTTTCTGGCTGGTTACCTATCACCCGGTCGGTGGTCCCATGTATGCAAAGCTCTGCTGCTGTCCCTGGCTTCTGTACATCCAAGAAGCACAAAAAAAAAACAATTTGAACATTGCAGATGTGGGTCCTGTACATTTCCATAATGCTTGCATACTATAAATCCAACCCACTATCCGCTTGTTTTCTTTCACAAGCCTCTCCTCCCTCCATTTCATAGTTCGAGTGAGCATGTACCCTGCTGAGATTGCTAGCATTCAATACTTGTCGCCTTCAAGTGCAGCTTCTTTCAAACCTCATTATCATGTAGCTACAAATGATTTCCTCTTCCAGTATAACAGCCTTCTGGTGCCTCAAGCTACATCCTACCAACATGTTGCCCATCTGGTCCATGAAGCTAATCTTCCAGTTGGAAATAAATCCAATTCAGATGAATCAGATGACTATCAACGCAGCCTTGCAGAAGAGCGCAGGAAGAGAAGGATGATATCCAATAGGGAGTCTGCCCGGCGATCACGCATGAGGAAGCAGAAGCAGCTGAGTGAGCTCTGGACCCAGGTTGTCCACCTCCGCAGCACCAATCGTCAACTCCTTGATCAGCTGAACCATGTCATCAGGGACTGTGATAGCATTCTCCGTGAAAACTCCCAGCTGAGAGACGAGCAAGCCAAACTGCAGAAGCAGCTTGAGAAGCTCCCTGTAGAGAACACAGAGGGTAGCATCATGGGTCCTGACACTTGAGGTGTCCAGGATTACAAGACTAGGTGTTATAATATGAGAACTTAAATTAAGAGGCTTCTCCATTTAATTCTAAGGCTTTCATTTTTGTATCTTTGCTCTATGTTGGATATCAACGTTAGCATGTAGTGGTGAGTTCTCTGGTTTCTTTCATCGTCTTCTGTTAGATCCACAAAAGAAAGGATGGAGTACCAAGGAACTTGACAAAATTATTACTTTTTCGAAAAAATATATTACTTAGAAAAAAGGTTATACAATAAAGTTGTTAGAACAGTCAATATTTAGCTAAAACTGACCGAGAGCCACTTAATTTCACAAATGGAGTATGTGACTAGACATGGACAAAATAAATTCAAGAAACTCCCTATAATAAAAATTGAAACCACGTTAAATAACTCACAGGGAAATGCTGTAGCAACTAATCTCTTTTTGGCTATTGGAAAATGAAGTGTACAATAAAACCATTTTTTTGTAATATTCTTAATTTGTTACCAAGAGTGATCATATAGGATGGTGAAAATCTGACAAAACTATACAATACAAAACCAGTGCAGTAAGGGTAGGTTGCTCAAAACAGTAATATGAAGCGGTAATTGACATAAATCAGATAAATATCCATATGTCCTGCTCAAGTCTAGAGAAAGCTTTGGTACTGTTACTCGCAACAGCTCGTAGTGGAACATTTCCATAAAAAGAAAAGAAAAGAGTGCTGTCCAAGCACTACTGAGTGCAAAATTAGTTACCTATCTTTCTCAGCAAAATCAATTGCCTGCAGAGTTTTAGTTCCTGATTTGGTGACATTCCAAATCCCAACCTGCCAAATCTGATAAATGATCAGCGTACGTAACTGTGCAAATTAATAGAGCTCCTATCATACACTATTTGTTACTGGGGCTCCATTCATAAGGCACCTCCTTTTGGAACTCAGGAGTATCCTACAAGCCCTTCAAAAGCATGAAACCACCTAGAATATGGTACATAGTGTAACTGTAACATACATAAAATCTCAGTAACAAGTAAATGGGGGCTATTAGGGACAAGAACAAGCAAAAAAAAAAAATTCCTTGCATTTTCAGTATGACAATTACAACATTTTGATAGGCATCAGTACAAAAGAGCCAAATAGCATGAAACAATGCCAAATGTACTTTATTAATCCTAGGCCTACCTGCTTCTAGGTAAGGTGGATGTGTATTGACATGTTTATTTTTTTGCTTCTCCTATCTATTACTATTTGTAAAAATAGCGCACTGACTGGTAGAATCAATCAAAATAATTTACGATATCTTTTATGAGCAAGAAGAGCTGGTTTCTCCTGACATATTGTCCAATCTTTCAAACAAGATTCCGCCCATTCTAGCTTGGACTCCATTTAGGGAGGTGATGTCCTGGAACACTCCCTTCACTGTCCTTCACTGCCCTGTCAACTCCAAGCAATGAACCCCCAATGCCTCACAAGATTCCGGCACTGTTGGTGAGGGCTTGAGACCTCAACTAGCTGGACCTGCATTGTTCAGCACACAATCAGCGTTTGGAAGGTGAACTCCAATTATGCATTTCCACTTGAAGCCACTCCATGAATACTGCAAGCTTGAAACATTTGTGAACTGAATTTCAAAAGTAGGGAAGCAGAACCTATTGGGAATCCAAACTGAAATAGCTGAAATAAGCATGCAAAACATTTCTATTTGCTAAAAGTGCACTGCATGTGATTACTTCATCAGAATATCAAGCATCGAAAAATGATAAAGGCGATTGCTAGAACCATATAATTACAGAATTGAATGTAATTATGTTATCATTCAAGCCATTCATAAAACCTAAAACACTGACATATATGTGCAAGATGAATTTATTCAATAAATACTCATTGTGTGTAGCAAAACCAACCTTCTTATCCTGTGGTACATTAGCTTTCTGTTTTGCAATAGCAAGAGGTGGTACATTAGCTTTCTGTTTTGCAATAGCAAGAGCTTGTGAGAAACCACCTAGTGAATCAACGAACCCTTTTGAAGCAGCATCTTGGCCGCTCCACACCCGACCTTGTGCAACAGTCTCCATCCGATCAACCTTGTGGCACAAGAACTTACAGGCCCCTTGAAGAAATATGAGCGGCTTAGTATCTGAGATCAATCCTTACACTCATTGAGCGTGACATGGCTGCTTTATCTCGAAACAATGCATAAGCATTTTGTGTCGACTTTTCAAAAAGTTCTGCCTCGTCCGGTCTGCGGAATATGTCACATTCTTCAAACACAAAATGATTCACATAATAGTGAAGTGTAAAGCATGAAGCAGCAAATCTAGAACCCGTCACAGTGATAGTAGGCTAGTAGCACAGACAGGCAGGTCCACTGGTAGTAAAATAGTTATATCTAGCTGCACTGATGCTCCATTTTGGTGGGAGAGAAATGTGTAAATGCTGGACGGAAATTATTTTCTCCAAACAAACTTAGGAAAAATAGTTTAAACTTGTTAGCTAAAAGATATCGCAACTTGTAGTTATCTTCTTCCCCTTTCACACCTGAACAACTATGCTAGATGGAAAGAAGTTCTCTTTCCTTTTTTTGTTTCCAACACAGAGCACAGATGGTCATGACTTACCAGTCAGTTCTAAAACCAAATATGACATAATCTATTAAATAGTACGGTTAATTGCAAAATAACAATTGACCTAATCAAGTACAGTATAAAGTCAATATTCGCTTATTTATATTTTAAAACTAAAATCTGAAGATGACAAAACTAAACAAAAAGATTGAGAAGGAATGATCTACTCGATCTATGATGAATTCAAACAATAAAACCAATTCCCCACTTGTCTAAAAATTGCATACACATCAAATCATTCAAACTATACCACAATTCCAATGACTGCTTTCATGTTGTTATTGTTAGAATAGCAACTTGTATTCTCAGGGGACCAAAGGACCAGTATATATAGACAAGTACAAGAGGTGAATATGCAAATAACCCCTCATAACAATAGGGAATAACACAACTATACATATATCTCTAACACCCTCCCCCCCTCAAACTCCTGGTGGATCAACAACATTGAGTTTGAAGAGGTAGAAGCCGTATTGTGCTCGAGTTTGGGCCTTCGTGAAGAAATCCGCTATCTGAAGCTCGGAAGGCACATACTGAAGAGCAATCACCTGATCATGCACAGAAGACCCCATGAAGGAATCATCAACATTAATATACTTGGTGAGCTCATGCTTCACAGGGTCACGGGCAATACTAATAGCACCTATAATGTCTGACAAGAGAGGAGTTGGTGTAGTGACAGAAACACTAAAATCCTCAAGTAACCACCGTAGCCAGGTAATCTCTGCTGTCAAGAGAGCCATAGCTCGTAACTTAGCCTCTGCACTTGAACGGGATACTGCAGTCTGTTTCTTCGTCTTCCAGGCAATGAGAGAACCACCAAGAAAAACACAGTAAGCAGAGATAGACCGACGATCAAATGGATCGCTGGCCCAAGTAGCATCCGAATAAGCCTGAAGCTGTAACGAGCTGGAGTGTGGAAAGAAGAGACGACGAAAGATAGTCCCATAAAGGTATCGCAGAACTCGAAGAAGGTGGCTGTAGTGGACCTGAGTGAGAACAGAGACGAACTGACTCAGAATGTGGACTGGATAAGTGATATCCGGACGAGTAACAGCAAGGTAGACAAAACTCCCAACAAGATTATTAGAGTTTTTGGAATGTACATTAGACCTTTCCTTCTATTATTGTACGTGAGGTCTATAATCTCTCTCTTGGCTATTAATAGAATGCCACCCCTGCCCTTTGCGTGGTGTGGTGATTGTGTCAATCTTTCCATTCTACATGGTATCAGCTTTTCCTTCCTGAAGCCTCCTCCGCTGCCTCCTCTACCTCCCCCGCCGCTCGTCTCGTTTCCTGCGTCTCCCCCGCTGACTCCTCTGCCTCTTCCCCCGCACCATGTCGGCCCCCGTCGACGGTTCGACCGCTGCTGCTGCCGCCGTCGCTGCAGCAGCAGCCACCACCAACAACGGCTCTGTCTCCAGCGCTGGTGTACCAGCTGTGCCGCCGCCGGTCGTCCTCAACCCCTACTGCACGATCGCCGTCAAGTCCCACGTCCCGACCACTCTCAATATGAAGGCGGCCAACTACTCCCGATGGTCCAAGTTCTTCCGGACCATGTGCATCAAGTTTGGCCTCCTCTCCCACATCGACGCTCCGACGTCGCACACCCAGACGACCCCGCCTGGACCCTCGCCGACTCTGCCATCCTCAGCTGGCTGTATGGCTCTGTCGCCGACGACGTCTTGGATTCAGCGATGGCCGACGACGAAACCGCGCGTGATTTGTGGCTCGCGATTGAGGGCCTCTTCCGCGACAACAAGGAATCTCGTGCTGTCTTCCTCAGCAGTCAGTTTCACTCCTTGATGCAGGGTGACCAGTCCATTGCCGACTACAACCAGCGCGTCAAAACCCTTGGCGATGCTCTCCGCGATGTCGGCCACCCCATCTCCGACAGTTTTTATGGGATACAGTGTCGAGCACAAGGGCTATCGGTGCTGGGATCCTGTTGGTCGACGGATGCGGATTTCTCGAGATGTGACTTTTGACGAGTCTCGTCCCTTCTACCCATGTCCTGCCTCTCCTTCGGTTTCCTCTGTGGAGTCCCTGTCTTTTTTGACCTTTCCAGATACACCCATCTCTGTCTTGCCCTCGTCCATCCATCCCACTGAGTTTCCACATATATCTCTTGAGGCCTCTCCGCCGTTGTCGCCTCCTGCTTCGTCGCCTGTGGCTCCTCAGGCTCCTCCCACTCTCTTTTACACTCGTCGACCTCGTATTGAGGCTCTTCCAGATGAACCATATTCCCCTGATGTTTCATCTTCTCCTATTGCTCCATCTTCCCCTGATGTTTCATCTTCTCCTGATGCTCCATCTTCCCCTGATGGGCGATCAGGGCCATCATCTCCTCGCTACGGTCTCCGCGATCGTCGGTCGATTCGGCCTCCTGCCCGTTTTGGTCTTGCTGGTGCAGCTACCCATGAGCCCGTCTCCTACCGGGATGCTGTTACTCATCCTGAGTGGCAGCATGCTATGGCCGAGGAGATTACTGCTCTCGAGCGTACTTGTACTTGGGATCTTGTTCCTTTTCCATCTCACTCTCGTCCCATCACGTGTAAGTGGGTCTATAAGATTAAGACTCGCTCTGATGGCTCTCTTGAGCGCTATAAGGCGCGTCTTGTTGCTCGTGGCTTCCAGCAGGAGCATGGTTGTGACTACAACGAGACTTTTGCTCCTGTGGCCCACATGACCACTGTCCGCACTTTTCTTTCGGTGGCGTCTGTTCGCCATTGGTCCGTTTCTCAGCTTGATGTCAAGAATGCCTTTCTTAATGGCGAGTTGCGTGAGGAGGTCTACATGCATCCGCCACCTGGGTATTCTGTTCCTGAGGGTATGGTCTGTCGTCTTCGTCGCTCTCTATGGCCTTAAACAAGCCCCTCATGCTTGGTTTGAGCGTTTCTCCTCTGTGGTCACTGCTGCTGGCTTCTCAGCTAGTGATCATGATCCTGCTCTTTTTGTCCACACTTCGTCTCGTGGTCGGACTCTTCTTCTTCTATGTGTTGATGATATGATCATCACCGGAGATGATTCTGAGTACATTGCCTTTGTCAAGGCTCGTCTGAGTGAGCAGTTCCTTATGTCGGATCTTGGTCCTCTTCGTTACTTCCTTGGGATTGAGGTTACTTCCACTCCAGATGGTTTCTTTATGTCCCAAGACAAGTATATTCAGGATCGCGCTTCTCTCACTGATCAGCATACTGTTGAGACTCCCATGGAGCTCAACGTTCATCTCCGGCCCTCTGATGGCGAGCCTCTTTCTGATCCGACTCGCTATCGTCATCTTGTTGGGAGTCTTGTCTACCTTGCTGTTACTCGTCCGGATATCACTTATCCAGTTCATGTTCTGAGTCAGTTCGTTTCCGCTCCCACTCAGGTCCACTATAGCCACCTTCTTCGAGTTCTGCGATACCTTCGTGGGACTATCTCTCGCCGCCTCTTCTTTCCACGCTCCAACTCGTTACAGCTTCAGGGTTATTCGGATGCTACTTGGGCCAGCGATCCCTCTGATCGCCGGTCTATCTCTACTTACTGTGTTTTTCTTAGTGGTTCTCTCATTGCCTGGAAGACAAAGAAACAGACTGTAGTGTCCCGTTCGAGTGCAGAAGCTGAGTTGCGAGCTATGGCTCTCTTGACAGCAGAGATTACTTGGCTACGGTGGTTACTTGAGGATTTTGGTGTTTATGTCACTACACCGACTCCTCTATTCCTAACACTAGCAACCAGAATAGCAGAGGCACGGACATCCTCATCAATTCATGTCTTTAGGCAGCATACTGAGTCTAAAAAGTCTCCATGGCATCCTAAAAAATATCAGATGCCTCTTTATGAGTGTCTTCAGAAGCACAAATTCAACAGGTGGAACAGGTCGAGGTGGACAAGGCAACTGTCGGGACCCAAATATGCAAATCTGGACCCTCTGTGTATTCCGCACTAGTCCAGGATCACGCTAGTGCACACAGTGTCAACATCGATGAAATATCACATCCATACAACGAATATAAGAATAAACGGGTACTCTGACTAACAAATAACTGTTGGGACCTTACGGTCGAGTTTTACATTTATTAAGCCATGCAAAGCTGACAATAAAGAATAAACTGCAGCGGAAACGAAGTAAACTCCAGTGGGCTCCCATCAATTTACCACGAGCAATGGATCGATCAAGACCTAACGATCAACCTTCGTGGAACTCTTCTTCAAAAGCGGTGACGACTCCTCCATTCGCTGATTTGTTTAGCAAGAGTGAGTACACACCGTACTCGCAAGTCATACCACAGAATGCATTTATACATGATGGCTTATTCCAAAGAAATGGCTTCTGTAGTTATTTTGCAGAAATGCAATATTTGCAATTTAATACAAATAATAGATTGAAAACATAATTGAAAACAATTAAAGAATATTAATTTAACAATTGGTTTCACAAAGGACACACAGTCTAAACAAATTATTCACACAGCTGTACAAGTTATCTCACACAGCTGACCCTTTCCAAATGTTTCATGAAAATCTACCCCTCGTGTGAAATTCCCGAGCATGTCCATAACCGAGGACGCGGCTATTCGAATAGATTGATTAAACACTCTGCAGAGGTTGTACACTTTACCCACATGATGCGATCAATGCGGCCAACACTGATCATAACAAAACTTTTCGGAAACTTCATCTCAAGTATTATTACTCCCAGTGTGCTTTACCGTCATACCAACCCAAACACAGCGCTTGGCATAACACACACTGTTGGACAGGGAAGCGGCGAACCGTCCCGCGATGTGCCCACATAGTAACACACCTCCAGCCCATCACAAAGCTTAAAATACAACCTGAGTAATAATATCAAAAATTCATAACTTACTAAGTTAGGCCCAGCCCATACTAGGCATGTGGTCGTACAGTAAGGCTCAGTTCAATGGCGCATAAAGTTAAGTCCTTAATTGACTAAGGCAAGACTTCCAGTTTTAACTCAAATCACAAAGTTTATAGCACACAGCTCCACCAATCACACAGATCCACCACTTGCCTCAGTCTAAATCTTTCCCCACCCTGTTGATTAAGTGCAACACATGCCATCACGAGTAACAGCACACAGCACATACAGTTTCATCACACAGTTCCATAATCACTTAGTCAAGTTTATAATTGCAACTCACATGAAATGATGACTCGTGGCATGGCTAAGCAACCTACTCGTATCTAACCAACCCACGTTGGTGCTACGATAATACCAACTAATAATGAACCAATCTAGGGTGACAAAAGATCATGGCATACAATAGACAAGGTGGTATAACAAATTGGATTAATAACTATCCCAAAAAGCATTTAAATAAATACTTGAAATAGAATGCAATACATTGAAACAAAGTATTTTAAAAATTGGGTTCAATATGATCAAAGGTATAACTTGCCTTGGAATAGGTCTAGGTAATGGTCTTGATCTTGAGGAGGTGCTCCTTTTTCAGCAAATTTCCCGAAGTATCGACGTCTACTCGCAAACGAGACAAAAGAAACAAAAACAACTAAATAACAGAGGCAAAACCAACTCCAAAAATTAAATAAAATTCACCATTAAATAGATCTTGATTTTATATGAAATTACAAATTTGAATGGGCTCAATCGGAGTTCGAATGCAAAAGATATGGGCTTTGGAAGTTTGAAAATCAAATAAAACCCTAATTTGGATTTTATTGAATTTCCCGAATTATTTTTATAAAGGAAAATCGGATTATTGCGCAATGCTTGCGTCACCTGCAATTCCGGAAAAGAAAATAGATTTAAAGAAATCGACATGGGGCCCCACATGTCGGTCTCGAAACTCACGCGGGCCGAGCGCACCTTGGCCGGAGAGATCTGGCGCGGCTGGTGAGCCACGCGACGCGCGTGTCTTGGCGCTAATCTGGCGCCACGCGGCCGCCACACCAAAGACCGAGGTGATTGCCGGCGCTGAGCTAGACGACAACGGCGGCGGCGGCGCTCGGGACCGATAGGTCACCGGCGACAGCGGCGACTCACCGGCGGTGGAGGTACCGATGGATTCTTGGCGCTAATCGCGCACCGTTGGTGCCTTTACCGTAGGTCGCAACGACGCGGTGGCGGCCGTGGCGAGAAAGCGGAGGTGGAGCTTCGGGTGTTGTCGGACGAGTGCTCCGGTGATGCACCGGCGATGAGGTGCGCCCGAGGTAGCTTGAGACTTGCTGATCACGGTGGTGCAGTCGGTGGAGCAAGGACGACAACGATGGCGGCGCAATTCACCGGAGAAGAAGCTCGGCCGAAAACCCTAAATCTTGAAATGAAGCGGCGCTAGAGCGATCGGGGCGACGAGGGTGGCGGCTGCCTGTTGCGGAGGTCCGGCGGTGCTAAGGGGTATTTATAGGCCGGGAACGCCGAATTGAAACCCCAATTCGGGTCCGAAACGGCCGGATTTTGAAATCCCTGAATCTCGGAGATATTTACCGAATTCGGGTTTGATTCCAACAGAAATAGATACGGGATAACGCGGGATTTGTTTTGGTAACGACGGCGCGAAGAATCTGCAGAACGGATCGCGTTTGTCGACGATGGCTCAAGCTTCGGCAATGGCGGTTACGTAGCGCGAGAAGAAGACTCATGGAGACAGCGACCATGGCGGTCCCACTGGCAGGCGAGGCGCGGCGAAGCGAAGGCGAGCGAGATCCGCGGGCGAGGCTACGCGGCAACAATCCAACGGAGGAAGGCGGGGTTGAGCGCGTGCGTCCGATCGAAACGAGGGGCACGTGTCAAGCATCCAACGGACGAGGGCGCGAGCGGGAGAGATGGTGGTGGCGCAGGAATAGTGTTGGGCTTCGCCCAAAGATCGTTCGAGGATTTAATTAGAATTTTCTTTTTAATAAATCCAGAAAATGCAAATAGCAAATAGAAAATAGCAAATGATCTAGGAAAAATCCTAGAAAATTCTATAAAATGTATCCAAGCATATAGAATCTAAATAAAATAGTTTTAATAATTGTTGATGTTGGGATTAATCATATTAAATCATTCTATCTTTAAAGTCCATATTAAGCTTTTAAATTAATATTCAAATAAATCCAAATGGTGAATTTTCTCACTACCACTATTTAAAGGATTTTTAAAACTCTGAAAATTGGGATGTTACAGCATGTACTGACCACACTTAAATTGGGATTTTTAAAACTCACCGGTGAGAAAATTCCAAAGACGCTGACCACGCATGTACTGAAACCAGTCGCGATAATTGACACCATCGAACATCACCGGGCAACAAGAAACAGAAACAGTGCCCGAAGAGGATGATATTTTTTACTTGAACCGAAGACTCTGCTTATCAGATACCTAGGTTTGCTTTGAACCGAAACCGTATCGGAGAGATAGAGTCTCGGTACCTTTTGGATCGAGAGGCGACCACACGGCGGAAGACGAAGCGGCCATGCGCGGAAAGTGGCAAGCAAAAGAGGAGGTGGCCTCACTCTGGATCGAGGCGGCGCCGATCGGGGCGATGCCGAGCAAACTCACGGGCGAGGAAGGCGCTGGCGAATCAAGGCGACACTGATCGAGGCGACGCCAGGCGAAGAGAATGCCAGTAGATCGAGGCGGCGCCGATCGGGGCGACGCCGACACCGGGTGAAGGAGACGCAAGGCGCGATGGATCCAGGCGGCCCGCGACGGCAGCAGCCCAGATGGAAGACGGCGATGCTGGGAGGCGGCGAGGCAGGAGACGAATCCACGAGCGACCACGAGCAAGCGACGGGTGGAAGACAGCAGGCTATGATGGGTGGAGAGAGGCAAGCAAGGTGGAGATAGCCAGGCAGCGGCTGGAAGAAGAACCAGCGGCAGCTTGACGAAAACAAACCCTAGGTTTGCTCTAATACCATGTTATGAATAGCGTTTGTATTCATCATGAATTATATATATATATATATATATATATATATATATATATATATATATATATATATATATATATATGCAAGTAACCCCTTATACAACAGGGAGATAATAATACACATCTAACAAAAACAATACTTGTTCACCATGCATTTAACCAATAACCATATCAACAAAACAGAAGTCTCATGTCATAGGCACACATACACTTACCTCTGAGAAATGTTTGCTGAACAGTTAGACCAAACAAAGCAACATAAGCACTTGGCGGTGCATACAGCTCACCACACGCACAAGCAAGGTAGTACTCTTTCTCCCGACAAACAGGCATATAACCAACAACAAATTTACCTACAAAATCATTCAACATATGTTCATCATCCCACAGGCATGTACAGAAATAAGACACCAATTTCAGCATAGCTTCTGATTACCAGACTTCTTGAAATCCACAATGTGCCTTCTAATCTCATCCACCTTCCCCCATCCACATCTCAGCGGCTCTATGTGCAGATAGATCCCCGATATTCGTGGGTCATACGCTGCCTTCACAAAATTCTCGCAGATTTGTGGCAACGACAGCCCTGACGAGAAGCGCGTCTTCAGCTGATCGGATATCTGCGGCCATAAATACACACGGTAAAAAACCAGAGTCGCATGACACAATAGTAAAATTGACAAATGTTGGAAAAATCAAAGCAAGACTAGATTGCAACAGAATGACACAAAAAAAGTGACAAGCACGGTGGGTGAAGCGAACACTAAAAAATTCTCTAGAATAGCGAAAGTTAAAAAATTACTAGCATAGAAAAATCAAGGCGTCTATTAGGACAAGACTTTCAAAATGCCCGAACTGAGCGAATCGCGTTAAGAGGAGAGCAATCAGCAAGTGCGCCGTGCGGTAGAGCAGCACCTCGCCCCGAAGCTTCATGTTGAGGACACTGCCCTTGCGGATGCGCTTCCACGGCGGCGCCACGAGCATGCGGAGCTTCACCGCGCCTGGGCCTCGCCGGCGGACGGAGGCGGATCCTGCTTTGTGGACCTGGGGGACGACTCGATGGCGCGAGCCGGGACGCGGAGAGGAGACGGGAGCAGGCGGCGGGCGGGGTAGGGGAAGGCAGCGGAGTGGCAGTGCATGGAGGGGGAGAGGAGGGGGGGTGTGGCGGCGGCGGAGAGGGGGGAGCGGTGGTACGGCGCCGAGTGGAGCACGAGGAGCCTCGCCATTGTTCGGGGAGCTTCTGGAAGCTTCAGGAAGGAAGGGCGGGAAGCCGAGCCTCCTCGTCGCGGGGTCGGGGAGTGGGGGATGGAGTGGAATTAGGGGAGGGAAAGGGGGCGGGGCGGAACCGCGGAAGATTGTGTTGGGGGTATGGTGGACCGGGTCTAGGGATTGTGGGGTCGCGAGCGGAAGGGGCGAGGCCGCGAGGGGATAGGTCTGGGGCGGTTGATTTGGCGCCATGCGTCATGTGGGGTTAAAAAACTCGGTCGGTTACTAGTTTATCGGATCGGGTTGGTAGCGAAAAAATTGTCTGATTTTTTTCTTTCTTTTGGATTCTTTTGTTGCTCTCCTATGTGGGCAGCAGGCCCCCCTCATCCCTTTTATGGCTGCTTATTCCTCACTTACTTTTGCTTCTTTGCTTCCTGATTGCCTCCTTCTTGGCCTCTTCACTCCCTCTCCTTCTCCATTTCCAGAAGCTCAAGCAAGTAACTAGGGCAGTACAAGTAAGCAACACACGCATTAGCAGCAGCACAAGCAAGCAGGAGCAGCAGCACAAGCACAAGCAGTAGGTCTGAAATTTTTTCTACTTGTGGAGTTTTTGAGTTCATTGTTTGTAGGGAGTAAGGACTAAGGAGAGATCGTAGTGTAGGAAACTATCTTGAATGCGTTTGTGGAGGGTTGAACATTTAGATTACTAGTGGTTAGCACATGCTTGTTGAAGTGGTTAGCATTTGTGGATGGTTGCATATTTGGATTACTAGTGGTCATGTGAAAGGCTATAGCATGCTGTGTGTATCAGTGTATACAAGACTACATAATGCTATCCTTTCATGCTGTGTGAATCAGTGTGTAAGTCCATGCATGTTGTGTATCAGTGTATGCAAGACTACAGAATGCTATCCATTCACAAAACAGCATATATGCCTTCAAGAAACACATGCGGATATATCCATATACGGAAGATGAAATCATTTGTCAATATGATTCATGACTAACAATTTTCATCCTGTCTGGATTATTGTAGGTGATGGCTTCTAAATCCATCAATGTTTGGGACCATGGGGAGGGACTAGGAGATGCTGGTTGGAAGTGCAGATATTGTAATCTAACAAAATCAGGCGGAGGTGTCACCCGCCTAAAACAACATCTTGCCGGGAGACACGGAGATGTTGCTTGCAATGGGGTTCTGGCGGAAGTCCGAAGGCTCATGCTGGCAAGTCTTGAAGAAGCGAAGGCAAGAAATAAATCTCTTAAAGATGAACGACTGCGAATGAAGGAAGCCGCAAGAGAGCCTGTAGCTCGTGGTCCATCATATGAAGATGCATTCGATGATAACGAGGAAATGCATATGGAATGGGCTCGTCAGGAGTCGTTAGAGTTACATCAGATGCAACAAAGGGCTAGAGATAGGGGTGCGACGTTTGAACATGGTGGTGGTAGTGGAAGTGGTACAGGAAGTGGAAGTGGTACAGGAAGTGGAAGTGGCAGAGGTAGTGGTACAGGAAGCAATGCTTTTTCGAGGATGTTTAGCAGGTCACAGTCCATGAGAGTTGATCCTGATATTTTGTGCAGTCGGGCATCCGTCCAACCCCGTATTGATACAATACTTTGCGGAGAAGCAAAGTCAAAATTTGAAAAATTTTGGTCTAAGTGGTTCCATAGTAATAACATTGCTAGAGTTAAGACAGAGTGTCCTTATTTTTGTGCCGCCATCAAAGAGACACAATAACTTGGCCAAGGGGTTCCGTTACCAAGAAGGCATGAAATCGATGGGACATATCTTGATGCCAACGAACAAGAGGTAAAGGAGTACGTAGCACAGTTCAAAGAAGACTGAGATATATATGCAGTCTCTATTATGTGTGATTCCTGGACTAAGTCTCCTAACTTTAATACAAATAACTGAAATCTCCGACTCCACTTCTTTTTTTTTTAAAGGTCTATTGACAAATATCGTACAGTCTGGTGGGTAAAAGGCCTAGTTCTTTTGTTGGATATGATCAACTTATACCGTCCATTCTAATATCAACTTATACCGTCCATTCTAAGGAATTTAGCTTAATTGGTGTCTATCCAAAACAAACCTTAGCAGGAATTAGACCTTAGGCTGTACAAGCTAAAAATTATTTTTAAATGAATTAGGTAAGACCTACCTCTTCAAAACATATTAGATACTCTATGGTCCATTTTTTTCATTCTTTGACATAACCCACGAGGTAACAAGAGCTCACAACATATTAAGTGAACACCCAGTTGGGAAGTGACACGTGAAAAAATAATAATCAGAGTGCGAAAACAAAAAAAAGTGGCTATGTACTCTATATATTTTACAGACATTTTTCAAACCATTCGCTAATTATCCTACAAAATAGGAAGTAGGAAAATATTAGGGAGAAAAAAGATAAAAAAACTAAAACTAAAAGATGTATGTACTATCTATAAAAAAGAGACACAAAGTAACTTTTTTTTCGGGAGATAAAGACGCACGATTGAGCATTTACCCAATAATAACAGGCATTTGAGCATTCTTCTAAATTTTTTTTAAAAGATTGACCAATCAAAGTGACCAATTTCAAGTGAACTATATTAGGTTCAATTATGATAACTATTTTAATTATAATTTAAGTATATGCTTCTTTCATGAATCAATAAAGATAGAGACATTAAGACATGCACAACTAAAAGCAAACAATGGTGCTAGCTATAAAATGGAACTAGCTGTGCCCGGTGCGTTGCAATGGATTTTAAGTAAATTATAATATAAATTTATAAAAAATAATATATAATTATCTCTACAAATGAAAGTTTTATACATAATTTGCATCTTGTCGTGGGGCCAACCCACCGGCCCCCATGACTCGGCCAGCACAAGGCCCCTCTCCCAAAGGAAAGGCCCGAAGGCCACCGGAGGGGGCCCGAAGACGCTGCGGGAAGCCACCTCGGGGGCAGCAAAGGGTGCTCGGGGCCTCCCAGGCCCGGAGCCACCCCGCGGGGTGTGAGGGGAATAGGAGGCAGACGAACAAGGTGCACCGGCCAGGTGAACCAAGCTCAAGGAGGTCCACTGTGAGCCAGAAGCTACGTGTAGGGGTGGGAAAGACCCCTGCAACCCCTACGGATGTAGTATCTTTTTAGAGGTAGATCTGTAACCTTGTGTACTATCGGGACCCCGGATATGCAACTCCGGGACCCTTTGTGTATTTTGAACTAGTTCTAGATCAGTAGCTAGCTCACATAGTTGTAACATCGATGTAATC
Organism: Hsuehochloa calcarea; assembly: GCA_036346395.1. Lineage (NCBI taxonomy): Eukaryota > Viridiplantae > Streptophyta > Magnoliopsida > Poales > Poaceae > Hsuehochloa > Hsuehochloa calcarea. Next base: position 60,705,832 of record CM070596.1, read on the forward strand.
ATATCCATATAACAAAACAGCTAATGTAGCAGACAAAATAATATTACTTAGTAGCAAAAGTACCTTATGGCCAAGTCTTACAAAGGTTTCCACACAAGGCTTAAGGCAAAAGGGTAAACTTACAGCGGAACCAAAACACCTCGTAGTAGTCATCCGATATGCCCATAGGCAATCGAGTGGAGGACACGGCCTAGCTCGCACGGTCTTCAAGGTACTCTTCTTCATAAAAACTCTAAGCTCCTAGTTTCTTCTTTGGCGACTGATCAACAAATGACGTATAGCCGTGAGTACATAAATTACTCATCAAGTCATAGGGAAATGTATGCAAATATTATTCATACAAGGCTTGAACAAATATAGCTTTATGTTTAATTTGCAGAAAGCAATATTGACATTAAATACAATAAGTAGATTGTAAAATATAATTCAAAATATTAATACATAAGTATTCAAGTTCTTTGAAATAACTAGTGAACACCTCATTCACTTCCCAACCAACGACCGGTGAACAGCCCGTTGACTTCCCAACCAATCCATTCTCATATTTTTATGAAAGCGTACCCCTCGTGTGAAATCACCAGACATTGTCCATAACCAGGGACACAACTATTCGAATAGTTTTACACTCTGCAGAGGTTGTACAACTTTACCCACATGACACGACTTCTCTAGTTTATTTGTCATCCGTCGATACCACCGCTCACTACCTTAGGTAAGTATTCTAGAGCACGCATCAAAGCCTTTATAAAGTTCTGTTTTGACCCAGTTCTACTCGCTAAGGTTTCGCCATTCTGAACCCCTCTCTTGCGCCAATTCTTCCACCAAAACATAACCAAATTAAAATATTACTAATTAGTTGGCCAAGTCTATCCAGTCTATACATGTGGTGGTACGATAAGGCCCAGATCAAATAGTACACAAAGTTAAGTCCTTAGTATCTACTCAGGTGAGGCAACCACATCCCAAAATTCTTCCCCTTTACTGCACGATCACTCGCCCGAGTATAAATCATTTTTGGTTCAACCAGACCAAATGACAACTCTTGCCATGGCACAACAACTTGTAATAATAGTAGTCACACCACAATTCCATACTTTATTTAGTCAAATTTAATCATTTAAGAACATGTGATCATGAATCTCGTCGCGACTAGGCATGGCTAAGCATAATGACAATTAGATATGTAACTATTCCCAAAAGTATTTATTATAAACTTAGCAATGTAAGTTGATATAAATCAATATAGTTTTATAAAATGGGCACGACATGATCAAAGGTCTACGACTTGCCTTCGTTGAAGGGTTGAGATGCTTCGGTCGTCGGGTTCAAGAATTCTTGGGAAACGCCGGAATCTATACGTGTGAAAAGAACCAAATAAATAAAATAATTCCAAATAAAATCCAAAAATTACCAAACTAGAACGAAATGAAAGATACTGATTTTAGACGAATTTAGGAATTTGAATCACTAATCAAAGCTCGCACGAAGGAGAACGGGCTCTAAAGTTTAAAAATACAAGGTCGGAAGGAGGTTAGACTACACGTGGTTTGAAGGATGTTCGACTGGTCGGAAGGAGGTTTGACTACACGTGATCGGAAGGAGGTCCGACTGGTCAGAAGGAGGTTCGACTACAAGTGGTTGGAAGGAGGTTCGACTGGTCGGAAGAAGATTGGAGTACAGATGGTCGGAAGGAGGTTCGACTACACGTGGTCAGAAGGAGCATGAGGGAGAACAAGGCATGTGGAGCATACTGAGACCGAGAGAGAGGTTGGAGGAGGTCAGCAGACGATGAACGGCGGTGGGGAAGCTTACAGTCGAAGGTGAAGAAGGGCCGCGGTGAAGGGGTTGGCTAGGACTGAAGAAGTAGAGGACATGTGGTGACTCCCTATGAAACAAAACTGACATTGAGTGAGGGGATTGCTAAGGAGCTTTGGAGCTTGAATTGGCGCAGGTAGAAGAGGAGGGGGCTGCACTGGTGTGGCGAGAACCGAGAGGAGGCGCACGGCGTGTTGAACTCGGAGTTCAGAGCTTCAGGCAAACCACAACAACAAGAGAGAGAGGGAGAGTTGGATGGGGGAAGGAGATGAAGGAAAAGCAAGAGGAGCTCGGGGGTTTCTTGGTGCTCCTTTTCATAGGGCACGAGGATGGCCGGAGGGAGAGCGACAACGAGATGACCGGTGGCGAGAGCACCAGCGGAGAGAAGGAGGCGAGGCGAACTCGAGGCTCATGGTGATGGTGGAGAAACTCGAAGCACGACGAAACGAGGGAGAGAGAGAGAGAGAGGGAGAGTTGAGGGGAAAACAGGAGAAGGACAAAAGGGCTCCCTAGGGCTCCATTTAAAGAGGAAGTAGGGGGACTGGGCGACAAGATGGAGCGGAGGGATTCGCGGCGACGCGGCAGAGACGACGACATTTAATGCGCATGCCGCGGCGGAGACGACAATATTTAATGTGCATGTCGCCGAGGGACAAAGGGGGCGGGATTCGTGCCGGGGTGACGGCTTTGCAGCGGTGGTGACATGAGCTAGTGCGCGGGCGACAAGGGCACGGTGAAAAAGGATGGTGACCCGGCAAGGAGGAGGCTGACAGGCGGGGCTGGTCGATACCTAGTCGAAAGGTCTAGTCAAAATCGAGAGGGTGGTCGACACCGAAAGGGTGGTTGGAACCAAGAGGGTGGTTGAAACCGAAAGGGTGTAGAAACCAAGAGGACGGTCGAAATTAAGACGATGGTCGACAAAAGGATGGCCGAACCCGAAAGGGTGGTTGAAACCAAGAGGATGGTCGAAAGCAAGAGGATGGTCAAAACATGAAAGGTGATCGAAGCCGAAAGGATGGTCGAAACTGAAAGGATTGTCGAAATCAAGAGGGTAGTTGAAACCAAAAGGATAGTCGAAACCAAGAGGATGGGGGAATAGGAATTGCCGACGGGAATTCAGCCCAAACAGAGAAAGAGAATTTCAATTAGGTTTAGACTTTAAATACCAGAAAACCCAATTAAACCAAATTTGAATTAATTGAAGTTTGATTAATTTATATTAAATTGTTTTTATTTTCTAAAATCCCAAGTTAAGCTTTAGAAACTTAAACAAAATCAAATGGTTATTTTGATTTTTGATTATTTTTTTTCAAAAAGTCCTGAAAATTGGGATGTTACATTTACCGTGTCGGAAGGCTATAAATAGCCTCCTCCTTCCAAGTAATAACCCAGGCTTGGTTTTTGGGGGCAATTAATACACACTTCTTGATAACCGTTCTCCTTTTTCGAGGACCCTTCGGTCACACCCGGGGTCCCCCCTTTTCTACTATCCAGTCTTTCTTGCTACGACAGTTGGCGCCGTCCGTGGGGTTCGGCAAGAAAGTCACAAAGCACCGTTCCGAGGCACCAACATGACCCTCAAAAGGTGGCACCAAAGGTCTCAGCAACTGAAGCGGCCGCAGCTCCAAGCACCCCAAGAGCCAAGCGGAGCAAGACCTCCACAGCAGCGGCGGCCATCTCCTAGGCCGCGGAGGAAGAAGCTAACAACTCCACGCATGGAGACATCAAAGGGAGCGACACCCCACCAACCGAGGCATCCCTCCCCAATAGTCACCAAGCTTCTCCACCCTTGCTAGAAGCGGCTGGCGTAACCCGCAAAACCTACGAAGCCCTCCAGAGGGAGCTAGCAGACCTCCAGCGGGAGATGCTTAGCCTTCGGCAACCAGCAGGAGTTGTCCTCGCTATCCCACCCCGGCTCACGACCCCCGCACAAGAACAATCCATCGGGGTGGAGGGAGCCGCTCCTCCGGCAACAACAATCACAACCCCAACCCCAAACCCACTGCTCCTAGGGGACCCTAACTTCCCATTGAGCACGGGATGGGAGACGGCTCGTTGGCCGTAAGGCTTCAAAATACATGAGGTCACGCCTTTTGAAGGATGCACAGACCCCTAGTTCCTCTGGGTGTATGAAACCGCCGTCAAAGCGGTCGGGGGTGGGGGTGACACCACTAAAGCAAAAAGCATCTCCCTTGTCCTCAAGGGCGTAGCCCTGACGTGGTTCTTCACCACCCTCGGTCGTGCATGCATGGGAGCAGTTGGGAGACCTCGTCGCAACAACTTTCGTGGAAATTATGCTGAGCCAAAGGATGCAGGGTACTTGCTCACAGTAAAGCAAGCCCCGGACGAGTCCCTTCGTGGCTTTTTCAAAAAGTTTGCGGAGGTGAAATGTTAGGTAAACGGGGTCAACAAGACCACCATCATAAACACAGCAACATGCGGACTTCAAAAGGCCCCCCTGTCAGAAAGACTGGCTCGCAAGCCCATCCACACAGTGGCATAACTCTTCAACAAAATGAAAGAATATGCCCGGGCGGAGGAAGATAGCAACTGAAGGATGGAGGCCAGGGCATCCGCTACACCAGTACCATTACCGAGAGGATCACCTGGGAAGTAGGTGGCCGCGGCCGAGGCAGAGGCTAGCGATAATGGAAGGAGGCAGCCAGAGACCCAAAGCGGTCCCGGAGGCGCCCCGCTATTTTTTGATCTCCACGGCGAAGGGTCACACACAACCGGGGAGTGCCGCACCATCGCAGCCATGTAGGATTACATGAATCGTGGCCAGCGGCTGGCCGAGCTCAAAGATAGGTGAGGGGTGGACAACCAATTACCCGCTCTACTGCCGAGGCCCCGAATCGAGGGAGCCCACGACGAACACCAGCAAAGGATCATAAACATGATCACAGGAGGATCCTCGCTCGGCATAGCATAAAAAAGAATGGCAACGACGCGCGTATGCCCGACACATGCACCACGTCGCGGCCTACCCCACCTCCAGCCCACCTCGGTATGTCGACGTATCGATTACCTTTAGCCCCGAGCACGCGAGAGGCCACTACTTCCCTCACCAAGACCCCCTCATCATTTCCGCTAACATCGCGGATTTCAAGGTCAGGCGCGTCCTCGTGGACAGAGGAAGCTCCACGAACTTGCTATTCGCGGACGCTTTCGACAAGATGATGATCTCGAGGGATCGCCTGTCACCCCCGGTCATACCCCTGATAGGATACGGAGGGAGGCACGTAACAGCTCTGGGTCAGATCAACCTGGCCATCATGTTCGGCGATGACTTCGTATCCTGAACTGAGGTGGTCATGTTTGATGTTGTTCAAATGCCCTACCAGTACAATGCTATCCTCGGTCAAGCCACACTGAACACCTTCGGTGTAATAGCATACCACAATTACTTGTGCATGAAGATCCCCGCACCAAAGGCCATCATCACAGTGCAGGGAGACTAGGACCTAGCAAGGCAAACTGAGCTGGAGGCACTTTCACTAGCCCGCCACGTCCACACAGTCAAAGCAGATGCAATCGCCAGGGCATACATGTCTTCAGAAAAATGGGCACCGAAGGCCAAATCGGAGGGACAACTTCGAAGAGTCCCTCGGAGCAAAGCATCCCTGGAGAAGACGGTGGCCCTCGGAGCGGAGCTCCAGACACAAGCACATGAGGCTATCCTCAAAGTACTCCGCAACAACGCTGATATATTTGCACGGGACCCGGAGGACATCCCCAGCATAGCAAGGGATACCATCGAGCACCGCTTGGCCATCCGAAGCGATGCAGCCCCAAGAAACAGAAACTACATCGCATGACGGTAGAGTGGCTGGAAGCAGCCAAGAAAAGATAGCCAAGCTACGAAAAACGGGAGTCATTCGTGAGATCACATCCCAAAAGATGACTTCCCTCTACCTCACATAGATCAACTGGTGGATGCAACTTCGGGTTGCGAGCTGATGAATTTCCTGGAAGCCTACTCCTGGTACCATTTGATATTCATGGCCAAAGAGGATGAGGCAAAAACCTCCTTCATCACCCCCATTGGCACCTACTGCTTCACCTGCATGCCCTTCGGCTTGAAGAATACAGGGCAATATTCACTTGGCTCATCATGAAGTTGTTAGCAGAGCAGCTCGGACGCAACGTCGAAGCATACGTCAACGACATCGTGGTCAAAAGTAGGCTTGCAACCTACCACACAAAAGATCTATAGGAGACCTTCGCCAACCTCCGGTCAAAGGGGATCAAGATCAAAACGGAGAAATGCGACTTCAGAGTAAAAGCAGGCAAGCTCCTGGGATTCCTCGTGTTCGAAAGAGGCATTGAGGACAACCCTAAGAAAATAAGAGCTATTCAATAAATGGTGCCCCTCGCAATGCCCGCGAGGTGCAAAGGCTGACAGGGCGCCTCGTAGTCCTCAGACGATTTCTCTCTCGCTGGGCGGAGCGGGTCCTACCCTTTTTCAAAACACTCTGGGGAACAGAGTCGTTCCAGTGGACAGAAGACGATCAGAGGGCATTCCAAGACCTCAAGCAATACCTCACCCAGCTACCAAGCCTTGCCAGCCCAGAGCCCAATGCAAAGCTCTTACTGTACCTCGCTGCCTCTTCATCAACGGTTAGCGCAGTCCTCGTCCAAGAGAATGACGGATAGCGCCATGTATATTATGTGTCGGAGGCCCTCCAAGGTGCCAAGATCAGATACACAGAGATGGAAAACTAGCATACACCCTGCTAATGGCCTCGCCCCGACTGTTTTATAGTAGAAGACCTTTACTATACAAGCAGTAGGCCAAGAATATGAACTTAAGTCTCAACCATTGTTTGAAAATTTGTACTGATCGTTGAAAAACTGATCGTGATAATACTAGAAAACCTTTTTTCTCAGAACCAGTGCTAGGTTTCGGCTAGTTGTAAATCTGTTTTTTGTAATCAAAGTACTTACTAAGAAAATATATGGTCGAAAGAAAAAATGACTTTCCTTGATAAGAGAAAATTATATGCAAAAACATATATAATAAATGATAAGCGGTTTTATTTCTATGTAGTACTCAACGCTGTTCGGAATGAACCGCTAAGAAATGAAGATATAATGTATATCTCTCAATACGTGCTCATGCTCTAGTCCGACTGGCAGCGAGGATCGTAGGAAAAGGACCGTTGCAAGGAAGCTCCTTCCAGTGGGCGGAACCACGTGCGAAAAAGGAGAGATTTCGACTAGGAGGTTTTCCGTGTCCGGACCAGTAGCCAAACAAGAGTAGAACAGAATTTTGAAAATAAAAATATAATCTTCATAATCTTAAGCATATGAACCGCATCGACCAGAGTTGGGTACCATCATATAAATAACATCACTTACTTCTTTGAATTCAATTAACACTTATTAAATTTAAAGGAAATGAAATGAAATTTAAATGAAAAACTTACGTAGTTGATCAATGTTCCAAGAATTGGACAAAACTCTGTCGTCGGACATGGCTAATCGCACCGAGTCTGGTCGGGTTACTTCGACCACAGTGTAAGGACCTTCCCATTTGGGAGAAAGTTTATTACGATTTACTTGGCTCTGAATTTTTCTGAGAACCAGATCACCTGCAGCTAGGCTGCGAGGCTACACCTTACGGTTGTGGTACCTTCGCATGGCTTGTTGATAGATTGCCGAACGTATCAAGGCTTGGTTTCGTCGTTCTTCAAGGAAATTGACATCGTCAAGTCGTCGTTCCTGCTGATCGTTTACATTAAAACAATCAGTACGAGCAAAGCTAATTTTTAATTCTGGAGGAAGCATGGCTTCAGCTCCATAGACTAAAAAGAATGGTATTTCGCCGGTCGCACGACTGGTCGTGGTTCGAACAGCCCATAAGACAGAAGGAAATTCTTGAACCCAAGCTCCTGGCCGCTTTATTAGCTAGTCGAATACTCGACGTTTGACCCCCTGTATTATGATACCATTGACACGCTCAACTGCTCCATTGCTTTGTGGATGAGCAACGGAGGCGAAATGGACTTTGATTCCAAGCTCATCGCAGAATTCCTGGAAACTGCCGCTTGAAAACTAAGTACCATTATCTGTGATTATACGACTGGGTACACCAAATCGTGTAATCATATTTTTTTTGTCAAGAATCTCTTAGCATTTCAGTTGTAGTTTTAACAACTAACTCGGCTTCAATCCATATTATAAACGTGTCAATCATGATGAAAAGAAATTCGAAGCCCCCGGGTGCTCTTGGAAATGGTCCCAGAATGTCTAGTCCCTAGGTTGCAAAAGACCAAGAAAGAGGAATTGTTTGCAAAGCTTGTGCCGGCTGATGTACTTGTCGGCTATGAAACTGACTTTGTACACACTTCGTCACGAGCTCTTTTGTATCATGATGGGTAGTTGGACAATAGTATCATTGCCTAAAGGCTTTACCGACCAATGTTCTGTAGGAATGATGTGCTCCACAGACTCCTCCATGAATTTTGGTTAGCAACTTAATACCATCCGAGCGAGATATGCATCTCATCAACACTCCATGAGATCCTCGTTTATACAAGGTACGTTCGATTAGAGTGTATGATATGGCTTTTCGTGCTATACGATCAGACTCTACATCATCTTTTGGAATTAGGTCATGCTGAAGATAATTGTAGATCGATGTCATCCAATCTCTACCCTGATTGTCACCGATCTGGGGAGCATCTATGTTATCAGAATCATAGGCACGACCTGATGTTTATTAATGATGTTCTCGGAATGCTCGACCACCGAGGGTGAATCGAGTTGCTCGAGAAAAACTCCGGACGGGACGGTTGACCTTATGGAGGCCATCCGTGCTAACTGGTCTACTAGAAAGTTTTTCTTTCTAGGAATGTGTTGGATCTAAAAACTGAAGAAATGTTTTTTGAGTTTCCGTACTTCCGCCAAATAAGACGACATCTTGGTACTCGAGCATTGATATTCTTTCCCTACTTGATTCGCTACTAGTTGAGAATCGCCTTTCACTAGTAATTTGTGAATCCCGGGCGAATGAGCTGCTCGAAGTCCTGCCAGTAAACATTCATATTCCGCTACATTGTTTGTTACGAGAAAGTTAAACTGGATGGCGTACTTAATGTGTTCGCCAGTAGGGGATAACAAGACGACTCCAGCCTCAACCCTTTGAGCATTAGGGAACCGTCAAAGTACATTGTCCACTCATCGTGGCTCTCGTACTCTGATTCCTTCTTAGGTTCAGGGTTTGTCCATTCGACAATGAATTCTGTCATTGCCTGGTACTTTATTGTTGTCCGTGAGATGAAATGGAGGTCGAACATCCCTAGTTCAACCGCCCATTTTGCCATCTGTCCTGATGATTCCCTGTTTCTAAGGACTTGACCAAGGGGATACCCGGTCGGTACGACCACTTTGTGGGCTTGAAAGTAATACCTTAGTTTCCTTGAAGCCATAAGGAGACCATAGAGCAGATTTTGTACCTTTTGGTATTTTTCCTTTGGTCCATGTAAGATTTTGCTTACGTAATATACTGGTCGTTGGATCGCCACGTTCTATTTACCAAGACACCACGACGATTTTTGGCGCTGCGTACCACGTAAATCAGCAGTGTTTCTTCCGGTCTCGGAGAGACTAAGACCGGGGCACTTGTAAGGTACTCTTTGAGCTTTTCAAAGGCATCATTGGCCTCCTTTGTCCACTCGAAACTTCCGTTCTTCCGAAGAAGCTTAAAGAAAGGTAATCCCTTTTCACCTAACCTGGCTATGAAATGGCTTAGCACTGCCATACATCCGATTAGTTTTTGAACTTCTTTCTTCATGGTCGGAGGGCGCATCTGGTTGATGGTCGATATCTTCGCAGGATTTGCTTCGATACCTCTAGCCGAAACTAGGAAACCGAGAAGTTTTCCAGCGGAAACTCCGAACGCACATTTCTCCGGATTCAACTTGACGTTATGTCTTCTCAAGTTGTTGAAAGTCTCTTGTAAGTCAAGAATGTGATCGCCAGCGTTGATGCTCTTCACAACCAAATAATCAACATAGGCTTCTAGATTCCGATCTATCTGTGGGCTAAAGGTTTTCTGCATCAATCTTTGAAAAGTTGCACCAGCATTTTTGAGACCAAAAGGCATCTTAACATAACTGTAAGTGCCATATGGAGTGATAAAAGAAGTTTTCTCTTCATCTTTTTTACTCATGTTAATCTGGTGGTACCCCGAATACACATCTAAAAAACTTAATAATTCACACCCGGAGGTGGAATCTACAAGTTGATCAATGCGAGAAAGGGGAAAGTCATCATTTGGACATGCTTTATTCAGATCTGTGAAGTCTATACACATTCGCTACTTCCCATTATTCTTTCTAGCCATTACAGGGTTGGCGACCCATTGAGGGTGATGGACTTCACGAATAAATCCAGCCTTGAGGAGTTTGTCAACCTTCGACTGGATCGTTTCCTTCCGATCAGGCGCAAAGTGCCTTAGCTTCTGCTTGACCGGTTTTTTGTCAGGCTGGAGTGCTAGCCTGTGCTCGATCACCTCCCTGGGACTCCGGGCATGTTGGACGCCTACCAGACGAATACGTCCCGATTTTCTCAGAGGAAGGAGACGGACGACTCTTCCTATTTTAGGTTGAGTCCTTCTCCGACCAGCACTTTTGGGATAGACATGTTAGTATCTCCTGACTTGACGTTTCCCGGAGGAACGCCTTTGTCGACAAATACCTCTTTTGTCTGGTCGGACGGCTTGGGTGTCACCCTCAGTCTGGAGCGTTTGACCTGCATTGCAGATGAGTCAGTGTTTCTGGTCGGAAGTTCATCGACCAGTTCTAAAGACCTTCGATCGTATGCATAAGCCATTTTCTGATCTCCTCGAACCATAATAACACCTTTTGGTCCTGGCATCTTTAAGCTTTGATAACCGTAATGCGTGGCTATCAGAAATTTTGATAGAGCCGGACGACTAAGGATGCTGTTATATGCGGTTTTGAAATCAACCACGTCAAAAGAAACCTTTTCTGTTCGGAAGTTATCGGGGCTTCCGAACGTAACCAGTAAGGACACCTGTCCTATCGGTTTGGCGGTAGAACCAGGAACTATACCATGGAAGGCATATTTTACTGGTTTTACCTTTGATCTAGGAACCTGCATTTCTTCTAATGCTCCCGAAAATAAAATGTTTAAAGAACTACCACCATCTATCAAGACTCGATTGACCTTGCAAATATTAATAGTAGGTTCAATTATAATAGAAAACCTACCCGGTCGAGTCGACGGAACGGGGCAGACTTCTTTGGCGAATGAGATTACCATGTCTAGGGATGGCAATCGGGCGCGGCGGGTACGGGTAGTGATCGCCCATACCCATGTCCGCGACCCCGAATTCCCCCCATGGGCATACCCGCGAAGGACGATGGGCGAAAAACCTCGCCCATACCCGTCGCCCACGGGCATGCCCATTTACCCGCGAGTAATGCATCGCCGCCCGTGGACATGCTCGTTACCCGTGAGCAATGCATACATCAAGTTCATCATAATTCACACATCAATGGTGCATCACACATTTAACAACTAATAAAGTTCATCACAATTCACATATCATGTTCAACAAGACAACTAATCAAGTTCATCAAATAAAATAAAAATACAAATTGACATAGTTCCTTACACATGCGGGTAGGTTACGGATAATCAGGTGAAGCGGGTACAGGTGGAGCTTACCCATTCCCACGCTCGTTTACCCGATGGGCAAGGAATTGTGCCTGTTTTCATGCCCGTGGGCAACGAAAGATGCTCATACCCGCCTCCATTAGGTTATTCGTCCGTGGGTACGCGGGTAATCAGCCACAGTTACCATCCCTAACTGTGTCTGACCACCTTGATGGCTCGGTGGCAACCGAAAACTCTGCAAGGTTGACCTCTCGCTCCATGGCCTTCAGATGACGTCGTGAGTCGTACGATAAAGATCCTCCAAAGATCATATTGACTGTATGCTGAGGTTCTTGGTACTCCATCTTTTCGTCACCATCCTTGTCCTTCTTGGAGCTTGCTTCCCCTAATTCTTGTATTAAGGGAAGAGGGCCTTTACCTGCATAGTAATCCTCTAATTTCTTCTGCCAAGTACGACAGGTGTGCAAATCATACCCTGCCTGTTGCTTTTGCCAAGTATGGCAGGTGCGCAAATCATGCCCTGCCTGTTGATGAAGTGGGCACCACTTCTTATTCTTCTTATACCCATTGATCGGAATTTTTGCCTTGCCTCGACCTGTATAATCTCTCTTATCTCTGGTAAGCTTGCCTGGGACCGCTAGGACTTCATTATCGTCCATCTTGCGGTGTTTCTTCTTCTTGAGAACCTTTTTATGCTTCTTTTCTGGCTTCTCGAAGCCAGGTCGAGGCGCTTTATCCTTTTGATCCATGGCTTCACTCCATTCAACCGCTTCACTAGCGGCTGCGTATTTATCAGCCACGTCGAAAAGTTAGGCGGTTGTTCGTGGAGGATTCATAGCAATGTCCTCCGTAAATCGGCGATTCCTCAAACCCGCTTTGAAAGCTTGAATCACAGAAGACTCTGCAATCTCTGGTATTGAGTTACGAACCTGGCTAAACCTCTTGATATATTGACGAAGTGTCTCTTTCGGGTTTTACCAAATCCGATGGAGGTCATCCTCCTTTCTAGGGCGGTCGTACGTACCCTGGAAATTTACAATCAAAAGATCGCAGAGTTGTTCCCAAGTGTAGATTGATCCGACCAGCTGGTTGAGCAACCAAGACCGGGCAGATCCCTCCAGTACCGTAGGTAAGTAGTTGGCCATCACATTTTCATCACCGCCAGCTGCTTTGATGGTGGTGGTATAAATATGGAGAAATTCCAACGGGTACTGGGACCCATTGAACATATCCATGTTGGCCGGTCGAAACCTGTTAGGCCAACGCACAGCCTGGAGCCCAGCGGAGAAAGCTCAGTAGCCCGTGACTGACTCATGGCGCCTTCTTTGAAAAGGTGCCAGATTGTGATTGGTCGGAGAACGGTTTCTTAAATTAGAAAACCGAGGCTCCAGTGTTCTGATCTGATCGTGGGCGTTAGGATGACGCCTTTGATCACCTACTCGGCCTAAACGATGTCGTAGATCATCTGGGCCAAGTGAATAACCCTCTCGACGAGGGGAAGGTGTAGTTGTTTGGAATAACCAGCTTCCTTCATGACTCGTTGGTCGGAATCGTCGAGGAGGTCTTGGTATCGATCGATTCCCAACATAACCATGCCGCCCTCTGCTAAGGGAGGAACATTGGGACGAAGTCATAGTTTGACTTTGTATTGTCCTGTGTTCCCGGTACGCTTCCGTATGTTGCACGGTTTGTTGAAGGATTTCCGATACATGTCCCATAAACTGGACAAAACCTGGAGCTCCTGCTAGAGTAGGGTCAGTGTTATTTAAAATATTCTGAATACGGTGCAGGTTTTGTACCGTTATTGAAGGTCTCGGAGGATTCACTGAGGTTGTTGACGTTCGTAGATCTGAACCTTCTCTTGACCTTCCGCCTAGTCCCCTCCGATCCATCATCCTTGGTGGGGCAGAAACATGTATATTAACTGATGGACGTCCATCAGTTCTATTGCCTCTGGTAATTGGTGCTTGATTGCCCGTACCATCTCCATCAGTACGTGGTGGCGAGGCAGTGTGTACAGGACCGTACACGACATTACGATCAATATTTCTGATTGCATTGACCTCGTGTTTCCAGCAGTGATCCTCCAAAGAGCTTCCATTGTAACCAGTGGAGAGCTTTTCAGTGCTTCTACCAGAGACCTCCACGATGGAGACCGGTCGAAGATAAGCACCTCCTGAGGTCTTCGTGGCGAACTCAGCCTGACAAGGCGGATTGCCGATCGTATGATGAGCCTTATTGTCCCCACTCGGCCCATAACCGGTGAGGGTTTCATCGACATTGTTACCAGATGTCGGTTGGCTCATGGAATTTTCAGAAGCCATTGGTGAGTACCTGTCAGCCATGATTGTGTCGAGAATGTATGGATTCTCGGATTGCAAGGCTGCGGATTCATCACCTTTTTCGCCGGTCGGAAGGACCGGGCTTGGAGAGATTTTCAGATGCTCCGAGCTGATTGGAGAGCCCTGTTTCTCGAAGCACCACTTGCTGCAGCGATGCATCCTCATCCATCAGCTCAACCTCGCTGTCGTCAGCGACCTGCGAATCGGCGGATGAGGAAGATGATGACGCCCAGTTCTCTTGCATGGCTTGAATGTAGGCTTCCATGTCGAGATTGGAGTAGTCATCCAAATCGAATCAGTTCTCCTCGTCCCAAGTTCCTATCATAGTCGTATAAACGATTATGAAGGATGTGCGAGGATTTGACGAGCGAAGAACTTCTTCAGGAGAATTGCGCCTTCTTCCCTACGGACGGCGCCAGCTGTCGACGATCAAATCACCGAACTTATAAATATATAAAAAAATAGAGGAAAAATGACACGTATCTCCTGGAAAGGAATGAGGCTGCTCTTTATTGCTATGAACTGGCTATTACAAGGAGTGCCTATAATCTAGATTAAAGGCTAATCCTAGTAACACTGGAGCGCAATGCTTGCTATGACTTTGTAATCAATCGACTGTTTGTCTTCTGAGAGTGATTCCCAATCGATCCTATCTTGGTATCCTCTCCTCCACCTTCCGCGGTCCTCCTTATGAAGTTGATGAAGCGTTGGCAGTTGTCCCTTGGAGAGACGCATGTCAGGAAGTGACGCGTCTGGTCGGAGAAAGGCATTAGTTGATAATGTATCAACTGTCGTGCGATTATATGTCAGTGAGTCATTTAATCGTACTCCAGTGTCTTGGAGTTATGTAACGTCGCGTGGTATGGGATATACAGCACATGTTCCATTCGTCACACGGTAAAGGATATACCTGGATTCAGATCCAGATACCAGTTCAAAGCCTTGTGAGTATTTGACTGGTCGGAGACTAGGTTAGGAACCTTGTTCGACCAGGTTATGTATTATGTAACCTCTGAAATCCTGACGACCAGTGAGGTCGTTAGCCTTAGGGGTTACGACCATGAAGACGTATGGTCTTTATGTATTAAATAATAATAGAGGTTTTAATCCTCGTCATAATCCCTCGCCGACTTCATCACCGAGTGGACTTCCCAAGCCTAGGAGCAACCACCAAATAGCGTCGAGGTCACGTGGACAATCTACATCGACAGATCGTGGTGCACTGCGGGGGCCAGCGCAGCAGCCATCCTGGTCGCCCCAAACGGGAGAAGCGTGTTGCACGCCTCCCGCCTCGACTTCCCCACGACGAACAATGCCTCATAATATAAAGTCCTTCTGCTGGGCCTCTGCAAGGAAAAAGCATTGGACGCGAAGCGCATCATAGTCAAAAGCGACTCCCACCTGATGATAGGACACTTCGACAAGTCTTTTACGGCCAGAGACCCTGAAATGGCTAGATAGCTAACGGCGATCTGGTCCACGGCAAAGCACTTCCTCAGCATCACCATCCAAGCCGTCCCGAGAGGCAAAAACAAGGCGGCGAACAAGCTCGCAAAGATGGCCAGTGCCGAGGAGCACCCTCCGCCAAAATTATTCTATGAGGTATTACAGGCTCCTTCGGTTGCACCCGAACACAAGGGGTTGCGGCTGAACCACAGTCCACAAGGGGCTGCACCCGAAGCAAGAGAGCCTGCACATCTCATGCTCCTCATTAACGAAGCCAACTGGCGGGACACAATAGCGAAATATCTTGCAGGGGTGGAGCCCGAAGACACGGCAGTGGCAAAGCGCCAGAACACAGAGCCAAAAATTACCGCATGGTCAAGGGCCAATTATACAAAGAAGGCGTCTGCACCCGCTTCTTGCGGGTTGCCAGGGTGCTAGTGGGCTAGCCGCAGCTCAAAGGCACCAGCAGTCCCGCTCCAGCCCCCGGTTTGGCACTTCGCACGATGGGGGCTCGACATCATCGACCCATTTCCAACACCCAAAGCCACCTATGGGCCGGTCTGACCGCCAGCTGGGACTTAGCCGTTTTTCCTCTCTGGAAAATCGAAACCTACTAGAATTTTCAAACCAATAGAACTTTTGACTGGAGACTCCAAAAATTATGAGACCAAGTGCAATAGAATCCCCTCTCTTGCCTACACACTCTATTTTTGGCCCAACTCAATTCTCACTTTCAGAATCGCCGGTCCGATCGCCACCAAGGCCGGCCGATCGTTATGGATCGGTCGATCGGCCACTCGCCGGCCGATCGATTCCTACCGACAAAGATTGAACTTTGTCGAAAACACGTGAAACGACAAACCGTAAACGCCATTGCCAATTGTCACATCATCCTAAGATCTGGAGCATATCCCCATGATATCCACACATATCAACCGTGGCAAAGTACACCGAAGGAGTCACACAGGCGTACAACAAGAAGGTCAAGATCCGCCCTCTGGCACCCAGTGACATGGTCCTCAAGCGAGCCACGAACCACGCAGCCGTCGGCAAGCTGGAGTCCAAGTGGGAGGGTCCCTACGTCATCACCCACACCACAAGAGTAGGTTCCTACTACATCGCGACGCCGGAGGGACCGCAACTAGACCACTGTAGCGTCCCGTTTTTCGGAGTTTTTGAAAAAAAATTTAAAAAAGAGAACCATTTGCTTCTATTTGCCAAAAGCTTAATTTGGAAATTTCAGAAATTCAATTGCAGTTTAATATGAGTTAATCAAACTTGAATTAAATTAAAGTTGGTTTAATTGAGTTTTCTGGAATTTAAAATCAAAAATTATTATTTTAAGAATTTTCTTGGATTTATTGGATTTTAGAAATTTATTTTTGTTTTATCCGAAATTAAAAATTAATTTATTTGTAAAATAAAAAGAAAAATTAAAGTTAAAAGTATTTTTATTAAGTCTAGAATAATTCAAGGAATTTCTGTGAATTTTTCTAGAATTTTTGGAGTCTATTTGCTATTTTCTAAATTTCTTTTTGATTTGCTTGAATTTCTGAAAATCAAAAACTATTTTAAATCCTTTTTACTGTGCGTGGGTCGAATCCTTCGCCCATCATCGCTTTCCGGCTCGCCGCCTCCCGCGCCCGCCTCGCTCTCCGCTGCCGCTCCCTGCAAGCCCGCCTCCGCCGGATCTTCATCCGAGCGCTTCGCCGCCGCCGCGTCGCCCTTGGCCGTTGGATCGCGATCCGACGCCATCGCCGCGCCAGCGCCTCCGTCTCCCACCGTCTCGATTGAAATCGGACGGCGTCCGATCATCTTCCTCCCGCGCTCGTTGGACTTCTCAACCGTCCGACAAATCGGACGGCTTCTTCGCCGCGCCTCGCTCCCACCGTCCGTCGAATCGGACGGCCTCGCTCGTCGCCTCCGCCACACCGCCGCTCTCTCTCCCACGCCGCCGCGATTCCGCCGCCACGAATCCCGCCAAGGCCGTCCCTCCCCGCTCCGTCGCGCTGGCGGCCGTGCAAATCCGCCCTGCCTCCGCGCGCGCCTGGCCGCTCCGCTTCGCCATGAGCTCTATAAAGCCGCCTGATTCTTCCCTCTCTCTTCTCTCTCTCTCTCTCGCCGCCCTCGCCCGCCCTCCTCTCTTCTTTCTTCTCCGCGCGACGACGCCACCGCTTTCTCCTCGCGACGCCGCTGTTCTTCCCACACTCCCAAGGCCCCTCTCTCTCTCTCTCTCTCTCTCTCTAACCCATGGGCCCGAGCCCACGTGGCTACCAGCGTGGCGCCACGTCGGCACCGCGTCGTGTTTTGCTCAAGGTGGCGCCGTAGCGCTGCGTGGGCGCTGACGTCAAAACCGGGTTTTTCATTGAAAATAATTAAAAAATGCGAAAACCCTAATTCTATCATTTCATGTGATTTTCAACTTCTTTTGGTCAGAACTTTCACATCCGAACTCCGATTTGGGTGATCCAAATTTCTAAATTCATATAAATTCATCCTCTTTCATTTGGTACTGGTTTTGTAATTTTGGAGTTCATTTGGTGCTGTTTTATTTATTTGTTGCTATTCTCGCACGTAGATTCCTGCTGCTTTAAGATTTCTTCGACCCGACGACCGAAGACCCTCTCCTCGTCAACGAAGGCAAGTCGTAGGCCTTTGACCATGTTGAACCCATTTTACAAATGTATATTGTATTAAATTATCATGCATGGCTAGTTTTATTAAAAATGGTTTTGGGAGTAGATAATTACCAAATTGCCATTATGCCTCCTTGATGAATTGAAAATGAAATGTCCCCTTGAATGACATATATCCTTGGACACCTTAGGATGGTTAATACTAGTTGGACATGATTGTATACCAACTTGGGAGCGTAATATTGCTTAGACATGCTTTAGTTACCCGCGAGACTTTCGATCACATATTCAATGATGAATGAAATTTGACTAATGGAACTATGGAACAGTGGTGTGAGGCCACTTTTATTAAAAGATGTTGTGCCATGGCAGGGATTGCCATTTGGTCGAGAATGAACAAAAATGATTTATGCTCGGGCTTGAGGTAGGGAGCTAGAGTGGGTGCGTAATGCACATTGGGTTGTGGTAGACTTGTCTGAGCAGCCAACTAAGGACTTAACTTTGCAATTTATTGATCTGGGTCACCTCGTGCAACCATAAGTCCGGTATGGGACGGACCTGGCCAATTAATTAGGAAAGTTTTGAGTCGGTTCTGTTGTGGCTGTTTATTGGCGCAAGAGGGGGCTGTGATGGCGAAACCTTAGCGGGCAGAACCGAGGCAAAATGGAACTTTGTAAAAGCCTTGTCACGTGCTCTAGACTACTCACCTAAGGAAGTGAGCGGTGGTATCGACGGATGCCAAACAAACTAGAGAATTCGTGTCTTGTGGGTAAAGTCGCACAACCTCTGCAGAGTGTCAAAATCTATTCGAATAGCCGTGTCCCTGCTACGGACATGCCCAGTGATTTCGCGCAAGGGGTAGTATTTTCAAAAATATGGTTTGGTTCGATAGAAACGCTTGGTTGAATGGTTGGGAAGTGAACGGATGTTCACCGCTTGATTCAAAAGAACTTGGTTATCTATGTATTATTCTTTTAAAAATCCTGCTTTGAATCTAATTATTGTATTTAACGTTAAACTTGCTTTCTGCAAATTAACCATAAAACCATCCTTGCTTAAGCCTGACATGAATACTATGTGCATACATTTCTCTACGACTTGCTGAGTACTTTATGTACTCACGGCTTTATGCCCTTTGTTGATCAGTCCCAGCAGAAGGATCAGGAAATATTGAGTTCTACGAAGAAGGCTACTTTGAAGACTTTGCGAACTAGGTCACGTCCTCCACTCGATTGCCTGTGGGCATGTCGATTGGGCTCCACGTATTTTGAGATTTCCGCTGCCAGATACTCTGTTGTTGCTAAGCCCTGTGAGGCGACTTTTGTAAGAACCTTGACCATAAGGTCTTTGTTGTTTTTAATTAATATTACTTTGTCTGCTTCATTAGTTCGTTGTTGAATGGTTATGATTACATCATTGTTGCAACTGTGCAAGCTAGCTACTGATCATGGGACTAGCTTGGTATGCACAGAGGGTCTCGGGGTTGTGTGACACCCGGGGTCCGACAACCACACATGGAACGCAAAAAGACTCCGCAAATTCTATCCCTAGGGTTATGTAAAAACTGGTTGCACCCAGGCAATAGCCATTGGTCTCCCTTCAAATGGTCAAGGCATGTACAAAAGCAAGTGTACCACTTTCGGGCATTTTTGCCCCTGTTGAAGCAAAAAACAGACACCACGCATGGCTTCTTAGCCCCGGTGCACAATGATGCCCCCCGCAAGCATGCGTGTATAATGATACCACACATGGCTTCTTAGCCCGGGGTGCACACCGATGCCCCCCGCAGGCACGTGTGTATAATAGACACCGCACACGACTTCTAAAAGCCCCGGTGCACACCGATGCCCCCTGCAGGCACACGTGTATAACAGACACCACACATGGCTTCTTAGACCCAGTGCACACCGATGCCCCCCACAGGCACACGTGTATAATAGACACCGCACATGGCTTCTTAGCCCTGGTGCACACCGATGCCCCCCGCAGGCACGCGTGTATAATAGACACCGTGCATGGCTTCTTAGCCTTGGTGCACACCAATGTCCCCCGCAAGCACGCGTGTATAACAAACACCACGCATGGCTTCTTAAGCCCCGATGCACACCGTTGCCCCCCGCGGGCACGTACGTGGGTGAAGACGCCGCTCATGGCTCAAGCCCCAGTACAATACCTAGTCCAAAGCACCAAAACACACCGGGAGGGCGCTGATCTTTGCCTCCCCCCGCGCAAAAGAAAGTGAGGGCTCCCACGGAGCCCTATCTTAAAAAGTATGGGGGCGGCGCTAGGCTTTGCCTCCCCCTCGTAAAAAAAGAAGTTAGGGTTCCTCCGGATCCCTATCTAAAAAAGTGTGGGACAACGCTAGGCTTCGCCTGCAAAAAAAAAAAGAGCTAGGGCTCCCCCGGAGCTGTATCTAAAAAAGTACAGGGACATCGCTAGGCTTCCCCTCCCCCCTCGCAAAAAGAAAGAAAAAAGTTAGGGCTATTCAAAGCCCTATCTAAAAAAGTATGGGGACGACGCTAGGCTTTGCCTCCCCTCGCAAAAAGATTTAGGGCTAACTAAAAAAGTATGAGGGACAGCGCTAGGCTTCGCTTCCCCCTCGCAAAAAATGTTAGGGCTCCCACAGAGCCCTATCTAAAAAAAGTATGGGAGAGGATGCTAGGCTTCACCTCCCTCCTCACAAAAAAAGAAAAAGAGTTAGGGTTCTCCTGGAGCCCTATTTAAAAAAGTATGAGGTACGGCGCTAGGCTTTGCCTCCCCCTCGCAAAAAAAGTTAGGGCTCCCCAGAGCCATATCTAAAAAAGTATGAGGGACAACGCTAGGCTTCACCTCCCCATCGCAAGAAAGTTAGGGCTCCACCGGAGCTCTATCTAAAAAAGCATAGGGGTGGTGCTAGGCTTTGCACCCCCCCAATCGCAAAAAAGAAAAAAGACAAAGAGTTAGGGGTTCCCCGGAGCCCTATCTAAAAAATTTAGGGATGGCGCTAGGCTTCGCCTCCCTCTTGCAAAAAAAAGAGAGTTAGGGCTCCCCGAAGCCCTATCTAAAAAAGTATGGGGACGATGCTAGGCTTCGCCTCCCCCTCGTAAAAAGAGTTAGGGATCTCCCAGAGCCCTATCTAAAAAAGTATGGGAGACGGCGCTAGGCTTCGCCTCCCCCTCGTAAAAAAGTTAGGGCTCCCTCAGAGCCCTTTCTAAAAAAGTATAGGGGGTGGCGCTAAGCTTCGCCTCCCTCTCGCAAAAAAAAAGAAAATAGTTAGGGCTCCCCCAGATCCCTATCTAAAAAAGTATGGGGAACAACGCTAGTCTTCGTCCCCCCTCGCAAAAAGAGTTAGGGTTCCCTAGGAGCTCTATCTAAAAAAGTATGGGGGTGCTAGGCTTTGCCCCCCTCGCAAAAAGAAAAAGAAAAAGAAAAAGAAAAGGAGATAGGGCTCGAGCCCTATCTAAAAAGTATGGGGGCGACGCTAGGCTTCGCCTCCCACTCGCAAAAAAAGTTAGGGCTCTCCCAAAGCGCTATCTAAAAAAGTATGAGAGACAACGCTAGTCTACGCCCCCTCCCTCGCAAAAAAAGTTAGGGCTCCACTGGAGCCCTATCTAAACAAATATAGGGGACGGCGCTAGGCTTCGCCTCCCCCTCGCAAAAAAGAGTTAGGGATCCCCCAGATCCCTATCTAACAAAGTACGAGGGACGGCGTGCCGGGACCCGAATTTACAAATTCAAAACCCTCTGTGTTTTTTGAACTAGTCCCATATCAGCAGCTAGCTCACACAGGAAACATCGATGAAATACCATCTATTTATCGATTGAACTAAAAAGATCTCAAAATAACAAATGGTAATAATAACTAGACCTTATGGTCAATGTTTACTTAACTTGCTACGCAAGACTAAAGAAACAAATAAATTCTTGCAGCGAAATGGAAAAACTTGGAGAGATCAAGCAATATGCCCACATGCAATTGAGTGGAGAGCGCGTCCTAATCGGCAAAGCCTTCATGGTACTCCTGGGCGAAGAACTCTTGAGCGGCTTGATACTCTTCAATTGAGCAGCATAATTTGAAGTCGTGAGTATATAAAGTACTCAACAAGTCGTAGGAAAATAGTATGCAAATAATATTCATGCAGGGTTTGAACAAATGGTTAGTTGTATGGTTCTTTTGCAGAAATCAACATTGACGATAAATACAATAAATAAATTAAATTGCATAATTTAAAGGACAATAAGTAAATAGAGCAAACATTTTCTTTGAAATCAACCAGTGAACTCCTTATTTACTTCCCAACACAAACCACAAAAGTGAATTACCCATTCACTAAACGAATATTATATTCATCAAGTGAACTTCCTATTCACACCCCGACATATTTTATAAACAAACTCTACTTCTCTGTGAAATCACCAAACACGTCCATAACCGCGGACATGACTGTTTAAATAGTTTTAACTCTGCAGAGGTTGTACAGCTTTACGCACAAAAGATAAATCAACTCATAATGTCCGTACACACACTTTCGAAGGTGTGCGACTAAGTGATTATCACAAGACCTTCACAAAGCTCCTTCTTAACCCAATTCTGTCTGCTAAGGTTTCAGCCCTAAATGTCTTTCCAACCAGACAAGGCTTCCCTCTTGCGCCAGTGTGAGTATACGTATATCCCTCATCTCACACTTCTAAGACAGAACCGAAATTAAGACATTGCTAATCAGTTAGCCAGGTCCATCCCATACTGGCCATGTGGTTGCACGATTAAGGCCCAGTTCAATGGCGTATAAGATTAAGTCCTTGACATTTACTCATGCGAGACTGCCACAAACTCACAACATGTTATATCCACAACCGCTCGTCTGAGCAAAAAATTATTTTGTTTAACCAAGACCAATGACATACCTCGTCATAGTACACAAATTTTAACAGCAATGACTAATCACCATCATTCCATATCCCATTAAGTCAAATTCAACATTATTTGTACATACGATATTGAACCCATCGCAACTAAGTTTGACTAAGCATTGATACAATACTCATGGTGATACAAATATTTTCAACTAAAATTAACCATGCTACAGTGACAAATGATTCAAGGCATTCAAAGTTTAATGTAGCCATAATGACAAATAGTTGATAGCTAATCTCAAATCATTTGATATAAAGATAGTATGCAAGCTTTGGTTTTATTCAGTTACCACATTTGGATATTCAAAGTTTGCTTCTGCTCTTGCTCCGTAAAACAGATCGTCTAACAAGAGAGAAAACAACAGACAAAGCACAAATAAATTAAAAAGATATTCAAATAAAATCCAAAAAAGTAAAACCAACTAAAAAAAGAGCTCGATTTTAGACGAATTTAGGAATTTGAATGAACTGAATCGGAGTTCGAACGAAGGAGAACAGACTATCGGAAGATTTGTTGGAAAAGAAATTGAGAGAGAAAAGAATATTCTTAGAATATTCCCTTTGGATTAAATAGAAAATAAAAAGAATTGGGAACTTACAAGTGGGTCCACTGATAAGTGCGAGAGATGAAAGAAAGTTTGGATGACATGTGGGCCAAAGTTGCTGGAGAGAGAAAGAATAGAGAGAGAGGATGACAAGGGGGGTCTCACATGTAAGTGACTTGGTTTATAGTGGACTGAGTCTTTGGACTTTTAGCTCGGGTTGGACTTGAGTTCACCACATGGCATTGACAAGGGTGCCACATGGACTGACACAAGGGCAAAAGAACTGAGGTGGAGGGTGATGTGGCATGAGATGGCAGAGAGAGAATTCAAGGGAAAGACAGAGGAGCTTCTGGCGAGCGGCTTGGACATCGGCATCGACGGCGAACAACGACGAGGGAACTCCTGTGAAGGGCAAAAATGGGACCCCCGAGGAGACTGTGATACTCTGGGAGGTGGTAACATATCTAAGTACGCGCCTGTGAGTGATTGCGGTAATTCTATTATCTGCTTGCAATTTAGTGTGGGGAAAACTTACATTATCAAGTTTTATTGTTCATAGAAATATGTAGATGGTTCTAGATGTATGATCTATGGAGTTTCATTTATTAGGTTTTAGATGTATGCACTATTTAGTGTTGGTTGGATTGGAATCGGACGACAATGGGCGAATGAAATGATGTGTCAATCTCTTGTGCTTGATTTAATAGAGATAGAGACATGTGGAATTAATTTTGATTAGGGTTAAGTCAGCTTGAATTATAATATTATCAGGGCGGTTTGAACCTTTTTCCACCCGCGCTGTTATTACCCTCACATGTGTTGGTGAGTATGGCAAGGCTGCCAAGGATACATCACTGCAAAACATGTCCCAAACATGACTAGAAATTCTAATACAGTGTTAACAAGTTTTAATATACATGCTTAAAAAATAATATTCAGTACCAAGCTAGCATTGTGCACATTTAGTTCTAATTATTATTATTATTTGGGCCATAGGCACTAGGCAACACTGGAACCATCCAACTGATAAAAAAAGTTTGCTTGAAACATACTGCTCTGCACCTCAAAACACCAATACATAAGGAGCCTTTTGACCCATTAGTATATCTTCATAGTCTAATTTTTCTGTTTGCTAACTCCAACGACCGTATGTAGTTCATATCCCTTGCCTAACTTTCATTGCACTATGTACGCTAGCGCCTTGTATCATTTTGCTATAAAGGCCATGCAGAATTTGCAACTTGCCACAAAAGTTAAAGTGCTAATTAAACAGAGGAACAGCGAAAGGTAAGATGAAAATTCTTTTATTTTTCTCTCCTTGCTGTGATTTTACAGGCGCATAACTCTTCAAAGCTGAGTTTGGAGTATTATTCCAAGACATGCCCATCTTCCAAGCATGTCATCCGGACTGAGAGTGTGCAGAGCATGCTGATCTGTGCAACGCTGTGTTCATGCTTCGCCTTCATTTCCACGACTGTTTCGTGCAGGTTAGTTTTTTCATTTGTGTACTTAATGAACTGACCAGGTTTGATGACTTCAGTGCATTGTGCACACTTGGTTCTAATCTATGCTTGATACCTCGAGCTAGAAGAACCGGAGAGTGAATTAATGCATCAGGAGCACCACTGGCATATGATTGAACATATGATGAACGATTGCAGGGCTGTGATAGATCAGTGATACTTGACGATACTGTCATGATGATTGGACATAAGTGGGTAGACAAGAACATCAATTCACTGAAAGGCTTTGAGTTAGTTGATAAGATCAAACGAATACAAATTTCTTATTCCGGTGGTCGACGATCTTCTCGATGAGCTTAACAACGCTTGTTTCTTCACCAAACTTGATTTCAGGAGTGGTTATCATTGAGAAGACGACGTTTTGCACTCACCGTTGCCACTATGAGTTCCTTGTTATGCCTTTCGGGTTAACAAATGCTCCAGCTACATTTCAAGCCCATGAATGATGTTTTTTAGTCTTATATTCGCCGATTTGTGCTCGTTTTTTTGATAATATTTTGGTATACAACGATTCTTGGGCCGGACATCTTCAACATGTTTGTGTTGTTTTACAATTGATGCGCCACAATCAGCTAGCTCTCAAGCATTCCAAGTGCTCATTTGGGGGGAGAATCGGTGGCCTACTTGGGTCATATCATCTCTGAACAAGGTATGTCTATGGATTTCAGCAAAGTCGAAGATGTATCCACTTGGCCCACGCCCACTATCGTCCGCGCATTGCGAGGGTTCTCGGCCTTATGGGATACTACCGCAAATTTTTCAAAGTGGTTTATGGTCGCGATCCACCCACCCTTTTGTCCTATGCGCCAGGAATAGCCCGAGTTGCAGCTGTGGATCGACAGCTTCAAGATAGAGATGAATTATTGGTTGAGATTCGTGAACATTTGCTTCAGGCCCAAGATTGCATGAAACAACATGACAAGTTGCGGCGTGAGGTGGTGTATGATGTCGACGATTGGGTTTGTCTTCGCCTTCATCATCACACTGCATTTGCTATCAAAGATGGTTCTTCTAAATTATCTCTGCATTTTTATGGACCTTTTAAGGTGATCGGCAAGATTGGGCTGGTCGCTTATCGCCTTCAGCTTCCCTCTTGTGCTCGCATCCATGATGTCTTCCATGTTACATTGCTTAAAAAGTTTGAAGGCACACCTCCTTCTGATATTGTTTGTCTTCTCGATTTTCTTCATGGTCGTGTGGTTCCCGCGCCTAGCAGCATTGTTTGTGCACGTCTCAATCGTGTCGTTTGGGAATTGTTAGTACAATGGACAAGGTGTGCTTCTACGGATGCTACTTGGGAAAAGCTGGTAGATTTTAAGGATCATCATCCGACGTTCCAACTCAAGGACGAGCTGTTTCGCAATGAGAGTGGAAGTGTTGTAGTCTTTGTGGGACAAACCTACCAGCGTCGACATCGTGCTGCTATATCCAACAAGGAGACTACAACAACAGTTTGAGTTCCTTTCGGCAAAGGATGACAACTACAACACGTAGAATCCTTGTCGACAATTAGTATCTATTATATTATTAGACTTAGCTTTATTAGGAAGATGTAATTCATTTATGGATAAGTTATATTTAGTAATTCTTGTTAGGAAGGGCTCTTAATCTATAAAGTCAACCGATTATGATTCAGAGAGGTAATAAAGATTTGATTAAGCAAAACCCTAATCTATAAAGGCAGGCGACCTAAGCCACATCTTCTCACCCACAAACCCAATCCATAACACTAGCATACACGTTCTTACCACGAAGGTTTGGCTTATTGCTGTAGGCTAACTCATCTTGAAAAAATTTCTTGGTAAGTTGGTTAGTTCATGCAAACGTAAAGGTACGCGAGTTACAAAACATTCTGAGCTTGTAATCATTATACTTTATTTTAATTGATGGTTGTCTGAAAATAAGAATGCATTTTGTTTATCCTATTGTATTTGATGCAAATCAGTGTCATCAAGTTTCCAGTTTCATGTAGTTGGCTATTGTTGTGGACACCTTTGTTGGAAAGACGTATCAGCGACGGCGACGTAACGCAGCAGCAATGCCTTCGGCCGGGGGTACTGTTACCGTGCTGGACTTGGTTACTGTAGCAGAGTCAGTTACTGCTGTCGATATGACAACAGAGGTGATTTTGGCTAAAGAGGATTAGAGATAGAGTTTGTCTCCTTAAGAGATAAGTTAGAGTTAGTTTTTCCTTAAGAGATTGAGTTAGAGAATATGTTAGTTTTCATATCCGATTCGGTTAGTGCTTTCCTTACTCCAATTTCCAAAAATTCCTGCATTGTTTAGTCTATAAAAGCAGCAGATGTAAAAGAGTGAGACTCAATTCAGAAATAAACAAAAGTTTGTCTCACTTAGTTAGGCAAGATCAGAGCCTCGGCCGGCCGGAGCAAGTCCAGCCGACCTGAGGACGATCCTCGCCTTCGCTACTTATCCTTGCCCTTTGCATCTTCATCCCCCTCGATCCCATCCACATCAATTTGGTATCAGAGCCTTCATCATTACCCTTCACCATGGAAAGCAACAAAACCCTAGATGACGTATTCTAGCAGCTCGCCATCACGATGACAGAGATCAGTGCCATCAAGGCTCAACAAGCCGTGCATGATCATGTGATCGTCGATTGGAAGGCCAACAGTATCCCCCACGCTAACCGATGGGTTCGACGGCGGGATTCGCGCACATGAGAAGCCGCCTGACATCAGGGCACACGACGATGACGACCGGCACACTGCCCCTCGCTTCCACATGCTTTCTTTTCTGACCTACAACGGTGAAGAAGATCCTCTTCTGTTGCTCAATCAGTGTGAGCAATTTTTCCGAGGGCAACGCACCATGGAAGAAGAGAAGGTTTGGTTGGCATCCTATCACTTGATTGGCACCGCCCAGTAGTGGTACTACCAACTCGAACGAGACGAAGACATGATTTCATGTGTGCGCTTCGCGGACTTCATCAACATGCGGTTGGGACCGCCCATCCCGAGCAATTCCCTCGAGAAATTGGCACAGCTCTGACAGACGACTACGGTGGATGCATATCAAAAGAAGTTCTTGGCACTTCTATGCCACACTGAGCCGCTATCCGCTATCATAATTGCAACAAGTGCAACTTGTCACAGTCGGGCTCGGGAAACCATTTCAGACGGATGTTGAGCTCCAACACCCAACTCACTTTTCAGACTGCCATGAGTCTAGCAAGGGCATACGAGCAATGCCTGGAGGAGTCACAAGTGGAGTCGAAGCCACCATTAACCCCTCCCCACCCCCCCGGTGCAGTGTTTCTTGTCTGCGCTCGTGACGCTCAAGCCCAATGCGCCAACGCAGGGCGTCGACAGCCAGATCACGGCGACGCCCACGCCAGCAACCAGAGAGACTTCGTGCACGGCGACCAACCCAATGTCCCGCTTTCGACATTTGTTTGTTGAGGAGATGTTCGATCGTCGTGCTAAAGGATTGTGCTACAATTGTCCCAAAAAGTTTCATGAAACCATCGTTGTTCCATGAAAGACATATTTCTTTTGGAGCTTGATGACGGGGAAGAAGACAACGATCATGTGGAGATTTCCTTGCATGCTTTTAGTCTCTCACCGGCATCTGTACTGGTCGCACGATGCTACTTCCGGTGGAGATCAATGGCCAAGAGTTCCTCGCCTTGGTAGACCTAGGTTCCACCCACACTTTTCTGGCCGAAGTCGTGGCGCATCGTCTCAGCTTGTCACCAACCCCATGGCCGGGCATGGGAGTCACAGTCACGAACGACGATCGCGTGACCAGTTCTGGTATTTACGTCAATACCCGCTTCGTGATCGAGCGTGAAGAATTCTTCTCGGATTGCTATGTCATTCCACTCGACGGGTTTGATGTGGTCCTTGGCGTTCAGTGGCTCCGAACTCTAGGACCCATACTTTGGGATTTCATGAAGCTTACAAATGTCGTTTTGGCGAGACGACCACTGTGTCAGTTGGACCGGCCTCGATGCACAGCCAGTTGACAGTTGCATCTACACCTTCACCGCTCAAGATTTGATGACCGACCTCCTCGACAAATTTTCGGATGTCTTCGAGGAACCCCAGGGACTTCCGCCACCCCAACGACATGATCACCACATTCATCTCCTTCCAGATGCAGTGCCTGTGGTAGTTCGGTTGTATCGCTACCCTCAACTCCTCCTGTTTTGCTTGTTAAAAAAACAGGACGATCCATGACGATTTTGTGTGGACTATCGTGCACTCAACGACAAGACTATCAAGGATAAATGTCCCATCCTTGTCGTGGATGAGCTCAATGGTGCTCATTTCTTCACAAAGCTAGATTTGCGCAGTGGCTATCATCAGGTCTTGATGCACGGTCTTGATGTTGAGAAGATGTATTTTCGTATGCATCGCGGTCACTTTGAGTTTATTCTTGCCCTTTGCATCTTCATCCTCCTTGATCCCACGCCACATCAGCTATGTACAAAACCTGTTTGCTACCTTTTTTTACAAACATTTCCTATATAGTGCGTTACAAATTGAATAAATTAAACAATAGTTTTGGAGCTCTGCATCAATGTACAGACAATTTACAGAAACTGTAAATGTAATATACCATGCCTAGGTAACTAGGTTGTGCTCTTCTTCGATCATTGTACAATTCATCTCAGACCTGCTTCATTTCCTGACAGGATGTATCCCCAATTGCTTACTTCACTGTGTTATTTGCCATTTTACACAGGGGCTTCTTGCTGTACAGATCCTGCTGGAAACAACTGATGATGCCTCTTGCCTTCCATTGTGTGTCATGGTATTACCTCGGCCCAGAGAGCTCGACTGCCTGCACCAGCAACGACGAGTCGTCCGTCAGGTCGGAGTAGCAGCGGCTGAATGTGAACTCGGGCACCTTGAACTTGTGGGAGTCAGCACGCTGCGACACCTCCCACCGTTCCGCAAGCCCATCACCTTCGAGCATCCTGACCACCTCCGACATCTTGGGCCTGTGGCCGGCGAGATACTGGGTGCACAGCAGCGCCACCTGTACCATCTCCTCCAGCTCAATGCGGTCGTAGTTGCTCCTCAGGCCTTTGTCAACGAGCATGTCGAGCTTCTTCTCCTGGTGCATCTTCTTCACCTGCGCAGAAGCCAGTGCCATGTCAAGACCTCAGGTATTGTAAGAACCCGACAAAATTAGAAGCTCATAATCATAATTAAAGTCGTGTATCAGGATCAAACACAGCAATCACTTCTTTAGAATCCATTTCATTAGCAAGCACCGTTGACAGTATAACATCAGTATATTCCAATTTCATATCTGTTTACAAGAATATGGTTACAACAAATTAAAGTACAGAATTTTTGCGTCGCATAATCAAAAGAGTATATAACAACAGATCGAATCATAATTACAACTTTGAGTCATTACAAAAGCAAAGATCGTGCATTGCATATCACTGAAGCCTTCCTTGGAATTCTGATCATCCATCGCCGTCCAGTCGAACAGCCCTTCTCGACTCAACCCGAAGTACCACTACCAGCTCCATTTTCAGTCAACCAAGCATAAGACCATTCCCAAATCGAAAACCATAGCATAGAGTAAAATAGAATAGTTGCCGTCAGAATACAGTAGGAATCACCGCGGTTCCCAGATCAATTTAGGTTAGTTGGCACCGTGAATATCGAGGCTACCCAAACCGACCTGGATTAGCCGGCAGCTTGATTCTCAAGTCACCAAGGCTAAACCAAATCAGTTGGCACCTGGATACCCGCGATACCTAAACCCAACCTAAGCGATCAGCGCCGTCTTAGTACCGTAGGTTTCATCATTCGGCATTCTCAAATCCAACACCTACATATACCAATTTGCCTCAGCTCAAATCATTCGGCAAAAACCCCACAGAAAGCACAAAAGAGTAGTGGCCAGCAACCAGCAACAAAGCCACACTCCCTCCTGTTTATAGCCCACTGTGCACAGATGGATAAGAACAGAGTAAAAGTAGAAATGAACAGGAAGCCTGGTAAAACAATCTATACAGCCAGGAGATAAGATCAGCAGAGCTCACACCACAGCCAGATGCAATCCCCCTGGCCAAAACCTCTGCCCAGCAGCAGCCACATACATTTCCCCCAAGCCAGTGCATCCAGCACCAGATCAGTGCAACCAAGAACCAGCAAAACCAGAAAGCCAGCCACAGATCCATTCCCCACTCCAAGCCAGTTTCAAGAAAACATTCCATTGCATTCCCCTTCTCCCAGTTCTGTCCAGAGGAAGGAGCAAGAACCCAGGAGGAAGACCAGCACAGGGAGCCAAGCACCAGGGAGCCAAGCACCAGGGAGCCAAGCACCAGGGAGCAAGGGAGGAAGCCCCAGCAGACAGCCAGGAGCCAGGAGAGCACCAGCAAGCCGGCGCTTCCATCCCCTCCTAGCCCAGTTTCCAGCACACAGGTGAACCCAAGTTCCACTGGTGTGCACTGCTATTTTACACAGCATACATCTACACCATCAAACCTCCACAGCATCACAAGGCATCACTCCAGTTTCATCACAGAACAGGAGATCAGGGAGTAGAGAGAGGGAGATGAGCATTACCAGCACGGCCGAACCAAAACCCCCCAGCAACCTCAGCCACAGCCAAACCCCCATTCACCCCAGCACAGCCGAGCCATCAACAGCAACCCCCAGCCATGGCCGATTCACCCAATCCATCAATTTGAGCATGCATCAAATTAATATAAGCATTATCATCAACCAAATCGACTAAAGAATCAACCTTAGCTAAATCAGTTAAGCAGAGTCAATCGGGTAGTAACCGGGCTTAGGGTACCAGGAGAAGAACCGAGGTGAGAGAACCGGAGCCGGAGGGCAGGGCGCAGCCAGGAGGCGGCGGTTTGAGTCCAGAGCGGCCGGCGGCCGTGAGGCCGGGCCGGCCAAACCAGAGAACGCGGTCGGAGTCGGGAGAGGTAGAGAGAGAGAGAGAAGAGAAGGGGGGAGTGAATCAGACCGGTGAAGCCACGGGGAGAAAACCGAAGCCGCGGCGGATCGGTGCGAGTAGAGACGGTGGCACCCCAGGCCGCAGGGGAGCCTGCGCGAGGCGCGACCGCAGCGCAAACGGCGGACCAAGGCGAGTAGGCGCGGCGGCGCTTGGCCTTCGGCCGCGCCGAGGAAAGCCGAGACGCCAGCGCGAGAGGAGACGCCGGCGAGGGGGAGCAGCGGCCGCGCGAGAGGCGTCGGCAGAGCGCGCGGAGGAGCCGAGGGAGAGGGAGAGTCGGGTGAGGCCGAGCGCGAGAGAGAAGGGGGAAAGGGGGAGAGAGTGGAGAGAGAGAGAAAACAGCGGCCGGGGTAGGATTAATTAGGGTTAGGGGTAGTTAGGTAGATTAGTAATTAGGATTAGGGTTAATAGAATACTTAAAATAGGATTTTAGGAAGAACTGCTAACTGAGTCGGGTTTCGGGAAAAATATTTGAAAGTTAAAAATTGGCTAACCAGTAGAAGTCGCATTAGCAGTTTATTATCTGGACATCATCAAAAATCACTAAGTATTTCTCGGTATTCTATTTGTATTACTGCGTGGCTTTCGTAAGACGAGCCCAACCGACAAAGCGTTGCTAATCCAGACTCACAAGACCGATTTCTACTTCTATTACGAAGGCAAGCGATCCTCTTGAACATCAAGATAGCTATTTTAAATGTAAAC
The DNA here is from genome assembly GCA_036346395.1 of Hsuehochloa calcarea. Lineage (NCBI taxonomy): Eukaryota > Viridiplantae > Streptophyta > Magnoliopsida > Poales > Poaceae > Hsuehochloa > Hsuehochloa calcarea. The sequence goes on from CM070596.1 coordinate 60,738,342, forward strand.
CGTATATTGCTGTATTATACGTATTGCATACAAAATGGTTTCCAAAAATCCAAATCACATGATTGAGATGATTATGAAAGAGATGAGAAAGATGAAAGGAGAATGTGATAAAATTATGATATGGTTGGTAAAGGGATCCCAGGGCAGGGGAAGAACATGATAAAATGATGATAATGACGATGTGGTAAGAGGTGGGATTCCTTTACATACGGTTATAATATAAGGACCAACAAAACTCTTACTCGGCCGATGTCAGAATCGCTGCAACCATTTTCCGCTTCGCGGGCGAAAATGTTACCCTGTTACGTGATTATGCTTTCCACGCGGGTAGGATATATGAGTGAGTGTGTTGAGAAACCCCAGATTGGGGCAGGCGCTATATGCGCTAAGGGGGTGTTGGGTGAAGGTGCGTCCGGCCCAACTAACATTACCAGAACTCGGTGTGAAGATTCGCTCGCACCGACGAACGTAATGGGTGGAAAAATTAATCACGAACTCGAAAACGCTCAGATTACAACTTGAACCCGCATCAAAGGAAATGTTTGGGACCTGGTTTCTTTAGAGTTCGAATAGCCGGGTAAAGTGGTACAAGCTCGCAGCAGATGCTATACAAATCATGAATTCATGCCGCCTCTGGATTGGAGTCTACGGAACCACCAGGGTCTTTCTTCTTCCGAGTGACCAGAGAGCATTTTTCAAAGATAAAATTTGCCACCCTTATTTTAATGATTTATTTCGAATGAGATGAGATAGAATTTGTGATAACCATCGTAAATATTGACATGAGATGCATCTTTTGCTACTAATGCTTGTTGAGTACTCTGACTCAACCTTGCTAGTATTCTCCTTTGTAGATCCTAGTCCACTGGGATTTATCCCGAGCGGGACGAGGGAGTTGCAGTGATGAGACCGCAGGACTTGGACCCCGGCAATGAGGAGCAGGCGGCAGGCGACGCTTTATTTGGTGCCCGGGACGACTAGGGGCACATTAGGCGTGGCGAGCAAGGGAAGACTTGGTCTTATTTTGGTTTTTGTAATAAATATGTGTAATATAAAACCTTAGCTTTGTGTGGTTAATCGTTGTAATTAAATAACAGCTTCCATCTTGTTGTTCTCACACGCACTTTGATAATGGCTTACTATTCGTCGGAGCGGTGTTCTACCGGCGCATTTAATAGTAATCAGGTAATGCCTAAGTGTGATTACCCCGGTAATCACACGGCGCCACAGTGTATCGAGCAATAGGTTCGGGCCACGCTAATAAAATAGAAACTGTCGTAGAACCTAAGCATGTTTTCCTTACTTGCTATATTGCACTAAGTATCTTATTAATCCTTGTCTTGATATCATTTCTATTCCACCCTCTTGTCAAAATTATTATGTTAAAATCTTACCTTTCTTTAAGATGACAACCATACTAACGTAGCACCATTTTCTTTTGCAGAATGACTAGGTCCAGGATCCCGCCTGAGAGAGTGCGGGGGGAGCACGTGCTACTCTTGGGGAGACTACTACACCACCTGAGGGCACCTTTTCCAGAGTTCTTCCAGGATGTTAGCATTCTAGATGGTTCCACCATAGTTGGAGTTGCTGTCACCGGGATTCCCCTGAACCCGGCGTATTGTGTAGAGTTTACCTCGGTGTGGAGGTCACCCGACGACTACGTGCCTATACAGGAGGTGGCCCGTAAGGCCATCTTGGCCCTTAGGGCTCATTTTAGCGACCAGTTGAGTGACTCCCAGTTCGGAGAGATTCCATCCATAGCCCCGGGGAGTTTTGGTCTGCAGTTTGGCCCTAGCCACATTCCTAGCTACCCACCACCACCACTCGATCCAGCCACCAGGGCCTTGCAGCGGGACACGACCGGTACGATGTTATTGGCCGGTACCCTGTTGTATGACTCGACTCGGGGAGCCTTGGCGAGAGCCGAGGAGAGCTCCGATTTTTGGCGACAGCAGTACTATATCTCAGAGGCCATTAGAGGTTGCCATCATAGCCCCACCCCAGATGCACCACCCTACCATCCCACTTACCTCCCTCGCACCTGTGGCCTAGTTCTTATACACCCACCCACGGCCCCACCTACAGCTTCCACCTCTGCTCCTCCACCAGATCCACCCCTTTATTCAAAGAAGAACCCCCATATCCCACATATTATTCCTTTTTAGCCGATGACTTAGTTATACCACCCCCAGTAGTTCCCATTCCTGAACCATCCCATGATCTTTATCCCGCTATTCACTCTCCTCCGTTTGTCTATCCTCATATCGCCACCCCACTACCTCAGGGAGACTTAGGAGGTACCTCAGCCCCACCATCAGACAGTTTCCTTCCTCACCGACCGATCCCAGAGTTCCGTGGTCCCCGTATCACAGACATCCGATCCCGTTAGGAGACCACTTTTCTACACGAGATTTTCAGTACCCATGTTGAGATCCCAGCAGAGTGGCGCAGCTACGGGAGAGGTACTAGCTCTAGTCGGGAGCCGAGGGTGAGGAGGAGGAGGAGGAGGAGGCAGAGGAGGAGGAGGAGAGAGAGGAGGACCTAGATAGAGGGTAGGAGAGGTCTTTGTGCATGGTGGAGTCGAGAGTAGTTAGTAGTCTAGATGGTTGTGCTTGTTGTTATCTTTTATTGTATCCGTGTCCGTAGCATTGTACCATAATATGTAAAGTTGTATGTTGTAATGCGATCGCTTTTGTATTTCGACCTAGGATAGCGATTTGAAAACTATAGGTGTGGGAACTCAATATAAGGTCATAAGTGGATGCTGTGGCTAGAGGCATATGATAGAATTCGTATGGACTCGTCATCCAATTGCGGATAAGTTTGGACCATACCGTTAGCTTTCTTACCTATTCATCCGATAAATAGAATGACACGTCAAGATCTTAAAGTGGTTGGTAACTACCTTAAGGAAGTGGCCGACGGTGTAACTAGATGCCTTACCTCATACACTGCGCGCTTTCCCGACGAGTGGTCCGTGGCATTCGAAAGTGTAGCTCGGGCGCACCTGAGAACGAAATCTCGGCGCACTCGTGAATGAGCCTCGAGCATCCCAAATATGTGATTTGGGTGGACTCGAGCCGATCTCGAGCGCACTGGCGCGTGGATCCGTGGTAGTGTAGGTCGACTCGAGGCAAGCTCGAGCGATCCCAAACTCGTGGATTTGGGCGGTCTCGAGAACGGGATCTCGAGCGTGACTGAGCACGAAAGACTCAGTTAGTATAGGATTTGGATCTTTTTGCATCTCATTGTTTCTTGGTGTTAGTTGATTATCTGTGTGTGGACTAATTCAACTCACTCGCGGGCTAATTCTGAAAGATATACATGATGATCTCTTTCCTACCCTAAACTACTGCTGAATTGTGAACAACCACCCCAAATAAGTAAAAGACTCGCTAAAGAAAGTGATGTTAATAGCTAAATCACCAGAAGAGCAAATCTTAACTTAACAACTGGTTAATCTTTTTCCCCCTCCAGGATGAAAGGTCAAGGGCAGGAAGATCAAGGTTCAGAACCGAGGTTGGGAGCCTTGCCACCTGAAGTACCCACGGGAGATATACCAGTAGTTCCTCCTGAGTCCACACCTGGCCACTCCAGAGGCTCAATACTACCAGGAACTGATCCACTAGTACTCACCAGGAACACAGACCCTGTGGGAGGAATGGCAGATGTCCTCCGCTTTCTTGAAGACTCTAGGAAAGAAGCTCAAGAAAACCAGAACAGGTTTATGGAGGCACTTTTAACTCGAGTAGTCCCTACCACAGCCCAGCCAATTAGAGGAGTAAGTCTGGGTGATTTTCTCCAGACTCGCCCTCCCACATTTGCCAAGGTAATCGATCCCCTGGAAGCGAATGATTGGCTGGTGGAAGTAGAAAAGAAGTTGGACACAGTGGGATGTTCAGATGTAGAAAAGGTCCGGTATGCTTCACACCAATTAACTGGACCTGCAGCCACTTGGTGGCTTAACTACAATCGAAATCGTGTGAGCGAGCAACCCATCAATTGGGCAGAATTTAAGCTACGCTTCACCGAAACCCATGTGCCTACTGGAAGGATGGAAATCAAGAAGAGGGAGTTTCGAGCCCTCAATCAAGGCGGGAAAAAGATGATTGAATATCTAAGTCAATTCAATGACCTTTCCCGTTATGCTCCAGCTGATGTCGACACTGAGGAAAAGAAAATTGAGAAATTCTTGGATGGAATGCAACCTTACCTGAAAATGCTTTTATCTATCCATAAGATAACTGAATTTCAGGATTTAGTCAATCGAGCCATTATCTTGGAGAATGAACATTCCAATTTGACAGAAGAAAGGAGAAAGAAGGCTAAGCTTGACCATCGTCCACAAAACCTTCGGAGGCCCCGTCCTTATCAGCAGCAACAACCACCACCTAGATTTGGACCACCTGGGCCTAGACCCTTCAATCCATCAGTGCAAAGGCCGACAACTCCAAGACAAACAAGAGTGGCAAGATCAAGGTGTGCCAAGTGTGGGGAAACCACCCAACAAAGTCCTCAGATGACCCAAGACAGAGCATGTTTCAATTGTGGGAAGCATGGACATCGAAGGGTTGATTGTCCTCACCCACAAAGAACATTTGGGACTCCACCACAGCCTGCAATTGCACCCAGATTTCCTGCAGCTGCACCACCTCAAGTCCACCGCATGAATCAACCCAGGAGTGTCAACCAAAATACCGCAGGAGCAGTTGGAAGAGGACCTGCCCGTCTGACTCATGTGACAGCCGAACAGGTTGGAGAAGCCACAGATGTGATCACCGGTAAGCTTTTGATTCCACCCGCTTGGGTATTGTTCTTTTGATCCCGGAGCAACTCACTCTTTTATTTCTCACCAGTTTCTAGTAGATCACAAACTAACCTCTGAACTTTTGGAAAAACCAATGGGGGTTAGTACACCTGCTGGGACGCTAGAAGTAACATTAATCAGAAAAGATCAAGCTATTGTAATTCATAGCACTAAGTTTCTAGCAAATCTCCTTGTCATTAACTTGAGTGGATTAGAAGTAATCCTGGGTATGGATTGGTTATCCTCACATGGGGTAAACATAGATTGTGAAACCAAGCAGGCGTCAATTAGAAAGCCTGATGGGACCCGACTCCAGTACATTGGGGCAAGAAGCAAACAAAAACCACTTAATTCCAGCCTAGCAAATCTTCAACTGAAAGAACCAGAGCACATACCAATAGTGAAAGACTTCCCTGACGTATTCCCCGAAGAGCTGCCGGGTATGCCACCAGTTAGAGAGGTCGACTTCACCATCAATCTAATCCCGGGAACGGCGCCAATATCAAAAAGGCCCTATCGAATGAATGCAAAGGAATTAATAGAACTAAAGAAGCAATTGGATGAACTTGAGGCAAAAGGGTTTATTAAAGAGAGTACATCGCCATGGGGAGCGCCAGTCCTCTTTGCAAAGAAGAAAGACGGAGGATTAAGATTGTGTACAGACTACCGGGAGCTAAACAATGTCACCATAAAGAATAAATACCCGCTACCCCGAATTGACGATCTATTTGACCAGTTGAAAGGGGCAAAGGTATTTTCAAAAATTGACTTAAGATCTGGATACCACCAGATCAGAGTTAATCCTAGTGACATTGAGAAGACTGCTTTTGTATCACGGTATGGGCATCATGAATACACTGTTGTTCCCTTCGGGATGACTAATGCACCGGCTGTATTCATGAATCTGATGAATAAACTGTTCATGCAATATTTGGACAAATTCATCGTTGTCTTCATAGATGACATCCTTGTTTATTCTAAGAGTGAGGAAGAGCATTCGCAACACCTCACTATTACTCTGGGGATTCTCCGTGAAAACCAGCTTTATGCCAAATTCAGTAAATGCGAATTTTGGTTAGACCAAGTAGCATTTCTGGGACACATCATTTCTGGAAGAGGAATCGAAGTGGACCCTTCCAAAATTGAAACAAGCATTCATGGAACGCCCCACTAATACCACCGGATCCGAAGCTTCCTTGGATTCGCGGGGTATTACCGACGATTCATAAAGGGTTCTCTCAAATCACATCTCCCTTACAAAACTCCCCAAGAAAGATGCCAACTTTGTTTGACTAAATGTGAAAAGAGTTTCAAGAGCTAAAGCGGCATTAACCATCGCACTACCCTTTCCCTACCCAAGGAAGGAATTGACTACGTGGTTTATTGCGATGCTCAAGTATGGATTGGGATGTGTATTAATGCAAGATGAGAAAGTCATTGCATATGCTTCGAGACAATCGAGGCCCCACGAGATGAACTATCCCACTCATGATTTAGAATTGGGAGTCGAGTGTTTGCCTTAAAAATGGAGACACTACTTATATGGATCCAAGTGTACCTCAGACAAGGATCATAAAAGCCTCAAATACATCTTTACCCAAAAAGAACTAAATATGAGGCAAAGGAGATGGTTAGAATTAATCAAGGATTATGACCTAACCATAAATTATCATCCCGCAAAGCTTAACGTGGTAGCCGATGCCCTCGAGAGAAAATCCCAATGTCATTATCTTTCTCACGAAAGTCACACACCTGACTTAATTCAAGCTCGCCCAAATGAGAATAGAAGTAAAAATCATACCTCGGTTACCATTGTCGCTATGGTATTCCATCCTACCCTTCGTGATCAAATCCAAGAACATCAACTCTCGATCCTTTCATCATAGAAGAAATCCAAATAATCAAATCGGATCAATCATCCGAGTTCCGTGATAGATGACTCCAGATCTTATGGAGGCAAGCAAGAATCAAGGCCCCGACCATCCCCAAATTAAAGAGACTATTCTACGTGAAGCCCATGATACTCCATACACTATACATCCAGCAAAGACGAAGATGTACCAGATTTGAAGGAAAATTTTGGTGGCCAAGCATGAAGAGGACCATAGCCAATATGTTAGCCATTGTGACACCCGCCAAAAAGTCAAAGTCAACACCAACGTCCCTGGATTGTTAAAGCCATTGCAAATACCGAATGGAAGGAAGATATCTCAGATGGATTTTATAATGTGTCTTCCTCACAGCTTAAAAGAAGGATGCCATTTGGGTTATAGTGGACCGCCTTACCAAATCACCACTTCATTGCCACTAACCGTAAGTACTCCATAAATAAGCTTGTGAACTCTATATAGAGAGAATAGTTACTCGCATGGTGTGCCAAAACTATCACCTCGTATAGAGGATCGTTGTTCACCTGTTTTTGGAAGAGCCTACACACAAGATTAGGCACCACTCTCAATTTTAGCACAGCTTATCATCCCCAAACGGATGGGCAGACTGAGCGAGCAAATCAAGTCTTAGAGGATATGCTAAGGGCGTGTGTATTAACTCTCGGAGAATCGTGGGAGAAATACCTAGCCTTAGCAGAGTTTGCATACAATAATAGCTATCACCTAGCATTCAAATGGCCCCATATGAAGCCCTTTACTACGAAAGTGTAGGTCACCTATTTGTCGGTATGAGGCTCGAGAACGACCACTACTAGGACTCGAACTGCACGGAGAATGATGAGAAGATTAAATTAATCCGAGATCGCCTGGAGATTGCCCAGAGTAGGCAAAAGAGCTATGCTGATAAACATAGAAAAGACCTCCAGTTTGAAGTTGGTGATTACGTATATCTCAAAGTATCACCTATGCGGAACACGCCGGTTCGTTAAAAGGGAAGCCGAGTCCACTGTATGTTGGACCTTTTCGATTTTAGAACGCAAAGGTAACCTAGCGATAAACTAGAATTACCACCAAATTTATCGCGGATTCATGACGTATTTCATGTCTCCCAACTCCGAAAGTGTCTAAGAGAACCCTCACATCATCTAACCAATCTCGACATTCCCCTTCAAGATGACTTGACATATGAAGAACGACCAGTAAAGATTCTAGCAACTGAAGACCGACAGTTAAGGCATAGGACAATCCGTTTCTGTAAGGTACTCTGGAAGAATCATTCAAAGACGAGAAGCCACCTGGGAAAAGGAGGAAGAACTGCGTGAAGCCTATCCCAACTTATTCCAGTAAGCTTTTAATTTCGGGGGCGAAATTGTTTCCAAGGGGGGGAGGATGTAAGAACCCGACAAAATTAGAAGCTCATAATCATAATTAAAGTCGTGTATCGTGATCAAACACAAGAATCACTTCTTTAGAATCCATTTCATTAGCAAGCACCGCTGATGATATAACATCAAGATATTCCAATTTCATATCTCACATAAGAATATGGTTACAACAAATTAAAGTACGTAATTTTAAGGCCGCATAATCAAAAGAGTATATAACAACAGATCGAATCATAATTACAACTTTGAGTCATTACAAAAGCAAAGATCGTGCATTGCATATCATCAAGCCTTCCTTGAATTCTCGATCATCCATCGCCGTCCAAATAATGTTCTTCTCGACTCAACCCAAGTACCACTACTAAATCCATTTTCACCAACCAAGCATAAGACCATTCCCAAATCGAAACCATAGCATAGAGTAAAATAGAATAGTTGCCGCCGAATACAAGAGGAATCACCGCGTTCCCGATCAATTTAGGTTAGTTGGCACCGTGAATATCGAGGCTACCTAAACCGACCGGATTAGCCGCAGCCTTGATTCTCAAGTCACCAAGGCTAAACCAAATCGCTTGGCACCGGATACCCGCGATACCTAAACCCAACCTAAGCGATCATCACTGCCTTAGTACCGTGAGGTTTCATCATTCGCATTCTCAAATCCAACACCTACATATACCAATTTGCCTCAGCTCAAATCATTCGCAAAACCCCACAGAAAGCACAAAAGAGTAGTGGCCAGCAACCAGCAACAAAGCCACACTCCCTCCTGTTTATAGCCCACTGTGCACAGATGGATAAGAACAGAGTAAAAGTAGAAATGAACAGGAAGCCTGGTAAAAACAATCTATACAGCCAGGAGATAAGATCAGCAGAGCTCACACCACAGCCAGATGCAATCCCCCTGGCCAAAACCTCTGCCCAGCAGCAGCCACATACATTTCCCCCAAGCCAGTGCATCCAGCACCAGATCAGTGCAACCAAGAACCAGCAAAACCAGAAAGCCAGCCACAGATCCATTCCCCACTCCAAGCCAGTTTCAAGAAAACATTCCATTGCATTCCCCTTCTCCCAGTTCTGTCCAGAGGAAGGAGCAAGAACCCAGGAGGAAGACCAGCACAGGGAGCCAAGCACCAGGGAGCCAAGCACCAGGGAGCCAAGCACCAGGGAGCAAGGGAGGAAGCCCCAGCAGACAGCCAGGAGCCAGGAGAGCACCAGCAAGCCGGCGCTTCCATCCCCTCCTAGCCCAGTTTCCAGCACACAGGTGAACCCAAGTTCCACTGGTGTGCACTGCTATTTTACACAGCATACATCTACACCATCAAACCTCCACAGCATCACAAGGCATCACTCCAGTTTCATCACAGAACAGGAGATCAGGGAGTAGAGAGAGGGAGATGAGCATTACCAGCACGGCCGAACCAAAACCCCCCAGCAACCTCAGCCACAGCCAAACCCCCATTCACCCCAGCACAGCCGAGCCATCAACAGCAACCCCCAGCCATGGCCGATTCACCCAATCCATCAATTTGAGCATGCATCAAATTAATATAAGCATTATCATCAACCAAATCGACTAAAGAATCAACCTTAGCTAAATCAGTTAAGCAGAGTCAATCGGGTAGTAACCGGGCTTAGGGTACCAGGAGAAGAACCGAGGTGAGAGAACCGGAGCCGGAGGGCAGGGCGCAGCCAGGAGGCGGCGGTTTGAGTCCAGAGCGGCCGGCGGCCGTGAGGCCGGGCCGGCCAAACCAGAGAACGCGGTCGGAGTCGGGAGAGGTAGAGAGAGAGAGAGAGGCCATCAGCTATGTACAAAACCTGTTTGCTACCTTTTTACAAACATTTCCTATATAGTGCGTTACAAATTGAATAAATTAAACAATAGTTTTGGAGCTCTGCATCAATGTACAGACAATTTACAGAAACTGTAAATGTAATATACCATGCCTAGGTTACTAGGTTGTGCTCTTCTTCGATCATTGTACAATTCATCTCAGACCTGCTTCATTTCCTGACAGGATGTATCCCCAATTGCTTACTTCACTGTGTTATTTGCCATTTTACACAGGGGCTTCTTGCTGTACAGATCCTGCTGGAAACAACTGATGATGCCTCTTGCCTTCCATTGTGTGTCATGGTATTACCTCGGCCCAGAGAGCTCGACTGCCTGCACCAGCAACGACGAGTCGTCCGTCAGGTCGGAGTAGCAGCGGCTGAATGTGAACTCGGGCACCTTGAACTTGTGGGAGTCAGCACGCTGCGACACCTCCCACCGTTCCGCAAGCCCATCACCTTCGAGCATCCTGACCACCTCCGACATCTTGGGCCTGTGGCCGGCGAGATACTGGGTGCACAGCAGCGCCACCTGTACCATCTCCTCCAGCTCAATGCGGTCGTAGTTGCTCCTCAGGCCTTTGTCAACGAGCATGTCGAGCTTCTTCTCCTGGTGCATCTTCTTCACCTGCGCAGAAGCCAGTGCCATGTCAAGACCTCAGGTATGATATGATCATATGCTTCAGGCCGTGTCTGCCATGTGAGGATGACAATGAACTTACCCAGTCCAGCATGGCTCCCTTCTGATTTGACGCTTTTCCAAACTCAAGTGCAGTCTGACCGGTGATCAGTTCAAGCAGCAGGATCCCGAAGCCGAAGACATCGGTTTTCTCAGATGACTGGCCCGTGGAGAGGTACTCCGGGGCAATGTGGCCGACGGTGCCCCTCACGGCCGTGGTGACATGCGAGTCATGGTGATGCAGGAGCTTGGCGAGGCCAAAATCTCCGACGATTGCTTCGCAGTAGTCATCGAGAAGTATGTTCGCTGCCTTTACATCCCTGTGTATAATCTTGGGGTCACACTGCTCGTGCAGGTATAGTAGGCCTCTTGCCGCACCGAGTGCTATCCTCTTTCTAGTGATCCAGTCCAGTGTTGGCTTCCCTAGAATTGGTTTTGGGGAGAACAAAGTTAACATTTTGTTATGTGGGAATCATATTCTTTGTTCTAAAGGCCTGCCAAAAAAGAGGAAATATAAATGAGAGAATCAGATGCAAATTTTTCTGTATTCTGTTTGTCAGGTTGAAGTTTTCGACGGCCATTGTCAGTTACTCCGATAAATCCTTTTTTACGACTAACTTATATCGTTGGAGAACGGTGGCTATGCCACAACTATTTGATTTATATTTTTGGGAAATGAATCATCCTGAAGTCTTGATGTCTTTACCTTTCAGGCGCAATGCAACACTTCCATTCGACATGTATGGATAGACCAGTAGCCTCTCGGTGGCAGTCATGCAGAACCCGTTGAGTCTGAGGAGATTACGGTGCAAAGCCAAGCTGATCATCTCGACTTCAGTCTGAAACTGCGCCTCCCCGCCTACGGCATTTCCGTCTTTCAGCCTCTTGACAGCTACTACAGTTCCATCTGGGAGCTTCCCCAGGTAAACGTGTCCAAAACCACCTTTTCCTAATATGTTTTTGCTGCTGAAGTTCTCTGTTGCAGCCTGGAGCTCTCTGAACTGAAACCTCTTCACGTTTCCGAGGTTGACGTTCTCTATGTGTCGGTCTGCAATAGGCAACACATTCAAACTGATGCCACCAAGATTCGCAAGCATTCAGGCATTGCGAGCTCAGTGAGTAATTTTGGCTTTTACTTACCATCAACATCGAAAAGAATCTGCCGGTCTCTCCTATGTCTCCACCAGAATAGCAATCCCGTAACAAGCAAAAGAAAGTTGATACAACCAATTGTAGAACCAAATGCGATTGCAACTTTGTGGCTCTTAGTTTTTGCTGGCATCAGAGTACCTTTTGATAAAAGTTGTCATTAGAACAATTACTATCTACGAGATGAATGCAGACTTTAATTTGCAAGCTATGTGCTAATTGACCACCAATATAACTCCTAATCTGATAACATCTCTCTAATGACAAATTAATTGGTGATCTATACAACATACGTACTGCTATCATCAATGAGCAGATTTGACTGAGCATACCCTGTGTGTTATTCAGGCTGTAGGACATCGGCATCGGTAAAGTTGCATAACAATCTTGTTCTGTAGCTGCTGTACAGATCAGTGGATTCCCTACTATGCTGCAAGAAAAGGCATTTTTTCCTATATACTCAAATTTTGAAGGTAAACATGTTTCCACCGGAAATAGTACTTCGGTCAAAGATAAAAGAACAGAAGACCGTAGCCTTACTTGAATGTCCTTGACAAAGACCCTAGAACTGGACCGCTCAGATTATTATAGGACAGATCTCTGAGAAATGCAAGTCGACAGTGAGAACCACAAAGCCACCACAGAACACATCACAGAACAGCAAAACAAGCAAAGAATACCTACAGGAAAACAAGCTGTGATAAATTAGCTGATGATGAAGGGAATGCACCAGACAGGGTGTTGTTGTTGAGCCTCCTGGTAGCAGCACAGTGGTAAACAATAAGAACAGCTACTGGTATCATGGCTCCTGAGAAACAGGCCATTGATGGAAAACCTCCAGAATAGCATTCAAGGCTAGTACAGTAGAACAGAACTGCACTCACAAGTACTGGAGGCTTTCAAGGTGGACCACAGAGATGGGTATTTCACCAGAGAAGTGGTTGCTGGAGAGATCAAGTGTCTTCAGCTTTGTTAGCTTGCCAATCTCTGCTGGGATTTGCCCATTGATGTTGTTGTTTTGCAGTAGACTATAAACAAAAAGGAAGAACAAAAGATAAGATTTCCTCCTACTCAAAAGAAACATAGTAAAAGGCTAAAGCAGCACATACAGTGGTGGTTAACGAGGCTAATCGTGACAAGAAAAACTCACACTATCTCAAGATTGGTCAAATTCCCTATGCTTGGGGAGAGCAGGCCAGAAAGATTCTGGCTTGGAGCTTCCCTGCCAAATTCAAACAGCCATGGAAACAATGTTAAGATTAAACGGAAAACTTGTGAAAAAACTGATTTGGAGTTGGTTAAAAAATGGTAGGTAGCTTCCTTACAGGCCAGTGACAAGGTTTTCTAGTGAACAAGTGACCATGGTCCAGCTGCAAGGATCTACGGAGTCTTGGTCCCAGTTCTTGAGCACACCATGGGGATCCTTGAGGTAGTTCTTGATCATCATGAGAGCTTGCACTGCAAATGGAACAGAGCTTGTGACACACCAATGCAAGAGATACGTACAAAGAAGAGCCAATAGCAGAGTTCTTGATCTGGGAAGGATACAAACAAGGTAGCAAGCACCAATGCAAGAAAAACAAACAAAAATAACCAAGAGAGCTCTTGATTTGAGGAAGGAATATTAACACTCTTGATTTGAGGAAGGAATATTAACCTTCGTAGTTTACACCCTTGGGAGAGAGGAGGCCGCTTGCAGGCCTGCAAGTGAATGAGATGAACAGAAGAAGCACCATGGAGGAAACAGCAAGAACTACCTCCATTGCCAAGGCAGTGCAAAAGAAGGAGGGCCTCCTGTGAAGGGGTCTAGGCGCTTGTTGTGTGTTCAAACATGGAGGCATGGGTGAGGCCAAGGAAAAGAAGCATGCTGCCTTCTCCTCACACAGCCAGTTGGCAGTGGCAGTGGCAGTGGCAGGGAGGCCTCAGGCCCTGTCAGTAGTAAATGACACAAAAGAAGATGCTTGTGTTCTGCTGCAAGCAAAATCACAAAAGGAGGGGCCCGAGGGAACAAACATGCCTGCCACCCCCTGCTTGGAATAGAAAATTGGAACAAATGAGGGTAGAAAATTCCTCCTTTCTTCCCTTTCTGTGTTCTTGGGGCCTGTGAAAAATCAAGTCATGAAAAACAGTGGCAGTGTGTTGTTAACTTTCCTTGTCTAAGCTATTCTAATCTAAAGGAACAAATTAGTATTGATACCATCCATGAAAGGCATCAGCTTTATTGGAGTGTGGATGGGTGTAGCAGTGGTGTAAGACTATCACGGGTTACCACAGCACCTTTGAGGGATTCTTGTAACAAAAGAATTCCCCAAGGTTTTGGCAGTTGGACAATTAACTAGGGAAGTGTGTGAGAATTCTGTTGGGACCAATAAACAAAGGAGTAGAAGTATCTTTAGTTGGAGGAAGGCAGGATAATGGCACGGATGAAGTGCCTCTCACCTTACCTGAAGTGGAGGCACCGAGGGGAAATGGACAAGAGAATTTTGGTCATCATGCATTGTGGATGAAGAATAAAAAATCCAGTTAAAAGCAATGCAATCCTGGTCACAAGAAAGGAAAATACAAGACATTCTGTGGTTCTGTTGTTTAGTGCAGCAGTAACCTGGGTGCTTGCCACGTCAGTTTGTATCATTTCAGTTGGCATCAAGCAATACCATGTAGTTAGGGGTGGGAAAAAAACTCAAACTCGCGAGCCAACTCGGCTCGAACTCGGTCCCTTAACGAGCCGAGTCGAGCTGGCTCGCGAGTTGCTCGTTAACTCGTTTAGCTCGTTCACTCAACAGGCGTTCAGAGTTCTAGGCCATCTCGGTTGACCACCAGCAGCCCACTGGCCAGTTACTAGCCCAGTCCACTGGCCACTGGGCTCAGCGCAACCCTAACTCCCTAAGTCCCTCATCCCTAATGCTCGGTAGCTCGGGGCTCGTGCGCTTGGCCTTCCAGTTCCTTCCCTATTTCACCCACCCCCGCAGACCACCGCCCGTCCATCCTGTTAGTGGCTTCAGAATGAATGGTAGCTTTGCCTGTAATATATAGTGGCATATGTTTAATGGCTTCAGAATGAATCAAGGATTCTGTTAGAGGCTTCAGAATGAATCAAGCATTTTCACATGCTATAAGCGGGTTAATTGTATAACAGAGATGGTACATACTTTTGAGTAAAGGCAAGCTTTAGAAATTCTTATTTTTTTTCTTTAATGAGTGTCTATCAGAGGCCCGTTCTTGCTTTCCTATGTCATGTCAGGGTACTTCTGACTCAGAAGTAGGGTTGGTGAGTTAATATTAAGATTTAGTAAGGAGTCATGCTAGAGTCGGATTTAATCTTGCATAAGAGTTTGTGGATATTATGGGGATATGCTCACGATCTTGGGATGATGATACAATTGCCAATGGCGTTAAAAGTTTATCGAAACACTCGTTTTCGACAAAGCTCAAGTTCTGTCAGGCAGTAGCGGTCAGACCGGCTAGGCGGCGGTTTGACCGGCTGTGTGGCTGTCAGACCGGCCAATGGGTGACGGTTTGACCGGCCATAAAAGTAGTTTTGAGTTTGGAGTTGGGCAAAAAAAGAGGTGTAGGCAAGAGAGGGGATTCTCCTACACTTGCTCTCATAATTTCTGGAGCTTCGAGTCAAAAGTTCTATTCATTTGAAATTTCCAGAGAGGTTTTGGATTTACAGGGAGGAAATTTGGCTAAGTCCCATTGCTGGGCAGTCAGATCGGCCAAGTGGCGATCAACCGGTCAGGGGGCGGTCAGACCGGCCATGGGTGGCAGTCTGACCGATTTTGACTTGTTCGCCGGCCATCTTGGCGACGATGATTGTATGTTATGTCAAGTTCATGGGTCAAGTTGCAAAGAACTTATTCTCGGAATCGATTTCTTTGTCTATTGTTGTGCAGGAAGTTTGGAGGTCAACGACGGTGAACGGTGAGGATGATCAGGACTGGACTTGGATAGCTGAGGTTCAGGACAATCGAGAATGCCGGGTGAAGTCAATGGACTCAAGCATGACGCAAAATGGATAAGGATGACCGAACGAGAAGTTCGGTGCCACGGGTTGCATTAAGCGGTGCGGGGGTCGGTGCAAGTGCCATGGTGGTTCTGGTGGGAGCGAATGGAAGAGACTTGCCGACATGAAGAAAGCCGTTGATCAACCTACACGTGACGAAATATGGGATTGCTTCATGAAGATTGGACTCGGTCTTTAGAGAATGATCGAGAATGGGTATTTTGGTAACTTCACTAAAATATTGTCTTGATGGTTTTTGGCTAAACCGCGGCGCAAGACGACGTGAGGAGAAGTGGTTTAGGTCAAGAGAAGATGAAGACGACGCTTTGAAATACGTGCGTGAGTGAAACCCGTTTGTATGTAGGCTTAAAGGGTGTCCATTAGGGATATCCTTCTAGAAGCTAGCCTCCACTATAAATAGGGGGATGCTGATTGTGCACCTCCCAACCCTTGTATTGAAGAAACCTTAGTTTGTGTTTAGGGAGAGGAAAGTGGAGAGATAGGCTTCTAGGGAGTTGGATTGATTGTGTGATCAAGTGTTGAGCTTTTGTCCTCCATGATGGAGTGACTGTAAACCAACATCTATCTCGAATCAATCCAAGCAAGATTCCTCAAGATGAGTCTCTTCTTGTTCTTGCTCTCTCTTTTGTGATTTTGGGGGTTTTCTTTTATCCTTCTGTTTTCTTTTATTTATGGCCTAGATCTTGCTTATTGTGACATGTGGGAATGCATCTAGGATCATCTATCACCCCACGAACAAGTTTTTGGATCATATTTTGGTTTTGACTCAGTTTTGAAGCAACCTTCACTCAAACGGAAAAGTGTCAGAACTTTGGCAATGATCTTCATGATCCTTGATTGGAATAGGTTCCTGACATCCTAGAGAAGGTATGTTTCAAGTTTTGTGAAGTGTAGAGTTGTGAATCAAAAGTTAGACCAATTTGTGATTTTGAGTTTGAGCTGATTTTACTGTTCATCGGGCTGGAGGTCAGACCACCCCTTGGAGAGGTCAGACAGTCCCATGGAGAGGTCAGACCGCTAGGCTGAGAGGTCAGACCGCCCAACTCATTGTGAATTGAGTTTTTGGTGACTTTGATTGTTTTGCTTCGGGGTTTCGATTGGATTCAATACAAGTCTTCTGCTATGCTTGTACATTGATCTTCATTGCTCTCATAGCTATTGGAGTAAAAAAAATGTTGAATCTGATCAAGGTGAAAAAGAGATCGTGCTCCTATTCACCCCTCTCTAGTCATCGTTTCGGTCCAATAGAGTCGGATTCAATGTTTAGACTATAAATAAAGGGTGCGGAGATCCTACAGGAGACGCACATAATTATTCCCAATCTGATGTGATGCCGTATCCCGAAAAAATCTGCTCATGGTACCATTTTTTAGCCCCGACTCTCATCCGATATTATTTGGATCCGTATCCAAAAATCTCATCTAATATGAGTTAAGATATGCGAAGCAATATCCGATCCATATTTTATAGGATATCCAAAAAATATCCGGTAAATCAACAAATTGAATATCCGATAAACATCAATATCCTTTAATGTCCTATATGGTTTTCTAGTCATTGACTAATATATAATATGAATTTACATTTGATTTTGTTTATGTTGTTAAGTAGGATAAATAATTCTCTAATAGGTAGTGTAATTTGACACTTTCGTTGGTGAAGTTATATATTTTTTATGTGCACACTACCCGTCAAGTTATTCATGACCAATTTGAATCCGATCCGTATTCGCCCGTGCCTGTATCCCCAAAAATCAGTATCTGTATCTGGGGTATCCGTATCCGACTCCGAATCCGGGGTTGTAAGATCGAGGTGGCCGACTAGAGGGGGTGAATAGGCGGTTTAAAAAAATTCGGCTAAAACCAATTAATAATGCGGAAGCTAATAACAAATTGATTTTGCACAATTAAAACGTAAATCAACTAGGCTCAACTAAGTGCACCAACAATATGAATACAATTGAAGGAGAGCAATCATACAAATATATATAAGCAATTAAAGCATGCAATGTAAATTGCTCAAAGTAAAACACAAGACAAAACAAGATAACACAATTATGTTTTACCGTGGTGTTCGAAGACTTGCCGGTCTCCCCTAATCCACGCTGAGATAAGCCCAATAAAATTAGACCGGCTCCACTAATTAAGCCAACACCTCCGAGGTAAGTCCAACCACTTGGACCGATTCCAACACGAACCAACATCTCGCTCTACTAGGGTTGCTCTTCCTCCACTCAGGAGATAGCGAGCACCAAACCACTCACAACACGTCGGGCCTTCTCACAAGCTTCTTAAGAAGATCACCCGGTCACGACGCCTCCACGCCATCTAGGTGTCGGCAAACACCAAGAGAAACAAATCTCAACTTTCACTTGAACTAATCAAGTGCCAACACTCAGTGGATACACAATCCACTACCTAAGGCAACACATGCACTTAGGGTTTGCTCTCAAATCTCACTAAGTACAACACATGCACAAAAGAGAAGAGAGGGTTTGCTCTTAGCTCAAAAGAATGTCTCACATCACTAGAACACTTTACAATGGTAGCAACAACCTCCTCCAATCAGCCAAGGTGGCTATATATAGCCCACACAAAAACTAGCCGTTGGAGGAAAGATTCTCTCGAATCAGTGCAGAACTGGTCTGACAGCCAACTAATGGCCGGTCGGACTGCCCATGCGCCAACGGCTATAAAACTAGCCGTTGGACCTACGGCCGGTCGGACCGCCAACTAATGGCCGGTCTGACCGCCGCGAAATCGGTCAGACCGCCAAGGCTGGCCGGTCCGACCGCCCGAGAAAAATCGGCACACCAACAAAAGGTGCTTCTCTGGAATAAAAGACCGCCCAACACATGGCTGTCTGACCGATTTACCATCGGTCAGACCGATGACCACTGGCGGTCAGACCGCCAGACTCTAGAAGCAATGCACTTTCACTTTGCTCAAATGGCAAAACACATTCGCCCATTTGAGTGCAATTCCAACAAGGTTTTAAAGATGGTATTCTCAACAGGTTACAAAACACATTTGCCAACCTTTAGAATACTCACCACAAGAAATAAGATACATGGACTTACGCCATTTGCAAACTTAAGTCACATGCTACAAGGGTTATGCATGAGCCTCGACTATTTGTAAAACACATTCGCAAATGATAGCATCATGCCTAGATGAGCTAGAGCAACCACAATGTGCTATCAACACATGACTAACTCAAACTACTAGTTAAGACCCCTCTTAATAGTACGACAACTTATACTACCAATCCGGTCTTCCAACCAAACACCAAGACCGGTAAAAAAAACTAGGAACACATCCTTAGCTCTAGCTAGTCATACATTTGCCTTGCATCTTCTTGAAGCTTGATGACGCACATCATCACTTCAAGTCCGGGGTCATTAACTTCATAATCATTAACACATGATGATCCTTTGCTTGACTTCCATCAACACATGATGGGTCTTCTCTTGTCTTGACGATCAACTCATGATCATCTCTTCTTCTTGATAAGCATCAACTCATAATGTATCCTTTACTCCAAGCTCTTGACTTTAATGTCATTGACACATGATGACATCAAAAGTCTTCATCACCCTGGAACATAACCTATTCATCCAACTCATGGGAAAATGTTAGTTCCACAATGTGATTACCATTAGTTACCACAACAAACCATTATCACATAATGGTGGGACAAGATACTTCAATCTTTCCCTTATTGGTAATTAATGATAACCACTTCAATTACACATAAATTGAATGTAGATAAATGTAACACAACGTGAGTATATATGAATTACACAAGTTACATATACTCACGACATGAGTATGCAAGAATTACACAAGTTCTATATACTCAAAATATGAGTATACAAAAACTACACAAGTTCTATATACTCAAACGGATATGTTTCAAAGTAAAGATCCCCAAATATATGTGAAAAATAGAATATGGATCAATACTAATGAAACCATAAAATATAGAATAAACTCCCCTAAATGTGTGCATACATAAATGTATAATTAGATCATATGCACATATTCAAGTTAAACTTATGGTTGAGTTCATCCTATATTTTGGATCCGAGAAATGCAACAATATATATAAGATTAAGATGTCGATTGCATACCTCGTTGAATTTCACCTTTATATCCAAACGAGACTACACATGATAATACTAAACAAGAGAGTTAGTCTTATATTTGGATTTATCATTAATCACCAAAACATTCCATTAACTCATAATGGCGGGACTAGATCCTTCAATCTCGTCCTTTTTGATGATTGATGACAAATCCATTTTCAATAATAGCATTTGGATATAAATAGACATAACATAAGAAATTAGGCTATTGAATTATGTCTATGCATGTCATAAGGTGAAATCATTATGCACACAAGAATAATATGCTTGTAAAAATAATGCATTCTCCCATATAAGAATTCTCCACTTTTTGGTATAAATCAAATAACAAAGGAGAATATATCAAATCAAATGACAAAGGAGAATATATCAATTATCCAAATGTGGGGACATATATTGATAACATAAAAATTCTCTCCCTTTTGGCATTAAGCACTAAAAAGTTCAAAACAAATTTAAAGCCAAGAAAGAGATTTTGCAAAGCAAAGAATTTGGCCATTAAAATCATTTTGTTGAAAATCATGAAGTATTATCTCCTTTTGGCATAAACCATTCAAAGATAAAGTAATGTCAAAAAGAGAATTTTTCAACTTGAGGAGCTTGGTCATAAAGAATATGAAATCTATACTTATGACCAATGGAGATTTTGTTCTCAAGAAAAGTGAGGAGAAACCAAAATAGGTTACAAACCTATTGATCATATCACATTCTCCCCTTGTAAACCAATAGATTGAGAACCACTTGAAATGATATTTGAAACATATTCAAATAATCTCCATTTTGAAATATTTTCAATAAACATTTTCACAAAGTATAGTATATTGAGATGAACATTGAAATTTATGCTTGTGAGAGTTTTTTAAAAAGAAAAAAATGACAGAGTTTCCTTTGAAAAATGAACCCAAGGAGCATAACATTTGAAAATTATGATAAGTAATCAATCAATATCAATAACCATAATCATAAGAATCCAAGCATGCTCACATCTCATTCATAAATCATACAAAGACACATCATAACATAAGAGTTCTAATTTCTCACACATAATAACAAAATAACATAGCCAAGTTTGATTAGAGTCATACAACCAAGCATAAAAGATATTACAATATGCCTTACATCACAAGGTCTAATGACCTAAATAAAACTAGAACTAATGATCTGCAGGAGGAGCCTCTGAAGAAGAAGGACGATCTCCCCGCTGAGTGAAGGAGGGCGGGCGCTGACCTCGTCCATAGCGATGATAGATCAAGGGATCCTACTGCTGAGATGCAAAGAACTGCTCACGCAAGTCAGATACTGAAGCGTCCAGTGCATCAAACCTCGTGTTCATCATGGCTCTAGTCTCATCCTGGAATGCACGAAGCTGATCCACACTCAGCTGAAGATGAAGAATCACTGCCAGGATAGGGTCTTGCTCCTGAGGACCCTGGGACGAGGACCCCTGTCCTTGAGACTGAGGAGGAGGTGGAGGAGGCGCCCGAGGAGGCATCTGAGGTGGAGGAGGAGGAGCATCCCTTGGTTTGTATTTCTTATACTCTATATCACAGGGGCTATCAAAATCAATATTGCTCTTTATTAACTTCATGATGTAAGGAGCAAAATATATGTTTTTTGACTTATCTCCTTTGGAAGTGGCTATTTCTCTGATTATCAAATCAGTCACATCAAATTTTGTTCATCCCATTATATATTTTACCACGTTCCAAGTCCTCCCATGAATCTCATCATTATTCCCACTTCTAGGGAAGAATGATGCCCTCATAATCATGTTAATGATGCTAGGGAGGGGAAGAAGGCCAGTTACCTTGTCACACGAATAATAATGATTCTGATCATAGTACTCATCCACCAAGGTAAGTGACAAGGGTTCTGCATATTGTTGAATAATACATGCATGCAATTGTGCAAGGAGGCGGTGCAGAACGTTGATGCGTGAAGGATTATCATGATCATGGAAGATACACGCGACATAACTTTGTGGTGAGCGGCATTGCTCCAGGTGATTGATAATAAAAGATGGACACTGAGGAGATTGAGGCTGCAAGGAAGGAAGAGGAAGAAACCGCAATGAGGGGGTAGAAGAGAAGAGGAAAGCGGTTGTTGAGATTACTTCCCCACTGGTCACGCAAAGTGACATGAGAAGCATGTTATAGGACCTCTTCAGACAGGTATGATAGGTCTGAGTGCTGGTGCGAAATTATCTAAATTAAAGCTGGAGCTGATGCCAAATGATGTAAAGTTTGATGGAAGCAAGAATTACCTAAGTTGGTCCAGAAGGGCTCAACTAATTATGAGGACGAAGGGGGTGGAGCATTACCTACGGGAGACTTGTGTTGAGCGTGCAGACAAGGCGAGCATGGATTGGATTGTGTGGAACACCACCAACTCGGTGGTGGTGGCTTAGTTGCTAACTTTGATGTCTTCATCCATCGCTCGGATGGTCGATATGATGAAAAGTGCACCGGCAATGTGGAAGATGCTGAGCAACATGTACTCCGGGGCAGAAAATGTGATGATGATGGTGGAGGTCCAGGGCAAGGTGGAGGCCCTATAACAGGATGAGAAGACCGTCCAGGAGTATACTAGTGAGCTGCAGTAGCTATGACAAACTTAGATCACTATGATCCACTGCAGTTAACATGTGCTGGTTATATTGAGGCTGATAGGGTGTGGCTGCAACAAAGACGGGTTACGTATTTTTTTTAAGGGACCGAACCCAAAGTTTGAGAGCAAGAGGGATACCATGTTTCATTTGGCAAACTTGCCTACTATGGAGGATGTTATTTTGGCTATGGTGCAGGAGAAGATTCGACTACGAGTAATGGGGGAAAAACCCTATTAGGTCTGCATGTACTACACCCGATGATGGAGAGTGCTACAGTTGTGGGGGTCAGAATATATGAGTCATGCTTGTCCTTCTCCACAGTATGGAAGCTGAGATGGAGGTTGTGGTGGTCATGGAGGAGGAGGTGAAGATTATAGAGGTCGAGGAAGGGGCCGAGTTGGTCCCAATGCTAATATAGCCCTGACAGAGGAGAGCATGTTTGTTACTCTAACAAGTAAGCTATGCAATGGGAGAAGTGGCAGTAGAGAATGCATTAGAGACTCCTCATGATTCCACCTCCTTTAGTAACTTTGCCAACTACGCTCACATGGGTGAAGGTACATTGGCATATACACTTGCATCCACATATAAGCACTCTCATATTGATTGGATCATAGATTCAAGAGTATCCAAGTATGTCACGGGTTCACATAATGCATTTGCATCTTACACCTTATACTAATTTTGAAACTGTTTAAACAGCTGATGGAATCTCTCAACTTATTCAGAGTGTAGGATCTGTAGAGTGCACACCATCCATTGCTTTATCCTCTGCTTTACATGTTCCCTCCTTTCCAATCAATCTTATTTTAGTTAGTTCTATCATTGACCAATTCAAATGTATTGTTACTTTTGGTGAGGATTCGTGTTTGTTCCAGGAGAAGGGAGCTGGGAAGAGTATTAGGATTGGAATAAGGTGTAATGGGTTGTGGTACATTGACCAAGTTGATGCAGCATTGGCTGTGGCTACACGAGGAGTTGAGGGCGAAGTTTTGTTACATCATTGTCGCTTGGGACATCCGCCATTTGAGAGTTTAAGTCAGTTACACCCTGATTTGTTCAATAAAGTAGATAAGAGTAAACTTGTGTGTGATGCTAGTGAGTTTGAGAAATATACATGGTTTACATATAGTAGCATTAATCTTCGGAGTTATGAACCTTTTGTATTAATACACTTTCATGTTTGAGGTCTGTGCTAAGTTACTTCTTTAGTAGTTTTAAGTGGTTTGTCGTATATTTTTATTGCTATACTCATATGATTTGGATTTATATGATATAGCACAACAACGAGGCCCTTCGGTGTTTTTGGGATTTCCATAGGATAGTTGCTACTCAGTTTGATGCAAAAGTTTGGATTCTCCTAACAGGCAATGGAACTAAGCATGTTAACTAGGAGTTTGTAGTGTATCTCTCAGAGGAGGAGATACTTCATCAAACTACTTGTTTAGGAATCCACCTCAAAATGGAGTGGCCGAAAGGAATAATCGACATTTGATGGAGTTAGCACGTTTACTCATGTTTCAGATGAATGTGCCAAAGGGATTGTGGAGCGAGGCAGTAATGAAGGAAGTGTATCTTATCAATCGCATGCTATCTCGATTACTTGGTACGAAGTCTCCAGCTGAACTTCTTTTGAGTCAACGGAAGTTTAAGGCGTCTCCCAAGGTGTTTGGCTGTGTGTGCTTTGTACGGGATCACCGACCAGCGATTGGCAAGCTAGATCCACAGGCATTGAAGTGTATCTTTGTAGGCTATTTATCAAGTCAGAAGGGCTATAGATGTTGGACCCAGTTGAGCGAAAGTTGTTCGTGAGTATGGATGTGACATTCTGGGGGTTTGAGTCATACTACATGAGTGGAGGTACTCTTGGTAAGTTTTTGGAGAAGTTCTCTCTTATCACTGAAGGTGATCGTTGAGAGCGGAGAACAAGAAGAGTGATAGTCAATGAGAAGAAATCATGGTAGGGATAATTTCGTGCCTGAGTCTAACAAAATATGCGAGAGATGTGATAGTCCTAAAAGAATTGAAAGTTTATTAGTGAAGGCGCTTTGGGAAACATGGGAGAAGAATAGGGACAAGCAGTCAGTACCTGAGCCACCAGCGGAGCTGATAGAGGCGCAACCATAACAGCTACAACCTGAACAACTGGCCTTGCCAGTTGATTCAGTACTAATTTACTCCCTGGGTATCTCTCCATCAAGCTCATTGCCCCCCTTGGGGTGACTGGTAATGTTCCTTCTAATCACTCCCATTTAGAGTTACCACTTGCACAACGTAAGGAAACTAGAGCTAATATCGTAAAGCCTCCAGTCCGGTATGACTTTGAGCATGACATTACAAATTTCATCTCATATTCACATATCTCACTTGCATACAAAGTATTTATTTCATCTCTTCAGACAGTGTATGTTCTAAAGGATTGACGAGCTGCTAAGCAGCATCCTAAGTGGAAGGATGCCATGAAGGGGGAGCTTAGTACACTTCAGAAGAACAAGACATGATATCTTGTTCTACTTCCAGCAGGAAAAAGGGTAGTAGGATGCAAATGGGTGTTTACAATTAAGTAAACTTCTGAAAACAAGATAGAGAGATACAAGACATGGTTGGTTGCAAAAGGTTATAGTCAAATATATGAGATAGACTATGATGAGACCTTTGCACCAGTGGTGAAGATGAGCACGGTAAGAACGTTGATCTCCTGTGTAACTAATTTTGGATGACCCCTACATCAGTTGGATGTGAAGGATACTTTTCTACATGGTGATTTACAAGAGGAGGTATACATGGAGATTGCTCCAGCATTTGAG
Organism: Hsuehochloa calcarea; assembly: GCA_036346395.1. NCBI lineage: Eukaryota > Viridiplantae > Streptophyta > Magnoliopsida > Poales > Poaceae > Hsuehochloa > Hsuehochloa calcarea. Next base: position 60,763,673 of record CM070596.1, read on the forward strand.
ACCAAGCAGACTAATGAGAATGTGTGTAAACTCAAGAAGTCTTATACGGTATGAAGCAGTCTCCAAGGGCGTGGTTTGATAGATTTAGGCATGCAGTCTGTAGTATGAGCTATTCTCAGTACAATGGTAGGATGCTGAAGTTAGAGTATGTCAAGTCTAGTGAACAATTGACTGACTATTTCACTAAAGAGTTAGCTCCTAGCGAGGGTGTTATAATATGTAACAAGATGGGTATGATAGATATCTTCAGCCTATCTTGATGGGGACATTTGGTGTGTTAGTATTAGGATTTATTAAAGAGTCATGTTAAAGTCAGATTTAATCTTATGCTAGAGTCGGATTTAATGTTTAAACTATAAATAAAGGGCATGAAATCCTAAGAAGACACATCGGTTATTCTGAAAACTCCACGAGTAGATACATGATATGTGTATATTTAAGGGAACCAAGATTTGGGTAATGTTTAGGAGATTGTTATTGTTAGTTTGATGCTCCACGAGGTCATCAATCTTCTTTCCTTGTTTGATCTGCAAACGAGATGGGCCATGCCCCTTTTCCTTTAGGGGGAGAAATCATTGTAGGCTATCTTGCATGAAAGATGTGACCTCTCTTTTCAGTGAAATGAAGGATGCTTTGCTGCCTTTGCCCCCTATACCTTTTCTCTTTTCCTTTGCTATTCTGCTTTTGCTGTGTGTGTGAAAGAGCAACGCTGTATGTCATAACAGGCCGTACAAATCTGGCATAGAGATGGGAAAACGTATATGTGAATGGGACCCTCAAAAGATGAAGTGTAGGCTTATCCGTATAGACAGCATAACTATTGAATGACTTCAGCTTGCTCCCTTCAAACTTGATGCACTAGCAGTGTTAAACATGTCTGATAAAGCTCAAAGCATGGGGCATAAATCATAATGTTGCTTCACTTGTCCAAATCTGAACTTCCTCTTCAAGACTGCATCATTGGCTGCGTTATTTTCTAAGAAAGAGCTTTGGATGTCTTTTTTTTTTACCATGCAACGTCGGTATGATCATCATCTGAATGATGGCGTTTAGTGGCATAGATAATTAACACAGCCAATCTTTAAGGTCAAGAAACATACATGGAAAAAGAAATGACATAATCCGCATCATGTATCTGCAGTAAACCCAGTCACCCACACGGTAACATGCAGGGTAAAACAGTAAGATATTTGCATCCACTGGCTCCACAAGCATTGCTAATGTCACCGTCTTACACATTGGGCTGACTGGGTGATCGCAACCTTCAAGTATGGTGAGTTGGTGACCAAGCCATCAGCAAAAGATGCTGATCTTCTGTATGCTATCCTCCATCCTCCAATGCCTTTGACCAGCAAGCCAAAGTTGCACTGTAGTGAAACGTTGGCATGGCTTTAGGTTGAGCTATTGATAGTTCTAGCTTAGAACATGTATGCACTAGAACTACAGTACAGCTATACTAGTACTTTACAATGCCCTTTTCTTGTTAGCCTCTGAAGTTACACACTCCTAACAGCATGTTTGCGTTGTCTGATTTGGTATAATAAAAAGGCAAGTGAATCACATATCTATTCCAAACCAGGAGGCCATTTGCCATTTTGGATGGGTCTTTTTGCTTGTCGGAGTTGAAGGCATGGTTTATCCCAAGAGAATCTCTACATTCCACAAGTTTGGCCATACATTAGAACCTAAACCCACTCCTTTGTTTGGACGCAAACTGGGAAGGGTAGTGGGAAGCTCGAGAGCGGTGCTTGAATAATCTCTCTCTGCCCTGCTGCTTCCACATGCTCGACACTTTCCTATCTTCTCAATGCAGTGCAACCCTCCCCACGTACCTTGATTCCCCATGGATAAACCTTTGTGAAAGTTCTTTTTGTTTTGGTATGATCTAATCATACATGGTTCAAAATTTTGTTGTCTAGCCCTCAGCTAGATTAATGCATTGTATGTACTAATGAGATAAGATTAACTAAAATCCAGATAATTCCAGAACATTCACCCTTTTTTTGTCTTGTATTTGGCACAAACTTCCGAACACAGGCGCCATATTTCCAGTACCTCAGATGACGTGCCAAAAGCATCAGATCCAATGCCAAAACCGAGCTGTTTCCCTGCGTCTCTGCAAAGTGCCAACAGCTCAGAATTCTGAAGCATCAGTGGCCGAGCTGTACGGTTGTACTCTTACCAATCCTGCTTCGACCAAAAGGAAAATTTCCCTGGCGGCGTGACCATAGACAAGTCCTAATCTTGCACACCGCCAGTTCTATATTCGATGTTTTTGTTAGTAATATGCTTTAGAGGTGATCATAAAAATATTTATATCACGTTTATGTTTATGAGTTATTAAATAAGTGTTATTCTGTTCATTGAATGAATCATCAGTTATAAAGATTAACGAGTATGTGACTCGTTAGTGAAGCTCTTTTACCTTTTGATGATGTCGTTGTAAATGTATCTCTAGTCGTGTATCACTGATCGGAACACCAGTGATCCTATCGACCAACACATGTATTGATTGATAAACATATTTTACCGGTCATAGATATAGGGATATCGAATCAATAATGTGAACACATGTTAGAGAACATGGTGTTGGATTGCCCTACCTTGAGACACTGCTGAGATTGTTATGATTTCATGTGTCAATAATTGGTCTGTACAATTCTTAGACCTGATATTAGTATGATTTTCTACATGCGTAAGAGTACACTTTGGGGTTGTCAAACGCTACTCTGTAACTGGGTAGTTATAAAAGTAGCTTTCAGGTATGCTAAGAAACATACGGAGGAATGTGACTAGTCGGATATAGGATTTGCCCCTCCTAACATAACATGAGAGATGTCTCTGGGCCCCTCGATGTGGTCGGATAAAGAAAGTGCATGATCATGTCACTAGTGGTTGAAGAGTTCGACCACGTGAAGTTATCCGACACTTGATCGAGAAAGTATTGAACAATCCATAGATGACATAACATCTCACCTAGAGTTCAACCAGATATCGTGAGGCAAAGGGAGAATACACGAGCTCGTCTTTCAGTTATATCAGATACGAACTAGTCATATGGAGATACGAGCTGGTCGAACATGATTACTAAGTGGTCGAAATCTGGTCGTAAGGAGTTACGAACTGATCGAGACCAAATATGAGCTAGTTGTATAGAGATACGAGCTGGTCGTTAGTGATAAGGACCTGGTCGTAGATCATATTGCATTAAGGTTCGTCCGATAATCTGATATATTTTGTGTATATTCGGGAATCGTTATGTCCTGCTAGGTATCACTAACGACTCACGGTCGGAAAATATTTTCGAGTCACAACCAAACTACGCATGAACCTATAGGGTCACACACTTAACAGGTTAGAACAAACCAGTACGGATACGATTCGTCAAACGTTTTCGGATAAGATCCTTCACAAGTACTATATAAGGAGATGCTTGAGGCTATGGGGAGACATGCGTAACAGACAACACATGAGTTATTCCAAACCCTAGCCGCCACCTTTTTTAGAGAGCCTTCCCGTGCAACTTGGTGCTAGCACATCGGTATACGGCGTTTCTACCCTAGACGTATGGATACCGTAAAGGTGCTATTGTTGTTGCACTTGAAGACAATCCGCAACTTTACAAGGAAAGCGATCGATTACTGGAAGAGACAATTGGCGATGAGGACGCTGGATGATCAACCACGGTAAAAGATCGACTACGACCACTACTTCGACGCCCTCTTCGTTGGACCAGACCGCTCCAATTCTTCTTCACCTACATTGAGCATCTCGTGGTAACGATTTGATCTCTTACTTGCATAACATCCTGATTTATGTAATAAATTTTTTGAATTATCAGCTAGCGTAATCTACCCGTATCTCAACAGTTTTTACCCCTAGCTGTTTGGTAGAAATGGTTCTTGATCTGGGTTCTCAGGTATTGCATAAGTTGTCGCACCTCGGCATTCTCACTGGAAACGATTTGCTCACCATATTCACTATAATTGGCTACTTCTTATCTAATAAAGAATTGGACCAGTATGGCCCGACAAGGGTAACCCGCAATCTGGGAAAGCAACTAACGATGCTTACAGAGTTACAGTACCCTGAAATACATATTGGTATAGCTCACGCCGCAGGATAGGTTGACAGGATCATGTTACATAATACAGAGAGAAAGATGTGCACAGTGAGGTGCCTGATTCGCCACAGTGGCCCTGGAATTTTTATCAGAACATTGAAGATGTAACCTCGGCAACTTCAGTTACAACTTGGTCGTAGTCTGACTTCAGTTTCTCCTTCACCTCTTCATTGATCTCCCCCTTGGTTGGCTTGGTCAGAACCAAGACGCAGCAAGTGGGCCTCTTAGTGGTTCCCGCAGTCGCAAGATCCTGTAAAGAGGAGCAATCATAGTACATCAGTAAATCTCAAGGCCTTTGCCATCTATCTTGATCATCCAGTCCGCCATAATATAAGTGAAGTCAAAACTTAGCATGGCCAATTTTTCTACTTTACTATCCTGTTTGTTGTTATTCTCCTTTGTGGAGGTGATATGAAGCAAAAATACAAGGGTTCGAATATAAAGCCACATATGTGAGTTTCTTAACATCAGGCTTGTAAATGTTTCATGTTTGCCTGTAAGGAGGTACCAGTGCAATGCGGACTTCTGAAGGAAAACCATACATGCCTGTCTTGAACACACAACATGACAGACTGATGAGAACAGGGACAGCTAAGCAACTTAAATCTGGCACATTTTACTTTTTAAACAAAATCGGAATGAGGGCCCAGAACAAAATGGGCAAGTGTCAGATGCCACAAGAGGTTCTCTAAACCAGGGCAAGATTTGTCAGGCTTCCAGGTGACTTCCTGGGCGAATGGGTGACTCAAAAGATCCAACATTTTAACCCAATACAGCAGCCTCTGCTGTAAGACTGATAAGCTGGCATGTCCAGCAAGGTAGCAACCATTTTGTGTCTGTCAACTCAACATAAGGTGCAAGCATAAGAAAATTATGAAGATAAGAAGTTGGTAAGGTACTAATGCAGTTTAGTGAAGTGGACCAAAAAAATGATAAGGGGCATGCCTTTTCTCAATTAGTGGCAGCACAACTAATTGATCAGAACGCTTGAAAAGAAAATGACAAGACAAATAGTTGGTGCCCCTTAGTTGTTATGTGCCCACAGACATAAACACTATTTCCCCCCTTGTTCGGTGACATTATATACAAGGCAAACAAAATAGAGAAATCAAGTGGTTTTCGGCTCAGAGAGGCATCACCAGTACTTATCAGAAAGACCAAAGAGAACTTTCACACAATGTTTAAATCATTTATAGATGGTGACCATCTGATAAACAATATGTGAAAGATCCATACAAATAAATGTCTACTTTACATCAATTTTTCAACTTAGTCATCATAGCCATGATGCCATGAACTGGTAAATTTTTTTAGCTTTCTTAGGTCATAACAGACGTATAATAATGTGTTTGTCATCTTATAAGATTTTGCAAGAAAATGAAATAATTCTTGTGCTGTGTGATTGCAAGAGAACTAAACCTATATAATGAGGGGGAAATGCAACACACCTCTTTCGATGGTACATATATGTAAGGAATATTAGCTTCCTCACAAAGTATTGGAACATGTGTAATCACATCAATAGGAGAAATATTCCCAGCGATTATGCACAACCTACATAGACCAAAACCACAAATGTCAATGACATTATGCAAGCCAAACCACTAAATGATTTATAAACAATAAAGCAATATCAAACAATAAAACATCAAAATAAGCAAACTCCCTAGAACTGTAGACAATAGTTGATAACCTCATAATGTGGAAAAGTGGACACTTACATCATCCAAAAGACTAGCACACTGCAGTTTTCAGTATGTATGCTACGCCATTATGTATGTTCACTCTTCACTGTGAGACATGGTATGCACTACACTACTAGACATAACTTGTAAGAAAAGGTCACAGAACTTACTGGCACACCTAAGTGGAAATCATCAGTGTATCACAACTAGTAAGCAGTAGCATATGCCATATAATTCACAGCCCACCGTCCCTCCCATAGGAATTAAACCCAAACGTTCTCTCGGTTAATAGAACCTCACTCACATTACTGTACCGATTACCAAGCACTGAACAGTAAGCGAAAAGAACTAAATATATTAACCCTTTGTTCCCACGACGAATGCTCTTGACAACTTCCTTGACCCCCCGCTTCAGGCACTTGGCCTCCGAGGCTGCAAAAACACAAACAACCAAATCATGGATAACCGGAAAGATTCTTTAAACTACAAAAGAAATCAATAGCGAACCGACTCGGGCCAGAAAGAGGGGGGAATCTCAAGAACCTCGGCGGACGAGTTTGAGGGTTCGCTTGCAGAGCTTCTTGCCGGCGAGAGGCTTCGCGATGGGCGCCAGCGCCGTCGGGGTCTTCTTCTTCTCCGTCTCCGTGTCGCTCCCCATCGCCGCCGCCGACTTGTGCCTTCGCGCCTCTTGGTTTGTTGTGGAGCTAGGATTTCAGGATTCCAGACGCAAAGCTGCTCGCTATTAAAGCAGGGGTTTGGGGTACCTCTACTAGTCTCTGGAATGTGGGGCCAGTTACATTTAAGGCCACCTGTCAGAAGAGCTCTTAAGCAGTTAGGCCCAGCGTTTGCGAAAGAAATCCCTAAACCCTACACCTCGGAGCGCTCCGACGCCGACAGCCACCACCGCAACACCCCTCGCCGGCGGCGCCACTGCCCGCGGCTGCTCAACGGCCGCGAATTTTCTTCTGCCGCTCTCTTCGCGGCCTTCCTGGTGTGCTCTTGGTTGCTGATTTGTTCGCATGGGCAAATCGAAAGGTGCGGCCTTCTCGCCTTTCTGCATCCTGTAGCTTCTTGATTGGATTGATTCGAATTGGGAGGCCGATGTACAAGATTGCTCTTTTGTAGACAAGAAGGCTTCACGGGAAGCGAAGGTGGATAAGAAATTGGCGCTTGGAGTGAAGAGGAAGAAGCTGAAGAGGAAGAACGATAGAGGTTTGGATGGTGCGGTCGAGAGTGAGCGCGCTGCCCAACATGGTATTGTGGAAGGTATTACTAGTGATTTTTTCTTGTTATTTCCTCCAATTTCTTTTTGGGTTGTGTTACAGAATCAGTGTTTAAGCCTAGAACAGTAGTCACGATCTTAGAAATGTCACCTTGATCTTACAAAGGTGGAAGCAGTGATGCAGTGGTACAGATTGAGTTAGTAATAGTATCAGTAAATCAACTAATCAGAGTGGGTACTGATTTTGGAAACGAAACATATTGTCAGTTCGAATTTACACCAGTAGTGATTCATTAAGTTAGGAGGGATCTCATTGCTGCATGATCAATCTGATGCATTATCTGATTAACGGTTTCTTTGCTGCTACTTTTATGATATTCATGAGCATCTTGTTTGCCAAAACAAGTAGCATGCCAACCATCTCATGCTCTGGGTACTCATTGGTTTCTTTACTTCTGGTTCTTTAAGTTGTCCATTAGGGCCTGTATATGGTTGTTGGTTTACCATGAAATTGGAGTTATGGCGACTCGGACAATGTTTAACCTCTTCATTTTGACTGCTAGATAAAGGATTGTCACGGAGCAAGAAAATTGCATCGATGAAGCAGAAGAAGATAAATAAGCATGTGAAAGTAAAGAACTGTCGTACTAAGGCTGATGATGTGATGGAACTCCTGTCAGAGAATAAGGATGAGACAACACCTAAGTTGAAGAAGAAGAACAAAAAGAAGCTATTGGAAGGAAGCAATTATGTCAAAATACAGCAAAGTCTGTCCGACAATAATGAGGCAGGTACGCGGCATACGCCTAAGATGAAGAACAAGAAGAATAAGAAGCTAACGGAAGGGAAGAGCTCTGTTGAGCCTAGTGATGTAGAAGAAATCCTTCATGGAAATCAATATGAAGAAACTCTAAAAGGTAATATATCTTGCTTGCTTTACAATTACCATGATTGGGTGCTGAATTATTTTCCTTTCCACATGGATGCATGTTGACCATTTTCACATTCTTGTTAACAAATGGTATCTAAGTAGTTATTTGATGCAAGAAGCCAATAAGCCAGATGATATCCTATATCTTGTCCTTTTTTTTCTCTCTTGTCCTATTTTTTTCATTCTAGTATTTTTTTCGTTTTCCTTTAGTTCAACAATTGGTGTGGATCTATTTTATACAGCTGATGCCAACCAACTCGCAGCACAGAGTGAAGTTATGGATATTGGGGAGCATGAAGAAGTAAAGAGGGGAAAGAAGGATAAGACCAGTAGGGGAATTATACTTAACTCCTAATCAAAATTATTTTTGAAATATCAGCTAAATGTGGTGCATATTGTTGACACACATTCCTTTCATTGGCTGCAGAAAAAGTAAAGAAATCAGGAAAAAACTACAAGAAAGATAAGCATGCATCAAGCAAAGAGAACAAGTTGGAGAGGCGTGTTGAGGTTGATACTGCAAACGTTGATGAGATTCCATCAGTTGACGAAGACTGTTCCAGAGGAATGAAAAGTAATGACTTCACTTTTGAGTTTTGATCCCTGAGATACGATTTTTATTAATCTCGCACTGATTTAATTTATGGAGTTTGTTTGATGAAAAAAGACGGTGTTCACAATCAAAAGGCAAAAATCAATGCACTATATCCAAGATATACCCTCAGTGAATTTATTTCAATAACTTAATAGAAAGACTATGTAGGATACGTACAGATTATTGGTTCCTGCAATGAAATCAATTCTAAAATCCAGCCATGTGTGTTGCAGACTTGCAGTGCTTTTGTTTAGTTATGTTCTGCTCCAATAAGTGCCACAGTATTTTCTTTTTCTTTGCTGTTGCAACTTGATGCACCAAAGTCCAAAACTGATCTGTGATGTATTGACAGAATGGATCTTGGAGTACAAACAAAAGAGACCAGGTCGGAAAGTTTTGCAGCAACGAATAGATGAGTTTATAACTGCTCATGAGGAACAGCAAGAGCAAGTGAGTATCTTCCATTCTTTCAAGAATCAAAAGACACATCTAGTGCTTTATAACAAGTTTCTTCTCCAAACAAGAATTAAGAGTATTTGGTTCAACACATTACCCAAACCAGTGTTGTGCAAGTTACGACAAGTTTTGTCAAGTATTCCCTCAGTGAATATGTTGCAACCATACTGATGGTGTGTGTATACATCTGCTTTTTATTATTTTTGAGAGAGCATAAGACTGCTTCTGCATGTTTGGGTTTATGATATAGCAAACCTGGACTCTTTTACCCAAAAAAAACTGCATTTCATTTGTTGCTGAGTCCTGAGTTCATGACACGTGTTTGATTAATTCAGGAGAGGAAAGAAAGAGAGGCACGCGCTGCGGAAGAAGGATGGACGGTTGTGGTGCATCATAAGGGTAGGAAAAAGACCACAGACACTGAAACTGGAACAGCTATTGGCTCTGTATCTCTGGCTGCAATGCAAGAGAAAATGGCTAAAAATAAACCAAAAGAAGTTGATCTAAACTTCTACAGATTTCAGAAACGAGAAGCTCACATCAATGGTATGTGTCAACATTTTTTTGACAGGTTTCCTTCTTTCATGCGGTTTTATTTACTCAGTGCTCTGTACACATATGATAGAATAAAACCTATATTATGTTCAACAGTCAACACTAAATAGTTTTAGGCACAGTATGGACAGGGGACAGCTGGGACTTATATTGTTGTCCGGTTCAACAGCCCATGATCAGTTAATCTGTTCAGGTATTTGCCATGCCAGTCTGGGTGGCAGCTTGGTGTTGTCCGCTCTGGGTACATTTGACTTTAAAAAAGAAAGAAAGAAAGTTCACCATTTGGCATTTGCCGCTTCCTTGGAATTACATGTCTGCAGTCATTTTTTATTAATTTTGTTTGTGTTCAGTCAAAGTGAACCCGTATATGCCAGAAGTTATTTTCTTGACTGAGATGATATATCAGAAGGTTTTGTTTTGTTTTGTTCAGCAATTGCAAAGAAATGCTTCTTTTTTATATATCAAGTTGGTCATTCCACCATAGTTTCATAAGCATGAATCAACTCTAGAAAATATGATTATATGAGACATGTGACTGCAAATGTGATTTTGGTCTTTTTACTTTTCAGTTATATTTTGCCACACGCTGCCTTTTGTGCAACTTGATAGGTTGCAGAAACTGCTTGGAGCTAACTTTTGAGCTCTGTGTTTCTCGCGCAGAACTCGCGATGCTGCAGAGCAAATTTGAGCAGGACAAGAAAAGGATACAGCAGCTTCGGGCTCAAAGGAAGTTCAAGCCTTACTAATGCTGCTCGATTTTTGAAGGGGTTCCTCCACGGAGATGCAGTGCTCGTACGGTCATACCACATTATTCAAGAGCAGCCATTGGCGTCGAAAGGCTGGTTGCTGTTGGTCATACGCTGCATTCCTTTTTTGGGAGAAAATATTGCTCTGTTGGCCATCATTTAGGGTGCGTACTCTTTAACTGGATCAATGTCAGCTGTATACCATGGCCTGCATTTGCAGTGCCAATGTATTTGGTTAAATCATGCCGTCTGGTGCATTTCGTTTTATGCCGTGTCGTGCCTCATTTAAGTTGTAACATGTTTGCTGATTCCACGAGGCGACTGCGATCCGGTGGGCGTTTGGGTTCGGGATTTGATTGCTCGGCACGAGCGATCCCTGCAGGCTGCAGCTCAGGCCGCCTTCCGGTCAAAAATTGTCGTGCCTCTGCTCGCTCGGTTCTAGCCGGGCCGGCCAGCCAGCTGAGTGCACCAAAGATATTTGCAGAAACTACTGGGAGCCTCCAAGCGATCGAGCAACTAACGAATCTCCCGCACTTTAAAGGCCAGCGTCCCGAGTCCCGAATCGCCTCTCTGGATGTCTCGCCTTGAGCCCCAAACTGCCAAGCTGCAATGTCACCCACGGGCAAAAAAAAAAACTGTAAATTCATGCAGGGATCCCCCACACGGCCAGACGACTGTGAACTCTCTCTACTCTGCCAAGTTCCCATTCGTGATACAAAACCAGAGTCAGGAATTCACCAACAAACGTCAGGCGAAACGAACAAGAGCGGCAAATCTCCATTCCAAACAAAAACCTCATAAATTGTTAACCTTAGGTACACGCGCGTGCAGATAGAGGCAAACGCAGCCATTTGTTAACGTAGGAAGGAAACACACGCGTAGGAGAAAGAACCTAGGTACGTGGGCATCAACGATGGTGAGGCTCTCCAATGGCGTCCTGGGCGCCCTGAGCGCCGTCGCCCTGCTCGCCTCCGTCCCGCTCATCGGCGCTGGCGCCTACCTCCTCGCGCACCCGACCACCGAGTGCCAGCGCCTGGTGCGGCTGCCGGCCGTCGCGCTGGGCGGCGCGCTCCTCCTGCTCTCCCTCATTGCGATCGCCGGCGCGTGCTGCCGCGCCGCGCCGCTCCTCTGGGCCTACGTGTCCGTCATGTTCCTGGTCGTCGTCGGCATGTTCCTCTTCACCGCCTTCACGTTCGCCGTCACAAACAAGGGCGCCGCCACCGCCGTGTCCGGGCGCGGCTACGGGGAGTACCGGATCGGGGACTACTCGGACTGGCTGCAGGACAGGATCAGGGACTACGAGACGTGGCGGCGGATCGAGAGCTGTATGACCGACGCGGGCGTGTGCGGCGGCCTGATCGGAGGCGTCGCCGCTGGGATCAACGCCGGCGAGTTCTACCGGCTGCATCTGCCGCTCGTCCAGGTACGCCGTACGCATGGATCGGTCGGTTGCATGGCATGCATCATGCGTAGGCCCACTCGTCAGATACTGCTGTTAAAATCGTTCACATGATTATTTGTTTCACTCTTTTTCATTTGAAGTGAAGTGATCAATGCCCCTTTTTAATGGAGATTGAATGTTGCGTGAGTTATCTATTCCTTGATTTATTACTAGCTGTTAAATAAGGATGTTAATTGCCCGTATCCATTTTCTGGATATGCATGCACGCATCATTTACAATCAAAATCTCCTCTTGGAGCTCTTCCACTAGTACATCTCGAGAGTAGAGACTAGAATCATACATTGTTCACTGCCTACTGAATGCATCAACAAATTTGCAAGTTGCGACACATTGTGAAAAAAATTCAACACTAGATTTGCAGATGCATGCTTTCATAAGGCTGCTGTTCATTTGAAGAGAATTGTGCTCAGTACTCACTGAATGACTGAAAGTGTATATAAGCACCAAGTTTGTGGTATCAAATATATTTACAACAGCGTCTCCTCTGAAACCATCGTGCAGTCCGGTTGCTGCAAGCCGCCGGCGTACTGCGGATACCAGCCCGTGAACGCGACGTTCTGGGTGGCCCCCGCGGCGGGCCTGGACACGGCAGACGTGGACTGCCGGGCGTGGAGCAACGACCAGAGGGTGCTGTGCTTCCGGTGCAACGCGTGCAAGGCCGGCGTGCTGGCCACCGCCAAGAACAACTGGAAGGCCGTGGCCGCACTCAACGTCACCGCGCTCGCGCTCCTCATCTTCGCCTACTCCCTCGGCTGTTGCGCCATGCGCAACAACGACCGCCGCCGCGGTGGCTACGGCCGGTACTGATCGTTCGTTCACGGGCGGTTGGTTGGTTTCGGAATTCAGAGTAGTTTTGTGTTCGTGTCTGTTCCTTTTCTCCCTCTTTCAGGTACAGTACAGAGCTGGTGTAAAATTTGTTCGGCACGGTATTGCACTATGAAGGTTATGTAGTAGTGAAGTCGATGGCATGGTTCAGTTGATGCTCTTGTTTGGTAGATCTCTTCAGATAGACTTTGATCATGTGATTGTAACTGATTAATTTCAAACAGACTCCGTCAGCAGGCTGACCAAGAAGAACACATCTTGGCATGACCCATTTTGCTTTCCAAGGTTTAGGCCAGCTACCCATCAGACTGAAGCAACTAAAAGTCTTACACCAAGTAATCAGGAATCAAGTTTGGCTCTTTGGGCTTGGCTGGATGAACTTTTTGTTCGAACAAACAAGCCCAGCCGTGCCCATCCTGCGAATGATTTTGGGGTAAAAAATCATTCGAATATTGCAATTCTAAAACAAAAGCACATCAAAATTTCCAACCACCTTCTTCGGTTCTTCCAATCCATCATTCGTTTCCCGTTGAATTGAAAGAAAAAAAGTTTGCTGCCCCTGTTTGGATTATGCTGTCGGTTCCTTGAAGTTCAGAAGCTCTGTTCACAAGTTTATGGCCTGGTTAAACGAACCGCAAGTTTTCTAGTTTTGCCCAGTGGTTTGCAAAGCTCAGCAACCTTGATGCCAGCCAGGAAGTGGGCGCTACTACAAAGACAGCAGCAAATGGTAATGGTCGGATCTGAAAGACTGGAACAAATCCAATTTCATTCAGGAGTCTTCTGAACTTTCCCATCATCTGCCCATCTAGATTTCTATTGTTCTTACCTTTGATCGTTGCACGTTGGATTTCTACTGTTCTTTTATCTTTGGTCTGAAACAAATAACGGTAGGGGCACCTCGTTTTGCACTGATGCTATTGGCCATTGGGCATGCAATTTGCACTGTAGGGACACGGATTCGCACGTTGTATGTACAACAAACTGAATTTGACTAGCTTGAATCAGGACGTGCATAAAAAAATGATATGATGCTAAACCATCAGAAGATGACATGGGATGCTGAAATGGACACCGTAGCATGGAGCAAAACACTTTTAAAAGTCTTAAACCACGCTAATCGTACCGTGGCCTGCGGCGGTAGGGTTTGTGAGCAATTTAGTAATGCATGGCTTAAGTAGTCGCGCAATGCACACTTTGACCTCCACCGCCCCCATTAAAGCTAAAGGAGAGGTATTTTTAAAAAATATATATATTAATTTTTTTTAAAATAGTTTTTTTTACAAAAGTAGGTGTCTGTTGCCGTTTGAAATAGCGACAGGGGCTCAACCGTACAAAAAGATCCCTGTCGTCACTCCAAATGGTGACAAGGACCTCTACATTGTTTTTTATTGACTATTTTTGAGCATATTTTGTCGACAAATCACACTGATATTACATAACATTCAGCACAACATCATAATATCTTTTATCGAAAAATCACAATGATATTACAAAACATTCAGCACAACGTCATCACATATTTTGTCGACAAATCACAATGACATTACATAAAATTAAGCGCAATGTCATCACATTGTGGACAAATCACACTGACATTACAAACCATTCACCACAATGCCATCGCCACCGAGTTTTTGACAAATCAAAGTAATATTACAAATCATTGGGCACCACATATTTCAACAGACGAACATTTCCCCGTGGTCGCGACCTCAACGCCCACCATGTACACCGCCTCGAGTAGAGTGGTCGGATGAGGTCCTCGCGGCGATATCCAGACTGCCGATGTCTCCTTCGTCCCATGGATTTCTCGTAGGGCATTTCTTGAAGTTGTGCCCAGACTCCCTGCAAATGGAGCACTTCTTTGTACGACGTTCGGCTTTTGCTTCATCCATGTCGTTCCTGATGCGTCGTACCTGCCGTCGGCCAACCTTTTCCTTTAGCTTATCAATGTCCACGGCCCAAATAAGTTGCTCTTAGGTCGGATGACCAGTGAAATGGCCAACCACGCCATAAACATACATATCTGCACTTCAGGTTTTCATCACCTCCTACTTGTTGAAATAGTTATAGAGGTACTGGCCGGGATGCTGCGCCACCGTCGAACATGTGGCCATGACATGGGAGAAGAGTATATGCAGAAGAAGAGGCTTGTTGCAAATGCATACGTAACTAGCACGGCGTAGCGTGCACTCGTGGGTGATCCTCTCGGGTTCGTTCCGCAGAGTCCTTTATCCCTGCACAGTATCTCGAAGCGAAGCTCTCTTGTGCCCATCTTGAATGTCCGGTGCATCTCACCCTTCTTGCTCTTCTCCTCCATGGACTTGGTGATCATGGCGAGTAGAGTACTTTGTCATTTGCCATGGCGAGCGACGCATTGTTGCTTCTATCAACAAAATAATTTATGAAACCGCAGAGAATTGCCTCTACAATACCAAACAAAGGGAGGCATCTTACGCCACGCATGACTCAATTGTACACCTTGGCTAAATTGGTTGTCATGATAGTATATCGAGCACCACCCCTATCATGTAGCAGCGACTACTTCTTCTTAGGTTCGTGCTCAATACAGTCCGAGAAGTATTTTACATGCGCTCCCTTTTTCCTCACCACACTATGACCATCTGTGGGTAGCTGTGGTAATATTTTGGGGGCCTGGTCAACGCTTGTAGTTGCCTTTTTCGCTGCCTCCCTTCTGTACGTCTAGGTCCGCTCATCCAGAATTTTCTAGAGTGCTTCAAACTTTCGCTGCTGGTTCTGGTTGCACAACCGCTTGAACATGTTCATCAAATCCTTCTTGCGGAACTGCTTGTAGAAGTTTACACCCAAGTGCCTCATGCACCACCTGCTCTGCAGACCCGCCCATAGAAGTGGTTCGTTCTCTCATTATTGTAGCTGAGTTATTACACTCAGCAACCCCGCATAACGATTATGTATGACGCATACGTTAGGATGACCCTATACAATAGAAATCCTCATGAACAACAACCAGCTGTCTGTGTTCTCACTTTCAACAAAAGCGAATGCCACATGAAGAACTTGATTATTCTCATCCGTCGCTATTGCAGTCGATATCTAGCCCTTGTACTTTCTAGTCAGGAATATGTCATCCACGCACAAGATTGAACGGTAGTACCGGAATGCATTGATGCATGGACCAAATACGAAGAATGCTCACTTCAATACCCTCTTATTGGCCCACATAGGATGTGTGGAATCTTGAATGTCGATATGAGTGTCGGGATTCCTGTCTTGTATGACTCAGAGTAGCACGGGGAGGTTGTGGTAGGAGCCCTCGAACGTACCGAATCTTGATTCCAATGCCTTGTGTTTTGCCCTCCACGCCTTGGTATAGCTGACTGTGTGCTTGAACCTTGGCTCAATCGCCCGAATGATGGATCGTGACTCAAAATCTAGATTATCCACGATTTCACCGTACATGAGGTTCGCGATGAAGCCTGATGATAGGTTCCTGTGGGACTACACTGACTCAGTGACGACTCGTGTGTGAGGGACCACTATAACTATAAAGTATTTTCAGTGGGTGTCACACTTAGACTGAAATGCATGCACTCGCCAAGGGCATCCCTCTATGTCACACTTCATATCGTAGCATATTGGGTTAGACTTGATGAATGGTGAATGTGTTGGGTAACGCGGCAATGCTACGATAGCACAAACAAAAATTTCTGCGCAACCAAGGAACCACCGCAAGTAATAGATCACGAGATTACCGCTAGACACGCCGACTCGTAGCGGAAGTAGAGTCGTTGTAGCGAGTTGATGCAGTCGTAGTCGTACTCACGACGCGTCTCCTCCTTCGAGTAGTCGTACTCGATGCGCATCTGCTTCTTCGAGTGGTCGTACCCACCACGCGACTTCTTCTCCAACTCCGGTGATAAACACAAGCTGCAGATCGTCCTAGTGCTGATGCTTCGCAACAACACCTCCGAGGTATCCACACGTACGGGGCAAGATCACCACGCACTGGAGTGCTAGCTCTGGTAGCGTAGTAAAGAAGGCGTGGCTATTAGGGTTTCAGGAGTTCTTCCAAAGATCATCCTCTCATCTTTTTTACCCTATGCCACCGCCCCTCTTTATATAGGCATCCATGATGGGTCTCGTACCCGAGGCCAATTAGGAACTCGTGGTCTATATGAATTTGGATCACCATTCAAAACAGATCCTTGCCCTTTAACTGTGCGACCCCACAGGTTCATGTGTAATCGGTTATGACTCAGAAACTCTTTTCTGATCACTAGTCGTTAGCGGTACCTAGCAGCACATAACGATTCCCAAAGACACATAGAATAAATCGGACGAACCTTGATGTAATATGATCTATGATCGTGTCCTCATCACTTACGACCGATTCAGATCTCTATACGACGAGTTGTAATTGGTCACGACCAGTTTGTAACTCCTTACGACCGTGTTCTTACCATTACAGGATTACGTTTGACCGGCCTACGACCGGATGTATCTCCATACGACTAGTCCGTAACTGATCAAACTAAGCGACCTACTCATGCATTCTTCCTTTGCCTCACGATGTCTGGTTGAACTCCAGGTGAGATGATGTGTCATCCATGGACTGTTCGATACTTTCTCGATCGAGTGTCGGATAACATCATGTGGTCGACACTTCGACCACTAATGGTATGACTACGCACTTTCTTTATCCGATCACCACGAGGGGCCCAGAGACATCTCTCCTGTTATGTTAGGAGGGGCAAATCCCATCTCGACCAGTCACATTCCTCCGCATGTTTCATAGCATACCCGAAAGCTACCTTTATAACTACCTAGTTACGGAGTAGCGTTTGGCAACCCCTAAGAGTGCTATTACAAATGTAGGAAACCATACTGATCTCAGGTATAAGGATTATAGATCATCATTACTTGAGACCAACTAATGATACAAAGATTCATAATAATCTCAATAGTGTCTCCACGATGGGTCTATCCAACACCATGTTCTCTAACATGTGTTCACATTATTGATTCGATATCTCCATATCTATGACCGGTGAAACCAGGTCATCAATCAATACATGTGCTAGTCACATAGTCACTGGTGTTCCGACCAGTGACCTCCGACCAGGGATACATTTAGAATGACATCATATAAGTTAAAGAGTTCCACCAATAAGTCACGTACTTATTGATCTATAACAAATGATTCATTCAAGGAACATGGTAACATATTATCAAAATCATGAACATAATGAAATATCATGATCTCTATGATGGCCTCTAGGGCATATTTCCAACAGAATGTACGCCGCACCGATAAGGCCTAGAATTTGACCGCCTCCTATACGACCTCATTACATTTGTACATAGCTGCTTGTCTGACCTCGCTCTAGTCGTACTCCCACGGCACACGGGAGTATTCATTAACAACAAGGTTGTCGAACTGGTATGTGTTCCGCTTAGATGGAACCGTTTTGTTGTTCCACAACATCATCGTCGTTAGATCCTTCATCTTCTGATAATGCCATGTAGTCTTGATCTTTCAGATCCATCCATTGGACTAGGGATTCCAGCTCCTCACCCTCGTCAGCAAGCCCACTAGCTTATTTGACTGAAGGAGCTCATTCTACAGGGTCTGCATCGACAACATCAACAACTTCCGAGCCTTCGGCCATTGTGTGCGCCGCGCTGTGGCTGGAGTCCCTGACTTCTTCTTCGGCATCGGCACCCCTTCTTGTTCAGCCGCTGATGCAGAGTGGGCTTGGCATATGCCTGTGACAGAAGAACCAAATCTCACCATTCCTCCATCGCCCTGCGTACATATGACTGTCATGAACTTGTTCCCTTTAGCTGCACTAACTCCCAATATATGTCATGTGGTGCTCGGTTGGTAAGACAACTTAATCTCATATCATAAACAGTGTGGTCAAATTCGAATGTGTGGAACAACCACCGCATCACAGTGCCCCATGTACTGCTGCTATGGTCTTGTTAGGATCATGGTCGTCAATTGAAAATAACACAAATCAATCCCCTCGGGACCCTCAAGAATGGTTACTTAAGCGTAGTAAATTTTGAAGTTGGTGGCGTCCGACATATTTGATGTACTGCACTGTAAACAAGATTGTCACAATTACTCACATATCTAAAACTAAACTACGCACTAAAAAGAATTATGTATAATATACTACACTACGTAACTGTTCGCCTAAAACTATGTAATCTATTCGGTTAAAAAAATTATCTGAAAGATGGACGACCAGACGGACAGCGCTTCGCTAGCTTCTCTCCCCCGCTCTACTCCTCTCTGCTTCTGTCCCCTGCCTCCCATCTTTCTCTTTTCTCTGAATAAAAGTGAGTTGTACAATAATTTTAAGGTCTTTTATATGGTAGATTGTGTCGTCACTTAGAATGGCGATATAGACTTGCGAATCTCTATCACTATTTAAAATTACAGTTTTCTAAATTTTAATATTAAAAAATTTAGGATCTGTGCCGTCAGTTGAATTGGCGACAAGGACTTGTCGCCATTTGGAGTACGATAGGTCCCTATCGCCAATTCAACTGGTGACAGGGATTTCTCTGTACTATTGAACCCTCTCGCGAGGGCCTAGGTGTCTGTCACCAATTAGAATTGCGACATGAGCATGTCGCTATTTCAAATGGCGCAAGGCGCCTACTTTTGTAAAAATATATTTATTTCTATAAATTAATATTATTTTTTTTAAAAAAAATCAAACAAATAGTAAGCTATACTTCCGCACCCTGCATATGCATTCTTCTTCTTTCATGTCCTACCTCCTAAGCATCCTGATTAGCATCGCCTTGCGTTAATTCCTCATGAAGTCCCACAAGAGCAATCCGTCTTCTCCGAAGCGCTCGGCTGTCATTGCCGCGCCGATCGCCCTCCTCCTAGTCCTTGGGCTCGTCTCACTCTACGACTTGTCCTTCTCTGATCGTTACCCATACATAGACGCCTCCTCCTCTTCGCCGTCGTCTCCGGCCATCGCCAGGGCCTGTGACGTTACGCGGGGCGAGTGGGTGCCGGATTCCGAGCCGCCTTACTACACGAACCTGACGTGCCCGTTCATCGATGACCACCAGAACTGCATGAGATTCGGCAAGACGAGCCTCGAGTTCGTGCGCTGGAGGTGGAGCCCCCGCTTCGACGTGGCGCGGTTCTTGGAGGCCATGAGGGGCAAGTCCATGGCGTTCATCGGGGACTCCCTCGCCAGGAACCACTTCAAGTCTTTGTTGTGCCCCTTATCCAAGGTATTGTTGGCCCAGATTGCTCTCCCTTAACACGCACGATTCAGTGGACTCACTCACGGCGAGATGAATTCACCGGAGTTCAGAACGACAGCAAGCGGGAGATGTTTTTGGTGCAGACCCAAATGCACCAGGTTATTCTGCTTCAGTTATATATTCCTCAGATAGCTACACACTCAGTATCAAATCGACAACGACCAAAGCGCTAAATCGCACACACGCCAGATCGGTTACTTCCAATCGGATTAAGAGCCACTACACAAACTAGGACTCGGTTATGATCCTCACATTTCGGATCATGGACCAACAATACTTGCAAGACACGAACCCACACGATCTGAAGTTCTCGCAGAACTTCAAACTTGAACAACACGAACCGAAGTTCGATTCGGTTATTCCACTTAACATAAAAAGCGAGCTAAAACAAAACACATGACTGAAGCTAAATCAACAAGATTAACACCTACAATCTCCCCCTTAATCTTGTTGGCCTTTTTCTATTACCTGCACGCCAATCCTTCGCCGCATCTCATGAAACTTCACTCGCCCAAGAGCCTTGGTTAGAATGTCGGCGAGTTGGTCTTCTGACTTGACATGCTTGACTTCAATTTTGCCAGCTTCAGCACACTCTCTGATAAAATGGTATCTAGTGTCTATATGTTTGCTCCTCTCATGATAAACAGGGTTCTTACAAAGTGCTATTGCATATTTATTGTCCACCATGAGACATACCTTTTGCACTTCATCTCCTGTCAGGTCTGCAAGCAGTCGGCTGAGCCAAATGCCCTGACAAGCAGCTGTGGTGGCTGCTATATATTCTGCCTCACACGACGACAAAGCAACCACTCTTTGCTTCTGAGAGTTCCAAGTGATAGGATTTTGACCGAGATAAAACACAACACCAGTTGTGCTTTTCCGATCAGCATTGTCTCCTAAGATCGGCACATCATCGTAGCCGATCAAACCAGCATGTCCAACATTTCTCTTATAGCAGCATCCCAACTCCAATGTACCTCGAATGTATCTCAGAATCTGCTTGACTGCTGCCATATGTTCAGACCTTGGTTCCTACATGAACCGGCTTACCAATCCAACTGAGAATGCCAAGTCAGGTCTTGTGTTTAACAAATACCTGAGACTCCCAATTATGCTTCTGAAATTTGTTGGGTCAACAAATGGAGATTCACTTTCCTTGCTTAGTTTTGTTCTTGGCTCCATGGGTGTCAGGCAGGAATTACAATCACTCATTCCAGTCTTCTCAAGTAGCTTTGTAGCATAGCCAATCTGACACAAAGTAATTCCTTGAGATGATTGACACACCTCAATTCCCAGATAGTAAGAGAGTAGGCCAAGATCACTCATCTCAAATCTAAGCATCATTTGCTTCTTAAAGCTTGTGATCTCTTCAAGATTTGACCCTGTGATAATCAAATCATCAACATATACCCCAACAATCAACTTGGACTTACCAATGCTCTTCTTGTAGACTGCATGTTCAAATGAACTCCTTTCAAACCCAAGTGAAGAAAGACATTCATCAAGCTTTGAATTCCAGGCCCGGGGGGCTTGGCGAAGGCCATATAAAGCTTTGGTAAGTTTCAGAACCTTCTGGTCACTCTCCTCCTTTTCATAGCCTGGTGGTTGAGTAACATATACCTCTTCTTGCAGCTCCCCATTAAGGAATGCAGATTTGACATCCATGTGATGCACTTGCCAATTTTCTTGAGCAGCTAATGCCAACAACAACTTGACAGTTTCCATCCTTGCTACAGGCGCAAAGACCTCTTCAAAGTCCACTCCATGTTGTTGTACATAGCCTTTAGCCACTAATCTGGCTTTGTGCTTTACCACCATACCTTTAGGATCTTTCTTGACTTTATACACCCATTTCAAACCAATCGGTTTGTGGCCTTTGGGCAGCTCAACCATCTCCCAGGTTTGGTTTTCCACAATAGCCCTTAGCTCTACTTCCATCGCACGCCTCCAGCAAGCATGTCCTTTAGCTTCAGCAATGCTTGAAGGCTCCTCAGCTCCAAGCAAACACAAGCCGAGCTGCTCAGGATCGAGCTGAATTGGAGTTGTAGCATCATACAAGTCTTCCAGTGATCGAAAGCGCAACTCACCAGTTGATGGAGTTCCTGAGCTCGATCCTGTTGAATCAGAAGTATCAGCAGAACCATTGCCTGTCGAGACTGCCGATGAGGGTGTAGCCAAACTTCCAGCAGCCTCTGGAATTTCTGGGGCAAGTACTCCAGATACTCCCCCATGTTCTTGCGCTCCAGATGCTGACAACGAGGGTGGATCAATTTGACCTGGGTCTACTTGATCTCCACCTGCACCATCCTCAATTGGATACTGTACAGTAAATACCTCACTGCCATTTTCTTCAACACTAGAGACTGAACTCCAATCCCATTGTCTGCCTTCCTCAAAAATGACATCTCTTGTCACATAAACTCTCTTAGCAGCAGGGTCATACACACGATATGCTTTTGACCTCATCTCATACCCAATTAACACCATTGGAATGCTGCGATCAGTGAGTTTTCCCAAATGTGGTTTCACCGGCTTGACATGAGCAATGCAACCGAAGGTCCTTAGATGATGTACTTTGGGTCTTCTCTGGAACCAAGCTTCATAAGGAGTCTTCCCTACTACACTTTTTGTTGTAGCTCGGTTCAATAGATACACGACTGTTGTAACTGCTTCACCCCAAAACATACCAGGCATTCCTTTGCTCTTTAGCAGACTTCGAGTCATGGCGACGACGGTCTGGTTTCTCCTCTCAACCACCCCATTTTGCTGAGGTGAGTATGGTGCGGTGAGAAAGTGCTTGATGCCATGCTTATCACAAGATTCTTGAATTCATCCGAGGTGAACTCTCCTCCTCTATCTGTTCGAATGGCTCGACCTTTTGTCAACTTCCGCCCAAACCGGCTTTATCTTCCTCGGTGCATCAATTGCCTCATCCTTGCTTTTCATAATACTATCCACATGTATCTCACCAAATCATCAACTAACAACGAAAAATATTTTTACCTCCTGCATTGGTGGCGAGATAGGACCACATAGGTCCCCATGCACTAACTGGAGTTGTTTGTCAGCACGATAGGTTGATTCTTGAGGAAATGATGCTCGACGTTGTTTACCAACTAGACAACCATCACACACCTGATCAATGTGATCTAAGTGTGGCAATCCTTCCACCATATCTTTGCTCGCCAGATTACGTAGTGCCTGAAAATTCAGATGTCCGTATCTTGCGTGCCACAGCCATGCATCATCACCGAAGCTTGCCAACAAACACACAGGTTCAGCCATATTAAGGTTCAGAACATAGAGGCGATTTCTGGACCTTTTGACTCTGGCCAATAGTTTTGATTGACGATCAAACACATATAAGTGTCCATTCTCGAGCACCATCTTGCAGCCATTCTCTTCTAGCTGTCCAAGACTTATAATGTTGCTTGTAAGGCTTGGTATATAGTATACCTCTGACAATGCCCGGTGATCTCCATTAAGACACTCAAAGAATACTGTCCCTCGGCCACAAATATCAACTGATGAACCATTTCCAAACTTCACTTTCCCTTTCACAGACGAATCAAGGTTTGTGAATTTTGACTTGTTTCCTGTCATATGATTACTAGCTCCAGTGTCAAGGTACCAAGAGTGTTTTTCATACCTTACATTATCAGACTACAACAGATGAAATTGATCTTCATTGAGCATGACCTGATCACCCATTTCCTTCGAAACTTGAGTTAGTTCACACATTTCGGCCATGAGGAGAGTTGGTTGGTCATCCACCTTTTCAACAATGTGCACTCTTTCTTCCTTCTTCTTCGACCTGCAGTCAGCTGCAAAATGGTCGAATTTATGACAATTATAGCACTTAAGCTTTTTCTTGTCAAACCTCTTTTCTTTGTGACCTTGATCACCTTCGCGGTCTTCATTGGTTCGCCCGCTGTCGCGACCGTGCCCGCGGCCACGTCCACTGCTCTTCCAGTGCCCTTTGGTTGTCTTCGATGATGAGCCTTCTGAACACTCCTTCTCCATCGCTTTCCACTCGGATCGGGTAAGCAGGAGATGATCCTCATCATTATCACCCAGGCCTGCGCCTCGGACTCTCTCTTCGAACGCCTTCAGACGTCCAATTACTTCTTCGACCGTCATCGTCTCCAGGTCACCGAACTGCTCGATTGTTGATACAATTTGCAGAAATTTTGGCGGAGCAGCACGTAAGAATTTCTCGACGACAACGGACTCTTCCATTGCCTTGCCCAGACCACGGATGCGATTGACAAGCGTTGTCAATCTCACAGTGAAATCATCAATCGATTCCGACTTCTTCATTCGGAGATTCTCAAACTCAGTTTTCAGAGTTTGGATCTTCGTCACCTTGACGCGATCTGCGCCAACATACATGGTCTTCAATTTTTCCCACGCCTGCATCGCCGTTTCCTTCCCGGACAGGAGCAGCAGCGTCTCCTCGGGAATCGCCTGGTAGATGGCCACCACGGCCATCAGATCCTACCTCGTCTCCACGGTCGTCTCAGGGTCTGCGGGCTCTACGGCATCCCAGACGCCTTGAGCACGCATGTACGCCCGCATCTTCATCGCCCACGCAGCGTAGTTGCTTCGAGAGCATTGATATCTTTGAGTGATAAGCCACCACTCTCCCTTGCCAAGCCGCGCGGATGCTACACAGACCCACCGGGCCGGCGATGTCGAGAGTTCACGCTCCTCGGCATAATCTTTGGCATACACTCCCCTCGGCTCTGATACCAAATGTTGGCCCAGATTGCTCTCCCTTAACACGCACGATTCAGTGGACTCACTCACGGCGAGATGAATTCACCGAGTTGAAGCGGCGACAAGCGGAGATGTTTTGGTGCGAACCCAAATGCACCAGTTATTACGCTACATTATATATTCCTCAGATAGCTACACAGCTCTGTATCAAATACGACAACAGCCAAAGCGCTAAATACGCACACACGCGCAGACTGGTTACTTCCAGTCCGGTTATGATCCTCACATTTCGGATCATGGACGTATCGCTTGTTCAATTCTTGGGTTGTTGCTTCTCTATTACTGATGCAATCGGCCTTGGCCCGTTGGCCGTGCGTATGTTGCAGGTGGCGCAGCCGGTGGAGGTCGAAACGGCGCCGGAGATCGACGTGTCGGGGAGGACTGTCCGGCGAGACTACCGCTATGGCAGCCACGGCTTCACCGCCTCCATCTTCTGGTCGCCCTTCCTGGTCAAGGCCAACCTGTCGAACGCGACGCTCGGCATGTGGGACCTCCACCTCGACAAGGCCGACGCCCGGTGGGCGGCGCCGTTCTTGACCGACTACATCGTCTGCCGGGGACCAAGCTGTTTCCTCGCCCGTCGGTGTACTACGAGGGTGGGCGCGTCATGGCGCGCAGCAGCGCCAGCCAGCGGCGTCCGTAATGTGACCGAAGCCGGCGTGCACCGCGCCACGCGCGGCGTTCGCTTGGCGCTTCGGCGCTTCGGCGCCATCACCGCGAGGAGGGTTCGCGGCGAGCGATCCTCGGACGATGACACCGCGCGCCGAGCGGGAGTGGAACACCGGCGGCGATCTGCGTCCGCGATCGCGGTAGAAACCTCAAGACCCCTACGTGCCAAGATTTCGTTCAATGTGGAACGTGACAACTAAATGCGACTTGATTCGCTTTACCAGAGGTTGCGGCGCTCGGGAGACGGCGGCGGCGGCGAGGAGGAACGGCGCGAGTTCTTCTTCTTTGGACATCACCGAGGCAATGAACATGCGATCAACTTGGAATGTCGAACTAATCAGCAAATTGCGACTCTGAACCAGAAATGAAACGGCTCGTCCCGCACTGAAAGAGGTTCGTTCGCGTAGGATCCTGATTCATGCAGATTGAGAAATTCACACGAAACAAGGGTTGGAAGAAACAGGGGCGATGAAACAAGTCTGAAAACTCCATGAGCGCCAAGGTTGGTACATATATCCTTTTTCATCTTAGTGTGATCTTGCGCTCGGTTCCTGGAAAAGGCGAGGTTCATTCATTTCCAAATTTACGGGGTGGATTATAACGCAGGAAGGTTCTCGTATATTTCGAAGTTTGACACCTCCCGATCCTCGCAATGGAAGCCTCAATTTTGGCTTTATTTATTTTAAGAGTCTTATCTCGATTGATAGCACCATCGCCCCATACGTGCTCATAGGGGTGCACAATCAAATCATCCCAAAAAGCGTGAAAGATCTTCTCCAATCGAAACAGTGCCACTTTTCCAAGTCATCAATGACGGTCAGATAGCCTTGGCACAAAGCGGAAGAAATAGCTCAACTCGCCAGCTTGCGACATGCTCGGACATAGCTCGAACCATGGAAGAGCCGCCAATCCATATGGTAGTCATGACTCTTCATCCGTGATTCGCGAGTGCCTAAGTTCACTCCTCTTGATTATTGATACCCATCAGGAACATTAGCGCGATCCATTCAAGTACTTCCTCCTTTGGTCCTTTCAAAAATCGCTTGGCCTTTCCATGTCTTCCGCGACTAGGAGGCGCATCTCTTGATTTGGTCTATCGATAACGTGCGTCCTCTAGCCTTAGGGTTGTCCTTAGACTTTTCAGGTCCATGAGTGTGCCAAAGTGCCTGCGACATTCTTTAGGTGCATTACATCAATGTTATGTGGAAAGGTCATCAAATAGGGAGCCTCCAAGCCCGACTTATGAGTCCACATATGTTGCTCACCATCCCACAAAACCACCTTCTTGATTGGGCAGAGTATCTATGAGCATGACGGCCGTCTGACCACCGGCACCCGAGGCGTGGAGGGCGGGAGCGTGGAGGGCGCTGGGTGGATCGCCTGGTGCTTCTTGCCGGGCCGTAGACTTGTGGAGCGAATCGCTATTCCAGATCTTGGTGGTGATCATTAGCGATAGATGAGTTAAATGTTTTGTCAATTGTCAGTGCGCTACTGAACGGAGCATTATACGTAGAAATGAGGACCTGATCATGTTCCTGCCAAACTATAATTGTTCTGTAATTTGAGAAAAAAAAATCATTGATTTTGTCTCAAATGCCAATATTGAGTTGTGCAAATTTGTTTGCCAACTATGAAACAAATTACTTCAAAAAAAATATCCGAGAACACGCAGGAGGGTTGCGTACCATTGCATTAAGGTACAATTAAGAATTTACCACCCATTAGAACACTATTCTACGCTTTGCTATGGCGGAGTAGAGTAATTTGTCATTTTCCATGGCAAGCAACGCGGTACGAGTAATTTATAGTGCCGCGAAGAATTGTCTCCACAATACCAACCAAAGGAAAGCACCTTGCGCCTCGCATGACCTAGTTGTACACCTCAGCTGGATTAGTTGTCATGATACCATATCGAGCACCACCCCTATCATGTAGCAGCGACCACTTCTCCTTAGGCTCGTGCTCAATCCAGTCCGAGAAGCATTTCACCTGTGTCGCCCGTCTTCCTCATCACACTAGGACCATCAGTGGGTAGACTGCGGCAAAGCTTCGGGGCCTGATCAGCGCTTGGGGCGGCCCTTTTCGCTGCCTTCCTTCTGTGCGTCTGGGTCCATTCATCCAAAATCTTCCAGAGTGCTTCAAATTTTCACTTTGGTTCTGGTTGCACATCCGCTTGAACAGGCTCATCAAGTCACTGTTACGAAACTGCTTATAGAAGTTTGCACCCAAGTACCTCATGCTCCTCCTGCTCTGCAGATCCGCCCATGAAAGTAGTTTGTTATCTCGTTGTTCTAGCTGAGTTATTGCACTCAGCAGGCCCGCATGCCGATCATGTATGACGTATAGGTTAGGGCGGCCATGCACAATAGAAATCCTCAAATTCTTCAGGAACTAAAACCAGCTGTCCGTGTTCTCGCTTTCAATAAAAGCAAATGACACGAGAAGAACTTGATTGTTCCCGTCCATCGCTATTGCAGTCAGTATCTGGCTCTTGTACTTTCTAGTTAGGAATATACCATCCACGTACAAGATTGGACGATAGTACCGAAATGCATTGATGCATGGACCAAAGGCGAAGAATGCTCGCTTCAGTACCCTCTTATTGGCCCACTTTGGATGCGTGAAATCTTGAATGTCGATATGAGTGTCGGGATTCCTATCTTATATGACTCGGAGTTGCCTGGGGTGGTTGTGGTCGGAGTCCTCGAATGCACCAAATCTTGATTCCAATGTCTTCTGTTTTGCCCTCCACGCCTTGGCATAGATTACTGTGTACTGGAATCTTGCCTCAATCGCCCGAATGAAGGATCGTGGCTTAAAATCTAGATTATCTACGATCTCACCGTACATGAGGTTCGTGATGAAACCTGGTGACAGGTTCCTGTGGGACTGCACTGACTCAGTGACGACACATGTGTTGGGGACCACTATAGAGTATTTCCAATAGGTGTCTCACTTAGGCTGAAATGCGTTCACTCACCATGAGCACCCCTCAATGTTGCACTTCACGTCGTAGCGTCTTGAGTTAGAATTGATGACTATGAATGTACGCCACACCGACAAGGTCCAGAATTTGACCGCCTCCTACACAGCTCCTTAGATTTGTACATAGCTCCTTGCATGACCTCGCTCTGGTCGCACTCTCATAGTACACGGAAGGCTTCGTTAACAATGAGGTTATCAAACTGGTGTGTGTTCCACTCAGATGGAACCGCATGCTGGTCCACAACATCCTCGTTGTCAGATGCTTCATCTTCTGATAATGTCATGTAGTCCCGGTCTTCGAGATCCTTGCTTTGCACTATTGCTTTTGGCTCTCCACCCTCGTCAGCAAGCCCACTAGCTTGCCAGACTAAAAGAGCTACTTCCGCAGGGCCTTCATCGACAACATCATCAATTCTGGGAGCTTCGGCCATTGTGTACGCCGCATTGTGGCTGGAGCCCCTGACTTCTTTTTCGGCATCACCACCACCTTCTTGTTCAGCCGCCGATGTAGGAGTGACTTGACATAAGCCTAGGCCAAAAGAACCAAATCCCACCCTTCCTCCCTCACCATGCATACATTATGACCGCCATGACCTTATTCCCTTGAGCAGCACAAACTCCCAATATGTGCACTGTGTTGCTTGGGGGTAAGGCAACTCAATCTAAGATCATACAAAGCATGGTCCAAATCGAATGAGTGAAACAACCACCGCATCACAACACCCCATGTACGCTGCTCTGGTCTTGGCAGGGGCATGACTACCGATTGGAAATAACATAAATCAATCCCCTCGGGACCCTTAAGAATAGTCCCTTCACCGTACTAAATTTTGAAGTTAGTGGCGTCTGACATATTTTATGTATTGCACCGTAAACAAGATTTTCACGATTAACCACATATCTAAAACTAGACTACTCACCAAAAAGGATTATGTACAACATACTACACTACGTAACCGTACATCCAAAACTATGTAATCCATTCGGTAAAAAAATTACCTGAAAGATGGGTGATCGGATGGATAGTGCTTCGCTAGCTTCTCTTTTTCTGAATAAAAGTGAGTTTTCCCCAAATTTTAGGGTTTTGATGGTCTTTTATAGGGGAGATTGTGTCGTCATTTGAAATAACGACATGGACCTGCGGGATCCCTATCATCATTTGAAATGGCGGTTTTTTAAATTTTAAAATTAAAAAATTAAGGATCCATGTCGCCATTTGAATTGACGACATGGAGTTCTGGATACTATTGAGCTCCCTGTCGCCAATTGGAATGGCGGCTGACGGCAGACGCCTAGTTTTGTAAAAGATTTTGACTAAAAATTAAATTTTTAAGAAGTATATATATATAATTCTAATAGTTTTTTTTATAAAATATATACGCCAAATATTGTATTAGCAATTTGTATATTAAAAGGGTGTAACATTCCAAAAATCCCAATTTGGGGAAAAATCATTGAAAATAAATAAAGGAAAAAAAATTCAGCATGTTTATGAATGCAAAAATAAATTGAGCATGTTTTTGAACATTTGCATAAATCAATTAGTGAATTTACACGCAAAAAACAACTTTAATGAATTTTAGAGAAAATCACATAACATATAAAATCCAAAAATTTTACACAAGAAAACATACTATGATGGGAGCCTCCACAAAAAAGTTTCATAAAATTTGAAGCCCGTTTGCTGAGTTTAAAAATTTAGAAACCCTTCAGCCAGTTTAAAAATTCAAAACTTAAATTTGAATTCCCGTCGAGCCATTGGGCCGAATTCGCCCGCCCCAAATCCACTACACCCGTTCAGCCCACGCCAGTGCCCCGTGTCTCCCTCTCGCTGACGCACTGGGCCCACCTGTCGAAGCTTGTCTTCCACCTCGCGTTTGCCTCCGCGCGCCAACGCGCTGCGCCGCTCGCCCGTGGTCAATTGCGCTGTCACCTCCGCTTGCCATCGCCCATGCCAGCAGCCCCGTCGACACACCGTTATCCCACATAGGCAACAAGACCGAAGCTTGGCGTGAGAAACCCGTACGATGCGCTATTTTCTCACCGCATCTCTCGTACCATTCTCGGCTGCATTTAAGCCCATCATCGTGTCATGAGCTCCTCAACTCGCCAATCTCACTTCCCGCAAAGAATCAAAGCTTATCGTGCTTTGCTTCATCGGGAACGAGAGCATTGTTCTCGACGCCAGTGAGCAAGCCTCGCACCGCTATTTCCTTTGGTCAGCTTCTTTGCCCTCGCCACCTGTGTCACCATGCGCCCCTTACCTCACTGATACTCCTTTGCTTAATGCAACTCCAGTAACCTCAAAGCGTGATCGTGCCATCATCTTCTTCATCTCTGGTACAGACCCCATTTCGGACCCCCGCGTCATATCGCGCTCCATACTCCACTAATGCTCTTTCCTTGCTTAATGTGAACCCAAGCTTAGGGAATTACCAGAATCGGGCTCTTCCCCAAATCCGGCCACCGCCGGCACCTGTTCTGTTCGCCGTCACTTCGGTGAGTCGTCACTCGATCCCTTACTCCTACACCATCCTAGGGTCTCTAGTGAGCTAATGCTACACTTCTTGTAGCAGCTCCATCGTCGTAGAGCATTGCACCGAGAGCATCCTCTGCGCCACCGCTGTTCAACGTCGCCAAGCCACTCCGGCCACCCTCCGGCGTCATCAACCATTTTGGTGAGCTTCTAGTAGTCCCCTAGTGCTTCTATGCACATTAGATTGGTAGATTAGCCATTGCATCCTAGTAATTGTGGTAGCCGATCATGGCGCCGTCGCGGGAGACAGTATCGCTGCCGCTTCGATGACCATTGGTCCCTGAGCCGTTGCCTATAACATCGTAGTTGTCCTCTAGAGCCAATGCACATCATCTTTTGTCGTCGATTTTCTCCATGCGCCAAAGCCATTTCGGACCCGAGGAGCTCCGCCGCTTATTGTCGACGTAGCGCCATCTCTGTCCATCTCTTCGGCCTCCACCACCACCCGGTGGGGTCGCTGTCAAGAGAGGAACCCATTTTGCCCATCCCTGAGCCAAATCGATGCGCCGTTCGCCACCGGTGAGCTTGCCATGGTGCATGGCCGTGTGCAGCTCTGCTCCATTCTCTTCTCTCTTGCTGACAGTGGGTCCCACTCGGGATTAGTATTAGCTTAATACTAATGATAGTGGTTAAGTGAAACTAATCACTAACATGTGGGACTAGCTGAAAACATAATAAAAAATCTAATTTAAAACACGTTTAGTATATGTGTCACTGACATGTGGGACCATCCATTGTTTTTTGTTTTAAAACATGTTTTAAAAACCGAGAGACTCATATGTTGACCCCAGCCGTCAGTTAATTAAAAAATATTTAATCATTAGTTAATAAATAATGAGTCTATGACATGTTGTACCATCTCTGTTTTTATAAATAAAATCAACAAAATGGAAATATGAGTCACTCACAAGTAGGCTCCACATATAAGATAATAAAATTCAAAAAAAAATAAGAAAAGTCGCTTTCAGTTCAGAGGAAAATACGCTTTACCTTTTGGAAAGCGTAAACCCCAAATGAACTCAAAGGGAAATACATTTTCTCTGTTAGAAAGTGTAAACCTCAGGAAATATGCTTTTGACGTCACCTTTTTCTTATTTTCTGAAATTTTCAAACAGAAGCAAATTAAAGCATTAATAACTTTTGCATAAGAACTCCAAATTGAATGAATATTTTTTTTTTATAAATTCATCTAAAATCATGCTATGTATGAATATGCAAAAAAAAAAAAAATTTTTTTGCTGGTGTAATTATTTTTCTATAATTAATTTGCTATCATCTCTTTTTTTAATAGACGTTGATACTTCGAATAAAATTTACGACTATCCTTCATCCCCATACTCTGAGATACTAGAGCAAGGTAAGCACCTACTTTGACCATGTTGATCCTACTATTTCAATTATTGTACTTATTTTTGTAAAATATTAGTATCCTTACTATTGTAGCAATTAGGTTATGGTTTAGAAAATAAACGATGTCAAATTGGGTTTTTCAAATGCGAATATTACATAAATGCTTAGTCGTGCTTTAGTCTTTACTAAATTTGAAGGTGGATGGAATATTGAATATGATTTGGTAGATTTTGAAATGATGGTTCAGAGGAGTTACCTCTATTAATTTTGTATAAAAACAAAAAAAAAACCTAGATTGCGACGCGGGCGAGTTATAATATGAACTGATGAATATGATAGAGTTTCTCGTATGTAGATAGGGGGAGATCCTTGTCCGAATCAATTAAGGACCGAACACCGGTAAGTCCTATCTAAGCCTAAGCGTACAACCACATGTGCCGGTATGGGACGACCTTAGCTAATTAAGTCATTGAAAACTAGCATTGCATATTGGTAGGACGTAGTAGTGCGAGCATGTATGATTGCTTGAAAGGTCTCCCTTTACCGAAGTGTTGGGAACAAAGCTTGCCGACACAACGGTGAATGCCTCACCGAGATAGGGGTGTACCCTGGTAAAGTGAGGATGTTCATTCGCCGGGCTAATGCAAGGTTAGGATTAGATGATGTAAAGGGTTCGATGTGTGCTCTAGACTGCATACTATAATGTTGTGTGTAGTGGCATCGACGGACGACAGATAAACTAGAGAATTCGTATGTTGTGGGTAAAGTTGTACACCTCTGCAGAGTATAAATTTATTTAAATAGCCGTGCTCGCGGTCATGAGCGTGCTTAGTACAATCTTAACGGTTATAGTCTCTATTTTCACAAAAGTAATTTTGTTGGAAAAGCTGTGATGGATATTTTTAATGATATTTGAATTGAGTGTTATGTCTATGGTTGAAAATAAGGTCTTTCTAGAGTTTACTCTTTGTCGGTTGCCTGAGGGTTTGGATGGGCATGTTGTTGGACTTTTGCTTTTCATCTACAAAAATTCCACTGTTACTTCTGATACTTGTCTTTTAATTTGGTCGGTCGGCACTGTATTGTGAACTATGCAATCATTTAAGTTTATATACCAGATTTGTTTCATGTTATATATAATTGTGTATGTGCGGATATCATGGGGATATGCTCCAGATCTTAGGATGATGTGACAATTGGCAATGGCGTTTACGGTTTGTCGTTTCACGTGTTTTCGACAAAGTCGGTCTGACCAATCCATGGCCGGTCTGACCGGCCTTGGTGGCAGTCGGACCGGCCAGTTACAGAAAGTGATAATTGAGCTGGGCCAAAAATAGAGTGTGTAGGCAAGAGAGGGGATTCTATTGCACTTGGTCTCATAATTTTTGGAGTCTCCAGTCAAAAGTTCTATTGGTTTGAAAATTCCAGTAGGTTTCGGTTTTCCAGAGAGGAAAAACGGCTAAGTCCCAGCTGGCGGTCTGACCGGCCCATAGGTGGCGGTCAGACCGGCCCTGGGGGGCGGTCTGACCGATTTTCACTTTGATCGTCGCCCGTCGTGGCGGCGTTGTTCGGTTGTTAGGTCAAAGTCATGAGTTTTAGGACATATATGTTGCATGATGCATGTTTTGACTAACATGGGTCAAGTTGTAAAGAACTTGTTCCCAAATTCGGTTTACTTGTCTATTGTTGTGCAGGTTGATTGGTGGTCAACGACGGTCAACGGCGAGGATGATAGGGACTAGGATTGGAGAGCTGAGGTCCAGAACGATCTACGATGCCGGGTGATGTCAATGTACTCAAGCGTGGTGCAAGATGGACAAAGGTGACCTATTAGCTAATCCGAGGCGTAAGATGGCGCAAGGTGTAGCTAGTTAGGTCAAGAGGGGATAAAAACGACACTTTAAAATGCGTGCGTATGTGTCCCGTTTGTTTTGGGCCTTAACGGGAGCCCAATAGGATCAAACATCTAGAAGGTCTAAGCCTCCACTATAAATAGAAGAGGGAGGTGGCTGCACCTCTTCTTCGCCTTTTTGCTATTTTTGTAAACCCTAATTTCTTAGGGAGAGCTTTGGTGGAGGCTAGGGTTCTTGATATTTGATGTGATTTTCGTGCTCTTGGATTGAGCATTGTACTCCATTGATGGAGAGGCTGTAAGCCCATATCATATCAATCAATCAAAGAAAAGTTTGATCAATGTTTTGTCTCATTGCGTTCTTTCTCTCTATTTGATGATTTTAGGTCTTTCTTTGATCCGTGAGTTTTTGATTGGTTTCTTCACGTGATCTAGCTTGCTGTGACGTGTGGAAATCTATCTAGGATCATCTTGATCATCAATCATCCACGAGCAAGAGTTTTGACCTAGTTTTCGTTTTGACCTAGTTTTCGTTTTGACCCAGTTTTGAACCCCTCTTTAATCAAATCGAAAAGGATCGCTATTCTTCCAGGAATTATCGCAATCTTCGATTGGAATAGCTTCCTGATATCATAGAGAAGGTGTATTCCAAGTTTCATCAAGTTTGGATTAGTAGATCAAAAGTTTCATCTATTTTCATCTTTGTCATCTAATGTGTTTTTCGTTCGGAGGAAATCGGTCGCATCGTCCAAGGCAGTCGACCGCTAGAAATCGGTCGATCGCCCAAGGTCGAGGTCGCATCGCCCAAGTCCGAGAGGTCGATCGCGATGCATTGAATTGTTTCAATCTTTGTTGTTTTTATCGTATTGCTTAGGGGTTTTAAATTGGATTCAATATTAGTCTTCCGTTGTACTGATATACTGATCTTCATAGCTTCTATAGCTACTGGAGTGAAATATTATTGAATCAATTATTTATGAAAAAGATAGCGTACTCCTATTCAACCCCCCTCTAGTCGCCTTTTCGGTCCAAAAGTATGAATGTATATGACAATGTTGTTGACAGGGGCGGATCTACAGTGCTCTAGCATGGTGCACGGACACCGGGTCCAAAAATCATTTTTCATTGTATATAACCATATATATATAGTGTGGACACGCTAAGCCCAATATGAGAGTACACCCCAAGCCACAGCTCAGCCAAACATGACTTATCTTGCCTCAGGGACCTCTGATCATTTTAGTTCTGGATCCGCCACTGATTGTGGATGTGTGTATTAGCCACTGATTGTGGAACTAGTACGTTACACACACACGAGGATTTCGGGAATTCAATACCCGGGTCCTACAGAGGGTATACTTTATGTAATATTAAGTTTTATTGTTTCTTTCCGTCGGAAGAGAGAATATCAAGAATAAGCAATAACAACAATTAAAGGATGAAGCATCACAGAGGATTTGATAATCAATGATATCTTAATGCAACTTCATGCAAAATCATTCTTGAGGCTTCGATCTGTGTAAATTGCAACACTATAACAAACTATCGTGGCCACAAGACTCTGGTATAATTTACTTCCTCTCGTGATCTCATTGTTCTTAGTTAACTGTTGTCCAACCGTGTATCTCACGTGTGCTTCTTAGGTCGAAGCTGACTTGGATTTGTGTCATCACTTGTAAAATATAAGGTGGTTAGCACATTACTTATATACTCAAGATAAACATGTTTACTGTGGGCATGAACAACTCTTAACTGGAAAGAAAAATCACTTCCATTTCCAATATCCACATCAAGCCAGGCCTTAAATCAATGATAGTCTGCTTATGCTTTCTCTAGACTTTCAATCTTGACGAGGAAGCATGGAGTGTGATGGCATTGCGAGACAAAGCTAAACTATATGTCATCTGAGCTCAGAGAAATATAGGGATTGCTATGTTCATTTGTTGCATCCCAAATAACAGGATTGATATATGGATGTTAAGAGACTATGCGAATAAAAGTTCTTTGTAATTGATGAGACACACTTAGAGGTGATACCGATCTTGTTACTAATAGATGACGACCTGTGGTTCTACTATGATTGGTGGGATGGAAACATCCAACTAGTAGACCAAAAATGTATCTCTGCCGCAATTTGTGTCGATTATGAGCTTCTGATATCAACGTTAAAAATTAGCAACCTGTACATTGAATCTTTTTCATTAGCAATTCTATTTTCAGACTATTTGTATATTTTGTTCGGACTTGAATGTATTATGCATTCAGCGAACCCATAAGTTCCTTCAAATGTATATCTTGCAAATTTAGACCCATCCACCCCAGCACTGATATTTGTTTCGGCAACTTTGATTCTTTCCCGCAATAGGTATATAATTATAAGGTACTAGAATGTGTCCGTGCATTGGGACAAATCTCACATAAATATACCATAAGTTCTAAACTTTTTTAAAAAAAATCCTTAAATCTAAAAAACTGCATACATAATCCACATCAGGATCAAATCAACCGGCTACTTGCATATGCACATGTGCAGACGGCACAATCCTATACAAAAGATCCTACAAATAATGCACACATGTCTACGTAGATCCATTGATAAGAAATGTTTTGAAGTGATGAGATGAGTGGGTAGAACCTGCTGCTACCACAACCACCAACTCAATCTTTCCATATGAGTAAATATATAACTATAGTTGATACATATAGGCTAGTACTATACACTGAAGAAAGGAGACAAGCCAATGGCTTAGCGGTGGGGAGGTTGTTTACGCTCCGCTCGAAACGCGTGAGCTTTTCTTAATTTTTGAGAAAATTAAACTGCTTCCTAGGAAATTCCTATGCAATTCTTAATTTCCAATGGGCCCTGGACCTCCCCACCTGCCCAGGTAGAACTGGCTTGGGTGTCCATCTCCTTCTTCAGGGAATGCCGGTCCTCATAGCCAAATTTTAAAAAGAAAAACTGAAGAAAGAAAGAAAATAAACTGCATATACTCTAAATTAACTGCTAATTTGCCACTGATAGTTCATTACTTCAGTGCAGATCTGTCATCGCCTCTGGATTCGTGCGGTTTCCTTCTGAGAATGCCCCCTGGTTTGTGGCCTAGATTAAGACTTGAGTTCCAGAGATTGTACATGCAGAACAAGAGTTACAACTGGAAATGAAATGAATATGGGATTTACAGTGATTTCAGCTTCTTTCATCCGTCCACGCTGCCGGGAAGAAGCTTGCGAGGAGGCGTCCGGGAGGAGGTCGTATTGGAAGAAGCCGTCACAAACCGATCGGCAGCTGCAGGAATTACCCGAGACGGCGTGACAACTTCGACAACCGACAGGTTGTAAGAATCCGTCCCGAGGCGGCTCTGCGCCCACCCTTTCCGGCCGGAGAAACCGCCAGCCATGACCCAGCAGTTCTTGAACCCTATGCTGTTCAGTGTCCTCGCCACAATCTTCGAGCTGTCGCAGTACCTGCTGGTCCCAAGCATGACATGTATAGGTCAGAACAGAAAGGTCATTTACGTTCGTCATCAGAAGCAAATGCAAAACGATGGTTCGGTGCACCGACGAGTCCATGATGACGACGCTGGAGCCCTTCCCGATCTTCTTGAGGTAGGAGATCTTCAGAGCGGCGATCTCCGCCTCGGCTTGCTTCGCGTTGCGCACCATTCCCTTCATCTTGTCAGGAAGGTCTTCCAGCCTGAGAGTACAGGGTACAAACTGTTTGCAATGAAGAAAAGATAGCTAGATTCTAGGTGTGAGTTTATGGCCGCGGAAAGAAAAGAATGCATACGGCACATAGATGAGCTTGTTCTTTGCGTTTGAGGGGAGCTGTGGCACGCCGGCTTTGCCCTTGTCCTTCTCGCTTCTCGCATCGATGAGAACGTAATCTTGAGACGTGACCTTGTCGAGAGCTTGAGCAGGGCTCAGGTCGCCTTATCCACACAACGCAATGCAGCAAGCCAGTGAAACAGTGAGCAACGCAAAAATAATTTTAAAAAAAGAGCCATCGTTGATGAAAGCATGCAGCGCAATGCTACACTGGTAATACCTTTGTAACCGCGGAGGCTGAAGGACACCAGGGACCAGACCGGCGGTAGGAGCAGGTACGCAAGAAACGCCGCTCCGGCGGCCACGACGTAGTCTGCGGGCCCCAAAGACACGATGGTCTCCACGGTCGCCGAGGCGATGGGCTTGGCGGCGTCGATGACCATTGTGCTCTGCTGGGCCGCATCTGCGACTGTCTACTGAACAGAGCAGCGTCATCAAATCAAGACGAAACAGTCGCAGATCGAGAAGCTGGCTCGGAGTGACTGACATATTGGGTGTACCTTAGCGGCGGATAGGACGGGGGCGGGGTCGACGCCGGCGCCCTGGAGCGCCTCCGTGGCTTGCTTGGAGGCGTCGGAGACCACCGGCGAGGCGAGCTTCAGGGCCTGCTCGCCGGCGCTCTGCAGCACCGGCAGCGCTGGCTTCACGGCCTCGCCCAGCGCCTTGAGCACACCCACAGACTGCTCGGCGACCTTGCCGCCGACGCCGATGACCGTGTCCACCGTGTCCACCACCTACGCAGCAAAAGAATCGAGCACTGAGGCGCAATGCGGCGAAATACTTCAGTGCTTCAAGAAGCGCGGCCAATGCATGGACGGTCGCATACCTTGCTAACCAAGCCGGCGACGTCCTCCTTGGATAACGCCGCGGCGTGCGCGGCCGGCGTCGCAGCCAACAACGCAGTGGACGCCGCGGCGGCCAGGGGTGCAGCGTTAGCTGGCGTGCGGCGCGGCGAGCTCTTGGTGGTCGCCACCGCCGGCGGCGGCGGCGCCAGGACTGCCGACACCGACATGGGGGCCATGGCTCCGGCTCGCCGTACAGTCTACCCACCAGAACTGCTGTCTCAGCCACACGCGCGCGAAGGCGCAGCTACGGTAATGTCTATGGCTGATAAAATTTTGCAATTTTTTTCCCCCTTTTCCCTCTTCATTTTTGATTCGTTTGTGACTTTTGTGTGGCGGCGAGGCGGTGATCTATCGGCCACCGGCGGGTCGTCTCGTGATTGGTGTCCATAGATTCATGCGATAAATCGCAGGTAAATTGTCTTGTCAGGGCTCTTATTTGGAAGAAGGGATATTGGGCCAATGGAGTTGGTGGTGGTAGGTTGCTGCGCATCCTGAGCCCATCTAAAATCTAGCCCACATGCCTTAGTATTGCGCCCACTGCCCAAAGAGTTTGTGGTGTAATCTAGCTTTAGTACTTGGCCCGTTAGCTGAAACGACTCGATTCATCGAATCAACAGGTTAGCCCAAATGAATGTCGGCACTGCACACGGACTATTTGATTTATTTTTTAATTGCAATTGATGTGTCGGCTCAAACTATTCACTGGGCCTTAAATTCAATTAAAAAAATTAGAATACTGATTGGGCCCTCTGCAGCACAATTTTTCCTCCTCCTCCTCCTCTTCTTTCGAGACCCACTTCTTCTTCGGAGATTGCAAGACAATTTTCTATATATAAAAAAGATTGAAGACAATTTAGGGACAGTATAAGAAACGATAGATATAGTAAATTACTCAACAATCTTGTCACATACTTATGGATGGACCTAGCAAATCCACGCCAAGTAGCATTTTTCACATGAACTTTTCTGCCGACACTTTATTCAGTTTATCAGTTATTCCTCTTCTCTTGCATCTAGCATCTTTCATTTTTCTTCTCTCTAGCGAGAGTCCAGAATCTAGATAACAGGTTTCTGCTTTGCCTGAACTGGACATAGAATGTGGAGTGTGATACCCCCTTGCCAAAAACAACTAACCTTTCTTTCCTTGGTCACATTAGATTAATCCTCCTACTAATACAAACTAGGTGAATGTCCAGTCACCCTAGGAGCCAGACCAATTACCTACCTTAATCGTATGTACTTTTCCACCACTTCCTCACCCCTACTTTAGTGATACCCTGTTTTAAACAAGATCTAAACATAATAATAAAGAAGAAAAATAGTAGGAGGAGGCAAGGAGCACTATGATGCCTATCTGCCTCACATGCCCACTTTTATCCCATAACGAGAGCATTTATACGCTTTGCTTTTGGCTTTGGCATGTCCCATCAAGGCCATCAGCATTCCATCCCTCCTTTCGAAGCTCAGAGTCCATCTTGACTCCCCACTCAGGAGATTCACCGCTATGCACAATTGCACACTCCCCCCTCCCCACCCCATCCCCCTTTGATGCAAAATCCGTCACTGTTGCTTCACAGCTAAGCAAAAAAAATTATCCAACTCCTCCTGTAAGCAAGCAGGAGGATTAAGGATAAGTTTGTTCTTCTGTTGCTTCTTTAGTTTCCTTAAGTCTTGACTTCGCTGTCAGCAAAGTAAATATTCAGCTAGCTTTCAGTTGGGCGTCTGCTTTGAAGTCAATCATGCAGATTTAAGTTAGAGGTGATCAGTTCACGCGTATCTTGTAACATACATCCTACCAAGGTTATGTCGAAACCCAGCAAGAACACATGGATGAAGACATAGTAAGCCAAGACTTGAACAAGGGAAGATGGCAAAAAAACATAGCGAATGGAACAGAATCCTCCCATCCAGTGTGTGCTGATTACAATCTGTATTCCAAGACGTAGTGGGGTGGTTGGTGGTGATGCCAACCTAGCAATCACAATTCCATCACTAGCTGCTTGCTCCATAGAAACATTTCATGTTCGATTGCACCATACACTGCACTGCGATTTATGGCACTAATCGCGCCTCCCTCTGAAATCTGAATCGAAAATAAAATGGCACTAATCGCGCGCGTGGTCACTGTGATTTCTTGTAATCGTTTGCCTTTGTTGCTGAACCTCGCAGTGGCATGGCAGCACTGGTGCTCTTCACCTCAACAGAGACTCGTCGGGTTTTTTCGCAAGTGCGTCGTGCACTCGGCCGGTGTCAGCCCACTCCACTCCTTGGTGTCTATATATCCAGGCGAACGCTCAAATGTCTGAACACGAGAATACACATAGACTCTAGACAGCAAACAGAAAGCAACAGTATTTATACATTTTCTTGATTTTTCTTCCTATTTTATTCTCACTAGTAACTAGTAACTGAAGGCTTTTATGGTCCACAACGTGCTGCATCAATGCACTTCATGATCATTCAGCCATGCAAACAACACACAACCATGCAAACAGCAGACCGAAACATCAATGTGAACAGCATGCAAGCGTTTCAAGTCTAGCTACTAAACGCCCCATGCCCCATGCCACATGATGAAGCCGTTACATGCAAATAAACACAAAAATAAATAGTGCATTAAGGATTATTCAACAATCACTCTCTAATTCTTGATGCGCTTTCTTGAACTTGACGATGTCAATCTTTGTGCGCAGCTCCTAGAACTTAACGCAGCCCAGCGCCTTCGTTAGAATGTCAGCTAGCTACTCTTCGGTCTTGATGTGGCCGGCTATGTCGCTATCGATGTAGCCGACAAACTGTGGCTCCTTCAACTTTTTCGTGCAATGACAGCAATAGATCGGCATACCAACAATGCACCAGAGTCTATGCTTGATTGCACGTGCGCTTGGTGTCACACCACAGCGGTGGTGGCACCGCGCGCGTCGGCGCTATGCCATCAACCTTCGAGCAAGACGCCATGCGTGCGCCACTGAGTCTATGTTGCAGCCACACCTTGTCAGCCTCAATATCACCAGCACATGTTAATTGTAGTGGATCATAATGATCTAAATCTGCTCACAACTGTTGTAGTTCCCTAGTATACTCCTAAACAGTCTTCTCCTCCTGTTTTAGGGCCTCCACCTTGCCCTGGACCACCACCATCATCATCACATTTTCTGCCCCGGAGTACATGTTGCTCAGCGTCTTCCACATCTCCAGTGCACTCTGCATAATCTCCACCATCCGAGCGATGGATGGAGACATTGAAGTTAACAACCAAGCCACCACCACAGAGTTGGTGGTGTTTTGCACCCTCCAATCTATGCTCTCCTTGTCTGCAGGCTCATCATAAGTCTACTGCAGGTAATGCTCTACCCCCTTCATCCATAGAATTAGTTAAGCACTTCTAGACTAACTCAGGTTCTTGCTACCTTCCAACTTTATATCATTTGGCATCAACTTGTCGGACCCGGATTTTCTAATCCCGAATCCTCTGTGAACAATACTGTGCTACTCCCTGGATCAGTAGGTAGCACTCACAGACTCATTGCTGAATCAAATCATACAAGGCGCGAATTACGACATTTAATTATAACATACATCAGAGTGACATAGACCACGTCGGGTCAAGTTTTACATAAGAGCCACCAGGCCAAATTGATTACAATACGCAAAAGCATAACACTGCAGCGGAAACAAAAAGGGAGGATGGGACTCATCTCTCCACAGGCAAGCGACTGGGGTGACCGACGTACGACCGATATTATCCAAGGATTGGGTAATATAGGTTGTACGCAAGTATCAAAGAGTCCACGAGACTGGGGCGAGACCCACACTACAGAATCTACACTACTCTTCAGGGTTTCCGTGACCATCGACCTCAGGCTCCTCGTAGTATGCGTAGTCTCCTTGATCCACATCATCTGGAGGGTTTGGGGGAGGAGCGAGAGTGAGCACAACTACCGTGCTCGCGAGCCAACACACAATATGCAATAGTATACATGCAAGGCTTAACAAGGATGGCTCAGGTTCTTTTATTTGCTAAAGCATCATTTTCACTTATCATAATTACAAAGTCCTACGACTTAGCATTTTAAACAGATTGCATTTTTATTAAAGAGAATAAGTGCAATATTAAATAACAGCGAAGGTTACCTCCACCTTATGCTTAACTTTGATAACGGTTACGTCCACCAATTATCAGCACTGGGTAAGGCTACCCAGGAAAAATTCAAAACAAGGGCTGGATGAGCCCACCACATTTTCATTTCCACCCACGAAGGTTTTTGAAATAGAGCTAACTCAGGTTAAGTTCCCATGTCCGCTTTTTAACAGTGGCGCGCTACTTTAAACAGCTTTAGACTCTGCAGAGGTTGTGCACTGTACCCATAAGAAATAATCATACTCGTTACCCCACATGATTCCTTAGTCATGTAGTTGAGCGATCGTCACAGTAACGTTTCAAACTACCTTGCCCCTTCCGTCATCTCACCCCTATGGCCAATTCCATAAGTTATGCGGGATGCTTACCACAACGACTAGCGCAGCTGGCCCCGGCTACAACGACTAGCGCAGCTGATAACTTCACCGTTTTTGGTGTTCCATTCAAGCTAGCATA
The DNA here is from genome assembly GCA_036346395.1 of Hsuehochloa calcarea. Classification (NCBI taxonomy): domain Eukaryota; kingdom Viridiplantae; phylum Streptophyta; class Magnoliopsida; order Poales; family Poaceae; genus Hsuehochloa; species Hsuehochloa calcarea. The sequence goes on from CM070596.1 coordinate 60,806,993, forward strand.
CGTCCTGCCGCTTGCACACTTCTAAACACCAGTTGTGGGATGACATTCAGGGTTCAATAATTTTACTAAGCCAAGTTGCACTTTGCAGACTTGCAGTTGTACTTGTTTTACACAGGAGGTCATGACAAGATTAAGTCCTTAATTTATCTAGACGGTTCATACCACACACCAACCATTCTCATGCTAGTCCGCACCCACCACTCTTTCCATCCGTCCAGATGTGGTACTAGCAAGTTGTTTAGGGTTTTGGGAAGGAAAACCAATTAACGCAACACACCAGTCATCTCCATCCAATGACTGCCCAAAATCATTTTTCATGTTTAAAGGATGATGATCGGTATATTTATTGTCCCGGTACTTAAGCAAGACTAGCATGTCGCTTAGGTACAACCTAGGCTAGTATTTACCATATATTTACTAGGGTGACAAAGAATATTGGATTCCATTTATCAAAGGATGGCTTAAAATAATTAATCAGCAAATGGGTATTTAACTACCTTAAGCTTTAACATATCATTGATTACAAAATTAAAGCATGCAACTTTGATATTTTAAATAAGCATAGTTTGCATAAAATGTAGGCTCAGAATGATCAAAGTATTGACTCACCTTGGTTAAAGGCATAGGGGTCCTGGTATTCTTGAGCTTGGTCGAAGTTGAGATCTCCCGCGTCGTCGAATCCTAATCGGTCAGAAGTACCAGAAAAAGATACAACAGCAGATAGAGTAAATAAATACCAAACTCATAAATAATGAACTCCAAAATGAACAAGACCAGTGCCATTAGCAAGATCTGGATTTTAGAAAATTTTAGAAATTGGTTTTATAATTTTTGGAGTTATACAGAAAAAGATATGAATTTTGGAAGCTTGTAAACGATTTTTCAATTAAACAGAAAATCGGAAAATCCGGGAAAAAAAACCTCCCGTCAAAACGGACGCGCGGACCGCGTCGCGCTGGCAAGTGGGCCTCACTTGCCAGCCGCGCGTGACGCTGCGGGTGGGCCCCACCCGCTAGTGTCCGCGCACGGGGATAAGGCCGGGGCGACGTGTTCTCCCGTCTTCTCCGTCGTGCGGAGAAGGCGAGGGCGGCGGAGGGGGAGAAAGAGAGGGGCGGGCGGAGCGCACGACGGCGGTGTGATGGAGAGAGAGAGAGAGGAGATGGCGGCTACCGAGCAGGCCGAGTTGGAGGCGGAGCGCTGGCGGTGCCGGGTCGAAGACGGCGAGGCGGCGACGGCAGGCTGGGCGCGGAGCAGCTTCGGAACGACGGCGAGCGGAGGTGGAGGAGGAAAAAAAGGGGAGGCCGGAGGCAGGGGCTTAAATAGCCGAGGCGAGGAGCGGGGAGAAAATCCGGCGCGGCGGGACGGGAGCGGAGGAGGCAAGCAGCAAGGGCGCGGAAGGAGGGAGAAGGGGTCCGGCGGCGCGTCACGTGGGGCGGGAGGCGCGAGGCGCGCAAGCGCGGGGGCGTGTCGGCACAGGCCATGGGGCGGAACCGAGGCGGCAAGTGGAGAGAGGCGGCGCCGAGCGGCGCTGGGAGAATGGGCGGGCCACCAAACGAGGTTAGGGTTCTAAGGCCCAAAACTTTGAAATTTGAAAACCCGTTTTTGATTTTAAATTTAAATGCAAAAACAGGATGTTACACAACTCAAATTTTAATTCAGATGTCTCTGCACCAACCCTCGGACCTATCATACCTATAGCGAAAATGTCATGTAACATGCTTCTCATATCACCTTGTGTAACTAGCAGAGAAGTAGTCTCAACAACTATCTTCTTCTTTTCTTCTACCACCCTCATTGTCATTTCTTCCTCCCCCTTCCTCACAGTCTCAATCTCCTTAGGGGTCATCTTCTCAAATAACTTGAGCAATGTCAATCACTACCAAAATACATCGCACGTATCTCCCACGATCACGACAATCCTTCACACATCAACGTTCTGCCGAGTCTTAATGACTGCCTTCACGATTATCCAAATCATACAATTTTTTTAGCTTCACAGGGAACTCCTTTTTTTTTTTTTTCTTTTCTTCTCTCACTTCCTTTTTCCCTTCTACCTTTGCTCCCAAGCAACCGAAGCGTTGTTTTTTTTCCCTTTCTTGTCTCGTTTGGTTTTCCTTCGACCTCTACTCTCAAGCGACCGGGGCGACCTGAGGAAGCAACCGAGGTGATGGCGTCCGAGGTGATGGCGTCCCAAACCCGAGGAAGCAACCGGGGCGATGTCGATGGTAACCCGAGATGACCAATGGCAACCCGAGGCGCCTCGTTGTCGGATTGTCGGATCGGCGTGCTTGCCGATTGCACAGAACTGGCGACAGAGGCGTGCCCACCGTGCCGTGCCACCGCGATTGTTGAAGTTGATGACCAACGATGGCGGCGATGGTGGATGGCGGCGTCGGGTGGCTACGGTTTGGCGACGACGCGGTGGTGGATTGGTAAGCTCTGACACCATGTAGAAATTAGTGGAATAATTATGTGTTTTTCCACAGACAACACACTTTTTATTTATAGTCTAAATATTGAATCCAACTCTAACACGGACCTTCCTTATATTCTAATACTAACTTACCAATATTAACTTGGGCTCCGGAAAAGAGAGGTTTTTATACCACTAAATCTCTATATAGACATCTCAGTTTTGGGGGCATCATTAACACGACAATGATGGAAATCTGGCGTTACAAACTCCCACTGAAAAATTAAAGTTTTCATGTGGCAAGCTCTGATTAACAAGATTCCAGTGGGAGAACAACTCAAGAAAAAGAATTGGCTGGGGGATGAAACGTGCAGAATCTGTGCGGTGATGGAAACTACAGAGCATGTTCTTTTCCGATGTCCCATTGCAGTTTTCCTTTGGGTGCTTGTGGGGGAGATTTTAGGGTGGGATTCCACACCTAGATCTTTCTCTGACTTTATCTGGGAGCGAATAAACAAGTGTAGGGTGAAAGAGGGGCTTGATGTGGTTTGGTTTTGCAACAGCATATTGGACTCTTTGGACTACACGCAGCAAGATGGCTATTGAAGGGAAAGTTCTGAAGCATCCTTCTCAGATTATATACAATCTCTTGTCCTTTTTGCAACAATGGAAGATACCGCTGAAGGAGGAGGATCAGCTGAAGGTGGAATGCCTCATGACTGATGTGAAAAAACAAGTTGTCAATCTAAAGCAAGGAAGAAGGATGTCTCCGTCAGGAATAGGCTAATTATCTTTGCTTAGTTTTGGTTCTCGTCTTTTCTGGCTAGGAAGTACTGACAGTTCTGTTGTGGGTTTTAGACTGTCAAGAAGTTCTTTAATGTTCAGGGGATTTTCGCAGTTTGATGGGGGAGGTTTTGATGTTTTGTGCTGGATATTGAAGCTGCTCCAATTTTCGTTGAAGAGAGAGAGAGAGAAGAATCAGTAACCACTTCGTCAAGTATCTATGTGTGTATACGTAGACGCGTAGCGTACATATACATAAGCATCATGTATTAATTGGTGTCAGGAAATATCTAGCCGCTCCAATCTGGATTCCTTGTCGGCCTCGTGCATGTACATCTATCTATCGCGTTCTAACAGAGCGAACTCCGTTCATTCACAATGCCCTCGTCTCCCAAATTAAAGAAGGAGGTTAATTACTTACTTAAAAAAATGAACGAACAATAATATTTAACCACTGATGCCTCAGTTAAGCTCAATATAAGCAGTTATTTGTCAGAAAGAGAGGGCCGGCCGGCAAGCCAAGCTGGGTCAATGGAGGTGAGGTGCTTTGTGCTTGCTTGCCTTGCCACAGTGCCTGCCCACTACGTACCACTAGCTAGGCCGCTCGATCGGTAGGAAATATGCTCAAACAAAGGCGCAAGGCGCAAGGCGCGCACACATACATGTACAGGGAGGCACATCCAGTGCAAGTGCAAGGCTTTGTTTGATTTGAATGGATCATGCCTGCGCTGCTATTGGTTGACCCTCTCCTCCGTCCTTTGCTTCTCTCGCTTTCCCGCCCGCCCCCTCTCCCTTTCCGTGGCCCTTTCCATCCAGACGAAGAGGCGCGAACAATTGCATGTGGCTAAGACATTTCTATTCGCCCGAAATGCTCCGCCTACGGGGAAACATGTACCAGCTAGCAAGTGATAGTGGAAACTGGGTTGAAAACAGATCGAATACGGGCAGATAAAGACTATATTGTATTTATTATATATTTTTTCTAGATACGAATACAAAAATATCGAATACAAAAGTAGAGCAACTCTTTCACCAGAGGGAGTTCATACATGTTCCGTTCGTACACGTAGCAACGCTTTCAGATTCATCCGCATAATTCCTTTCACTCGCCGCGACTGGCACCATTTATTACTAAGCTAACCAGCCTAGGTTAGCGCGGGTAAGAAGGATGTCGAGACCGGATTCCTGAATTTGAACCATATGTGTATTTTTACACTAGTCTCATATCAGTAGCTAACGCACACAATGGATACAACATTGATAACAGGTTCAAAATCATGATTCCACGTAAAAGTACTAACAAAGTATCGGCCTTAAGGCCACTTATTACAATAAAGGTTGTATGACTTCAAGTATTACAGCAGCGGAAACAACAAATGATAAACTCTGAGGATGGCCCATTGTCCACCGGCATTCGACTAGGGAGTGTAGCCTAGTACTCTAAGTGTCCTTCATCAAAGCCACGGGCGAAGTTGTCATAGTCATCTTCCACGCCGTTGAAGGCTTCTGAGATTTAATTTAAGTGTAGCACGTGAGTACATAAGGTACGCCACACGTCTTGGGAAAAATGCACATGCATAGTTTTAACAAATGAGACTTGTGTGGTTCTTTAGCACAAAGCAATATTTCAAGTTTAATTTTTTTTATAAAGCACATTTGACAAACGTAGTTTCAATAATTAAATTAAATTGATTGTCTAGTGAAGGTTCTAGCTACCGATCACTACTAATATGGCTCTAACCGCCAAGTTTTCATGAGTAGTGCTCTAGTAGCCAAACTGGTTCTAACTGCTAGAACAATAATCTAAGAGTTCCAACTACTCAAAGATTCCCAAAATAATTCTTTAAAAACAAAACTAAAAGCTACAATGTGAAAACGCATCTTTTCCGTCCTTGATTGTGAGCATGACTATTCAAATAGTTTTACACTCTGCAGATGTTGTACAACTTGACCTACACAAGATAATCAGCTTATAATATCCGTCTGACACACTTCTAAAAGTGTGCGACTAAGTAATTATCACAGAGATTTGACAATATTTTATCCTCACATTAGTATGCCTGATAAGCATAACCCCAAGTCATGAACATTATTTACCACCAACCCGGAGCTCACCGTTATGGGGGATAACCTGCCCGGACATAGACGTCAATTACCATTGTCCGCACTACCTAAGTAACTCCTACCGTCTACAGTCTGGGGCTAAATGTCTGGACTTAGTAAATTATTCAACCAGGTTCTTCCCATTAAGGACATGTGGTTGTACAGTATTGCTCGATTTAAATAGACACAAGCGTCGATCCTTAATATGACCTGGGCGAAACTTAACGTATTACAAGTTCTCATTCTCTAGTTACACCCACCTGAACTTACCATCCTCCCAAATCTAAACAAATTTTTACTATTTTATTTTATAAACCAACTTCTCAAAATGATTTGCATAAAAGGTAATAATAATTTCCTACCAACGGGTGATCATGACCGACAACGCATGTCTAAGCAGTTCTATCGTATTAATTAATACAACAATAATGTAATCAATATCATGGATTTTATATACTAAACTAGCAAAAGTTTAAGGATATCAACATCAAATGAAGATATCAACAAAGTTTGGATTAACCAACATCCTAGGATTTGAACATATCATTTTATGTAAATAGCGATGCAAATTAATTTTAGAACTTAAAATAGATTTTGGAAAATATAGGTACAATATGGTCAAAGGAGACTTGCCTTTGTCGTAGGTTGAGGTTGTTGCGTCTGGTTGGTCCAAACCGGTGTCTGCGGCGTCGGACTCTACACACGCGAATCAATACAATATAAATGAATACAAGAAATAAAATCTAAAAATTATAAAATTAGTACCAATTGAGATATAGTGAATTTATATGAATTTAGGAAGAATAATCAGCTGATTTGAAATTCGTATGAAAGAGAACGAGCATCCGGAAGTTTGTCGGGAATGGAAATTGCTGAAAAAATGAGAAATAAAGAATATACGATGGAATATTCCTTTCCAGAATTAAATGACTAAATCAAAATGAGTTGAATTGTGGGGTCCCATTGCCATTGAGAGAGAGATAGAGAGGGAGGGGATGAGAGGTGGGGACTATTGTCAGTGAGAGAAGAACAAAGCAATAAGGAGAAAAATAAAGGAGAAAATGGAACGACGGTGGCTTGGGGGTTCTCCAGGTGGTGGTGCCGCAGCCGAAGCGGCACAGAGGCGGCAACAACGGCGGTGGCTCAGGCGTGCGGGCGCGCGGTGACCCCCCGAGGGAGGCGGCGTGCGCATGGGCACGACGGTGACATAGGGAAGCAGTAGGGTGGTTCTGGGCGGCCGGTTGGTGGGTGAGGCGGCGGGGCGACGGCACCGGCGTTGAGGAAGAAGGCGGCGGCGACGCTTCTTGGCGATGAATCGGCCGGAAGGAGAGGGGGTAAAGGTAGGAGAACTCTGGTAACACGTGATGACGCGCAAAAGCTCGGCTTGGGACTCACCGGAGAAGGAGATCGGACGAGAATGGTGATTCGGCTGGCGACGGGAAAGACGACAAATTTCGACGATGTGGTGCAGCAAATGCGATATTAATTGACTGGAAATGTTCAAAGTACTCAGGAATACGATGTGACACGTTTGGTTGGGAAAGTACCTCACCAGAGCAATGGGAATGGCGACGCGAGGTGGTGGCCGACGCTCGGGAAGATTATCCTCGCGATAGCGATGGAGCTCCAGAGGATATGGAAGTCGGAGAGGGTGTGAAGGGAGTGAAGGATGTGCCAGTGCTCCATTTTATAGACGAAGACGGGAAGTGGAGCGAGAGTGGGGCGAGAACGTGCGCGAGACTGACGGCGACGACTCGGCTTCATATTGATGGCAACGAGAAATGACAAGAAATGAACGCTCGCGGTAATGGATGACGTTGATGGCGTCGGTTTCTTTCGGGCTAGCGTGAATGAGGGCGGCTTGGGAGCATGGCGTAGGCGGCATGGCACCGGAGGGGGACGGGGTGCTCGGGGTGTGGCCAGAGCGTAGCTCGGCGGGAACAAAGCAGAGCAAAGACAAAGACAAGGAAAAAAGAAAGGAAAAAGAAAATGGGCTGGAGAAATGGGCTTTGGCACATGTGAGAATTCACGGAAAATCCCATATTACGAAATTTGGATTTGGGTTTGGAGACGAGATTTGATTTGAGACGATGGAAGTTTGATTTGAAGTTGAATTGGGATTCGTGATTTGAGTATTTAGTTTCGATTTGAGATTCGAAATTTGGATTGTTTTATCGGGAACTCCAATAACAAGCCAAATCTTTGAATGAATTACTTTAAATTAAATTTTTAACAAGAGAAGAAAATTTGTGATGTTACAAAGTATATATTAACTAACAGAATCCAGAACTCAAAGCACATCCATGGACAAGGGGGAGAGAGAGGGGAAAGGAAGGGATTCGGATCCTCAGCTGCAATGCAGATGATTTGTGTGAACAACACTCGGCAGTGACACTGTACCAAATATTGTAGCAACAGTGAAAGATTTACCGTAGCAAAGGGTGGGGTAGCAAGAACCCTATTACTATTGATCTAAATCTTTATTTTTTAACCAGACGGTGATATTGTATCCTAACGCAGAGCACAATAAATTTTCTACATTGAAACCTTCGTTGCAGAAGATCCATTTCCAGCTGAGAGACACTACTCTCGCTCGTTCGCGTCTTTGAAAAGCGCGATCGAGTAGTTTGTGTTGCACCTAGCTGGTTGCCGACGTGTCATTTGTCAAAGACAAAAAACCGATTTTGTAGCCTACAATGCGCGAATTTTGATGCCAAGTGATCGACATGCACCGGTGCAATGATGGTTAGGATTATTGGCACGTGTAAATAATAACGTAGTATCCGAGTTGCCATCCAGAGTCTTCATTGGTCACACGTACATACATTTGTGTATTATTGCAAATACTCAAGTACTTGCTTGAACTTTTTGATGTAGAGAATACGATCTTGTAGTGTCTGTTGTTCACTGGTGAACAGACCCACGAACTTGCGGTGTAACCAATCTATTTCCAACCTTATATTCTCTTTCACGTTACAATATTCCAATTCTTGAAGAAAAAAAATAATACCTTTTTTGTTAAAGAAAACTACCTAATTCTCTAATGTTTCAATTCTTTTATCTTCATTTCCTTTTTTTTTTAAATCTACTGCTTCTAGAGAGAATCGTGCAGATAAAACTATCTTCGATGTTCGAACCTCAGGTAAAGAGGATCTCTTACTTTGGTGTATAGTAAAGGCACAGATCGAAGTACAGTTTCTTTCCACCGTCCAGTCCCAGTTCTTTGATGCTTCAATTCCATTTTTCACAGTACTACCGCTGCAGTGCCCTGAGTCATCATAAAAAACATTTCAGTAGGGTTCGTCTTACTGCATCAAGGCAGAGGATGGTATTCAGAAAAAGATATAGGTTAGTACTATATGGTACTAGCAAGAATTGCCCATGTCCAAAGTGCACACTATGGGAGGCCTAGTTACATGTCAGCAAGCGTCTGCACAAAATTTACCGAAATCTCTCCATATAAAGCTAGTTATCATTCACTGTCAACCACTAGTTAGTTCAGCTAGTGCGGCACCTAGGTTTGTTTAACAGCCGTCGCAAGTCTAGAAGAAGAAGAAGAAGAAGAAGAAGAAGAAAGTTATATACAAGCAAAAGTAAATTTGCACACCTAGGTTTCACCATTAATTAGGGGCTGCTTTTACAACGAGAAACGCTAGCGAAACATCAAACAAACACCGCGAGGGCGAATCGAATGCGTGAGGTGTGGAGGGTCACCTCCTCTTGTGAGGAGAAAGAAAACCTCCGCTTTTTTTAGTGGGTGGGGGAGGAAGGAGAAAAGGAGCGATAAACACGCACACAGGGAGAGAGAGAGAGGCCGAGGCGCATACTTTCTTCTCGTCTTTCGCTTTGCTTTCCGTGGCGGCCGACTGCCGCGAGGAGAGGAAAACGAAAGCCTTTATTTTGGCGGGCCCCACCAGCCGGCCCGCTTCCCGCACAGGCCACACGGGCGGTAACGGAGTTGCCGCGAGCGCTCGCCGGTACGGTTCAGGTCCACTGTGTTTTGAATCGTGTCGTGCCGTGCCAGCTCGATCTGATCATCCCACTACGCCGCACTGCACGCCCAGATCGCTCTCTAGTCGGCCCAAAGCCCGCCGTCAGGGATCGCGCGTCGTCTTGCCCAAAAGACTAAGTAACTATAGACGCCTGAGAAGACGATAACCGCCGCCGCCGCCGTCTAGGAAGACAAAGACACCTGTGGTTCAGATCGGGTGGCAGAAGGGGATGATTGGTTAGGCAAGGCGGTGTGGAGGAGTGATTGGACCAGGCTGAGGGAGGGATTGGGCTAGAACGGAAAGGTTGAGCCTATTCCGTGCCGTGCCGGCTCAAGCACGGCCCAATTGATCTTGCCGTGTCGTGCCGCCCAACGGGCCGCATTCTCAGGCCCGCCCACCATGTGTCGTGCCGTGCTTAGATCGTGTCGCGCCGACCGTGCTTCGGGCTGGCCCAAAAAAGCACGACCTAAGTCCCAGCTCTACCCCTCGGTATCAAATTTGATTGTAGCCTAGTAGAAACTTCTGCAGCGCACTGGATCGTAACGGGTTGATGTCATGTTTTTAGACTGTTGCAAGTACTACGTTGTATGACCGCTACAGGTATCTACCATACTCAAACACAGATGCACGTACGTGCCGCTGTGTATCTATCATACTTTCAGACCATGATAAATTTGTTGTTGCATTTTTAGACCGCGGTAGTTTTGCTATACCGTATTTGGTAGTTTTGTTGTACCGTATTTGGTGGTTTTTGCTGTAGTACAAATGTTTTGCCACGCTTTTAGAGTGTTGCATCTGCCTTCTTGACTGGTTGTGGTGTTATTTTTATAATTTGATGGATAGGCTGATTTCGCTGAAACAATAAAAAAAAAAGCGGCCAGATCAGAGAGGGAAAAAAAACTCGCTACGGCGACCGTGGTGGGGTCGCGCCGGCATACGTGGTGCTTGCAAGACGAGCCATCCGTAACAGATGACTCAACCCCCCGTGGGCCCGGCATGTCGCGCGAGCCGAATTACGCCGCTGCCCCCGCACGCTTCCGGCGTGCTCGTCTCCGCGCTTCGGCCGGTTACTTCCGCTCCGCTCCGTCCGGTTACTCTTTATACTCCTACTGCTACGTAACTCGTGCGTGCGTCCCCGTCCACACGCTGCTTCGCAAAATGGCAAGTAGACAAAGACAACGATCGCGGGGCCCACCGTATTTTTTCTTGCTCCTCTTCTTCTTCTTTAAACTTCTACTGAAAGCCCATCGCGGGGCCCACGTTGCACAGCCACAGGTACAATTTCTGTCCCGCCACGCACGACGATGTTGCCGTTAGCAGTTAAATAATATGTTCGAAATTGAACTACTGGCGTCGGTGCAATCTATTAATTATATTATATATGCAGTAGCGTCACATTGTAATTGTATGCATCAAAAAGGTTTGGAAAAAGAAAAGAAGAGGGAAGGCATATAAAATGGTGAAGTGTCAAGAATGGAGGGAGATGTTCCAACATCACAAGTCAAGTGCGTACATATTGTACACGGAATTCCATCCGCGCCGTTGTCTGAACAGTGGAATCAGCAGTCTTCCGGAGCTTATTTGAGAAGCTCAATCACTGCCGGCCCCGACCCGATAAAACATGGAATCAGTAGCCTTAAACGGCTTATTTCGGAAGCCCAACCCTGATCGGGATCCCAGTCCAATTCTAGAGAGAAAAAAATCTCTCCCGGCAAATTTTCCAGAGTCGGCTTAATTGTGAGTGCATTTGGGTGAGGCCCCGGATCGGAAAATCCCACCCTAGCCCAGCTAATCCTGGGGTAAAAAAAAACGCGCACAAAGACATGAAAGTATTTCCCCGTTTCCTCGCGTTGAGCCATCGAATATCGTTGCCTTGCTATGATACCATCGCTGCCTCCTCCACACAGGCCATCTCCAGCGAGCGATGTCGACCTATTTCCTCCACTGCTGGCAATTGCTACTATCACCGCACAATGGCTAAGGCGATAGACAGAAGGCAGGAAGAAGGGGGTGTCGACGGTATGGGTGCGAGGTTTACTTGGAGCTAGCAGCAGATGGGGTTGAGGCAGAGGAGGGTAAGATGGCTTGACAACGATGCGCTCCAAATATGGTTAAGGTGGCCGTCGTCGGTGGCGACGAACTCGAGTCTGGGCAATCCATATCGGTCGAGGTCTGGTCACGGTGAGCTCAACCCGCTACGCATGGATCGGGTGAAATCGATGCCAAGACAGGTGGTGGAGGACGTCGTCCGGCGAGGCTTTCACCGGTGAGCTCTAGTGAAGCACCTATCGTGGATCTGTCGCCCGGACATGGACCACATGCTTTTCCACCTCTTTCACTGCTCCGTCTAGGCCATGCCTCTTCCCCGCTCTTTTTTATATACATTTTTTTTACCGCTTCAATTTTCTTGGATGATTTGGATTTTACCTATATTGCAATCTATTGAGAGGGATCCATTTTGTGATTAGAATCCTGCCCGAGATTGAGCCCCGCGGGGAAAACTCCCCTAGCACCCGAAGAAAACCTAATTGTTTCGCTTTTACATGTGATTTACATGCTTGTACACGAGAATTAATACTAGATAAAGGGGTAGTATAAAAATTTATACATGATTAACATCATTTCTGAGAGCAGCAGGGCATCAACTTTCTTAACTAATCCCAGGCTTTGGCAACCTCAGCAAACACTGTCTCATGTTGCTGTGCCCAACCAACCCCATGTGACCTATAGGGCTATAGGGAGCATCATCAACCCCAATGGTAGTACATGGTAGAGTTCTTACAACAGTTGTGTTTTTTTTTGCCACATTTCTTGTCAAACAAAATGGAAGAAATACATGCAAAGATACAACTAGGTTTTCCATGGGGTGATAACATGCAGAAATCACTGGAACATACCATGCGGTGGATCGGTGATATTTAAGGGAATCTTTTTGTGCAAATTGTGGCCAATAGCCTACCACATGGACCAACCCCTCCGGTTTCCTACCACATTGGATGTCCCCGGCCACACGGTAGGCCACAGGGGAGCGCGTAACAGTGAAAAAGCGGCGGTGGAGTAGAAGAAGGTTTGCGTTCGGCGTGGTGGGCATAGGGGTGAAATGGTCATTTCGGGTGGCGCTGGGCTCGGACGTAAAGGCCCCTTGGCTCGTGGATTCCATTCCGCTGGATAATTCGGATTCCCTATTACTGGACAGTTACCCGGCAGGACGGCATGGACTAATCATCGATCGATTGCTTATGCGTCACCTGTTCGGCTGTTTCTCTTCTTGTATCTAGTGCGGATTTACTATGTACGCGTATTCTTTCTTTCTTTTTAAAAAAATACCATATATCTTCACGATATTTGCCTAATTTACTGGAAAATTGTCACCAAGAGTGCAGTTTTTTATTTTATTTTTTATTTGCAAGTTGGCTGTATTAAAGGAGTGAGGTGCGCACGCCGAGCATCCTCGATCGACCCGTGCCAACTGAGCTATGCTCGATCGGTTCTGGATCAAGAGTTTAGTTATTACAACTTTTATCCACCACCTTTGCTACCGATGATGTGATGAAATGAATTCCACTCATTTTTATTTAGGCTTTATGCATGCTTGATATGTATGTATAGGGTACAGGTGAACAAATACTATGAGATGGGACGAGTATTTCAAAGTTTGTTCATGATATATGTAAACAATTACTAAGATAAAATACGCGCGTGTTGCCTACCTCCACATATCATTATTGATGACTTGGTTTCTGTTGAATTGTACATATCCATTTAGCACATGTCTGGATGGGTGTATTTTATTTTTGAATTCTTAGTTTTGAACTCCAAAAATTCAAATGAAGTCCAGTCATCCACAGAATCAATTTAACGCTCAAAATAGTTAATACTTGATGTATACATGTTTGTCTAAAGTCGCAAAAATTTCTAACTCAATCACAATCATCAGGCTAGCCAGTAATTAAATTGCAAGCTAGACATAATTGACGGAAAAGCCAGAAAAGATGATAAAGCATGCTCCTATTAAATTATTCAAAAACACTGAGACATTTTTTTTTACATACAATTCCTAAAAAAAAATCTTACATACAATCAACAAATACAAGAAGTGCCAACATATATCGTTGGCAATTTACCTAAATATCTTTAAAAACAATGTATTTTATGTAACTCTAATTTCCAATAAGATAAAGTTAAGCGATAACAGTCATGAAAGGTTGCATTTTAAAGTATTAAATCATATTTAATGTGTGTGTGGCACTCTCTTTAAACAATCATATTTACATGGAATGGTTGACAAATGCTAATATATAATTTGACTAAGATAAATCACACAAAATACTATAATACATGATTATTAGGGACAATTCGTAGATAATTTCTACTGAGGGAAACAGTGTAGTTTAGACATGAGCATAAGAACGCACGGAGGAGACAGGAGTCTTCTCCACAGAAGATCTTGGACCCTGGAGGGAGTCTTCTCCACAGAAGATCTTGGACCCTAGTGGCTGCATTTTCCACCTTTCAGCGCAAAAGATCAGATCGGATCAGATCGCATACCCTCGGCATCTAATCTAACTCCGTTCGTCACCCTCGCCCGCCATGCCGTCCCACCCACCGCTGCCACCGAGGGGGCAAATCCGTCAATGCACTCCGCCCCGCGCCTATAAGAAGAAGGCCCCTCTCCATTTCTTCAAAGTTTAGCTTAGGAACCCTCCACAATAATTTTTTTTATATCAGAAATAGAATATTAATAAATCCCTCGTTGGAATAAGCACATTAAAAAACCAATAAAAGATTTTTGAGCTACCGTTATTCCATCCCACCACCAACCTTCTCCGGCCGCCGGAGCGTAGCCGGATTGTCCCGTCTTCTCCGGCCGAGCTCCGGGGAGAGAAAGAAGGCTGTTTACTCTTCCGGCGAGTGGTCTCCTCCGCGCGCGGCTGAGGAGATCTCGCGGGACCTCGGGGTTGGGGCGTGCATGATGGGGTTATCGCTCACGCCGATGAAGACTTCGACGAGGCTTCTGTGGAGCACCAGCTTCTTCCGCCACAAGATCGCCGCCACCATTGCCTCCTGTTTCTTATAAGATCCGCTCGGCCACAGCAAGCTAGCTGTACATACGTCGACGTACGTGTTTGATTTGATTTCCCCCGACAAGCAAGGCAATCTCTAGCTCGAAGCTTTGATCTGGTCCCTGTGATGGAGTCCGTCCGGCTCGTCTTCAACACGTCGGGCTCCGGCGCCGGGCAGATGCTCTTCTTGGACTGCGGCGCGGGCGGTGGCGGCGGCATGTTCCATCGAGGTATTAGTCTGATCTAAATTTCTTCTTCCTGGTTAGTTCTTAGGCGTGATTCTTGATTTGGCTGGGTAGATTTTGAGTGCGATTTTTGTGCTGATTGGGGTTGTGATGTGGGAGTGATGAAGGGGAGAGACCGGTGCTTGGCATGGAAGAAGGAGGGCGCGGCGTAAAGCGGCCCTTCTTCACCTCGCCCGACGAGCTGCTCGAGGAGGAGTACTACGACGAGCAGCTGCCGGAGAAGAAGCGCCGCCTCACGCCGGAGCAGGTATTAAACCACCTAGCAAGCACGGGTTCTTGATTTGGGTTGACTACGACGTAAAGATGATGATACTCTGTTCAGCCGAGTTTCTGACGATTGAATCGATGCATGAACGCGTATATAGGTGCATCTGTTGGAGAGGAGCTTCGAGGAGGAGAACAAGCTGGAGCCCGAGCGGAAGACGGAGCTGGCGCGGAAGCTGGGGCTGCAGCCGCGGCAGGTAGCCGTCTGGTTCCAGAACCGCCGCGCCCGGTGGAAGACCAAGCAGCTCGAGCGTGACTTCGACCGCCTCAAGGCATCCTTCGACGCCCTCCGCACCGACCACGACGCCCTCCTCCAGGACAACCACCAACTCCGGTCGCAGGTAGCCACCACCTCCTCCTCGCAGCCTTAACTGCACCTTCCATGGCTTCCATTGCTGAGTCTACGTTCCTGTGCCGTCAGGTGATTTCGTTGACCGAGAAGCTGCAAGAGAAGGAGGCGGCGGAGGGCAGCGTCTGCCCCGCCGTCGACGCGTCGGAGCTGCCTGCGGCGGACGTGAAGGTCTCCGCGGCCGATGCCGACCAACCGGCGGCGGATGGACCAGCTGCGGCGGCGTTCGAGGTGCAGCAGGTGAAGACCGAGGACAGGCTGAGCACGGGCAGCGGCGGGAGCGCGGTGGTGGACGCGGACGCGCTTGTCGGGTGCGGCGGCCGTCTCGCCGCCGTGGACAGCAGCGTGGAGTCGTACTTCCCGGGGGGCGACGAGTACCACGACTGCGTGATGGGCCCCGTGGACCACGGCGCGGGGGGCATCCAGTCGGAGGAGGACGACGGCGCGGTCAGCGACGAGGGCTGCAGCTACTACGCCGACGACGCCGGCGTCCTATTCGCCGGCCACGGGCACCACCACCACGCGGGCGACGACGAGGACGACGGCCAGATCAGCTGGTGGATGTGGAACTAGGCTTTGCGCGCGCGCGCGCGTGCATGAGCTAGCGGGCGCCATGAAATCGATATCGCATTAAAATCGTGCCTTTTTCTTTTTCTTCTTCTCTTCTTGTATGGTTGCTGCTGTAATGTTAAGTTTCCCTGTGAAGAAGGTGTATGCATGCATGTTATGATGTCAGGGTTAATATTGATCGGTATAATCAGTCGAGGGGCGTGGAACTGTTTTTACGGCGCAGTACATTATGCGTGTCAAACGAGACTTAATTTTAGTCATCATCATGATAGTGTCGTCTGAATTTTTTTTTTGTCGAGATCAAATCGAGTCGTTTAATTTACAGTAGGAAGTACGTACGCATGGTTTTACTGTGACTGTGTATTGAACAGTGGTTAAAGGTGTTCCTTGGTTTAATTCACAACTATATTCATCTAGAATCAATAGAACAACAGACACACGACAAGATCGATCATCGGGAAGAATCTGAGCTTACGAGGCAATCGATCCGAAGAACTTGTGTGTGGAGCCAGCCAACTTTTAGCTCCCAAACTGCCGGTCTAGCTAGTGAAATGAAATGCAGAGAGAAGAATCTGAAAGAACGAAATGAAAAGCTTTTACCATGTCGCTGAGCTCATATCATATCCCTGTAATCTGTATGCTCTGTGACTGAAACCCCCAAATTAAGTACATAGATCGTCAGTGCGCACATACATAAGCTAGACTAGATTTCTTACGTTATCTACTGGCGCAAGACGAGACATATGCAATTAGCTTTCTTTCCCTTTCTTCTGTCTAGCTAGACACAAATAGGAAGCTGGAACATGCAGTGCTATTTTTCACATTTATTACACAAAATGGATAGCTCGATCGATGCATGCAAACGATTGGCCCCGGCACATCTGTTTATCATTCTTGTTCAGCTATAGCTAATCACCCTTAGTCAATGCTTGCAAAACTGGAGTAGTAACATTTGAGAGAATTTCTGTAGTCTGATTTTGAGATGCTGAATTCAACTCAGAGGAGTATATATGCCGGAGTAAATTTCACTTTGGATCATGTAGTTTTACTATGGTTTTACTTTGCACCACCCTTAGCAAATATTTTCATTTTGTACCGTATTTTCTTACTTTTTATTTTCACTTTGCACCAAGGGAACGCAAGAGGAAAACATGAGAGGCATGCGGGAGCTTGCCCGCAGCAAAGCACGACCGGCGACGTTGCAGCAACCCAAAAATAAGAGAGAGATGTTTTGATGTCTCCACCGTTGCTATGGCCACCGCCGGCGATGCTCGTACTATCTTTCTCTGCTTTCGACCTATTTTCTAGCTCCAACTACCCCCCTCTCTCTATCTCATGCCTCACCGACGCCTCCTGCGCCGTCGTTCACCATCAGCGAGCACCAAAGAAGACGGCAAAATCCTTAACCTAGTGCAACACATGATAAGAAGAGGCGGTGCAAAATAAAAAGATTTACTAAAGATGTTGCAAAATAAAACTCTAGTATGGTTGCATAATCCAAAGTGAAATTTACTCTATATGCGGAGATGAAAGGAGTTTGTGTAACCGTTCTTTCCATAGATTATTTATCTGGTGAAATTCCAATTCAGTCCTACTAAATGTTACTACTACATGTGCTTCCATGCTAATTAACCATCCTTTTTCCCTGATATTAGTTGACGAAATTGATTGTGGGGAACAACAAAAAGATTAGAAGTTGTGCTGAATAGTGTATCGATCAACATTGCATGAATGTGCTGGTAAAAAGAAGAAGCTTTTGGCTCGATCTCATCCTCTCAAGGAAAACTGCGCGTAGCCACTTCCCGCCATCGCTCTCACCTACAGCTTTTCACTGTTTCTAAGGTGATGCATCCCTTTCACGGTTTCACGCCTTTCACCGGATTTGCCCGAGAACAACGAATCACCTTAACCTGTTACGTACTTTGGAGCATACCAAACACACACACAAACATGATTTGTTTTTCAAGTAGTACTAGTATACATTATATATAGGTTTTACTGTATATGGTAATAAAGGCCACAAGCCTAAATGCATATGTTGAATTGTTGTCACCTGGATTTGAATATTCAGCGCATGACTTAAATTATCACCTGGATTTGAATATTCAGCGCATGACTTAAATTATCTCATGGATAAACTTTTGTTACCGGGAGTAGTTATTGATGTGGTCCGAATCTGATATCATATATATATACACACACACGCGCGCGCACACACACACACACTACCTCCGTCATCCTTTTTTAGATGTCATTTTAGAACATGTGTAGTCAAACTTTTAAAACTTTGACCGTTAATATACACAAAAGTATTTGAATTTGTCATGTGAAAATGGTATCACTAGATTGATCATCGAAAATACTTTCATATCATTATATTTTTAATTTTTGTTTCTAATATATAAATAGAAAAAGTAAGACTCAAATATGTGTACCGGAGAACTTGTCGATGTCCAAAACGACAAGTAAAAAAGAACGGAGACAGTAAAGACGGAGATAATAAAGACAATAATAAGTCTAACAAACACAGAACAAGAGCATTTTGCCTTGGCCTTGATTAGACATGAGAACACCTTCTAGGCCTGTTTGGTACGATTGTGGCTTTCCTGAAAAGCAGCTTTCGGTTGGGCTGCAGGGCTGAATGACTGCAGGGTTGAATGGCTGTAGGGTTGAATGACTAGGCTGAAGAGGTTTGATGTTTGACTATCTAATTTTTAAGTAGTCTGGCTGCAGCTTCCGAGATGAGAAATATCTAAACTGCCCCTAAAGACAATAACATCTTATTTGATGTTGTTGAACACAATTAACAACATTTGACAAGAACTAACGATAAATGACGATGATTAAGAATGCTAAATGCAATTAATGAAATTTAAAGATAATTAACAACTAACACAATTGACGACAACTACTGTAATTGACGATAATTAATGACGACTGCCGCAATTGATCGCATTTGACGATGACTACCACAATTACCACAATTAACGCAATTGATCGCATTTGACAACAGTTAACACAATATACCGCAATTTACCACAATTAGCGCAATAAACCGTAATTAATGTAATTAACGATAATTATTATAATAAACAAATATGACATAAATAAGCACATTAAATAATTATTAAAAATAATTATTACAACGATTAATTGTTACAATAAATAATTATTAAAATAAACAATTACTACAAAACAATTAAATTACAACAGGGGAAAAAAAGAGAAAAGGTGAAGAAAAAACAGAGGTGACGGCTAGGGTTTGGGCCGCCGCCGCCGGTATGGGGGGAGGGCATCGTCGTCCAGATCTAGGCAGAGGAAGGTTTGGTGTTTGGGTGGAGGCGCCGGGGGAAGGAACCCGAGGAGGAGGAGCCGCATCGGGGGAGGAGGGAGGGGGGGAGGCGCCGAGGGAAGGAACCCGAGGAGGAGGAGCCGCATCGGGGGAGGAGGGGGGGCGCTGTGGTGGTGCGAGCCGGTGGAGGATGAGGGAGCCGGAGGTGTTACGTGAGATGAGGGTGGTGGCGTCCAGATCTAGGCGGAGGGAGGAGGAGACAAAACGGAGGCGCCAGGGGAGGGAGCCGGAGAAGGAGGAGGGGCCTTGTAGGGGCAGGAGGGAGGAGGGAGCCGGATTCGAAGCAGAGCTGCTGAGGAGGAGGAGAGGAGGGATGAGGGCAGCGGCATCCAGATCTAGGTGTTCGAAATGGAGGCTGCGGGAAGCCACTGACTTCCGCGTATTGTAACGTGAAGCGGCTTCGGAAAAAAAACTACAAAAGGTAGATATCCGGAGCCGTCCCAAACACCTCTTTACTTATGCAGATCCACTAGTTGGACAAACATAGCCAAGATTCTTCTCTCCTTGACGGTGATATTGCGAAAAGATTTGTAATCATGTACTGTACTTTGATGTTGTAATTGCCTACTCTACCATGCATTCAGTAGGACTCGTATAATTGATCTAATCTTTCAGTGCTCGTCGTTGCTTGGAAAAATCTACTATCAGCTGGGATGAGAATATTTGATAGGCCTCACAATCCCAGCATCTATCGGAGTTGCAATCAATCATGTCACAGAAAGAAAGAAAGAAAGAGAAAGAAATTCATTTCTGACGGTGACCGAAAATTGGAAGGCGGCCACAAAGAAAAGGCCGATAGATGAGAAGGTGACCGAAAGTTGTTGCGGCTGCTATTATCAGAATTGGAAGAACCAAACAGTGATTTCCATGGGAAAATGGGGAGAAAATCTAACATTTAAGATGAGACGGACGCCGATCGGTAGGTGATAAGCGATCTTAATTTCGTGATGTCAATATATCAAAGAGAGAGGGGAGAGCCGGAGAGATGAGATGAGGAGACTAGAGGGACAAAAACAAAAGCTTTGCTTGCTTGCTTGCAGAGTCCCGCGTGTTGGCACCTGGCACCCACCGTATATTTGTCCATGTTTTCAAGTCGTAATCCCAGCAGTGCAATTTGGGCGCATTGCCGTGGTCGCTGTCGTTTGGCGTGCGGGTGGGGGTGGCTTGGAGATTGCCACCGCTAGTTTTTTCCATTTCCTTTCCTTTCCTTCCTTTCTTCCTTTCTTTCTCTGCCACAAGGAATCGCGCGGTACCAACGCAGGATCTTCCGTGGACGCAACCATATGCTTGATGGTTGCTACCAGCGCCCACATGCTCGCAGTGGCGCGTCATGCTTTTCTTTAGCCACTTTGTGACAATGAACCAATCGGACTCTACATGAACCATTGAAGAAACCGAGTAGTGAAAACATCTATTAGAGCTGTGACGGACGCGACATAGGGCGGAGCAGGAGCAGGAGCAAATGGTGGGGCGTGGAGCAGTGCAGGGTCGGGGTGGGGGAGGCCTGTGTACAATGGGCGGCGCATCAGATCGGCGCTTTCCAGGGTTGATATCCACCCAACTCCTCCTCTGCTCCGCCATGTTCCGTGTCACCCCATCCGACGCCCGCCCGTAGGGTCTTCCAGCCTCGCGCATTTCCCCTCGTCGCATCGCTTCGCTGCAGCGCGGCTGCGGTATCCCCCCGTGTGTACGTAGGCCAATGGGATCGCTTGAGCTGAGTCGACCGCTCCCCCTCTCGGTTTCCGTACGCGGATTCACCACCGCCGCCGCGCGCATGCGTGGTTTGTGTTTTGCAGGGTCTGCAGGTTTCCCCCGCGAATTCGCTGTTTAATCTGACCGTCTGCTCTTCTTTTCAACTCCTACTCCTAGAACTAAGGTACAGTAGAAGCTTTTGGACAGTGCCTCCAAGTTGATAGGTTGCTGTAGTACGACCGGTACCATGTGGCCATCTCTTCACTCGCCATACTTGAGCAATTACCTTGTGCTACTGCCCATTCCTAGCCTCGTATGTATGATGGCATTACTGTGTTTCTCTTGTTGCTTAGCCCTACCTCAAACTCTTGTGACCACGAACACTCCAGCTGGAGATAGTGATGTACTAATATGCCCCACCCCTGCACTCTCTCTCTCTCTCTCTCTCTCTCTGTGTGTGTGTGTGTGTGTGTAAGAATACTGGGTGCTATTGACATCTTTTAGTTTTAGTGAGGATGTCAGATGACCTGTGTGTCCACTCTCCAGTTCCCAGCTAATAATATAATAATTGATAAAAAACTAAAAGTATAATAATAACTACTACCATGGCGAGATCTTAGGAGGTACCAGATTGCAGATTTTTAAAATAATATTTTTAAAAAAATACAAAAATAAATAAACAACCCTAAAAAAATAGCAAAAATAGCTTACCGGTGACAGGTACCTGACCCTCTTCTATCGTCAGTCCGACTTCCTGTCGCCAGTTGAGCTGGCGACATGAATCTATCTATAAAAACTCTAAAAAAATCAGCCTAAACTCATTTTAATTCCAGTTTGTCACGGAGGAGAGATAGACGGAGCATCGGATCCGATCGGCCATCTGGCAGGTACATTTTTTTGAACTTTGTACATTATGTCAAAACAATGTCGGTTAGCAAACAAAAATAGCGACATAGAATTTAGTATATTGGATAAATGTAGTACAATTATGTACTACATCTTTTGAGCTGGGTACGAAGTAGGTAGAGGGTAATGTAAGTAATACCAGTTTTATTTAGCCCTCCATTTGTGCGCGGTAATTATATTGTTGATATCAGAAATTATTTTTTAAAGTAGGAAACTAGCATGACACGTTTTAAAATTGAAAGAAAAATACGTAGCAGCTAATTAGGGTAGGTAGAGCCTAATAAAATTAATCGCATCTTTATTTAGCTTCCTATTTGTGCGCGGTAATTATATTGTTAACGCCGTGAATTAATTTATAACCAGAAAAATAGCATGAGATGTTTTAAAATTACAAAAAAAAGTCCAGAGCAGCTAATTAGGGTAGGTAGAGCCTAATCGAAAAAATCCTAGCTTTATTTAGCTCCGTAGGTTAGGCAGAGCGTAATCGCAGCTTTATGACTTGTCGCATAAATTTAATTGCTATTTGTGGTTGGTAATTAGTTTGCTAATGTCGTTTTGTATTATCTTTTTTACATATTTCGTAGTCTTTACAATGTATGCACTGAATTTTTAGGAATGACGGACCCAGACCACACTGTCGAGTGGTTATACGAGTTGCTTGACCTAGTGATTGACCTGCATCACCTTGTTTGTAGATTAAAGAAATCTCTTTGTGGTTTGAAGCAATTTTCTAGACAATAGTACAAGAGATTTGGCTCCTTTATGCTCTCTCATGACTTTAAGCGGTCTAATTATGATAGATGTGTTTATTTAAAGACTGTTAATGGTTCATCTATTTATTTGCTTCTCTATATTAATGAGATGTTGATTGCTTCAAAAGATAAGTCAGAAATAACAAAACTGAAAGTACAATTGAGTAATGAATTTGAGATGAAGGACCTACGTGCACCAAAGAAAATTCTTGGCATAGAGATTATTAGAGAGAGGCAATCTGGCAAGTTATACCTTAGTCAATAAGGTTATATTGAGAAGGTCCTTCGTCGTTTTAATATGTATGATACAAAACCAGTGAGTACTCCATTAGCTTCGCATTTCAGATTATCTTCAGCCTTATGTCCTAAGTCAGATTATGATGTTGAGTACATGTCTAGGGTTCCATATTCCAGTGTTGTTGGTTTTCTTATGTATGCCATGATTTGTACTCGTCTTGATTTATCTCATGCACTGAGTGTTGTTAGTAAATACATGGCTAATCCTGAAAAGGGCATTAAAAAGCAGTTCAATGGATTTTCAGATATTTGCGTGGCACTTCTAATGCTTGTTTACAGTTTGTGAATTCTAGAGATGAATTTGTTGGTTATGTTGACTCTGATTATGCTAGTGATTTGGACAAGAGGAGTTCTCTCACAGGTTATGTTTTCACCATTGATGGTTGTGCTGTGAGTTGGAAGCCAAGTTTGCAAGCTATTGTTGCCTTATCTACCACTGAAGCAGATTATATGACTATTTTTGAAGCTTGTAAAGAAGCAATTTGGTTGAAATGTTTGTACACTGAGCTTTGTGGAGATAATTCTTGCACTACTATTTTTTTTTGATAGTGAGAGTGTTATATGCCTTACAAAAGATTAGATATTCTATGAGAGAACAAAGTATATTCATGTGAGATATCACTTTATTCGAGGTGTTATTGCTCAATGTGATATCAAGATGTGCAAGATAAGTACTCATGATAATCCAATTGACATGATGGCAAAGCCAGTTCCTGCTTTTAAGTTTGAGCTTTGTTCAAGCTTAGTTGGTGTTGTAGTTTAGTCCTAAAGACTAATTGATGCACATTGTTTTTATCTTATTGTGAAGTTATTTTGGTGATTGATGATCCTTTATTTTTCTACAAAAGGAAATTGGTCTCAAGGTGGAGATTGTTGATATTTGTGATCCAAATCCAAATTCCTAATATGAACGAATCCAAACATGCTATATTAGTGGATTAGTTTCTTACTTGGACTTCAAGTTATTTTACCCTTTTATATACCTCTTGTAAGCTGCACGAAGAGAGTTGATGTCTTATTGTAATTCCCATACATTTTATAAACATCCCTAGGATAGTGATCATCGTCGATTGGCACTTACGATTTTTTTTTTTTCTGCAAGAATTTTTGCCATCTTTTAGTTTTAGTGAGGATGTCAGATGCTAGTGCTGCACTGTCCAGTTCCCAACTAATAATATAATAATTGATAAAAAACTAATAATATAATAATAATTACTACGATGGCGAGATGTTCAGGAGTACCAGATTGCATACCAGGCTACCGGCCCATCCCAACTTCTGAAGGAAAGGAAATGCTAAAAAACAGGACGAGAGGTCAACTTTCGTGCCCAGTGGGGGAACAGAAGTGGGCTAGGCCGAACAAAAGAGACACGATTCAGCTGCTAAACCTTAATGGTCTGCCATTCAATTTTGGGCTCGGCCTGCATAGAAAATGGGGTGTTTGATCTGAAAGTTTTGGGCTGGATCAACCCAAAATATGCTGATTCAATCGATTCGGTCATTTAGTCCGTTTGGAACAAAGGAAGTTCTCTATATTTGACTGAAGCGTTTCCTCAGAAATTCATGCGTTCAACATGCCCTTGCTACCCATTTAGAATGTGATCCTGTTCTGTGCTTGTCACGTGTAGTAACATTTAGTGACCTGATGAGGCAAACCGGAGCCTTATATTACGGTGTCCACGAGACAATTCACATTGTCAACATCGCTACAGCCGAAACTCCATATCAATAATGCCCAGTTTATCCGTAACAGCATGGAAGGCACGCAACGCACACCACAAAACTAAGTGAAAATTAAGGAAAACGAGCGTAACTCGCACTCGTACCAGTCTGTCATGTGGAGGAAGGTCAAAACAAACGGTTCCCATCGCCGCGTCGCTTTCCTTGGTCGACATTGCTTGGCCGCGCCAGTTCTAGTCACCAAATCTTCCAAATCCCCAACACCGAGCTAAGCTAGCGACATGGACTAATCCAGCAACTGTTGCAGCATCGGTGACTTGCTAATCAAGACCATTTACAACATTATTGATTGATTAACATAGTCCACTGCATCCAAAAAAAAAGAAGTATATATAAGCCATTGTTGTTTATTCCAGAATCAGACAATTTGCTTAAATAATTTGGTAAAAGATATCTGGAGGAGCGTATATATGGTGTCGCTTTTAAGGACATGTACTAGGCAGAAAATTTGTCAAAGGTGAATACAAGATAGGCATGGAAGATGAAGCGATGCAATTGACCTGTCATCGAGAACTGGTTCTACTGCCAGTTTGCAGCCTCTTTTTTGTTCACTTTTGTAGCTTTTTGCTTAAACTCTTCATGTCTCGTCTTTGTCCCAACTAAGTACAGCAAAGTTTCGCTACTTTTTTGCATCCAGTTTGCCTTGCATGCATGGCGGGAATGACGCTCTCCGCGATCCTCCTCGTCGCCGGCGTCGTGCTCATGCTGGCGCTGCATATCCTCGTAGTCGTCTGGGCGCTCCGGCGGGGGATCGTTCTGCGCGGCGCGTTCCGGGTCGAGGAGCGTGCGGAGGGGCTGTCGCCCGACGAGCTCGCCGAGCTGCCGTGCCAAGATTTCAAGGCTGCCGGCGTGATTGGCGGCGAGTGCGCGGTGTGTCTGGAGGTGTTCCAGGCGGGAGACCGGTGCCGGGTGCTGCCGAGGTGCGAGCACGGCTTCCACGCGCAGTGCGTGGATTCTTGGCTGCGCAAGAGCCGCGTGTGCCCCATCTGCCGCGCCGAGGTGGTCGGCCGCGGCCAGGCGGCCGGCGCGGTTGCCGACGAGGCCGCCACCTCGGAGATCGTTGCTGAAAGATTGGGAGGTACAGATCGGTAGCGGATTATTCGGCTGTTGATACCTTTGTGCTCGTTCATACAAGTAGTAGTTCTTGCAGGTGTTAATCTTGTTGTGTTTACGTCAACTTTGTCTTGGTGTTTTGTCTGAAACTCAAATAAGTCGACTGAGGTACTTCAGTCTGTAGGCAGTAGGCGTTCTGAAGTTCAGAACTCATCCAGAGATTCAGAACTTGAAGTTAACTTGCACGTTGTTTAGTTTTGGTCCATGATCTGAATTGTTAGGGACATGGCCGAGTCATGGGTGTTAGTTGCTAGAGAGTCGGACGGAGTTTGTTAGCTGTTGCGTGCGCGCGTGTGTAGTATCTGGACTCAAGTTTTTGGTTTAGTTATCGGTACTGTACCGTGTCTGAAAAGTAATATCAGAGCTGCGCAGTTTTGTTCCGCGCCACAACTGAGTTCCACCTCTGTGTGCTTATCCAGCTGTGCTTGCGTGTGTTTTAACGGTCACTGATCTAACAATTGGTTTTAGAGTGAGATTCGACACCAGAAGATAATACCGAAGATGATGTCATACGGAGGTGATTCGCCAAGCAGTGCCACTGCGAGCGGTGACACAGGCTACTTGGTGACGTCGAGAGCGCCGGTGAGGGAGGGATTTGTGACCCTCCAATACCCCATGCTCTCAAAGAGCAATTACGGGGTGTGAGCGGTGAAGATGAAGATCATCATACATACGCAAGCAGTGTGAGCAGTGTTAGACCAGGTGGATTGGTCGTAGACTTTGTGATGATGAATAATTGACGTTTGTGTTGTATTGACATTTGTGGTTATGAAAGTTTCGGTTGTTAGATTTTTAGTGTGAGTGGTCGGATCATGCTTTGTTTCGAGTGGTCTAATCGGTGATACTCAATGATCCTTTTCGACTATACTCAGAGTACTGCTGCCACGAGTACTGTAGCTTCAAGTACCGAGTAATATAGTTCAGAGTACTATAGCTCCGAGTACTGAGTGCTAGTTTTCCAAGTACTATAGATCCGAGTACTGAGTGGTAGAGCTCCGAATAATATACTCAGTCGTAAGTCGAGGTGTGTAACGAGTACGAAGGACAGTCGGAGTTGCATGGTCGAAGGCCAGGAAGCTACAGTGCACGATCGATGGTCGAAGCTACAGCGACTGGTCGATGGTCGAAGTTGCAGTGAATGGTCGAAGGTCGGAGCTACAATGATTGGTCGATGGTCGAAGATACAATGAATGGTCGATGGTCGAAGCTACAGTGCCTGATCGATAGTCGATGGATTGTAGTCGTAGGCTTCGTGATCGGTAGTTGTGGGCTTCGTGGTCGGTAGTCGTGGGTTTCGTGATCGGTAGTCGTGGGCTTCGTGCTAAATGGTCGTAGGCTTTACGATCAGTGGTCAGAGGTTCCGGATCGGTGGTCGTACACTTATAGTAAGTAATCGTAGGTTTCGAGTGCTTCAATACTTGTTTCTTCGAGTGCCTTGAGTACTCGAGTCCGATTGGCCAGCGGTATGACCGACGTTTACACAGCGGCAAGACCGATTTTACAGAGTGATATCAAGTTGTTGTTTTTCCGAAAGCTACAATTTAAGGTTGTTGATGATCTGATTCATGTTTATTGTTAAATGAGAGTATGATATGCGTGTGTGAATTCATATTGGTCAATTTGGAAAAATTATGAAAGGAAAACATTCTTTGATCTTTGCAAGTGCAGGTTGAGTGTGGAGACGGTCATGATCGATGGCGAGAAAGGCCGAAACTAGGAGGGGGAAATACAAGGTTCAGATGGTAGTGGATGTCATGGGGCGGTCGTGCTCACGCTGTGGCACATGGAGATCAAAGGTGACACTACTACAGAACACGTCATCACGAATCGTCATCGCGCATTTGGTTTCGAACCGCCTATATTTATTCGTCTGTGATAACAGTATTACCACGCACGGTTCAAAACCGTCAGTGATAACACTTATCACGACGGTTTTTAACGTAAATCGTCAGGATAACCACTTATCACGACGGTTTACTTTAAAAACCGCTCGTGATAGTGGTTATCACGACGGTTTTTAACGTAAACCGCTCGTGATAGTGATGATCACGACGGTTTACGTTAAAACCGTCAGTGATAATCACTTATCACGCACGGTTTACTTTAAAAACCGCTCGTGATAGTGGTTATCACGCATTTATTTTTAAAGTAAACCGTCTGTGATATGTCTATATCACGCATTTTTACTTTAAAATCGTCAGTGAAGGCTATTACCACGCAGCGGTTTTATGTTGAAACCGCTCGTGGTAATAGCCTTCATGCACGGTTTCAACATAAAACCGTCGTGGTACCGAGCGACCCTAGCTACATTGTTTTCGCTTTTTGGCCACCTCGAATTGCTAGCCATGCTCTCTCAAAACAAGCATGTACAAAAAATAGATACATCGCAGAGAATCAATTGTTGACAACTCAAATTGACCATTACTCAAAATAAATTAATAAAGATCGAATTTGTTGAAGTATTTTTGCTATAGTTGTACAATTGGATTACAATTAAGTCAATTGTTTGCGTGAATCTCTAGGTCGGCGATGGAGTGAAACTCTCCTTTGTTAACTATTTCGTCATGATAAAGGTGCATAGCGCCTCGAACTTCCACGAGCTCTTGCAACGAGTCCATATAAATCTATTATCAAACCCCGCCGCTAGGTCAAGAAAAAATGGTAAGGATATATATTTGAATTTACAATTACAAAAAATTATTTCGAGATTGACAAACCTCCTGATTCTTCATCTTAGCACTAATGATTTGTCGATATGATGGCAAGCGAGAATGCACATAGCTCATCATTTTTTTGTTTGCAGACTGCAAAAATAGAATTACATATGTACGTATAGTCGATTGAAGACAAATTTTTATGAAGCATGATATATATAGGATTATTGTGTTGTAGCGCATCGGAAATTTCGTCTTGTGTGTTAGTTGGTATTGGATCCACTGTGTATCTTCCTTGTTGGCTAACATAGGAGATGAACGAACTACATAATTGAAAAAGTTATCCTCGCATTTCAAACGAAGGAAGACTACAATAGAGTTATGTATGGAGGAAATGATCATACTTGTCGAGTATTCCTTGCGAATCGTCAAGTCGTGATCGCTTCGACTAGGGAATCAAGATATATCACGTTGTTCCTCTTGGGTATAATGACTAAAAGGATCCATGGTACCTACTCATGTATGTCGCTATAACTATTAAACCTAAGTACAAATGAAATTTGAATAGCAAATAGTGAAGCACTTACCCTCGGTTGTAGGGCACCAAGATGTAGTCCTTGCGATTCGAAGAAGCAATGCCGTCGTTATATAGTTCTCGACGAAGGTCGCGTCGCTTGGATGGTTTGCATAGATACCACGTGTGGGTCGAGGAAACCCACTTGCTCTCGCCCTTCCCGGCATTTTTCATCATGTATCTATACATAAGCAATGAGTTGCGATATTTATCGGTATTACATGAATATAGAACTTGATTGTACACACTTACAGTGTCCAACATCGTAGAAGCGAGGCGTCGAGGGCTTCGAGATTGAATAGGTTGAATAAGTCGTTGAACCCCACCACGGTTGCCCTACCGTTGAAGAAATGCTCATCCTTGTATGCGACGGTGATTCCAAAGATCGCACCCCTTCTTTGCGGTATTCGCAAGTACCGTGCATGCAAAGCCCGACAAGCAAATCCAACAGGGCTAATTGTGCGTTAGAGCACAACGGTTTTCCGATGAAGTACTTCCCGTGCTTCTGGGACTTGGGAGGCGGCTTAATGTTCGTCGATTTCGATTTGACCTTAACGATTGGCAGCGTCTTCCTGCGAGACGACTCGGGAACCGATACGGTAGCACGCTTTTGTTGTTCCTTCGGCGTCTTCTCCACGGGAACCGATGAGGTGGCCTTCTGAGGCGAAATATGAGGTGGAGTCATGGAGGGTTCCGTTGGAGAGGAATGGTCCTGTCGAGATTGCGGCATCGCTGGGTCGGGGCGATGTCCGCCTTGGGCCATCGGATAAAACCGTGCACGGCATCCCCTAGTGTTGTGATCTCTTCGTTCGGGCGAATGTCCAGCGGGACGGCCATGAAATGTTGATGTACCATGTCCACCTCCACCCTTGCGTAACCATGCGCCACCTGGACACCGTGCTGCACTGCTCCTTCCTGGTATGGATGCACCATCCCCCGCCCAGCCTCAATAGGAATGGACCCAACTAACCTCGCTTGAGCTTGCAGCCGTCGGCTCCTACAAAACGATACGCAATTAGCTAAGGCGTCCTATAGGTCTATCTTTGGTGCATTCCATAGATGTACATTACCTTGATGCGGTCTATCGGTAATTGGTCGTCGTCATGTTCAAAATTATGCGTGGACGCGACACTACTCCGATGTCGAGGACTTGTTCCCGCAATAACAGGGGCGGCTTGCGACTGGTTGCGGAGTACTTGATTCAATTGATCCTGCAAACTTGCTATCTCGCCCTTGAAATTCGCTTAAGCGGTTCAATCGATTGTCGTACTCGGCCTTGGATCTCTTCCTACTTCTATACATGAAGTAGTCGTCATGAATCCATGTACCCAAGGTACGTTAACCCCTTGCCTCGCGTGCGACCCGGTGCTCCTTGTTTCCTAGGGCCGTAGATAGTATATCCTTCTCCCTGTGTTCTTGGAAGGAGCCTTCGGAAGTTTGGGCAATCAATTCACGCTGCAAGAGGTCATCATGTTATTATAGTCACTATGAAGTTATGGACTTATAAACAAGTAGGTAGTTCGACATATTTACCACACGCTGGGACACTTCCCGTCCGCGGGTTTGGGAAAGTGACGCCATCGACGAGACTTTGCCCTCGCTTAACTGTGCACGGAACACGGGTGTGTGATATCGGAAATAGATTCTCCTCCTCCGCCTCCCATTGCGCGGATTTAGCCGCACTACCAGTGCCGAGTCCGGGGTGAGTGTTTCGTGCTCGGATTGCTTTGTGCGCCGCACTTTGCTCCTTAAATTCATCCGTCGTCTTCATAGCCACAAAGGCGCTCCATGTTTCTGCGCCAAGAATGGAAACTTCGTGAAGGGCGCCTCACTCTTGTTCACGTCTTCGCGTGACAAGAACGCTCTTGAAGGTCCTCCACGCGTGACACATGGAGAGCAAGGCATGCCGCTCGACGCGCTTTCATGTCTGCTTTCGATAGTGAACACCGCTTGAAAGGTCTTCCCACAAAGACGCGCCTCTCGATCTTTTGTCGAGACTTCCACTTTGGTGTGGTGATAGGGACCTTTTCCTTGCAAGTATCCCGCAGATGGTCCGAATCTCGCCACGATGCCGGGGACTCATAGGGACCCCAACGCCACCGACCTCCGTGATGGTCATCGGCCACAGCAATTTCGATATTCCTCTACCATCTCTCTTATGTATCTGCGGCGTCGGTGACGGGCGGCGAAGACGGCGCCTCGCCATGTCCGGCGTCGGTGACGGCGGCGAAGACGGTGCCTCGCCATCTCGCTTACTTCCTATCTATATAAGTTACGTGACGCAATTATTACATAGTATATAATATATGGGAAATTGCACAAAAAATATAAACAAATATAATCAACTGTGATTTGTGTCTCTTTAGCCCGTCTTTCTTATGTTTAGACAAATGAAAAGCTTGTTGATTTCGTAGTTGTTTGCATGACTGCATCTTTTCAGTGCTTAAAATTTTCATCATACTTCTGCTCGCTATGCTTCCATTAATTTACAATCGAGCACCTCATTTGTATAAGGTGTATTAAGCTATAATGTGTGAAATCGTTTAATGTACAGAAATGGACGGCAACCATTAAGGAACAAGAAAAGGACAGTTGACTCTGTGAGTATCGATACCGCTTCCCCACGCTTCTTCCAGTTAATCTTTTAACAACTTTTATAATGCATATTTTTGTTTGGGCGATTGTTGAAGCATTAAGCGGTGCATATTTTGGACTGATTACTCTCATGTACAATGTTTGACCTATACTTGCTTTTCCAGATATTGTTAGCTAGATTTGCTTCCCACGCTAATGCTTGCTATATTGCTTAGTTTTTTTTTTTGCTTATAATCAATATTTCATACAGCCAAAGGATGCTGTCGAGATTTCTCTTAAGGATATTGACCAACCGCCGTAACTTCTTTCCCTCTTTGTATGCGCCACATGCTAGAGAAGGTAAGGCACCTTAAAAGTTACATACATTTACTTACGTTGTGATCAGGTTACTTAGTGTTTTCTTTAATTTTGCAGTTGAGAGAAAACCATCATCTGAAGCATGGGGGTAGAATTCAGTTTGGTCTTTTCCTTAAGGTAATAGTTAAATAAATTAGACTGAATCTTTGTTTTGTAAGCACCAAAAAATTATTTTGTTAGTCACATTAATGTACTTCTAACTTAAAAGGGTATTGGAGTTGTTAATCACTCTTACAAATGGTCGCTCGAGATTACACTCCATATTCATGTCAAAAGGTCATCTCTGCAACGCCTGGTGTTGGTGATCACCATGGTTGCCCTTATCGACATTTTGGGTATAATCTCATTCTTATAGTCTCCTTTTAGACAATAATTAATGAGTAGATAAGCACTTATCTTTTTGTGGTTACTCGAACTTTCTGTTAGCATTAGTTGCTTAATGTGTCTCTCTAATATGTGATAATATGGTAGCCTGGACTTTACATGAAGTTCTTGGGCAAACTCGAATGGCAAGATGTTATACCCAAATGAATTCGGAAAGTTACTAGATTACTCCTGAACTTTGAGCTCGGGTCCAGCTTTTATTTGAAGAGTTTGAATGGAACATTAGCATTCGGACTTGCAATTTTTCGATTACAAAATTAGATCCAACAAAAATGGAAGCAACCGAAAGTACATTTTTATTAACTAATGCAATTCAACATTTGTTAACCATGGTTATTAAAGCGATACCGCTAAAGCTCTTAAGGCCCGCAGTACACACGTTCTAGGCGACAAATTCTCCTCCTCTTCTCTGCACGCCATACGCCATACTACAAAGCGTAGAAGCGTATACTGATCTGGAGGGTGGAAGCGCAATGAGAGGGCGACGCCGCGAGCAGTGGCGGTGGCGAGGTGGCCGGGCTCGGGAGGCGCGCGGGTCGGGGAGGAGGGGCGCCGGGTCGGGGAGGCGTTCGAGACGAGGCGGCCGGGCTCGGAGGCGCCGGGTCGGGGAGGGGGCGCCGGGTCGGGAGGTGGCGCGAGGGGCGTTCGAGACGATAGGGTTAGATCAAAACCCTATCGCCTCGAACCTTATATAGTCAACACGCATCACGACGGTTCTAGAGGAACCGCGTGATGATGCACACACATCACGCGGTTCCCTCTAGAACCGTCAGTGATGCGTAAACATCACAGCAGTTGCGGGAAACCGTCAGTGATGTTTACGCATCACGCATTTACCTGGGAAACTGTCAGTGATATTCACATCATCACGCGGTTCCCTCTAGAACCGTCTGTGATACGTAAACAGGGAACCGTCTGTGATTTCGCTAGGAACATCTAATTCACGCACTACATAGACAAAAAGAGCACTTCAGGTGATGAAATAGACTTACATATAAACAATAGCTAATTTAAATGAAATAGTGCTAAGTTATATGTCATCATTTTTAGTTAAGGGGTCACATGAATAAACCTTGGGCACTTCACTAATGCTTTAGTGAGCATATTATACATAAAACAACATGCAATATTTCGTAAGCGCAGCAGCTTTTGGATGAACTTCAAGATGGTGTTTTTAGCATTAGTTAATTATAATGTAAAGCCCAAAAGTTTAGCAAGATTTAAAGCATGCTAGGCAAAAAAAAAAAAAAGGAAAAAGGAACAGACAACAAGAATTCCAAAAAGCTACACGAATATCTCAACGGAAAAGTTATTGGCATATCGTGCAATAGTATGTTCAAAATGACTCCAAGAGAGAACCTACCCAATGAAGTGAAGTCGTAGAAGGGTTGTATCCTAAGGAAGATAGACCTATCTGTAACTTTCACGCACGTGCAATTCCTCCTAAAATAGACTCCTTACCAATCTAGAATATTTGGACCTTGCCGGTAATAATCTCACCGCACCATGAATATCCACATTGACATCAATATTAAAGATCACAAGTCCATAACACATTAACACATGACAATGGAATAAATAAATTAATTACAATGGAGTAATTAAATTCTTAATTAAAATACTGACCCTTCATGATGATCGACGCATATAGCTAGCTTCCTCACTGGTTCTTCCTCGAGCCCGATGCCGTCTCCGAAAGGTGGCAACTCGTCAAATTGATTGTATTCTTCCTCGCCCACTACATTCTCAACTCCGACAATCCTCCTTTTCCATGAAGAACTACGTGGCGCTTCTTATTTGCCGGTCGGTTACATAGAAGACTTGAACAACTTGGTTAGCCAAGACGAATGGTTCGCCTTTGTATCCGACACGCTCGAGGTCCACGGTAGTGACGCCGCATTTGTCGACCTTCACCGTGGGAGATGGACCCAACGGCACCGAAATAGGGGATCTTGAAAAGCACGTAGTCGATCTCCCATATCTCCTCTATTTGCCCATAGTACGAGCTCCTCAAATTTATCGGATCGAATGCATCTATGCGACACCGCTGCTCGCCTTGTGCTCTTCCTATCCCGAGTGCCAGATAAAATGTGTACCCATTTATGTCGATCCTTGCCATGTGATAATTGTAAAATGTGGCCCTCTTGCCAACCATAGCAACAGATCATCACTTGATGACCTCCGAGTGATTCGCACCTTTAACCATTCGTTGAACCGACGGTTGTGCTCTCTCGTGATCCAAACCTCCGACCGGTCCGGATTACATTGGCGTACCATGTCTTTGTGCTCATCGATGTACGGGAAACTTGGGTCATGTGTTGCAAGACCGTGAAATGGGCTTGAGCGTGCGTATCCAGATCGGGAGTGATTGATTTCCTTCCGATGGTCCCGATACCATCCGCTCCCCTCATGACGAGATAGAGGCACACCAATCGGATCCACCGAGCCATGTAGTCGACGCAGAACTCAATGACCTCTTCCGCTGCATAACCTTCGATGATGTCGCCTCCGGTCGAGATCGATTCCGTCGTAGGACTTGAGAATTCCCATGTACCTCTCGAACGGGTACATATGACGAGAAACACAGGGCGCATATCTTTATCTCTTTCACAAGGTGAACAATGAGATGGACCATGATATCGAAAAATGACGGAGGGAAATACATCTCAAGATGACACGAGTCTTCACTACCTCGGCTGCAGAGCATCTAGTCCTTGGGGATCGATGACCTTCGAGCAATTGAGTTGAAGAAATAACACGACCTCAAGATTGCCACTCGGACCTTGTTCTAAGATACTCCTAATTGCAACAGAAGCATTTGTGTCATCAAGACACGACAATCATGCGACTTCATACCAATTAATTTCAAATCTTGCATAGAAACAAGTTTCTTAATGTTAGCGGAGTAACCAGACGGACTTTCACACCGCAAGCTCGCACGCTTCATTTCTCTCGGCCTTGGACAGAGTGTAGCAAGTCGGGGAAGGTACGTTCGTCTCCAGATCGGTCTCTTTCGGTGCTAACTCGGTCCTTATGTTCATATCGACCAAGTCACGCCGTGCGTTAACACCATCCTTTGTTTTGCCACTAATGTTCAAAGAAGAGACCAATCAAGCTATCACATACATTCTTCTCTACGTGCATAACGTCGATGCAATGGCGAACTTCTAAGTACTCCCAATAAGGCAAGTCCCAAAAATTGACCGCTTCTTCCGGATGTTCTTCTCACGGGTTCTTAATTTACGCCCCTTCCCAAGCACAACATCGATATCCTTAACCATATCATAGACCTCTTTCCCACTAAAAGCCCTTGAAGTCGAACCGCCTTCCTTATTTCCGTCGAATTGTTTCTTCATCTTGCGGTATGGGTGACTCCTCGGAAGGAACCTACGGTGACGCATATACGCTTTGCGCGAGTTGTTCACCATACACTCTCGTAGCATCTAAGCAAGGCGATGTGCTTTGGCTCCTTTTGTATCAAGCCCGACAGTTACCAAGGGCGGAAAATCATTGATGGTGCGAACAACATGGCGCGTAAAGTGAAGTTCTCTCGCTTGTACGCATCCCATACCTGCACCCTTCGCTCCACAGTGTCACAAGATCTTCCAAAGAATGGTGCTAGGTACACATCAATATCATTCCCAGTTGCTTCGCCCTTGGATAAGTAGTGACATCAAAATGTACTTCCGCTTCATACAGAGCCAAGGAGGAAGGTTGTACATACATAGATTCACGGCCAGTGCTATGTCGGTTGCTCATGTTACCGAAAGGATTCATTCCATCCGTACTCAACCCTAACCTTATGTTCCTCGGTTCGCACCGAACTCTTAGAAGCTCCGATCAAGTTTCTCCACCGCGTAATCGCAGGTGTCTTAGCTTTCCATCTCTCTTACGCTCCTCCGAGTGCCAACGCAGCAATCTTGCCTCCTTTGGGTTCGCAAATAAACGCTTCAAACGTGGGATTACGTGCAGATACCACAACATCTTAGCAGGAGGTCCTTGCTTCACCTTAGCGAGATTTTGACGCTTGTATCGGGATGCTTTGCACACGGACAATAATGCATGTCCGCATACTCTTTACTGTAGAGGATACAATCGTTCGGACATGCATGTATTCTTTCTACTTCCATTCCCAATGGGCAAATAACCTTCTTTGCTTGATAGGTGGTGTTTGGGCAACACGCTTTCCTCCTAAGGATGTCCGCTAGGAGACCTAACAACGCCGTGAAACTCTTATCGGACCAACTATTGCTTGCCTTCAATTTCAGCAGCTCAAGCACGGTTGACAACCTTGTGTATTCCGGCTTGCGGCCAGGAACAAAGGTCTCACCGAGTCCTCCCTTAAGCCCTCGAATTTACAAAACTCTCTCACACTGTAGTTCTCTTACGCATCGCGTAGCA
The DNA here is from genome assembly GCA_036346395.1 of Hsuehochloa calcarea. Classification (NCBI taxonomy): domain Eukaryota; kingdom Viridiplantae; phylum Streptophyta; class Magnoliopsida; order Poales; family Poaceae; genus Hsuehochloa; species Hsuehochloa calcarea. The sequence continues at coordinate 60,843,592 of CM070596.1, forward strand.
TCCGATCCAGATTGTCATCGTGCCCCTATCCTCATCAAAAGCACACCACATCCGGCAAATCGTTGACTTCCTCGGCGATGTCGTCATTATTAACTTTTGGTATAATCGCTCTTCACCGTGGTCGGTCCAACATATATACCCTTTTTGAAACCCCTTCAATCAAGTGCGCTTCGATCTGCGCGTTGTTAAACATCTTCGATTACGCAATCAATGCACCTGACAAGACATAAAATTTATCCCCTTCTTCAACATATCCCGCCGTGACTCTTCTAAAAGCAACCACGCCATTAATGTAATCTTGACTCACACGGTTCACACCGTACATCCAGCCGATCCATCTACACTACGCATGTAACAAATTAGTGTCAAATTGATTAGCGATTAATTTATAGCAAACGAAAATGTGCAATATAAACTCATTCTCCAACATTTGTATCTAAGGTTATTGAAAGAAAACTCTTCACTAGTTATGTACCACACGCGGTGGCATAGCGTAGCCATGCCTACGGCCACAACCATGATCCCTACCTCTCGACACGATATCTATCTCAATTGAACAATCATGCAACCCAAATATAGGCATCACCTCATACAACACTTATTAACCTAAAATACCGGAACAGTAAATGCAATATTGCTTGACCCAAACCCCACCGTGATCGTGAACCTGTGTAAATTTTATTTTTAAGCCAATTAATTATCCTAACTCAAATTTTAGTGATTATTAGACCTAATTCAATTTTATTAAGTTACCACTCCTAAGTCAAATTTTAGTTCATTAGTTATAAGGTTTCAAAACTAAGATTTGCAGGGGCTAATATTATTTATTCCAACATTGACGGTGCAAGATCATGTGCTCATACCAAGATTAGAGGAGGAGCCGCAGTTGGAGGAGCTAGGGCAGGGAAGTGGCGCTGGAGCGGTAGACACAAAGTGCAGATGAGGAGCTAGGGCGAGAAGTGGCGCAGTTGGAGGAGCTAGGGCGGAAGTGGCGCTGGAGCGGTATACAGCAAAGCAGTGAGGAGCTAGGGCGAGGAAGGAAGTGGTAGACACAAATAGCGATCTTGTGCAGAGGATGTCTCGGCTCAATTTATATGAAGCACAGAAATCATGCATTTGTTCTATTTCGAACCGTTTGTGATAAACATTATCACGCACGGTTACGAAATAGAACCGTCAGGATATTACATGACAGTTCTATTTCGAACTGCTCATGATAGGCCCGCTGCGCCAAAACATAGCCCAGACAGACCCAACACAGACGGTTCCTTTGGAACCGTCTGTGATGGGCCGTCTGCTATAGCCTCTTTTGTAGTAGTGTGAATGCATGATGCGTGGTCGAAGCTACTGGAGGTGTCGTCCTGGAGGCTTCGACACATGAAGAGTTGTGGAAGACGTTCATAACTGGAAGGCTTGGAGACATTAGAAAACCCGAGATTTGAGGGGTTTTGGCCACCCTGATTTTCGGAAGAGATAGGATTATATGTCTGTGTTGATAAGGACACGGTTTAGGGTCCTAGCATATAAAGGCCGAAGATGTTAAGAGTAACATCGGGGCTTGGAGAGGCTTTTTGCGGCGGCTTTCGGCACAGAGTTTTTCAGTGTTTTTGTGCTAGGGTTTGAGGGGTGCCGTTGGAGCACTTTGTAGCCACAGAACATGTTTGAGTAATAACAGATCAGATCAATTCCAAGAAAGATTAGTCATCGCTGGCAGCTTCTTCTTCTTCAGTCTTTGACCAACTCTTATGTTGATCTGTCTTCGACTAGTTCTTATTCAGAGCGGTTTTCGACTTGTCTTCGTTCCAAGCAGTGCGAGATATTATGATGTCGTAGGGTGAAAGAAATCTGATAGTCGAATACTTTCGACTAGGTGATCGCAACTTCTTCGACCAGATCGACTTCGCCTTCTTCGATCACGTGCTGTGTTGTTCACCTGGTTGTCGACAATAGCTGTGATTGGCTGAACATATCAGAGTTGTTTCGACCACTACGACTAGGTGACAAACTCATACGAGTACGTTGTATTTGGTTGCCGGCTGAAAGCATCTAGGCCCCTAAAAATGTATTTTGGTAATTAATGACATTATGTGAATATGGGACTAATATGTTTGTTGAAGTGATTACAAGGCATAGTCCTAAATGACAAAGTCAAATCAAGGAGCTGCATGTCAAAGAATGTCGAGAAGATGGAGTTTGTCTCAAGGGCAAGGTACAAATAGACTAGGACCCCTTTTGGATTTTACCGGTCTTTGGAGTATGGAGGAAGACCCGATTTTAGGATAAATTTCGTACTATTAAGGGGGAGCTTGTCTAGTAGCTTGAAAGCACTTCATTATGCCTTTGGATCAACTTAGGATCATGCATGCTCTTTTGGTCTGGTTTCAAAAGCAAAATCTTTTTCTCAGTACACAATCGGAAGTTCCGGCGTTGTCACTGCGGAACTTCCGCTATGCGGACCTTCCGAAAAATTACGGTTCGTTTTTTTCCAGAGAGCACCCGTTTTAGGGACTTAGCCGATTTCTCGAAGTGCGGAAGTTCCGCCATGATATGAGCGGAAGTTCCGATTATCGGTTGCTCCGAAATTCTCGCGGTTCGTTTTTTCCATAGAGCACCCTTTTTAGGGACTTAGCCATTTTCGCAAGTGCGGTAGTTCCGCCATGGAATAAGCGGATCTTCCGATGATCGAAAGAACCGAACTTTAGTTGGCGAAAGTTCCGCACATAAATCCAACGGCTATATCAGAGCATTTAATGCCCACTGTAATGACAGTTACAGTGCACTCGATTGAAGAGCGGAAGTTCCGCACTTTACACGGCGGAAGTTCCGATTTCCCTGATTGTGTCTGAATTTTTGCATAACGGTCATATTTGGTTGTGGGAGGTATAAATGCACCCCCACCAGCTCAAGGTGAGGTTGTTGAGCATTCATTCCATTCATTTGAGCTTTGAGCACTCCTCTCACTCCTCATTTACTCTCTTTTCACATATTTGTGAGGTTGTGAGCAAAACCAAGAGTATTGCATTTCAGTTGATCCTTTGGCCCTTGATTGCCGTCAAGTGAAGGTCAAGGTCTATTCTCTTGGTGCTTGTCGGCACCTAGACGACTTGGCGGAGGTTGCGCGGTGATCTCTTCAAGAAGTTTGTGAAGAGACCCGACGCCGGTTGTGATTGGTCGGTGTTCACCAACTCCGGAGAGGAGGAAGAACAACCAAGTGATTACGAGGGAAGGCTTAATTTGTGGAGCCGGCTTGATCGAGTCAAGCTTCCTCAACGTGGACTAGTGAAGATCGATAAATCTTCAATACCACGGGAAAAACCTCTTTGTCCTTGTGCGGTTATTTCTTGTCTTTACTTATTGCATTTAATTTTGTAGCTCATATCTTGTAATAGATAGCTTTGCTTAGTGTATCTTGCTAAATTGAGTAATTTGATCTAAAAATTTTAGAAACCTCCTATTCACCCCCCTCTAGTCGGTCATCCTTGATCCTACACCGGCTGAATTCATAGGAGATACTCTTCGGTAAGTCGAAAAAGGAAGCACTACAATCATTCACCCCCTCTGACTGTCATATCTAATCCTACAGGCGGCAGTGGAGGGCAAATAATTGGTCGATGAGAAGAAAGACTAGATGGCTCTCGCCACCATAGTCCAAGTCGTGCTGGAGGCCATTGTGATGGCCATATTAGAGAAGGAGATGACAAAGGAGGCTTGGGACAATCTCAAGAAGATGCGCGTCGGCGAAGATCGCATCCAGAAGACACGCGTACAAACTCTCAAGAGGGAGTTTCAGCGTATCTACATGGGGGACTCGAAGACAATCAAAGAGTTTGCCTTGAAGCTCACCACCACAGTCAACGAGACGCGTGCTCTCGGTACCAAGGTGGAGGAGAGCGTCGTCGTGGAGAAACCCCTACGCTTCGTCCCCGATAAATTTCTATCCATTGTCGGCACCATTGAGCAATGGGGCAATGTATCAACGATGCCGATGATGGAGGCCATCGGACACTTGAGGGCGTACGAAGAGAGCTCGAAGGGGCGGCGGCACGACAAGGAAGAAGGAGAGCACCTACTGCTCACATGTGCCGAATAGAAGGCCAAAACCGTCGAAGTGAATAGGAGCGGCGAGGGCTCCGGCAATTGTAAGATCGAGGAGGCCGACTAAAGGAGAGGTGAATAGGCGGTTTTAAAAATATTTTGGGTAAAACCGATTTCAATCAAAATTTTGGCTTGCCGTTGGAGGTTGACGAAAAAAAACTGCGACGACGAGAAGAGATATAAAACACATGGTTCAGTTGGGCGGCCAGTGTGTGAGGGAAGATAAGTTTAAGGTAGGTCGCTCATAGTGCATCGGTTATGTGTGAGCATGGTACTCTAATACCATGTAAGCTAATAAGATAATTTTTCACACACATAATCAACATATTACTTGAGATTAAATAGAGGTGCCTACCTTCATGCATACAATTTAGAGAAAAGTAACTAATAAAGTAAGAATAGATGCATGCAACTACACAAGTTATGCATGATGGAGAGCGATTATGTTTCTAAGAACCCCAATAGATTACTATGCTTAATGTCTTTCTTTCATCGAAGCTCATACTTCAATTATGTTCATCATGTTGTATTTTCTTTCAAGCTTCTATTTGTCTTTTCTAATATTTAAGATATCTTAAGAATCTAAATAAATAACCTACAAATACATAAATATATTCTCAATCATTTATACAAGCTTCGAAATAAATCTAGTCACCCAAATACTAATACATTAGTTCTCACATTTGGTTGGGGGGGGGGGTGTTGTCAATGCCGAGAGAGAGCTGAATACCTACGGGCCGAGATACAGCAGGCTGAAAATGAGCTGGCATTTGACTTCAGCCAATCTACAACACATAGTGGAGTATATTCCATAGTCAAAAAGTCAAAAAAAAAAAAAAAAAAAACTCCTGACCCCAACCACGGCCGCCGCTGCAAGCGTGTAATTTGTTTTTGGTTAAACATGTCAAATAGAACGTTTATCTCGTCACCTTGCTAATCCGAAGTCTCCTCTTCCCTTGATTGCGTCTGCGGAATTCTCGCGGTTAAATAATCTGTCAAATGGTTTTCTGCCGATGAATGTCCGTCCGAACATGACGTACTACTATCCAGCGACATGAATATGTCAACGTAATCTTACAAGGTTTTGTCAAACATATCTGCAACCTAGTAAAGGACAAAAACTCATGTGAAGGTTATATGCGTTGGTTATTCGTTGCAACATTATATGTCAATGCATGGTTCAACGTCATTTGTTCAATTATAGCCAACCGATCAAAAGGTAAACTAGAAGGCAGACCATTTTGATCAATATTCAATATGGCACGTTAGTTTTCATACAAATCCAATGGTAACAAAAAAAACCACTTAAGAAGATTTTAGACTATTTAGAAATAACAAATCCGATAATTGAAATGCTACGGTACTCAGTATATCTGAACATACATTTTTTTTAAAATATCTAAAGCTTGAGATTTAGCATCACACAGTACCATGTGTTGCGCAATGGACAACACCTTTGGACCCGCTCAACCAGAGTCTGGTCACACCCAACTCCCAGGTCCTTGGGCCGCTAAACCCACAACCCAACAATAAAACCATAACCTTCTAAATGGTCTTGGGTTATCTCTCAAGAAAAGACTAGTCCAATACTTAAGTACTCGATCACACTTATAAATTGTGTTATGTCTCCTCCTATAATCGATGTGATACTACAAACACCATTACAATGTAATGATAGAGGATACGAGTCTGTGTTGTTTGGTTTTCTAACACATCTCAGTATGAATATTTTCTATTCATATTTGTCCCTTAGCAAAGGGCATGCCAGTTTTTTTATACTTGTCACTTTGACTAGTCAAACTTGATAATCTTTGACCAATAATATTTTTCTAAATATGTATATTGGTTGTATTAAAATGGTATATGTTAATTTTTTTAAAAGAAATACTTTCATAATATTACAATTCCACGATATTTTATAAATCTATTAATATATATTAAGAGTTAAAGATTAAATTTGGAAACCGTAAAAAGTCAAGAGTGCTAAGTATTTTTAAATAGATGGAGTATTACCTGGTTTGAAAATCCTAGTGCTAGTAGCATCGTGGACTCCTACTGATAAGTAGGGTTGGAAAACTAACTTGAGGTTCGTGAGCCAGCTCAGCTCAAATTAAGCTCGGCTCAGACTCGTAAAATTTCAAGTCGAGCCAAGCCAAACTCCTGACTCGCAATTTTTTTCGAGTCGAGCTCGAGCCCCTCCCTAATCGACTGTGCCCCCAAATGCCAAATCCCCCTAATCGACTCCACCTAGCCCGCCACCTCCACCTCCCCCGCCCCCGGTCCTGCCCCCTCCGGTCCTCCGCACCGCTGTCTCGTCCCCCTCTGCTCCTCTGCGCCGCCGCCCCCGTCCCCCCGTCCTCCGTGCCGCCGCCCCATTTTCCACTGCTGCCCCTCCTCCTTTCACATCACCCCCGTCCTCCCCCCATCCTCCGCCCCAGTCCTCCACACCTCCACCCCGGTCCTCCATGCCGTCGCCCCACCACCGGATTCAAGGTTGCGAGAGGAGGAAGCTTCCCCCAGTCTGGATGGGGGAGGAGGAGGCGGAGGGGAGGAGGAGCACCGGTGGCCTTCTCCATGCTGGTCTGGATGGGGGAGGAGGAGGCGGAGGGGAGGAGGAGCACCGGTGGCCTTCTCCATGCTGGTCTGGATGGGGGAGGAGGTGCAGCGGCGTGGTGGTCTGTTGTGGATCCGTGGAGGTCAAGGCGCCATGAAGATCCAGTGCGACACGTGCGACGGCGCATCGGCGATGATGGCGTGCTGCGCCGACGAGGGGGCGCTATGCGCACGCTGCGACGTCGAGATCTACACTGCCAACAAGCTCACCGGCAAAGCACCAGAGCAGAGGCTCCCGCTTGACGCCAAGTTCTCGTGCTGCGAGTGGATGTGCTGCGCTCCATGGAGTCATGGAGAGGTGGTAGAACCGTAGAAGCGAACAGTACCTACTTAACTTGAGACTGCATCTACTTAACCTTAACATGCTCTACATGGGCTGCATCTGCATGTACATTGAGGATACTCAAGAGTACTAGACATGCTGTCAGCCTGTCACATTCCATGCCGTGGGTTCTGTTAGCGTACGTGATAACACAGAATGAATACTGGCCCATTAATGCAAATTCTTCTATGGAACAAAAACAGGAAAACTGGAAAAGAAACACAGATTGTTGTGGCTTCTGTTAGCTTGACAAACTGGAAAACTGGATAACCTCTTGCACCGACACTTTGCTGTGGGTTCTGTTAGTTTGTCTAATTAATTCATTGTTTATTGTGTAATACAACTCCTTTTGCAAACTATGAAGTCTATTTGTGATTTAGAAGTTAGAACTCTTAATTAGAGATTAAGTGTTAAGCATGGACTGTTAAACATGAACTTGTGATATGTGGTCTGTTCTTCTGCATCGCATAACAGAACTTGTGATATGTGGACTTGTGATGTGTGATGTGTATGTATGGATGGGGCTCCAGGCTACCAGCTTTCCAGGCTTGGTGAATTTACTAACGGCTAGCTAGGGGGCGTTCAGATTATATGGACATCGTAACAAGTCGTGAGGGCATGATGTAGATGCTTTTGTGCAGATTTTGGAGCATCTGATCAATCGCCACGGTGTTGTGAAAAATGCTGCAGACTAGTTGAAACCAGCCTGCATGTATAGGAATGCATGATGGTGATACGGCTGGCCGGGCTGGTGGGGCCTAAGCGGGCAGCGTCCGAATTGTTTGAATTAGGCCCAAATAAGTTTATTCATAGCGGGCTTATTCATAGCGGGCTTATTACATCTGGAGATTCTTCCGTCGTCATTCTTACGAGTAACGCGAGACATAACAAGGCCGGGGCGTCGTCCGCGTCGGGATCCGCTCCGCGCGCCCCAAGACGACAGTGACCATGGCATGTTTCCCGCTACAACCCACGCGGCGTCCCTGATGGACTTGGCCTGGAGGTGGTCGCGGAGGCTGTACGCGCCCTTCACGTCTCACAAGTCACAGATAAGCAACAGGCGTCGTCACTTGTGACATTCATGTTCGGAATGAGCTAGGATTTGCCCAGGTAACCATGTTGCTCACCTGAACTTGAGGATGGACTGGACCGGCCCGAATATCTCCTCCCAAACGATCTTCATGTTGTCCTACGAGAATGAGATGCAGGTACAAAATTCAGCAAGTTCGAGCGATGTATGGGGAGAAGCAGCGTATCTGACGAGACCTTACCTCGACGTCTGCAAAGACCGGGCTGGATTTAGAAGCCCTTGTTGCCTAGGCTGTCACCGCCGGTCACGAGGGTGGCGTCGCTGTCGACGCCCGACTTGACGTAGCGCAAGATCTTCTTGGACTGCTCGCCGTCCATCTGGTCCAAAAGAGAAGATTTCAAGGTTAGGGACTAGGCTCGATGTGGCTGAAATGGATATATACATGATACATCCATCCCCCAATGTTGAGTATGGGGTAAGTGCTGTGTTGGTGCACCTGAGGTCCCTGTTCAACACCTTTCTTGGATTTTTTTTCTTGAATTACTATTTATCGTTCGAAAACGGACATTACAAGTATTTAGCATATGCACTTGTCGAAAACAGTTGGCAACCTCATTAAAAGTCCCAGGCTGCCTAAAATCATTTACCACTATAGTTATTCTGTTCCAGTAAAGCAAAGAAGAAGCAAGAAACGCAACATGAAGAAAAAAAACTATTTTATTGCACATAAAACTGGGCCCTAAGAATTTAATTACTTACTTGCATTATGTCATTATAATGTTGTGTCTTCTGAAGCTTTGAGACACTTACAATATCGTTATAATTAAGAGATTCACGGTCAGGTATGTTACTGTCACCATCCTCTTCCATATTTCCTGCCTCTGCATTTTTCTCTTCCTGAAATAAGTGCCCAAAAGTTAGCAAATCTGTTGAATATATAAGCATTTTTTTGAATTACTTTAATCCAGAAATATACTAGATGAATCATGAACAATATTCTAGCCTTTTGCATAAGACAGATAAACATGAACACCATAGTCATACCAATTTCTAACAGAACAGAAACTAGCATTTATATCTCAGTGTTCAAAATAATAATATAAATTAAAGATAAACAAAGTATAAGGATTAGATTGATATACCCAGAACCAGTTGAAGGAGCAGCAGCAGCAGAAGTGTTGACGAGATTGTCGTTCGTCATGGCGTAGTGGACGTAGTCGTGCAGTTGGTGCAGAGGATCGGATGATGACGAAGCAACGAGCAGTCGCGCGAACGCTCCCCAAAGAGACTGGAAACGGTCGCCATCAACCAGTGCTAACAACATCCACTAATAACTGAACCGTTACTGTCAGTCCGTTTGTTAATGCCGTTACTGCGAGTCGGTGCGTTTCACGGCACGGCGAGCGAGCGAGCGCGCGCGTGTGTTGACTCTGTCCAATTCCACAAGGGGGTTACCACGATCCACCTTATAAAGTGGTGTAACTCCCCATTAATACTCCATATGGGACTAAACAGTTTTAACACGTGCACATGAACCTTTGAGATTTTTTAAGAATTAATTAGAGTTAAAATTAGGATAAACCCGTATTAATTCCAACAAAATCACCCAATAAAATATCAATATAGCATATGATTCCTACACAGAAAATAGAAATCAACTCACGGGATAGGCGTCATTGTCCGATAGATCATCAAGATCGGCCAAGAAAGAATCAACTAGGCTGGCCTGAAAAATGTAATTAGTCGGCACTTTATAAGTTAGTCAACCGCACTACAAAAAATTGCAAACGCGTAACTGAATACTGACTCTGGATGGAACAAAATTACTTGCCACCGTGATAATTTGACAACTAAAATGCATTCATTTAATCATGCGATAACATGACCGGTTGTCCATCAATCCAACTACGGCACCATTGTGACCGAGCATGTGGGATACACAAGACAAGAATATGATGTTTATACGAGTATTGAAAATTCTACAGAACAGAAAATTATGGGAGACTACAGTTATTCCCCCACAGTGCAAAAAGCGAACAGTCACCTTAATCCAAAAGGTGCCAACTGCCAAGTGGTACAGCTCCTACATTCAGCACTCCATATTCAGATACCATAATATGATGATTAGGTCCAACACATCTAAATTGAGAATTAGACAAGTTTTATCAACAAAATTCCAAAACTAGTCACCGCGCTGTGATTTTGTGCGGAAAACGGATCGGATACGACACGAGCCGCGTTAGAATACCATCCTGAACCGATAGAACAAAGGTGCCGGGGCCGCAGAGCTGCGTGCAGCCCATACGATTGGTTCTCGGCTGCTGATTCCGTGTGGCCCATGTGGGACGAACCGCCTATTGGGCCAGCAGCGAGTGGGTTGGCGTGTGCCGCGAACTCGTTCCTGCCCTGCCTTCCGGGGGCGCTGTTGCCGCGAGCACGCCACGCATCGGCATCGGCATCGCCCGTACCGTACGTGAGACCGCGGCACGGATCGGCCGTCGGCGTGCCGGCGCGTGCGTGCACCAACCGGCAAGTGCGGCGCACCGGCACGACGGCTGATAAAGAGCGATCCACATCCACTCCCGCGTCGGTGCGTGCGGGGGAAGACAACTAGAAACGGCCGCATGTCACGCGCGGCGACGGTGACACTCTACCGTACGCGGAACTACTGCACGCACGTCCACCCTGAGTCCCTTGTTAAATAATAGCGGACCAAAAGTCACAATGAACACGAAGAATCGGTATTTTTTTGTCCATCTGTGTGTAACTTGTACATAAGATCCTCATATTTATATACCAAAATAGGTGAAAATCTTTCAAAAATGGTTTATTTTTTTGCCTATATAATTAGATTTTATAACATCCTTGACCCGCCCGGTACACGTACATCAGCCTTGACTTAAGTTGCCAAAGGAAGGAATCCAAGAAAACCTTTCCAGTTCCGCGCGCGGGTTTTCGCCCCCGTCACGATCCGCGACGCAGGGGCCGTCGAATGGTAAGATCTCATCCGCCTGTCCTCCACTAAGGCCACTACGGACGTCGGGGGCGGGCGAGAGATTGATAGACTAGCCAACTAGCTAGGCGATCGGCTGGTCTCCTCTACATGCAAAATCGGTCGTCGCCGGCTACAAGTCGGCAATCAGTGATCGCTTATACCTATCAGGCTACAATAGATGATAGATACAGTCGGGAAAATGCGCTGGATCGAATTGATGCGTTTGAACTTGATCTCCTCGTCCTTACGCCCATCGCTCGTTAATGTCATGGGGGTCGATGATAAGATGGCCGAGCAAATGACAAGTCATAGGTACATATATACACACACCTCTTGAGCTTCAGAAAACTAGAATGGCAGCCTGGACCAAGCAAGCCAATCCATGCATGATTATTCAGCAACAGAGATAGGATAGGAACCAAAAGCCAAGACACAATGTTTTGGTGGCCCTTCAGGGAGGCGCCAGTCCCATGCCCAATGATTTTCAACGAGTTAGTCCACAGTTTTGGTACCTCAGCAACATGCAACCAGATCTTCTGGAACTATTGGCGTCAGTACTGTTCAGTTTGGTATCTGATCGGAATCATGCACTAGTTATCTGAAATCTGAATACTAGTCGACTCCGTGGTAGTTTCGCACTGTATATATATGGATGTCTTCTGACATTGGTTGATCATATAAACTGTATATATATGGATGTCTTCTGACATTGGTTGATCATATAAACGAGACTATGACATGACCATGGATGCTTGACGGTGAACGTATATATCGTCGATGAGCTCTCGTCCTACTTGCCTAAGGGTAGGTTAGTTGGAAAACCACACTATCAAAGTATCAATCTGCTAGCTATAGTAAGGATCACTTCTATTTTCTTGCTCCGCTGTTTCACTCTCTAAATCGAGCTTATGCCAGTTGGTGCAACTTAAGCACGAACTGAAGCTAAGTCTTCAACTCTTGTGCGCATCATACCTTATTATAGTTTTTCCGGACAGGATACAGCGCTGCCACGTGTCCTGTCTACTGTTCTATTATTCGTTCGGTGTCCCTTCGCGTGGGCTGTCCGATCTAGCGAGGTGGGAGATCGAACCATTCGCCGTGCGTCCTCCCTCCCTCCTTTGCCCTAGCCGCCGCTCCCGATCCCCTCCTCCCGCGATATGCCTCCCTTTGTGTCCCGTCGCTCCCACACGCCGCAGTGCTGAGCCCATCGATGTTGTGCTCCTCGCCCACGCATCCATGCCGCTGGCCACCGTCGCCCACACGGCTCTAGCCGATGCGCTACTCCCTCCCTCCTCTCCCCCAAATCCCTCCCCAAATCCCAAACTGGCTCGACATGAATCCGCACCCCTGACAATCCAGATTCCACTGTAAAAATCCATCCTCGCGCTATCGTCCTCCCCTGATTCCAGGCTCGACGCGCCAATTCAGCCCTGATAATCCGGTCTTTGTGGGATTCTTGGTCCCGGTTGGGATTAAATTCATTTTTTTTTGTGGGAGTTTGGTTTTTGGTTTCGATTTTCTGTGCAAATTTTTACTCTTCTAGAGGTTTCTTGGTCACATTTTCGCGGTTGAGTAGTGGGGTACTTCGACGCCCACTAATGTTGTTGTCGTGCTCGTCGCCGGTGTGGAAGTTCGGCATCCGGCTGGTGCTACGACGGGCGGAGGGGCTTCCGCCTCCAACGTCCCCCTCGCGGACACGAACGCAAAAGGGGCGGTGGAGGTGGTGTCGAAGGGCCCCAAGGCGAGGTGAAAGGGCCGAAAGGTGTGCCTCAACTAGACGCGCTCTGAGGCAGTCGTGCCCGACGCGGAGGAGGGCGCCGCCGTTGTGTCGTCAATAGTGACGTGGGAGGATGAGTTCAAGGACGTGGTGCTACTCACGTCGACGTCACACCGCAAGGCCGCCTCGTTCCACCCCTGGGAACTCTCCTCTGTGTCTTCAATGTGAGCATGTCTTCCATCCATTTGCTTTAGTATCCTTGATGCATGTGAGCTAGATTATTTTGTTTGTTTGTTCATTTGTCTGAATGAAAGAAGTTTCGATATGGTTTTTGTGTGTTAATACAACGTTCATTCGCCCACTCGCCCCATCCCGAGCCTTCAGCACATGCGGAGAAAACAACGCGAGGGTTGAGGAGTCAAGGCACCACTTCTCCCCCACTGGTGCTTGCGCCGCCCATCCGTCACCGCTGCTCCACGTGCTCGCCTCCTTGCACCGTTACTCCATCAACTTCTCTGCCAACATAGCTTGCTCCTGTCTCTGGCCGCTTCCACCTCACCGTGCCCTTCTCCGTCGTCGGCACCGCTCGCACCCCTTGCTGCCTATTGCCTTATAGCTCCTCCCCACCGCGATTTCCTTCCAAGAAACTAAGACGCGCTGCCACCAACTCCTCCCTTACCGCCCTCTCCTCATCCTCTCTACTGGGTTGGTTCGTTTATTCGTAATCAATCTCTAATTCACTTGCATTTATTTCGCTTTCATATAGAATTTTTTGTTCTGATCTTTGCATGCTTTCATCGGCCTAATTCTGGTGTTTCGGAGATACTCCATCCAGTTTGTTGATTGAACAAGGGATTGCCCTCTTGCTTCTCAGAGGTGCTCTGTCCAATTAGTAAACTGAATTTGGGATGTGGTGCTAGGCTCTACTTTTGCTTAGGCAATTAGGTAATAGTTTGGACATTATGTTATTTACAACATCCCTAAGGCAATAATGGACTTTAGATCTATATATTAGCTCTGATTTCTGAGAGGTTATATAGCAAACCATTCTGCTATTAGACAAGACCATGCGTTTTTCCTTTTTCTTTATTACAGGCTTCCAACAGGATCATTCATGTTAGTTATTTAGTTTTTGCTTACCTCTGCTTCATCCATGTTTGTTTTAAGCATATAGGAAATGTTCATATGGCAGTTTCTTTTCGAAATTTTAGGTTAGTATGTTGGGCAATGTTGTTTTACAGTCTATTTCATTGGTCTTCAATGCATGTGTAGATATGTGTGGTCCTAGCCTCCTAGGCACGTTGCTCGAAACAAGGGGCGTCGAATTTTAGAAGACCATATATATCTGTTACACGGTTGGCAATGAAAGTTAATCATGGTATTTCAGGTAATGATATCTAATTGCAAGTTAGTGTTTGCAGGTATAGTGGTTAATAGCTATAGAAAAAAGATTCTAACCATAGTCTATGCTATGAAAACCATGTGTGAAGCTGATTTGAGTTTTATAACTGCAACAATTCCTTGAAACATGCTATTTCAGGTGGTTCATAACTTTGTTGCAAATGATTTATTGATAATTATTCATGAAACGAACTTTTCAGGCTTTTACCCTTTGTATGAAAGATATCAACCAAGTCCAATACAATGGTGAAGCAATAGATGTTATACCAACTAGTTGGTACTTGCATTATCTATATTTTTTTAAGGTTGCATTAATTTTTTTTGTTCTCATTTGAATCACATAGTTATTTGCATGTGTTTATTTTGTGGATTTCTACATAACAAGTGTGAAGATATTCAGACAATTGTTTGCATATGTCTATTTTGTGGATTTCTACATAATGAGTGTGAAGATGTTCACTTCGTCTACATTTTTTTTTTGTTAAGCTAGTCAGGCTGTTGTGTTTGTGCATGGTTTATTTACATGTCTTTTAAACTATTATTGTTTGCCTATGTTCCATTTGTTGTACAAGTAGCCAAGCTACGCTACTTTTGTCTCGGTCAACATTTTAGTTGTACAGTCAATACATATTAAAAAAGTTACTTGCAACTAAGGTTGTTCCTTTATTAGTAACAATGCCTACTTTGTTTGCAACAGGTCTTGTTGTCAACATATATTTAAGTCTTATGGTGTGCTCCATAATGTATAACCTCTACTATTTTCTTCATTTAGCTACAGTTATATATTTGATTTAGATTTTTAACACAACTTTCGTTTGCTTTACAGGTAAAAAGGAACTTCTATATTGCTGACATGTCTATGTTTTTTTGGTAGAGGCTAATGACCGAAAGGAAGTGCACGATTATGAAGTTCTTCAGCTTTAATCTCTATTAGGATTCCATCTAATTCCTTTTTAATATGTTATGTCATCTTTGGGTGCTTACTGATGTACCATATATGTTTTTTTCCTACAAAAAACTTGAATGAATGTGTGGTGTTGGCTTAAATGCTCAAAGTTTTGCCCTTTTTAGATCATATATATATATATATATATATATATATATATACCCACAATTCATGAAAGTAACTTTTGTTTGCTTTACGGGTAAAAAGGAACTTCCACATTGCTGACATCTCTATGGTTTTTTTGTAGAGGCTAACGACTGAAAGGAAGTGCATGATTACGAAGTTCTTCAGCTTCAAGCTCTATTAGGATTCCATCTAACTCCTTTTTAATATGTTTTGTCACCTTTCGGTCCTTACTGATGTACCCTATATGTTTTTTTCTAAAAAAAATGAAATGAATGTGTGGTGTTGCTGTGTTGGCTTAAATGCATAAAGTTTTGCCCTTTTAAAAGCATATATATATATATATATATATATAGTGCTAATAGTTAATTCAGTGCAAAGGTGCTATTACCAATCTTGACCGTTGGAGGTGTGAGCATGCATGTTGGAGGTGGGAGCATGCATGGTGTTTAATGAAGACGCGTTAATGAAGGTGCATTGAAGGTGGGAGCATGCAAAGTGATTAGATGGTTTAGAGGTGAGAGCCCACATTAATCTTAGTCGTTCAATTCAGATCCAACGGTCAAGATTGGTATTAGCACCTTAGCACTAAATTACCCATTAGCATTAGATACGTTCCATATATATATTATGAATTATGCAGTTGCTTTTATATATGATATCCACAATTCATGACATCATTTCTTACTTGGTTGACAGGCTTTTGTGAATTGTTGTCGTTTTCTGGAGGATACTAATAAAGTCTTATTCAACACAGAAGCAGTGGGTGTTATATCAAGCAGGTTTTGCTTGCCTTGCGCGTCCGTATCCTTTTAAGGTCGAATTAGTTATCTTTTTTGCTTCAGATTTCAGTGAAACAAATTGCTTGCATCTGTCTAGCTCTGATTTTGTACGTGATGAATTTGAAATGTTAGCTTTCCTACATTTTTTAAGGAATCGAGACTATAGTGTTTATACATGATGCCATGATATATTTATTTGTTGATTAAGCACTTTTTGTTTCGTTATATTCTTTTTCTTGCACAAATAAGCAGGTATGTGCTCCCTTTATTAGGTCTGTTCTTTAGTTGTAACAACTAAAAATCAATAATTTGAAAAGATGTTATTTGCAACTGAGTATTATTGTTCTTTAGCAAGTATCAATGCTTATTTGCTATGTGATATATTCTTTGCTCTATGTCCCAGGTTATAGCTTGACTTCACATTCAATTTCTAATTTTCAATCATGTCCGGCAGTGGCCGGCAATTATACATTTTGTACAATGAAATCTAATTTGATATAGCTGTCATGATGTAGGAGGTAGAGGATGCTAAAAAAATCAAGAAGAGTATCATGAAATGTTTTAAAAGAGCCTCCCTTCCAAACCTTACTGACGAAGAGCGTAAGAAGAACCTTCATTTCGTTGTTATTGATGGTGGCCCAACAGGAGTACATTTTTCTGTAGTTGCATGACTTTGTCAATGAGGACTTGGCAAAACTGTATCCTGATGTGAACAAGTATGTGAATATTTCAGTAATTGAAGCTGGAGAGCTTATCCTTACAATGTAAGATCTCGAGATCTTTATTACTTTTTGTGGCATTTGTCAAGCACTCACATTTTGGTTTTGTTCCACCCCTTTGATGTTGGACCAATTACATGTTTGGCTCAGAACCGTAGACTATTAACTGTAATATTTTTGTAATTGCGATGAGTTTAGAGCCGCTTGTAGCTAAAAGACAGTTTGATAGAGTAAGTTGTTGGTATTATCTAAGTACTAACATGAAATATTTGGTGCCTGTTAAAGTGCTACCTATTGGATATTGTATTTCCATTTAAAAAAAAGTCAACTATTATGAACATTACTCTTGTAAACTGTAATATCCCGCTTAAACATCAATAATTTGGAATTAAGAAAAATTATGTGTATTAGCTAAAATTTAGAATTTCAGAAAGTTTTGGGCCGCCAACTCATAGTCACAGGGGGAAGAGCCGGCCTTAGAGGTCCATGGCCCATGGGAGGCCAGCAGCTCCACTTTAAGGCAAGGGAGGGGGGATCAAATCACCAAAACCCTAGTCTATACTGTAGCACGACCATGGTACTATAGCACTACCACTGTAGCACATCTCATCCCTGGTGCTGCTCCTGCCTCCTTGAAAGAAGGTGGAAGAGGAAGAAGGAAAAGGGAAGGAGAAGAGGAAGAAGGAAGAAAGGGAAGAAGGAAAAGAGAGGGGAGATCTCACGGGATTTTCAGTGTTCGTCGTCGTGTCTACAAGGGTGACCTTCATATCTCCGTTGCTATGTTTATTACTTTTTCAATTAGAGAGTTTACGGGTAGCAGATCGGTCTTTCTGCAGATTGTGTTGCGTTGTAGTTTTGGGTTAGGTAGTTGTGGAATTTGGATTGGTCACCTCCTATAGATTTGTGGGTAATTTCAGTACCTTTCTATAGAGTCCTTGTTCACATTATTTGGTTGTATAGATATCCGTTATGAATTTTTCATTGCTATTGTCCAGAGGTTCTGTTAGTAATCTAGCAGACTATAGTGATCAATTTAATAAAAATAGTTAATATCTTAAGTAGAGAATTCGACCAACAGGACTTTTGTATCTAGTTCTTTAAGCTTTCCAGAAAATACAAGAACGCATTTTTTTTAATAAAGTGAATAAAAGTTATGTTTGTTTTAATCCTGCTGTCCACAATGTCGGTTAGACTCTGACAGTAGTAGTAATTTGAATATTAAAAATAGTTAATGACCAAATTAGGGAATCAGACCAACTTGATTGTTGTAGATAATTCTTTAAGCATTCTATAAAGTCCAAGAGGGAAATTTTTTGATAATCGGAGATGTAGATATGATTTTTGTAAGGTGACTATTCTATTTGGGACAGAACGGTGTTCAGGGAAGAACGACGTTTGGGTTGCGATTAGGAGTGATGATATATATGCATTTATTTTGTATAGTTGTTTGCCTTGGATTATCTCCTTAGAATGTTTATTAAATGGTCATGTGGTGGTGTGAATCCGGGGGTAGTGCCCACTTCCCATCGTCAAACTTCACACGGCTGAGGCAAGTACAGTTATAGTCATATTGAATGCTTGATTGTTCACCTTGGTTAAATAAGTATGATGTGGTTAATCTTCTAAGATATGAGCACCTTTCGTTATCTACATGCTTCCATTAATGGTTGATACAAATTGCAAAGTATGCAAGTATTCCTTCCATTCCATTACATTCATTTCAAGCATTCATGTTTAACCCATGGGAGTGAGTATTGAGATCCCCATATTTTCAATATGGGCAATTAGATGCCCGTATGAAATATTATTCATACGAGCAATGGATCCCCGTATTTTGAGAATGCGGGCATGAGTGAACACAGACGGGTGTTACACTCGGCTATACCGGTATATGCAGAAGATAAGTGGAGTCATATGCATTTTGTGTCGCATTTATAGTATATTCATATGTATGTGATAATTTGATAATGATATGTCTTTGATTCAATGTTCTTATGCCGTTCATTTGTACTTGCTGAGTCTTGGACTCACTCTTGTCAATTTTATTTTTAGATGTTCGTTTAGGACAACATGCATCGGGAGGGAGTAGTTCACATGAAGAAATCCACTTTATCACATATATCATCATTTAAATAATATTTTTGCTGATATTCTTCAATTGAAAACTTTTAAATGTAATAATTGGATTCATAATACTTCCATTATTCGTCCTTAAAGTTTATTCATGATGGTTGATGATTTAAACTATTAGACCCTATTCATGATAATGTTCTATTTGAATGAAGTGTTATAATTACAATTTTAGTGCTTAGATCCTTGCTGAAATTTGTGTTAGTTAAATTATTATAATTGTTTTGTGGTGAAGTTTAGCTGTCATTAGTTGTTGATTTAATGAGAAAAATTTATAGTGTTGATTGGTGATAGTAGTTTAGGTTGCCTCTTGACTTTCGCATAGCTAGGGTGTTACATAAACTATGCGAAATTTATGTCTTGCCATCTAAACTCATCAAGTCCTATTATTGTTCTTTCTTTTATTATAGATTGGTTTGCGAGGGGTCCAAGTGTATTGCGTTGTGTTGGTCATCTTTTTGTGAGGCTACCTTATGCTTATATTCACCAACCCAGGCATTCTTACATAACAGGTAGTCACTTTCAACTTTCGAAGATACCTGCAAGAAGGTTAACTCGGGTGGCGATAAAATATGTGTAAAAGTTCTTTGGAAGTATGTATTTCCCCTTTACAATGTATTTTGTTATTTTAAGATTCTCTTGATTTTTGCTACCAGCTAACTTCCTTGTGCTGAGTTTTCGGTCTTGTGTATTCCCTCAAGACAAGTCTTGAGTCATCTAAATCTTGAAAATTATTTGGCTTCGTGAATACACAACCTGAGGAACTATTTAGATGGTCACAAGAATGAGCACTGAAAGTTTTGTTCATTGCTAGCACTTTCTAATGCCATGCAGTTGCTTCACAAGTATTTTCCAGCCTTACACAATCATGCTATTGTTGCTAAAGAAATAATTAATTAATGGTTCAATGTCAAATAAAAAAAATGTTTTCCCTTCAGTGATTTCTGCATGTTTATTTTCATGAAGAATAGCATGATTGACGCATACATACATAATTCTTTGTTTTCATGCAGCATCAAATCATAAACATAACTGACTAACGCCCGCCACAACGCGCGGGGACTCACCTAGTTAATCATACCCCAATGGCAAAATTTCAGGTGGCTTTCTGCAAAAGACAACTGAGAGATTGTTCTTAACACGTTATATAGAAACAACTCACCTGCCAAACTTGTCTCCATTGCGAATACATCCCATCTATCAATCAACATAAACCCAACATTTCTCAACTACTTAAAAATATGAGTTGATGGTGGTCTGTTCTCTCCCCAACCCTCCCACCTCACAAATGATGCGTGCCGACAACTGGGCCATCCTAATTGTCGGCTCCACTCTATGAAAAAATCCTCCACCCCCAACCACCCACACCCCTCTCGACATCATCCCCACGAGGCCACAGAAACCTCACCCCACTCCCGTCCTCCTCCGACCTCCTCCGATTCCCTCACCAGATCTGTGCCGTCTCGCTCCCACTCCCTTCTTCCAAGCTGGTTCCCCACCTATAGTCCCCTACCTTCCCAATACAGACAGCACCCATCCAACACATCCTCGCAGCCACCCCCGCCAATTCCTCCTCCTCTAGAAGCCACACGATTCCCTCACCGCCACCCCCTATCTACCCTCCTCCCCAAGACGGTGCAAGCCATACTCGCTACCACACACGACCAACTCTTCCCCTGACATTGTAGTCACAATACCCATTGTCCCCATCGCACCCTGACCAGCTTCCTCCCCCGTGGCCCACCACGTTGATGTCGTGGCCCACATCTAGCTTGTGCCTTCCTCGAGAGAGTGATTGCGGCGCTCGGCGGTCGCAACCGGTGGACCCAACTGAGCATCCAACCAAGAAGTCCGCCGCCGCCGCCTACGGTGGTGAGCCCTGTCCTCATCTTGGTGTTCATTGGTGTGCCTGTTTATGAGCCCGACCAAGTCTCAGTCATTTTCTTGGTTTGTGAGTTGTTAGCATTGGTACTGCCGAATTGATTGATTGTGTTTCCATTCTTGATTTTGCCCTCTTGGTACGGTCTGTTTCACATGGCATCGTAGTAGTTGTGTTGTTTGGAGACTAAGACCTGGCCACAATGGATTGAGGCTTGTAACAACCAAACCCCCCCCTTCGATTGGTAATGAAAATTTTCAAAAACATAGATTGATCTATTACTAATCTATATTTTGATCGCCAAAATTCATTGAACCTGCATGATGATGGTGTTCAACAGGGTGGAATGGGTCTTTCTGTGTGACACTGTTAGTTCTCAAGACAATTGAAAGAGGTTATTTCTCAGTTTGGGCGAGATTTTTTAAAACAAACGCGATCTCATTTGCATTTTGATCTGTTTCTGGGTTTCATTTAGTTTCCAAATTCAAATATTCATTATGTTGACATAATGGTTTTATAATATTGCATTTTCGTGGGTTTGCGTATTTTCCTTTAGAGTGTAGACAGAGAACCGTGAATTGGTACTAGAGCCTTAGTTACATGTTAAGTATGGTGTGATTATACGAAGGTTTTGATGATATATTTTATTATTGTAACTTGAATCCTTGCATCTGTGCATTTCAATTTTACTTAAAAATACGAGTTGATGGTGGTATGTTCTCCCCCTAACCCTCCCACATCACAAACGATGTGTGCCGACAACTAGGCCATCCTAATGGCCCACTCCACTCTAAAAAAAATGTCCACCCCGAACCACCCGCGCCCCTCTCTTAGCATCACCCCCAAGAGGCCATGGAAACCTCGCCCCACTCCCGTCCTTCTCCAACCTCCTTCGATTCCCTCACCAGATTCATGCCGTCTTGGCCCCCTCCCTCTCCCTTCTTCCAAGCCGGCTCCCCATCTCCAATCTCCTGCCGTCTTGGCCCCATCCTTCTCCCTTCTTCCAAGCTGGCTCCCCATCTCTAATCTCCTACCTTTCCGATCCATACGACACCAAGCCAACACCTCCTCCTCACCACCCCTGCCAGTTCCTCCCCCTCTAGAAGCCACATGTTTCCATTGTCGCCACTCCATCTACCTCCTCCCCTAGACAGCGCATGCTGCACTCGCTACCACACACGACCAACTCCTCCCCTGACGTCATAGTCACAGTACCCATTGCACCCAGGCCAGCTTCCTCCCATGTGGTCTGCCACGCTTGATGTCGCTGCCCCCAACTAGCTTGTGCCTTCCTCGGGATAGTGACAGCGGCGCTTGGCGGCCGTAGCCGGTGGGTCCAACCGAGGATCCAACCAAGAAGTCTACCACCACCACCTACAGTGGTGAGCCCCGTCCACATCCTGGTGTTCATTGGTGTGCCTGTTTATGAGCCCGACCGCGTCTCAGTCATTTTCTTGGTTTGTGACTTATTGGCATTGGAACCGCCAAATTGATTTAATGTGTTTCCATTCTTGATTTTGCTCTCTTGGTAGGGTCTGTTTCACATGGCATCACAGTAGTTATGTTGAGTAGTTGTGTTGTTTGGAGATTGAGGCATAACCACAATGGATTGAGACCTGTCACAACCAGAACCTCCTCCCCTTTTAGATTGGTAATGAAAGTTTTCAAAAACATATATTGATCTATAGCTAATCTATATTTTGATTGTCAAAATTCGTTGAAGTTGTGTGACGATGGCGGCCAACAAGGTGGAATGGGTCTTGCTATGAGACATTGCTGGTTCTCAAGAGTCGTGATAATTGAAAGGGGTTATTATCTGTTTGGGCGAGAATTTTTAAACAAACACAAGCTCATTTGCATTTTGATCTGTTTCTGGGTTTCAGTTAGTTTCAATTTCAAAATATGCACCATGTTTTTTTTATTTCTATAGGGTTGGAGCGAAGCAACAAAACTCCTAGCCTTCTAAGTGTTGTGCTGCTATCCATCTGTGATTTTGTGGTAAGGAATTAGAAATATGATTGTTGGCTTATTGCTCCTAGGTTATTTTTTTCTAGGCATTTACTTTTAAGTTGACTACTTAAAGGCATCTAATTTTGTTTATTTGTTTATGTTCTGACTGTAAGTTAAAATCAATGTTTTTAATGAGTAAATATTAATTTGAAGAAAGCAGTAGAAGTAGGACGGTGGATCAGTATAGACATAAATATTAATTTTTAACTAGGCAATATCTGGACTTGATCTGAACAGTGAACTGTCTATGAGGCACTCCTAATTCTTGAGATAACATAAAGGAACTGTAATGTGTGACATGGTGGTGGTGTTTGTTTTGTAGCTAGATGGATGCCAATTTGAGCAGTAAAGCATTCGTGATCCACTTGCCATACTGGCTCCACAAGACCTTCAAGAAATTCCCTAGCCTTATTAGGGGCTCAAAAAATTCATTGGAGAAGTTACCTGCAATATTCAAATGCCACTCTGCTTTCCTGTCTCATTTAGTTGCCATGCCAATATATTGGGTTGTTGTTTCGTTTTTTGTGAGGATTCTTTTCATTGTTTAGTGCGAGGGGTTAATTGTTGGCAATGTACAGTTCTTAGTGGTGGAGTTGTATGACCAGCATGGTGGAGTTGTATGACCAGCATTTGGCCCAATCATATATCCTACTTTATACTTGCTTTAAACAACAGTTTTGGATTTGTGCATAACTTTTTTTTTTGAGACATGGAGTGAAACACCTATCTCTTTTATGTTCAGCTATTTTATATTACACCAACATAGATATTGGTTTTGATAAAAAAATTCAATAGAAACTCTTCCGGAGGTGCCCATTTAAAAAGATTTATGAATTGTAGTTACGAAATATATTACGATGACAGGATGTTCGCCTAATATTTTTTTGTATGCTTCCTCGATGAGTGTAATGGAAAACATAAAAATTGTTTGGTATGTAATATGTATTTCTATTGCAACGTACAAGCACTTGAGTAGTACAGTGATACCCTAGATATTTGGGAGATACGACTTAAACAAGATCAGAACAACAATGGAGCACTCAACTGCATATCCACATCATGATAAAAACAAAACTAAATATTCACATGAGATGATGATTTGTTTTACGCAGGTCGGCGCACAAAGTCACACCGGCCGGGCAAAGTAAACCACACCAGTAGGATGGCCGTCATGACTTGCATGGCTGCATCTACTGGCCGCTAGATTTGCTACCAGAGTTTCTGTTTGTTGATTAGTCAGAAGTCAGAACAGAAGTCATACCTACACAATAAACACGAGCTCTCACCAAACCAAAATGTGGCCCAAGCCAAGAGTATGGGGTAACCGAAGCCGGCATATTCTCGTCTCGGCCGTCAAATTTGCAGAAAGCTCCGCTCGCCCTCGCCCTCGCCCTCGCCCTCGCCCTCGGCACGTACGTACGCCGGGTCCCAGCCGGTGACAGCAACGTCGCGACGCGCCAGCCACAGCCAGGCGGTGATGTGACCGGAGCCAAACTTTTGCCCACGTCAGGGCTCCGTGGAGCCCATCGTCTTTGTCTCCGGCCTCCTGCATGACTGAAATGATGGATGCTCACTGTTCATACTTGCTAGTAAACCAATCATCTCTATTAATTACCAGTGAGATTGGGGCTAAGTGCTTTCATCGCTACTACAGAAAAGCACATCACAGACGGTTCGTAACAGTCATCACAGACAGTTTTTGAACCGTCTGAAATTTTATGTCTGTGATAACAGGCTCAACCGTATGTGATAAGTCTTATCATAGACGGTTCCATTCTAAATCGCTCAGTGATTCTCGTAGTATCACGAGACGGTTAGTGGTTGGAACCGCCTGTGATATCAAGAATCACGAGCGGTTCTAACTCACGAACCGTCTGTGATTCTTCATATCGCGCATTTATTCCAATTAGACCTAATTAATTTTTATCGTATTTTCAGCTTAGCCTCGAGAATTGCTAGCCATGCCCTCTGAAAACTAGCAAGTAGAAACATATCACAGATAATTGTTGACAACTCAAAGTGATCATTTAACTCAAAATCAATTACAAAAAAGTGTTTCAAGTATACATTGTCACTAGAGTTACAAATTGAATTACAACCAGTCAAAGTGAATTACAATATTGAATCAATTGTTTCGAGGTCGCTCATCTGTGTCGACAAATGTGAAACTCTCCTGGTGTTAACTATGTCCGCTTTGATGAAGACGCAGAGCTCCTCGAACTTGCGTGACCTGGTCCATCTCGAGTGCACTTAACTCTATGTTCAAGCCCTGTCGCTAGCAGGAGTAAAGTAGTAAGCATATATATTTAAATTTATAATTAGGAAATAATTATTACGAGATTGACAAACCTGGGGATCGTGTGTCCTAGAAGCAATCAATAGCTGCATATGATGGCATACGAGAATGCGATAGGTGATCTCGTTTTCTTGGTGGCACTTTGCAAAATAGAATTACATATATATGTACAGTCAGTTCGAGACGTAATATTACGGAGTATGATATATAATTATTGTGTTGTAGCGTGTACCAAAAATCGCATCCTGTGAGTCAGTGTGGCGCTCGTTCCCTTGTATAAACCTCCATCGGCAACATAGCCGATGAACACCCGACATGATTCAAAAAAGTTATTCTCGTCCATTTCAAACGAAGGAAGACTACAATAGAGTTATGTGCGGAGGAAATGAACATACCTGTCGAGTATTCCTTTAAGAAGGGTGAAGTTATGATTTTTGTTGAGTAGAGAATCAAGGTATAATACCATGTTCCTCTTTGGCACAATAATCAGAAGAATTCGTGGAACCTACTCGTGTATGTCGCTATAGTCATAAACCTATGTTGAAACGTAATTTGTATAGCAAATATTGAAGCACTTACTTCTGGTTGTAGGGCACCATTATGTAGTCCTTGTCGTCCAGAGCAAGCAATCACATTTTTATGTAATTCTCGACGTAGGATGCGTCTTGGTTGATTGTTTGCTCAGAGACCACGTGTGGGTCGAGGAAACCCACCGGTTCTTTGATTCGACGGGCACATTTCATAATGTATCTTTACATAAGCAATGAGTTATGATATTTATCGGTATCACGTGAGTGTAGAAATTGATTGTACACACTTACGATGTCCAAAGATCGTAGAAGTGAGCGCCGAGGCGCTTAGGTTGTATAGGTCAAATAAGTCTTGAAGCCCATGACGGTGGCTGTGCTCGTGGAGAAAATGCTCCCTCCCGTATCTGACGGTGATTCCAGTATGACCCCCCTTCTCTCGGGTCTTGCGCAAGTACCAATCATGCAAAGCTTGACAAGCTACTCCTGAGCTCTTTATTTCTGCGCCGGAGACCAACGAACTTCCGAGTGAGTATTTCACGGGTTTGAGAGGTGCCTTAATGTTCTTCGATTTCGATTTCTCCTTAACGAGGCGGCTGAGGGACGTCTTCCCGTGAGACGCCTCAGGGACCGATATGGTGACACACTTTTCTTGTCCCTTCGCCGTCTTCTCGACGGGAAGCGATGTGGCGGCCTTCTGAAGCTTCCTGCAAGAGGACATCATGTTATTGTAGACACCATGAAGTTATGGACTTATTAACAATTAAGTGGTTCGAGGAATTTACCAAGCGTTGAGATACTACCTCTTCTGCCGGGTTTGTGAAAGAGATGCTGCCCGAAGACGTGGCTGATGCCCTCGCTCTTAACCAGGCTCGAGCGCTCTCGTCTGAGATCTCAAGAACGGTCGTGCAAATGTCTCGCCCTCCGCCGCCCATCGCGTGGCTTTACCCGCGTGCCAGGGCAAGCCGAGTCTGTGGGGGTGAGTGTTTTGTGTCTGGATAGCTCTGTGCGCCGCACTTTGCTCCTGAAATTCGACCGTCGTCTTCATCTGCACGAAGGTGTCCCATGTATCCCGCGATAAAAATTTATATGTCGTGAAGGGCGTCCGACCCGTGTTCACGTACTGCGTAACAAGCTGGCTCTTAAAGGTCCTCCACGCTGGGACATCACCAAAGCCAAGTGCCATCGCACACGTGCGGTCCGCTTGTGGAAAGTGAACGAGGCGAAAGTTCACCCACAATCGGTCTCTTTGTACATCCGCCGAGACTTCCGTGTTGGGGTGGTGATGGGGACCCGTTCCTTGCAAGTACCCCGCAGACGGTCCGAATCTCGCAATGCTTTCTTGGGACTCACGGGATCCCGACGCCATCGACCTGCGTGATCGCCATGCGCCCGATGGCAATTTGGAGATTCCTCGCCTTCGCTGCGTACCACCTTGATCGGAGATCCAGACGCATTTGGCGACGTCGCCGACGGCATGGCGAAGACAGTGCCTCTCGCCATCTCGCTACTTGCTATCTATATAAGTTATGTATGCAATGATTACATAAACAAATAGAAGTTACCCATTGAACCTAAATATATGATACGTAGTAAATAAAATATATGAAATTGTAAACAAAAAACTAGAAAGGAGAAGGATATACACGCTTTTTAGTGAGTTGTTCACCATAAACTCTCGGTACCATCTAAGCAAAGGCGATGTGCTTTGGCTCCTTTTGTATCGAACCCCGACAGTTACCAAGGGCGAAAAATCATTGATGGTGCGAGAATAACATGGTGCGTAAAGTGAAGTTCTCTCGCTTTATCGCATCCCATACTTGTACCCCTTCGCTCCAAAGTGTCACAAGATCTTCCAAAGAATGGTGCTAGGTACACATCAATATCGTTCCCAGGTTGCTTCGGCCCTTGGATAAGTAGTGACATCAAAATGTATTTCCGCTTCATACACAACCAAGGAGGAAGGTTGTACATACATAGATTCACGGGCCAGGTGCTATGTCGGCTGCTCATGTTACCGAAAGGATTCATTCCATCCGTACTCAACCCTAAGCCTAATGTTCCTCGATTCGATCAACTCTTCGAAACTCCGATCGAAGTTTCTCCACTGGTCAGAATCAGCAGGGTGTCTGAGCTTTCCATCTTTCTTACGCTCCTCCGAGTGCCAACGCATCAATCTTGCCTCCTTTCGGTTCGCAAATAAACGCTTCAAACGTGGGATCACTGCATGGATACCATAACATCTTAACAGAGGTTCTTGCTTCGCCTTAGCAAGATTCTTACGCTTGTATCGGGATGCTCGCACACGGGACATGCATGCATGTCTGCATACTCTTTCTCAGAGAGGATACAATCGTTCGGACATGCATGTATTCTTTCTACTTCCATTCTCAATGGACAAATAACCTTCTTAGCTTGGTAGGTCGTGCTGGGCAACACGTTTCCCTCCGGAAGGATGTCAGCTAAGAGACCTAACAACGCCGTAAAACTCTTGTCGGACCAACCATTGCTTGCCTTCAATTTCAGCAGCTCAAGCACGGTTGACAACCTTGTATTCCGCTGCGCCCAATGAACAAAGGTTTCCCAAGTCCTCCATTAAGTCCTCGAATTTACAAAACTCTCTCTCATCGTAGTTCCCTTCTGCATCCCGTAGCATCTGATCCAGATTGTCATCATGCGACCTGTCCTCATCAAAAGCACATTCCATACCCTGCATATCGTTGACTTCCTCGGCGATGTCGTCATTACTGACTTCCGGTATAATCTTGTCTTCACCGTGACTGCTCCAACATTTATATCCTTTTTTGAAACCCCTTCGTATTAAGTGAGCTTCGATCTGCGTCGGGTTGTTAAACATTTTCATATTACCGCAATCAATGCATGGACAGTACATAAATTTTATCCCCTTCTTCAACATATCCCCTTTCGGCTCTTTTAAAAGCAAACACGCCATTAATATACTCTTCACTCACACGGTTCTCAATGTACATCCAGTTTCGGTCCATCTACACGTATACGCACGTAACAAATTAATTAGTGTTAAATTATATATTAATAAACCGCAAGTACCCTTCATAATGACCAAACA
Organism: Hsuehochloa calcarea; assembly: GCA_036346395.1. Lineage (NCBI taxonomy): Eukaryota > Viridiplantae > Streptophyta > Magnoliopsida > Poales > Poaceae > Hsuehochloa > Hsuehochloa calcarea. The sequence continues at coordinate 60,872,265 of CM070596.1, forward strand.
CATTAGTGATTAGTCTAGAGCAAATATAAAGGGTTACGGATCGTTACACATTAGCGATTAGTCTAGAGCAAAAATAAAGGGTTACAGATCGTTACCCTTCTCTCCAAGGTGGCGCAATGTGGGAGGAGGCGCAGAGGTGCCGCAATGGGGGAGGAGGAGGCGGGGTAACACTCAAAACGGGGAGGAGGCAAAGAGCGGCAGGGTGACGGCGCCTCAAATGGAATGGAAAGGGGGCCTGTCGGGAGCATCTACTGTAAAGAACCGTCTGTGATAGGCATGTATCACAAACGATTCTTGTAAAGAACCGTCTGTGATAAATAAGTATCACAGACGGTTCTTTATACGAACTGTCTGTGAAGTATCACAGACGGTTCGTATAAAGAACCGTATGTGATAACACTTAGAATCACAGACGGCTCGTTATACGAACCGTCTGTGATAATTCACAGACGACTCATATAAAGAATCATCACAGACGGTTAACGAAGAACCGTCTGTGATTATTTATCACAGACGGTTCTTTACAAGAACCGTCTGTGAAGTATCACAGACGGTTCGTATAAAGAACCGTATGTGATAACACTTAGAATCACAGACGACTTGTATAAAGAATCATCACAGACGGTTAACGAAGAACCGTCTAGTATAGCATATTTTGTAGTAGTGCATGCTTCGTCTGACCGTGCATGGATTCATGTACTCAGGCATCACTTAGAAATCTACGACTTCCATGTAATTCATTGGTGTCAAATTTTACATGTACTACTATAGTTGTCTATTTCGCTGGAAGAATATATACATACTGACGCCCGGTCAAAAAAACTTACAGAAAAGGACGTCTCTCCAAATCTCCATCCCTCTATTGTTTTCAATCGAACAATGTGATGGGTAGAAGAAAGACATAGCCATGGCCTCTAGAAAAGTAGAGAAGTGATATTACTATTCAGAGCAAGGGGTTGGAATCTTTCGCTCTCAAGGTCAAAACTTACAATGTAAGTTGCTCTGTAAGCAGACGTGATCATGTGAAATCATGTCATCTAGAAGAAAATAATGAATCTAGGGTTAGGAGCATGAATTTCTTGTTCATGATTATCAAACATCAATTTAAGATCGAATGGTCATGCTCTTGGAACTGCACAAGTTGTTGGTTGGCCAACATATGGTTAAGGAAAATAATCCAAAACCAAGATATATATACTCAACCATAAGGTTTGATGTAGGTTAGGTACTTCGATATCTCACAAAACAATACGGGAGACATAATGTCCAGTATATATTAGGTCCAAATCGAGAACAGATTCAGATTCTTGCTGCTAGCTAATTGATGTTTGATTCTCTACAGGAGGGGGCCGGCAGAGCCGGTACTGCCGATAATCGGCCGTCAGAACCCTGCACCAACCTCATGACTTATAGAAGGAAATTTTTTTGGCCTGGTGACTTTAGATTCTATCCCACAGACATGTTTCCGCCACATGTAAATTTGACAACTGTAAATCCAGACAGCCTTGTAGTCAATTTCTTCGATCGTACTAATCTATGAATTTGAGATTTTTTTTATTGGCTCCTATGTGTCATCACATCTAGATTCTAGGGCATACATCTCACCTGGAAATGTCCTATTTTGATTTCTCGATTTTGTTGGACTACCAACGATTAGAATATTCGGCTCTGTCGGGAGTGTAGATGGCACTGCCTGTTCTTCAATTTCGTGTGTTTTCTGAAATGCTACGTAGTTGAGAAAAGAATTTGTTTACCTACTGGTTGAATAATCGAGTGTGACTTTCAGGAATTAGGCACAAGATGCAATTCCATATTAACAAACATCCGTGTTATTCCATTCAATTCCACAAGTTTAGTACGTTGTCAACTTACATAAATTGAAGCTACACTAGGTGCACAAAACTTCACCAAGCACCGTTGAACTTTGCATCGAACAATTGGAGTAGTTCCTTTTGGAAGAGTATTCATCATCATCTGATAACAACTCGAAGGAAAAACAGGGAAAACCCTTACTGACCGGTAGCTCCATGGCTATTAACGTTTCTTATGCAAAGCGCACGCCCTAGGAAAGAAACCACACTGATATTAGCAACATCATTTTTAGGATGTCGACGTAGTACTACAGCCTAGCGGTGAGGTAATTTACCTCTCTAGCTAATATGAATGATAAACCCATATTGATTTCCACCAACCACAAGTCAGAGTTGGTTATCTATGTAAATTTTTCATAACTAGCAAGGTGGCCCACGCAAGGGCGTGGGCATTATCATTATAGATTGGTAAAATATAGTTAATTATATATAAATATTACTCATTTTTAATCGCACTAATGTAGATGCATTCCATACACTTTGTTTTCTATTTAACCCTAGATGTGTTCTCAACATGTGTTTCATATTGTTCATATAGTTGAAAATCAAGCAAAAAAGACAACATTTTTCCATACAAATTCTTTTATGGACGATCAAGCGAAACTTAGTGGTGGAGACGTGGGGGAATATCCTACCCACATGGGCTCAATCCCTGGATCGACCTAGTGTGTCTCGTCTAAATAATTTGGGTACACATGCGTGTCCGAGCACCCATATTTCAGTGGCGCCTTAGGCTTTTCAAATTTTCTTACATGTGTAGGGGACACACACGTGTGTGCGTGTACATGTGGTGTGAGTGTGGTGTGTGCCCACCTTGTGCCCTCTTAAAAATTCTTTTCTTTATTTTTATTTTTGTTTTCGTTACAAAAACTTTCTTATTTAGGCACGTACGTGGGCCGGGTTCCCTTTTTGTGTTCACGTGTAGTCTATTTAGGCTAAGCCATATTTTTTACTTTAACTTCATTCTTATGTTTTAATCTTAAAACACATCCATTGTCTCTTATCTTTTAGTTTAAATTGGTTACTTAATAACATCTAATGGTTATGATTTTAATTATAAGTTGGGTTCACCAAATTAATGGCCAGATTTCTTTTTTGAGAATTTTTAGCATGTATTTATTTTTCTTGTAGCATCTAGTGGTTATGAGCTATCAATCATAGTAGTATCCACCAAACTAAGGTCCGAATATTTCCCTTTTTGTTAGAATTTCTAGGTTATTTATCCTTTTTCTTAGCAGCTGTAAATCATCTGTCATCAACTTTTAGTAAATAATAGATTTGAGCTGTTATAACTTGGATCCACGAGATAGATGGCTAGATCATTCTGGTTAATGCGAGAGCTTTTTCGGAGTGCCTAATCAGCATAGGTTTAAAAATTAAATAGTTTTGGAATTTATATTTCAAATTCGTTCACAAATCAAATCTCTAATAATCCTTTAGATTTTATTCCGAATTTGCATGTTTTTTATCGTACTTGTCATGGATTTCTTTTTGGTTTTAAGCTGGAATTCATGTAAAAATCATTTTTATATTTCTATTTTAATTATTATTCTAAAATTTATTTTTTTAGGGATTTACTTTGGAATTTGTTTGGACATCAATTTGCTATTTTTAATTTTTTTATTGCTAATTTTAGTTCATTTGGATTGTATTTGACATGGACGCTTTCTTTTAATATGCTAATTTTTATTTAATTATTATTATAGATTTTAGTTATTTATGGATGTTACTTTGGAAGTCGTATGGAAATCAAATTGCTATTTTTAATTTATTTTTATTCCGAATTTCTCACGGCTTGGATTGTGTTTGATATAGACTTTTTCTTTTAATGTGAGCCATTATAACTCGGGTCCACCAAATAAATGGCTAGATCTTTTCTCTAAGTGTATAATTAGTATAGATATTGATATGTTCTTATATTTCTAAGTTAACTATCAAATCTCACCCTTTAAAATTCGGACCCACCAAATTAATTAAAGGCTAGATGTTTTTTTTGTAAGAATTTCTAACATATTTGTTTTTTTTCTTAGCAACTCTAAAAGAAATGTCATCAACTTTTTGTATATAATTAAGTAGACTGGTGGACCACGTACTTGCGTGGGAATGGTCTTAATTTTTTTTTTGAAATGTTTTTGGAATTCTTGCATTCCATACGGGTTCTCGTGCGGAATATATATATTTTTTGAACGAGATTTGACATGAATTTGTGCTCTTTCAGTACTAATACCTCTAGTAAAGTGTATTTCCTAGGATATGTGTACAGTCCAACTATTTTAAATATGACCAACGGTATCTTTATGATTTTTTATTGTTCTTTAACAAAATAATATGAGTAGATTAATCTAGGAAAATACATTCATAATAATGTAATGTGATTAGGGTTTATATATTTATTATAATAGAAACCTGTGGCCGAACTTATGTTTTGGAGAGTCGATGTCCAAAATAACCTTTATTTATTATGTGAGGGGTATATATTATATGGTTCGTAATACCAATGCCCGTTTGGAAAACAGGATTGGAAAACGCAGATATATGAAGAAAAAAAACACATAAATACGATAGGTGAGGGATTGCAGGTGCAAACACAAAAGATAAAAAATGCAGATCAATTATATGTACGAGCATTTAGATGGTTATTTAAGAAAACATAGTCATTCATTTTAGAAGTTTGACATTATAGAAAATTATATATATCACAGTATATTTAAAGGCAACATATGGTATGGACTTACTATTGCACTTGTACAATCAACTTTTGGTTTATGCTCCAAATCCATATGGGAAAAAAAAAACAATTGATGATGTGGTTATAGAGTGCTCTATCATCCATTAAAACTTCCATCTTCGAATTCGAAATGTAATCCCCCGCCTGTGTTAGTGTGGTGGCTCATATGGCCCAAGTGTACTACTGTGGTGGGATTAGTCTCATATTGGTTGTTTAAAGTGTGTTATAGTAGCATATAATACATGTTGAGTCAAAATATAGCACCTCCGAGTTAACCCTTTTACACGCAGAGAAGACAAAAGTGTAAGTGTGGTGTTATATGTGCTTTGGTCCACCCAAACAGTGGGCTGAGCATTGAGCGAATTTTGTGCGCGGGGTGTTACACAAAATGTGTTGGAAGGGGAAAAAGGGTAAGTTTGTTGTGAATAGTAGTTTTTTTTAAAAAAAAACTTTTTTCCCTTTCCTTTTTTATTTTTCTAGTATTTTTCTCATTTTTACTCTCAATATATAACGAATTTGAACTTGGAGTTTTATATGTAGGTAGAGTAAATTGAGAAATAACATCTAGATTTTTTTTTTAGATTTTTCATGTTAATTTGGTACTTAACTAAATGTGTGATTACATAGTTTTTTATTTATTTTTCATGTTAATTTGGTACTTAACTAAATGTGTGATATGTTGCCATGCTTAAAAGCCACACCTATAACAGTTTCCTTTCTTTTCTTATCTATTGACAGATGGACCAACAATTGACCGTGGCCTGCCCATTAGTGAATAAACGAAGTGTTCCATTACTATTAGTGGCTCTTTATTTGATCCGATCCCCTTTCCCTTGCTTGCTCCATCTCGCACTCTCTACCGCCTCTTGGCATCGATTGTAACTCAGTCAGCCCAAATGCCCGATCGATTCATCCAGAGGTCCAATGCGTTGCGGGTCCATGTTTTTTTAGACTTTGTAGTATATTTTGTTTTTTCTTAGCAGCTGCAAAGCATATGTCATCTGCTTTTAATATATAGTGGATAGATTAGGGTGCACCGAATCCAGGGATATATGTTTTTTTAGAATTTATAGCTTATTTATCTTTTAGCAACTGTAGAACACCTATTATCATCGACTTATTATATAATATATTCAAGTTTAGAAAACTTTAGAAATATAGTTGCCGAATTTGAAATTCCTATTTGGAAAACAAAATTTAAATCGCGCAATTTATTTTAAGCTCTCTCGTGGAGGTGGACCCACTTTTCTTTGCAAGTTTATACACTCATTTGAATTAACATAGTGGTGCATATATCTTTTTTTCTTCAAATTACCTATAAATAATATATTTAATACACCAACTATCAAATACAAGAATTGTTTAACCATCAAATATAAAGGCTTAAGCATGAATGGAATATCTATTTTTTTTCTTATTTTTAATGGTATTTTTTCATTTTATTTTCCATGTTGGTTGTTTTTGCTCCTTTATTTTCCTTTGGCATACCCGTTTCCTTTTTCTTTTAATTTCCTCCGTACGTGGCGGAATCTATTATTTGATCTAAACCAAAAACAGGTAGGTTGTGAGCATTAAGATAACTATATAGCTAATTGTTCCCGACTTCTTCCCCAGGCTCAAATATTATACGGACGCTTCTCTCTAGAGACCCTTCTCATGCAAGCTTCCTTCTTTGATGAAGGAAAATTATACGAAAATTTTCAAGCCATACTTTTAGAGGGTTGAACCTCCCAACAAGGTCCAAAAAGACAGCAAAGGATCTTGGACAACGTTGAAAAATCTCTCCCTTGGAAAATGTGACAGTTTGAAATTGTAGCAGTATTTTGTGGGGAAAAAAAACAACGCAAGGAAAAGTCTGCTAGAAAAAGATAGGCTCACTGTGCTTAAAACAAATACCATATGGATTGTTTGGTGTTATCAAAATTACTTGGATTTCTCCCTTACAGTATCATACTAACTGTAACTATTGATTTTCAATGAGACGGTCGACGAGCATATATTGTGCAAGCCATAGTACAGAGGTTTAAACGATATTTTTTGTGACTTTTTGAACAGCATGATAGTAGATTCCGGCACCATCTAACATGTGTTATTCGCTGTTCGCTGTCTAAAGTAGAACAAAAGTTTAACAAGAAAAGGCACAAGATCGACACAAAAGGTACAAGCACGTGTCATCAACCGGCTAAGATAAACTGCCAGCCCATAATTCGCACGCGTCCCATTCCTCTCAACAACACGCAAATTCCCACGACCCGTCCCTGTTTTGCTTTGCTCTACTGCCTTCTCTTGCCACCGTATGCGACTCCAAGAAGTGGCTTGCTTCGCTTCTCTTCACGAAAAAAGAAGAGTAGTTGCGGAAACAGAAGCAGAAGCAGCAGCAGCATGAGCCCACCGTACTGCACCCCGAGTTTTGGCTGAGATGATATGTTTTTTTTAACGTAACAGTAGGATCGGCCTAGCAAGCGAATGAACCCAAAAAAAAAACATCTATACAATCTAAAATCTTCGTGGAAGACGATGTGTCACGCAAATCACTGTAAAAGATCACCTACTATGAATCGGGATTGTGATCTTACCATATTGTCAGGACGGTCTAGGTGTGCGATAGGTCAACTGTGCAGTCTAGATTTGGTGATTTTCTACTGTGATTTTGTGTTGATTTCGTAGTGGAGGGACTAATTTTACTGTTGTGTTAAAAAAAAACAAACCAGTTAAAAAGTCACTCCATCCCTATCTCTTCTTCTGGCTTTGCTTGGTTGCTCTCTCCGCCAAAAACCTCCCCTCTACATGTCGTGGCGTTCTTTGACACAACCAGCGAGGAAAAGTTACCCTGTTTCATACTAGAGAGTGCAGAGTAACAAGATAAGAGGAGGCGAGGAAGGGAGGGAGGACAGAGTGTAGGACAGTAGGAGTGTTCCTTGCGGGAAGCTACTAGAAGAGGGAGAGGAGTGTTGAGTATGCCTTGCCTTCTCTTGGTTGTCCTCTCGCAAGCGGCCAAGGCGACAAATCTTGGGTGCACTGCGAGTCTGCGATACGATTCCGTCACTGAATCCTTGTTTCCTTTCAGCAATTTGGCTCGGTGCGGCGAGTTTTGGTCCCATGGCTGTCGGGAGTGCGGCGCATTGAGGCGCGGGTGCGGGGGGAGCGAGCGCACATGGATCTGGAGGGCGGGCACGGCGCGGGGGCACCCGGGAAGGTGAGTTCGTCGCTTGGGTTCCTGGATGCGGCGCGAAAGATTCGAGCTTTTTTGTTTCTTCGTTTCCTGACGAGTCGCTTCTTGGGCAGAAGCGTGGGGAGTCATGGTGCGCGGCGCTGCTGCTCGCGTACCAGAGTCTCGGGGTGGTGTACGGCGACGTGGCCACGTCGCCGCTGTACGTGTACAAGAGCGTCTTTGCCGGCAACGACATCCAGCACTCGGCGGGCAACGAGGAGATCTACGGCGCGCTCTCCTTCGTGTTCTGGACGCTGACCCTCATATCCCTCGTCAAGTACGTGCTCATCGTGCTCCGCGCGGACGACGGCGGCGAGGGCGGCACTTTCGCGCTCTACTCCCTCATCTGCCGCCACGTCCGCGCAGGCCTCCTGCCGGGCGGCGGCGGCACCAGCAAGGAGCTCATGGCGGAAGAGAAGGCCGCCGAGCGTCGTGGCGAGCGGGCCGTGTCGAGGGCTAGGGCAGTGCTGGAGAGGTACAGAGTGCTGCAGAGGCTGTTACTGTCGTTTGCGCTGCTCGGCACTTGTATGGTCATCGGTGACGGCGTGCTCACCCCTGCGGTCTCCGGTTTGACCTCTCCCTTCTTGGTTTTGAGATATTTGGTTGATATGGCATTCTATGCTTTGCGATGTGAGTGATGCACTATATTGCTCCTTTTGCAGTGTTCTCTGCGGTCTCCGGGTTGGAGTTGTCCATGGCGAAGGAGCATCACAAATGTAGGTTAACTGCTAAATTGGAAGTAAAATGCATATAGGCCAATGTTCAAGTTTACTTGCTGATTCTAATTGAGTTGGTTCAACAGTTCTAGTCTACTTAGAAGTTCACAACCGTTTAGTATTTTAGTAGTATTTGTTATGTTTGATTATACTATGCATATGAGATGCTTACTGTGGCATGTCAATGTGCAGATGTAGAACTTCCTGTGACGTGTGCCATACTTATATGCTTGTTTGCTCTGCAACACTATGGTACACACAGAGTTGGGTTCCTCTTTGCGCCAATTGTCTGCATTTGGCTTCTCTGCATAAGCATGATAGGGGTCTACAATATCATCCATTGGAACCACCATGTGTATCGAGCCCTTTCACCATACTACATGTACCAATTTATGAAGAAGACTCAAACAGGTGGCTGGATGTCACTGGGTGGAATCCTTCTCTGTGTAACAGGTATGGATAAGCTTGGCTGTTGCCTACTGTTTGACTGTAAGTCTGTGTTATGATCCTTGGATCGTAAGGATAAACATCACCGGGAGGATAGCCGGGTGGCGTCAGCTGCTAGAGGTGAGGGAAGACTATAGATTGGGGAGACGAAGGGGATTGAGACTTAGACTGTTGTATTATCATTGCTTCATGCCAACAATTACAACAGGCCTCCTTATATAGAGGGTTTTTCTAACAATTATAGATAAAATCAATCTAAATGATGACCCTTCGAACTAATAGATGACATTCCTAACTAATAGATGATCTTCCTAATTAATAGATAATACCAAGTTGTTATAATTTTTAGATCGTAGGGGTAAACATCACCAGAAGGATAGTCGAGTACGTCAGCTGCTAGGGGAAAGGGAAGACTACAGATTGGGGAGACGAAGGGGATTGAGACCTAGACTACTGTATTCTCATTGCTTCGTGCCAACAATTACAATAGGCATTCTTATATAGAGGGTTCTTCTAATAATTATCAATAAAATCAATCTAAATGATGGCCTTCTTAACTAATAGACGACCTTCCTAACTAATAGATAGCCTTCCTAACTAATAGATAATTTTTCCAATTACCTAATCCCTATACAAGGAAACTAATCAACTATTTAAGGAAATAGATATTCTTATTGGGGAAGTTAATCTCTTTCTAATCTTGGTGCTACAGTACCCATATTACTGTTCGAACAGTGACCCCAGCCCATGACACTCTGGTTGTATGACGACGACAAAAACTTAATGACTTCTTTGAAATTGTCAAAACTTTTAGGCTCGGAAGCTATGTATGCAGATCTTGGACATTTCTCACAATCTTCAATTAAGGTATGAGATTAGTCTGTTACAAAATACATCATTGACTACAGTGGTACAGTACATGGTTTACTGTGACATTCCTTCTGTTTAGTCTTGTATTTCTTACCACTTCTTAAGTCAACCTTGCAAGTTCCCATCTTTTGATTTCTCTAATACGGTCCTTTCAAATTTATCTCAATTGTGTCATCGTTATTCATTATTCAGTCAAATTCACAAAATAATTACTTGCATGAATCCACTCAAAGAGGGCAAAGAACTCCTATTTACATGACATCCGCATCTATGATATATGCAGAATTTTTTTTTAAAAAAAAAATAGAATTGTAAATTACACTAAAAGTTATATATATTCTTCTAATTATCCATAATTTTAATCCCTTGTTTTTCCACCTATCATTTTTGTTGATTCCTTCATTTGGGGACCAGTCATTCTACAACAATGTAGCTAGTCCGGTGCATGTTCAGTAAACATCATTTTAAAAACATGTTTCAGTTGTGTTCAGATGTATTTTCTTTTCTTGCTAGATACCTTGCCCTTTTTTGCTTTTCTCTCTCAGATTTCAGAGATACAAAATCAGTTTGTTTTTTTAGAGAAACAAATCAGTTTATTATTTATTTATTTTCTTGCATATGGTACTATATTCTTTTTTTCTTTCCTTTTTTTGCGAGGAATTATATGGGACTTTGTTCTGTATGTTCAGTATACTTGTCAATTCCTATATTTTGTGTTACCTTGTACACCGTTCCACATTTTCACCCCATGATCTTTATATCTTTGACATGTACTACTCGGTACTCACCATTCTTGGACTAAACCCTGGATTACCTTCGGTTTCTTATCGTTCCTTTTCTGCTTCCAACAGATTGCGTTCATATCTGTGGTTTATCCAGCTCTTGTTCTGGCTTATATGGGACAGGCTGCTTATATTTCACAACACCACAGCTTTGAGAACAGCTACCATATTGGATTCTATGTGTCAGTACCAGGTACTCTTTTGGATTTGCCTTTTCGCGTTGTTTGATATTGGTGATAAAGTAATTGATAAGTATAATAGTTGCATATTTCTGAGCATTGATGAATACAACCGTGTCTTTTTAGAAAAACTCAGATGGCCTGTTCTAGTGATTGCTATACTAGCAGCTGTGGTCGGGAGTCAAGCAGTTATTACTGGAACCTTTTCAATCATCAAGCAGTGCTCTTCGTTAAGTTGTTTCCCTGGTGTAAAGATTGTGCACACATCCTCTACGGTGCACGGTCAGATATACATACCTGAAATCAATTGGATTCTGATGATACTCTGCCTGGCGGTTACTATTGGCTTCAGAAACACAAAACACTTGGCGAACGCACAAGGTAAAACAAGTTAATATGCATATAGTTCTTTTCTATGGACATTGAGGAACGAGTAATAATTGCAGCTACTTCTAGTTCTTGTTCTCATTGTAGTGAAGTGAATCTCCATATATAACTGGTGTGGTCCCCCCACCTTTCTTGATACAGGGCTGGCAGTCATAACCGTTATGCTTGTGACCACTTGTTTAATGTCACTGGTTATTGTGCTTTGCTGGAACAAGAGTATCTTCCTCGCCGTAGGTTTCCTGCTTTTCTTTGGCACGATCGAAGTACTCTACTTCTCAGCTTCCCTTGTCAAGTTTCATGAAGGTGCTTGGGTCCCTATTGCCCTTTCCTTTATATTCATGATAGTCATGTGTGTGTGGCACTACGGCACAATAAAGAAGTATGAGTTTGATGTTCAAAACAAGGTTTCAGTAAACTGGCTCTTGAACCTTGGCCCTTCACTGGGAATTGTCCGTGTTCGAGGCATTGGGCTGATACATACAGATCTTATGTCTGGAATTCCAGCAATTTTCTCCCACTTCGTCACCAATCTGCCTGCGTTTCACCAGGTAACTTATAATATCTTTTCCCTATTTCATAGCACATGATGGGCTAGCAAAAAAGCTCGTTATGGGCTCGAATGAAAATTGATTCGATTACAGTAGTTAATTGGTTAAAATTGAAATTGGTCAATTTAGAATGAAAAAAGGTTAGAGATTGTCTGTTCTTAAGGTGACTGAAAATTTCTTAAGCACAAGTCACATTTTTTTATCCATTAGATCAACATCCAATCATATGACGACACATCAATCTCTACACAAATCTAATGGCCACAAGAATTGACATAAACTTGAGAAAAATTCAGACGGCTTAGAAATAGCAAATCCGAAAAGGTTAATGAGGCTTGGCTCGATAGTGGCTCGTTAGCTCGCTTTTAAAATAACCACTTAAACAATAAATAAAATGATTTTAAGTTGAACTATGTTAATTTCGAATTAAGCTCGATAATAGCTCACTAAGCTCAATAGCCAACCCCCGCGCATCCTTCCATATTCATTAACATTTTTGTGAATGCACCTCTAAAATTTTTGAAAAAATTAGGCCATTGCACTAGTCAATTTATGCATCTAGCTTCTAGATTCAATTTATCCTCACAGATTTATTTTTTATCAGGTACTGGTCTTTCTTTGTGTTAAATCAGTTCCACTGCCACATGTCCAACCCGAAGAACGATTTCTGGTGGGTCGCATTGGCCCAAGAGAGTACAGGCTATACAGGGTCATTGTCAGATACGGGTACCGTGATGTGCATAAGGACGACCTAGAATTTGAGAAGGAGCTAGTCAGCAGCATTGCTGAGTTCATCCGCAGTGGGGGATCCGACCAGAATAGCTTTGTGGAAGACACAGAGAAGCCCTCTGAGAAACTCTCTTCCATTAGCAACGGCATTCCATTGTGGGAGGACGGTGAAGTTGATGAATCAGTATCTCCTCGTGAGGAGATAAACCCTCAAATTGTAGCACCAAAGCGAAAGAAGGCGAGATTTGTGCTGCCAAAGAGTGCTCAGGTGGACATCGAGGTGCGGCGTGAGCTGCAGGAGCTCATGGATGCAAGGGAGGCCGGCATGTCCTTCATTCTGGGACACTCCTACATGAAGGCGAAGAGCGGGTCTAGTTTCGTTAAGCGAATCGTGATAGACTTCTTCTACGAGTTCTTGAGGAGGAACAGCCGTGGTCCATCGTATGCCACTAACATACCTCATGCTTCCACCCTGGAGGTAGGAATGGTCTACCAAGTCTGATAATAGCAGCTGTGTAAAGAGGTAGAGATCAGATCAGGTAATGTTTCTCCATCTTGTATATATCACCCTCCCGCTAACCCGATGGCAGCAGTAGATGCTGGACCACCTCATGGGCCAACAGACAGCCAGCTACACATCTTTGGAGAGTCCTACAGGAAGCGTGCATTTTTTTTGTCTGTAAAGCACTCAGTTGAGTTGGCCCTTGTTTTTGTTTTTACTGTTGCTGCTGCTGCTGTTGCGTTACTGGCGGAGCTGTGACTGTAAGTCTCGAGTGAGTGACTAGCAAGGTAGATTTTTTTATGTTTCGGCAACTTTGATTACTTGTGTCTGAAATTGCAATGCATAGACAGCATACTCAGTAGAATCAGCATTGTACCCTTCATTCTGGCTTATAGCGGTAGCTTTCGTTTTCCGCTCTTTTTCTCTGCTTCTTGCTCCAGCCCTGATTGCATAGAGTGGCCCGTAGGATAATAATTTTCCTTTTCTTTTTAGCCCAAGAAGAGCTGGAGAATGAATACTTAAGTCTGAAAGGCACAATAATCTGGTCTCGCTCAACCAAATTACGCGCTCGAGGCGGCAATCATCTCTAGTCTAAATTCTCACCTCCATGGTGTGGGCTCTATGCGGCTTACTTTTGGGCGTTAGTCACTTGTAGCTAGCTGCCTTCCGTCCAGCGCGGGCCCCGGATTCTGTATCGCTGTTTTCCATCGTTGCAATTCCACTTTTTTTGTCGAAAAGCAAAAGAAGAAAAAAAAAATTAAGTTAGTTTGATCATCTCGTGTAATCTGTTTCCGGTGGTAAATTTGCTTTGTACCAGAGCGGAGGGGGTGCATTTCCTGCACCATACCGTCTATCCCTCGTGCTCGATCTTTTCTGCCCTTTTTTTTTTGTCTTGCGTGTTTGGCCGATTAGGCCCGCTGCCCGCATCCCATGTGATGCAAAGCGTTGCATTTGCAATTTGCACCTGAGCATAATTCAGGTACCCCTTAGGGTGTGTTTAGTCGTTGAATCAGGCTATATATACAGGGGATAGTTTTGAATATGTCTTTATTCATGTGTGTTGGTGGAGTGAATTGAATCAACTCGTCATGGATGGGGTTATACAGATTCTGTAAATATTTTTCAAATATATTGTATCGAACGGTTCCCAAAAAAACATGTGAACCACTTGGTACAAGGACGAGTGCGTCCCCTATCGCTCGCATCTAGCCTCACGCCGCTCACCCCCCATGCGCCCGCCGCCACCGTTGGGCCCTCTAGTACCGTCCCGGCTTCGTCCTCCTACGGCTTGGGCGCCTCGCCATTTCGGCTACTCCGGTGAGCTCCTATCCTCTTGACCCAAGTCACGATGTGTTCCAGACCTACCTCCATCTTTTCCCTCAATCGACTTCGGGATTACCCCATCGGAGCACCCCCCCCACCTTCTTCCCCGTGTCCAGCCAAAATCGATGCCTCGGCCGTCCCTCCTCACACGATACATATCCGGTCAATTCATTCTTACTGGAACTTCTCTACACATCCCTCTCACTTCCCCCACCACCCGCTCTCCCTCTCCACGACACCACCCCCACGGCGAGCCGCCCCGCGCCACCTCGGGCTCCTATCGCCAAGCCGCCTCAGCCCCTCCCCGTCGCCATGGATAGCTCCAACGGGTTTCCGTGCCCACTGGTACTCACACGCCGCCACCTTCCCAGTTGAGCCACTGGTTCACCGTCGTCACCATCAGCCTGCATGATGTTGCCGCTGTGCGCCGCACCCCAGCCGCCTCAGCACCACCCATGCCGCGCCACCGCCTCCCCTACCCCCCACGTTCTCCCAGGAACCCATTTTGCTGCCACCGCCACATTTTCGGGCCACTGCTTGCCAACGCCGCCCTCGCCACCGAGCCGCTTCTGCCTCCTCTGTTCCTTGCTCTGTTTTCTTCTCTTTGTGCTCCATTCACCTTCATCCTTCAAACAAAACACCATCTTGAACCATCCGGTACCATCTCATTCATGCAACCAAAAAAATATTGAATTATCTTATCTCAATAACCAAATACACAAGTTGTACCATACCATCCAGGATCATCTCATTCATCATGTACCATCCCATCCTATTTACCCTGACCCAACAAACTGTTAGTAAATAATCTAGACTAGTATTGTTTTAGCTTTTGCATGCCTACATGCATGGCGCAGTACTTGAGTAGTTCATTTATGTTTTGATCAGGTCTTGCATAGTCAGGCATGATCGAGTCACAAGGAGCACATGCATGCATGGCATCGTGTGCGTCGAGTGAGTCGTGGAGTTCTGACTGGAGCGGTCGATGGATGGCACGATCGGCCAGGCTGTTAGCCAGGTTGTTAGTTGGTTAAATATCTCAAGTCATGTATTAGTTTTGCTAATAAGAGACGCTGGAATAACAGAAGAGAAGAAAATCTCCCCAACGTCTTATGTGTTTCTTCTTCCACTTTATCGCGTTGAGTTAACCACCGTGTGTGAGTGTGCAGATCCTGGGCTAATCCCAACATTTGGTATTAGGGCTTGGTTCGTCCCGGAGTTCATGGCGTCAAACAAGCTGAGTTTAGTATCGCTTCAATATCCGATGCTGACTAGGGGCAACTACGCGTCTTGGTGTATCAAAATGAAGGTCTTCATGCAGGCTCAAGGTGTTTGGGACGCCGTCGAGCCCGCGGATGGTGCGGCCTTGGAGACCAAGAAGGACAAGATAGGGCTGGTGGCCATCTACCAAGGGATACCCGAGGACGTGTTGCTGGTCATCGCCGATAAGTAGACAGAGAAATATGCGTAGAATACGCTCAAGACTATGTACCAGGGAGCTGCCTGGGTGAGGAACGCGAAGGTGCAGACGCTCAAGTCAGAGTTTGAGCTGCTCCGCATGAAGGAGGCAGACTCTGTCGACGAGTTCGCTATGAAGATGCCCTCAATAACCAGCAACCAGTGAGACCTTGGTGAGACGATAGAGGAGAACTACATCGTCAAGAAACTCTTTCGGTCGGTGCCGGAGAAGTTCGTGCCAATTATCTTTACAATTGAGCAATTCAGGGACATTGAAGTAATGTCCTTAGAGGAGGCGATCGGGCGGCTCAAAACTCATGAAGAGAAGTGGCACCTGCATCACAAACAAGGTGAGGATGAGCAAGGACGCTTGTTGCCCACTTATGCTGAATTGCAGGCAAGGGCGGGAAAGACAGGAGGCGGCGAGTCTTTTGTTTCCCATGACGAAGTCGCCCCTAGCTAGAGGGGGAGGCCACGGTGGCTGGTGTGGCCAACGCAGTTTTGGACGTGACCACGCTGATAGGAGCATCGAGCGCCAGGAGGGCGAGGGTCGCGGTTCCAAACTGAAGCGCGATAAGAGCAACATAAAGTGTTTCAACTGCGACGTCTATGTGCACTATGCATCCGAGTGCCGTAAGCCAAAGCGTAACAGTGAGGATCAGGTGAACCTCATGTGTGCACGAGATGATGAACCAACACTTCTTGAATCCGCCTGTGACGGAGTCAAGGGACAGTAGTTTTTTTTTGTCTAGATTAGGGGGGAGAATGTTAGTAAATAATCTAGACTAGTATTGTTTTAGCTTTTGCATGCCTACGTGCATGGCACAATACTTGAATAGTTCATTTGTGTTTTGATCAGGTCTTGCGTAGTTGGGCATGACCGAGTCACAAGGAGTACGTGCATGCATGGCACCGTGCACGTCGAGTGAGTCGTGGATGTGAGAGCCCCCGCGGATTTAACTTGTAATGCTTAACCATCCCAACAATCCTAGCATCACAAGAGAAATTCCTGGCTTTCGGTGTATTATGTACTTCCCAGGTGCATTACACATACACCTCACAAACAATCAAGCCATACACAAGTTATTACAATACCGAATTTTTCATAGTTGACAATGTAATGAACATACAAAGTTCAGCTTTCATACGTAGGCCCGACCGACTAAATAGCATGATGAAATAACAAGTACAAAACAGAAAAACAGAGAATAAACTGAAATAAAATCATGAATTAATAAGCATTAGAGCCCCAATGGCTTGCCATAACCCGCAGGACAACTGACTAGGGTTAAACCTTAGCAAATCGATGTTTCCTGTGTATTTTTCCTTACCCGATTCGATCTCAACACCCCCAGATTAGTAGATAAAAGCACATGAATGTACTCCGTAAGATTTTACTAAGTCTATACATAGTTACATACAAACTCTACTAAATGAAGAAGGATATATAATTCATTTTCAGTACAAAGTAATATTTCATATATTAGTTTTGCTAAGAAGAGACGCTGGAATAACAGAAGAGAGAAAATCTCCCCAACGTATTCTGTGTATTTTCTTTCACTTTCTCACGTTGAGTTAACAACCACCGTGTGTGAGTGTGTTTTCGTGTGCAGATCGTGGGCTAGTCCCAACACTAACTTGGCTCCTTTTTCCAGTACGTTGATCCACCAGGCATTAGCCAACTTGGCTCTTGGATGCCTACGTGATTCTCTCTCTGGATTTTCCCCGACACACGTACATCAGGAATGAATGCCCCTTTGATCTTTTGTTTGCCCGTTCCAGGCTCGGCGTCTCGTCGCGATAGCGAAGAAGACAGGGGAAAAGCTTAGTGGAGCAGACATTTTCCGGCCACTCCCAGACAAGAGCAGTCACATGGCACGCACGGGCACGGACGGACGCAACGCGTGGTGTGCCAAAGGAAGGAGAAAAGAAAAGACTGAAAAGGACGGCAAGGTGCGGAGTAAAGTAAATAAAGGAGAGTGCTCGGCTTGGAGCGATCGATCGATCGTTGCGAAGAGCCTAACGCTGGTACAGCGTCGTAGTGGGAGAGAGAGAGAGAGAGAGAACAAGAAGAAGACTGTAATTTCTCTCTCGTCAGGACGTACTACGTACGGATCATTGTGCTGTGATTCGAGCTTTCCAACTCATGCACAAATGTACTGCTGCTCCTAGCACTCGGCACATCTGGAACATTCGGTTCGGAAGAATCTAGACTAGTATGTGTTTCAGTGACGGAGTACGTACGTACACTCTAGTATAAGTTCTAACACGAGGCGGATCGAATTTTTCTTTTTCTGTGATGGAAACCACACGAGCGCGGAGACACAGGAGGAAGGCGTATAAATCGGATCAGCGTGTCATCTGCTACGGAGTGTATGAACACTAGTTACAGTACTGCATCTATTGATTTTAATTTTTTGGTTTTTTTTTATCGATAGTGAACATCCCTATAAATTAGCGGAGTAACAGGAGCGTGGCCGGGAACAGATAAAACGCTGTTGGAGTGCTGGTGCCTTGAAACGTGTGAATGGTTGGCAAAAGATGGGCAGCTAAGCACACAAGCATGCCTGAAAAACCAAAGCTTTCTTTTTCTTCTTCTTCTTTTTCTTCCCCCGTCGCTTGCTTACGAGAAACATCCTACTCGGAGAAACGAACGGTAAAGCCAGGTGCTGTGGGGAAATACCACAGTAGTTGGAACGGTATGGGACTAATGAAGACGGTGAATGTTTACTGAGCTAGTGACTTCGTCAGAATGCAGATAACTACATATGCAATTTCCTTTTCCCCCCCAAGAAGATACACATGCATGTCAATTCTCCATAGATTTTTTACTTACACATCTATATTTCACTATTTCAGCATGATTTAACACTTCGAGTTTGCGAATAAAGTATGCGCTTTCTTTTTAAGCTAGTTTGTATACCACCTTGATTTAGCAAGTAGTATTAACTAGTACCTTACTACCTAGGGAGATATCCTGTGCACATGCCACCTTCTGTGCACATGTGCACATAGCGAATCCGCGCCACCCATCTCGCCTTCGACGGCCCTCCCGCGTCGTTTTCATTCTTCCAACCCCCCGCGCCGAATCGTTCGCCTCCCCCCGCCCCATTCGCCATTCTCCCGAGCAAGCACATTCGCTGTTCTCCCGCCGCCCCATCTGCGCCGCTCCAAGCCGGCTCCGCCTAGTCGGCCCCGATGGCCCTGAGGTAAGCAACCCGCCCCGCCCCGTCTTCGCTCTAGGGTTCCACGCCTCCACCCCCATTCGCGCCGCTAGGGTTTCGCGACGATCCTCGCTTGCCGCCACCCCGAGCCCCATGCACAGGAGGATTTGACGGCGCGCCGGCCGTGCCTAGTCTCCGCGCAACGGCCTCCTCTCCGACCTCCGCCCTCCACCCTCCGCCCCCGAGGTAAGCAACCGTCCTCCGCATTCCCTACGCAAACGGCCTCTGCACCACCCCCTCCATTCGCTTGCATGGAGTCCCCTCTACTGCTGAATATATTGTGTACATGTAATTGGATTTCCTATACGAATATATTGTGTAGATATAATTGGATGTCCTGGCCGAATATATTGTGTAGATGTCAATGGATTGTACGAAGAAAGTGTTGCAATTCGAGGCGTCCGCGTCGGGGCCTTCTGGGGGGCTTCAGCTTGTGCCATGCCCAAAATGCGGTGAGAAGATGATTTGGGCAGTGTCTGGGAGCTTGAAAAATCGAGGAAAAGAGTATTACAAATGCCATAACAACATCGACGTAAGTTTGTTCGAATAGAAAACCTTGCTATTTTTTCCAATCCAATACAAAACCTTGCTAATTTTTTTTTGTGTAGAAGTATGCTAGCGGTTGCGACACTTTCATGTGGAAAGATCAATACGAGATACATCTAGCTGGGTTGAAGTTCAGCAGTGCACACACGAACATATCCAGTGGTTTCCCCTGTCGACGACAATATGTTGGCACATTTAGCTGAAATGAACAAGTCGTTGGTCCAGATTAACAAGTCTATCTTGAAATCGGCGGCTGCAGATGACAAGTTTAAAATGGTTCTTGTTGCGTGCTTAATGTTCTTCCTAGGATTATTTATTGCGAAGAATGTCAATTGAAGTGTTGTGTACTGTAATGGCTATGTTGTTTCTATGTAATGATACTGGGTGTATAGATTTTGGAGTGTTAACAATGTTTTTATCCGGTTAGCTGATTTGGTTGAATTGATTTGGAGTGTTATTAATGTATTTTCGATAATGGAGTGGTTCTGGATGTAATGGTTCTCATTGGTGTACTGATTTGGCTGAACTGATTTGGAGTGTTATGTTAGTAATGTATTTTCGATAATGGAGTGTGAATAATGAATTGGGTTCAACGATCTTCTTTGTCTTGAACCTAACTCGATTTGGTTCAATCTTGAATTGGGTCGTGATACCCAGATTGGTGTATCTTGATTTGGTTGAATCGAATTGGTTCGATCTTGATTCTTTATCTTGATTTGGTGGTTGAACTGATTTGGTTAAGTATTGATTGTTGTCTTGCTTTGATAGATGAGAATCGATTTATGAATTGGATCAGTTGTCCTAGCGAATCTTGTGTTATTGATTGCGATTGAGCTCGCATCTTGTCTTGTCGATTCAAAAATCTGTTTTGAGTACATCACGCTTTGACACACCAATATCAAATGTGGTTTTGTCAGTTCTGATCAGTTCAGGGAATACATGAAATCTGGGACTGACATTCCAAAATCTGACATTATCAGCACACCAAATCTGACATTCCAAAATCTGAAATCTGGGAGTGACATTCCAAAATCTGACATGAAATTCTGGATGTAATGGTTCTCATTGGTGTACTGATTTGGAGTGTATTGTTAGTAATGTATGTGCTGATATTGATTTGGTGATACTGTGTTGTACTAATTGCGCTTGAGCACGATCATCAGGTTGATCGATTGAGCAAATCTGGTTTGAGTACAAAGACAAGATGTCAAGACACCAATAGCTGAATCGACCAGCAAATCAAATCTGGTTTTGAGTATCAGCAAATCTAGTTTGAGTACAGCACAGTATCAGCACACCAATAGCTGAACCGACCAACAAATCAAATCTGGTTTTGAGTATCAGCAAATGTTCAGGGAATACATGAAATCTGGGACTGATATTCCAAATTCTGCTGAACCGACCAGTCCATAAGATACTACATTACCAAAACTGGAGTTCACACAAGTTTATAAGGGAAGAAAAACTACATATTACAAGTTCAAAACCTGATACTGTTTAAAAGGCTCATGATTGTACATATTACAAGTCCTGATTCTACATATTACAAGGCTCATGATTCTACATATTTCAAGTCCATAAGGTACACCTCCTGCTAAGCCACCTCCTTTGCCGAACATGTCCATTACACATAACAAAGCAAATATTACACAGAACATGTCCATTAGCACCCCCTTTGCAGGCACCTACAAAGCAAATATGAATACTAAACTTGTTAGTTAATGAGTAGTAGAACAAAATATCAATGGAATGTTATAAAGGTAGTACAAGTCATACCAGAATTCCATACGAATTCCGTATGGGTATGATTATTTTGCTAGCTTCCTTAAAGGGCAGTTGCGGCTGTCGTGGGTGCCGATCTCATTGCATGTCCTACACATGCGAGCGGCCTTTTCATGAGACTTCTTCTGCTTGTTCTCCTCAGGCCGATTCCTCTTGCATTTCCCTCTAGTGAGATTGTCTGTTGGCGGCAATATATCAATCTGATCAGGGATACCACCCCCAAGTTACGCTTCAACCTCCTCCACTCTACTTTGCTGCCGGGCATGAATTTCTGGTTTATCTCATGCATTAACCCTTTGAGCTTCCCTCTAGCATTTTGCATATAAGGAAGTGAAGGACTAGCTCGATGTATCAAATCTTCCAAGTCCTTTCGCATCTCGGAAGCCAACTTTTTAATTTCTTCCTCTGTGGGATCTTTGGGCTTCTCCTGAAGAACATTGCCATTCTCATCAAATACAACCTCCCTCTTGTAGTTAGCAGTCCACCTTTTCAAAATATAATGACTAGGAAGCTCATTCAGCAATGCACCTCGTAAAACAAGGATAATGTGGCGGCAAGGAATTCCATGAGTGCCAAACAACATGCACGAGCACTGAGCAATCATGGTGTTAGTGTCACATGTTACTTTTCTAACCTTCTTGCCATCCTCTTTCACCGCTGTTACTTTAAGGTCACATACTTGTATCGTGTTCTCAACAACACAATTGTCCCTAGCAGCAATAACCTCCTTCTGAAACTTCGCGAACACCTCATGTGTGAAGACTTCACTGCCATGCAACCCTATTGCCCATGGTGTCTTCAACTGAGGCTTCGTGTGAAAGGTGTCATTGTCTTCTCTTAACTACTTTTCTCTTTGTTCATCGACTGCAGTGTCGAAGCGGATCCAGAACTCTACCAAAGCATGTTTGTAACCTATAAATCGATTGAAAAAAGAATTGGCGCTTTCAGACCTTGAGGTTGTTTGTAGAATGCGCCATAAAGTTCGGTACCCAAGAGGTTGTTTGTAGAAATAATATTAGCCCATGACTCGAATTCTTCAGAGTTTGTATACCATAAACACGTAAGTTGTTCGATACCCAAGAATCTTTGTTATTTACAATCCACATGAATGGTGCAAATATCATGTCATATTGGTTTGTATTATATGTTGTATCAAATGATAGCAATCGTCCCAAAATGAACATAATTCTTCTCCCATGAATGCAAATATCATGTCATATTGGTTTGTCCGTTGTATCCCAAAACACATGGACCAACCTACCAACCTACCTGCGTCAATGACATAGTCAAAATAAAATACAGCATTGTTCTCGTTCTTTCTAGCTAGATTATCAAGGAACATCTGAGCATCTGATGACTTTATACTCTCTCTCAAAGTGCGGTGATAATTTTGTAAATCCCTCCTAGTGCATCCAACATTCTTAAACCCACCCTCACTGACATGAAGATATCTAAAAGCCCTAGATGTCCCAATGCTAGCTTGGTGGCATGCGAACAATGTGGTCTTAGCCTTCTCATTTACTTGTCTATTAGAACGTATCAAGTGTTGCTTACTAGGTGAGACAAAACCATGGTTATGCACTTCCACGAATATCTCTAACCTGAACTTATTGTCTTTAGTCCGTTTGATACCAAACATGACCTCACACCCACACCTACTCAATTTAGACTCATATGGCCTCTTCAATTTGACATCCAACTTGTCCTTACCTTTTTTATCCTTCCAGCCATGTTTGGCACAATAGTACCGCCTCCATTACAAAACACCGTTTGTGGTCGTCCGCTGCCCAATACGAGCGGAGAAGCCGGCAACATGCGCATATGCTTTGTAAAACTCGAGGGCTGCATCCTCGTCTTCAAAGATCATGCCCACGACAGGCGTCAAGTCGTCATTAACGACCGGTGTGGACGATGAACCCTGCAGCGGTAAGGATAAGTTAGCACAAGAACACCATTACTCATTGAAATTAATAATTTTCAAATAACTCTACACTCACACAAAACGAAATGCACGTGGTCTTCTGTGGTGTTTTACACAAACTGCTCGCTACGAGAGAGTGTGCATCGCGACCTTCGAGATATGGCAAAGTAAGTGGTCGTACGGAGCTACTCACATCTTCCGTGGAATCCATGCTTGGTAGTGGCTGAAACCGACAGAAGCATAAATGAGTTACCAGCCCAATTACCTAACGTTGGCGCAAGGGGACTCGGTGCAAGGGAATAGCGGGAGGGGACTCGGTGCAAGGGAATGGAGGGCCCGGGGGCGGCGGCGCCAAACCCTAGGGATGGAGCGGCGCCGACGGTTGGGGCCGCTTCGGTGCGCAGGCGCAAGGATGGAGCGCGCGCGAGGTGGGGACTCGGTGCAAGGGAATGGAGGGCCCGGTGGCGGCGCCAAACCCTAGGGATGGAGCGCGCCGGACGGGCTGGCCGGCTTTGCCCTTGCAGGCAGGGCACAGGGGATGGAGCGCCAGACGGCTGTGGCGCTGGCGCAGCCTTGCGCAGCAGCGCAGATGGCGAGGCCTTGGCGCAGCGCGCGATGGGCGCGCGCAGACGTAGACGGGGCGGGGCGGGTTGCTTACCTCGGAGCCATCGGGGCCGACTGGGCGGAGCCGGCTTGGAGCGGCGCAGATGGGGCGGCGGGAGAACGACGAATGAGCTTGCTCGGGAGAATGGCGAATGGGGCGGGGGAGGCGAACGATTCGGCGCCGGGGGGGGTGGCGAATGGGGCGGGGGGAGGCGAACTTGGAAAGACGATTCGACGCGGGATTTTTTGGAAGAATACAAACGACACGGGAGGGCCGTCGAAGGCGAGATAGACGGCACGGATTCGCTATGTGCACATATGCACGGAAGGTGGCATGTGCACGTGATATCTCCCCCTTACTACCTTTGCTTATCGGAAAGTTGTTTTGCAGATTCCTCTAATGAAAAGGTGGTGACTTGTGAGGGATCAGAAGAGCCGGAATGACGAGCGAATGGCATCACCCTCTCTGCACGTGACCCTCTCCACCACACACACACACACTCTCTCTCTCTCTCTCTCTCACCATCGCATCCCTCTCTCCTAAAACCCCACAAAATTTGTGTAGAAGCGGAGCACAAGGCAGGAAGGCGAGTGGAGTGGCGATAGCAGCAGCCGCGGCAGCGAACACCACCTCTCTTGTCTCTTTCTCCCCGCCACCCGTTTAATCTCTCTCCCTCTTCTCGCAAGAAAAGGTCGGACTCTTGGTGGTTTCCCCCATTCCCCTCCTCGATCTGAGCCCTCTTTGCTTGCCCTCCCCACCACCAAATGAGCGCCTCCCGTTCCCACTGAATCTTACTCTGCTGCAGGTTTCCCCACTTCTTGGCTTGTCTGTGCTACCAGGAGTTCAGAGCCAGTGTGCTGTAGCCGCCGATGGAGGCCGGGGGAGGCAGAGCGAGAGGCGTCTCGGTGTTGCTGCTGGTGGCCGCGCTCCTCTGCGCATTCGCTCCCGCCTCCGCGTCGTCGTACCCTGCAAGTGAGTAAGGGTTCTTGATTTCGCCTTTCGTGTTGCCGGTTTCGTGCATTTTAATGAGTGTTTTCGTTGCCATTTGCAGAGGTGGTGAGCGGGATCCTCTCCAATGCGGCGTCGGCGGCGGTGAAGCGGCTGTGGTCGCTCAAATCCACCACTAAGACAGGTGATTGCTGCGATCTTTTAGCACCTGTGGCTTTTCTCCGGTTCTTGATTTGGGTTTCTTGAACTAATTTTGCTTCCTCTGTGCGGGTGGGAGCAGCGAGCGGAGGGAAGTCGATGGTGAAGTACGAGGGCGGGTACACCGTGGAGACGGTCTTCGATGGCAGCAAGCTGGGGATCGAGCCGTACGCCGTGGAGGTCACCCAGGGCGGCGAGCTGCTTGTCATGGACTCCATGAACAGCAACATCTACAGGATCGCGCTGCCGCTGTCCCGATGTGAGCCCTCTTTCTAGTCCTCCTAAATTTGGCATGTGGGATTCTGCTAATTAGATATTTGTCAGGTGTTTGGTGGGGTGGTGGTTCTGATGCTGTGGGTTGGTTGGAGTCATGAATTTTGGTGTGGCCTATCTCTTGATTGCGATGTGTTTGTTAGCTTGCAGTTTGCATTTGCAGTGCTTTTAAGTGCCTTTCAGTTGATTTTTGCAACCTGGTACTGACATTTTTTATGTGGAGTCAACATCAGTAATTAACACTTGTAGAAGTGGGGCGATTGGGTCTAAACATTGCTGGCCTTTCAATCCTTTCTGCGTTACTTTTGAAAGCTTATGTTAGTAAATTTCCCCAAGCTCATGCTATATTTTCTAGCACTGGAAAGGACACCTTAACATGTTGATTTCCCGACTTTGATTTGAGGCATGAGCATTGTCCTAAACTCGTTACCCTGCGCTCTACCTTTTTGTTTGTGCATTTTCTGTAAGGTGGTGATACGGCTATCTCTGTTCAGCAACAGATGATTTTTAACTATGTTGGGTTTCGTTTCATCTTTTGAAAATGGACTGAACAATGCAGATAGCAGACCAAAGCTTGTTGCTGGTTCTCCAGAAGGATTTCCTGGCCATGTAGATGGGAGGCTGCGAGAGGCGAGGATGAACCATCCTAAGGGATTTACGGTGGACGGCAGGGGTAACATTTATGTGGCTGATGCTATGAACATGGCTATTAGAAAGATCAGTGACACAGGTATAAGCTAAAATGTCTTGTGGTGGGGGTGTATGCACATGGTTTTGTCTGTTCCCTAAGCATCCTATGTCTGCTTTCTGGATTTTGTTGGGCTTGTCCAGCATGTATTTGGCACCTGCATCCAAAATTACATCTGGAAAAGGAAAACTGTCAGACAATATTGAGCTGGCCCGTAGATTAGCATGAGCGACCGACCTCTCAGGGCCTCCAACTTGGGTGGGGCCCCTTCTCTTATTTGATTGGCTGCCATGTATAAGCTTTGGGCATAGGGTCTACTTGTTACACAGTAATACATTAGACATACTCTACGAGCAGGAAAGGTAGTGCCTCACATATGTTCATAGTATATGGCTATATGCAATGTGTTCACAGCAACATTTTCTTACGAGCCCTCCCTTTTTACTGTATATATAGTGATTAATATTGCTGCAATATCATTATAACCATTTTTTAATGGAAAATCCCATGGCAATTAATCTTTAGACAACATTATAATTTTGCACTCTCTTTTTGAATAACGCTACAATTGATCATGCGAACTGGAAAAGAACATCAATGTGTCTCCGACAAATGGCACTAGGCTCCACCTGTCAGCCTCACATAGGATATTTTTTAATGAAGGGGCAGGTACTCTGCCATTCATTCAAAGAGAGTTTAGAGAACAACAAACACCACCCTAAAAGGGGGAGACACGACGACAACACCACCAAGACAACCCGAAAACACACCAACACTACAAGCATGCAAAACCACACGGAAGCCGAAGATCACCAGCAGCTATCGAAGACTAGCACCAACAATAACCTCACATAGGATGTTATTCTTCAATTTGCAATCTGTGTATGGTAGTGTGCAAATTTTCTGTTTGAAAGTAACCAGATAAAAATGTTCAGATTATAATACGTCTGCTATATTCTTAATCGAAATTTGAGTACACTTTGTTGATTTTAGGGCCTAATTTTAGTTTTTGGACAGGGCCCCGATTTTGTAAGGTACTGCCCTGATATTGAGATTATGTACCCAGCTTGAGTAGATCTGTTTAAAGTGTGGTATATTTGCAAGGCATTGTGGCGACCAAAGGAAATAAAAATTAGAGTGATAACATGTTTTTCCAAACTATTTTTTTTTTGGGTAAAAATGAATCCCTGTGATGTTGTTAAGACATGTCACTTGCTTTGCAGGATTTTCAAATATCAGGATAGGATAACATGACTGCACTGTCAAATTTAAGCCAATCTCATTCTTGGAATAGTATGGTTTATGATGTTCTAGAGCTGCACATATAAAAATTATTAGATGAAATGACTTCTGCCTTTCTAACTTGATTACTTTGCTAGCACATCCATTTCATAAATCATAACAACAAATTGTTTCCAGAATCCACATAATAATTCATAATTGGTTCGTTGTTATTTTGCATTGTTACTATTTATGATGTTCCAGAGCTGCATATAAAAATTATTAAATGAAATGACTCCTGCTTTTCTAACTTGATTACTTTGTTATTTTGCATTGTTACTATGTGCCCCAAAATTTTACCATTCATCTAAACTTATCCAAGATTTAACATTTCAGGATTCTTGCAACATTCATAATCATAATTATGTTATTATCCTCAAAATGAACTAGAGACTTGATGATAAATGAGTTTGATTCATAGTGAAACTCAAAACTATGTACTCTGCCATCATTACACATACTTTTCCTTATGTAATTTCTAGTAAAGGGAGAAGTGCTTGACATATTGTATTCTGGCATTTAGGGGTTACAACAATTGCTGGGGGGAAATCAGGTAGAGGAGGGCATGTTGATGGACCCAGCGATGATGCAAAATTTTCTACTGATTTTGAAGTCCGTTACATTGGCAGTAGCTGCTCTCTTTTGGTGATTGACAGGGGAAACAAAGCAATTCGGGAGATTCAACTCCACTTTGATGACTGTGTTTATCAGTATGAAGCGGGTTTTCCTCTAGGTAAATTATACTTCATTTTGTTCTCTGCAATTGTTACTTGACCTGAAAAGTGAAAACCTGATGTTGAAGCCACACCACCAAAGTTAGCTGTTTAACCTCCATACTGAACCACTGCTTAGTGCTTACATCAGGTTTTCATGCTCACAGGAGTTGCACTGCTTCTTGCTGCTGCTTTCTTTGGCTACATGCTTGCCTTGCTCCAACGCCGGGTTCTAGGGATGGTATCAACAGAAGATGTAAGTACTTACTGCTGTCTTTGTTTTGTGAGGAGACAACATCCCGTACCTTCTCTGGCAGATTGGCAGAGTTTGACAGGCCTACTGTATCCCGGCAGGCTAGCACATGAATATGTTGCGATCAGTCCTTTGTCACTCCTGGTACTAATGTCCATCATCCATTGGCCCCAGCCTGCTTCCTTACTATGCCTACACCTAGCCCACAGTTACCAGCTTGTGTGACTGCTAATGAACTAATGTAGCATTCTAGTTGGAATTGGCTGGTAAATATTGGGAGTTAGACAGTGCTATCAATCCAGTTACCATAACTCACCATGGAAACTTCTACATATATAGACTGATTGTTATTTGAATTACTCATTTGAGATAAGACAATACAGCTGCTTCTGATTAACTAGGTTGTGTATTGGGAAAGTTGTATAAACATCCAGTTTATGATGGAATGTTAGTCAAATATCTGCAGAGCATTACACAAGAAACAACATCATTCTTTAGTTTTATGTTATCCTTCTCCTGAATTCTAAGTTTAAAAAGCTTAGTACGGGTCCACATGTGCCGTCTTACTTGCATTCATCTTGCAGTAAATTGAACTGCTACATTATTTTGAATGCCAATTCTACCATGCAGGAACCTCAGACTCCACTAAAAGCTAGCATTGCAAGCATCCCTCCGTACCAGAAGCCACTAAAGCCTTCCCTTCGGCCCCCGCTAATCCCGAATGAGGATGAATCTGAGAAACGAGAAATTGAAGAGGGATTCTTCACCTCAATTGGAAAACTCATTGGAGGAGCAAAATCGTCTGTCGCAGAGATCGTCGGTGCAGCATTTTCCAGAAAGAAGCGCTTAAACATTCATCAGCAGCAGGGCAGAGCAAACTCTTGGCCGGTACAAGAAAGCTACGCGATCCCACGAGATGAGACACCTCCACAGCTGGATACAAGAACACCGACCCCTCGCAAGGACTATGCTTTCATGTCACAGTCACAGGAGCCGGAAAAGGTCCACCACATCCGGCATGGTCGGCCACAGTGCAGCGGTTGGAACGGAGAAGCACCTCAGCAGCAGCAGCAGCAGCAGCAGCAGTACCTGCAGCATCACAGGCAGTACTCTGCAGGACCGCAAACTTTCTACGAGCCGAGCTGTGAGGCAACGAACGAGATCGTCTTTGGAGCCGTGCAGGAGGGGGACAGAATGCGCCGTACCGGGGAAATCAAGGCCATGAACTATGGCGATGCACTCTATGATCAGCACGGATTGCGGTACCGCAGCAGTTACATGGGCTACAACAGCAACAACTAGTAGAGGATCAATTGTTCTTTTTTTTTTGCCGTTCTCCGTGATTAGATTTACTGCCTGTCCTCGTTCTGCCGTCCTCCGCGAGAGAGAGAGAGAGAGAGAGAGAGAGAGAGACTTGTGCAATGGAAAGCTGGGTTTTGCTAGAAGAAAGTCGTGACCTTGGTCTTTTACTGATAATATTTATGTAAATGAAATGTGCTTCGAAGTTTAAGGTTGGAAAATGATAGGACGAGGACGTTCGGAGCGATCCGTTAAATCTCTTGGTGATCATTTGGATTAAGCGTCAGACTGGGCGATCACACCAAATCGAACATACTCATTCACTATTCAATTGTCCATCAGACACTTTTAGTTTCTAGCTGCTTTCTAATTTCTTCCCTCAACTTCTTCACCAGGTCTCTCCTCTCTCTTCTTTCCTTCTTCCTTCCTTCCTTCATCCTCTCTGAAGCACTCTTCGGCCGACTGCTCTCTTCTCTCTTTCCTCCGTCCGAGCTGCCTCTCCACCTGTCGGCGCCCCCGGGTGTCACACAACCCCGAGACCCTCTGTGCATACCAAGCTAGTCCCATGATCAGTAGCTAGCTTGCACAGTTGCAACAATGATGCATTCATAACCATTCAACAACGAACTAATGAAGCAGACAAAGTAATATTAATTAAAACAGCAAAGACCTTATGGTCAAGGTTCTTACAAAAGTCGTCACACAGGGCTTAACAACAACAGAGTATTAGTTGGTCGCTCGAACAAGTCTACCACAATCCAATGTGCATTACGCACCCACTCTAGCTCCTACCTCAAGCCCGAGCATAAATCATTTTGTTCATACCCACCAAATGGCAATCCTCGCCATGGCACAACATCTTTTAATAAAAGTGGCCTCACACCACTGTTCCATAGTTCCATTAGTCAAATTTCAATAATCAATGAACATGTGATCGAAAGTCTCGCGGGTAGCTAGAGCATGTCTAAGCAATAATACGCTCCCAAGTTGGTATACAATTATGCCCAACTAGTATTAACCATCCTATGGTGTCCAAGGATATATGTCATTCAAGGAGACATTTCATTTTCAATTTATCAAGGAGGCATAATGGCAATTTGGTAATTATCTACTCCCAAAACCATTTTTAATAAAACTAGCCATGCATGATAATTTAATACAATATACATTTGTAAAATGGGTTCAACATGGTCAAAGGCCTCGACTTGCCTTCGTTGATGAGGAGAGGTCTTGATCGTCGGGTCGAAGAAATCTTCCGAAACGCCGGAATCTACACGTGCGAGAATAGCAACAAATAAATAAAACAGCACCAAATGAACTCCAAAAATTACAAAACCAGAACCAAATGAAAGAGGATGAATTTATATGAATTTAGAAATTTGGATCACCCAAATCGGAGTTCGGATGTGAAAGTTATAGCCAAAAGAAGTTTCAAAATCACATAAAATGATGGATTTAGGGTTTTTGGATTTTTCGGAATTAATTTTCAACTGGAAATTCCGACTTTGACGTCAGCGCACACGCAAGCGTACACGTGCGCGCTACGTGGCGTCCACGCGGGCAGAGACGGCGCCGCGACGTGGCGCCACGTGGGTGGCCACGTGGGCTCGGGCCACGTCGAGAGAGAGAGAGAGAGAGAGAGAGGCGCGGCGGCGGCGGCGGCGAGCTGGGAAGATGGCGGCGACGCCGGGAAACGGCGGCGGCAAGACGGAGGCGGCGCTTGAGGCGGCCGGCGAGAGGAGAGCGGCGGGAGGGAGAAAAGGGGAAAAAGGCGGCGCGGCTTAAAAGCGGAGGAGGTCGCGGCGCGGGCGGAGAGGGCGGAGAGGCGACGACGGCGCGGATGGCCGCGGCGTGGCGGTCGGCGGCACGGACGGAAGCGGCGGATTCGGCGGGATTCTCGCGAGAGGCAGCGGCAGGGGACGGACGAAGCGGGATTCGCGGCGGCGGATGCCTTGCGGCGACGGGAGAGAGAGAAGCGGCGCGTCGAGACGAGCGGGGAGCCGTCCGATTCGTCGGACGGTGGGAAGCGAGAGACGCGGCGAGCGGAGAGCCGTCCGATTCGACGGACGGTGGGAGTCAAAAGGCGCGAGAGGAGATGATCGAGCGCCGTCCGATTTCGATCGGACGGTGGGAAGAGGAAGAAGCGCGAGCGTCGATGGCGTCGGATCGCGATCCAACGCCAGAAGAGAAGCGACGCGCGAAGGCGATGACCACACGATGAGATCCAACTACCGAGAGCGGCCGGGTCATGGGTGGGCGGAGGCGAGGAGCGATCTTTGGGCGGCTAGGGTTTCGCCCACGCACGAAAATAGATTTTAAATACCTTTTCATTTCGAAATTCAAATAAATCAAAAGGCAATTTAGAAAATAGCAAATAGACTCCAAAAATTCTAGAAAAATTCACAGAAATTCCTTGACTTATTCTAGACTTAATAAAAATACTTTTAACTTTAAATATTCTTTTTCTTTTGCAATCAAATAAATTTTTAATTTCGGGTAAAAGGAAAATAAATTTCTAAAATCCAATAAATCCAAGAAAATTCTTAAAATACTAATTTTGATTTTAAATTCCAGAAAACTCAATCAAACCAACTTTAATTTAATTGAAGTTTGATTAATTCATATTAAACATGCAATTGAATTCTGAAATTCCAAATTAAGCTTTTGGCAAATAGAAGCAAATGGTTTTCTTTTAAAATTTTTCAAAAACTCCGAAAAACGGGACGCTACACCACCGCTGCGCTGCCATGCTACCTCCCGTGGCTGTCGCCTCTACAACTACTGGTCGGGCGGCCCGACCAACCCCTACTCCTGGGGGTTGCTCCGCCATCATCGAGTGCAGAGGCTAGGCATGTTGGCTAGCAGCAATCTCATGGCGGCATGCATCCATGGTCTGATGAATGCTCGGCTCTTGCAGCTTGTAAGACATTTCTTCTCTTTTCTTCCTGGCGGCTCTTGGGTTTACACCTGATTTGAGGTTGATTAATTGAGTTAATATGGAGCAAGTTTATTGCAGTCGGAATGTATCGATCGTTAATTCCTGTTTGATTACCCTGTAACGAATTTTTCTCGGGTCACTGTTCTGAGTCTGATGTTGCAAAAATGGTGAATTGTTGTGATGCTACGACCTGTTGAAAAAATTATTGCAACCCGTTGTAAAGAATGTTGCGTACTGTTCTTTGAGATGTTGCACTCTGTATAAAAATGTTGCATCCGTAGAAAAAAAAAATTGCATCAGTAGAAAAAAAAATGTTGCATACTGTTCACAGTGATGTTGCAAGATTTCGGCCTGTTGAAAAAAATTATTACAACATGTTGTAAAGAATGTCGCGTTCTGTTCTTTGAGATGTTGCACCCCGTATAAAACAATATTGCATCTGTAGAAAAAAAAATACTGCATACTGTTTACGGTGATGTTACAAGATTTTTTCAACGTGCTTTTTAGATGATTTTGTTTTGATTTTATTGATCGAGTTTGTGCCACGGGAGTTGTTCGGGATTGCGGGGAGATCGGCCAGGAGGAATTTATGGGGGATTCATGTGCGGAGTAGATCATTGATGTTGTCTACGCATCACGAGCTAGATGTTCGGGTTCGGGAGATGTTTGGGGAGATCGGGATTGCGATGAGCGAGTTTGAGGTGTAGTTATGCGGGGATTATTGATGCTGTCTGCACTGCGAGAGACGTTCGGGAGTATGTTCACTTTATGCGATAGATGAACGGTAAAAAACATGTTCTGAAATTCAACGTTGGAGCGTTACGTGCCACGCTAGCACTCGGACCGCTAGTCGCATCCTTTAAGGTTATCTATTCGGCGTGAATTCGTCATGGTGATGATTTCTTCCACTCGGATAGTTGGAGGCACTGTGCTCGAACATGTGCAGTGCCGTGACTCATGGGTGGCAGGCTGGTCGGGTGAGTTGCTCATGTGGTGGGACGATGCTAGCTTGCTATTTGACAATTTGTACTCCGCCGGTCACCAGGGATCATGCAATACGATGATTTCGTCTTTTGAACGCGCTGTAGATTGCGTCCGACCTCTCAGGCTCGCATCATGGACCAATCTCACCCACCCACGGCCACGGGCCCGCCCTGTCACATACACTAAGACGACGTTGGGTTCAATCCTTGAGATGGAACACACGGTTGGTCGGTTGCAAGCGCTTGCTTGCTTGCTTGCTTGTAGCCAACTCAAGCGGCCACATGGTGGTGAGAGTGTAAGAACGGCGCTGTCAATCCGGCCCCTCGGCTTCCACGACCGCCACCGGTCGCGCGGTCGGACAAATGAATGCGTATGCGCATGCAGCCTGGTTCGTTGGCACACCGGCACTGCCACATGCCCGGGTTGTTGCGTGGGCCGAAAGAGGCTGCAACTTGCAGGCTCCTACCCAGCCGTACGTAAGACGACGTTGGGTTCGAGGCGGGCCGATTCCAAATTTGGCCCACAAAGCGGTCGTATCTCCAAAACATCTATGATAGTGATACTGATATACTCCATATGATATGCACTACCTCCGTTGGCCCGCAAGGCCGCAACCACAAACAATGGAAAGAATATGAGAAGGAAGCATGCAACAAATACCGGTTCGTTGTAACGAACTCAGAGCTATCTTTTCTCCTAGAGATTTTTTTGTTGAGTGTTCTAATTTGTTTGTTATGCCTTCCACACGTTCTGTGTTACCCTTCTCCAGAGTTGCTAAGGTGCTATGTGATGGATGGATGGCAGCGACCCTCCCCTCCCCTCTGCAAGCATTGCCCAAAACATCAGCGCCTGGCCAGCTGCAGCTAGGACGACCTACAAACATGGCATGCAAAGGGATTACAAGAGAGAATAGGGACAATTACTTATATGTCATGTCTGGTATGGTTGTAGTTTTTATGGAAAAATAGCTTCCGACTTAGATGTATGGCTGAAGAGTGAAAAATTTGACGGTCTAACTTTTAGGTAGACTGTCCGTCTGTTCTGAATTGGAAAATGTATTAAATGTCTCTAAGACAAATGGTGTCTTGTTAGATGCCATTTGAAAGGACATTAGGAGTGGATTTGATTTTTTTTACATGTTTGCATATAAATGTAAATTTAAGCATTAAATGTACTACATTTTAAATTTCCAAGTATGAAATACAAAACGTTACATATATGAGATCCTTGCTTTGAGCTTTTGCATATCCATTCCTGTGAAATCTACCAAAATTTCATTGCAAATGTAAGAAATTAGCATATAAATTGCAAATTAAATTTCATTCAACAATAATCAAATTTGCATGCAAGTAAATATTAACATCGATCATCGGATCACATGATTACACAATAATGAATTCCATGATTATATAAGTAATTCATCTATATCGAAAAAAAATCTAGATCTACACGGGTGGAGGTGGCTGGTCGAAGCTAAGGGAAAAGGGGTCATGACGGGCGACATCGAGCGGCGATGGTCCGGGTGGCAGAGGGATGAGGAGGGCGGCGTCGAAGGGCGAAGGTGGCGCGGTGGGTGGAAGACGAGCCTGTCGGATGCGGAGGGAGGTGGTCTGGGACAGAGGACAGAGATGGGGCGTTGAGTGGAGATGGCAGTGTCGGGCAGAGGCGCGACGTCGCCGAAGACGGTGGAGAGAGGGTCGGAGGTAGCGGAGACCAACGAGCGGAGGCAGCGGAGACCGAGGAGGAGACGATGGAGACCGACACGATGGCAGCAGAGATCGATGGACGGAGGTGATGGAGACTAGCGCGCGGTCGCTGTCGACAGGCGAAGGCGGTCTACGTCGGCGCGGGGCGCTAATCCTAGCGCCGCCGCTCCCTTTGTTCGAGTCGGGTGTGGGTGGAGAATGGGGAGTGAGAAAGGTGAGTTTGGGGTTTTATACCTGGTATGAGGTATGTAATTTTAGCTAAATCTAGTGGCAAAGTCAGAACTCAACCCGCGGAAGCCGTAGGAGGCTACCCTAGGCCGACTATAAGCTTTCAGCTTCTCTATGTTGAGAGCGGCTGCAGACTTTCAACTTCTCACCACAAGGAAACCTGTTGTTTGGAACAGCTTCTGTCTTCCACAAAGCAAAAGCCGGCTGAAACCGTCCAAAACGGGCCCTATAGTGCACAAGACACACGTTATCATCTTAAAAATCGAATGATGCTCCATTTCAGCGATCGAGAGTCGATTTAACATTTTTTAAAAAAAATCATAGCAACTTCATGTATTTGTGTCGGCATAAGTTGCAGCATGCAACTTAACCCGTAGCAAACCTCAGTTCCGTGAGACCTATCTCCTCCGTGACTCGAATAACTGTATTTCGCCGAAATGGATGAGCAGCCTCCCCACGCGCCAAATGTAATAGAACCAAACAAACACAATTAACTACAACCATATGAAAAGGACCGAGGCTGCTGCCCAGATCGAGAGGACATTCTTGGCCGACGGGCTCCTCAGCGAACATGCTAATGTTGGGGAAGTACTGTAGAGCAATTCCATATTTCCATAGCAAGTGAGGACTGAAGTGTAAAACTCGGGGGTTCGGAACATTGGCTGCTGGGGGCCCGGGCCCGGCCCCACTTTTCGTGACGCACCGTGCATGACATCATGATAACCTCTAGCGACAGATCAATGGATGTTAGTATGGAACGATCAAGCATTACGATTAAGTTTTTATTCTCTGGAAGCAGGAGACTAGCACAAATGCAGATATATCTGTGCAAACACTCGCAGTGACAGGATACTCAGCTCGTATTCGTCTGCTCAATTTTCTTGCAGCATATCAGAAGCTCTGAACTCATTACTGGGAAGTGGGGGAAAAAAATATACTATCAACCAACATTTATTGTGTTCAGCCATACTTGTTAATACATAGAACTGACAATGCATTGTGAATGAAGAGACATGGGTAGACTGTACTAGCGCATAATTCAAGCATTCTACCTCATAAATTAGAAAACCATACAAGTAAAAGATCATAGAGCGTTACCACTAGAAGCGCAATGCAGCGGAAGAAGAGTTAGAGTAATCAGATCCAATATCGCGCAGTGGTCGTAGTCGATCATTCAACGTCCTTGGCTACCGATCGTCTTCACCAGCGCTTCTCGTGTTCCCTACGTAAGTCGCGGATCGTCCTCAATCAGTACAACAATAATCGCAACAGCAGCTCTACAGTATTCACAAGTCTAGGGGTGGAACGTCGTATGCCGGTATGCTAGCACCAGCGCACACGGCAGAACCTTCGAGGAGGTGATAGCTAAGGTTTCGGTGGATGATGTAACTCGTACTCCTTATAAAGAGCCCATAACATATCAAATCCGAACTAATTTGTTCCAACTCATGTGTAATCGGTCGTGACCCTGTAGGATCACAAGTCGATAGCAGTTCCCAGCAGGACATATCAACTCCGGAATACACAAAGATTATATCGTATGAATCTTATGCAATATGATATGTGACCAGATCCTTATCACTCACGATCAGTTCGTTACTCCTTACGAAGTTCGCTTATGATCACGACTAGTTCGCAATACCTTATGACCAATTCTCCAACCAGTTTGTGATCATATACGACCAACTCACAACCTGTCTGTATCCCTAAACGACTCGTTCGTATCCCGTACAACTTGTTCGTATCTGCTCCAACACCATGTTTACTAACATACACTCACACTATTGATTCGATATCCCTACACCTATGACCGTTGAGATATAGTCATCAATCAATACATACGATAAAAGTCATTAGAGTCCCGACCAAATATCATTTTAAAATGATATCATACAACAAATAAAGAGCTTCATCAAGTCACATAATTGCTACTATTTATAAATGATAATTTATCCAAAGAACATAATAACATTTATTTTACAAGTCATAAACATAGACGTGATATAATCATACCCATCATCGCCTCATAAACATAGACGTGATATAATCATACCCATCATCGCCTCTTAGATATATCACTAACAATGAATCCACCACGTTACATTATAATCATAATTATCCCGCAAGACTGAGAACAGCACTATGCATTTTAAATGTGCTCTCTGATTCATGTCCGTTTGGCTCCACTCAATAGTTCTCGACTTCAGTGCAAACCACGTGAACGTAGCCGCAATAATCTCATTTCCGCCTATCCTTCGACCTTTTAAATGTTTTCTTGCCCTTGTTTTTCCACTTCTGGTTGCCTCCTGGTGTTCGGGTCTCCTGAATTTCCCTGACCTTGCGCATCCTGCATTTTAATGGACATTGATGACAAATTTAATTTCAGAAAATCTTAGTTACATGGAAAAGATACATTCTGTACTGGATTTAACTTGGGATATATTACAGATGAAATCTATCAGAAAAAAAGATACCTAGTTCAAAACTAGGACAATGATTTATGCACTGGAGCCTTGCTTCAGAACCCCAATTCCGAATCACAGTGACAAGGCTCTTAAGTCTACGGGCCTGTTGGAATTGGGGGATTTGGATCCAAATCCTTAGGATTTAGTTCAAATTCATAAAATCCCTAGAGTAATCCCCCTCTTCCAAACAGGCCATAAGTCTATTCTTTTGAATGTGGTTCTGGTGATGTATAACTACGCATGAATTCATAGATACTAAAGGCTATATGCAACTGATAATTTGATACACAAAAACTTGTACTGACAACAAGAACAAAGTTGGTGAGTCTTTCAGTATCACTCCATGGTAGAAAAGTAAGATGAGCTTACCTGTAGTTCTTAAGAGATTGATCAGATAACAGCTCATCAGCCAACGTTGTCTTCCGCTCCTTCTTTGTCAGCCTACTTGAGAAGAACTCAGATGCAGGCTCAATAACTGTACCAACCTAAATCAATTATCGAAATATTCAGCATATATTCCCCATAATTGTTGTAAAGTTTTCAACAGACTGCGGAGATCTAAATGTTAATAAGGCTTACTGATTTTGATTGCTTACTTGGAAGTATTTAGGAAGGGCCTTAGACTTTCCTGCCCTCTTGAAGTGCCTTTTAGGGTCCATTACATGCCTCAGCTGCAAAACAGATGGAGAACGTATTATTGCTTAAGCCACCAAAAACAGAAAAACTCGAGCACATGATACCAAGAGAGTAGAGACAGTCCCATCCAACATCGTGTATTCAACAATCAACATTTACATTGTATCACAATTCTCAAGTAGTATTTTTAGAAGTAAAACATTCAGATTGAAATGCTATCAGAATACCCTCCAAAGATGATGCACGTCGTCAAGCAAACACAGATTGCATATGAAGAGTTAACTAAATTATGGGTGCTAGGTTCATAGGTATTTTCTCTTATATTGAGTCAAGACGAAAGCAAACTGCTTCTGTTTTGTTGCAGCAAAATTCTCTACATTCACTCTACTGCAAAGTACAAATTTATCCAATGGCAGCTGCTGAATGATGCTGTTGTTTACCCTGTCAAGATTGCCTACCTAAATTTTCAACAGCTAGTTCTCTGTTTTCCACAGTTACATAATACAGACTCCCATTACTAATAAGGATGCACGGAAGTGTAACACCATACCTGCAAAACCTCAAGATCTTTCTTCAACTCGGGAGTGATGCTCGGCGCCGGCATGTCGAACCTGAAAAACGAAGCAACAAATCATAAGCTACCATCCATCACCCCTCCCATGATGTCATCAATAAACCATCAGAGATATTCTAATTTCTACGCGCGACGCAACTCACCAGCCCTTGCCGGTGGTGTCCTTCACGTTCTTCATCGCCAGCTTGTTGGCCTTCCTCGGGTCCCTCGGGGGCACGAAGAGGCCGTCCACGAGCTCGCTCCCGGGCTTCCAAAGGGACTCCTGCGCGTTGCCCGGGTTCGGCCCCGAGTCCTTCTTACTACCGCTCTTCGTCGGCAGGGAAGGCAACTTGGGCGCCCACGACAGGCAGATCGCCGCCGCCGCCTCCGACATCGCTCGCCTCTGTCCTGTGAACTCGGATATCTTTCGCGTCTCCTGCCTCGGTGGTGTTGGATTACGCGGCGGCGGCGGTGGGGGAGCGAGGAAGAGGAAAGCGACGAGGCGGCGGCGCTGCAGCCGTGGGGTGTGAGGGAAGGGTGACTTGCGATGGCCGATGGGGCGAGGGAGTAGTAAGGCTAGCCGGCTATGATAGTAGCAGATACGGGTATTTTGGGCCGCGCCACGACAGATTTATGTGGTCCGGAAAGAAAGTTCAATGGGCCGTCGCGGTTTCAATTCAGTGGGCCGAATGGCGTTATTCAGATACGAACCAAGCCACTGCTTTGTACGCAGGGATGACAATGGGCCCTCTCCGCAGGCAGCTCGAGGAGAATTGCTCTGTTAATGCCTCAAGAGGAGAAACGACATGCCAGTTGTCTCGTGCCGTGGTGACGGTGTTTGTTTCCATGATTCCATCCATTCGGATTCGATCCATAGGGTCGACGTATACACGCGTAGGCCTGGTAATGGGCCAAGACAAAACCCGAACCCCACCCTGGCCCCATATATTTGGGGCCGGGTCGGCCCCAACCCTCGTCCAGCCAACCAAATATAATAAAACCCCATCCAGCCGAACCCGCGTATGGCGGGCCGGTAGTCGCGGCCAGCTCGAACAGCAGCGGTGGCAGCAGCACAGCGAAAGAAACCTCCCAGCCTGAAACTAAACACTAACAATCGTACAAGGAACCACTCATCGGTTCTTTGCTATTACTTGATCCATCACGCACTAGTTAACTCGATCCTTACTTCTATTGTGCACATTTTTCCTCATCAAGATTGAAATTGCCCAATAATTCTAGACCATAGTTTGATTAGCAGTTTGATTAGCTTCTGACTAACTTAACTAACAACGGGGAATTTATCTCGTTGGGATTAATAAAGCATTGGCAAACGCATGCATCGAATCTGCTCTAAACGTAGTAGCATCCAATTAATATCTAAGAGAGCCTTTTGATCTGAAACCTTGAGAATCAAGGGGACGGAATATATAAAGTTGAGCAAATGGAAAATGCGGGGGGAACGGGGAGCCTGATTAGTCGGATCAAACGCGGCCAGCGGTGGGGTGGACGGCCGCGCTTGCGCTTCTGCCTTCTCTGATTCTCTCCTCAATTCCTTCGTCTACTGAAGGAGGAAGAAGAGAGCACGAGAAGGAAGACAACGATTGAGTTGGCTGCTTTTCCGGGCAACGGTGCAAAGCCCTCGTCGTTTTTTGTGGCCTGACCCTCGGGCCGAAATCCTTTCCTGACCCTTTTTATCAACCTCAACTAACCCGAATCCAACCCATTTCTCAGCAAACCCAGCCCAATCCTACCCATATTTAACTGTGGCCCATTTCAATGAGCCCGATGCGAGCCCAGCCCTTTAAGCCCTACATAGCACGGCCCATTACATACACGCGTCTGCGTTTACCGGTAAAGCGTGCCCTGAAACCTTCACAAAACTTCTAATGTGTAATAGAAGCACAGGCGCGTGTGCGTGTCTTCAAGTCTTCAATGTACTCTGTAAAAGAATGCAGCCACTACAGAATTTCTCTTGTGTGCAATATGTGAGGTTACGGACGGGAATGCCTCTTCCGTTCCCACTATCCCCTGATACAATCTATATATTTACATGTATATAGTATTTTTAATATTATTCTACCGTCTCGTGTCTAACAAATTAACTTGTTTCTACGCAGCTATACGATAAACTCACGAACATTAGAATTTATGTTTTTTTAAAAAAATTGAAGTTTGTTCATGCATAGCTAAATCAGGACGGGACCAGAGGGCATCTCCCGCGGGAATGTACTCGTTGCCATCCTAGTTGCACACTTGCAAGGATCGTCGAGGCGATCTTTTGGCGTTTGCCCGTTCGACGCTGCCGGCCGGCGGCCGCGGGCAGCCTACGCGTCGCGCTCGCCGAGCAGCCGAATCCCGGAGTCGCTCCAAATACGTTCCCTTCGGACCCATGCGCGCTGCACGTTTCCGCCCTGTCACGGCGTGGGCGAGACGCCACCGTCGCTCGGTTCGCCGGCACACTCGCGTCACGTAGAAGAAGAAGCATTCCACTTACATCGCCGTCGCTGCACTGTACGCGAGTAGGACAACGCAACCGCGCGCCAACACGTGCCAATTTCTCTGGAGCGAGCGCCAGAGAAAGATACCGTACGCCTGCGGCAGTGCGGCACGGCTAGGATTCGGAGAGAGAAGCGCGAACGAAACCAACCAGGAATCCGAGTCCCAAACGAGATTGGATGATGGGACGAGCGAACGATAACGAATGAATATATTAAATAGATCCCCGAGAAAAACGGAGCCAGAAACTCCCGGCGTCCTACGCGCGCGCGCGCGCGTTGTTGTGCCGAACCGCCGCGCGCGTGGCAAGGGCACGAGCGCCACCGCCCCATGGGGTCGCTGCCGGCCACCATGCCGTCGGAGCTGCGGTCGCTGTGGTCGACGCTGGACCAGCGGGGGCTGCGGAACCCGCTGCTCTCGTTCGACTGGGGCGTCCCCGCCGACACCGGCGAAGCGCGGGAGGGGCGGCTGCGGCGGGTGGCGGAGGCGGTGCGAGCGGCGGCCGTGGAGATGTGGGCGTTCGCGCGCAAGGACCCGCGGAATCCGGTGTTCGCGGCCAAGGTGGCGATGGCTCTCGCGCTCATCACGCTGCTCGTGTTCCTCCGCGAGCCCAGCGACATCGTCAGCCACTCCGTCTGGGCCATCCTAACCGTCGTCGTCGTCTTCGAGTTCAGCATTGGTGCGTTCTGGGCGTTGTGGTCCTTGGGCTAATGATGCGTGATTTTCTATGTGCTAATGCATGGATGTATGAATGTATCTAGTTGTTGATTCGTTTTCCTTATTCGGGGTAAATTTCTGAACGTTTTCGATCTGATTTAATCAACTATATGATACGCTAGTTAATTCTTTAGTGAACGAACATGCAGAATTGCGGATGTGAAAAATTGGTAAAGTTTTAGCGTGCAATTAGGAGACCCTTCTTATGCGATGCTACAGTTGTAAAGTTCGATCATTATTATTTTTCAATGGTTTGTGATGTCACACGAGTGAATTACGCTGTAATATTATGGTAGCGTGACTCTTAACATTGAAACTTGATGCATGGCGATGATAGTAGAAGAAACATGGTTATTGATAATTGGAGAAGACCAAGATTACCAGTAGATTAAGATATTGGTGTTTGTGTTTGTTTTACTTGTTCACTTTTATAATAGTTTTTTATTGTGTATACTGGGATATCTAGCATCAAATTGAAAATGATCGAGTGACTGAGGACCACATCTTACATTTTGTTCAGAAGACCTTCTGAAAAGCGTACTGAATTTATATGCTGGTGAAACACTTCCATCGTTGTGCTATACTGGTAAAGCTTAATGTTATTTTCTGTAACGTTGCTGATATGCATAAGCAGAAGGTACCGCCAAGCTTAAAGATCTCTAAACAGCTACTGTTAGCCGAAGAGCCTTTCTTGTGGCTATATTCCCGGTGCTCTTGTACAGTGTACACATATTCAGTAGTTAACTCGGTTTCTTGTGACACAGGTGCAACCTTGAGCAAAGGGCTTAACAGGGGATTGGGAACTCTTACTGCAGCAGGGCTTGCTCTAGCTGTCGCTGAATTGTCCACACACATGGGAAAATTCGACGTGGTGGTTCTTATCATAAGCACTTTTATTGTTGGTGAGTATTGAGAGATGTTGAAATCATTCTGTACATAATAAACTTTTGGCGTTTGAACGTACCTGATTCTTAGTTTGTTGCATTTATGCTTTCTGATTGGTAGCATTCTGTGCAACCTTGACAAAGCTGCACCCCAAGATGAAACCATATGAGTATGGACTTCGTGTCTTCTTGCTGACTTTCTGCTATGTCACGGTCTCTGGATACAACACGGGGAAATTCACTGGTACGGCCATAAGTAGATTTCTACTGATTGCTATCGGTGCTTCCGTCAGTCTGGCAGTCAATATAGGCATACACCCGATCTGGGCAGGAGAGGATTTGCACAACTTGGTAGCAAAGAATTTTGCAGGTGTCGCAAAATCCTTAGAAGGTGTGGCTACCCCTCATCAGAATTGTTTTGGGGTACTTGCCAGGTTGCATGAATAGAATAGGCTTGGTTTGTTGCTGAAATGTGAAAACCACTTTGGTTGCCCATTCCAGGATGTGTTGATGGATATCTGAAATGCATGGAATATGAAAGGGTTCCTTCAAAAATACTCACATACCAAGCTTCTGATGATCCTCTGTACAGTGGGTATAGGGCAGCTGTTGAGGCATCAGCTCAAGAGGAAACCCTGGTCTGTTCTTCTCCAGATGCAATTCTTCTAGGATTATTTTTGTTCTTGTAATATTAACAAAGGTACTTTCCTGTGTTTGCAGTTAGGATTTGCTATATGGGAGCCGCCACATGGACCCTTCAAAACGATGAAATATCCTTGGAGGAGCTACACTAAAGTTGGTGGAGCGTTGAGGCATTGTTCCTTCGCAGTCATGGGGTTGCATGGGTGCATACTTTCGGAGATTCAGGTTTGCGTATCTCATATTATCACGTCAGCAACAGACGCTCTACTGAATTCCCAACTTAGTTTTCCTTATGGACTTTAGGCGCCACCGGAGAGCAGAAAGGTTTTCAGTGCTGAGCTCCATAGGGTGGGCAAAGAAGGCGCCAAAGTGTTGCGCGAACTCGGGCAGAAAGTCGAGACCATGACAAAACTGAGCTCTTCAAACATCCTATCAGAAGTCCACCTCGCAGCCGAAGAGCTGC
Source organism: Hsuehochloa calcarea (assembly GCA_036346395.1). Lineage (NCBI taxonomy): Eukaryota > Viridiplantae > Streptophyta > Magnoliopsida > Poales > Poaceae > Hsuehochloa > Hsuehochloa calcarea. Next base: position 60,916,458 of record CM070596.1, read on the forward strand.
AAAAGAAGATTGATCACAAGTCCCACCTTCTCGTCAACACAGAACGGTGGGAAGCCATCAGGCGGCACGAAGGAATCACCAAGGGTGGACCGCCCGGGCACACCGTTATCAATCTTGGCAAAGTGCACAAGTCGAACAGTTTTGCTTCGAGCTCATCCCTTGCCAGGTTCGCGCAGCAATCGTCCTGGCCCGTTCGCCAGCCGTCCCATCCGAGCTTGCCGTTTGAGGTCGGGGAATCGAGGACGTACGAGAGCGCGAGCGCGTTGTCGCTGGCGACGTTCGCCTCGCTTCTCATCGAGTTTGTCGCTCGGCTCCAGAACCTCGCTGATGCGTTTGAAGAGCTGAGTGAAATGGCGAACTTCAAGGATCCTGTGGAGGAACCGTCTGCGGTCAGCAGGGAGACTGGTGGTCTTCTAGGCAGAATACGCAAGTTTTTTGAACTGAAGAGTTGATGCAGATGGAAAGATTCCTGGACCTAACCAGTTTTGTGTGAGGTGAATGGGCAGCCAAATGTGTACATTAACACAACTTAGGAGGTATACGAACGAGAACTCCCCTGCTGGTGGGGGGTTTAGTTTGCTACCGGTGAAGACGGTCGGCCGTGTAGGAGATGTTGATATGCAACTTACCCACATGGTTTTTCGGTTACCATGTAAGTAAATACGCTCTCTCTCTCTCGGTTGCAATGGAACAGGGTGAAAGAAATTATATTGTACCATGCATACGGATCTGTGATCTTGCAGCACCAAGTTATAACCGTACAGTCTGAGCTTGCTAAAGCTACATACAACCTTCAATTGCATGAGTTGATTATCAGGCCATTTCGCAACAATACAGCTACAAAATTTCTGAACGCTCGACTTCATTATAGGTTTAATTTAATGAAAGCAGCTGAAATTCTCTCTACAGCTGAATAATACATACATTGCTAGCTTCATGGGTATATACAACACAATATATTACAAACTAGTGGTACAACAAACAGCGGGATTTATGACTATTGACTGTAGAGGAGATAGGGCACATAATGGCAGCTGCTATTCGATAAGCAACTCTAATGGTATTCTCTATGTATCATTTACATATGTTTATTGTGTGCAATGCTCGTCAGAGGAAGGGAAAGCCCTTTTGTTCTTGTGGCTTGGTGCAGTCTGAATTAGCCCATCCAATCTGCCTCTGTTGATTGTCATACACAACTAACTTGCCGCGCAGAGAAACATCTACATGGAAAACCAGGAAAGTATCATTCCAAGTTTGAAAAAATCAACCAGCTCACTATGCAGCGAGAATTATGAATGGATGGAAAGAGAGAGTGCAAGTGCTAAGAAGAAGCCCATCCATACCTCCGACTATTATTGTTGACCCATGATTGATATCCGTTCCATTGAGCAGCCCCAGGCAGACATTGCCTTTATCCTGGAAAAGGTCCAACAATAAAAACAGATGCAGGAATTTCAGCATAGAGCTCAGGTTAGAGAAGCCGATAGATGATAGAAGAACAATAATTTATGAAGAACACATCAAGACTTACACTGATAATCAAGTAATCATGGGGAAGAATGGTGAATGTTCTGGGCATGACAAACCATCTTTTCCCGAAATAAAGGTTCAAGGGCTTGAATAACTGTTTGACATCTTCCAAATACCTGAATATCACAAGGTCATTAGGAAAATGGAATAGTTTCTTTTCTGGAGAGTTGCTTGTCAAACTTCCTCTCTGAAGAGGCTGCCTATTATTATTCTATCGCTTTACCTCACAGGAAAATCGGCTTTCAAGCATAAAGGTAATGTCCGATCTGAACTATCTTGGACAAAACTGGGGGAGACATATTTAATCTGTCAAATAAGAAGAAAAGTTAGTAAAATGAGATTGAATAGATTCACCCTTGTGAACAAATTAATAGCAATACTCACAGCAGCAATAACGTTTCTGTATATTTCATTTGGGAGGTATGTATACGAGCTTCCGCTGTCAAAAATCACTTGAACTGAGTTTCCTACCTTCCCACGTATACTGACCTGCTGATCTCCATAATTTACTTTCTGGACTTCTGTGTGATATAAGTTACTGGTAGTACAAAAAGCCATTAAGGAGAGTGGGAAAAAATTGGTTAAAGAACATAATTCAAAAGGAAGATGCAGTATCCAAAACGAAATGATGCCCACGTCAATACATGCAAATACAATTTCACAAAAAGGATGGGACTTACTCCGGACCACTTCGAATAGGAGCCCATGTCATTCCCCATCGGGGTACATAATCATCACCTAGAAACATATACCCTCCTCCACTTGGTTCTCTAGTGATACAATGACCAAAAACATTGGAAATAATCCCTTGTCTGGCCAGCTGACTAGGAAGGCTTATTGCTGCACCACTAAGACCAAGGATCCCATCAGTCTTTGCTGGTGATGCCAAAAGCTGGCCTTGCTGATCATACGCACAACTACATTTGATAGACAGCAAACAGTGAGATGATTTGACATCATTTGTTCTAATGCATCATGCATGTACTAGAGATCAGCCGCTACAAGGTTTTAAATGTACCCAAAGACAAAGTCTAGTTTTTCCCTTCCACCATTTGTAGCGATCAGATGCATATCATCCCTTGCAAGGACACCCATAGAGGAGCTTTGATCTGCATATTCAATCTCATAGTCACATTGCTTGCAAGTCTCACAGTAGTTCTGGATGCCTTGCAACTCTTGGCATAGCAAATCCCTGGGAGGGACTATCTTTTCTTTTGCCGGCTTATATAAAGGATGAGGTCCCTGCAATTATGGCTCATATTCATTACAGAGCAATACAACAAACTTGGAAAGAACAATGAGGGTAGTCACAGTTCACAAATTAATAAACAGAGATATCCATATTAGTTTTTTATTAATAAGATATCCATATTACTGAAGTAGAGATCCTTGCATAGTTTAGGTAAAGCATGTTTTTGGAATTAGAATGGAAATTGCTTATGTTTGATTGCATACTTTGGCGCAGTTTGTGCATGGTGCATCACATTGGATCCATGTCAAGTCGCTTCCAGTATCAACATCAAGAAAATAAGGTCTTGGTGGATTGCCAACAAAGATTGATGTGTAATACTGCCTGCAATTGGTGTAAGAAAACATTAGCCTCAACAGGCCAAGCATGACATATTAGTATCCCAGTATAAATGATAGTCATTTTTGTATGGATAAAGAATAGCCAATCGGAATATAGAGATTAGTTTGCTAAAGAGGCTAGCCTTAACTAAAAATGCTGGATACTCAGATCTTAATAACAGTGTGCATATAACAGATATTCCAGCTTTGATGGATACTTATCACATCCTACAACAGTACAACTAAACTAAAACTGCATCTTGAGTTCTTGACGTATCTAAGAAGCAAAAAGGCTTGTAATTTGACAATAGCCAAACTTCTAACCCTATTTTTAGTACTTACTAAATCTAAATATCATCAGATCATCTAAACCCAGTTTTGTCATATAAGCATTCAAAGGGATCTAAAAGTTCCCTTCGCCAACTTCCCCCAAAACCAGATCCATGGAACACACTCAAACTGCATTTGATTACCAAAATCACCCTCTTTGCCCCCAAACTGAGTAAAAATATTCCCGTAATCATAATTCACAACGCAAAGGAGCAATATTTACGCTTAAATCAAATCAAATTTCGGAGCAATTGTTACGCACCCATCGGGGAACACATTGCCCTTGATCGGGAGCAGCGCCGTCGAGTTCGTCCCCGCAGCGGCTATCTTCCTGACCTCCAACTTGTTCCTGGCCTTCCTGCCGCCATCTTCATCGACCCTCCTGGCTGCAAGCTTGACGTCGCCAAACTCCCGCAGCGCGCGCCCCTGCCGCGTCTTGGGGTACAACGGCAGCAGGAACGACTTGGTCTCGTTCCTCTCCTTCTGCGCCTCCTCCTCCATCCCCAAGAACTGCACGGTGACGTCCGAGTACAAGCAGTAGTAGGCCGCGACGGCCAGCGCCCCCAGCACGAGCACCATCGCCGCCACCCGACGCGGCGAGAGCACCCGCCTCGATCGCCTAGCCTCCGCCGCCGCAGTCAACATCGCCGGCGCCGGAGACGGGGGCAGAGGCGGGGGCGGAGTCGGGGCGGCGGGGTCGTCTGAGTAGGTGAAGGCGGTGATTGTCTTGCCCTTGGAAGGCTGGTCGGGGGGAGGGAGGGAGATGATGACCACGCCGTGGAGATGCGGCTGCTCCGGCGTCGCCAGTGGCGGCGGCGGCATCTCCGGCGAGATCCGGCGGCGCTCCGGGGAGGTCAGACGGGGCGGAGTGGGCAAGCCGTGGAAGACAAGTGAGGACGGAAACTGGCTCCAGTCGGGTTGGTTGTTTTGGTGTGCGGGCTTGGAGCCTCTGCGCACTGTGATTGGCTCATTAACTTTGACTTCCTACACGAAGGGGGTAGAATTGGAATTTTTGGAGCCACTACGATTGTTAATGTTAGCGACGCGGATAGGCTTACGCGTGAAAAATACAGAAACTGTGGTAGAAATTTCCCGAACAACCACCGATGACATGGGTTTTAATATCTCTATTATTTAAAAATTAAAATTGGGTCATCTGTCCTCTCCACCTTCTTCAATAAGCTAGGCATCAACAGTTCAGATCGCGTCGGTAAGTACAATAACGGTTGACGATCCGACATTTTATGACTATAATTTTTTTTAATCCGTAGCAAAACACAAGCATTGAACTAATACTACTTAAAAATTAGAATTGGTGGTTGTTCGTCCTCTCCACCCTCCCACCCCTATTCCTCTCTACTGACATATGGGGTCACATTATCAGCAAACTATCTCCTCACATCGTGCGCTCCTTCCTCCTCCTCTCCCGCCAGCGCCCGCGATGCCGCGTGCACTTCCTCCTCCCCTGCCCTCGCCCCCACCCCCACTCTTCTGCTCTACTCCGCGCGCCTCCACCCCGTCGCCCATCGCCGCTTCCATCGGCTGGATCTGGATGGGCCCTACTTCCTCCTCTTCGCTCCCACTCTTATCTGCTATGCGCGCCGCGTGCCTCTGCCCCGTCGCCCATCGCCACTTTCATCGATCGGATCTGAACGGGCCCCACTTCCTCTTCTCTGCCTCCGTTCTTTTGCTCTGCTCTGTGCGTTTTGACGAATTGAGATATATTATATTTATTTAATAAATAAATAATTATATTTATATGATATTTAATAGCAACGTACGAACACTTAACTAATTACTAGCAAAGTTTAGCAAACGACCTAACTCGTGTGCTGCTACTTACATAAGCAACATTTAGAACTAGTGCAGTGATGACTTCTTGTAAGCTGATGTAAACATAAATTTGAAACAGGAAATGTCGCAGAAATTTCGCAGGGAAGATGACCATGCGAGAGTTGTTCCTCTTGATTCATGTCCTTGCTCTCAGACCCAACGGTAGTTGGTAGTCAAACCACGCCGGCTGGTACTGAAGTAGGGCAATACGATACCAGAGGTGCTGACCCGGACACTACTTACGATCATTTGACAGTATCTCTTGTTTTCGTTTTCACTGTTGGTCGTGGCAAATCCACACTAGCTTGTTTATGATCCACAATCGTGGCGAGTTTTGGCGCTTACAGCACGGTTGGCGGAGCACTGTTCGTGAAGGATTAACCAAAATAGTATCCATCCAATCGTAATGTTAAAAATGACACAATAGACAAATCGGTACGTGACACGTGTCTAAATCCAGTCCCTAGGGGACCAGACTCGCCCTCCACCGCGTCTGGGAAGGGAGGGGACTCCCCCATTGCACCACATGTCCAAAACCGCGCCCCAGGGGGCGGTTTTCACTCTGTCGCGCCCCTGGAGACCGAAAAATGCCTGCACCGTGTCCTGAGGGCACGATTTTATCGTTGTCGTGGCCCTAGCGGGCAGATTTGCCAAGGGCAGTGCCCCTGGGGCACGACTTCCCGGCCGGTGAGGTAGTGCCCTGGAGGCACGGCGTCGCACCATGCTATGGCCGGGGCTACAGTCTCGCTTGTCAAACTTGGGAGGGAATCTCTCCGTCCCATCCGTCTCCATCCATCACCGCATGCATGCACTTCTCTCTGTCCCATCTCCATCACCGCATGCATGCACTGCAAGAAAAGGCAGTGCACGAGAGGGTATTCGATCCCTCCCGTCGCTTCACATTCAGCGTAATTTCTGTGTCACGCAGCTATAAAACCCAACCGCGAGAGAGCTTACTCTCATCCTCGCTCTCTCAGTCTCATCCTTGCTCTCTCATTCTCAGTTTTGTACGGTCTCGCGTGCTCCCAACGATTAATGATTGTTTAGAGCAGTTATTGGCAGCCTTATTAGTACAGAAAGTTCGACATCAGGAGCAGATATTTTTTTTGTCGTATGCATTATCTTTATTAACTGTGTAGTTAATTAGTCGTATTTAATTAGTAGCAATTAATTACTCATAGTTAATTAGTTAAAACTAATTTAGTCGTAATTAATTAGGCATTATTAATTAGACGTAATTAATTTAGTCATTACCATTTAGTCGTAATTAATTTTATCTTAGTTAATTAGTCATCATTAATTCGTAGTTAAATAGATTATTTTAGTTAGTTGTAATTAAATTAATCTTATGTAATTATCCGTGTCATAGTTAATTAATTACCAATTAATTAGCTGTAATTAATTAGTGTCAATTAATTAGTCACAACTAATTAATTGTAATTAATTAGGTGTAGTGATTAGTTGTAATTAATACAGTATTAGTTAATTACTCATAATTAATTAAGTCATAATTAATTTAGTCAAAGTTAATGACTTGCAATTAATTTCATCGAAATTAATTTATTTGTCATTATTTAGTTGTAATTATTTATTCATAATTAATTTGTGATAATTAATTAGTCGTAAATAATTTGGTCATAATTAATTTAATCATAATTAATTTATTCACTAATAATTTGTGCATTTCATCTTTTGCAAGTTATGCCTCTATCGAAGCTACTCGAACTGTTCTACAACGAACATTACCGGAGCAAGTTGTGGACCACTAGAGATGAGGATGGTCCTCCACCCCTCAGGCTTTGGTCGGAGAGGCATTATTGGGACCTTGATACTCACTACATTCCAATTCTTCAGGACACATACTTGTTGCCCGTTGCAAGGATGCTTCAGGTCGAACGCTACTTCACCTTGGGCGATACTCTCATGTTTGCACTTGTTGACAGATGGAGACCCAAGACACATACCTTCCACTTTTGGTGGAGAGAGATGATGATTACTCTCTAGGGTGTCTCTTTCCTAACCGGTCTCCCAATTACGCGAGAGCCACTTGTTCCAGCCCGTTCGCCAACGAATTGGAAGGCCCAATTGGCGCATCGGTTCGGCATAGCTGTCCCAGACACGACACGTGGTGTACCTTGAACATGGATGAGGAATTTTAGTCAATGCCCGATAAATGCACCTAACGAGGTTGTCATGACACACATCATCGCTTACCTTCTTCATCTTTTATGTTGGGTCTTGTTTCCCACCATATAGGACGATTGTGTGTACCCTAGCTTCGTCCGCATCGTCGAGTCTTTGGTTGACGCGGAGCATGGGGTGATTCCCCATTACAGCTTCGGATTAGTTGTCATTTGCACAACATACATGTGGTTGTGTGACGCTTCACGGCGCGACACCGGTTTGAAATCGCGTCTTACCGTCTGCTATGTGCTCCTATAGCTATGGAGTTGGAAGCACTTCCCTATTGGGCGGCCCACCATCCGGAATGCAATGCACCCATACCCGAGTTGAATGACCCTATAGACGGGCCCACTATGGGCACTCGATGGACTGCTACCAAGTTACACTGGGCCAGAGACAAACCGGTGAGGTGCTACCCCGTGTTCCACAACAAGTTCGAGTCGTTGCATGATGACAACATCATATGGTCTCCATGGAGCCCACATTTCGTGAACACGGTAGCGCCACACGGATTGTCCGTGCAATGCACACGGGACGTCAGATTATGGATGACGACCTGTCACCTTATGTTTTCCCATATGGTCGAGCCTTACACGCCGCAGCGCGTAATGCGACAGTTCGATTTTTACCAGGTTGTGCCCCCTCCCGACGTGAGGATGATGCAACGAGATATCCACTTGTAAGTCCAACTCCATCCGAGTAATGTTTACAGTTTATACCTATATCTGCTCTTCTCACATAAATCCTTCTCGAATGCAGACAATCGAGGGTGAGCCGACATTTTGAGGACTGGCAAGCAGTCCAGCATGAGTGAATTACGGCTTGGACAGAGACAGTGCACAATGAGGTTCTAAAGGAGCAACAACTGTACGATGTTTGGACATACCGTGAGTACATCGAGTGGTACGTACCACAGTCACGAACCAGACTCGCCCATCCCCCACCAGAGCGTCTGGAGTAGGTCACACACGAGTAGAGGCTTCGTCACTCGTTCGATCGACACAACACTTCATGGCGTGACGACACTGTAAAACACTCAAACCTATGCTCGTTTCATTCTTGATATTTTTAATGTTTGAAATTGAAAGTTGTTGTTTATCACTTTAGTTCAACCGGATCCAGCAGATCTCACGCGCATCGGATTCCACCATTTGTAGCCCAGATCACACCGTTTCGGAGCTTCTCAGGACTCTGAAGTCCATCTTGGGGAAGTCCAAGCAAATAATCAAGAACATGAGTTGTGGTCGGTCGAGAGACTACATCCATCAGGCTGCGCACCAAGTGGACCGAGTGTGCTCACTTGCTAGGTCGGCACAACCTAGTGAGACTGGTGGGCGTCTTAGCGCTCCTCATCAGTCATTCGCACTACACATCAGGGAGGTAAGTTAGTTTCAATTTAAGTCCTGTTATTTATTATGCCTTAGGTTGTACTAACATCATGTCGTCTTCCAGCCGCACGTCTGTCTGGATGCATCACTTCTGCGATCGACGTCCGCACGGCCTACTTAGAATGGCAGTTGTCCAAGTGCTCCTTGTTGGTCATTTGCACTGCACATTGGGGAGGTACGTGATGTTCAGCTTAGGTCTAAAATATTGATTTTGCCTAACGTTATTCCATCTTTCAGCCTTCAGTTGAGCGTAGGTGTGACGACGAATCAACCGATGAGGAGGCAGCCATCCCAGCCATTACCAGGAAGGAGTACACGGCACCAGGATTTTGAGTGTACCACCTAGGGCGCCCACCCCTAGTCTACGCTCAATAGAATCTTGACTAGTACGGACCGTACTAGGGCCAGAGCTCCTCCGGGTCAATGGTACATCGTACGATCAAGGCCAGAGCCCCTCCGCACCGAGGGCCATTCAGACATCGTACCTGAGGGACTGTCGCTCGGGGGGTGGATTTCTTGATTCATTCGTTATGGATATGATGGAAGGTGGTAGCCAGTTTGGCATGACTCAGTTGGGTGACATTGATGTTGGACAAACTCAGCTGGGTGAGAGTCAGCTTGCTGAAGCATCTCTGCCCACTTAACGGTCTCTGTACATCATTCGAACCGATCACGCTCTTTGGACCGGTTCACATATCCCACGGGACATGCTCAACACAAAACCAGGACGCGCATGCATACACAGCGAGCAGAGAGTGGTTCAGACGAGTGAGCCATATTATATCCCGTGTGTACATTGTATAGATGTTGTGCGCTTATGTTGTACTATATTTGTATAGATATTTTGCACAACTTATTTGTATACATTATGTGCGTATTGTCGGAGTACATCGGTTCCAGAGACGAGTGCAACACCGAAGATTCACATGAAACCCTAAAACACCGAGGTTCACATGAAATCAGAAAACCATTCTTGGTCACTATAATTATTCTTGAAAGTCTTAATAACTCATATTTCCATCACATGATTCAAAATCTAACATATATTTTTAGAAAAAAAGACAAAAACAAAAAAATTCTATACCACCAAAATACGACAATGTGGTGAATCCGTTATGTTTTGAAGAAGAAAAATCACAAGTTAGCAAATCTCAATGCATATCAGATGGATAAAAATTCAACTATTTTGACAACAGAAAACAACCGAATATTGTTTAGCAAAATCGAACATGACATCATAATGTTGGACAAACTCAGCTGGGTGAGAGTCAGCTTGCTGAAGCATCTCTGCCCACTTAACAGTCTCTGTACATCATTCGAACCGATCACGCTCTTTGGACAGGTTCACATATCCCACGGGACATGCTCAACACAAAACCAGGACGCGCATGCATACACAGCGAGCAGAGAGTGGTTCAGACGAGTGAGCCATATTATATCCCGTGTGTACATTGTATAGATGCTGTGCGCTTATGTTGTACTATATTTGTATAGATATTTTGCACAACTTATTTGTATACATTATGTGCGTATTGTCGGAGTACATCGATTCCGGAGACGAGTGCAACTCCGAAGATTCACATGAAACCCTAAAACACCGAGGTTCACATGAAATCAGAAAACCATTCTTGGTCACTATAATTATTCTTGAAAGTCTTAATAACTCATATTTCCATCACATGATTCAAAATCTAACATATATTTTTAGCAAAAAAAAAGACAAAAACAAAAAAAAATCTAAACCACCAAAATACGACAATGTGGTGAATCCGTTATGTTTTGAAGAAGAAAAATCATAAGTTAGCAAATCTCAATGCATATCAGATGGATAAAAATTCGACTGTTTTGACAACAGAAAACAACCGAATGTTGTTTAGCAAAATCGAACATGACATCATAATGTTGGACAAACTCAGCTGGGTGAGAGTCAGCTTGCTGAAGCATCTCTGCCCACTTAACAGTCTCTGTACATCATTCGAACCGATCACGCTCTTTGGACAGGTTCACATATCCCACGGGACATGCTCAACACAAAACCAGGACGCGCATGCATACACAGCGAGCAGAGAGTGGTTCAGACGAGTGAGCCATATTATATCCCGTGTGTACATTGTATAGATGTTGTGCGCTTATGTTGTACTATATTTGTATAGATATTTTGCACAACTTATTTGTATACATTATGTGCGTATTGTCGGAGTACATCGATTCCGGAGACGAGTGCAACTCCGAAGATTCACATGAAACCCTAAAACACCGAGGTTCACATGAAATCAGAAAACCATTCTTGGTCACTATAATTATTCTTGAAAGGCTTAATAACTCATATTTCCATCACATGATTCAAAATCTAACATATATTTTTAGCAAAAAAAAAAGACAAAAACAAAAAAAAATCTATACCACCAAAATACGACAATGTGGTGAATCCGTTATGTTTTGAAGAAGAAAAATCATAAGTTAGCAAATCTCAATGCATATCAGATGGATAAAAATTCGACTGTTTTGACAACAGAAAACAACCGAATGTTGTTTAGCAAAATCGAACATGAAATCATAAAAAGGGGGTTTCGGCTTGGTGGCGAAGACGTGCCTCCATGGCACTGAACCAGGCGAAGCTGTGCCTCTAGACCACGGGAAGGGAAAAGCTGGCCCCCAGAGCACCGGACACACACGTGGCGCGACAAGGAGCAAAACCGTGCCCCTAGGGCACGGTGCAGGCATTTCCGGCCCTCAAGGGTGCGGCAGGGAGAAATCTTCCCTCTTGGGGTGCAGTTTTGAACATGTGGTGTGACGGGGGGTCCCCCGGAACAGTGGAGGGCGAGTCCGGCCCCCTGGGGGCTGGATTTGGGCACATGCCGCAAGCTGATTTGTCTGTTGTGCAATTTTTGGCATTACACAACCATTTTTTGTTAATCCCTCCATCAAAAGTGTTATAAGTGCCAAAAACTCCAATCGTGGCTTCACCTGATGCCATGTTAGTCCGATGTGGGCAGTCAACCAGAGGTTGATCATCTCGATCTGTACCCTTCATTTGGCTGTCATGGCTCTGTTCTAGAGGATTTTTTTGGAATAAATGGAGGAATTCAATCCAAAAGAAAAAAAAATCTTGCGAGGGGTGTTTGGTTTGTAGGATTACTTCAAAGTAATTTCATATAATGGAAAGAAATTACTACAATTTTTTGAGGCATTATAGCATGAGGTCTAGCCTCATGTTACAATGCTTGTGAAAATTCCAAAGCACCTTCCCTCTCTTCTCTCCGTTCTCTCTTATCAATTAACATTTAATCTCAAAATTACTGCATTTTTCCTGTGAGGGCATCCAAACAATTCTTGTGGTTTTGTTTAATGCAGATTCAACCGGTGTTCTAATCTTGCGTTCCAAAAAGGCCCAGCTATATTTTCTTTCTACTTTATAGTACCCTACCACAGAGTAACTCTAAGATCATGTAGAACATGACACATCACTAGTTTTTTAGGTAGTTATTTTTTAAGAAGAAGTTGTGTTTTAGAGTTAATAATAATTTGACCTAATCTTCTCCAAAAAGGGGGTTATTTTTTAGAGGAAAAGAAGAGAATTTGATCATTAACAAAAGGAAGATTTTTTATTTAATCATTTTTAATAATATTTTAAAGTTAACCCTTGCTAACTTTATTTCTAATTCTGGCCCATTTGGTCATGCCATGACCCGTGACGTGGCCAAACCATGTTGTCACGCCATGACCCTTGGCGTGGCTAAACCTATCACGCAAGCCCTCGTCCGCGTGCCGTACCAGTGTGGAGGGCATACGTGGCCATTGTCATGCCCACACTCTTGGTGTGACAAGCTTGCGTTGTCAAGCCACGAGTGTCAGCGTGATAGTGGTAACTTAGGTGTGGCCGCCGATCTAGTTCTTCATTTTTCCCCAACATTTCTCTTCCTCCCGAGCTTCGTCTCTCCTCCCCAAATTCGTTCTCACCGCCGGCAGCTTCCACATGCCCCGTCCTCCCATACCACCGGCCCCCTAGGCCGGCCTTCTCCCCGCACCGGCCTAGTCCACGTCATCCTCCCCACGCTGGCCTCTTCCTTGCGTCAGCTGCTTCCTTCGTCGGCCGCCTCCCCGCGCCCCGCCACCAGTCTCGGCGGCCCCATGGCTTCCTGCGCTGGCCTCCTCCCCGCGGCCCCCAGTGCCAGCTTGCATCTTTGGACCCGCGGAGGTAAGAACCAATGACCCTCTCCCTCCACCGTGGTGGCGGGGCCACAGTGGTGGCGATAGGGCTACAACCATGGTGATGGTAGAACAGCAGGTGCCTGGCGCACACGAGTGACAATGGCATGGGCGCAGCGTTGACAGGTGCTATAGCGCCGGTGCAAGCGGCGAGGTGCGCGCGGCGCGTGACACCAGCGACGGCATGGTGCCAGGGAAGCGAACATTTGAAGGAGGTAGTGGAGGAAGGGAGTCGTGGTAGTTGGGAGTAGCTAACTAACGACGACATGGTGACAGTAGCGGCGTGAGGATGATGTAGACACGACGATGGTGATGGGAGTGACACAGGACGTGCTAGTGTGTGACGCGGCTGGCGGCGTGATAACTTGGTGATGGCAACACGTCGGGGGAAGGCAAGTGGTGGTAGTGCAGTTGTGACTGCTGCTGGCGACACAAGCACATCGGCAGCATGGGCATGCAGACACGCACAGCTGTCCAGCGTGGGTTAGAGCGGTGCGGCGCATAGGGCAGTGGTGTGGAGCACGCACTGGTGCATGACGCAGTCGGTGTGCACGAATAGGGCGACGTGGTGCCAGTGGTGCGGACGAGGAATCATGGCGTACGACATAGGAGGAGGCAGGCGGCTAGGCTGGCAGCCGGCCAGAGAGGAAGAAGAAAAGCAGAAGTTGGGCTAGGCCGGGTGGCTTTAGGCCTAGACCGCACTTCTAAGGTTACGATTTCAAGTAACTACCCAGAAATTCGAACATCGACCAAGCGTAAGAAAATGTTTTAAGAAATCCCACATTTTTAAACAATTGAATTTAAAGTAAGATTTGGGGTGTTACACAAAATCTATCCTATTCCTTCTCGTACTTTGAGAAGGTATTTCTATCTTATACCATTTCCCCCCTAAACAACCAAACAAGAGGATATCTCAACTACTTGATTGCTGTAATAGCTAATCTGGTAACTCATTTAGGATATTTTGGATTCAAATATTGTTAAACACATGGCTTCAATCTGGAACAATTTTTCTGCCTCTCTGTGCAGTTTGCTAGTTTGTGGTTGCATGTTGCGGTTTCATCAAGCTATAGTATTCTATATATTTAATTCCACAATATTGTAGTTATTTCTTCCCTTCATAGCTTTACCAGTGTTGTACTCTTGATGGTTTGGTAGGCATTTCACTAGCTCCAGATGGTTAGTACTTCTTTTGAGCGTAGTTTTTACCTATAGCATACAGTACTGACATTGCAGTGTTTTGTTTGCATTGTTAATTGTTGATGGATAAAGTTGTACGTAGTTTTACTGGTGGGCTGGTTAGACAAACGGGTAGTGGTGCGGACTTTGATGGCATGGAAGTGATCGTTCTTGTGTTTCGGGAATCACCAGCCTTTTGAACTCTTCTAACAAGGATTAAGTCGACCTTTGGATGTGATGAGCCTGGGGTTGTTGTAGGAATGTAGGGGTGATATGATGATGGGCTGGGTTCTAAGGTGCACGCCTTGTTGATGCCAATCTCGTCCGATGATAATTGGGACACGTGCAAGGAAGTTGTGCTAGCATCTCAGGTCCGGTCGTTGGAGGTTGTGGTGGAGAGGACAATCATTGGTGAGGATTTGTGAATGAATTTGGATATTGTTGGACCGTAAAGGCGACTAGAGGGGGGGGTGAATAGGAGCACGCTCACTTTTTCACAAATTATGAACTCAATACAATTTCACTCCAGTAGCTATTGGAAAGCTATGAAGATCAATATACCAAGACTGTTGGAAGACTAGTATTGAATCAATAAAACCCCTAAGCAATGCGACAATAATCGGCAAGAATCAAAGCAACACAAGTATCTTGGCGGTCGACCTCAGAGTGAACGGTTGGACCCGATTGCGAGGCGGTCGGACCGCTGTTATCTTGGCGGTCGGACCGCTCCAAATCGGCTCGGACCGGCGATCTACGTAACCGATCTGAAACAGTAAAATCAGCCCGATGACGAAGTTGCAATTAGGTCTAACTTTTGATTCTCAACTCCAAACTTCACGAAACTTTGCACACACCTTCTCTATGCTATTGAGGACCTATTCCAATCGAATATTATGATAATTCTTGGAGCGATCTTGAGCAATTATCAATTGATTAACGGAAGGTCTAAAACCGGGCAAGAACGAAAACTTGATCCTATTGCTTGTTCGTGAGTGATTGATGATCAAGATGATGCTAGATAGATTCACACATATCACAGACAAGCTAATTCACGTGAAAGAATCAATCACAAACTCGCGGATCAAAGAAAGCCCTAAAAACACGAAATTGAAAGCAAGAACGAAAAGAGACTTATCTCAAGCAAACCTTGCATAGATTGATTTCGTGGTTGATCTTTGGATTACATCCACACCATCATGGATCGAGAGACAATCAAGGATCACGAAATTCTCCACAAACCATCAAGAGCCCTAGCCTCCACCTCAACTCCCTAAAGACAATTAGGGTTTTGAAACATAAGCAAAGCGAGAGAGAGAGAGTGCACCACCATCTCCTCCTATTTATAGTGGAGGCCTAAAACTCTTAGGGTTTGACTTAATTGGGCTCCGTTAAGGCCCACTAACAAGCGGGTCACACACGCACGCTCGCAAAGCGCCGTCTTTAACCTTTTGACCTAAACCGCTTCACCATGCATCATGGATTCGCCAATAGGTCACCCTTGTCCATCTTGTGTCACGCTTGAGTCGTTGACCTCACCCGCATCGTCGATCGTTCGGACCTCAACTCTTCAAGTCTAGTCCCGATTCTCCTCGCCGTTGACCGTCGTTGACCACCAAGCTACTGCACAACCACGGACAAGAAAACACGAATTCGGGAACAAGTTCTTCACAACTTGACCCATGTTAGTCAAAGCATGCATCATGCAAATCATATGCCATGAAACCAATGACTTTGACCTAACAAAACAACATCGCCACGGTTGGTGACGTTCAAGTAGTTCACGGCCCGCCGCTCCAGTGAGCCGGTCGATCACCGCCATGGCGGTCGGACCGCTCCACGTGAGCCGGCCGGACCGCCTTTAGACTTAGCGAAATTCAAGCTCCCAAAATCCAAACCTTCGAAACTTTAAACCAATAGAACTTTTCACTTGGAGGCTCCAAAATCATGAGACCAAGTGCATTGGGATCCCTTACTTGTCTACAACACCTATTTTTGGCCCACTCGATTTGAACACTTTTGGTCATCGCCGTCCGACCGCCCGGATGGCCGGTCCGACCGATATGGGACCGGTCGGACACGCGGTAAGGACCGGCGGACCGCCCGAGCAAGAAGCTCAGAACTTTGTCGAAAGCGCGTGAAACGACAAACCGTAAACGCCATTGCCAATTGTCACATCATCCTAAGATCTGGAGCATATCCCCATGAAATCCACAATCTCCCTTGATGAACACATTGGCAATTATCCGAAAAATGTAAGTAAGAGGTTTGAAAACGAGTTTACTCGCGGTTTTTCGCACAAAGGCACAACTTGGTCCATAAGCAAGAAAAAGCAATGAACATGACCAAGCTGGCATCAGAATAGTATAGGCATGTGAGACAAGGCAAAAGAAAGCATAAAAACTTTGATTTCCAGAAAAGGGTCAAAAGTCTCACATGAGGTCCATATGAAAGAACAATTGTTCAATTGACCTATGATCATTGTGAGTATAAAAGAATGCAATTCAAGTTCGAATATTCAATAAGACAATAAGAATGCAACTCAAGAACTCCCCTCACTATGATCATCAAATTTCAAATTTTCGTTTCTCCTTTGTATAAACTTCTCCCCAATCTTCTCCAAATAAGAGTAGCAAAGAAATATTACACATCTTCTCCCAAAGAAATATCTTTTCATTTAACACATCTTCTCCCCCTTTGACAATGGATTCATCAAGGAATCACGCCTTCCTCTCATCCAGGAATAACAAATAGAGAATAAAGAAAGAAGCAGAAACAAAAGAAGCATAAAGAGGAATATGCATGAAGTGCAATGGAGTGGCTTCAATTTTTGTATTTTTCAATTTTTTGATTACAAGAAGCTTTGGAGATTACCCAAAAGAACAAGCTAGTATCTCGAATAATGCACAACAAAGATATCACGCTTTGACAAATGCTTAGCAAGATCATGGTAAGACATATATATCAAAGCTAAGCACAAAGGCTCACAAGTAAAGCGATAGATTTGATCAATTTAAGCAACGCTTCAAATTCACAAGTTCATCAACAGGATCCTAAAGTGAAATTGGCCATGTCAAACTCAAAGTGAGATCAAAAATCTAACAAAGACCACAATGAAGAGTCAATCAAGTCCCGTATTGAATCATTTTGCTCAATATTTTGTAAACGCCCATTTGTCAACATTTTTCTCATTTGCATTGAATATTGAAGTTGACTAATGATCTAACTTAGTGACAAGATCCTGGACTAGGAGCCATCCACAAACTCATCCTAAGCTTCGACCAAAAGTTGATTAAAGGTATATCTTAGTAAAGAAGATCCTCGGACTAGGAGCCATCCACAAACTCTTTCTAAGCTTCTACCGGGGCGACAAATCTTGAGGTTCATGTCATTTCTGACAAGCAGTCCCCATGAGATCGTCTAGTTCATCAAACTATCTCCAAGTTCATGTCATTTGACAAGCAGTCTCGTAAGAATAGTTTGACACAATTTAAGCATAAGACAATCTTGATTTTCATTTGTCACAAGAGCGCTTTTAGAATCTCAAGAACACAAAAGCTCAAGTAATGGTCAATTTTAGATCAAAGAGCTAACAAAGCAATTACAGACAGGCCAATGTCACAAGAGGAGCACTAATTACGCAACTCGCTAAAACATCCACAAATTGCAATTTCTTAGTTTGAGTTGTTTAAAAGGTTCTAGCTCATATAGCAAAGACTTAGCTACACATGTAAAAGCATGATAATTCTAGCAAGTCAAAGAACTAGACATGACATTGAGCAAGAATTGAAATACAAAAGCTCTAAAGGGTAATAGGCAAAGCTTCATCAATTTTAAAAGATAAGTGAAAATGTTATATTACAATGCATCTTTTGGATTTTTCATACCATTTGTTGTAACCACTTGATGGAGTTTCTATATGAATGCAATATGACACAATGAGATGCAATTAAAAAGCCTAAAAACCTAAAAAGTTCAAAAGATCACTAAGTTCGGAAAAGAACAATAAAAGATCAAAAGAACAAGGAAAGATAAGAAAAGATCAAACTCCCCTCAAACCAACCCATAAGGATAAATTACCCTAACTCGCTTCTTAAGGAGGAAAATCGGTTTGATCTAAAGGCTTGGTAAGAATATCGCCAATTGAGCTTGGACTCTCGAAGTGCATCACAATATCACCTTTTCAATATGATCTTTAAGGAAGTGAAAGCGAATGTCTATGTGCTTAGTCCTAGAATGTTGCAATTGGGTTTTTAGCAATATTAATAGCGTAAGTGTTATCACGTAAAAGAGGAACACTTGCAAAGTTTAACCCATAATCTTTCAAAGTGGACGTCATCCACAAAATCTGGCTACAACAACTAGCAAGCAACAACATACTCCGCTCGAAGTGGATTGTGCAATGTAAGACTGCTTCCTAGAAGACCAAGATACAAGAGACGTGCCTAGAAAGTGACGGTGCACGAGGTACTCTTCCTATCTAACCGACACCCGCAAAATCGAATCAAAAACCTCTAATGGACAAAGTCAAGAGCGGGAATACCAAATGCCATATAAGAGGGTAGAGTGTAAATACCAATATGCGCTTAACGGCTTGGCGATGGGAAGTTCTCGAGACGCTCAAATCTTGCACAAAGGCATACCGTGAAGTGAATGTCCGGTCTCGAGGCCACAAATACTGAAGGGAGCCGATCATGTTTGCGGTACTCGCGTTGATCCACGACTTCTCCTTCCTCATCCGGATCCAAAATAGTTGAAGTTGCCATGGGAGTGGAAATTGGCTTGCAATCACCCATGTTGAAGCGTTTGAGAAGATCTTTAGTGTACTTCGTCGATGGATGAAAGTTCCTTCCTTGCATTGCTTGATTTGAAGTCCCAAAAGTAATTAAGCTCTCCCATCATACTCATCTCAAATTCCCTAGACATAGTGTCGGAAAAGTGGAAACAAGAGCATTAGAGGAACCACCAAAGATAATATCATCCACATACATTTGAGCAAGCAGAAGTCATTGTCACGTCTAAGAATGAATAGGGTTTTATCCACTTTACCCATCTCAAAATTATTTTTAAGCAAGAAGGTCTTAAGTCTATCATACCGGGCTCTAGGGGCTTGTTTAAGACCATACAATGCTTTAGATAGCTTGAAAACACGATTTGGATATTTAGGATCCTCAAAACCAGGGGTTGCTTAACATACACTTCCTCATCTATGAAACCATTTAAAAGGCACTTTTAACATCCATCGATATAATTTAAAACCTTTTGATGCAGCAAATGCAAGCGTAATCGAATGGCTTCTAGTCTAGCAACAGAGCAAATGTCTCATCAAAATCTAACCCTCAACTTAGGTGAAACCTCGAGCTACCAATCGGCCTTATTTCTAACCACGTAACCATCCTCACCTTGTTTATTCTTAAACACCCAACGGGTTCCTATAACATTATGACCACTAGGAGGTTCTACTAGGTTCCAAACTTTGTTTCTTTCAAAATTCTCTAACTCCTCATGCATGGCATTTACCCAGCTAGAATCAGATAAAGCATGTGATATATCGCGGGGTTCAAAAGAGGCAACAAAAGCCGAATGAGAGTAGAGATTTGGATCATTATACCTGGAGCGAGTGACTCGCTCATGTAGATTACCTATTATCTGTTCCGGAGGATGCTGTCTCTGAATGCGAAGTGGAGCGCCCGGGTGAGATGTCGTTTCTTCGACCTCCGCAGGTACTGCTGATGATGATGTTGCAGCAGGAGCCTCAACTGAAGGTGAAGTAGACGTAGCAGGTTCTTGTATCAATATGGGCGCTTCGGCAGCAGCAGATGAGGGAATGACATTAGCTTCGTCCTCATCTTCCTCCACAAAAATACTCTCTGTCACCTGTTGCTCGCGTGAAAGAGGTGAACCATTTTGAGTTTCCGGTCATGTGACGTGAACATCCGGAGTCAACGAACCACGTGTTCTTCCCCTTTCCGCGGTAATCCTAAAAATCAAGGAGCAAAAGAACGATGTGTCTCAATACTGGGATTAGATAAACAAGATTTAGGAATCCAGTACTGAGACACACGTCTGCAAGGAGTATACAAACCAGAAGTACTATCCTTGATTTCATTTAACATTTGGTTATGAGCAATGTTCAAATTAAAATGAGACTTGAACTGTCCATGGGCGGTCCGACTGCTTTGTCTTGTGGCCGACCGGTGACCAAAACGGTCAGACCGGTGAGCACCAGCGGTCAGACCGCCAGTCTGATACACATTAGAATTAGGATGTCTAGAAACATAATGATTTGCATGAGATAAAAATCCTAATCCAGGTTTATTCTTTTCAGTGTTACCATGTCTCATAGAAGCTCTAGGTTGCATGAATGAAATTCTATCAAAATTTTTCCTATCATTTTTCAACCTACGCCAACAGTATTCAATCAAATGTCCACCTTTTTTGCAATAAGTGCAATGGTACTTGGTACCACTAGAAGAAGCACCATTTGAATTAATACAAGGTTGGGCAAAACCTGCAGATTTAAAAGATGTTTTTGCAGGTTGGGTTTTGAATTCAATTAAACCCTTTTCCAAGACTTGAATGACTTTTGGGTTCGAATTGTCTTGAAAAGAATTGAATCCTAAACCTTGCTTCTTATAAGGAGTTTTAGACTTGTCAAGAATCATGTTTAATTGTTTCTTACCTTTAGAAAATTTCTCTAATGTATCATGAAGGTAAGCATTTTCTTTTCTCAAGTTGACACAAGAATCACAAGTTTTATCCATAGATTTTTCCTTATACAAAGCAATTTCAAGCTTAAGAGTGGAACATGAAGCACAAGTAGTATTTTCAATATTGTCCTTAAGCTTAGCATATTTGACTCTAGCGACTTCTAAGATATCTTTGATTTCACGCTTCTTTTCTAAGCATGAAGTGCAAGGGCTAGAATCAAAAACATCAAAAGCAATCAATTTACTAGATTCTAAACATTTTTCACAAGGAGCACTTTTAATTTCATTTAGTTCAGATTTAGCATTCTCAAGTTGTTGTACACAAATATTATGAGCAGATTGTAACTTGGTAATTTCAGAATGCATAGCATGACAAGATAAACATTCATCAGGTTCAAGAGTCTTAGCAGTTTTAAGCTCTACTTTCGGTTTGCTAATTTTGACTCTAATTTCTTATTTTTGTCATAACAAATTCAAGCGCTTCATCTTGACTAAGCAATTGCTCAACTATAGAATCATATTTAGCGAAAGCTCATCATAAGAAAAGATACCTCATTATCATCAATGTCGTCAGTGTAACCATGAAGCACATGCCGGTGAAATCTTTGGCCTTCCCTTTCTTTTTACCTTGAGGATCTCCTCCTCCTTGTCCTCCTCACTCCCGATATCCACATCGCTCAAGGATTGATCCTCAAAAGCGGCAAGGACCCGTGAGCGGCCTTCACAAGCTTATTTGCCTCATACCTTGATTTGTTGAAAGGAGGCTTCTTCCAAGTCGGCTTTCCTTCCTTATGATTGCTCTTACCTTTCACTTGGGGCAATTTGCGGGATATGATTGAGCTCACCACATTCATAGCATGTTACCGACCACCTCTCTTTTGTTTCTCACATTATTGTAGGCCCGTGTGAATTTCTTAGCTAGAAGAGCTAACTCTTTTGAGAATACTTTCAAGCTCCTCTTCATGAATAGCGGATAAACAAGCAAATGAAAATCCGTAAGAAGATTCACAAGAGTCATCAAAAGCCTTTTGAGAGGATCCGCTACCAAAGCTAAATTATCTTTCTTAGGATGATCAACTCTTTTAATTTCATGAGTCTTGAGTTTACTATAAAGCAATTCTAAAGTAAGACTTGAAAGATCAACATTTTCTTCTATAGCAAGAGCTTTCATCTCCCACTCCTTGGTGTTGATTGCGACCAAGAGATGGGTGGCATTTTCAGATTGAGAATATTCAATATCAACGACTTTCATTTGATTAATTACTTTATTAAAGCGACTGAAAATGTCATCGATGCTCTCTCGGGGCGCATCTCGAATTTATTGTACTCACGCTTGTAAACAGCTTTGGCGCACCTTTTGATTTGGGACGAACCCTCATGATATGTTTGAGAGTGTTCCAAATTTCATGCTTGTGCTTGAAAGATTGCAAATTCTATCATATTCTTGTCTACCAAGTGCACCATATAAAAGATTCTTAGCCTTATTGTTGTTAGCCAAAAGAATTGCGTAGCGGTGTAGCAATTTCGGGAATAACCAATGGCTCTAACAACATCCCAAATAGCTTGTCCTCGCTCTCAAGAAAGACGCGCATACGATTCTTCCAATAGGCATAGTCGTGCCCATCGAAGATATGCGGTTTAGTAGAAAACTTATCCATCGCCAAAGTTCAAAGTGACGGTTAAGATCAAGATTGAACTAACCGAGCTCGATACCACTTGTTGGACCGTAAAGGCGACTAGAGGGGGTGAATAGAGCACGCTCACTTTTTCACAAATTATGAACTCAATACAATTTCACTCCGGTAGCTATTGGAAAGCTATGAAGATCAATATACCAATCAAATGAAGACTAGTATTGAATCCAATAAAACCCCTAAGCAATGCGACAATAATCGACAAGAATCAAAGCAACACAAGTATCTTGGCGGTCCGACCTCAGAGTGAACCGGTTGGACCGATTGCGGTGGTCGGACCCATGTTATCTTGGGCGGTCGGACGCTCCAAATCGGTCGGACCGGCGATCTCACGAACCGATCAAACAAAGAAAATCAGCCCGATGACGGTTGCAATTAGGTCTAACTTTTGATTCTCAACTCCAAACTTCACGAAACTTTGCACACACCTTCTCTATGCTATTGAGGACCTATTCCAATCGAATATTATGATAATTCTTGGAACGATCTTGAGCAATTATCAATTGATTAATGTAAGGTCTAAAACCGCAAGAACGAAAACTTGATCCTATTGCTTGTTCGTGAGTGATTGATGATCAAGATGATGCTAGATAGATTCACACATATCACAGCAAGCTAATTCACGTGAAAGAATCAATCACAAACTCGCGGATCAAAGAAAGCCCTAAAAACACGAAATTGAAAGCAAGAACGAAAAGAGACTTATCTCAAGCAAACCTTGCATAGATTGATTTCGTGGTTGATGCCGGATTACATCCACACCATCATGGATCGAGACAATCAAGGATCACGAAATTCTCCACAAACCATCAAGAGCCCTAGCCTCCACCTCAACTCCCTAAAGACAATTAGGGTTTTGAAACATAAATAAAGTAGAGAGAGAGAGGTGCAGCCACCATCTCCTCCTATTTATAGTGGAGGCCTAAAACTCTTAGGGTTTGACTTAATTGGGCTCCGTTAAGGCCCACTAACAAGCGGGTCACACACGCACGCTTCGCAGCGCCGTTTTTAACCTTTTGACCTAAACCGCTTCACCATGCATCATGGATTCGCCAATAGGTCACCCTTGTCCATCTTGTGTCACGCTTGAGTCGTTGACTCACCCGCATCGCCGATCGCTCGACCTCAACTCTTCAAGTCTAGTCCCGATTCTCCTCGCCGCTGACCGTCGTTGACCACCAAGCTACCCGCACAACCACGCATAAGAAAACACGAATTCGGAACAAGTTCTTCACAACTTGACCCATGTTAGTCAAAGCATGCATCATGCAAATCATATGCCATGAAACCAATGACTTTGACCTAACAAAACAACATCGCCACGGTTGGTCGACGTTCAAGTAGTTACGGCCCGACCGCTCCGGAGCTGGCCGATCGCCCCCATGGCTTGGCCGGACGCGCCTCAATGAGCGGCGGACCGCCTTAGGACTTAGCCGAAATTCAAGCTCCCAAAATCCAAACCTTCGAAACTTTAAACCAATAGAACTTTTCTTTGAGGCTCCAAAATCATGAGACCAAGTGCATTGGGATCCCTTACTTGTCTACAACACCTATTTTTGGCCCACTTCGATTTGAACACTTTTGGTCATCGCCGTCCGATCCGCCTCAGATGGCCGGTCCGACCGATATGGGACCGGTCGGACCGCCGTCTGGACCGTCGGACCGCCTCGAGCAAGAAGCTCAGAACTTTGTCGAAAACGCGTGAAACGACAAACCGTAAACGCCATTGCCAATTGTCACATCATCCTAAGATCTGGAGCATATCCCCATGAAATCCACAGATATGGTGAATGGCAGCATAGAGGAAATAGAATCCGTTGTGGATATTTCGCAAGGTCTCCCAATGGAGGATCAACCGTCCCAAGAGTTCATTGGCGTCGGCCTTAACAACGATTCCCCCCATTGGTGGGTCTGTCATATCTGCCTGTAACTTTGCCGCACCATGTTAGTGAACCTGTGACTAATTTCAATGGTGATGTAATGAAGAACGAGCTTGCCGAGGAGGTGTTCTGAGATGGAACAATATGTGACATTGAGTCTAACGAAGGCTAGATCTCGACCGAAAACGAAGCTCTCGTTCCGCTTTTCTCCTCCGAGGAAGGCCGGGTTCTTCGCAATGTAATGGATGAGGTCCCGTCGGTGCATGCGTTCGAGGATGTCAAAATGGTTGGTAACGCGATCTGTGCAAATGGGTTAAAGAGCAGGAATGACATTATAGACCCGGAGAATGACCTCATACGTAAGGACATGTTGTTTTCAAGCATGGAAGATATGAAGGTTTGGCTGCAAGAATACTCAGTGAGACAATCTCTAAGGAAACATATCTCTAACAATCCAATCCAATAATAGCTTATCTAACTGATAGATAATATCAAACACCTAATAGATAGATTCCTAAATAGTAAATATTTCCTAATAATCGCAGGTGATTACTGTTCACGCATGAACAGTGCGCCGGCCCATGATAACTACTCCCCTCTTTTCACGACAGCTCGTCCTCGAGCTGTGGTAGAGGCCATGGTGAAGCCCTAGGAGACCCCATGTTGACGAGGAATTGCGATGGCTACATGAGTTCTTGGAAATCCTTGCCTCCACGCGCGGTTGCGGCAAACTCACTGGTTGATGCTGCAGGCATGGTAGCAACTCTGGCAGCGTCGCCGTGGCCACGACGTACTTTGGTAGGGCCGTGACAGGCTCTGGCAGCTTCGCGGCAAGACATGACAGTACCACTAAAGGTTTTGGTTCGGCCGCGGCAGGCTTTAGTAGGGCTGTGGCTACTACAGCAGGACGCGACAACACCGCGACAGGTTCCGACAGCGTCGCTGTGGCTGCTGGAAACAACGCTGCCGCCGCCTCATGTTGCTCCTTCCCCTTCGGTTCCGCAATCATCTTCTCTAAAGTAGCATGCATGTCGAGAAAAATGGCCGTCATCTTCTTGTCGTTGTCGTTGGTACTCATGGCCATCTTGTTGGTGTTAGCCTTTATCACAGCCAACGACTCGGCGGCAGGTTTGATGGTCTGACCTGTGGCCATAAACATGGTAGCAGAAGTCGTGGGAAGGGATCGACTGCTCTAATACCAAATGTAACGAACCTTAGTTCACAACGGGGTAAACACCGCCAGAAAGAAGGCCGGGGCGGCGTCGGCTTGGTGGGATGAGAGATTAGACTATAGACTGAGATGATAGAACCTTGGGAGGGGGATTAGATTAATTCATCTTTCTTCCTTCCTTGATAATGGATATATGCTATCCCTTTTATAGAGAGGACCCGACTTGACCCCTCAGAAGCAATCTCTATTTCTAAGGAAACTTATCTCTATTAGATGGAATACATCTCTAAGAAAGTAAACCCAACTAACAAGGAAACTAACTATTCTTATCTCTATTTTCCAACTACTAATGCACCCGTGGGCCCGGTGTAAACAGTGCGCGCTGCTATGGTACCCTTGTGTGCTATTTACACTTGTGAACAGTATCACGCACATGATAGCTAATGTAATGAATCTTAGTTCACAACGAGGTAAACATCGCCAGGAAGAAGGCCGGGCGGCGTCGGCTTGGTGGGATGAGAGATTAGACTATAAACTGAGATGATAGAACCTTGGGAGAGAGATTAGATTTTTTTTTGCTTTCTTGATAATGGATACATGCTATCCCTTTTATAGGGACGACCCGACTTGACCCCTCAGAAACAATCTCTATTTCTAAGGAAATTTATCTCTATTAGACGGAATACATCTCTAAGGAAGTAAACCCAACTAACAAGGAAACTAATTATTCTTATCTCTATTTTTCAAGTACTAATGCACCTACGGACCCAGTATGAACAGTACATGCTGCTACAGTACCCATGTGCTATTTACGGCAACAACTCATCCTTAAGTCGTGGTGGTCGTGGCCACGGTTGATGCCATAGGTGACCCCATGTTGACGAGACGTCGTGATGGCGACATGGACCCATGGAGATCATTGCCTCCACACGCAATCGCGGCAAACTCACCGGTTTTTGCGGCAGGCATGGCAAAGAACCCTAGCAGTAATGCAAGTGGCCACGACGTTTCTGTAGGGCGCCGCTGGACTGGCGACTTTGCGGCAAGACGTGGCAGCACTGCTAAAGGTTTTGGCTCTGCTGCGGCAGGCTTTGGCGACGCCATGACAGGATGCGTTAGCGGCGCGGCAAGTTCCGACATCGTCACTGTGTTTGCTGGAAAAATCGTTGCCTCTTGTTGCGCCTTCTTCTCCTTCTGATCCGCAATCATCTTCTCTAAAGTAATGAACCTTAGTTCACAACGGAGTAAACATCGCCAGGAAGAAGGTCGGGCGGCGTCGGCTTGGTGGGATAAGATATTAGACTATAGACTGAGATGATAGAATCTTGGGAGGGAGATTGGATTAATTCATCTTTCTTGCTTTATTGATAATGGATACATGGTATCCCTTTTATAGCAACGACCCGACTTGATCTTTAAGAAATAATCTCTAAGGAAACATATCTTTAACAATCCAATTCAATAATAACTTGTCTGACTAATAGATAATATCAAACACCCAATAGATAGATTCCTAAATAGTAAATATTTTCTAGTAACCGCGGGTGGTTACTGTTCATGTAAGAACAGTGCACCGGCCCATGGCACTGTTAGACAGGATAAGGGCGATGGATCAGAGAAGGATAATCGTAGCTCGCGCCTATCAGCAGCTACCCTTGCAAGCTTCAGTGCTGCTTGTAACCACTCTTCTAGCTGTAAAAATGAGTTTTGGCTCCTCCGAATGGAGAAATCCAGGGTTGAAGTTGTGACAAAGGCACAAATGGTGGACCACTATACCCAAATCCTCGTGGATGTGTTGGGGAAGTATGTAGTCTAATTAATCATCAGCAACCCAGCTACTATTTTGCTATCTATCTGCCCTGTGAGTGATAAGACTATTGTATCTCTTCAATTTTCCAGCAAAAAGGATGCACAAGTTAGCATATATCACATTTCATGGGAAAGGTATTATGGTTTCTGTTGTCATATTGATGAAGGTCGTGCAAAGGAGCTAGCTGGTGAGCAACTTGTGCTTTGCCTGTTGATTTGTGATCCAAATTCTATATATCAATTAGGCCGCTTCCGGACGGCGAAGTGAGGCCCGTCACGAGGCTTAGGGTCGAGCGAGCGAGTCCCGGCGCCCATAGTGCAAGGCCCATGGACCCGTGGACGCTGAGGGGTGGGGGCGGCCCCGCAGTATGGATCCTAGTCGACTTAGGTTTCCTGCTCTATATATTCCTCAGAAGCCGCCCTTTGGGATAAGAAATCGAGTTGTAAATCCCGGCTCATCCGCCATTCAACTTCATCTTTCTAATGATATCTTGCAAGAAGTGTTGCGGTGGAAACTAGCAGAATCTTTGTTGAAATCGAATCGATCCAGATGTCAAAAGATCTCACCAAGAAGATGCACATGAAGATGAAGTTGTTCTCGCACAAGTTGCGTGGAGGGAGGATCGGTGATGAACCACATATCGGTCTTTAAGGAGATCGTGGCGATCTGTTATCCATGGAGGTAAAATT
This sequence comes from Hsuehochloa calcarea, assembly GCA_036346395.1. Taxonomy (NCBI): domain Eukaryota; kingdom Viridiplantae; phylum Streptophyta; class Magnoliopsida; order Poales; family Poaceae; genus Hsuehochloa; species Hsuehochloa calcarea. The sequence goes on from CM070596.1 coordinate 60,944,631, forward strand.
TGATGATGAGGATTTAGGCCTTACATTACTATGCTCACCGCCAGCTTCATATTCAAATTTCCGTGACACCATATTGTTAAGCCGTGATGAACTAACCCTAGCGGAGGTTTATGAGGCGCTCGAGTAAGGAGAAGATGAAAGGTATGGTGCAGGTGAGTCGTCGTCCTCCAAGGGCGAGGCGCTGCAGTGTCGTGGGCGATCCGAGCGTAAGTTCTATGATAACAACAATCGCAACAAGAGCCAAAGATGGTAGAGGACGTTCTAAGACCGTGGATAAGAAGTTCGCAAGTACCGCAAGAAAACGAACCACTTCATCGAGGATTGCTATAAGATAAAGAATAAGGAGAAGAGGAATGCCGCATACCAACAGTAAAAATAAATCAAGGTAATGCCTCTGCTGTTCCTGTGATCGATAGCATTGATTCCGAGATTGCCTTGTCGATTTGGTTTGGTTGTGTTCCGGTCATGATGAATGGATACTCGATTCGCATGTTCGCTTCATATCTGCATTAACAGAGAATGGTTTAGTTCTTATAAGTCCGTGCAGAGTGGAGATGTCGTTCGCATGGGAGATGACAACCCATGTGAGATCATGGGCATTGGATCCGCTCGTATCAGACACATGATGGCATAGTTCGCACGCCGGACAATGTGCGATATATACCAAGGATGGCAAGAAATCTCATCTCCTCAAAGACACTCGATGATGATGGGTACAAGTACTTCGCCTGTGGAGTTTTAAAGGTATCAAGAGGTTCTCTCGCTTACATGGTTGGTAATATGAATTCGCCAAGTTATATGTGCTTAGAGGAAGTACATTGCGTGGTTCCGCTACTACCGCCATCGCTCTCGATAATAATACTAACCTCTCGCATAAGCGCCTTGGACACATGAGTGAACTTGGTATGGCGTAATTGATGAAGAGGAACCTCTTTGGATGGTTGCACTCGAGTAAGATGAACTTCGTGAGCACCGCATTTTTGGTAAGCACAAGAGGGTAAAGTTCAATACCTCAAGACATCGCCCAAAGGTATACTTGAGTATGTACATGCCGATTTGTGGGGCCTTCTCGTAAGACCTCGTATGGTGGTGCAAATTATATGCTTACTATCATTGATGATTACTCTAGAAAAGTGTGGCCTTATTTTATGAAAGGTAAAGATGATACATTTGTCGCTTAGAGAGTGGAAAGTAATGATAGAAAGGCAAACTAAGAAGAAGGTAAAGCTACTTCAGATCGATAATGGTGGTGAATTTTGCTCGCATGAGTTTAATGATTATTGCGTAAAGGAAGGCATTGTGAGGCATCACACCATCCCGCACACTCCGCAAAAAATGGTGTGGTGAACGCATGAACGTAACCATCATATCAAAGGCTCGTTGCATCTTTGTCCAACGCAAAGATGAGCAAGCGCTTTTAGGCGAGGCCGCCAACACCGCATGCTATTTGATCAATGTGTCGCTTTCTATTCCACTCAACAAGAAAACTCCCATTGAGGTATGGTGCCGTACATCCGCCGATTATTCACGGAGAGTTTTTGGTTGCACCGCTTATGCTCATGTTGATAATGGAAAACCGGAGCCTAGAGCTATTAAGTGTCTATTTCTTGGTTATGGTTCGAGTAAAAGGATATAAGCTATGGAATCTCGAAACAAGAAAGACATTCATAAGCGTATGTCGTGTTTAATGAATCTGTGATGTTTAATGACAGCTTACCCATAGATATTGTACCGCATGGATCCGATGATGAGCAAAGAAATATGAACGTGCGGTGGAGCACGTGGATGATCGTGGAGATGAATTTATTGATGATACTATTGATATCGTTTCAAAGACTTATCTCCTGCTTTTGCAAAGAAGACGACACCTATTGCACTTCGCAGAGAAAAGAGGAGTTGTGGTCCTCGATCCCGACTAATTGAAGAGTGTAATTTGATTCATTATGCTCTTAGTTGTGCCAACAGTGGAGAACACTCATGAGCCGCTCGCATTAATCAAGCCATTGTTTCGGAGATCATGAGAAGTGGATCTCACTATGCAAGAAGAGATGCGATCCTCGGAGAAAAATGGCACATGGGACGTGGTGCGCTTGCCTATAAATAAGAAGACCGTGCGTTGCAAATGGATATTCAAGAGGAAGGATGGTCTATCTCCTAGTGAGCCTCCAAGATTTAAGGCAAGGTTAGTAGCTAAAGGTTTCAGTCAGATTCCGGGTGTTGATTACAATGATGTGTTCTCCCCAGTTGTGAAGCATAGCTCAATCCGTACATTCTTTAGTATTGTTGCTATGCATGATCTTGAGCTTGAGCAGCTAGATGTGAAGACAGCATTCTTGCATGGAGATCTTGAGGAGGAGATATACATGGACCAAATGTAAGGGTTCATAGTGCCTGGTAAGGAGGATCATGTTTGCAAATTGAAGAAGTCCTTATATGGTTTGAAACAGTCTCTCGTCGATGGTATAAGAGGTTTGATTCATTTATGTTATCAAATAACTTTAAAAGATCCGATTATGATAAACAGTGTCTACATTAAATTTGTTGATGGATCACCTATATACTTGTTTAAGTTATATGTTGATGATATGTCGATTCTCGCTAAGAGCAAGAAAGAAATCACCGCATTGAAGACTCGCTTGAGCGAAGAATTTGAGATGAAGGATCTTAGTGCCGCTAAGAAAATTCTAGGTATGGAAATTACTAGAGACCGTGCTTACGTTTATTGTTTCTTAGTCACCTAAATTATATTCAGAAGTGCTTCATCGCTTCAACATGCATGATTCAAAGCTTCGTTCTAACTCCAACCCTTCCTATCTTTTTTGAGCTTCATGCCTCTGACATGATCCTGTAACTCTGCTCATTCTTGTCCTTTGTTGTTGTTTTTCATTTTTTACTTGATAATGTGGGATGATACAAAAAAAATTGAAAGGGGATGATACAATTATAAGGATGACATTTATTGTTCCATGCTATTATTGTCCCTGGGGTCTTAATTTGATATAAATCTGCTGTATGCTGATTCTTTTACATTTTGAACATACCTAGAAGTCTGGAGTAAGTTTGTACAATTTGTATATTCCTTCCATGGCTCTAAGCAAGCATGGAGAAAATACCCAGATTGTAAATACTATTGATGGTTTCAGGTGATGAAAGCTTGAAATCATCAGAAGCTACTCAGGTGGCTGATGTGAAAACTAAAAGGCTCTTTGTTACAGGTAAAAGGCAGCTTATATTTGTTAGAGATATATATTAGAGATAGAATAGGACTCTAGATATTATTTGATTTCCTTATCTGTAACATCTTCTTGTGTATATATATTGGCCCTTTGGCCTCATATTGAATACAAGCGCTATTCATAACATGGTATCAGAGCGTACCTAGGGTTTAGGGTCTCGCCTCTGCTTTTCGCGCGCTGCCCTTCAGGCGGCATCTCTGATCATTGTACGCCACGGCGGCATCCCCTCTCGCCGCATCTCGGTTGGCGCCGTTCTTGAGGCGCCGTCGCCTCCTGTTGTCGTCGTCGTCCTCGTGCGCCCTGCAGCGCGTTCGACTCGCATCTGCTGCTTCGCCCCTCACGTTACGCCACGCGCGCCTCCTCCATTGGCCTTGCCAGCCGGCCTCCTCCCGAGCAGCGCCCTCCAGCGTCTGCCCTGAGCCGCCCGCTCTGTCCGGATCCGGGCCGCCGGCGCCTCCTGGTCCGGCCTCGCTCGGTTCACGTCTTGCCCTCCGGTCCGGCCCGCCTACGCATCCGTCGGATCCGAGCCCGCCGCGCCTCCGTCGGCCTCGCTCGGTTCTTGTGAGGCATCACACCATCCCGTACACTCCGCAAACAAAATGGTGTGGTGAACGCATGAACAGAACCATCATATCAAAGGCTCGTTGCATCTTGTCCAACGCAAAGATGAGCAAGCGTTTTTGGGCGAGGCCGCCAACACCGCATGCTATTTGATCAGCAGTCGCCTTCTATTCCACTCAACAAGAAAACTCCCATTGAGGTATGGTGCGTACATCTGCCGATTATTCACAAATGAGTTTTTGGTTGCACCGCTTATGCTCATGTTGATAATGGAAAACCGAGCCTAGAGCTATTAAGTGTCTATTTCTTGGTTATGGTTGCGAGTAAAAGGATATAAGCTATGGAATCTCAAACAAGAAAGACATTCATAAGCGAATGTCGTGTTTAATGAATCGTGATGTTTAATGACGGTTTACCCATAGATATTGTACCGCATGATCGATGATGAGCGACAAAATATGAGCGTGCGGTGGAGCACGTGGATGATCGAGGAGATGAATTTATTGATGATACTATTGATCTTTTTCAAAGACTTATCTCCTGTTTTGCAAGAAAGACGATCGACCTATTGCACTTCGCAGAGAAAGAGGAGTTGTGGTCCTCGATCCCGACTAATTGAAGAGTGTAATTTGATTCATTATGCTCTTAGTTGTCTTTGAGCAGTGGAGAACACTCATGAGCCGACGCATTACTGAAGCCATTGTTTCGGAGATCATGAGAAGTGGATCTCACTATGCAAGAAGAGATGCACCACGGAGAAAAATGGCACATGGGACGTGGTGCGCTTGCCTATAAATAAGAAGACCGTGCGTTGCAAATGGATATTCAAGAGGAAGGATGGTCTATCTCTAGTGAGCCTCCAAGATTTAAGGCAAGGTTAGTAGCTAAAGGTTTCATCGATTAGGTGTTGATTACAATGATGTGTTCTCCCAGGTTGTGAAGCATAGCTCAATCCGTACATTCTTTAGTATTGTTGCTATGCATGATCTTGAGCTTGAGCAACTAGATGTGAAGACAGACATTCTTGCATGGAGATCTTGAGGAGGAGATATACATGGACCAAATGTAAGGGTTCATAGTGCACAGTAAGGAGGATCATGTTTGCAAATTGAAGAAGTCCTTATATGGTTTGAAACAGTCTCCTCGTCGATGGTATAAGAGGTTTGATTCATTTATGTTATCAAATAACTTTAAAAGATCCGATTATGATAGTTGTGTCTACATTAAATTTGTTGATGGATCACCTATATACTTCTTTGTTATATGTTGATGATATCTTGATTCTTGCCAAGAGCAAGAAAGAAATCAACGCATTGAAGACTCGATTGAGCGATGAATTTGAGATGAAGGATCTTGGTCTTTGCTAAGAAAATTCTAGGTATGGAAATTACTAGAGACCGTGCTTACGGTTTATTGTTTCTTAGTCGGCTAAATTATATTCGAGAAAGTGCTTCATCGTTTCAACATGCATGATTCAAAGCTCATTAGTACTCCCATTGCACCTCACTTTAAATTGTCAGCTTCACAATGTCCTAGCAGCGATGAGGAGGTTGAGTACATGTCCAGAGTTCCGTATGCTAGTGCTGTTGGGTCTTTGATGTATGCCATGGTTTGCTCTCGTCCGATCTATCTTACGCTATGAGTATGGTCGGTAGATATATGGCTAATCTGGTAAAGAGCATTGGAAGGTCGCTCGATGGATTTTCGGTACATGCAAGGCACATCGAATGCTTGTTTGAAGTTTGGCAGGACTGAAAAGGAACTCGTTGGCTATGTTGATTCAGATTATGCTGGTGATTTGGATAAGCGTAGATCGCTCACAGGTTATGTATTTACCATTGGAGGCTGTGCTGTGAGCTGGAAGGCACATTTGCAGGATGTTGTTGCTCTGTCCACCACTGAAGCAGAATATATGGCTATTTGTGAAGCAAGTAAAGAGTCAGTTTGGTTGAAAGGTTTGTTTCTTGAGCTTCTTTGGATTTGATTCTTGCATTAATTTGTTTTGTGACAGCAGAGTGCAATTTATCTCACTAAAGATCGATGTTTCATGAGAGGACAAAGCACATTGAGATTAAATATAATTATGTCGGAGATATTGTTGCAAAGGGTAAGCTAAAGGTATGCAAGATTAGCACTCATGAGAATCTCATTGATATGTTCACAAAGCCGTTCTCATTGCTAAGTTTGAGCTTTGCTCAAGCTTAGTTAGTATTACACTTAGCCCAAGAGGTCAGTGTGGCGGCGAAAGTATTTTCTTTCTTTGTTGTGTTCAGGGGTGAAGGATTGATTTATGCTACAGGAAGGAATTTGTCTCAAGGTGGAGTATGTTGATTTGTGATCCAAATTCTATATATCAATTAGGCGGCTTACGGGCGAAGCGTAGAAGGAGGCCGTCAGCCGGGAGGCTTAGGGCCGGAGCGGTATGGATCCTAGTCGACTTAGGGTTTCCCTGCTCTATATATTCCCTGTAAGCCGCCGCCGTTTGGGATAAGAAATCAAAGTTGTAAATCCCCGGCGTTGTAACCTCACCCCGATATAGTGAAGATTGTTGCTGGCTGGCGCCCGTGGTTTTTCCCTCTCGCATTGGGAGGGTTTTCCACGTTAAATCTCGTGTCTCTCTGCGATTGATTCTTGTTTACTTCGTCGTTCCTCCGCCGTCTTGTATAACATTGCCCTCCTTTATAGATAATTGTGTCCTTCCTTTTTTTTTCTCTTTTATAGGCAATTCTGTCTTTACTTAGATACACTGATAATTTAACTTTTTGTACCAGATGTTCCTGGAGTATTATATGTTCGACCAGATACAAATTTTGGATCTGACAACAAAGGTTACAAAGGTTTGTCTCACCTCTTCTGTTTGTAATGAACCCCCATTCATTTTCTTTACGCTGGTATCTGAAATCCTAGCATCTTAGTTGTTCCTTTCTGCTAATGCTGTGTGCATCACTGCATCATTGGCAACCATAATTCCCATGCTGCTGTTCAAACTGTGTTATGGTGCATTTTAATGGGGGAAAATATGAATGCTGCTGGGCAAGCTTGTGCCTTGATCTAGCTTATTTTCCATGCTGGCACGATATTGAAAGTTAGTTCATCTGGAACTTTCGATTACCTGAGCATAAGCAACCCCTGCAAAGTAGATTAATTGTTTTGATCCTCATTCCTCTGGGTAGTTCTTTCGTAACTACGCAACAAAATGCACTGTTGTCAGTCAAGGTTGTTACGGTGTGCTTGGCGACCACGGCGCCTGAGAGGTGCCATGACGCCATGGCGTCCAGGCGGGCGCCTAGTAGTCCTCAAGGCGAGGTAAGGTGAGCAGATGGAAGCAGAGCTGCGCTGCTGCAGTCTAGCAGAGGGAGGGAGAAAAGGAAGGCAGAGGGGTGAAGCACCGAAGTAGAGCTGCGGAGGAAGAAGCAGAAGTAGAGGAAGGAAGCAAGGGACTCAGGAGTGAAGGCAGAGGAAGAAGAAGAAGCAGAGGAGGAAGCAGGGGAGTGGTGGTGCGCAGGAGGGAGGGGGTGGCGCAGGAGGGAGGGGGTGGTGGCGCGGGAGGAAGCAGGGGAGTGGCGGCGCGGCAGGAGGGAGGGAGTGGCGGCGCGGGAGGGAGGGAGTGGTGGCTGGTTGGCGCAGTGAGGGGTGGCGGGAGCGCGGGAGTGGCGGCGGGCTGTGGGAGGGAGGGAGAGGAGGTGGGAGGGAGCGGAGGGGGGAGATGGAGTACCTGGCAGTCGACGGTCGGCGCGGAGAGGTGATCGGAGATGGCCAAGGCGAGGTGAGCCACCGCGGCGTCTCCTCCGGACCGCTGGGACGCCAAGGCGATGCCTTGGCGACGCCGTGACAACCTTGTTGTCAGTTCTAACTCCTAAGTGTTATGATTCCCGAGAAATCCGCATCCGTCGACCAACAGGATCCCAGCACCGATAGCCCTTGTGCTCGGCACTGTACCCCAAAAAGACACACTCAATGGACTGAGCAGTCAGTTTGGTGCGTTCTCGAGGGGCGAGGAGAACGTAGCAAACGCAGTCAAACAGACGAAGGGCGAGTAGTCGAAGGAGACCACAGAGGCGCTCAATAGGATTGCGCTCAAGAAGCGGAAGAAGGCTTGGATGTTGATGAGATAAGTGGCGGTGGAAACGGCCTCCGCCCAAAAGTGAGGTGGAATAGAGCGGTAATCATCAGTGCACGAGCCGACTCAAGGAGGTGACGATGCTTGCGCCAAGCAACACCATTCGAGCATGAGCACCGAGACAAGAGAATCGGCGAGAGTGCCACAGTCGACAAAGAAAGCTGCGCAGTGATGAGAGAGGTACTCGCCAGGAGTCGACCACGAAGACACGAATAGGAGTGGAGGCGTATGCGAACCATAGTGGCAAACTGTTTATAGATAGACAAGACCTCACTACGAGAAGACATGAAATATATCCAAGTGTGGCGAGAGAAATCATCTATAAATATGATATAGTATCGATGACCCCTTTCAAACGAAGGAGCGGACCCCAAACATCGAATGAACAAGATCAAAAGGACGGTGAGACACCGACTCACTATGAGGATAAGGAAGTCAAGCCGTTTGCCTAACTTACACTACGACAATGTAGAGACACGTCTCCCGAGGCAGACCCGTGAGACCACGACGAACTAAAGGCGACAGACGAGCCACACGGATGGGCAAGGCGGTGATGCCATTGTTGGAAAGAGCCGGTGAGACGGAGTGGCAGAGGCGGAGAGGCGCGGCGACGGTGGCGCGGAAGGAAGGTGAAGCCGATCAAGCTCCCGAGACGCTGCGAGTCAAGGCGCCGAGGGCGAGAACCAACGAGCTCCGTGTGGCGGTCCCGAACACAACAAGAGTCGAGTCGAGAATGATCCGATAACCAAGGTCGATGTCATCCAACAGAAAGAAGTTTGCATGGTTAGTCGAGGAACATGAGCAATGAAGGAACATGAAAAGATGAGTTGCTAAGAGGTCCTCGACCGAGACGAAAGAGAGGTACCATCGCAGATAAGAACACCGACGGGGAATCAAGAGGTGTAACAAAGATAGAGTGGAAGAATCGGAAGTCATGTGGAAGGATGCTCGGAATTAAGGATCCACGGGGAGGTACACATGCGTGTAGGAGGTGGTTTCTCGGTGCAGAAGAGTCGGTCCGCGAGAACTGCGAGAACTGCCGAGGAAGAACACAAGCGGCAAGCGATCGTCGAAGTCTAGCTATTTCTCGCTTCGGTGAGAGAAAATGCGGAAGTAGTCGATCGCACGTCGTTGTAGAAATGACGGTGCGGTGCTAGGAGAAGAACGGCGTGAAATATGCGGCTGTTTCTTGTAGCACCGAGACTCAATGTGGCCGATCTTGTCGCAGATAGGAGCGGCGAGGGCGACCACCGCCAGATGGAGGCGCCACCACCACTGTGGCGGCCCGGCCGGAGGAGGCGTCTTGAAGCGTGAAGTAGTCGGTGTAGCGAGTGTCTGCAGGCGGCGAGCACGGAGGGCGATGACATCGCACCGGCACCACTCGGACGAGTCTCCTCTGCGTATCTCGGTAAGGGCCTCCGAAGAGTGACACGAGGGTGGCGTGCAAGTAGTGGGGCACGCCTCTGCTAGAACTTCGGGGCGAAGCGAGTAAGGAACTCGTGAACACGCTGAAACTCTGGTCGGACGGACACCAAGCGGCATGAACAGAACGACGGCCAGCGGTGCGAAGAGAGTCCGATTGGCGCTTGATGCGCAGAACTCCGAGCGTAGAAGGCGTCAACGAGCATCACCTGGCGAGAGAGTGCTCTGACGAACCACCGACAAGTAGAGGGCATCTCCGGAGGGTTCGTGAGCGGCTGTCGAAGATGAGTCCACATCCGACAAACCGATGAAAATCCCACAATCTCGTAAGAGAACGAGGTCAACATCGGCGATGAAGACAGCAGCAGCTCGAGCGTCGTCGTCACACCACTGAGTGTAGGTAGTCAAGCGATCCATGTAGGAGTTCAGGGCCTCTTGGTAGGCAAAGGCAGCCTTCTCATCAGCAAGGCCAGCAGACTCAATAGCGACCTTGTCACCGTATCGGGAAGCGCAATGACGTAGGCTCCGTCGGAGGAGAAGGGCATGGCGGCGGTGACATCGCGGAGAGGGCGCCCAAAGGCGAAGACCACACATATGAATGCGCATGAGACACACGAAGTCGGTGTAATTAACACCGTCGAAGATCACCGGGCAGCGAGGGAGGGAAACGGTGCCCATTGGTAGGCGGCGCTAGACGACACGGCGACCAAGACAACGAAGTCTAACCGGCGGCGCTGGACGGCGCATGGTTAGAACAACGCGCTTTTTCTCACGGGCGCTTTAAAGGAATCCGCCCAGCCCGGCCAAACAAGGGAAACCTAGGTTTCCCTTGCTCTTTCAGCAGCCGGTGGGTGGTTTAGAGGCGGCGGCGCGGCGACTTCGGTGCCAATGTGGCGCCCAAGGCGTCGGCGAGCCGGCGTCGGCCGGTGGCGACGAGAGCGGAGGCGCCGGGAGGACCATTGCTCCACAAGAAGAGCGGCGGCGCCGGGCCTTGCGTGGTGGTGTCGGCGAATCCCAGCGTCGGCGAGTACGATATTGTGTATGCATTTTAACTTGTTTGTTTAATCATCTACCATTTACACATGAATGATGCCCTATGCTTTGCTCTGAAGTAATATTTTGTGTCTTTCCTGTCGAACTTAGGAAGTCAGTTCAATCAGTAAATTATATGTTCAATGTTTTTATGCTGTGGATATCTAGGCTGTGTAAATTAGACAATTGGAGCCTATTTGAGGTATAGTGTTGGGATATAATCGGCTAAGCACCAGTTAGAAATATTGGTTAAGATACAAAGCAGAAGTAGAAGGACAGAAGTAGTCTTCATCGGATCGCTAACTTCTGTTGCACCCATTTGTATAAACATAATAGTATACATCGTGGTAGGAAATTAGTTCTATTTTGATTTTGGTGTCCCTAATATTGTATAATATTACTGGCAGGACTTTCATGTTATACTTCTGAGAACTTTGCGGGCAGCCTTTGAGCCTTTTGGTGAGCTGGTTGAAGGTTTGTGGTACTACTGCAGAAATGTTTGTACCTATCCATTCACCTCTTTACTGAGTTCTAGTGGATTACTTTGTTACAGTAAAGATAATAATGGACAAGATATCAAAAAGATCAAAGGGATATGCCTTCATAGAATACACCACAGAAGAAGCTGGAGGTGCTTCTCTGAAAGCAATGAATGGACAGGTAGCTGACAAATCTTTTAGCTGATAACCTTTACAGGACATTTACTTATCTCTCAGAGGCTCAGAGCTTACATCTACGCTTCTATTTGTAGATAATAAACGGTTGGATGATAGTTGTTGATGTTGCTAAAACCAGATCAAGAGACCGTCAATCCCCATTTAGTGCATCCGGTCGACCGCATCAGATGCATCGACCGCATTATCATACTAGATGAAGCTTTCACATACAAAATTGACAGCTAGAGATTAGAGATAAGCGACTAAAAGTAGGTGAATGTCACAGTTTCCTGGCCCAATTGTATTTTTGTGTGGTCTGCTGTTGTGATAATTGTGGGAGATGGCAGCGATTTCGCTTTAGTACAAGTTGTAATCCACAAATATGTAAAAGCAAAGTGTAAAAGTGCCTGACATCTGCTAAATCAATACATATCTTCCTGTATTGCATTCTTCATAGGAGCCTGAATGGATCTCACTTACTGTATTTCTATTAACAAATAATGTAATCTTCCTCCAAAATAATGATACAATCAATACAAACAGCAATAACTTCCTGAATCAAATTTCAGGAAGAGCAAATGTTTCAGGTTCATATCTAGCTGATGTCAAATTAAGTTTGAAATCTTCCGACATCTGATAAATATCCTCGCTTTCCATATGCAACTTGTCTGCAGTGACGAAGGAATGTACATCGCCATCTACATCGATCCAACCGAGCCCAGGTTTCTTCATCACCCCATGCTCCTCCATCCTCATCCTCGTCCTCTTCAGGTCCTCCCATTGTCCAGCACATGCATACGTGTTTGATAACAAGACGTAGGAGCTTCCATGGTTTGGCTCTGCAGATGCCAACTTCCGAACGGCAACCTCTGCCATCTCAACATTGCCATGGCTCAGGCAGGCAGCCAGTAATGAACTCCATTTCACAAAACCCGGATCTTCTGGTAAGACTGCTGGCCAGCTTGAAGGCTTCTTCCAAGAACCTGGCACGGCCAAGAAGATCCACCAAACAACCATAGTGTTCGATCGTTGGCCTGATGCCCATGCTCCTCATTAAGTTTAAGTACTTGAAACCTTCATCAAGGCATTCAAGACGGCCACAAAGGTGACACCGTTAGGCTCAATGCCCAATTACCTCATATTGGCAAACAATCTCAGTGCCATCTCTGGGTGACCATGAGCTGCGAAACCCCCAATCACAGAGGTCCAATGCTCCACGTTCTTGCTAGTGACGCTTGAGAAGCACTGGTACGCGGCACCCATGCTCCCGCACCTTGTGTACATATTGATCGGAGCAACACCGAGAGCACTGTCCAATGAGAATTCACGCCGGATTACATACCCATGGACACTCCTCCCAACTCCCAAGTCCAAGTATACCAATAAGGCGAACAGCCAATACAAAGCTGACCATCATGGCCTTATCTGGCGCCAAACCATAAACCGCCGTCATCTCGACAAATGACTCCACTGCCTCCTGGGCACACACGTGCCTCACGAAACCAGCCATAACAATATTCCAAGAAACCACGTTCCGCTCCGGCATTTCCGCAAACACCTCCTAGGCGGCATCCAAGTCCCCGGCTCTGACAAGCACATCAAGAAGCACGTTCTAAGAAACCACCGTCCTCTCCGTCGTTCCATCAAACACCTTCCGCGCGTTACCCATGAGACCAAGCTGCGCGTAGACACGGACAAGGGAGGTGGACGCGTACACGCCAGAGACGAACAGCGGGATGCCGGACTTAACGAGGAGGGCGTGGATCTGCTCGGCCGCGGCCGCCGCAGAGGATAGCCGCGCGCAGGCCGCGAGGGCGGGCATCAGGGCGGGGTTGGCGTCGAGGGCGCGCCCGACGTGGTGGTGCGCGCGGAAGGTGCGGAGAGCGGCGTCTCCCAAAGGCGCGACGCAGCATCGGAGGGTGGTGACATTAGAGGCGCATTTGGAGAGCGGAGGATTTGGCTGGAAAGAGGTGGTGGCGGGGGAGAGGAGCGTCCAACCCAATGGACTCATGGAGTGGTCTCTCTTGGCCGGTTATTGCAATATGAACATAGTAATAAATCCATCTGTATTTTTCCTTGTCATTTTTTACACAAATTTTAAAATAATGTCAATCAAATACTAGTGCAAAACATAGGCACAAAGGATTTATGTACCACCTCTAGCTAATTTTTAGTTTAGAAAGAAAATCGCTGGATCAATGCATCAAACTCTAGTAGTAGCATACTATAAGAATCCTCGTATAACCATTGTGGATACTGAATCTTAAACATCGGTTAAAACAAGTGCATGAATTGAATTAAACTTGGTTTGGCAATGTCTTTGTACACTAAAATTACGCTAACGTTTTTTTGTTGTGCAATACTGTATCACATGGTATACTAAATTTTCACGAGTTTCATATTTTGTTGTCTTAGAAGATAAATGTAATTTGTACTATTGAACTTTTCATCGTTAACACCAATCATGTAGATTTACCTTAAATTTATTCAAGGATTTTTTACCCTTAAAACGTATCCAATTGTTCGATCCAGTAGAATCATTAATTTCACCGTATGATCAACTGGTGAACGCAGGTAAATTGCCCACATGAATTGTTTTTTTAAAAAAAGAAAACCACCACATTTTTTATTGATACGTATATAGAAGTTCGTACAATTTCAAAGATTTAAAATGAGTTGGCCCCATAGCCACATGGTGCGAGCTTTGGATCCGGCACGGAACAAGGCCCTACCAACATTTCTAGCCTTCACTATTCACTTATTAACCGAAAAAAAGAGATCGATTGCCCTGGACTTATTTTCTCTCCTTAATTATGTTGTCATTTGTGGTCAAAATTCAATGCATTATTAAAAAAAGTTGTCGAGTTAGACACCAGTTGTCTGTAAGGATATTAGAAGATGTGAATGAGAGAGAGAACATAGAAAATTGGATCGTCTCTCACGCAGTAGTCGATTGTAACACGAGAAATAAGATGCATTATACATAAAAGAGTTGTCTACAGAGACACGTAAAAAGATATTTATTGTAGAAGTTATCTTTAGTGCTGTCTATATATGATATAGAGATATACTATAGATGACAGTTTTCTATATAATTGCAGATTTCTTTACACTAAGTTTGATAATCAACTTTCTTCCGGAAAACCAATCATGATGTGCGCTTGTGGCCCCTCTTTTGTTGCGCCGCTCCTCGTGTACGTAGTTGCAACCGCATAGGCTTCTTTCTGCGTTTGTGGACCTGTTGTCCCCACCATAGCTTTACATCTTGCAGTAGTTTTAGCTCAAGTCCCTCTTAATTTACTCAACACGCGTGTTGGCATGTAGTTAATTGCTAAGTGTGTAGCGTACGCTCGCTTAAATAATCTCTTTTTTAAAAAAACAACAATATATACGACTTTAGAGCAACTTTAGCACGGTGAAGTACATTGTACAAGCAAGTTTTATCTACCTTGGTTCTATAAAGAGACGTTATAAAGTTACTCTACATGGCAACATAAAAAGTAAGTGGCCGGCATAGCGTGTGCCTGCCTGGTTGGCCACTTCGCCCTGTCATGCATCCCGAAACCTTTCTTGACAGGTGTTGCCTCATCATAAGGCAATGATTTGACACTTGTCCGGCCATCTTCGTACGTGGAAAAAATGAAAGAGCCACTTTTCCAACCCCAAAGGGATCACACGGATTGTACCTGAGCGCAATCTCCACTGCATTACCTTGAGCTCCTTGCTTTTCTCAGAGGCTTAATTTGCTTTTCGCAGAGGCCCAAAAGTAAAACCTCGGAACTTGGAAATCAGGTCCTTTGCACGTGGGCTCGTCGATCAACGAGAGGCAGCTCCGGAGCACAACGACGAGGATGTGTATACTTTCAGTTTCCCGAGTGATCTCTCTAGCACATGGCGATGATCATGATGCAGCATGCAAACCATGATGGGGCACATTGCGTTTCCGAATAAAATCTCCATGGTCTGGATTGGGATCAAAGCTTCTGATCCTAGATCATCAAGTACAGGTAAATTAAAAAAAGGCAATATATACTCTCTTGCTAGCTAATCCTAACATTTAAAAAAAAACTAACACCATCAGAGTTTTCAGTTAATTTTCTTTGCTATTATCGTATGCTTGATATATTGTTTTGGAACTATGGCCAGCATGCTCCACGAGTTTACTGACATATGGACTCTGCTCTCGTCGATACAATTATAGTAGGGGGAACCCGTTGTTACTATCGAAGGTTCACGACTAATGCTACCTACACTACTAAGTCTGCGTATCAACTGCAATGCTAGGGGGCGGTCAAAGTACCTTACCATGATATCATTTGGAAAAACTGTTTTTTTTCTTCGGTCTTTCACTGTTTTTCCTGCCTGGACTTCGCTTAATGAAATGATTTTGGCAGTCATGCTATTCGTTAAAAAAGATATGCTTGATTTTTTTGCTCCAACGTTTTTTTTTCTGTTAGATGTGCTTTCAGATCTGCATACTTTAGCTATCGAATGTCGATGTTACACATGTATATAGCTTAGGGTGGTCTTTACTTATTGCTACATGTTATATTGACTTTTGACCCATTGGAATTATAGGAGTTCTCATTCCAACATGGTATCATAAATAGGGCTAGGGTTTCCTCCATGACCACTACCGCCGCCGCCAATGCAGAGCCCTACTATGCTCTTCTCTGTTTTCTTTTCTTCCCGTGCGAAGTAGAGCAAGCTCTGTTTTTCTTCCCATGCAAACCCTCTCGCCTCCGGAGCCTCCCCGTCGTCGAATTCCCATGTCGCTGCCGGATCCCGTCGCCATAGCCTCCCCGCCACCGGATCTTGCTGCTCCCACCGTCGGATCCGCGCTCCACTGCTGGATCTGCGCCTCCCGCTGCCGGATCCAGGCGCGCCCAAGATCAACGGTGCCCGAGCTCAACATCCGGACATCGCTTGGGCCCTGACGCAGCGTGAGCCCGACGCCCCCAAGCTCACTGCTCCGGCCACCGAACAAGCCACTCCGGCCATCGCCCGAGCCACTTCAGCGGTTGCCTGAGCCCTTTGGGCGCCGCCTGCGCTCCTCTCCGGCTACTACCCCTCTAGTTGCCCCCAAGCTCCTCCTAGCATCACCGACTTGCCTTCTCACATTATGTCGCCGCCTCCCCCAAGCCCTGCCTGCTCCTGGGACACCAGCGGCTCTACTCTTGGGACGCCGAAGCCTCCCATGCTGCGGTCCAGATGCCACCGCCTCAGGCAGTCTTTTGCTTTGGGCTCCTCCCTGAGCCCTGGGCACGACCGTCAAGCGCCACCACCCGAGCACACCTCTTCCTCAGCGACCATCGTGCGGGCCTCCTGGATGGAGGCCGAGAGCCCCCTAGCGCCACTTCTGCTCAATCCGGCTGCTCGGCTCTGCCCCTCTGCACCGGGCTGTTGCGACACCTCAAGCTTTTCTGCTCTGGGCAATCGAGCTGCCTCGACCTCATGGCATCCCGACGCTGCCGCAGCCTCGGCCTCGGGTTCTCGCCACTATCGCCTCCGCTCGGCTACCCGGCTCCGCCCCGGTTCCTGACTAGTGTCGCCGCCCCTGTCTTGGGCAGTCGCCACGGTGCCTACCTTGGGCAGCCGCTGTCACCCCCTACCTCGGGCTACCACCGTCGCCCCTGCCTCGAGCTCTGCTCGTTTGGCTCTTGCTTCCCAACAGTCCTTGCCTCTGCCACTCCCTCGTCCGGTATCCTTTCTTTATGGATCTTGAACTCTAGTGCTTATTTTCACATGACACCAGATTCTACTCGCCTCCCTTCGGTGAGTCTCACAGTTGTTCATTCCACTATTCAGACTGCAGATGCTACCTCCCTTCCTGTTGCAAGCTAAGGTATCATTTCCATTTCTTCCTTTCATGCTCATGGCGTCTCTCATGTTCCCCAACTTACAATGCAACTTATGTCGATCGGTCAGATCATTGATCACGATTATTGTGTTATTCTTGAGTCTGACTCTTGTTGTGCTTAGGACCGCCGCATGGGGGACTCTGCTTGTTGTTGGCCCTTGGTGCCATGATTCGCATTGTCTTTAAGAGATCGACTAGCTGCATCTTCCTTCCGATGTCTCCACCAGCCAGTCAGTCACTACACCTGCCTCTATTTTTGATGCATCCTCTACTGCTTCCTTTTCTCAGTGGCACAATCGTTTGGGTCATTTTTGTGGATCGCAATTGTCATCTCTAGTAGGTCATGGTCTTCTTAGGTCTGTTTTTTGTGATACTTCTTTACCTTGTATGGGTTGCAAGCTTGGCAAGTAGCTGCAGCCCCCCTATCCTCTAGTGATTCTATCTCGGCTCGTCTTTTTGATCTTGTTCACTCCAATGTTTGGGATCCGTCTCCCTTCGTTTCGAAAGGGGTTATCGATACTATATGATCTTTATTGATAATTATTCTCTTCATACTTAGATCTACTTCATGTTCCCTCGCAGTCAGGTTCTTTTTATTTACCAGAGTTTTGCCGCCTTGGTTCGCACTTAATTTGATTCGGCCATTCATGTTTTCCGTGTTGATTCTGATGGTGAGTACCTATCTGCTACTTTACGTCACTTTCTTATTGAGCAAGGTATTCTTGTCCTGGTGCTCACGCTCAGAACGGTGAATCTGAGCGTAAGCATCGTCACTTGCTTGAGACAGTTCGCACTCTCATGTTTGTCTCTCCTGTTCCACCTCACTTCTGGGCTGAGGCTGTCTCCACTGGTGCTTTCCTCATCAATATGTAGCCTTCCGCTGCTCTTCAGGATTCTACTCATATTGAGCGTCTCTACGGTTGGGCTCTTGAGTACAGTCGCCTTCGCTGTTTCGATTGTATCTTCATTGTCCTTCTTTCACCTTGTGAGCACACCAAGCCGACTGCTCAGTCAGTTGAGTGTATTTTTCTTGGCTATAGTCTCGAGCATAAGGGTTATCACTGCTATGACCCTGTTACTCGCTGGATGAGGATCTCTCGGGACGTCACCTTCAATGAGTCCCGGCCTTACTACCCTCGTCCCTCTACTGTCATCTCATATTCTCTTGTTGAGTCGATCACCTTTCTAACTTTTCCTAACACTCAACTTTCCACTTCTGTTTCGCTTTCCTCTCCTCTGGTTCCACCTGTTCCTCTCCACCGGAGTTTCTTTTCAGCTCTTTTGTTGAGGTTCCACCCTTTCCCTGCAATACTCTGTCCGTCCTCGACCTACTTCTTCTCTAGATCAGACTCCGTCTTTGCTGGGCCATGTTCCCAGTTCTTCTTCTCCGTCCTCGCTGGGTCCTGCTCCACCTCCTCCCAGATACAATCTTCATGATAGTCGCACTGTCATGCCTCCTGAGCGCTACGGCTTCGCAGCCGCTGCTCTTTCTAAGCCTACGACCTACCGTGAGGCTACTGCTCACCCTGAGTGACAGCTCGCGATGTCTGAGGAGATTGCTACTTTGGAGCGTACTAGCACTTGGGATCTTGTGCCTTTACCTGCACGTGTCATTCCTATCATGTGCAAGTGGGTGTACAAGATCAAGATCCGCTCGGATGGTTCTTTTGAGCGCTACAAGGCTCGTCTTGTGGCTCGTGATTTTCAACAGGAGTATGGTCATGACTACGATGAGATCTTCGCTCCTGTCGCTCACATAACTACTATTCGCACTCTCCTTGCTGTGGCCTCTGTTCGACAGTGGTCCATCTCTCAACTGGACGTTAAGAATAGTGAGATGCGTGAGGAGGTATACATGTAGCCACCCCCTAGGTATTCTGTCCTTGATGGTATTGTTTGTCACCTTCGTTGCTCTCTCTATGGACTCAAACAAGCCCCTCGTGCTTGGTTTGACCATTTCTCCTCTATTGTCACTACTACAGGCTTCTCCGCCAGTTATCATGACCCTACCCTCTTTGTACACACCTTTCCTTGGGGTTGGACGCTCCTCCTTCTATATGTTGATGATATGATCATTACTGGAGATGACTCTCAGTATATTGACTTTGTGAAGGAGCGTCTAAGTGGGTAGTTCTTGATGTCTGATTTGGCTTCTCTTCGTTTCTTCCTTGGGATTGGGATCACTTCTGCGTCTGAGGGCTACTATCTCTCTCAAGAGAAGTACATTCAGGATATTCTTGCTCCCAAGAGAAGTACACTTGAGATCAATCGACCAAATTTCTCACCTAGTTCACTTTGCTTTCCTTGCTCTAATTCTCTTCACTTCAACTCGTCGTACTGCTTTCCTTGATTCGACTTCAAGGGCTAGCGATAATTCTGATCATCGGTCTCTATCTGCCTATTGTGTTTTCCTTTGTTCCTCTTTGATTGCCTGGAAGACCAAGAAGTACATTGCCGTTTCCCGTTCGAGTGCTGAGGTTGAGTTAAGAGCTATGGCGTCGTTGACAGCTGAGATCACCTGGCTTCAGTGACTACTTAAGGATTTTGGTGTTTCAGTTTTTGCACCGACTCCTCTCTTATCAGATAGTACTGGTGCAATCAGTATTACTTGAGATCCAGTGAAGCATGAGCTTACCAAGCATATTGGAGTAGATGCTTCGTACATGAGATCGTATGTGCAAGATTAAGTTATTGCTCTTTAGTATGTACCTTCGAAGCTTAAATTAGCATATTTCTTCATCAAGACATATACTAGAGTTCAACACTGTTTCTACTTCTGTAAACTTAGTGTTATTGATCCACCACGAATTTGATAGGGGGTGTTATATATGTATATAGCTTATTGTCAATTTTGTACATGTTATATTGGTTTTGGTCCATTGAAACGACACGAGTTCTCGTTCCAACAGTCGATACGATGGACAAAAAAAAATGACTTACCCCTAATAAAAAGATCAGGCATCTAATGCATATATAGACACCCATTAGTAGTACTAATTGAGTTCCAGGTCATGTAATTAAGATCCAAACCCGAAATAAGAGTAATAGTGTTGCCGGATGTGACGACACTTTTCGACATCGTTAATTATTCCATTCGTTTCACCTTATTTATTCATGGCTTCCATTTAACATGGATATATGTGGTCATTTCTTATTAATATTTTTTTTTATAGATTTTACGCTTCTTAATTTGATCCGTACGAATGATATATGGGTCGTGGACAAATACAACAAGGAAGTAATATTTTGCTCTCACCAAAGCCCTGACCATAATTAAGTGTTCGTCGAGTGCTACTAGAAAAGGGAAGAATACTGGACGGCGTTGATGTGTGTAGAATTAGCGTACTACTATTATAAGATGGACACGCACTCGTTGGGTTTAAACTTACATGTGAGCACGACCTTTCAAGGGAAAGGAAAGTGCATGGCAGGATTATAATACGAGGTAAGCTGATAGGATGTCGACATCTCCCATGTTAGAATCAGACCCTCCCAAGTCGCCAAAGGGCACACCCCCCATTTTGGCTGTAGCCTGTAGTAAGCAACAAACAAGAAAATATTTAAGAGATCAATGCTTACGAGGTTTTTGTACTTATTTATGTCACCAACAAATGGACCTATCTAAATACTTACAGGTCAAGATATGTGATCTATCAACCACAAGTAAACATTGTCATGAATAACGCTATCAGTCAGTTGGACTCGTTTATGAAACCTCAGTACAGTTCATTGCACATGGAGCATTCACACTAGAAATTTCCCATGGGAAATTTTCTTGATGAGATGACGAATATTAATATTAAAGGCCTTTCAAACCGTGGCTCGGATTGGTCCAAGCCACTCACGGATTCTCGTGTCCTCTATGACGCTACGAACCAAGTATATATGTTGTCCTTGATGGACGCTTTTTTAGAGAGACAGAGAAAAAAAACGTTTGAGCATAGTAATTCAGTGCATAGATAACATCCACCCTGGAAAATTCCCTGCGACACCTGCTGGTGATCAGCATGCAGGGTTGCTAGTTGCTACAAAATCACGCAATTCATGGGGTATACGGTGTCAAGATTGTACGTAAAGCGTCTTCCAGTTATGGAGACACCCATATCGATAAATATCTCGCACATAAAAAGCTGGACGACATTTTTCTATACTAATTTAGTTTTCGTCAGCAGCAATGTTAAGCTAACAAATATTAATTCCTAACAAATCCGTGCTACCCAAGTACCCATAATTAACATGCGACACTGACACAGAATTAAGAAAAATACGCATCGTTAGCACATGATCTCAGCGATCACCAGGAAGCAGCTTTAATTCTATTTGTGACACAAATAAAGGAACATGGATTATATATGGTATCTACAGTAAGCGGCCTCAGTGGGAAGTTAAGTATTGAGAAGGACGGATAGTCCAGCCACTTGCATCCATCCGTGCATAAAACCTAATCGGTGCTTTGCCTTCTCCTTCCTCTCTTAGGTATAGCAAGCTAGACGAATATTGCAAGCTAGCTAGCTAGCTAGTAGCTACCCACCTTTAGCTTTAGTTTCCCCATCAGATCACACCTTCTTCTTCTTCCTCTTCTTCCTCTTCCATATAGTCCCTTACGTGCCTATATTAGTTCTTGCCGCCGGTGTGTTGTCTGCTCGCCTTCTTGGTGCTGTCCTGTATCTTGAGCTGGCTAGGTTTGTGATCTGCTTTTAGATCTGAGAGAGATGGGGAGGGGGAAGATAGTGATAAGGAGGATCGACAACTCGACGAGCAGGCAGGTGACGTTCTCGAAGAGGCGGAACGGGCTGCTGAAGAAGGCCAAGGAGCTCTCCATCCTCTGCGATGCGGAGGTCGGGCTCATCGTCTTCTCCAGCACCGGCCGGCTCTACGAGTTCTCCAGCACCAAGTAATCCTCTGATTGCTTTTGTTAGGTTATTTTCTGATCTGTTTTGATCTCTACTTCTCCACCTTTTTGTTCATTTAATTACTAACTAGCTAGCTAGATTTATGTAATAGATGTGTGTGTGTGTGTGTGTGTGTGTGTGTGTGTGTGTGTGTAATTGAAGGATCTTTTTCCTTTTGTCTGAGTTAACATCCTTGATCCTAGCTTCAACTATCTTCAATATAACAAGATACATCACAAATACTTCGGGTTTTTTTTCTTCCGTTCTTTTGACAAGCTGTCCTTACGTTATGTACTTGTGATAGAAAAAGGAAACCAGTGTGGATTTTTTTTTTCCTCAATACTGATGGAAGTTTTATACGCTCATCTCATGAAATGAAAGATTGATCTACTCCTTTTCCTTTTGTACTAATTAACTAGTTAAGCAACCTAAAATAATTCCAGTAAGGCAGTTTGTAAACTTAAAACTCGAGCTGGTCAGTGGAAGAAAAATTAAATGATGTAAAGTACTGTAAAGATATTACAAAATCAGATAAATATTTTCTTACTTGGTCGATGCATATTGTTAGATGTATATTATTACCTGTGTATTTTCTCTTTTGAATAAGTGGTTACCTGCATATATATCATACTTGTACTTGTATATATATTGACTCATTGGCCTCACGATGAATACAAGTGGTATTCATAATATGGTATCAGAGCGCATCTAGGGTTTTTCTTTGGCAAGCCACCACCGCCGCCAGTTCGTCTTCTCTGGTCGCCACCGCTTATTTTTTTCCCACCACCGCCGATGCTCTTCTCTAGCACAGCAGCTCTCCATCTGTTGCCTGGCCATTGCTCGTCGCCGCTTGCACCCGACCGGTTGCCGCTGGCCGTCCGACGCCGGCTGCTTCACCCCCTTGTCGCCCGGTCGGCCACCACCTACATCTGACTCCTTCGCTCATGCTCGTCCCTGTGCTCGTTGGATCCGGGCGTGCTCAGCAACGTCTCCCACGCCGCCCATCGACATTCGCTCGAGTCCGAGCCGCCGTCTTCCTCGACTGTGGTCGCCTCCCGGTCCAGAGCCGCTCGGGGACACCTAGATCCCGAGTCGCTGCCAGGGCCACCGCCGCCATCTCCGAGTCTCTCTCTCTCTCTCTGTTCATTCGGTTTCTCTCTCGGTTCTGAAAGGAAGCGTTGCAGAACCGAACGCTTCGGTAAAATAAAATGTCATCCTCTTCTAGCATAGTTTCTGTTTCTCTTTGCCCGGTGACTTCGATGGTCTCAATTATCGAGACTGGTTTCAGCACATGCGCCTCCAAATGCGTGGTTGCCATCTTTGGGATTTTCTCACCGGCGAGCTACCTTGTCCGCCTCGACCTGTTTCACCTGTTGAGCTTGTGCTCCTGAAGGATGGTTCCGAAGACACACGTAAAGAGGCATCTGATGTTTTTGAGGATGTCATGGAGACTTTTTAGACTCAGTATGCTGCCTACAAGACATGGATTGATGAGGATGTCTGTGCCTCTGCTATTCTTGTTGCTAGCATGGAAGTGCATCTCATTGGGGATGTGGTTGGCTTAGTTTCAGCACAATTGATGTGGGCGCATCTACACAACCGCTACGAGCCGTCTGGTGATTCCTTGTATCTTGTTTTTGTGCATCAGGAGCAGTCGTTGCAGTAGAGAGATGCCACTGTGGATGAGTTCTATACTCAGTTGTCCACGATATGGTGTTAGATTGACTCTTTGGGACCAGATGCTTGCCACACTTGTTAGTGTTGTCAGCGTCAGCAGTCTCACCTGGAGTTTTGTCGCATCTACGACTTCTTGATATGTCTTCAGGCTGAGTATGAGCAGACTCGTGCTCAGTTGCTAGCACGCTACCCTCGTGTGACTCTGTTGGAGGCCCTTGCAGCTGTTCGTTCTGAGGAGATTCACTTTCGTGGTGTGGGTGTGCTGCCGTCCCTAGTCGTTTCCTTCGGTTCTGGCAGCTCCTCCAGCTTCTACACCCGCTACGTGTCCAGCTACCCCTTCACCAGTGACTTCTGATGTTGGTAGGGAACTCCGCTGCACCTATTGTCACAAGGATAGATATGTGGAACAATTCTGCTACAAGAAGAAGACGGATATACGTCGTGGTGGCCGTCCTCCAAAGGGCACTGGCAGTTCCTCCTCTTAGAGGAGCTCTGGTGCTTCTGATTCTCAGGAGTTTCTCACACTACTGCATCGCATGACTGCTTTTGCACATCCGATTCTGTTGATTAGTTTTGCTGCACAATCTTCTAGTGAGAGACCACCTTCTACTTCTTCTTCCTCAGGCATATCACCTTAGATTCTTGACTCTGGTGCTTTTTTTCATATGACATTTGATTTCATCAGTCTCACTCTCATTGGTCCTTTAGTTGCTTCTATCACTGTTCAAATAATAGAGTACCTTTATCTCTGTCGCGGTACGAGGCGGTCTTTCGAATTCCTCTTTTTATGTTCCTGCTGTTTCTTATGTTCCCAAACTAACTATGCAGCTCATATCTGCTGGTCAGCTCACCGATCATGGTTGTCGTGTTATTCTCGATTCTGATTCTTGTTCTATCCAGGATCAACGCACAGGGACTCTGGTTGGTACTAGCCCTCGCCGTCGTGACTCATGGCGCCTTTGAGAGTTTGATTGACTTCATCTTCCTTCTGTTACCCCTGTCACTCCTGTCGCCTCAACCACCGCCTCCACTTCTGCTGCCTCTTCCACTTCTTCTTTTACTTAGTGGTATCATCGTTTGGGACATCTTTGCGGATCACGTCCATCTTCTTTAGTTCGTCGTGGTCTTTTAGGGTCTGTGTCTGATGTTGCTTCTCTAAATTATTAGGATTGTAAGCTTGGTGACCAGCTTCAACTCCCCTATCCTTCTAGTGAGTCAGTGTCACATCGTCCTTTTGATCTTGTTCATTTTGATGTATGGGTACGACTCCTTTCGTTTCGAAAGAAGGTCATGAATATTATATAATTTTTATTGATGATTTTTCTCGACACACATGGATATACTTTATGTCATCTCGTAGTGAGGTTTTATCCATTTACAAGAATTTGCCACCATGATCCATACTCAGTTTGACTCTCCTATTCGTGTCTTTCGTGCTAATTCTACTGAGGAATACTTGTCAGGAGTCCTTTGTGGTTTTTTTTCTGAGCAAGACACACACTCTCTCAGTTTTCTTGCCTTGGTGCTCATGCCCAGAACAATATGGCTGAACAAAAGTATCGTCATCTTCTTGAGATAACACATGCTCTTATGCTTGCTTCTGCTATTCCACCACACTTCTGGGCTGAGACTGTTTCTACTGCCACTTTCCTGATTAATATTCAACCTTCTTCTGCTCTTGAGTGGGATCCCATTTGAGTGTCTCTGTGGTAAGACTCCTGATTATTCTAGTCTTCGTCTCTTTGGATGTGTATGCTATGTTCTTCTTGCACCTCATGAGCTCACTAAGCTGACTGCTCAGTCCGTAGAGTGCATTTTTTCTGGACTATAGTGCTGAGCATAAGGGATATCCTTGTTGGGATCCTATTGGCTGACGGATGCGGGTTCCTCGGGACATCACTTTTGACGAGTCTCATCCTTTTTTACCATCGTCCTTCTCCTTCCACCACTCGAGCATCTCTTGTCGAGCCACTTTCTTTCCTGTCACCCTATAGTCACTACACCTCTACTATAGTCTTTGGCCTATTGACCCCATAATGAATACAAGCGCTATTCATAATGCATACACACACGTAGCTATCAATTTATCATTGTCCAACTAAAGAAAGTATAGTCTTTTTCGTATACCATGCGATTCTGAAGAAGAATTATCTATGAAGAATGATTAGCGACTGCATATATATTGCTATGAAACGTCGTTAATATGTGTTATTGTCTAGCAAGACCAAGGATGACCATCAAGAGCTGCATTCAGAAAAGGAAAACACTGACCGAATTCTATTTTTGTTTTAATTACTTGCTTGCTAGCATGAAAGCTGTGATAGACCGGTATACCAAGGCAAAAGAGGAGCAGCTTGGCGTGAATGCAACTTCAGAAATTAAGGTATGTTTTAGAGAGAGTTAGTATACTGCTTTGGTCAGAGAACACATGCGATGTTGGTCTGACTAAAGGCATCTTTTAGCCTTTAAGGTTTCTTTTGTAACTAATTAAGATTTTGCCTGGCTAGCTTGTACTCCTACTACAGTGCATTTCATGCATGACTGCAAATCTGCATGCATGGTGCGCACACATGCAGAATGCTAAGTCTTGTCTGACCAGCTCTGGCTGGTGGGGTAGGGGAATGTTTTGCTTAGGTGATTATATATGCCTTTTTTTGTTGTTGGAAGAACTATATGGCTTTGTTGTATACACAGTTGCTTTCTCTTACCATTTAAGGAACATATTGAGCCTGCGCAAGTCCTAATTTGATGACGCGCCCCGTTTTGGGCGCTTTTGGCCATGTTTATGTTCTGGTTTGAGCTTAATTCACCATCGTATTCTCGATCTCCTGACAGATGGGATAGAGAAGTCCTTAATTAAAACAATTAATTATCCTAAGATGCAGATCAGTTAAGAAACACACGATAAAATCTCCATGCCCACAATTATATTCTCTTATTACAACTAAACATGTTCTAGATAGAGATGGAACACTGATCTTTTGCAACTACAAGCAATTGACGTCAGCCAAATTACTTGGCTCTTGACTAGTGTTGGCAGCTTTACTACGTGCTAGCAAATAGGATGTATCTCAAGATTGTAGAGATCGGTGTCTCGCCATTTTCGCTTACAAAACTAAAAAACCGGCAGCTTATAGCTACCGAATACCCTTTAGAACTACACAGCCTTCCAGATATCATAAATCGATGTACGATTTGCTGAAGGTTAACATTATTAGCTAGCCTTGCTAGCTAACAGTATATAAGCTCCATGTTTTCAAACTGGTGCGCAGTTTTAGTTTGTCATGAGTCATGACCTCCTTATTTAGAACCAACTCATCACGTTGGAGAAGTCCAGCAAATTCCCCCAAAGAAGCTGAAGCTTTCCTAAATTTGAGAGTTGAGAAGCTTCAGCGATTGAGCTTCGATCGCAAGCACTGCAAGCCTTGAGCCCCTCTAAGGCCGTAAGGCGGCCTAACGCTGTAGGTCACTAGATTGGGGTATTGGGCTCGAGTATAATCTAACAAGAAAACGCCGATCGATAGATCTCAACTATCAGTCAACCACTCTTCTCAAGACTGCAGTTACATTGACCACACTCAGGTTAGTTAATGCACCAAGAGGTATACTAATACTGTGATACAAGTAAGCGAACAATTCATCATTTCGACCGAAGAGTTGCTTGTAAAAAAAAAAATATGCAGGAAACAAGACAGTACAGAACGTCTGCAGAGTGTTGGTAAATTAGCTTTCCATAGTACTAGTATTGTGTGGTAATGCAATACAGGGCAAGTGTCTTGCAAATAACAAGCTAAAGCTGACTCTGGAATAGGCTGGCCCATCTTAATTTCTCAGGAATTCTCTTGCACCTTGCTGATGACGCCACGCACAAAAATTATAAAACCTTTGCCACAAGAATCCCATAAAGCTTCGGATCAACAGGCTTGTGACTCTAGATTGAGGACATGTGCCTTGTACTTGATCTTATGCCATGTAACCACTATAGTGGTACACTGCTACTCAGTTGCATACTTCCTCATGAAGCCACGCATCAGCATTTCAGAACAGCCACCGTCTTGTTCGAAAAGAGGCTAAAGCCAAACAATCCAAAGTTCACCCTAGGCCCTGGGGAGGCGTACCATACAATACAATGAATACACGATGTAAACGATGCATTATCACACATTACATAAGTTGATCAAAAGGTGAGCACTGAAGCAAAACCCAAATATAAGATATGTTAACTTTTAATAGAACAAGCCTTGGACATACATACCGTTTGGCACAGCACCCCTGTTCAATAACCTCACTGATTGCATTGGTTCTAGACAAGCAGCAATTTCACTGAACCTTGTTACTGTGTAACAGATAACACATGTAGACAACCAAAATATCACAACACATACTGAATCTGCCGATATCTTAACCTCAATCATTTTATTTTATTTTAACAAGATTAACCTCCATATTTTAGAGTAAAAACTGACTGTATATCCACATGCTGTGGTAACTTTCAAGTAAAAAACCAAGGTTGTCACGCCGACCTTGGCGATCACAGCGCCTAAGGGGCGCCAGGACGCTTAATCGTCCAGGCGGGCACCTAGTTGTCCTCTAGGCGAGGCGAGCTAAGGGAGAAGTAGAGCACACAATCGGTAGCAAGTAGAAAGTTAGCAACACTAGCAGTCTAGCACACAATCACACATCAGTTGCACACAAATATACAATCACACATTCACACATCAGAGGCAACGCGGCAGGAGCGCGGGAGGGAGGGAGGCGGTGCGGGAGCACGGGAGGGAGGGAGGTGGGAGCACGGGAGTGGCGGCGGGCCGCAGGAGGGAGGGAGAGAAGGGAGGGAGTGGAGGGAGATGGGGTACTTGGGGGCCGGCAACTAGCGCGGTGAAGTGGTCGGAGATGGCCAAGGCGAGGTGACGCCGTGACAACCATGTTAAAAACAATAGGTAGAAACTCTTAAAAAAACAATTGGCAAAATGTTCCTTTACATCATACAGTAAAATGTTTTTTTTAAGATTTCAAATGACACTATATGTCAATAGCACAAGCAAAAGAGCTGTAAAATAATAAAAGCTAGAACAACCCGAATCCTTAGAAAACTTAACTGGTATTAATGACTATGGTTATTTCAATTTACTGGACTACTTAAGAAACAATGATAAAGAACAAGATCTACCTCATAAACAACCATCTATTAGTAAAAGTTTGCTAATGATGATGATACATTCATGTTATGGAATCATGTGCGCGGCGGGAGGGAGGGAGGGAGGCGGGAGCACGGGAGTGGCAGCGGGCCGCAGGAGGGAGGGAGAGAAGGGAGGGAGTGGAGGAGGGAGATGGAGTACTTGGGGGCCGGCAACCAGCGCGGTGAGGCGGTCGGAGATGGCCAAGGCGAGGCGGCCAAGGCGAGGCGACGC
This sequence comes from Hsuehochloa calcarea, assembly GCA_036346395.1. Taxonomy (NCBI): domain Eukaryota; kingdom Viridiplantae; phylum Streptophyta; class Magnoliopsida; order Poales; family Poaceae; genus Hsuehochloa; species Hsuehochloa calcarea. The sequence continues at coordinate 60,973,498 of CM070596.1, forward strand.
CGTGACAACCATGTTAAAAACAATAGGCAGAAACTCTTAAAAAAAACAATTGGCAAAATGTTCCTTTACATCATACAGTAAAATGTTTTTTAAGATTTCAAATGACACTATATGTCAATAGCACAAGCAAAGAGCTGTAAAATAATAAAAGCTAGAACAACCCGAATCCTTAGAAAACTTAACTGGTATTAATGACTATGGTTATTTCAATTTACTGGACTACTTAAGAAACAATGATAAAGAACAAGATCTACCTCATAAACAACCATCTATTAGTAAAAGTTTGCTAATGATGATGATACATTCATGTTATGGAATCATGTGCGCGGCGGGAGGGAGGGAGGGAGGCGGGAGCGGGAGTGGCAGCGGGCCGCAGGAGGGAGGGAGAGAAGGGAGGAGTGGAGGAGGAGATGGAGTACTCGGGGCCGCAACCAGGCCAGCGGTGAGGCGGTCGGAGATGGCCAAGGCGAGGCGGCCAAGGCGAGGCGGCGCCGTGACAACCATGTTAAAAACAATAGGCAGAAACTCTTAAAAAAAACAATTGGCAAAATGTTCCTTTACATCATACAGTAAAATGTTTTTTAAGATTTCAAATGACACTATATGTCAATAGCACAAGCAAAGAGCTGTAAAATAATAAAAGCTAGAACAACCCGAATCCTTAGAAAACTTAACTGGTATTAATGACTATGGTTATTTCAATTTATTGGACAACTTAAGAAACAATGATAAAGAACAAGATCTACCTCATGAACAACCATCTATTAGTAAAAGTTTGCTAATGATGATGATACATTCATGTTATGGAATCATGTGCGCGGCGGGAGGGAGGGAGGGAGGGAGGCGGGAGCACGGGAGTGGCGGCGGGCCGCAGGAGGGAGGGAGTGGAGGAGGGAAATGGAGTACTTGGGGGCCGGCAACCAGCGCGGTGAGGCGGTCGGAGATGGCCAAGGCGAGACGACGCCGTGACAACCATGTTAAAAACAATAGGCAGAAACTCTTAAAAAAACAATTGGCAAAATGTTCCTTTACATCATACAGTAAAATGTTTTTTAAGATTTCAAATGACATTATATGTCAATAGCACAAGCAAAAGAGCTGTAAAATAATAAAAGCTAGAACAGCCCGAATCCTTAGAAAACTTAACTGGTATTAATGACTGGTTATTTCAATTTATTGGACAACTTAAGAAACAATGATAAAGAACAAGATCTACCTCATAAACAACCATCTATTAGTAAAAGTTTGCTAATGATGATGATACATTCATGTTATGGAATCATGTGCGCGGCGGGAGGGAGGGAGGGAGGCGGGAGCACGGGAGTGGCGGCGGGCCGCAGGAGGGAGGGAGAGAAGGGAGGGAGTGGAGGAGGGAGATGGAGTACTTGGGGGCCGGCAACCAGCGCGGTGAGGCGGTCGGAGATGGCCAAGGCGAGGCGACGCCGTGACAACCATGTTAAAAACAATAGGCAAGAACTCTTAAAAAACAATTGGCAAAATGTTCCTTTACATCATACAGTAAAATGTTTTTTAAGATTTCAAATGACACTATATGTCAATAGCACAAGCAAAAGAGCTGTAAAATAATTAAAGCTAGAACAACCCGAATCCTTAGAAAACTTAACTGGTATTAATGACCATGGTTATTTCAATTTATTGGACAACTTAAGAAACAATGATAAAGAACAAGATCTACCTCATAAACAACCATCTATTAGTAAAAGTTTGCTAATGATGATGATACATTCATGTTATGGAATCATGTGTGTGACAGGAAGAGTTATTTCAATAACTTTATACATTTTTGCATCCCAAATATCCTTCCATGTTGCTATTGTTTAGTGATGATTTTTCTATGCGGCGAGAAAAAGCCGAGTCATGCATCCAAAGCCTACATGGTCAGAAAGGATATATATGATGGACTGATGGTGTACATACCAGTACTGTAGTGTCTAGGCATGCTCCACAGAACAACCTTTTTTGTTTGGAAAAATCATGCTTCAAAGATGAAATTATGCCAACAAAATGAGTCATTGTATGACCCAACTGCTCTTTAGCATGAACAATACAGCCACAGGATACCAAAAATACAATAGATATCACAATAAACACCAGAAAAGAGAGCCCAAACTGGTTTGCCTTCATCACGCTGAAGACTGGAACTGGACCCATAACATTATTACAGTACTAATATTTTTTGAACAAATTGGTTAAATCCAAACCCCTGAAATAAGCCAAGAACGTAAATGAATGAATATGTAATTTCATAGATTAAATCTATGATCACAAGGTGACCAGCGGTCAATTTCTGGTCCATAACTGAAATCAGAGCAAGCTTATATCTAGAGATATTGCAAGTAGATGAAAACGAGAAGTATGTTACTGTCATATCGAACACATATGCAGTTATGAGTAGTGATTGATTTTCAGCAACATACTGCGCCATTCATTTCTAGATTAATTTTCTAAAATAAAAAATATATAGTTCAAGGAAACTGACAAAACTTATTGTTTTGCTGATAGCTTTGGCAAAGGGAGGCAGCAAGCTTGAGGCAACAACTGCACAACTTGCAAGAAAGCCACAAGTATGGTCTTCTATTGATTCTGCAAAGAAAATTGATCACCCATTAATAATTCCTCATAAAAGTAGCTTATACATAATTTAAATACCACATGGTAAACTTTATAAGAACAGTCAATACAAAAATGAAATACTTTCTTCAGCCAGGATGTGGAAAAAGTTACTTACTGAAAAAATTTAGAGTATTAGCTGTTATGAAAAGGAAATTAATTGTGACTCTCTTCCAACAACATAATAAGTTGTTCCGCCTCAACCCATGTACACAAAAGAGGGTTGAGTACTATAGATTCAGATTGGGACTATTTTCCATTGTCATCACGAAATATCGTGAGAAACTCTTTTGCATGGTTGTAGGCAACTAATGGGAGAGGAGCTTTCTGGCCTGGGTGTGAGAGACCTCCAGGGTTTAGAGAATCGGCTTGAAATGAATCTACACAGTATCAAAATGAGGAAGGTTATATTCAACGTGTTCTTCATTATACGCCAATTATGTTTTTCTGTTTGCTTCAGTCTAATGATGCAGTAAACATCTACCAAACAGGACCACCTTCTAAAAAGTGAAATTGAAGAGTTACACAGGAAGGTTGGGCCCTACAATCGGTGTCCTTTTATTATTTCAAACAAATGAGCATGCATGAAAGGTTGCTAACATTTTAATTGTATACTAATTGTGCAACAGGGAAGCCTAATTCACCAGGAAAACATGGAACTCTGTAGAAGAGTAAACAGCATGACACAAGAAAAATCAGAAATATATAGAAAGGTTTGGTGCACAATCTTTTCTTAGAAACTTGAACCAAACGATGGTACGTTATCAGAAACCAGCTAAACAAACGACTTAATTTCAGCTTCAGGCCTGTGAACCAAGAGGTGTCGCGGATGCAAATAAAAGCTCCAGCACTCCCTACAGCTTTTGTATGGTACAAGATGCAAATGTTCCTGCTAATCTTCAACTGTGCCAATCACAGCCAAAAGAAGGGGAGCAGAGCAAAACAGGTGCTCCAGAATTGGGGTAAATATTCTTTTCTAGAATCCAAAATCTTGCGTTACTCCAAGAAGTATGGATAAGCTTAATCAAGGACCTATGCTTTCATATGCAGCAGATTTCAACTGCCCTAAGAAGATGCAGAACAAGCGGGACTGCTGGACAACATATTCCACCCAATTTCAAAACAAGATGCAGAGCGCTTTGGATGCAAATATTATTTTGTGCAATATACTAGCTTGGCCACAAAAATGTGTACAGACTACAGACAGGACAGATTATGGTGTCGGAGGTTCTACTGTATTGAAAATGCAATATAATGGTTGTTGTAATGAGAATTATCAGATACTGACTGTAACCAGTTAACAGGAATGTGGTTTTCCGAAGAAAAGGTATTCTGTCACAACTTAGCAATAAGAAAGGAAGGCGTGGGAGCAACTAGTAGGAATTGTAACTTTGTTACACAGAAGTAATGAGTACACCTTTCGTGCTAGCTGCTGAGAATGATATCTTTGTATCAGACCCACAATTAACCCTTCCTTACTCATGGGAGTTTAGCTAGGGTAACAGGTGAAAGTGCATCCAACCCAATTTCAAACCGGCAAAACTTATATTTTGGCGGATCTGAATCCATATACGTTATGCAAATACCAAATTTCCCATATACATATACCTGGTGAAAAAAACAGAGACAAGTTAATGCCATTTTGATCCAAGGCCCATGGATTCTGTCATCCTACCTACCAATCAGCCCTGAGAGTGCTAAGGTCCAGAGCAAAATGGAGGGTGTCCTGAATCCAAACGCCATTTTAGTTCAAACGATATTATTGTCAAGTGTCAACTATTCCGAATTCTGATCGTTATTTTTCTACACTCAGAAAGTAAGTCCCTTCCTTCTTTGCTTGGAACTTGGAAGGTTTCGCAGGGTGGCAACTTTTGAGAGGGTAGCTCATTGGTTCACATGTATGGCAGCTGTTGCTAACAGAGGTACTTAATGTGTCAATGCTTAAAACGATTTACTCCTTCAACCCATATGCTAGTCTACTGGTTTACAGTCTTTAAGATAGCATGGCAACCAAGAAATTAATCTGTTGTTAAACATGGATGGCAAAAGTATTAAAGTACTCGTAATTGCACTTCTGATACAAAGCACTGGACTGGAGTCCTTGAATCTTAGCAAAAGGAAAGTTGTGGTTCCTTTATAGTAACCAATGGTTATGCCCATACGAGAATAAAATGGTTATGTCCTTGATAAAAGTATATAATCACCATTAAGTAGTCTAGTTCTTGGTAAGAATCAACAGTTATGCTGATTTTAACTTCAAGTTGGTGCTAGCAACTTTCATTTCAAAATTCTCATGTTCCACTTGAAGCACGCTTCAAGTGAACAGGAAAACTACAATGTTCTTCATTACTTGTAATTTGACAAGCATGGCATGGTCTAAAATTCAGAAAACATAGATCTATGATCAGAAAGTATACAAATCCTGGGCTACATATATACAAGGAAAAAAAGGGGGTTGGCTCCATAAAGGTGAATTCCAGCTCCACAGCTGTCTCAAAGAAAAAAAAAAATCCAACAAGATCATCGCCATTACTCGGTAATACAAGCCAAAAACAATCAGTTGCGGAACAACAGCTCGGTGTTGTGATCACATATTAAGATGAACTATACTATGAGTTGGTGTCTTACTTGTGCCTTTCTTACAAGTAATGCGGTTGTCGACTCAAGCTTGGTGCCGCCACATGCAATAACTAGTCAAGAAAAAAAAGACCACAAATGCCAGAATATTCAGTAACCAATGTAAACTGTTTGAGAACTGTACACTGACAATGAATGAAACTAACACAGAACATAGCATCACTGCTACTTGAAATAACCAAAAGGAAAAGGAGGGAAATCGCTACCATCATACAAAATCTCTACTAATAAACGATGGAGTTTACCCTGCGCAACGGAACGATCCTCCACACAGCTCCTCTTGTGCATACAACGCCGATAGGTGACCCTCTTAGTGCCTTCGAGCAAAAACCGCCTTGCAACCTCCCCAGTTCCGGCAACCACCTCCCCACCTCTTCCAGATCCCCACGGCCCTTAACTATCCCTCTCTCTAGTGCTAAATCTGATAGTAATTTCCTCCCGATCCCAACTGTCTATTCTCACATCCCGATCCGCATATTTGGCCCCCTCCCTTCTCTTCTCCTTTCGTTTCCATATTTATGCAGTTCAATCTGGTGAGGGCAACGACACGGCACTAGATTGGAGTTCGGCGATAGTAGCTTGGCGCACGAAGGCAACAAGGAGGTCCCCAAGGGCCAAGAGCCGGAGGCGCGACTAAGGGGCCCCTGGAGGGTGCCAAGCATGCCTTCGGGAAGGCCCTGGAGGGCGCGCAAAGGCCACCAGGAGGCCCTGCCGGAGGTGCGACTAGGGGCCCCCAGAAGGTACCAAGCATGCCTTCGGGGAGGCCCTGAAGAAGGCGCGAAAGCCATCAGTAGAAGGCACGCTTCTTCCTCCCCTCCCCCGAAGGATACCAGGTGTACCTTCCGCTTCGGGAGGGATGAAGGGTGCGGAAAGACTGCCAAGCACCACACATCCAGGAGTGAGGAGGTCCCCGAGATCCCTGCCCGGGGCCACCTCGGGAGCACCGAAGGGTGTCCAGGCTCCAGGGCCCCTCTGCCCGGGGCATCCTGCACAGTGCGAAGGGAGAGGAGTACCAGTGGACCGCACGTATCAACCGGATGGATCAGGTCCAGGAGGGTCCACTGTAGACCAAAGGCTATGCATAGGGGAAGGAAAAACCCCTGCGGCCCCTACAGGCATAGGGTCTTTTTAGGTGTAGAACCGTAATCTCATGTACCTTGGTCGGAATGCTATAAATAGCCGCCTCTCGCATGTATTCAGAGAGGCCTTTTTTCGAGACAATTAATACACATTTACTTCTCTTGGCACCGGTCCCCCTCACGAGGATCCCCTGGTTCCCCTCGTAGCAACCAGGAATCCCCTTTCTATACTGTCTAGTCCTGTTTGCTACGACAGTTGGCGCTATCCGTGGGAAGCAGCAGGAGAGTCACGAAGCACAGTCCTGAAGCACCGGCATGGCCCATCAGAAGAAGGTCACACCTAAGGTCTCGGTGACCGAAGCAGCCGCAGCGGCTCCGAGTACCCCAAGGGCCAAGCGAAGTAGGACCTCCGCGGCAGCGGCGGCCGCCGCTGAGGCCGCGGAGGAGGAAACCAACGACTCCAAACACGTAGACATTGTCGGAAGCGACACCCGGCCCACCGAGGCATCTCTCCCCAAGAACCATCAAACAGGCCCGCCTTCGCCTGGGACTGCAGGCGTGACCCGGGAAGCCTACGAAGCCTTCCAGCAGGAGCTGGCAGACCTCCACTGAGAGATGTTGAGCCTTCGACAACCCGCATCGGCGACCTCCGCAGCCCCGCCCCGGCTCGCGGTCATCACGCAAGGACAAGCTGCCGGAGGGGGGGAGACCGCCCCTTCAGCATCTCCAGTGGCACCACTAGGGCTGTTGCTCCGGGGGGACCCGAACTCCCCGTTGCGCGCAAGACTAGAGGCGGCCCGCTGGCCTCCATGCTTCAAAATGTCGTACGTCAGGCCATTCGAGGGAAACACGGACCCCTCGGAATTCCTCCGGGTGTATGAAACTGCCATCGAGGTACCCGGAGGAGATGACACCACCAAGGCAAAGAGCATCACCCTCGCCCTCGGGGGATGACGTTGACTTGGTTCTTCTCCATCCCCCATCCATATACGCATGGGAGCAATTGCGGGACCTCGTGCACAACTTCCAAGGAAACTACATCGAACCAAAAGACGCGGGGCACTTGTTTGCAATAAAGCAAGCCTCAGGCGAGTCCTTGCACAGCTTCTTCAAGAAGTTTGCTGAAGTGAAGTGCCAAGTAAAGGGGGTCAATGAAACCACAGTTATAAACACGACCACACATGGACTTCAAAAAGGCCCCCTGTCGAAGAGGTTGGATCGCAAACCCATCCACACCATGGTGGAGCTTTTCGACAAGATGGAGGAATACACCGGGGCAGAGGAAGACAACACCCGAAGGCCAGAAGTCCAAGTGCCGATCGTCCTGGCGCCACCACCGAGCGGTCCCCCCAGAAAGGAGGAACCTGCGGCTACCACTACAGGTAAGGCTGAAAAAAAGCTCGCAACTCGCGAGCTAGCTCGGCTCGGGCCAAGCTCGAACCGGCTCGGGCTCGTGATCTTCTCAAGCTGGGCCAAGCCTCTTCTGGCTCGTAATTTTTTCGAGCCGAGCCCGAGCCGCTCGTTTGGCTCGTGAGCTGCTTCTTGTCGGCCCATAGGCCATAGTCCACACTCCATCGCATTGACCATTGAGTGACTCCTTGTCCCGTAGAGTTCACAGACATGACGTATTCCAAATCTACGTATTCCAAATCCCCAATCTAGATGCAGATCGCCCCGCTGCTTCTCCACCGCCCCGTCCTCCTTTGGCCACCCCCTCCTCCACTGCTCCTTTCTCCTTCCCGTCCTCTTCCTCCGCTGCCCCCTCCTACACCGCCCCTTTCTCCTTCCCCGTCCTCCTTCCGTCGCTCCATCCTCCGCCGGCCCACCCTTCTCCCGCCGCCTCACCCAGGACGTCCACTTCCCCACCCCTCCCACCGATGTGGATTGCGACGTCGATGACCTATACGGCGACTTCAACCTCGAGCCCGCCTTCCTCTCCTGCCACCCTCCCTTGCCTCCCTGACCACGGCGCTGTACATCGGTGAGCACCCCTAGTGGACAATGGATGCAGAGGTGGATGCGGCGCTCGCGCCGCACGGGGCGCTCCACGTTCTCCACTTCTTCGCCAACAAGCTCACCTGCAAGCCACGCTTTACGGGCGCCACTGCGTATCCTCACCGCCGCCACCCACCGCCCCCATCCAATAGTTCTGCTACAGAAGGTCGCTAGGCTCGCAAGCCGTGACAAGCCAGCTCAAGCCAACAAATGAGTCGAGTCGAGCATGGTTTTTTTTTTTGGCTCATTTCATAAATGAGCCGAGCCGCATTTAGGACCGAGCTTGGACGAGTCTGGCTCGAGCCAGCTTAGCTCGTTTCCAGCCCTAATCGTAGGGGCGGTACCAAACCACGGGCCAACGACTACCGCCGGAAGGGGCAGGGTGTGTACCACGTGGTGCAATTGGGGACGCCAATCGGACACTAGGACCGATGCCGAAGGCCCCTCGCTATTTTGCAATCACGGCGAAGCATCGCACGCAACCAAAGACTGTCGCACTATCGCGGCCATGCAAGACTACATGAACCGTAGCCAGCAACCAGTCAAACATGAAGATGGGAGGAGGCCAGGCAACCAGCTATCCACTTCGCCGCTGAGGCCTCGCATAAATGGGGCCAGCAGGGAGCACCACTAAAGGATCATAAACATGATCACCGGAGGGTCCTCGCTCAGCATGACGTCGAAGAGAAAGCGACGCGCCTACACCTAGCAAATACACCAGGTCGCGATGTATCCTACCACAGATTTCGAGGTCAGACGCGTCCTCGTGGACAGGGGAAGCTCCACGGACCTACTCTTTGCGGACGCCTTCGACAAGATGATGATCCCCAGGGATCGCCTGTCAACCCCAGGTATACCCCTGGTAGGCTTCGGGGGAAGACTGATGACGGCCTTGGGCCAAATCCTCGTAGCCGAGGGCATAATTACGGTGCGCAGGGACCAGGACACCGCGCATGGCTCAGAGGCCCGGTGCACACCAATGCCCTCTGCAGGCAAGAGTGTATAAACAAGGACACCGCGCATGGCTCAGCCCCACACCGATGCCCTCCGCAGGCACGAGTGTATAAACAAGGACACCGCGTATAGCTCAAAGCCCCAGTGCACACTGACACCGTTCGCAAGCACGAGTGTATAAACAAGCATGGCTCATAGCCCCGGTGCTCCTCGATGCCATCCATAGGCACGAGTGCATAAACAAGAAACCACACACCCCTCGCAAACCTAGGGCCCACCGGCGCTCCCCAAGGCACGCACACATAAAATGGACATCGTGCCAGGCCCCGAGCACCGAGGTCCACCAGGGGTGACAGCGCTAGGCTTCACCTCCCTCTCGCAAAAAAAGTTAGGACTCCCCCGGAGCCCTACCTAACAAAGTATGGGGGTCAACGCTAGGTTTCGCCTCCCCTTCGCAAAAAAAGTTAGGGCTCCCCCGGAGCCCTATCTGAAAAAGTATGGGGGCGGCGCCAGACTTCGCCTCCCCCTCGCAAAGAAGTTAGGGCTCCCCCAGAGCCCTATCTAAAAAGTGTGGGGGCGGCGCTAGACTTCGCCTCTCTCGCAAAAAAAAGTTAGGGCTCCCCCAGAGCCCTATCTAAAAAACCATGAGGGGTGGCGCTAGGCTTCACCCACAAAAAGTTAGGGCTCCCCTGGAGCCTTATATAAAAATGTATTGGGGATGACGCTAGGCTTCACCTCCCCCTCGCAAAAAAAGTTAGGGCTCCCCCGGAGCCCTATCTGAAAAAGTATGAGGGGCGGTGCCAGGCTTCGCCTCCTCCTCGCAAAAAAGTTAGAGCTACCCTGGAGCCCTATCCGGATACAAAACGAAACAGAGGGTCAAACAACACGCAACACATATATACCGACAAAACGGGCTTGATTCATCACAACAAATTCCAAATAAACAAAGTACATACAATGGAGGCTTGTCTCAGAAAAAACAAAATCAACCAACTACAACATGCAAGGCATACACAAAGAAAAGGTACACACAATTGACGACTACGGCGCATCAGCTTACAACACATGCGAGTGCAGCAGCCACTCCCACAGCTCCTCATCAGAGGGCCCGGTCTCCTTGAACTTCAGAAGGTCCCTTTCCTCGTACCTACTGTACACTGCCTCGACGGGGCTTCGTATGTCGAGGCCGAGGTCGCAGATTTGGCGCACGAGGCAGAAAGGCCTTCTTCAAGTGCCACGTAGGCTCGCTGCTCCCAAAAGCGGGCGTTCTCGTCACGTGCCGCGGCGGCCTTGCGCTGACGAAACAACCCGAACTCCTCCATGGTTCCACCCGGATTTGCCAAGCGCCAATGCTACCACTTCGCGCCGTGGTACACGACACCCTGATAACACAGCTGCAGCGGCCAAACAGAGCATGCACACACCACGAGTTGCATTGTTTTGACACTTAGTGTGATGCACTGAGTTGATGTTGTGTGAGGATGGACTAGGTTGTGGAGACGCAGGAGCTTGGATCGACGTCTCGTCGCTCTTCACCACCTGGCATGCCAGTTATGCCAATATCGTCCATAGTCTGTTGCCTCATTACTCTACTGCACAAAATTATCCTTTTATGAAAATCATTCTCTTTCATGTTCTCTTTTCTGATTTACTTCGTCTCTCTAGGTGGTAGATGAAGGGAAGATACTAAAGTCTGGGAGAGTGACATGCGGGCTGACGCAACCCAGGGGTACATTGATATCTCTGTAGCAACCTCGTTAGTGACACCACCTTTGCCTCCTATGCAGCACTGGCATCATCCTTCCTCATGTTGTTTCTTTTTTATTTAGGGATGTACTGTAATTCTTTCAGGCATTTGCGTATGTACCAATTTGTTTCTTATGAACTTTCTCATCTATCTGATTAGTTATTTTTTTTCCTTGTTAGCATATCCTTATTTCACATGCTTTCTTCATTTCAAGTTGATATGAGGTCCTATCCTGAAGATGTGGATCATTTTATTGGCACCATCAAAGATAAAGATACAGTGTACCATTTCGTAGGTATATAGCGATTGGTGCACATGACCACTGTGATCCATGTTTTGATCATGCTTACTATTGTTAGCTTATTCTCTTTTAATATGAAGATGATGTAAAGCAAAAACTAGGCATGATTTTTTATAATTTAGAAAGCTGGAGAATTTTACTTAACAGGAGGAGAGATCATATCCTGCACAATATCTTCCTGCAACCACCTCATGTCAACTATTGTTGACATAATACTAAATAGTGTAGTTAAATAAAGATCTCTTCTCAAAGAAAACCTTATTAACTCCCCAAATGGTTCTACTGCACATCAGTCACTTAAAATGTTTCCATGCAGAAGAATGAGGTAGCAAAGGCTGGGGAGGGCAAACTCGACAAGGCATTTAAGTTGGTTTCTGCATAAGCTTTCTCCCTCTAAGTGTGTTGTATTGTCATATGAAAAGCATATTTTGAATTTGTTTACAAAAATTCTTAGCATGAATCCTGTTTTTGTTTGCACATTTTATGTCTTCGCATGACAAAATATTCTAACAACGGGCTCCTCAAACCTTGTCATTTGCTAGATTTATTGATTTAGCAGATTCCAGGCTTAAGGACATGGAAGAATGTTATGGCTTATGCAGGGCGGTCTGTTTAAATTCAAGAATACAAAAAATGTTTTGTTTGCTTCACAAGGTGAGTGCACAATGACATGAAGTTTGAATTTATTTGGGAACAAGCTTGATACATGCATAAGATAAAATTGATGTTCACTGTACAGTTTGAGATCATGTTTAATGATATGTATTACCCTTTTTTCATACTACGATGCAACGCATGTCCATCTCACTAGTATCAATAAAGGCAAAATGCTAAATTACCGTAATCTAACGTATCATTAGGGCATCTTCAATAGTGGTCACCTCAACCGTCTCTTACCTACTATGTCATTCAGAAATCTAGTTAAGGGAGAGAGGGTGTGAAAAGAGAGAATGTGTCATCTCTTATATAAGAGACAAACTGGACACGCAAACCATCACAAATGGTGAGTAGGTAAAGAGAGAAGTGTTGAAAATGAATGATTTTGTAGATAAATTGTTGGAGATGTTGTCTGTAAATAAGTTGGAGCCTTTAGATACAACACTAAGAGACAAACTATTATAAATACCCTTAGGGCATCTCCAATAGTGTATTTATTTTCATCTCTTAACTATGTCACGTAAAAAAATCCTACATAAAGAAGAGATGGATGAGAGAGAGAGTATATATCTTCTCTTCCTAAAGAGACTGTCGTTCACGCGAAACAAGATAGAATAATAATAAAAAAGACAGAATACATTAATCTACTCTAATTGATATGTGAGACCATTTCAAAAAAAAAAATGTTGATGAGTGTGTTAGATACTATATATTGAAGATGTTGTATATGTTAGAGACAAGATTATGTCTACAAATACCCTTAGCATTGGATAATTTGGCCGCTTATTCTAAAGGGAATGTAAGTTAAAACTAGAAAGTCGGTTAGTTTAGCTTTCCCAGAGTACACACACCAAAGCATATCAGAACAGAAGACTATTAATTCGAACTTTACAAAGAAAATCTGGCATTGCAGTTTCTATCTAATCACCTAAAGAGACCTACGAAATCTGCTACAAATGTCATTAGAACAACATGCAGTTAAATCCACCCTTTCAAGCTCGATTCCTACTCATGGAATCCACGCGGACGGCGGAACACACCAGCGAACCAAACCCCAGATCTATCAATGGCGCACCATAACCACAGCACGCCCCTCAAGCACATCACACACGGAATCTAAGCAAACGGAAGCGAGATCTAGGCATCTAGCAGTAGCACACACTAGTAGAGTAGGCTCTAGAAACTTCCCCATACCTCGAATCCTCCGCGAGCTCCAACCGAGACAATGAGCGGCTGTTTGGGTGCGGAGCGCTGAATGAGGTGCGGGTGGGCAAGGCGTCAGCTTAAAACGGAGGCGGAGAAGAGTCTAGAAGGATCGGATAGATCGTTCGAGAACTCCAATTCCAAGTGGGGATACGAAAAGTATAGGAAATGATTTAATTGCGGCGTTTAGGGAGGGTATCGGCTGCGCACGCGGCCACGTTGCCCCGCGGGATTTTAAATGGAACAGGTGTCGGCTGTAGAGCGTGGAGCCCAGCCAATCAGCGGCGGTTTGGGTGCGGGTGGGCAAGGCGTCGGCTTGAAACGGAGGCGGAGAAGAGTCTAGAAGGATCGGATCGATCGTTCGAGAAGTACAATTCCAAGTGGGGATAAGAAAAGTATAGGAAATGACGCAATGGAACTGGCTTTTGGCCAGGGGGGGGGAAGGGAACGGCTAGGCGAGATATTTCGCCCGGGGGCGGGGACTTGGGTTTAGTGCTTAGTTAATTGCGGCGTTTAGGGAGGGTAGTGGCTGCGTACGCGGCCACGTCGCCCCGCGGGATTTTAAATGGAACAGGTGTCCGCGGTAGAGCGTGGAGGAAAGGGAAAGCTACAGTTTGTCGTCCAATGAGGCTTCTGCCTTTTACATGTTGGTTACGTTTGTGCTGATCTGCTCGTAGTGGCCTGGGGCCTTAGAAACTTCCAGAACATATGTATATATATATATATACCTGGGGCTTTAGAAACTTCCAGAGAACACACACACTGGGGCCTTAGAAACTCCCAGAACATATATATATTTATATACCTGGGGCCTTAGAAACTTCCAGAGAATATTTTTATATATATATACCTGGGGCCTTAGAAACTTCCAGAGAACACACACTGATACCTAAGTAGAGAGGTTTAGCGAGGGGATTACGCTCTGAGATATATATATATATATATATATATATATATATATATATATATATATATATATAATCCCCTCTGAGATTATATATATATATGAGATTAATACTTTCTACTCCCGGGTGTAGTAACTCTGATATACCACATAAAAAAACTTGATATACTCATTTATCACTTGGGTATACTCATATACTAATTATAAGATACTTCAATGCGAACCACATGAAAAAATTGCAAGAGAGTCCACAGTTTTAGTATATTTTGTAAATACCTCTATATTCGTATATAAAAAGGAGTATGTCTAAAAAATTAAACATAACACCCCTAAAAATGTATAAATACCACATAAGTGGTCTTATGTATACTACACATACATACTCTCGGTTGTGCAAGATACTCCATACGTTGTGAGATACGGAATAGGGAGTAACTACACCCGGGAGTATCAAAAAGGCTTCCTATAACATCAAGATTAACTTTGATATAATTACCAAATATAAGTATGAGGAATAGTATGAGATTACTATTTAATAAATAGTATTTGGTTGGTATGGTGGATAAATAGAATTTGGGTTACTATTTAGTGAATAGTATTTTGTTGGTATGAGTCGTATTCTGTTTACTATTTGGTGAATAGTATTTGAGTGAATAGTATTCTATGAGTAAAAATTCAAATTTATCAGGATCTTTCAGGTTGGCGAGACCAACAAGACAGCCGGTTGTGCAACAGTGGTTGTGAAGTCCTACTCGGTACTCGTCATATTTGTTGCTAATTTTCTTCAGAAGTAAATAATCTTTCCCTGGGTGTTCTTAGTCATAATCATATGAGATAATTTTTTATCGTCATCCCAAACAGTTCCACCCGAAGGGAACACTTTTTTATGACATCAACGTTCACACCACCCAACTCAGGGAGAATTTACGGAATCGCCGATTATTGAGGTTTCTCCTATAGGGTCTTTAGCATAAAATCTTACCTCATACGAGTATGCTAAAGAAAGTCTGAGTGATTTTCAAAGAAAAACTATTTTATTTCCACAAAATAGCTTGCATATAGTTTTCCCTTTCGGGAACCCCAACGATTAACACAGAGACAGAAAGTTACCTCAAGCAGAGAATATTACAAGCTTTTCATCAGGATGGGTATCTTACAGTGGTATTCTTCTACTAATTACAAGGAGAGAATACAAAATTAGTTATAGCATCTTTTAACTGAATCATCTTAGCCCTATTACTATCTTTTAATATTATTGTTTATTCTTTAAACTCAGTGTTTTCTATAATTTCATCTTCTTGTGGGTTTATAGCATTTATATGATGTTTTAACTCTTCAATTTCTACTTCTAACTTGTTTATTATGTTTTCTAATATTATGACTCTACTAGATAATTTTTTTTCGCCTGGTTCTAATTCTATTTCTTTTCTTCATTTTTGATCATTTGCTTTTAAACATACAGAGCATGCTTGTTTTAGACATAGATTACAAGTAGTTCTATTTTCTTGGCTTGGATAATATATGAAGAAAACACATTTTTATTATAATATCCTTTTCCTTTAATTCAATCATGTTCACGGTTTATTTGATCCATCATTTCAACTTTTAAACCAACTAATTCATTTATTAAATCAGTTTCATCATCACTTGATTCATATTCATATTCATATTCATTATTCTCAATCTCTTCTGTTTCTATTATCGAATATATTGACTCATCATCTTCTATTTGATCATCACAAACTAATATATTTTTATTTACACTATCTACTATTAGAACTCTTTCTCGTTCTTCGTATTTACTAGAATATCTCTTCTGACCCTTATTAGGACAAGTTGTACTTAAATGATCAGGTGAATTGTATATAAAACATTTACAAGTTTTATAATAATTCTTTCTAGGATCATAGTGCCTTACATTTCTCTTATGTAAATAGGGAATTCTATTATCTGATTTTCTTAGAAAAAATCTTATCTTTGTCTTGAATCCTTTATTTTGAAGTTTATGATATTTCTTAGTAGGTCTATCTTCTCCATATATTAATGGTATCTGGACTATCTTATTGCAAAAATTATAGTCTGCATATTTCATAGATCTTTGAGCTTGTATATTTGTGCATACCTTTTTTAATTGTTTGAAAACAAAAGTTATAGCTTGAGATATATTAATGACTGAACCTTGAGTTTCTTTTTTATATTCATCGAATATTATGCTTCCTAAAGGGTCAGGTAATTTGTTAAAATATCTCTCAACTATGCCTTTATTATAACATTGTTTGGCAGTAATAGCATTATATAGATAATGTTGTAAAAATTCTTTTATTCCTTTCTAATTTGTCAATGTTAATTTTTCTATCTTTCTCAACCTTTCATTTTGTAATGTAGTATATCCTAACTGTGGATCTTCTCCTATAATATTTGGATTACTACCTGCTCTTTTTAATTCTTGATAAAGATTAGGATTTTCATCTACCCATTGCTCCCATATAACTTTTACAGATTCACCTAGAAAGGTTTCTAAATAGGTTATCATATCTTCAACTTTATTTCCTATATTATTCCAATTTTGTATATATTTTTGCACTATCAGACCTTTCCATATGCTTATGATATTTGGCCAGTCTATAGGGTCGTGTGTAGCTAAGTTTAATATTGCATCATCACTCTTATGGTTTTGGAATTTTACAGCTCTTTCAAATTCTCTTTTCTTTGATCCCATATATCTATATCGTCCAGGGATATAATTGTATGGATAATCTTCTTTTTCTGGAGGCCAAACTCCTGCTACTCTAGATGGTCTTTCTATTTCTCCTTCATTTTTGACTGAACTTTCACCATATCTTCTTTTCTTTCCCCTATATCTACTTACATTGCTTCTATGTCATTATCCAAATTTTGTAAACCTATTTTGTCTAAGGAGTCTATAAAATCATTATGTTGTTCAAAATCATCTGTAATTTTTTCATTGCTTATATCATTTATTAACTCCTTATCTTCTTCACAGCTTTCTTGCAGTGTTTTTTCATTTATTTCCCATTGTTCTTCTTCACTCATTTCTTGTTTTCCTTTAGTATCATAATTTCTTACTTCTTCTTTATTACTTAGTTGTTTATTCTTAACATATTGTATTTATGAATTGTCTATAGATAATTCTTTATCATTTTTTTAGTTTTCTTAACCTATATAGTTCTCTACAAAAATAGAGTTTTCTCTCTCTCTCTTAACATAGGCCATTCACTTTTATAAGTATTATTATATTCTTCTTTTACAAGTTTTAATTTATTTTCACAATGTTTTATTTCTCTGTCTAAATCTAATTTTTCCATGAATTCAGAAATACTATGTCTTCTATTATCTTCAATATATTGTTCAGATGTAATCGAGTCTAAATCATCTAAAGTTCTT
Source organism: Hsuehochloa calcarea (assembly GCA_036346395.1). Lineage (NCBI taxonomy): Eukaryota > Viridiplantae > Streptophyta > Magnoliopsida > Poales > Poaceae > Hsuehochloa > Hsuehochloa calcarea. The sequence goes on from CM070596.1 coordinate 60,991,011, forward strand.
TCTTTATAATGTATAAATCTGACACTAGTGATTTCTTTATTATTTTGATAACTTATGTAATCTTCGGGCTGTTTTAGAATCTTATCTTGTATTAATTCACTTATATTCCATTCTTCTCCCGCCATTTCTTCAGAACCAATTTTTAAAGGACTCATGAACTTAAATCCTTTAGATTGTTGTCGACGATCAAATTGACGATCTTATGAAAATATATAAAAATAGAGGAAAATAATGTGTATCTCCTGGAAGAGAATGTGTTCGCTCTTTATTACTAAGGAATGCCTACGATCAAGCAAAGGACTAATTCTAGTTACCCTGAGTATGATGTTGGCTATGCTACTGAAATAGATCAAAAGTATGAATCTAATTCCCATAGCCTCTTCTCCCAGAGTCTGATCTCTTCTTTTTCGCCCCCCCTGATCCTTCCATGTCTCGTCTTTAAATAGTTTTTGAAGAGGTGGCAGTTGTTTCTAGAGAAGAAGCCTGTGCGAAGCGTTGCGTTTGATTGATAGGAGAGACAGTTGATTAAAGTATCAACTGTTGTTCTGTTAAATGTCAGTGAGACATTCAACTATTAGTCAGTGTCTTAGGATTATGTAATGTCGCGTGGTATGGAGTATACAACATGTGTTCCATTCATCACACAGTAAATGATATACTTGGATTTGGATCCAGATATCAGTTCATAGCTTTACGAGCAGTTAACTGGTCAGGGACTAGGTACGTGACCTTGTCCGATCAGGGTATTTATTATGTAACCTCTGAAATCCTTACGACCAGTGATGTTGTTAGCCTTAGGGGTTACAATCACGAAGACGTATGGTCTCTCTTTATGTATTAAAGTAATACATAGGGGTTTTAATCCTTATCAATTGCATACTTTGAATTACATCATCCACATTTACTTTATATTTAGATCCACTTTTGTTAGTTAGTCTTCCTATGAATTCTATATTTACTAATAAATTTGTTCCAATAAAATCTTCACAATATTTAGTCTGGACTCCGAAACTTATTTTTTCTATAAATTCCTTTATAGGCATCATTAGATCAGGAGCTATGTAGGTTATTAAATGGTTTTCATTCATATCTCCTATGAATCCTAATGCCGCTTTATTTATGATATTCCATCTTTTGTCTAACAAAGTTATTAAGACCTTAGTTCCCATTTTTTTCCCCTTGTCACACCTTTAATTCCTATAATATACATACCTTGATGTATATATTTGTAACCTGAATATTTTAACCCATTTTCAATTTGTTTACTTACAATTCTTAATTCTACTAGTTGTGGTAAAACACTTAATTATACTTCTCTAGATATTTTTTATAATCCAGTCTTCTTTCAAACATACCCATATGATAAATATGCTGAGATTTTATTTTTTTAAAAGTATCATTTTGATATCTTTTAAGAAAATTTTCTAAGTCTACTATTTCTTGCAGATTATCTATATCTTCACTCTTATCCTTTATCTTTTCTAGTAAGGTTAGATGCCTTACGTTTGCAGCAGGCGTGGGTGCTAATAAAAAGGGAGAAGCAGATGAAGGGACTACGGCGGGTGGAAGACCTTCCGCGCCGGCGACGAGCTCGGTAGGTAAATCCGTGCGTGGTTACTTACCCGCTCTCTATTCGCTAGTTCGATACGTACGTGAAGCGTGACGATTTATGTGCCACGAGCGCATGGCACGTGTATGTACGTATGCAGTGTTCAACTACAACCGGGCGGCGTACCAGAGGTGCAGAGCCGACGGGCGCCAAGGTGCTGCGGAGCGGGCGTGACGAGGTGAGGTGAGGCAACGGCACGCACTACTTCCTCTGCACCGTGCGGGGCCACCTGCCAGACCGGCATGAAGATCACCATCAGGGCCGTCTAGCTAGCAGCTAGTAATCAGCGACGTCGTCCGGATCGATCGAAAGCTTCAGCGCTTGTTGCTTAATGCGAAATCTAATAGTTAGCTTGCTTGGTTCCGTCGTTCTTGTTGAACTGTTGTTGTGTGTAAATGACTAGCGTGAATTTCTAAAGAAAATAGCAGGAGGATTGCCTGTTAAATTAATAAAAAAAGATAGAGCAAGATACAAGTGCTGGCACAGGACGTAGGGTTTGATTATACAATAATTATTTGCTCTAACCATTTGGCCCCACTAGGTCCAAACTCTTCCTTTAGCTCTAATCTTTGCGACTAAATGGAGAGTGGAGGAGGACTTGTTATTAAAGATTTAGGCGTTACGTACTTTCCAGATCTCACATGTGGTCAGAGTAACCACCGTGGTTGTCGCCCTTCTTGGAAGATGTCCCAACTTGCAAGTGTAATACCCCGAAGGTGATTTGGCTTATTAGAAAAAATTTCGGAAGAGGGAGCTAATCGAAAAACCAGAATCATCTTTTCACCGGGGGATTTTCTGTGATTTCACGGCAACCTGGGCCTGGGCCACGGCCCAGGAGGGGCCCATGTGGTGGCTGGCCATAAGAGGGGGTTCCCCCCCAAACCCTAAACTCCACATTTCTCTCCCCCTCCCCCCCTTTGGAGCCGCCGCCCCCCTTCCCCCTTGCTGTGCACCGCCTTGTACATCGATTTTGGGTAAGATGCGTTCGTTATCTGTCCTGTCCATCTCTTAGAAAATTGTAGGTATTGTTCTTAGCTTTCTATAGCCACCGAAATCACGTGATTCCGCCTTACGGTTTAGGAGATATAATTTTTTTAGTGCGCGCTGTTCTGTCTGTCTGACGAGAAAGATCTCTCGGCTTTATCCTAGGTTTTGATTTAGTTAGAGGCATTTTCAGAACCTCCACCCAAATAAGTTATTGTAGCCCTTTAAATTATCATTCAAAGCTGATAAAGATCATCTCCATTGGATCTGTATAATGAAAGTTATGATATTTTCTTTACTACTGTTCTGAATTTTAGGCAGATAATTGTTAGTGTTTTCATCTATTGTTTAGACTACTGTAGAGGCCGAATCTGGGGTTTTTCCCTTCTAGAGTTTTATTCCTGAGAACGTTAGATTTCTTTTGGCACCGAGATCAGGAAAATCCGATCTGTAGTTTGGGAGATATGAATTTTTGATTACGAATTGTCCGGTCTGTTTGAAAACTGAGATCAGTAGGTTTGTCCCTCGGTTTTGTTCAAATTAGGGGCCGAATCAGAACCTTCACCCAACTAAGTTATTTTAGCCCTTAAAATTATCTTTCCAAGCTGATAAGAATCATTCTTATTGGATCAATAGGTTGAAAGTTACGCCGTTTTCTTTATCTCTGATCTGTATTCTGGACAGACGTAGATGGGTTGTGTTTCGCTGTTAATTAGCCCTCTGTTTTGGCCGAATCAGGGGATTCCACCAACTAATGTTTTGTAGCCTGATCTGTTAAGATTCAGTGAGCACTGGTTTCAGATCTTTTGGAGTTACAGATAATTAATGGTGATTTTTCTAGTATCGCTGCCAGTTTAGCGTGTCGGGTCATTGGGTAAACTTGGTAAAATTGATCCCGTTGTTTGGGTGGGAGAGATAGAGGGGATGGAAGGGCTCTTGTAGCAATGCCATACCTTGTTATTCTTATTTCGATTATACATTTGTGTAGACGGTGAGGCGGTGAGTGGAGGGGCATCTTCGTGTCCTCCTATTACGTCACATCGCGGAAGGCAAGTACCCTATGCTGTTTGGTGATGTTTCCAATTGTTTGCTTGATGTTGGGATAAATTGTGAATGCCTTTTTCTATCCATCCTGATGTTTATTTCATTTCAAGAAGATGATTCTTGTGATTAAAGAATTAGCATTTATTTCAGTTGTTGCATTCCATTACATGCAACTAACTTGTGTGGCATCCTTGATATATTATGTTGTGTGGGAATGCATACTCATACTTGTTTACACATGTTGTTGAATGCCATGTGTCTTTTCCACTAATGTGTGTTATTCATTCATACCATGAGAAATCATCATATTCATTCATAAAATTCATTATGACCACGGGAGTGGATTCTTTTGGTAAGTCCCATCAATTCCAGTATGGGCATTTGAAAGACACATCAATTCCAGTATGGGCATTTGAAAACCCACCATTCCAATGTGGGTAGTGTTGACCACCATTCCAATGTGGCAACTTGGACACCGTATGAAACGTTCTTCATACGGTGATTGGGTCCCCGTGCTTTGTGAAGTACGGGCTTAAGTGAACACCGACGGTGTATCACTCGCTATACCCAGATAAGTCGTGATTAGTCCATTCCTTCAATGCATTCTTTCATTCCATCCATTCATGTATTCATTCCATTCAATCATATATGTGTTCCAAGATTTGTTCGTAATTCAACCGGATTGTGTTGTCCACTCTATGTTTGATTATTCTTGTATGTACTTGCCGAGTCTTCGACTCACCCTTGCTTTGTATGTTTTAATTAGGTAATTGAGGAGAAGACAAGGTGATTTGGTGGGGTAGTTCGCACACACTGCTTGCACTTCACTTTTATCCAATTAGAATAATTATTATTACCTTTCACCAAGCCAACTTGTTAAATAAATTTCCGATTTGTAATAATCCAACTTTGGTATTGCTTGACTGCTCGTGGTATTATATCTGCTTATCCATTCTTTTCCATGAATCAATCGTTTATTGTCATTCTTTAGAAATTATTGTTGATTGAATGATTGTCAGTGCCTTGGTTCGATCAACCTTGCGCTTGCGCTATCAGTCAGTCTATAGTCTACAAAAAGAGATGCAAGGCCGCTTTCGATGATTGTCTGCAAAGCGGGCAGGTGCCTTGGTTCGATCAACCTTGCGCTTGCAGTCCGTCGGAGGTCTATAGTCTGTTTTGGATGGCTAGCCTGGCGAACAACTTGCATCTTGGGGGTGCTGAGGTTTTCCAGATTAGTTTTTTGTACTCAGTTGTTGTTGAGCCGAGGAATCGTAACGAATAACCTGATTTCGTTGTATATTCGTCATGTGATCTCATCCGTGGCAGCTGGGTCTAAAGTGATCTGGTCTAGTCTTCCCCACATGTCTAGGAATTGGTGGACTAGCTGATCTGTTACTTCCTCGGGAATGGTGATATCCTGAACCTAACGGTTATCCTGGAGCGCCACCTGAACTGTTCTGTTTTTTCTTTTGGAAAGATGGAAAATCTCCAGAGCAAAATCTCTGGAGAAAAATCTTTGGGGGTTGTACCATCTAATCACTATGAGGTCCAGAACTTCATTTTCCCCATTCCCTACCATGATTGAAGTGACCGCTGCGAATAGTCGCCTGTCCGCGTAGTGTGTCTGATTTTGGAAAGATGGAAAGATGGATTTTGGGACTTTTAAGGCCGTGAGATGATAGGTCGGTATCGAGGTGAGCACCGATTTCACCAGGGTAGTGTGTCTAGCTGATGAAAGAAGTCTACTTTGCCAACCTGCCAACCTACAACCGGCTTTATTCAGTAAGGGATGAAAATCAACCCTCCATAGTCTTTTGTGCATTAGCGGCAAAACTAGGAATTCGATGGGAAAGTTTGAAAGAATTGTGGGAAACTCTTGTAGGAGCGTGTCGAGGTTAATGTGGACGCAGCTTATAGGCACCACCGTGCTTTGTGGAAGTTAGTCTGCAGGCCAAACATTCCCAAAGCTTGTAAGAATATGGGTTGTTGTTTTGATATCTTCCTCAGTTGGGGAGAAGAAGATTGCCGCATCGTCAGCATACAGGGATGTCCTGAGTGCGTCGAAACAACCACGATGATGCTCCAGGTGTCCCATCTCCGTTGCCTTCCCAAACAATCTTTGCAGGGGGTTTATTGCTAAGATGAAGAGGAAGGGGCAAAGCGGATCTCCTTGTCGCGTACCCTTTCCGTGATTGATACTGCTGCTGGGGATGCTATTGAGGAGGACTCTGGAGAAGGCTGTTGACCAAAGGGCCGCCAACCAGTCCCTCCATCTGGATGGAAATCCTCTTCTTTGGAGAAGCTCGAGGAGGTAATCCCGGCGTACCATGTCGAAAGCTTTCACTATGTTTAGCTTGAGAAAGAGTGTCGGGGTTTTGGATCTATGCAATCTTGTTGTCAGGTTTATTTATGTACAGGAAGTTGTCGTGGATGCTTCTTTTCTCGACGAAAGCACTATGGTTTATTGAAACCAGGTTGTCCAGATGTGGCGCCAGACGCAATGCCAGAGTCTTAGAGATCCATTTACCCACCCCGTGTTTGAGACTGATGGGTCTGTAATCTGCCATCCTTTCTGCCCTGTCTTTTTTTTGGGTATTAGGGCGATGCTAGTTGTGTTTAGGAGGTGGTGGTTCACCGCGCGTAGGCTATGGAAACTTTGAAACACAGCATGATGCCAGCCTTTATAATAGTTCAGCATGATTTGAAGAACATAAATGTGAAGCCATTATGGCCTGGTGCCTTGTCCCCTGGTATCTGGGCTAGCGCGTTGGCGACTTCCTGCTTAAAGGACTCTTCCAGAATATCTATGTTTTGCGGGGTAACACCCAATGCCTTCCAGTTTAGGTTGAGGGTTATAGGGTTCGGCGCAGACAACATGTCCTAAAAATGTTGTTGTATGGATTCTTATTTCTCTTCATGTGAAATAGCCCAACCTTGGCCATTTTGCAGCCTCTGAATGTGGTTTTTGTGTCTCATAGAATTAACTTTTTGAGTGGAAGAACTTTGTATTAGTATCGCCCTCCTTTAGGTTTGTGATGCGAGAGTTCTGTCTTTTCCTAGACCGCTCAATGACTGCCAGCTCCATAACTCTTTTCTTTAGCCCGGCTCTGAGACCCCGCTCTTGCGGTGAGGGTTGTTTGTTCTCCTGAGCTATGTCTAGTCGTAGGATCACTTCCAGGTCCACGAGGAGCTACAACTTTGCTTGTGAGAAAATGTTTTTGCTCCAAGCCCTTAGCTTCGTTGCTAGCCGTGGCTAGTTTGTGGTTGAGGCGATGGAAAGGCTATGTGTGCTGGTTGTTGAACTGCCATGCGTTTAGTACCACATCCTTAAAGCCCAGTATCTTGACCTATAAGTTTTTGAAGTGGAAGGTTGTAGGCCTTTGTGGCCCGGTGCTATTTGAAAGTAGAAGAGGGCAGTAGTCTGAAAGCGATGTGGGTAAGACTTGCATAACATGGTTTTCAAAGTGAGCATAGTTGTAAAAGACCCTATCCAGCTTGACCAGTGTCAGGTTTTCTCACTTATTACTCCACATGTATTTCCTATTTTGAAGGTGAATCACTTTAAGTTCGCAGTTCTTTAGCGTGCTTTGGAAATGCCCCATCCGAGCACGGTTGATATTAGTATTGTTTCTATGACACGCTCTGTAGATTAGGTTGAAAACATCCATGACTAGCCATTTGTTGTCCGTTGGTGGTTTGAGACACCTGGGTTCTTCTAGGAATGCCGGCTTGTCCCTGTCACCAGATGGTCCATAGACTACCGTGAGGCGACAGATCGAGCTGCATTTCTTTGTTGCGATCGTCGCCGACAAGTGGTATGCCTACAGTCAAATAGCTTCGACACCTATGAAATCCTCGTTCCACATAAGCAGGATGCCACCCCGCGCTTGGAAGGAAGACTACTGCGGGGTTTTTTTTTTTTTTGGAAGGAAGACTAGTGTGGTTAATGTGTGAACTCGTCGCGCTTGTAACAGTGACAAATCTTCTGTTAAATTTAAAAGGGGGAACTAAAGTATCCTGTTTAATGTAACGTTAATAAATGTTTTCCAAGCGCGTGGATGAAAGGTCGAGACAAAACATATTTGGTGGCTGTGGCTGCATTTTGGGTAGAAGACAACTCCGAGCACTGTTGGGCTGCTATTGGGCCACATCCTTTTCTATTAAAAAAACACTTTTTTTCAAAACAAAACCAGCAGAATATCGAGCAGCGAGTATATAACGATGTTATGGATTTAGCTCGAAATTTATCTTTCCCTACACAAACTCGAAATTTATCATCACTGTAAACAAAAGAACGCGTAGGAAACAACAAATCAATTGCTAACTTTAGGGGTTCTAAAGTAGTGAACTCCCAGTCTGTTGTGCGATAATAAAAAAAAAACTTGCCCTGATCATCACATGCCTCAGATCGAGGCTCGGATAGTGCCAGTTCATGAGAGTTTAAATGGCAAAATGAAGGAAACATAGGCAAGAATCATTCGTCTCAAGAGGAAGCTAGCTCAACGCGATACGGCCTGTACAGCTGGAACGGCCTCTCGCGACGCCGTCCATGCATCCGAGGACGTACGGAAACTCACCGTCTTCCTTATACTTGTTGTCGAGTTCTTCACGAGGGATTTCACAGCAACGTGAGCCGTCGTGATTCCTGCAGCTCGGGCCAAATACGATGTTCAGGGTGCCAGCGTGGAGCAGAATCAGATAGAGCAGCTGCGTCAGCGTGGAAATCGTGATGAACGCCTCTAATGTCCTCTGCTAGCATGCAAGACGCGTACATATATATAATCATTAACCAGGTAATAAATCAACGAAAGGAGAACAGCGTAAATAAACAACATGCACCAGCGTACAGTGATTCACGTACCAGGCGCCTTCATCGGTTTCCTAGAGTGATATGCTTGCACGTAAGGCTGCAAATGTTCAAGAGGAAGAATCGTGAGCTAGTAGCAGCTAGCAAGTATTGATATGCTTGAGCGAGCGAGCAACGCCATGCTGTAGCACCCGAAGGAGAGAGCAGTGAGAGCCCAGGAGACTAGTCCAGTGGAAGCCGCGGTCGCGAGGCTCTCGCCGCGCCATGCCCTGACGTGGAGCAGGCCGGCGAGCACCGCGCACGCGCCGACCACCCCGGCCATCAGCGAGAAGACGAGCAGGTAACCCGTCGACGTGTTCCCTCCTAAATCTGCACATGCGCATCGATCACATCGACTTCTTTCACCTGTCAAACGCCGCAAGATGCCGCACAGAGAGACGTGACAGCCAATTAAGAGGGCCGGGGCGCTTAGGGCGGTGCGTCTCGCGGTCGATGAGCTTGTTGAGCGACCAGCCGGCGAGGCCGAGGACGGCGGCGTGCATGACGAGGTTGATGCACAGGAGGGGCCCGATGTACCGCCTGCCCACTGCGCCGACTTCCATCGATCGCGCGCTCCCCGCAGGTAACGTTCTGGACTACTGGGGCGGATGCGTGCATGGGAGAGATGTGGTCTGACGTACGGACGGTGTGGTCTGTTTATGGTTGATGTAGTCGCTTCAGATCCGGTGTTGGGTTGCGGCCGTCGCCTCCTTGCCGTTTGCAAATGTCGAGGACGAGCGTCCCAACGGGCACCGCGAATGACATTTGTACCGCCGGCCCTACGCCAACGCCCAACGTTGCTCCCCGAATGAGATTTGTAATTTCGAGAACGTACTGAAGATGTCACGTTTACGCGCGGTACACAGTGATAATACACTGTGCGTCTGCCCTGAACATTGGGTCACGCTAGCTTTGTCTACACTTGACGCACTTCTCGAGAACCCCAGTTTAGTTCCACTCCTACAAGCGCGCCCGTTCTCCCCGCGGCGCAACTGAGAACTGCGCGCTTGCCGGAGCCGGGCTGCCGGCGAGCACAACAACGTAGCCCGTTGGTGATGGCGATGACACATCCAGCAATTCACTAGTACTAACTTGGCCGGAACATACACTATAGTGAATCGGTTCAGTCGTTCAGATTTTACGACAGGGTCTGTCAGGGGATTTAACACGCCACACGTACCCAATCCATACAAAGTCGGCAGCAGGATTCTACCAAGCTAAAAACCACTTTAACAAATTACTCGTTTTGGTTCACAAATTAAAATAAATTGTTTTGGTATACACGCAGTTAGATTTTGACGATCGATATCTTTTTAAATATTTAGATTAGATATATGAGAATCATATGTGTAGATTAGTTTTGAAAAATACTTTTATAATATTATAATTTTGTTGAATTTTATAATAATTACAGTAGTAATTAATGATTAAAGTTATATCTTAGAGATCGTGCTAATATCTAAAATGATTTATCTTTATGAACCCAAAAAATCAAATGACTTTAACCAATTATTATTAGTAACCACAACCGACTTGTGAGACTCAAGAGTTGAGGCCTGTGCTGATGTGCTCCTAGGATGGCCAACCAAATCCCGGAGGCCAGGGGCAGATTTTGAAGATAGGGAGGCAGCCAATCACAGCCCACCATCCTGCCACGTGGCCGATCACCACGCAAAAGCATCGAAGGGAGTGGACGCAGAGCAACCGGCCGGAACACAAGAACAAGAGAGGCTCAGGGCTACTGTACTGTTCCTGCTTTGGAGGATAGATAGCGTACCGAAGGAAAAGAAAGCAGAGGCCAGAGAGGAGCCAGCTCGAGCGGCAAGGGGCTGACTAAAATGGCCGCCACGGCGTACTCCACGGCGATTCTCGGTGGAGCACACCTCCCCGCCATCGGCGCCGCCGCACCACCCTCCGTTCTTCTCCCGCGGCGCAGCTTCTCCCCTCTTCGCCTCCAAGGTGAGAAGTGGTTGTATTAAGCAAAGGATGTTTTCAATTCTGAAAATTTTACTGGCCGCCTTAACCATTACGTGCTGTATGGTGTTAGATGCGCCAAGGCTATCTCTGCTCCGGGCGAAGGCCTCGTCCGATGAAACCTCTACTTCCGCCGCCAGCGGCGACGAGCTCATCGCCGACTTGAAAGCGAAGGTACGTATACGTCGTAGCTCAAAGAAGAGACATGGCGAGAAAAATAGCTCAGTTTGTGCAATGGTGCGTGTTGTTCCTTGTGACAGTGGGACGCCGTTGAGAACAAGTCCACCGTCCTCACATACGCCGGCGGCGCCGTCGTCGCCGTCTGGCTGTCGTCCGTCATCGTCGGCGCCATCAACTCCGTGCCTCTGGTGAGTTCTATTTTAGCTCAGTTGTCCACTGACTCAGTGAGCAGAGTAACGTGACAAGTTAACATGTGGTTGTTGCCGCAGCTTCCCAAGATCGTGGAGCTTGTTGGGCTCGGGTACACCGGATGGTTCGTGTACCGCTACCTCCTCTTCAAGGTATTCAATTAGGCAATGTTTAGCTTGACTTGCAGCATCGGGTAGTAGCATTTGCAGTATTGTTAACATGTCTCGAATCCTGTTCGATTACAGGAGAGCAGGAAAGAGTTGGCCGACGACATCGAGTCTTTGAAGAAAAGGATTGCTGGGACAGAGTAAAATGCCGTTCTCTGGAAGTTTTTTGAACGATTCTTTCCAGAACACGTATCAGAGAACCTACCTGTTGTTTAGAGTACTACTACCGTTACCTCTGTATGTTACATACCCTGTGGTGCCAGGAAGCTTTCTTGTGTTCCTTTCCTCGATGGGTTATTGTACAAACTGTATGACTGTTCATTTACCAATTATCCCAAACGATGTTTCTTGTCGTTTGTGTTTCCGCCGCGCAGTACCACCGCGCGCGCGCGCGCCGCCTTCTCCGAGCTGCTCATGTGTGTTGCAACTTGCAAGCAAAAAAGAACAAAGCGGAGTATTTCCAGTGCAATGATCCCACAAAACTTACTAAAAACAAGTCTCCAGTATCGTATTATCGCAGCAGCACACTTGCAGTTGCACTCGTACCGTATAAGTGTATATGCTATGAGAACATTGTGTGATAAAAATGACATAAATATCACTGGATTACAGGATTATTAGGGCTATTTCAGCGGTATGGCCCAGTATTGCTCTTCCCTAGCCTACCAGTGTAGTGTAGGCGAGTGTGCTTTGCACTTTTGGTGTGGAGATGGGGCCCACCTGCAGGCCTTATCTGGAAGGTGATTGGTCTACCGGTAATACCCCATCCGGTTCCTTGGCCTGCGATTAGCTGGCCGGATTTTGGCGGGGCCACCGCACGGGATGGCGACACGTGGGAGGTACTCCAGGGGCCCACCACAAGAAGCCCCGCGCGACAACATCTAGATTCTACAAATGAAGATGAGCAGATGAGCAGTACAAAGTGTCGTGAACTGTGTACAGTAAGTGTTGGTGTTATTGATACTGAGGAGTTTTTTTCTTTCTCTTTTGGCATGTTTTGACGAAGAAATAACAAATCTAACTCTCTTTGCGAAATTGATAAAAATAACATCATGGTTGGATACACATGCGATATATATGTCCCTGCAGTACTCTCGAAGCACTTCAGGACGTGTGGCAACAAGATGGGTTGTATGGCAGACGACCTGCCGCGGTCCCGGTTTGGGGCACGCCGTCTTCCGCAGTGGTTTTGCACGATAAAGATGTTATTTTGACATTTCATTCACACAGAGACTAGTTTTACTATTTTATGTTAAAAAGAGCTTAAATGAGAAGAAGAAGAAAAAAAACTCGATATTAAGCTACCATGAATTGTTTTTGTTAGGAATTCAATGAATATTTAAGCCCAGCCAACCATGCATATTTGTTGAGCAAAATAATTTCTACCCTATCTCGTACGACCTTCGCATGTCTTGCAGATAAGTCAATATGAAAATGCGTACACAAATCACTGGACACGGTTAAAAGTAGCACTTTCAAATGATAAACTGTAGTCATTCCTTGCGAGCTCAAAGCGAAACCTGTCATGCCATCCGGGAAAATACAGCTAGCTTAAGTAATTGTCGCTCTTACTTTCCACGGAAAAGAAAACTCGTGGATTAAGCCCTGAATATATAAAACATTTGGTTGCTTGAATTGCCTTTTAGATTTGCATTGCTAGCAGAAAGGGAGAGAGTTAGTATCATGGAAAGGCACAGGTTAAATTGAATTGCCTTCGGAACATAGCGGAGAGGTAAGCATGGGGTTCAGAAAAGACTCGGACTCCAGGGGTACGGGCGTTACCAGCCAAAAACCAAATCCTGTCCTGTTTGGATAAGGCACTATATACATTTATGTTTCTAGCTGCATGCAATTTAATTTTTGTTCTTTGTAATTCCCTTTGTCTGCGTTTTTGGCAGACTTGCATACAAAAGAAAGGGGATGGGGGTGGGGGTGGGGGAGGGGGGGGGGCAAGAAGATGTCCAGCCTTGCCGCCTGTGAGTCAGACGTGGGCAAACGGGCGGCCCGATCCGTCTTGGCACGGTCTATTTCGACTCAACTACTATTCGTGCCGGGCCAGAGTAGCGGCCTAGTCATTGTCCTTCGGCCATTTGTGTCGGGTCGGGCCGGCCTAAAGCCCGTTTGGCTCGTCGGGCCAAGTGTAGCCTGTTTAGCCCGTTTGACCCGTCAGAATGAAAAAAATTCGAAAAATATGTAAAATTCAAAAGTAGACATGAAAATTGAAAAAAATGAGACAATCATATTGAAAATGTAATAAATAGCTTTATTAATGTCCAATTGGCTATCTCGTTAAAACCTTCTCCAAGTAAAACTCAACATGAGAAAAACATTGTCAAAGGAAAAAGAGTACAACCTATAGCTCTGCAATTCTACATACATGATACATCCTTATTCTATGTGTCGATGTCATTGTCTAAGTACAGATTTTTGAACACCTTCGACGATTCTAGATTTTCCACAAAGTGTTGTGTTCGTGAATCAGCTTGTTCCCAACCCTTCACAGTTAGAAGGATCTCCACCATCTCACTTGTGAGACTTGTTCTTCTCTCGTCCAATATTCTTCTAAAAAGACTGAAAGCAGACTCGGAGAAAACCATAGAGATAGGAACAGTTAATACATCACATACAAGTATGGATAGCACGAGATATGTTAACTTATGGGCTTGCCACCATTGCAAGATGTCGAAGCCTTCTGAGTTGAAATCCACCATATCGCTGTCCAGATAGGTGGATAGTTCTCCGCTCCTTGTGGGTCTTGGTTGGGCGGCGTTGGTGTAGAAGAAGAAGACCTGGACCTAGACCTAGAGGAAGAGGCACCGAAGTTCGCGCCCCACATATTTGTCTTCCCATATGAGGTGGGGGCTATTGGAGGTCATTGCGAGCGGACTCCCCAGAACTTAATTTCATACCTTTGGTAAACATCACATAACCGAGAACGAACTTCTGCAAAATAGTTAGTATAGTCTAGCCCCGTAGCATCATTAAGAAGACAAAGTACAGTACCAAATGCATCAATTTTAGCCTTGGGATCTAAAAGAAATGCAAATGCATGCAGGTAAGAAATTTCTCTCCAATATTTAAGGTATTTAGATTTTATGGAAACAACAGCATCGCGTAAAACTAAGTCATTTTCATACATTTTCAATTGAGTGGCAATCCGTAAAATAGTATGCACAATGATAGGAGATGTTGGATAGTAGACAGCGGACAAAGCAACAGTTGCCTCATAATTTTTTTTCTAAAAATGACAGTATCTTCTCAGCAACAAACCAATGTTGATCAGTTAATAGTATAATACCGTCAGTGCTAGGATAGTATATTTGAATACTGTCGGTGTATTAGAACCGATTTTACGTAAAGATTATTTGATTCGGGGGGTCTCCTAGAGATGAAATCACGCAGAGTGGTTGACACGGGATGTTTAGACAGGTTCAGGCCTTCTCCGGAGAGAATAACAACCCTACTCCTGTGTGTGTATGGTATTGACTGTATTCTCGATGATCAAGCAAGAAACTAAGACTATTACAGAGAACAGTACTTGTGTTTCTCCTTCACTTGCTCTGTTTCGCCCCTCCTTGCACCCTCTGATCGATGTCTTTATATAGTCGTGAAGAAGTAGCCGTTTTGTCCTGCGGAAGAGGCGCCTTAATTAAGCCAGTAATGGGCGCATGATGACAGTAATTACCGGCGCATTGGCTTCTTCACGCCGTCTGGCAGTTATCATTCAGAGGTAATGGGGTATTTAAGCACTATTACTACGCAGAATAATAGTGCGTGCGGACCCGTTCGGATTCCTTAATCAATTGGACCCACTCGCTGGTAGGTTTGATTATAAGGTGGTCGTGGTTTATTTGGTCGTAGTATGACTTACGACTGGGTTTAAGTCGTAGTAGAGCTTACGACTGGGCAATAGTCGAGAAGGACTTACGATCGGGCAATGGTCGTAGAAAGACTTACGACCAGGTAGTGGTCGTAGAAGGACTTACGACCATGACATAGTCGTATTAAGACTTACGACTATGGGGGTGATTGTAGAAGATCTTACAATCACTTGGTAGGTCTCCCCCTTATAAATATGAGGGGTACTTCTGGGGACTATGTGATATCATATTTACCCATAATAAGAATTATAGATAAAAGATAAAATGAGGATTATTAGATCCTCGTCATCTAGCCCCCCAGCTTCAAGTGAAAGTAATTTACTTGGTGAAGGATTTGCAAATGGACTTACGACTATGAAAATGTCGTAGAATAATGGTCGAAGGAAAAACTCTTCGACATTTGAGTGCTACTTTGACCAGGAATTTGCTTGGTCAAGAAGGTTGCTTACGACTATAAAAAAGTCATAAAAACCCCTACGACTGTGAAGTGGTCGTAGTAGGATGATCGGAGAAAAAACTTTTCCGATTGATACTTCCTTCGACCAGAAAGACTTGGTCAAGAAAGTAATCTCGCTTGAAGGTGACAAAACGAACATAATTTTCCCGGACAGACCGTCTGGGGAATTGCAAACGACTCCCCAAGATCTGTTGATGAGACGGTTCCCGAAGTGGTTGCAATCGTGAAGATTGCTTACGACTATCAAAAAGTCGTAAAAACCCCTAGGACTATGAAGTGGTCGTAGTAGGAGGATCGGAGAAAAAACCCTTCCGATTGATACTTCCTTCGACTTAGCTTTTGGTTTAGTCTTTCTCAACATTGTCTAATATTTCTATCTGTTTACACAGATCTTTCACAGGCAGAGATTGACTCTAGGGTCAAACTCATCTGTGAGAAGTCTCCGCCACTCCGAGTGGCGGTTCCTCAAATCATGGCGGTTTTGTCCGCAGATGAAAAGATAGAGCGCCTAAAGGTAATAAAAAAGTTGATTCTTTCTTTAGGACTTTATAGTCGTAGAAGATACTTACGACTAATGGTGATCGTAGAAAATCTTACGATCAAGAAAGTGTCGTAGAAAAACTTACGACTTGGTACTGGTCGTAGAAAAAATTACGACTGATTAGTGATTCTTCTTTTTCTGTTTTGCTTTACAGAAAGTAGGCATGGAAAATCGTCAGGACGACGAAGAAGTCGTCTCGATGACTATTGGCGCCGGGTTGTCAAAGACAAAGGCTCGGCTCCTCCTCTAAGAGACGCCGACTTGTAAAATCTGCCGACAAGGGAGGAGCAAGCTCGAGCTCGTCTTTCGACCGAACCTCTACAAAACCGCGGCGTACCATGACTATATATGAAGCCGAGGTCGCAGCTATCGGGCCGAGGAGGTTGAAGCAAATGAATCTCTTAAGCGCAAACCTCGCAAGGCTAAGGTACCTTCTATTATGACAATGAATCTTTCGCGATTGTTTGCCACTCCTAGTTTTGTTAAGCAACCGAAAAGGAGATCCGGAAAGATTTTATGTCTTTATGAAGGACGATGTCGCTCCAAAGACAACCTCGCAATCGAAGGTAGTGTTTGCTCTGGAATGGTCGAGACTGATCTCGGCCATCCAGAGAACCAGGAGACCGTGAGCCCTAGTTCTCGTTCAAACTCTACGACCGACGTGGTCGTGGTGAGCTAATTGTTGAACTTCGACCGGGCGTGGTCGTGGAGAAGAAGAGGTCCTCCGTCGGGAGGATCGCTCCTAAATTCCTGGTTAAGACCAGGGTGCAGAGGTATGTGAAATGTACTAAAGTGTAAGAACATCATTTACCTTTTTCCTTTTCACAACCTGATTTGCTTCTCTTTATTTTAGTCCGACTCCTTCAAATGGGATGCTTCCGCTGAAAGCCCATTGTCACCTCTTCGCTTCTTTGGAGAGGTAACAATGGAAGTGGTTGAAGGATTTCCCTTGACCCGTGGCTCCAAGTGGTTCCTCCATCGTTGAGGTCGTAGCTACAACCATCAAGTTATAGCTACGACTATCGAGAGGGCACCGCGACTCATCGAGGTCGTAGAGGCCACAGAGGCACCGCAAAAGCCCCCATCAAGGTGATAATGACTCAGACACCATGCCTGGAAAGGAAGTCGTGGCGGACATTCTTCCTGTCCAAAGAGAAAGTGCGACCACAGAATCGGAGGATGAAGAACCCTTCAACTTCGTGGCGATTTCTTTGGACTGCTTCATCATAGGGTCTGCGCTACATGATCTCGCGATCGAGTCCCCATCCCAAGGATATTCCAAATAGAGGAAATACCTTCGACAATAAGCGCCTTGAGGAGGTATGGTGGGATAAAGTCGCGAGGATAGACAAGTCGCGAGAACCGGAGTTTGTGTATTCGACCTTTGCTAGGTCGACTATGAATGTAAGTATTTTTAGAATACTTATATATGTGGCTTTCCTTTTCTTCTCACTGTCTTCTTTTTGCAGAAAGCTCTGGAGCAAATTGCTGTTGTCGGTGAGTATCATCGACAACTTTTAGAGCTACGACAAGAGAAAGAAGAACTCTGCATGCATGCAGAGAGATGGTAAGTCACTGTTACTCTTAGTCGTTTTCGATTTGACTACTCGTATAGTGTTTACTAGAGTTGTCATGGAAGAAACTCATGACAAAGTATTGGTCGTAAAGAGTTTACGACTACTTACGACCAGGTGGTGGTCGTAGAAAAACTTACGACCATGACATAGTCGTAGAAAAACTTACGACTAGGTCGATGGTTGTAGAAGGACTTGAACCAATTGGTTGATGTCTATCTCCATTTTTGTCCTCTGTAGGCTGAAAAGCGACACGAAGACATTAGCTGACTCACTCGATTATGAAAAAGAGGAGTCGAGAAAGCTAAGGGAGGAAGTAATAGTCCTCTCGGATAAACTTCGAGAAGCCATCTCTGCATCTAAAAGATTGCGGAAAAAAATAAGCGAAGTAATCTTGAACTTAAGACCGCTTTTATCTTTAACCTTTATCCAACTCTCATTTCTTTTCCGTAAAAGAAGATGAGATGCGAAGCTCCTGGATCGAAGTTGAAGAAAAGGCTTTGGTCATTCAGGAGTTTTCTCGCATTACCAAGAACAAGGATCAGGAACTCGAGGGTCTGAGAACTCGAGTAACAGGTAAGCAATTCTTTACCTGTTGTCTTTTTCGAGTATTTTCCCCTTTTCTAATGCTAATTTCTTGTTCAGAAATTGCTGCTGAATTGAGGAGCCTCGAGGCTGAAATCCAAGAGAAGACCTTGATCTACAATGAGTCCGTCCGCATTGCTAAGATGAATGCAGAGGACATCAGAGCATGGGAGAAAAAGCATGCTGAAACCATTGCTTCCCATGAAGAAGAGGTCAAGAAATTGGATTCTCAACTAGTAGGTAAGAAATACTTTTACCTACAATCATCTTTGTGTTATCTTCCTCTAGAAGTTTATTTTTGTTCGACCGATTATATTCTTTTCAGAACAAGTGGTCGAAAACAAGAAACTTCGCGAGGCTTCGACTCGTACCCAACAGGAGATGGAATCGATGAAGACTAGTCTTCAAAGCAACATCACACTCCTGAACAATGTACTTGGTGAGCTACATTCTGAGGGAAAAACTCCTCGAGAAGATATTGTAGTTGCTCACATAAGTACCATTGGGGAACAAGTCGAAAACTTGCAAGAAATGGTGACCACTCTGAAGGCTAATCAAGCCGAATCAATAAGGGAGGCAGTCGAAGCTGCAGTAAGTTACGCTCTGGCGAAACTTAAAGCTCAAGACCCCTGCCTTAATGTGCAACCAATTGAAGCCGACTTCGACTGCCCTGAATCAGAGGCAAGTCGATTGATCGAGGAAATACAATCGGTTGGCAAAAAGGTAGCGGAGGAAATTGACGAACCCGGGAACGAAGGATCCCAAATTCTCTGTGTTCATACACTAGTCCAGGATTTCCAGTGTACACAGTCACAAAAATGTTATCACAAACATATCCAGCGTGTATATTTAATAATCATAGAGTTTATTACAACTGGGACCGGAGGCCAAATAAAACATTAAGCGGAAGCAAATAATAATAGTAAGCCACACGATACGCCACAGGCAATCGTCTGGAGGTCGCTGCCTAATCGTCCTGCTCCTCACCTTCTGGATAGTAGTCTTCTCCTGAATAATAATATTCAGCAAGAGTGAGCACTACAACTGTGCTCGCAAATTACACCCAATACAAAATTTAGAATGCATGCATAAGTTATTCAAAGGAAGGTTGTAGGGTTGATTTGCATAAATCAGCCTTTTTGGTTTAAATAGTTATACTAAGTTTCAAGGCACATTTTCATTACATAACTAAAATCAGATTTAAAATTGATCATTTTATAGTGGATAACCTTCATATGAAACATGGTGAAGGATACCCTCCTATCACAAGGCTACCCGCCCAAATTTACCACAAGGATTAACCATCCTCAAATCATGTCCAAAGTTATTTTAAAACCAAAAACAAATCTAACTTAGAGTGGCTTTGCTCAGCATGTCCATAACCGTGGACACGGCTATTCGAATAGATTTACACTCTGCAGAGGTGGTATAACTTTACCCACATGAGATAATTTGCCCGTTATGTCGGCCAATACACACTTCCTTAGGTGTGTGACTAGGCAATTATCACAAGGAGTTTCCAATGCATTACCTCAATACCAATATGCCCGCTAAGGTTTCACTTCCATTAGGCTAACCACTGAAACCCCTCTTGCGCCAAGTGGGAATAAAGTCTAACCGACACCCACACAACAAAAATGGCATAAACAATACTGAGGTAATACAAATTATTAAGCCTGGTTCTGCCCATACAGAACATGTGGTAGTAGGGTGGAGCTTTTGCAAGATGCGGCTCAAAGGTCGGTCCTTAATCTACTTGGGCAAATTTCAATAAAAACCACAGGTCTCGATCCTAACTGACAAGCCTGCATAAACTCGCACTCCACCAACGGTCCATGTTTGCCCAAGTACAAACCATTTTCTTTTATTTTTAATTTTCAAAGACATTTGCAAAAGTCCACCATGACAAAGCAATGTCATGGGCTTTTTATCAATTTATGAAATTTTGGCTAAATTCTCCCAAAGTCAAATATTTCATGGTCTAAGCATTTGCTATGCATATATTTATTTTTAAATTCATTTGACTAAGGTTACAAGGAATTGATAAAACAACAATCAAATTTGGCTATACAAAGGAATTGGAATAATTAAATATTTAAAACAGGAATTTAAAATAATTAAATACAATTATGCATTCAATAATAATTTTAAAACAGGAATTAAATAATTTTAAATATTGGGGGCAAAATGGTCAATGGTGTAACTTGCCTTGTTCAAATTCCTGGTATTCTACTTCTTCAATAGGGTCAAGCTCTCCGGAGTCGTCAAAATCTATACGCGAAAATATTCCAAATTCAAATGTAATTCAAATGAACACAAATAAATTCAAATGAAAATTCAAATTAACTCCAAATTAAATAATTTTGGTCTAGTTAGCTAGATCTTGATTTTATACAAATTTAGAAATTTGAATCACCTAAATCGGAGTTTGTATGAAGAAATACGAGCTCCTGGAAGTTTAAATATAAATTTAATTCCAAAATCAGGATTTTCCAAATTTCCCAAATTAAATTTCTAAAGGAAATTCTATTTATTGCGCCACCGACGTCAAGCAGATCTTGTAATCGAGATCGACATGTGGGCCCGCACAAGATGGATCGAGTCCACAATGAGGCGCAAGTCCACGGTGGACTCGGTGCGCAATGATACAAAGGGTAGGCTATGCTGGCTACACCGCCGCTATTAGCGACCACGCTGGCCGACTTGGTCGCCACGCATGCGAAAGCGATGATGTGGCGCCGAGGTGGCGAGCCACGCCGGCCGCCGAGAGGAGGCGCCGGGAACCAAGGTGCAGGCGCCTGCGGCGGCGGCGAGCTCCGGTGAGGTGCGCAAAACATTCGAGAGACGACATCGAGTACGATGCGCTACCGGCGACACGAGGGCGTGGCGGAAGATGGTCGGACGGCGAGGCGGCGGTGTGGTTCGGTCGTTAGCGGCGAAGGAGCTCCGGCGACGCCCGAGGGCGCGAGGTGCGCACTGTGTTCGCGATCTTGGCGGCCGGTGGTGCGGCCGAGGCGGCCGGAGGTTCACCGGTGGCGGCGTTAGAGGCAATGAGCACTGCTCGGCCGGCGAGAGAAAGAGCCAATGCGCAAACCGGGAGCGAGGAGGTGTGGAGAGTTGGGGCAAAAGCTTGAGGGAGTAGAGGCGCACTGGTGCTCCCTTTATAGGGCGAGGCGAGGCCGAAGATGGAGATCGTGGGCGAGGTGGCAACGGCCGTTTATGGAGGTGAGGCGGCGCATAAATGAGTTAAGGAGGGGGGTAATGCCGGAACGAACGCGGGGAACGGCCGCTTTCATTGCGCGTGATGGCGAGAGAAATGGGGAGGAATCACGGATTGAAGAGCTCGGTGAGGCTTTAATGGCGCAGAGGCGACGATCGCGCGGGAAGAAGAAGGGGCGGGAAG
Source organism: Hsuehochloa calcarea (assembly GCA_036346395.1). Lineage (NCBI taxonomy): Eukaryota > Viridiplantae > Streptophyta > Magnoliopsida > Poales > Poaceae > Hsuehochloa > Hsuehochloa calcarea. The sequence goes on from CM070596.1 coordinate 61,012,445, forward strand.
AAGCACAAGGCGAGGGCCCACCAACAATGAGACAGAGCGGGAGAGAGGCGCGAGCGGATTAGTGTTGGCCGTCCGATTTTGATCGGACGGTCCACGTTATCGCATGGAGGAGAGTTGGGCGAGATAAGACAAGGTCGGGCTTCGCCCAAGATCAGAAAGGAAAGATTTTAAATTCTTTTTCAATTGATTTAATTCCGTAAATTCAAATAAGCTTTAGAAAATAGTAAATGAAGTCCAAAATTTTGAGAAAATTCACAGAAATTCTATGAGGCATTCGGACTTAAATAAAATAATTCCAACTTTTAGTTGGTAATAGATTTTGCACATAAATTCTTTTAGCCTTAATATACTTTATTGAAAAGCTTTTAAAATTCCAAAATCCACAAAAATTAATAAAGTCTTATTTTTAAATGAAATTGAAATTTTGGGTCATTACAAACCTACCCTTAAAGGGAATCTCAACCAGAGATTCGACTTGGTCGAAAAAGGTAGGGATACTCGGCTCTCAAAACTTCTTCTCGCTCCCGGTAGGTTCTTCTTCGAATGATTGCTCCATCGAACCTTACAAGAACGAATGACTTTGCTTCGGTGACGCGTTACGCCACATCGAGAATCTTGATTGGTTGTTCCACATAGGTGAGATCTTCACAAGATCGATGCTCTCAGAGCTGTTTCTTCTGTTGGTACTCGAGACATTTCTTTAATCGGGATACATGGGAGACATTGTGAGCAAATGATGAGATGCCGGTAGTTCCAAGCGATAAGCAACTTCACCTCTTTTTGCCAAAATCTTATAGGTCCGACAAATCAGGTGCGAGTTTTCCTTTAGTCTGAAATCTCTTCACTCCTGAGTGGAGTTACCCCGAGATAGACAAAATCTCCCATCTCGAAGGATAGTTCTCTCAAGACGATTATCGGCATAACTCTTTTGTCGGGTTTGAGCTACTTTCAGACGTTCTCTTATTGCTTTTACCTTACTTTCACTTCTTTTATCAATTCAGTCCAAGAATTGGTGTTCTCCTACTTGATCCCAAAGGAGAGGGTTCTACACTTTCTACCATACAATGCTTCAAATGGCGACATCTGTAGGCTAGCTTGAAAGTCGTTGTTGTAGGAAAATTCTGCATAGGGCAAATTCTTATCCCACTTCTTCCATAATCTATAGCACAAGCTCAAGCATGTCTTCTAGGACCTGATTTACACGCTCACCTGCCATCTGTTTGGGGATGATATGTCAGGTCTTTGAAGTTGAGTCTGTTCCTAAAGCTTCATGTAGACTCGCCAAAATTTTGAAGTGAATCATGACCTCTCGGACACAATTTTCTTGGGTATACCATGTAGACAGATCGATCTCGCCATATACAATTCTGCTAACTTATTGCTTCGTAAGTGGTCTTGATCGGAATAAAATGAGCCACTTTTGTTAATCGGTCAATTATTACCCAAATGGAATCACAACTCGATTGGGTCCTAGGTAGTCCGTGATAAAATCCATACCAATCTCCTCCCATTTCCACTCGGAATTGGTAATGGTTGTAACAATCCGCAGTCTCTCGATGTTCCGCCTTAACACGCCGACATACATCACAACGCAACAAACTCAATGATCTCTCGCTTCATACTAACCCACCAATACTTTTCCTTCGGATCCTGGTACATCTTTGTACTCCGGGATGAATAGAGTAAGGTGATTCATGAGCTTCTTTCGAATCGCTTGTCCGTTTCATGATGTTTAGGTACACGATGCGGTTGCCAAACCATACTGCGCCCTCGCTCGCCTTCGTAAAATCCACAGGGCTTTGCCTCTTCTCATATTTTCATGATTTCTTTGATGTCTTCGCCTTCTAGTTGTTTTTCTCGATCCGACTTTGTATGGTTGGTTGGACTTCCACCGTGTTGATACTGACCTTGACCGACAATTTCCAAATTCGGATGCTTTAGTTCTTCATACAACTCGTTGATTTTCTTGAACTAACACCATGTTGCAAGATGCTTTCCTACTCGTAGCATCTGCTACCACGCTGGCTTTACCCGGTGATAATGAATTCCAAGGTCATAATCCTTTATCGGCTCTAACCATCTTCTTTGCTCGAGATTAAGATCCGACGGGTGAAGATATATTTCGACTCTTATGATCTGTGAAAATCTCACAATGTTACCAATGAGATAATGCCGCCAGATTTTCAAAGCATGCACAATTCTTTGCTAACTCTAAATCATGAGTTGGATAATTTCCTTCATGTGGCCTTAATCGACGAGATGCATAAGCCACGACCTTTCCTTCTCGCATCAAGACACATCCTAGCCTGGCAAGGGATGCGCCACGTAAAACTTCAAAATCCTTACGATATCCGTAAAACTAGCACCGGTGCAGAGACTAGTCTTTTCTTCACTCTTGAAAACTATGTTCACAAGCACTTGTCCATTCAAATTTCTTTTCCTTCTTCAGAAGTTGAGTCATGAGTTTGGCGATCTTGGAGAAACTTTCAATGAATCATGTAGTACCCAGTTAATCCGAGAAAACTTCTCACTTCAGTGATGACTTGGGTTGCTTCCAATCCATTCTGACTTCAACCTTTGAGGGTCTCTCGCAACTCCTCCTGCCGACACAATGTGTCCAAGAAATGCCACTTGACCGAGCCAAAATTCACTTTTGCCGAGTTTGGCATAAAGTTGGTGTTCTCGAGTTTGCCCAAAATAATTCTGAGATGTTTTTGATGCTCTTCCATATCTCTTGAGTAGATGAGAATATCATCTATGAATACCACCACAAACTTATCCAAGAATTCCATGAACACTTTGTTCATCATATTCATGAAATAAGCAGGGCATTTGTTAGTCCAAATGACATCACCGTGAACTCGCATACCCATATCCGTGGTGAAGGCCGTCTTCTAATATCTTCTCGTCCGATTTTTAATCGATGGTAGCCTCGATCTCAAATCAATCTTGGAGAAAACACTGCTCCTTTAAGTTGATCAAACAGATCATCTATCCTAGGTAACTGTACTTGTTTTTGATTGTTACCTCGTTGAGTGATCTATAGTCCACACACATTCTCATACTATTGTCTTTCTTTTGACAAATAGTACCGGAGCTCCCCAAGGCGATGAACTTGGTTGAATGTAACCTTTACTCGTAGTTCTTCGATCCGCTTCTTCAACTCTGCTAGATCGCTTGCCAAGCATTCTCGTAGGGTCGCTTGAAATTGGAGCGATCCCTCGACTAAGTCAATTAAGAACATTATGTCCCGGTCCGGTGGCATACTGTAAGTCCTCCGAAAAACATCTGGATATTCTTGTACCACAGAATATCTTCCAGCCACTTCCTTTAAACCGGTCAAGATAGGACTTCTTTCCGTAGAAGTCTTGGGTTGGAACTCTACCAAATCCCTTGTTCATTGGTGAGGTTGATAGATCTACTAGCACAATCTATCCTCGCTTCGATTTTTGGCAAGCCACCCATTCCAAGAATTACGCCCAATCCTTGCGAACGCAAGACTATTAAGTTGGCCGAGAAAGTTACTCCAGAGATTTCAAAGGTAAGATTCTGACAGAATAAACTAGCCCTCATTTCGAGGCCCGGGAATGGATTAACATGGGCTTAACTAAGGGGAGGTAGATAACCCATATTTTTCCACAAACTTATTTGACACAAAAGAATGCGAAGCTCTAATCAAATAAAACGATGCTTTGTACTTGAGTTGACAAGGAACGTACCAAGAACAACATCTGGTGCTGCATAGGCTTCCTCTGCTAGTGGCCAGGACCACGTGCAGAGAGGAAAGACTTCGACTAGGTGTGTCTCTTCCTTCGACCAGTTAAAACGAATCGAGTACACCAAAGGTGGTCGAAATAAACATAAGAAAGTGCACTCTACTTAGAATATTTTTCAAAATTACTGAAAAAATAAACTAAGGTTAAAAGAGTTGGCTTTGAGAACATTTCGACTAGATAGAACCTGAGCTCTCTGTATTGGCAATAAAAGTGAATAACGAGTCGATGCTAGGAAGTTCCTTCTAGTGGACTGACCACATGCAGAGAGGAGAGACTTCGACTAGATGATGTTACTTGCCTTTCGATCAGTGTAGAGAAAATCTGGGTGTTTTTGGATCATAGTCGAAAGATTATAAAAGCACTACTCAAAAATAAGACAAAAGAGGTAGAAGGAACCCGACCTTTATTGCACGAGAGGTTGGTCACACATAGAATTTGCGTGAATCGGGTCGATGTTCCAAGAATTTGAGAGAACTCGCCATCTTCCATTGTTAGTCGTGACTCGACTCGGCCGAAAGTGACTTCACCATCGTAAGGACCTTCCCACTTGGGAGAAAGTTTATTCCGATTAGACTTGGATTGGCGAGCCTCAATACCAAGTCACCTACAAGAAGGTCGCGAGGCCGACCTTACGATCGTAGTATCTGCGTAGGGCTTGTTGGTAGACCGCAGCAATTAGGGCCATGTTTCTCCTTTCTTCGAGTAGGTTAATATCATCTCGCCGAAGTTGTTCCCGGTCGGAGTTGTTGAAGGTTTCAACTCGTGTCGACCGCAATTTTAGCTCCGAGGAAGCATGGCTTCGACTCAACACTAAAAAGAAAGGTGTTTCTCCCGCCGCCGACTAGTGGTCGCATTTAACCGCCCATAATACACAAGGTAATTCTTGTACCCAAGCCCCGAGCGCTTAACAAGTCGGGTCAAGACTCGGGTTTTAATTCCTCGCATTATTTGGCCGCTTGCACGCTCGACCGCCTGCTGCTTTGGGGATGTGCAATGAAGCATAGCATAACTTGGTACCCAACTCGTCGTAAAATTCTTGAAATTTTGCACTTGCGGGTGTTTACCATTGTGCGCAATTATACGACTTAACTCCAAATCGGCTAATTACGCATCTCATCATGAACCTTTTGTGCTTGAGTGTTATCCGGTTATGTGTTGGCTTCGATCCACTTTGTGAACGTGTCAATGGCCACAAAAGGAATTCAAACCTCCCGGTGCTTTGGGAAACTGTCGTAGGATATCAAGACCCAGTGCAAAAAGGCCGTGAAAGAGGTATTGTCCGTAATGCTTGAGCCGGTTGGTGTATCATCTACCATGAAACCGCATTGGACACACTTTTTAACCACCTCTTTGGCATCGCATGAGTCAGAGGCCAAGAGAAACCTTGTCGAAAGGCTTTACCAATCAATGTTCTCAGAGGAAGCATGCGTCCCACAGATGCCACCGTGTATGTCATGAAGGAGTGTTATTCCTTCGCTTTGCGAATGCATCGCATGAGTATCCCTTGGGTTCCTCGTTTGTAGAGGACTCCTTCGACCAAAGTATACATTTTGGCTTTTCGGGATAAACGATCTGCCTCAAGATCATCTTCGGGTACAGAACCCTTGTGAAGATACTCGTAGATGGGAGTCATCCAGGTATCCTCGTAATCTAATGAGGCCATCTCAATAGGAGATGTCTCTGGTTCTTCGACCAGAGACGGCTTTTGGAGTTGCTCCAAGAAAACTCCTTTTGGTACTGTAGATCGGGAAGAAGCCATCCGAGCAAGTTGGTCTGCGAGGAAATTATCCTTTCGAGGGATGAATTGTACCTCGAAACCTAAAAAATACTTTTCTAGTTTACGTGCCGATAAGTACCGAGCCATTGTCGAGCTAGAGCACCGGTACTCTTTCCGATTTGATTCACGACTAATTGAGAGTCTCTCTCACGAGTAGTCGACGAATCGAGAGTGCTTTCATTTGCTCGTATGCCGCCTAGCAAACCTTCGCTATCGCCACATTGTTAGTGGCCCGAAAGTTTAATTGTATGGCATACTTTAAGGTTTCTCCGTAGGAGATACCAGACTACCTCAAATTTCGAGCCACTTAGAGTAAGTGACCCGTCAAAGTACATCATCCACTGGTCGTGGGAATCAGATCGGGATCCCGAATGTGTTCAGATTTGTCCATTCGGCGACAAAGTCCGCCAAGATCCGGGATTTTATGGTCGTTCGGGACATTAAATGGAGGTCGAACTCCCAAGTTCGACCGACCATTTTGCCATGCGTCCCATTGCTTCCTTATTATAGAGGATTGCTCCCAAAGAAAACTTAGACGGTACAGCTATTTTGTGCGCTTGAAAATAATGCCGCAGTTTCCTCGAAGACATGAGGAGGGCATATAAAAGTTTTTGGACCTGAGGGTAACGCTCCTTAGGCCCGTGTAAAACTGGGCGACGAGTAAACCGGTCGTTGTGCGCTTTCGCTCTACGACCAAGATCGCGCTTTTCTTGCTCGTGGCGTGGCAAATAGGTAAATTAAGAGCGCTCTTCCGCTTTGGAGAAACCGAGCAGGAGCACTCGAAAGGTACCTCTTGACATCCTCGAAGGCAGCGTTTGCCTCGTTCGACCACTCAAAACTTTCATGTCTCCTGAGAAGTTTAAAGAAGGGTAGTCCTTTTTCTCCTAGTCGTGCGATGAAACGACTTAAAGTCGCCATGCACCCAGTGAGTTTCCGGACTTCCTTTTTTGTGGTCGGAGGACGATCCGAGGATGGCCTTTATTTTCTCAGGATTTGCTTCGATTCCTCGTTCAGATACTAGGAATCCAAGCAATTTTCCTGAGAAAATTCCAAACACACACTTCTCGGGTTTTAAGCGGTGCTTTCTGAGGTTGTCGAATGTTTCTTGCAGGTCGGTGATATGATTAAATTTCTTAATGCTTTTTACGACTAGATCATCAACATAGGCTTCATTTCTACCTAATTGAGATGAAAAGTTGATTGCATCAAGCATTGAAAGAAGCACCGCATTCTTCGACCAAATGGCATTTTGACATAGCAAAAGGTACCAAATGGTGTAATGAATGCGGTCTTTTCTTCATCGCTTAGACACATATTGATCCGTGATATCCGAATATGCATCTAAAAACTTAATATTTCACAACTGCGAGAATCAACCAACCGGTCGATACGAGGTAAAGGAAAATCATCTTTTGGACAAGCTTTATTAAGATCAAGAAAGTCTACGCACATACGCCATTTGCCGCTTGACTTTTTGACCATTATGAGGTTAGCCAACCACTCGGGTGGTTGACTTCTCTTATAAAGCCCGCTTTATGTAGCTTATCCAATTCGATTTAATAGCATCTCGTCGATCGTGGGCAAATCTCCGTAATTTTTGTTTTACGGGTACTTTATCAGGCCGTAAAGCTAGCCTGTGCTCGATCACCTCCCTGGGGACTCCGGGCATGTCGGATGCTTGCCACGCGAAGACATCTGCGTTAGCTCGGAGGAAGGCAATGAGGGCGTCTTTCTATTTGGGGTCGGAAGTCTCCCCAATGCGAACAGTCTTCGAGGGTTTCTCTGCGTCCAGAGGAACCTCTTTGACTTGGTCGTTCGGTTTTGGTGCAGCTTTAGGCTTCGACTTGCTAGTCGAAGGCTGACTTTCATCTCGAGTTGGTATTTGACCAACCATCTCGAGGGATCGACGGTCGCAGTTATACGCCATATTTTTGTCACAATGAATTGTGATCACTTATTTGGGACCTGGCATCTTAAGACATTGATACCCATAATGAGTAGCCATTAAGAATTTTGCCAAAGTTGGTCGTCCGAGTATGGCGTTATATGCCGTATCGAAATTGACCACATCAAAGGAAACTTTCTCTGTCCTGAAATTATTTGGTGAGCCAAATGTTAAAGGAAGAGAAACTTGGCCAATGGGTTTGGCCGAAGACCCCGGTACGATTCCATGAAAGGAGTATCGTACCGGTCTTACCTTTGTCCTGGGTACTTGCATCTCGTCCAGGGCATTAGTAAATAGTATGTTCAAGGAACTGCCACCATCAATCAACACTCGATTGACCCGACAGTTGTTGATGGTGGGTTCGACCACAATCGGATAACGACCTGATCGATTCGAAGTGATCGGGCAGTGAACCTTCTTGAAAGAAATGGTAACTTCCGACCACTTTGGTAGATTATTGACAAGAGGAGCATCTATAGAGTTTACCTCTCGTCCGGCAGCTTTGAGTTGTCGTTTCGACTCGTATGTCGATGATCCTCCGTAGATATGCTTTACAGTATGTTGCGGATCTTGGAACGGCATCTCTTCATCATCCGATGATTTTTGGCCACTCGTATTTCCTACTTGCTCGAGAGTGGGGAGTGGCCCTTTGCCGTTGTAGTAGTCCTCGAGCTTTCTTTGGAAAACTCGGCAGTTTCGGAGGTCATGTCCTTCCTTTTTATGAAAAGGACACCACCTTGGTTTGTCGTTCCTACGATCAGGGCGCTTACCTTTGCCTTGATCAGGGTACGACTTGGTGGTTTGGGGCTCTTTATCTTTCACGGCCAAGACCTCCTTGAAACCACTGGTCTGTGGTTTTTGACTCTTTATTTTCTTCTTGGTCTTCTTTGCTTTCTTGTCCTTACCAACTTCACCTGGCTCTCGAGGAGTGTACGTTTCTCGATCAATAGTGTTGTTCCACTCGACCGCCTCGTATAGCGATGATATCAATCGGCCATCTCAAGAGCTCAAAGAATGATGTTAGGAGGATTCAAAGCAATATCCTCTGTTATCCTTCTACTACGGACTCCTTGCTTAAAAGCCCTGATCACAGATGAGTCAGAAATTTCTGGAATTGAGTTACGAACCTGACTAAAGAGTTTGATGAATTGACTCAAAGTCTCGTTGTTGTTCTGTTTTATCCGTGCAAGTCGCCTTCCTTTCCAGTGCGGTTGTATGTGCCTTGGAAATTCGCCTGTAGAAGATCGCAGAGGTGTTGCCAAGAGTAGATCGACTCGAGTGGTTGGTTTAATAACCACGATCGAGCGGATCTTTCAAGCACAGTCGGAAAGTAATTTGCCATTACATGCTCTCCTCCTCCTGCCGCTTCGGACAATGTTGTATAGATCTGAAGAAATTCGATGGGATTTTGAGATCCATCAAACTTCTCCATGTTCACCGGTCGAAAATGAGGTGGCCAAATGACGCTCCAAGGTCGGCGAAAATGCCCGTATCCCAGAATTACTTCTTGACGCCTTCTTTGCGGAAAGAAGGGTTAATGTCACCAGTGATCGTGATACGACGATACCAAAGAACAGTGACTCGTCCCGTAGTAGGCTTCACTTCACGAGAGGAATACTCATCGCACTCCATCCGCTGTGGATTTCTTTGTCGGCGTGGTGAATGATCACCTCTCAGGGGTTTTGATCATCACCAATCGAAATGTATTTCTCCGAGTAGGGGATCGATGCGGCTTATGGCCATGTCGATTTCTACGTGGTGAAATATTCGATTGATCGGTAGTCGAGGAAGTCGTATTGCTACGACTATTCGAATGATGTCGACGAGGTACTTCGGCTTTGTCATCACGGTTGAAGCCTTTGCGCAATCTCTTCAAAGAAAGAGATCGACAGCGTTCGAGCAAGCTCTTGATTAGGATTTTCGAGCAAGTCGTTGATGTCCCGGAGTTCTTGTACCTCCTTCGATCGATGTTGAATGTGCCCCAGAGATTCTTCCGGCCGCAATCTTCTTCCACGGATGGCCTCAAAGTTCTCCTCATCGATCCTTGAGGCCTTCTCAATGCAATCGGCGAGAATGTCGAGGATTTCCCTCGCGCATCGAGTGTTGGTTCTGTCCATCACAGGTGGTGCCCTTGCCATTACCACGAGGGGGCGCAGTGTGTGATCTTCGGGGAGTGTTCTTATCTCGGCCTCCATGAGGCTGACCCTGATTTGTGGGAAGGACGAAGACCTCCGTTGATGATTCTCACTTGCGCCGAGGCCTCCCGCTGAGGAGTACTCGAGAGACACCATCTGGCGACTTGGAGCAATCCTCCGTAGGGGAACTCGGGTTATAATCGCCTCCGTTCGCAAATGAGATCTGCGGAGAGACGGCCGAATTTGCAGGAAAAGCATGCTTGATCCCACCCTCTCTGGAGTTACCCTGAGAGAGAGGATCACCAGATGTTGGTGGGGTCCTGGAATGGTGGCTCTCAGAACTTGTCTCACCAGGTCGGACTGCCTGAGGGGGACTTGGACACTTTGAGGAAAAACTCTCGTCGTGTCGTGAGTCCTCCCGGTGCGGTTCTCGTCGATTGACCCTTGTCCTTTGAGGGAATTGGCTCCTGTTGGACGATCGTTGTGGGGATAAGGATCCTCCTCAACTCCATTGATGGGATCGTTTCCTGGAGAATGATCTCCGGAGGCAACATCACCATCAGCGGATGCATCACTCGGCTCGTAGTCGAAACCGGCATCCATGTCGACATCTGCGCGTAACCGCCAAGTCAAACCAGCCTCCTCGCTCCATTCTCCGCCATGATTGCATGAGATTGGAAAAAGAGAGTATGTTGACAAGAGATTACCTAAGATCCCCACTGGCGGCGCCAACCGGTTGTAATAGAACCGATCTTACGTAAAGATTATTTGATTCGGGGTCTCCTAGAGATGAAATCACGCAGAGTGGTTGACACGGGATGTTTAGATGTGTTCAGCCTTCTCCGGAGAGAATAACAACCCTACTCTGTGTGTGTATGGTATTGATCAGATTCTCGATGATCAAGCAAGAAACTAAGACTATTACAGAGAACAAGATTTTGTGTTTCTCCTTCACTTGCTCTGCTTCGCCCTCCTTGCACCCTCCGATCGATGTCTTTATATAGTCGTGAAGAAGTAGCCGCTTTGTCTGCGGAAGAGGCGCCTTAATTAAGCCGAGAATGGGCGCATGATGGCGTAATTACGGCGCATTGGCTTCTTCACGTCTCGCGCTTATCATTCGTGAGGTAATGGGGTATTTAAGCACTATTACTACGCAGAATAATAGTGCGTGCGGACCGCTCGATTCCTTAATCAATTGGACCCACTCACCGGTAGGTTTGATTATAAGGTGGTCGTGGTTTATTTGGTCGTAGTATGACTTACGATCGGGTTTAAGTCGTAGTAGAGCTTACGATCGGGCAATAGTCGTGAAGGACTTACGATCGGGCAATGGTCGTAGAAAGACTTACGACTGTGTAGTGGTCGTAGAAGGACTTACGACCATGACATAGTCGTATTAAGACTTACGACTATGGGGGTGATTGTAGAAGATCTTACAATCACTTGGTAGGTCTCCCCCTTATAAATATGAGGGGTACTTCTGGGGACTATGTGACATTATATTTACCTATATTAAGAATTATAGATAAAAGATAAAATGAGGATTATTAGATCCTCGTCAAATACAAACAGAAAAGGTGCTCTTGTATGGTAAAAGATTCTTAAGCATGAGATAAGTAGAGTTCCACCTTACCTCCATGTCCAAACCGAACTTTCTTGGACGTACACCCATCGCCCTACATAAGTTCTTATATTGTGCTATTCTTATGTTAGAATTATTCAAGAAAGAAATTGCATCGCGAAAAGCTTTAACATACGGATTCAACCTCTTCAAACCACATTTGACTATAAGGTTGATAATATGATAAGCACATCGTTGATGTAGCAAGAAGGAATCGACATATGTACTCAACACTGGAGTAAGAATGTCCATAGCCCTAGAGTTTGAAGTCGCGTCGTCTAAAGTAATTGTGAATATTTTATACGACTTTGATAATATAGTTCGCTATTTTCTCCCCCCCCCTCCCCCGTGTGTGCTACATCAATTAATTTCAAAGCTATAATCCTTTTCTGCATTACCCAGTCGTCATTAACGTAATGCGCAACTACACTAAGGTAATCCTCTCTAGCCCGATCACTCCATATGTCCGAGGTCAGGTCCACTAAAAATGTTCACGTGCTGAATATTTCCTTTATTTTATTACGACGTTCATTATAGTATTTCACTAGATCGCTAGTTGTTGTCTGTCTAGAAATGGAAGAAAATCTAAGACTATGTGCAGTCCTAATGTAATTTAGGAAAGAAGCAGACTCGCAGCAGCCTAACGATAAATCCTCAGAAGTAATTAAACGGCAGTGAGATTGGCGGGCTACCTGAGGATCATAGTCCCAGCTAGATACCGTACCATCGAGGTTGTATTGCAGCTGCGTCTGTCTCATCACTAATCCTTACTTAGTTCGACATCTTATAGCATGTCTAAGCAAGTGTCCTGTTCCACATGTAGATTTTGTAGATAATTCGTGCTGATAAATTTTACAAATAGCATATGGTACCTTATTTTCCGTTGCGTCTTGCTTGGTTGTCCTGTCGAAATTCTCCCACACTCGAGATGTAGACGGTCTCGACCTCTTTGCTCCGGTTGCCATGGAGCCTTGCTCCTCCGGTGAAACCTTCATGGTTCATCAATAATCATGTCGCCATTCAAGATCCCACACATCCACGGTTCGTCGTGAAGAGGGTACTAAAGCCAGCATTCATCGCCATTGGTGCATGCATCAATGCATTCCGATATTGTCGTCTGATCATATGCGTGGATGTCGCGTTCCTAACTAGGAAGTTTAAGGGGCAGATACTTCTGCAATTGCGATGGACGGGTACAACCATGTTCTTCTTGTGGCGTTTGCATTCGTCGAAAGCAAGAGTACTGACAGTTGGTTGTGATTTATGAGAAGCGTGAAGGTTTCTGTTGTACAAAATCGTCTTAACGTATGTGTCATACATGACCGGCATACCGGCTTGTTGAGTGCAATAACTCACCTACAGCAAGGGGAACACGGGCCACTTCCATGGGTGGATCCGCAGAGTAGGTGATGCATGAGGCACATGGGTACAAACTTTTACAAAGGGAACACATGCCACTTTCATTGGTGGATATGCATAGTATGTGATGCATGAGCCACATGGGTGTAAGATTTCTAGTGATTGCACAACAACCATATCCCTTCTTCCTCTCTTTCAATGACACATAAGGCCCACCAATTTCTTTCTCTTTTCTTAACTTCGTATTTCTTTATAGTTTAAAAAATCAAGAAATTCTAAAAGGAGCCCTTATAATACAAGACTTTACACTTTGTCACTTCCTCGTCGACGTCTACCTGGCTTGTTGCATGGCCTATGTAGACGATAGGTTGTCACCTTTTGGGGTTAGTCTCTTCTTTCTCGACCATCGCATTGTTTCCTCGACCACGGCACCCACGACACCTCGGGCGAACTAACGCGTTCGACCCGCCCGAATTCTGGACCGAAATGGTCCTGTAGCGCACCGAAATTCCAAATTTGGCCCCATAATTTAGAAATTCCAGTTTTAGCCCGTGGTTGTACGTGCTGCGGTTCGGGTTGGCAGCAACCGAGTTGCTGTCGTGTTCGGGCGCAGCACCAAGGTGCTGCTTTCCCCGACGACAGCAAGTTGGATTACTGTAGCACTGTTACGTGTTGCAAGTTTTTGTTAGAAATCTATTTAGAATATTTGTTAGAGGAATTTTTAAATATATAAATTGAGCTCAAAAAATTATAAAAATTTTTGGAGCCTCTCGACATAATGTGATTGCTTGTGTAATTTTTTCAAAATTTTATCTATTCTGTTTTTTTTTCGCAAAATTCATTTAAGTATAATGTTTGTAGGACTTATTAATATATAAAATGAGGTCCAAATATTATGAAAAAAATCAGACTTCTTATATGGTGGACTTGATTGTGTATTTTTACATAATTCTATTTGCTCTGAAATTATCTCGACAAATTAAGAGTTTAGGTCTAAAAAATTAGAGGTCGTAACCAACATATAAAATTTCAGAGACAATTTCAGAGCATATAAAATTATGTAAAAATTTCACAATCAAGTACACTGTGTAAGAAGTATGGCAAAAATTGCATAATGTTTGGAACTCATTTTCTATATTAAAAAAGTCCTACAAACACTATACTTAAATGAATTTTGCAGAAAAAATAAGAATAGATAAAAATTTTAAAAAATTAAATAAGCAAGCACACTATGCCGGAAGGCTCCATAAAAAAGTTCATAATTTTTTGAGCTCATTTTACATATTTAAAAATTCCTCCAACAAATATTCTTAAAAGATTTCTGACAAAAACTTGTAACACACAACATCTGCTAAAGAGTCCGACTTGTTTGTTGTCGGGACAAAGAAGACCTTGGTGCCGCACCCGCACGCAATAATTCGATTGTCGCTGTCGGTCAAGAAGACCTAGGTGTCGCGGTCCCTACACGACAAAGAACTCGCTGTCGCCAACCCGCATCGTAGCACGTACAACTACAGGGTTAAATCTGGAATTTGTGAGTTATAAAGACGAAATTTATAATTTCGGTACGCTACAGAGTCAATTTGGTCCAAACTTCGACCCGCCCGACTGATCGATAGGATCGACCGCACGCGAACAACGTTATACTACTTACGTTCGTGTTTACTCGTCACTATTGGTTTTGATTAGTCGGAACTTTGACAGTTGCTTTTTAACACCACAAAATAGCTTTAAACATAGAATACTAGTAAAGTACTTTTGTTTACAAATCTAACCATACTACTTTTATGTTATATAAATATATATTTTAAAAATTATATTTGATCAAAACTCGATCAGTCAAAGTCAATAGTTTACGAACATGGACGAGCAAACGCGAACTTGGGGAGTACTCTTGTCTTGCCGCGCACTCCAAATACGCAGGATTCCATCCACGTTTCCACGCAAGGATCAGTCAACTGTCCCGCCGTGAGGTCGTATATATGGCTGCCACGGCGCCGGCCACCTGCCGGGATGGGTCTCGTCTCGTCGTGAAGACGGCCGTTGCAACGCGCTCATAAATACGCGCGGCACGGCCTTATTTCGTCGCGCGCGCGGCAGAGTCAGTCACCGGCGCGTGGCGCATCGCGTCAACTACGCAGGCACGCACGTACCAACCTCTCCACCACTCGATCGCTCGCTGCTAGCTACCGGCTCCGATTAACTACGGCAGTTAAGACAGCAGAGCAGAACGTACCGACCGCGACCGGTGGCTAGCCATCACGGACGAGGGACCGATCGAGGCCGTTGCACGGTTGCACCCCTCTGAAATGTACACATAACCGGCGACGGCATCAAACGGATCCCTCGATCGCGCTGCAAAATCGATTGCCCAGATTAGTTCGGGTTTTCGAAGCGAAAGCATTACGAATGTATGATCCAATTCCATCGATCACCAGCTTAGTTGGTGGTTGAGAAGAAGGTAATGCGTGGTTTCCATCGACCATGCACCAGCGCGCCTCATTATTCCCAGCCGCTCTACCGGTTTAATTTCGTTGTTTGCGTCTATCATTCTGACAGCGACAATCATTAGTATTACACGGTATATATAGGAAAATAATACGGTATATGTACTCCTACTTTTCGTATACTATTTAAATCGTATGATGATATATCTTTATCAATTTGAGCATACTCTAATAATGATTATAAGATACCTCAAGGTGAATTTCATAAAAAGTTTCATTAAAATCTACTTTTATAGTAAAATTTATGTATATATTTTTTTATATGAAAAATTGTATATAGAAAAAAATGACTCCAATGAATTTTTTTTTCAATCAAGCAATAATGGAGTATATTATAATTAGTATTTAAGTGAACTGAAAGTGATAAAGAGGTATATTAGGAGTAGGAGTACATACTCATGAGAGTAAGAAACGTGTGTGTGTGTGTGTGTGTGTGTGTGTGTGTACACGGGTTTTAGCATGCCATGGAACTCTAGTACCACATATCTCCACCATTCATCTAGTATGACCATTGCAACTTTAACTCATTACCTTTTCTCTCTCTACATTACACACATCCATATGTAAGATTCATGGTATGGATATGTGGTACGAGAGTTCACTAGCATGCAACATCATTGCCCTCTCTCCCATCAACTCCCTCTCTACCATACTTGTCAATACCGTACCGGAAGTCATACCGGTTTAGTTCTTGTAATTGTACGTTCCGGTACCGATCCATACCGGCGTACTGTTTCAGATTTAATATAATAATACGAGTATATATATTTATAAGTATATATTTATTTAATTATATGCACACGAAATATCACTTGTAGTATTATTCCAAATATATAGTAGTACTATCAAATATAACTTATAGTTCAATAGACGGTATTATTAATTCCACCGGTATGACCGGTATTGACTAATATCGAGCCGATATAACCGGTATTTAGGTCGGAACGGTATATAGGGCTACCTTGTACCAGTTTGATGGTGGTATGGTACGTACCGGCCGGTATGGCCGGTACCGGTACGATATTAATAACTATGCTCTCTACTCCTTCGCTATCTCTCTCTCCCCGAGCGCAATCCTGCTCCCCAAACCACCGCAGCCGCCTCTTCCCGAGCTTTGCATTGCCTCCCTGAGTCCACGCTGTTGTTGGACCGCTTGGAGCCAGAGGGAGATGGGAGAGAGGGCACAAATCTCTAACACAAAATGGATGGTGGGATTGGTACATGGAGATCCATGTATACATCAGATCAGTGGCGAATCCAGGATGAAAAAGGAGGGTGAACTGAAACCCTCGAATGACTAAACTAATTTGTAACAAATATAATCTTGTATTCTTGTGCAATCAAATTCATACAATAATAAAAGCGAAGCAAAAAAGAGAGAAATATAATGAAGGTACCTCACTAACGGAAAGTGCATCCCCAAAATATGTAAATATGGTTCCAGTTGGTAACAACCTGTACATCAAAATTAGAAAAATTAGTGATACAATAGCAAATTGTACTTAAATTATTATGAACATTCAAAATAAAATAAACATACCACTAAGACGCTAGCTTGAATCACGACTTTCACGAGACAAATTCATTCTGCAACTGTTCTTTCACATCCTGTATCAAGCCTATAGCTTCAACGATGGCTTGATACTTCCTTTGTAAAGTAAGTGATAGCTCATTTGTTATGCTCAACAATGTTATCAAAAAATGCATGATGAATGCAAATTGTAAGGATTCTATATTTTTACTCAAACCTGCGGCTCCACAACACTATATCAAACTTACTAGTTACTAACAAATTGAGTTATGGAGTAAAAGTATATACCACCGCACTATATCAGCAATTCGACACTTTTATCCCTTTTATCCTCTATCAAAGACCCCTTTTATCCTCGGCACTTCAGTAGTGGCCAGTGAGCAACCCAAAATCCCAAATCATCATGGCTCTGCTTCCCACACCCAAAATCCCAAATCACCTCGCCAACTCGCCTCGCACGCCCAAAATCCCCTCTCGGTGAGAGCACCACTAGCTCAGCGTCGCCGCCTCCTCGGGCTTCCCTCCTCCTCGCGACTTCGCTTCCTCCCGGGCGGCATCCCTCGGCGGCTCGGCTAGTCGGCCTCCTCGGTGGCTGCCTGCGGCTTGCCCCTCGCCTCCTCCGGGCTCCCCCTCCCTCACACACGCGGCTACCCCCTAGTCCTCCTCCTCCGAGCTCCCACGCGGTGGCGTGGCCACACTCGGCTACCGGCGGCGACGCAGCGTCACGGACCACGGTGGCTGCCCGGCATCCCGCCCCAGCTCTTTCTGGCTGACCGTTGCGTCAGGTGCGCCATGCTCTTCTCCTCGCTCAGTTGATTGGGGAATGGATTTGGGGATTTTCCGATTGGGGAATTTGGGGGAACATGAAGAGGTGGGACTACCTCACTGCCGTGTGGGACCGATGGGGATGCCAATGGAATCTTGGGCCTGGGCTTCGCTGGGCGCAAGCCGCAAGGCCCACACGTGTAGTCCCATCCCACTTGGTTGTTCTTCTTCTTGTGTGAAGCCGTGAAGGTCACACAGAGCCATGGAAGCGCCGTTGCGCGCCTGCACCAGAGGTTGGAGGGGGGTGTCGGGGCACCAGTGGAGGGTAGGCTTCATCCCGATGAAGCTTACCCGGTGGGTTCGCCCCTGCGTGGGATGGATTTTTCGGACGAGTACAATTGTTAGTTCCAACTGCATGCACTTTGCTTCTATTGACCCTGAACGGTAACGATTTTGTATTATCTTATTTATGTAATATTGGAACTAAGCTTAACTAAATAAAGAAAAATATTTATTTAAAAACCGTTCCTAGCGTTAAGCTCGAAACAAACGGATGATCACTAGTACAAAACAGACTATCCTGAACGCTTCATCACAGACGGTTTTTTGTACTCATCACGCATACCTATAAATAGAATCGTTGCAGGATAATTCACTGCACGGTTCTTAATCATAACCTCTCGTGAAAATCGCATACGCCACGTATTTGTTATTAAATAAAATATGTCGTGAATTATCATAGACGGTTCTCAACAATAACTCCTCTTTTCCCATTTCCCCCACTTGGAGCCGCCACTTCCACCTTCCCCTGCGCCAGCGCTTTTGTTCGTCAGATTTGGGTAAGTTCCGTACGTTTTCTGATCTTCTCACCTCTTAGAAAGTTGTAGCCCTTGGTCTTAGCTTTCTTTTGGCACCGAGATCATCTGATTTGGAGTTACGGTTTAGGAGATATGGTAGTTTTACCGCGACTGTCCAGGAGAGCTGACGTGATTTGGCAGATTTTCTTGTCAGGTCATTATGATTTATTTAGAGGCCTAATCTGGTATTTTCGTCTTCTAGAGTTTTGTTCCTGATGTCGTTATCTTTCTTTTGGCACCGAGATCACTAGATTCCGCCTTACGGTTTAGGAGATATGAATTTTTAATCGCGCGCTGTCCTGTCTGCCTGAGAATTTGGAACTGTCGGTTTGCCCCTCGGTTTTGATCTAGTTAGAGTCCGATTCAGAACTTCCACCCAACTAGGTTTTTGTAGCCCTTGAAAGTATATTTCTGAGTTGATAAAGATCATCTCAATTGGATCTGTAGAGTAAAAGTTATGCCATGTTCTTTACTGCTGTTCTGAAATCTGGGCAGATATCTGTTAGTGTTTTCAACTGTTGTTTAGGCCACTGTTTTGGCCGAATCAAAGGATTCCACCAACTAGAGTTTCATAGCCTGTTACGTTAAAAGTATTTGAGCACTGGTTTCAAGTCATTCGAGTTATAGATATTTAATTACGATTTTCTCGTACTGATGATCGAGAAGGGTGATATTGGTGATTAGTTAATTCGTCATTTTGAGTTTTTGGTTACGTTGATTAGATAGAGGTTATGGTAAGCGCTTGTAGCCACGTCATGTCTTGTTATTCTTATTTTGAATAAATATTTGTGTAGGCGGGGGCGTGGAGTGGAGAAATCGATCGTTGCCTCCTAACTCAAATCCGCAGTAGCGGAAGGCAAGTACATGGTAGAGTGGTGAACAATGGGTTGTTCACCATGATCATTGTTGTTACTTATCATGCTATTTATTATGCTTTCGTTCAGCTTATTCTTATACATGATATCGATGACATTGAGTGAATGAGATTATGATATTGAGATAATGAGGAGGAGATATTGAGTTAATGAGATGGAATATGTTGATGAATAAATAAAGATGTTGCATCGTTTACATTCATCATGGTAGAAGTTGCGGCAGGCAGTCGGTGAGAAAGTCATGTAACTATTCCGGTGAGGTCGGTGAGAAAGATACATGACTAATCCGGAGTGCTCAGAATGAAATCCTACTTTGGTAGGGACTTCACGGGAGTGAAGGATAGAGTGTGTCATCGACGGGTGAACACTCACGCTATCTACCATGTCATTGATGATGAGATGCATATGAGCATGAGCATGTTGGTGCATTCGCATATCTAAGTAAATTGTTAGATTGTGCAACTTTACCTATATGGAATATGGCTTGTTTGTTTGAGAATGACAATGGCATTAACTAAATGGATGATGATGATAACTTTGATTATGGTTAATAAACTATTGTTTATGGCTTTATTATGTATTTGCTGAGTCTTGGACTCATTCTTGCTCTATTGTTGTTTTTAGGTGACCGATGATGCGTTTTATTCGGAAGGGCTAGCGCACTTGGAATCATGCACTTCACCCAATTATTTGATTAATTGGACATGAGAAACTTTTAGAATAACCTGAATATTTATATCTAGGACATGATGGTATTGAATAACCATAGATGCTTGGTTTATATTAATCTTGGTTTATTATTTTGCTATGCTCCTAGGTCTAATTTATCTATGATTGTCATAGTGTTATGTTTGTGTTAATGTGACCCGTGGATGGGTTTTAATGTTGTTATGCTTGCTGAAATTTCACAGTGTGTTGATGTATAATAGATGATAAGAGTAGTTTGGTGGCATTCCAGGCTCAGTGTTGGGCTGGGGTGTTACAACCTCACTGCCGTGTGGGACCGATGGGGATGCCAATGGAATCTTGGGCCTGGGCTTCGCTGGGCGCAAGCCGCAAGGCCCACACGTGTAGTCCCATCCCACTTGGTTGTTCCTCTTCTTGTGTGAAGCCGTGAAGGTCACACAGAGCCATGGAAGCGTCGTTGCGCGCCTGCACCGGAGGTTGGAGGGGGTGTAGGGGCACCGGTGGAGGTAGGCTTCATCCGATGAAGCTTGCGGTGGGTTCGCCTGCGTGGGATGGATTTTGGACGAGTACAATTGTTAGTTCCAATGCATGCACTTTGCTTCTATTGACCACGAGCGAGTAGCGATTTTGTATTATCTTATTTATGTAATATTGGAACTAAGCTTAACTAAATAAAGAAAATATTTATTTAAAAACCGTTCCCAGCGTTAAGCTCGAAACAAACGGATGATCACTAGTACAAAACAGACTATCCTGAACACTTCATCACAGACGGTTTTTTGTACTCATCACAGACAGTCTATAAATAGAACTCTCTGTGATAATTCACGACAGTTCTTAATCATAACCGTGCATGAAAATCGCTATCGTCATGACGGTTATTAAATAAAGCATGCAGTGAATTATCATAGGCGGTTCTCAACAATAGCTGTCTGTGATAGTAGAAACTTCATAGACGACTCTCAACAATAACCGTCTGTGATATACTTTCCCGGCTACTTAACCAATATACCATAAATTACAACAGTGATACATGCACACACACACACACAATCTTCTCCAGCTGCTTTATATGGTCCAGAATGCGCTCTATCTTCAACTCTAGCATGCTCGAGATGTATAATTATCACAGACAGTTTGTAAATGGAATCGTATGTGATGTTTATCACAGACGGTTATTAACAAGAACCATCTCTGATAATTATATTTTTGGTTTGTCGTCCACGCGGACATGAAGAGTATGAGGCAATGACCGCCAACTTCATCAAGCTGCAAGTTCAAGAAGTATAAGCGCGAAGATCGCATGAAGAGGCTATTTCGTTGGCATTCCTCGAGACACAATCAGTATGTCTCGGATTAATCGCGCGCTGTCCTGTCTGCCTGAGAATTTGGAACTGTCGGTTTGCCCTCGGTTTTGATCTAGTTAGAGTCCGATTCAGAACTTCCACCCAACTAGGTTTTTGTAGCCCTTGAAAGTATATTTCTGAGTTGATAAAGATCATCTCAATTGGATCTGTAGAGTAAAAGTTATGCCATGTTCTTTACTGCTGTTCTGAAATCTGGGCAGATATCTGTTAGTGTTTTCAACTGTTGTTTAGGCCACTGTTTTGGCCGAATCAAAGGATTCCACCAACTAGAGTTTCATAGCCTGTTACGTTAAAAGTATTTGAGCACTGGTTTCAAGTCATTCGGAGTTATAGATATTTAATTACGATTTTTCTCGTCTTGATGATCGAAGGGCTGATATTGGTGATTAGTTAATTCGTCATTTTGAGTTTTAGTTACGTTGATTAGATAGAGGGTTATGGTAAAACGCTTGTAGCCACGTCATGTCTTGTTATTCTTATTTTGAATAAATATTTGTGTAGGCGGTGGGGCAGGGAGTGGAGAAATTCCGTCGTTGCCTCCTAACTCGTCACAGCGCGGAAGGCAAGTACATGGTAGAGTGGTGAACAATGGGTTGTTCACCATGGTGTGGGACCGATGGGGATGCCAATGGAATCTTGGGCTTGGGCTTCGCTGGGCGCAAGCCGCAAGGCCCACACGTGTAGTCCCATCCCACTTGGTTGTTCTTCTTCTTGTGTGAAGCCGTGAAGGTCACACAGAGCCATGGAAGCGCCGTTGCGCGCCTGCACCAGAGGTTGGAGGGGGGTGTCGGGGCACCAGTGGAGGGTAGGCTTCATCCCGATGAAGCTTACCCGTGGGTTCGCCTCTGCGGGATGGATTTTTCGGACGAGTACAATTGTTAGTTCCAACTGCATGCACTTTGCTTCTATTGACCCTGAACGGTAACGATTTTGTATTATCTTATTTATGTAATATTGGAACTAAGCTTAACTAAATAAAGAAAAATATTTATTTAAAAACCGTTCCTAGCGTTAAGCTCGAAACAAACGGATGATCACTAGTACAAAACAGACTATCCTGAACGCTTCATCACAGACGGTTTTTTGTACTCATCACAGACAGTCTATAAATAGAACTGTCTGTGATAATTCACAGACGGTTCTTAATCATAACCCTCTGTGAAAATCGCATACGTCACAGACGGTTATTAAATAAAACTGTCTGTGAATTATCATAGACGGTTCTCAACAATAACTGTCTGTGATAGTAGAAACTTCATAGACGACTCTCAACAATAACCGTCTGTGATATACTTTCCCGGCTACTTAACCAATATACCATAAATTACAACAGTGATACATGCACACACACACACACAATCTTCTCCAGCTACTTTATATGGTCCAGAATGCGCTCTATCTTCAACTCTAGCATGCTCCAGATGTATAATTATCACAGACAGTTTGTAAATAGAATCGTATGTGATGTTTATCACAGACGGTTATTAACAAGAACCATCTCTGATAATCATATTTTTTGGCTATCGTCCACGCAGCATGAAGAGTATGAGACAGCAGCCACGCCAACTTCATCAAGCCTGCAAGTTCAAGAAGTATAACTGCCAGAAGATCGCATGAAGAGGCTATTTCGTTGGCATTCCTCGAGACACAACTGTATGTCTCGGAGGTGCCCAAGCAGCATGAGGAGGAGGATTCTATATGCTGCGTGGCACATCCGAGGCCTGCAGTTGTGTCTGGAGGAATGCTAGCGTAGTAGCCTCTTCATGCGCTCTCTTGGCAGCTATGCTTCTTGAACTTGCAGGCTTGATCGATGAAGTTGGCGTGGCTGCTGTCTCATCCTCCTCATGTTGCATAGACGATCGCCGAAAAAAAGCAGCTACATTAGAGACAAATGAATACTAACATTAGATCACCAAGAACAAATAGCAGATCTAGCACACTTAAAAATCTAAGGTATTTCTTTCACCAATGCGCCTAGAGCAGGACGCTTCCTTCAATGCAGCTGCATTTATATCACATTTCTCACTACAAATAGATCTAGTTCTGAGGGAACGACCAGATATTTAATGGTATGATATGTATTACAGATAACAGTTTTGAACCAACGGTCTTGGAATGTCACAGACGGTTCTTGTTAAGAACCGTCTGTGATACATATACAGTTTTACTAAAAAGTGATTTTACTAAAAAAAAAGTGATACTTCTTATATATGATGCCCGCAGGAGAAAAACAAAACATTTTTTAGATATAGAATGAACTATCACAGGCGGTTTAGTGGGTAAACCATCTGTGATACGTATCACAGCCGGTTATAAACTACAACAGTCATGATATATAATTATCATAGATAATTATTAACAAGAACCATCTGTGATGTTTACTTATCACAGATGGTTTGTAATTGGAACCATCTGTGATGTGTATCACAAACAGTTATTAACAAAAACGTCTCTGATAAGCACGACTGCTTTGAAGAAGACGGCGAGTACGCCTAAGAAAACAACCAAGCCCACAACGAAGCATGATATTTTTTCGGTTGTCGTCCACCCAACCATGGCCTACTTTATCGAACCCGACACACTCTACTGGCAGCCATGCATTCTTCTTGAACTTGTAGGGGCCGGTCATACCGTGATTGTATTCCGGCTTGGTACACTCTTACTTCATTATCATTCTCTTGGAATAGATCTTGATACTGGTCCTGGTCTTAGTGAACTTGTCAGGAGAGTGTGTTAGGTTTGATGAAGTAGGCCGTGACTACCATCTCATAACCTCATACTAGGTGGACGACAACTGAAAAAAAAGATCATACTTCGTGGTGAGCTTGATTGCTTTCTTATAAGGTGTACTCGTCGTCTTCTTCAAAGAAACCACATCAGAGACAAAGGAATACTAACCTTAGATTACCAAGAACAAATAGATCTACAAGCACACTTGAAAATCTACGGTATTTCTTTCACCAAACACGCTCTAGAGTCGGCCGCCGCCTCCTTCAAAGTAGGCACACACACACACACACACATATATATATATATAAGAGACATTTCTCACTACATATAGATCTAGATCTGAGTGGACGACCGGATATTTAAAGGTGCATATCACAGACGGTTTCTTGTTAAGAACCGTCTGTGATACATGTCACAGATGGTTATTGTTAAGAATCGTCTTTGATATTTATCACAGACAGTTCGTAACAATAACCATCTGTGAGGTCTACGATTATTGCATGCAATTGTTATTTAAAATCGTCTGTGATACATATCACATGCATTTCTTTTTAAGAACGGTCTGTGATATGGATAATTAAATATCTGGTCGTCTCGATCGACTCCAGACAGATCTGTCTATAGTACCTCCAGACAAAACCGTCTACGCGCGGCTGCTTTGAAGGAGGCGGTCAGTGCTGGGGCGTTCGGTGAAAGAATTAAATACAGTAGATTTACAAGTATGTGCTTATAGATCTATTTATTCTTAGTGATCTAAGGTTAGTATTTACTTCTAATTATATGCACTATATAATCTAGATTTATCATCCAAGAAGGGGTTATTAATTGGCAGTTAAGATTTACACTATATAGAACAATGATCGAGCAGCATGTATATATACATTGACTTGCCCTTTATTGTGTAATTGCATGCATTAATCTAAAATTTGTTACGTGTGCAACGCAGATGGACCGAAGCTGGATGTACGTTGAGAACCATGTGAGTGAAGAGTACATTGATGGCGTGTCTGCTTTTAGAAGAGCTGCCGAGCAGGATATGTTGAAGAAGGGGATAAAATTTATATATTGTTTATGCACTGATTGCGATAATCTGAAGATGTTTACCAACCCGACGCAGATCGAAAGGCACTTGATTCGAAGGGGTTTCAAAGGAAGTATACATGTTGGACCAGTCACGGTGAAGAGCATATTATACCGGAATGTAGTAACATCGTTGAGGGAGAGTACGATATGCCGCTGGATGTAGACTGTCCTTTCGATGATGGTAGGTCGCACGATGACAATCTAGATCAGATGCTACACAATGCAAAAAGGACTATAGTGAAAGAGAGTTTGGTAAATTCAAGAGCTTAATGGAGGACTCGACAAAACCTTTATTCCCATTGCAAGCCGGAATACATAAGGTTGTCATCCGTACTTGAACTGCTGAAATTGAATGCAAGCCATGGTTGATCCGACAAGAGTTTCACGGTGTTACAAGGTCTCCTAGCGGACATCCTTCCAGAGGGAAATGTGTTGCCTAGAACCATCTACCAAGCCAAGAAGGTTCATTGTCCATTGGGAATGAAAGTAGAAAGAATAAATGCATGCCCGAACGATTGTATCTTCCACCGTAAAGAGTATGCAGACATGCATGTATATCCGGTGTGCAATGCATTCCGATACAAGTGTAAGAATCACTCCGATGACGGCGAGGTTATTGAGGTGAAGCAATGACCTCCTGCGAAGGTTTTGTGGTATATGCCTATAATTCTCCGTTTGAAGCGTTTATTTGCGGACTGAAAGGACGCAAAATTGTTGCGTTGGCACTCGGAGGAGCGTAAGAAAGATGGAAAGATAAGACACCCTACTGATTCTACTTAGTGGAGAAACTTTGATAGCAGCTTCGAAGGCTTCGGTGTGAAAGTAGAGCGGGCACTGGGAAGGATAGCGTAAAGCATCATCGCATGTTTCGGTGCGGAAGTAGAGCGGGCACTAGGAGAGGATAGCGTAAAGCATCATCGCATGTTTTTTATGGACAAATGTAGAACTATTGATGGACAAATAGTAGCATGCATAAACAGTTGCTAGCACACCGCTGGGTCTTTGAGCACAGTGGTTTCAATGGGCGCCATTCTCTCAATCCTTGTTTCATTTAAAGCTGCGGGTTGCGAGACACAGAGAGAATTAAACAGCAAAGCTGCTAAGTACCAGTACAAATAAACGTGTCGACAAATTACAGTCACACAACATGAGGTATACAGTATACTAGTAGACCCATTTAATTGCACAAGCGATTAAGGACGGGGAAATAATGGGAAAATAGGGAGACGAGAGTCAGATGACGAAGAACCCAACTGGTATGGTTTTAAATGGACTTCCGTGGTCCATCCAGGCAACCAGCAAGTTCAAGCTACTCCTGAGCCCGATCTTAAATGCATATCAAGAGCCCAGCCTCCCAATTGATCGATGCAACTGGCAAAAGCTCCATTTGGTTTGCTCTGATACACGAGCGGAGCCAGGATTTGAGCTTAGGGTGCCATGTAAACAACGATCACAAAATAAATATCGCAGCAACATATATAGAGACTAACATAGCATGGATATACAACGTATATTTAACAATACAAAAGAAAATTGCCAGTGCAGATTGATTTGCTCCAACATAGTATGAATAACAAAGCATGGCAACATATGTTTGGCAATACAAAAGAAAGGTACATATCTATTAATTTAAATTTAGCTACACGACTACCGAGAAGATCATAGAAATTAATAATTTCATAGTTTCATCAGAACTTAGCTGCTACTTCCTTTTCGCTATAGACAACTCGTCTTAAAAAAACGATCAACTATTCTCTTCCTCAAGATGATTGCACAATTAAAGTATTCTGAAACTAAAAGAAACGAGGAGTTAGATCCTAACACTTATTAATCGCATCACGTCTAATTACCATGTACGTAGCAACTAGCAGATAATACCTAATTAACACCTTCTATATAGTTCTATAGCACAATTAAATTGGAGAGCTTAAAGAGTAATACACAGAGCATAATGCTACAAATCAATAGAAAATACGTAATTGACGCCGGTCATCATTAGAATCATGAGAGATGTACCTTTGTAACTGGTTCTTCTTCACACAATCGTGGCCTTGTGCTATGCCGTGGTGCATAGGTTTGCCTATGGCCGGTGCATGCCCTTTGCGGCGTTGCCTAGCCCTAGCGACGGTGGTTGTGCAACAGGACAATAGAGTGCGACCCTCCGACCAAAATTAGGCAAACGGTGACCGGTGGTGTTGCAGCCACTGTGACGCCTCTCAGCTCTCGAATAGATGAGTAGTCGTGCACTCATGGTGCACATATTGGGCTAGTTGGTTCGATGGGTAAAAGAAAATGATGGAAGGGACTTGGTTGGGAAGTTGGGCTTCACTTTCTTAGACCATGGCTTTTAGTCTTTTAACTAATAAATTTCATATGCGGGCTATGTATATAATATATGGAGATTAGTGGTGTACTAGCAGATATTAGAAAAAAAAATCATTGGGGGACCAGGACCTGCCACCCCTTCTCTCCGCCCCTACTCTGATAAACTTATCATCCATTTCTGATTTTAAAACTTCATATGTGTCATTTATAGGCCACTATTAAGGCCCATTTGAAACAGCGGTTAACGCACACTTTAGCGGTGCAATAATGATATTGTTTCTTCACTACCAGAATCTGTTACTTTCACAAGTGCCCAAAACACTCGGGAAAGTCCCTAAAACACTCGGAAAACTAATTCCCGAAGGTCGGCCGTTGGGAAAAACAACTCGGGATTGTTTAGTCGGGATAAAACGGTTCCCGAGTGTTCCCGAGAGTTACACTCAGGAGAAATAACTATCCCGAGTGTTACTACTTACACTCGGGAAACATACAACACTCGGGAGAATAGTTCGCACAACGAGTTCACCACCGTAACGGAATACTTTCCCGAGTGCATGTCGACCAAGGACACTCGGGAATATTTGGTTTTTCCCGAGTGTATGTCAACCAAGGACACTCGGGAATATTTAGAACACTAGGGAATAGTATCAATTCAACAAAACTATAATAAAATATCAATTCAACAAAAAAGCTCAATCCTATCAAAAATTTTTCATAAACTTCTAGATTCTAATTACACACATTTGTCATATGCTTCAAGCCACACATTTTAACCATGATTTAGTGGAAAGACATAACATGCAAACTTTAGTCCAAATTGACATATAATCCTCGTGTTACAATTGCCACTGTATTACACACCAACACCAACGTATATGTAACCACCACAAAGACTGGAGATTTTTTTCCTCTATCCCCCAATCAACAAAATATGATATAAATAATAAAAGTTCATCAACGATAAAGACTTTCAACATCTTCTTCCTTGAGATTAGAAGCTACTGCCATAGTTGGGTGAACTGGAAGCAATGCATCATGATGTACAAGGACTATGTGTAGATCTTCATTAAGCTCTATAGCTTGTGATACCACCACTTCATCCCTAGCAATAGCAATTAGCAATAACAACACACATCAATATAATGATAGAAGCTTATGGCAAGTTGCAGACTGAAGGAGCAAAGTCAAAAGAAAATGTCCCCACTTGCGTGGTAAGCAACAGAAAGACTGTAGGGCAGCACCGAAAATTGAATCCTTACCTTGACGTCATAACAAGGTGCATTATTCGTTGCTTTTGAAACGCACATTGCTCTACAAGATCCAACACAAACTCATCTATTGCTCCCTACATTGCCACATTTCCGGCATATAAAGATTTTATTAGAGATCCCTACCCAGTTCTTAGGACATTATTCAAGCATGATAATTCTGAAGTAATGCAACGGGGAAAATGAAGAAAGAAAAGAGAAATTATATCTTCTTGTCTTACTATTACTGACAAGCATGAAAATGATTAAGAAAAAAAACAGAAAGATACAATCATTTTAGAATTATAAATGACCACAAACCATCATGTTACTCCCTTAATGTAAGCAAAACAACAAGAGATCATGAGGAAACATGCTTTGTTTGTGAACCTTCAGTACATACTTTCTATATGCCATTTACTAGTGGTACCATTAAGTACATGTAATCATTAACAAGGAGCTATATAATAGCTTCCGATGAACAAAATGCATGACATAGTGTTACATTTTTTACACCTGTAATTGTTATAAGATCAATTGATCGACTACCACACACAACCCACCACCATTGGATAAGATGCCAACATTAATAGCAAAGTTATATATAGGCATATGCATGAATCAACAGAACCTAAATCCTTCGAAGTATCAAAATTACGTTTAGCACATAATTGCTTATACTTTTGTGGCCAGTCTAAACCATATGAGTTACCAGAGCAGTTTAATTTACTATTACCAGATTTATAATGTATCATCCGATCACTTTTTTTGGGAATAAATTGTATCTCAAATACATGGCATGAATCATTATGGCAGGACTGTGCATATGAGCGTGCATTCAAATTCTAAATCAGATTAAGAACAAAATGTTCATGTTTATGTTTGTGGCAATGCGTGCAATCTTGATGTAATTCGATAGCATCAATCAGAGACATTGATTAAACACACAGACAATGATATATAGCTGGCTTCCTAGAAGTTCAATCACATCTCAGTTCACTTTCACTACTATGAATATATGCATGGAAACAAACAACCAAACAGAGCATAGGAGCCGAATAAACATTAATTGTGCTATCTACTACTCCAAAGAGAAAGATAAGATATTGTAGGAAGAAAAACTGCAATACCCTTTCTGATGCATCTACATGTGACAATTTTCATTTGGAAAGATGTAGAAGTAGTACACAAGTGGATCTTATTACTCAATTTGCCAAAGGATAAAAGATGAACAAATGTACCATTTATGAAAATGAAATGTATTGAAATGGGAAAAAAACAATGAGAAGGTATACCTTTTATGATATTGCTCCATTTATCACCTTTATGGTTCTTTCTATTGCTCTATGCAGCCTGAAAGATAAGAACATAATGTGATATGGAAATAGACAGAATTTCATTAACATATATATTCATGCTATTTTGTCAAATGCTACTAAATGGATGTTTAGGTTGTTATATGTACATAAAGAAGATAAAAAACTATTTAGCTTACAACATATCAACATAATGTTTAGGCATGCAGGAGCTACAAGATACACGAAGAAATGCTACATGTGCAAAATCGAAGACAAAACAAGTGAAGCCAATAACTTACCTTAGCATATGGGGCAAAAATGGCTTTGACAACTTCAAAAACCTCCAGGATTGGTACTCAATTACAAGCAAACTAGATTCAACAAAAACTTTGCATCTTTTCCTGATAGTAACAATTGGCGTTGAATGAAGAGTAACAATTGAACAAAATATATACAGCATCAGAGGGAAACAATCATAATCGTCCTCCACTCTTGTTCAAATCCTCAATCGCAAAAGGACAACACAGCTATTTCGAAAAAAACCAACCACATAATAATTCTTGAATTAAGTCGGAACATATTTTCAAGTGTAAGAAATATCTGGTAGAAAATGCTATTGCTTCTGAATAGCAGTGTAAATGTCATCCACTCTTGTTTAAACTCTCCATAGACATAGGCAATACAAGTACATTTTTAAAAAAAATACCACCATGTAAAATATGCAGTAAAGATATGATAGAATTTGCACTCATTGCCATCAGGTCTTTTGCAATCAACTCATGTGTTGTAAGCTGCTGAGTGAAATCCAATAGAATTATCAAAGGTACATTTAGAACCAATAATCATTGAGTTCACTGGATGTGAAGAAGAAACATATCCGTTCAAATGATGCAACACATAATTGATGATGAACAACACATACCCACGAAGGAAACACTCTCTCTGCTGCTCGGCGGAGAACATAGAATCCATATGTACTTGTGTCACTTGCAGTTAATGTTTTGCCAAAAAATGATTCATTGATTCTTTGCTGGCAATGCCAAATACAGGAATAGAAATGGGTATTTGAGCTCTTGCTTCATATTAAAGTCTCTGAAAATTTTATGTGAGGTTCCTCTGTTGTCACACAATCTCGATTAAAATCTCGTAATTTTTGGAGCTCGCCTACCTTAAATAATTCCTCAAAAATCGATTATTCAAATTCAAACCCTAAGCTGGTTTGCCTTTGTTAAGTAGGTTCGAATCGGACTGGGCTCGAGCCACTTGACTCGGTCGATCCACTAGCATTGTGCCGGCTCGGTCGTTCGGGCGCTAGGGTCGTGAGCCGTTGGATCGGTATCAAGCGGTCTTCGACCGGTACGAGAAACTGGGATCGTTCAATCCGCGCGATCGGCCCGAACCATTCGATTTCAATCCGGCGACCAGAGTCGTCTCCTTCCTCTGTCACGCCATATGAGCTCTGCCATGGCGTGCGCGAGAGGAGCGATGGCGTCACGATGCACTCTATGTCCACCTTTAAGCGGCTAGCTCGGCGCATTAAATGCACATCTCGCTCATCCTCGAGGGCCATGACTCAACCGCTCCCATTGCTCTCAAGTGCTCTCATGGCGTTGTTGACCGATTGAAAAATCCGCCGTTGCTCTCGCCATTGCTCTATTTAAACTCCGTTGCTTCACCCTTAGTTTCTTTTAGCACCTCACTTCAACTCCAGCTAGCACTCACCAGCTTGCTCGAGCTGCGGTTCCTCGCAATCTCCTCGTAGCCATTGTTGAGTGTGGAGCTTAGGTGGAGGCGGTGCGTGGGGTTTTCTTCTTCAAGTCCTTGCCCTCTGCTCCCCCTTTACTCCTGGAGCTTAACTCTCACGCGGTTTGGTTCTCTGTGCCTGGTCGGCTGTGGCTTAGCGAGAACCTTACCACCACCGTTCGGATACTCGTCGTCGGAGCCACTCCGTGGGCCTCGGTCGATTCTTCACTCGAGGTAAGTTCGTATTGCCTGTAGGATCTTAGGTGTGTTTCGTTTTCTTTTGGTATTGTTCGTTCGGGAGTCCTCCCGAGCCATACCTACTCGGCGCACTCAGTGGTCGTACCACCAGTAGCGACCATACTCAGGCCGATCGGCGTCACGGTCGAACC
The DNA here is from genome assembly GCA_036346395.1 of Hsuehochloa calcarea. Taxonomy (NCBI): domain Eukaryota; kingdom Viridiplantae; phylum Streptophyta; class Magnoliopsida; order Poales; family Poaceae; genus Hsuehochloa; species Hsuehochloa calcarea. The sequence goes on from CM070596.1 coordinate 61,044,462, forward strand.
CTTCAACTTTAGACACTCATCCCTGCCCTTGGCTGGCGCCGCTGTGGTCGGAGAAGCCGCCGAGCCACTGGCGAAGCGTGCGGGAGGCGCTGCCTCGTGGTCGGACTTCCGGCCGATCCACAAGTAACTTAGTCGTAAGTTCTACTACGACTAGTACATAGTCGTGGGTCTTACTACGACTATGCCTGGGCATAAGTCCTTCTACGACTAGTACCCGATCGTAAGTTCTATTACGGCTTGTACCTAGTCGTAAGTGCTCTTACGACCATAAGCGGTCGCGTAAGTTCCTCTATGACTTGAACTTAGTCGTAAGACTTGCTCGACTACGTTATAGTCGTAGGTTTTCTCGACCACTACAGTGCGTAAGACCTTCTTTCGATCGTATCTTTGGCATTAAGAATCCAAATCAATTGGTTCTTGTTGCTAAATTCTTTATAGATTATGCTCCTATTCTTCGTAACATTTTGAATTTTTTGGAGAAAGTTTCTCGTTGAGTCTTTGCGTTTTATTTGTTCTTATCGGTTGCTTTTCGCTTTCTCGTTAGGATCAGAAGAGCACATTGACATCTTGTTGATCCTCGTGATATCTTGACCGCATGACAAGCGAGCAGCGGTTTGATCATGTTCATCCCATTATTTTTCAAGTCTACTATATTGCTTTCAACTCGTATGTATGCATTGCTATTTTGTTGTTAAAATACGGTTAGTGTCCTATAGTTGTATAATCTGTAGGACTTGTTTATCCTCTACTACTATGAGCTTAGGTTATTGGTCGTGGTCGGAGTTCGATGGATGGACTCGGTACGCTTAGTAGCTCTCGATTTGAAATTGCTTAGAGATGCTTAGTTTCGGTAATCTTTGGCGATTATCGATTGTAGTCGATGATCTTGATCACATTACGTATTATGTCACTCGACCGGCACTTGTGCTTTGTTATTTTGTAAAGTCAAAATCGAAAATGGAAGCGATTTGGACTTGGGCAAGTGGTCGGATGGTGGGTTATTGGGTTTGTGGATGTCTTGCCTAAGTCGACAAGGACCAACATCTTGTTACACTAAACCAAGCATTTTTGGGTGCTAACCACGAGAGGGATATGGGACCTCTCTTGACTTAGTACTTTAGCGCGGGTTATCTCAGTCGCGGAGAGGTTGTGTGTGTTGTGTGAAACATGATATGTGGTCGTGTTCTTGTGTTGGGTGTGCGGTGGTGGAGATTAGGTAGGCTCTCCACCTCGAGGCGTCGTAGTTGTCAAGGCTTTACCCGGGAAGGGTAGTTGACCGAGGCTTTACGATGACTCAGGCACAACGTATGGGTTTCTATCCATACAGGTGGCTCGTGAATAATTCACAATATTGGAAGCGTCTCGTAAGACTTAGCCGTCTGCCAGTATACCTTCGAAGTGTGCTTAATAGCTTGGCAAAAGGCGGTCCGGCGTGTGGAGTGCGTGGTACACCTGCGGGGATAAAAACTATTCGAATAGCCTCGTCCTAGGTTATGGACACGCTCGGGAGGTCTTCCAAGAGTTAGACTACAACCTTTTAAACTAAAATTTGACATGGGTGGTATGAATGGGTAATTCATGCTATTGTCGTGGTGACTAAGGGTTTAGTCACTTCCAGGATTGTTGTTCTCTCTATCTATTGTTATATTGTTGTCATTTGCGATTATTTGAACATTAAAAAAAACTGATTTGTTAACTTGCTTTCAAATGTACTACATTATTGCAAATAAAGATTGCTTTGTCTTTGAAAATGAAACATCTGACCTCCACTCAAAAAGCTTGCATGTAGCATATGTGCAGTCTGTTACTCTACGTAAGTCTTGCAGTACATTCAAAGTACTCACCCGGCTTTGTTGGGCTCTTTATTCTGGGGGAGGAAGGTGAGCCCCAAGGGCCTCACTTTTGTGAAATGTCTTTGTGGATTCGACGACTAGCTTGGCGGTCCGGTCGGTTGCCTTGTGGGTTAAGGGCACACTTGGGTCGGCTCTTTTGCTTTCAGCCATCTTATGGCACTTTTACTTCATTGTTAAATTTCCTTCAGATCATCGTTGGGCGGTGGCCCCTCTTCTGTAATAACTATCTCCTATCCATGTTATCTTCTGGATTGTTGTTTTTGCTCGGTTCTATGTGAATGAATGGAATTGATGCATGAACTTTGTAAAGAGGTGTGTATCGCATTTACAGGAAGTATACATGTCTCAGAGTCTCGGCTTATCGATTTGTGATGCTAGGGCCGAATGGATGGCTAAGCATTACAAGCCCGATAAACCGGGGTCTCACATCTTGCTCCGTAGAAAACCAAGAAATGCAATATGAGTTTCTTAGATACGAACTGTAGTAATCTCAAGAATCTGAGATGAATTGGTATTTAAAAGAATCTTCCAGAACAACAATATACTATATGATCATATTGAAAAGTTGCACAAAGATATATGGATATGATTACGAACCTAGGGAAAGAACATACTGTGGATATCGTGGGGATATGTGCATGATCTTAGAGTGATGAGTCAATTGGCAATGGCATTATTGGTTTGAAGAATCTCGCGTTTTCAGAAAACTTCAGTGCTGTCAGGTCATTGGCGGTCATACCGGCCAAGCCACGGTCAGACGCCAACCTGCGATCCGGCCGGCGATGCTTGTCGGTCCGGCCGACCACGATTGATGATGGAGTTTGGGGCTAGGCCAAAAATAGGTTGTGTAGGCATGAGAGGGGAGTCTCCCTAATGTGGTCACATAATTTTTGGAGCTCTCAGTCAAAAGTTCTACCCAGTTGAAAATTCCAAAGAGGTTGCGGATTTTCAAGTTGAAATTTGGATAAGTCTTTTGGGGCGGTCCGGCCGCGTTATGGAATCGGTCAGACCAGCGGGAAATCGGTCCGACCCAGGCATGGTAGGGCGGTCGGCCGGCTTCCACTTGGACTTCGACCATTTTGGTATTGTTGTGTTTTGATGATATCTATTGTATGAGTTTCATTTGTGTTTCAAATGTAAGAAAATACGAAGAAATTAAAACTTTTCTTGCATCTTGAGACCCCTGGTCATTTTTGTAATTCTTGTGAAGAGAATTATGGGAAAATCAAATTCAAATCCTCATTTGAATCTAATCCAAAACCTCCTTGGCATTAATCTTGTGCCTAACCCTTGGAGATATTTCTCCTGAGTTCTAGGGAGGTTTGGCAACACCTCTGAATTATCTCATGATTTTTAGCAATTATTTAATAATTTGTGGAGGCGAGTCAAAGCTTGGTCAAACCCTAGCTTTCACCTTCTGGAATTTCTGGAGGAAAATTCAGTACATTAAAGTCTCTGAAAATTTTATGTGAGGTTCCTCCTGCATCGAATCTCAGCTTAAAATCTCGTAATTTTTGGAGCTCGCTTGCTACCTTAAATAATTCCTCAAAAATCGTTATTCAAATTCAAACCCTAAGCGGTTTGCCTTTGTTCGTAGGTTCGAATCGGACTCGGGCTCGAGCCACTTGACTCGGTCCACCCACTAGTCGCCCGGCTCGGTCGTTCGGGCGCTAGGGTCGTGAGCCGTTGGATCGGTATCAAGCGGTCTTCGACCACCAACGCCGATCGTTCAATCCGCGCGATCGGCCCTTCACCATTCGATTTCAATCCGACGACCAACGAGTCGTCTCCTTCCTCTGTCCGCGCGCGCATGAGCTCTGCCATGGCGTGCGCAGAGGAGAAAAGCAGTGGCGTGCAGTGCACTCTATGTCCACCTTTAAACGGCTAGCTCTGAGCGCATTAAATGCCTGTCTCGCTCATCCCTCAGAGGGCCATGACTCAACTGCTCCCATTGCTCTCAAGTGCTCTCATGGCGTTGTTGACCGACCGAAAAATCCGCCGCTGCTCTCTGCCATTGCTCTATTTAAACTCCGTTGCTTCACCCTTAGTTTCTTTTAGCACCTCCGCAACTCCAGCTAGCACTCACCAGCTTGCTCGAGCTGCAGTTCCTCGCAATCTCCTCGACCGCCATTGTTGAGTGTGGAGCTTCCGGTGGAGGCGGTGCAGCGGGGGTTTTCTTCTTCAAGTCCTTGCCCTCTCTCCCCTTTACTCCTGGAGCTTAACTCTCACGCGGTTTGGTTCTCTCGTGCCTGTCATTGTGGCTAGCGAGAACCTTACCACCACCGTCGGATACTGTCGCGGAGCCACTCAGTGGGCCTCGGTCGTTCTTCACCGTAAGTTCGTATTGCCAGTAGGATCTTAGGTGTGTTTTCGTTTTTCTTTTGGTATTGTTCGTTCGGGAGTCCTCCCGAGCCATACCTACTCGGCCGCACTCCGTGGTCGTACCACCGTAGCAGCCATACTCACCAAGATCGTGGCACGGTCGAACCCTTCAACTTTTAGACACTCATCCACGCCTTGGTCGGGCGCCACGTGGGTCGAGAAGCCGCCGAGCCACTGGCGAAGCGTGCGGGAGGCGCTGCCTCGTGGTCGGACTTCCGACCAGTCACCGTAGCTTAGTCGTAAGTTCTACTACGACTAGTACATAGTCGTAGGTCTTACTACGACTATGCCCTGGGCATAAGTCCTTCTACGACTAGTACCCAGTCGTAAGTTCTATTACGGCTTGTACCTAGTCGTAAGTGCTCTTACGACCCTTAACTGGTCGTAAGTTCCTCTATGACTTGAACTTAGTCGTAAGACTTGCTACGACTACGTTATAGTCGTAGGTTTTTCTACGACCACTACCTGGTCGTAAGACCTTCTTTCGGTCGTATCTTTGGCATTAAGAATCCAAATCAATTGGTTCTTGTTGCTAAATTCTTTATAGATTATGCTCCTGTTACTGTAACATTTTCAGAATTTTTGGAGAAAGTTTGCTGTTGAGTCTTTGCGTTTTATTTGTTCTTATCGGTTGCTTTTCGCTTTCTCGTTAGGATCCGAAGAGCACATTGACAATACTGTTGATCCTCAGCAGTATCTTGACCCGCAGCAAACAGGCAAGCAGTTTGATCATGTTCATCCCATTATTTTTCAAGTCTACTATATTGCTTTCAACTCGTATGTATGCATTGCTATTTTGTTGTTAAAATACGGTTAGTGTCCTATAGTTGTATAATCTGTAGGACTTGTTTATCCTCTACTACTATGAGCTTAGGTTATTGGCTGTGGTCGGAGTTCGATGGATGGACTCTGGTCGCTTAGTAGCTCTCGATTTGAAATTGCTTAGAGATGCTTAGTTTCGGTAGTATCAAGATTATCGATCGTAGTCGATGATCTTGATCACATTACGTATTATGTCACTACGACCAAAGACTTGTGCTTTGTTATTTTGTAAAGTCAAAATCTGAAAATGGAAAACTGATTTGGACTTGGGCAAGTGGTCGGATGGTGGGTTATTGGGTTTGTGGATGTCTTGCCTAAGTCGACAAGGACCGAACATCTTGTTACACTAAACCAAGCATTTTTGGGTGCTAACCACGCGAGAGGGATATGGGACCTCTCTTGACTTAGTACTTTGGCGCGGGTTATCTCCGAGTCGCAGGAGGGGGTTGTGTGTGTTGTGTGAAACATGATATGTGGTCGTGTTCTTGTGTTGGGTGTGCGGTGGTGGAGATTCCGGGTAGGCTCTCCACCTCGAGGAGCGTCGTAGTTGTCCAAGGCTTTACCCGGGAAGGGTAGTTGACCGAGGCTTTACGATGACTCCGACACAACGTATGGGTTTCTATCCATACGGGCGGCTCGTGAATAATTCACAATATTGGAAACGTCTCGTAAGACTTAGCCGTGCCGGTATACCTTCGGAAGTGTGCTTAATAGCTTGGCAAAAAGGCGGTCTGACGTGTGGGTACAGTGGTACACCCCTGCAGGGATAAAAACTATTCGAATAGCCTCGTCCTAGGTTATGGACACGCTCGGGGAGGTCTTCCAAGAGTTAGACTACAACCTTTTAAACTAAAATTTGACATGGGTGGTATGAATGGGTAATTCATGCTATTGTCGTGGTGACTAAGGGTTTAGTCACTTCCAGGATTGTTGTTCTCTCTATCTATTGTTATATTGTTGTCATTTGCGATTATTTGAACATTAAAAAAAACTGATTTGTTAACTTGCTTTCAAATGTACTACATTATTGCAAATAAAGATTGCTTTGTGCTGAAAATGAAACATACAGCCTCCACTCAAAAAGCTTGCATGTAGCATATGTACAGGTCTGTTACTCTACACGTAAGTCTTGCGAGTACATTCAAAGTACTCACCCGGCTTTGCTGGGCTCTTTGTTGCAGGGGAGGAAGGTGAGCCCCAAGGGCCTCACTTTTGTGAAATGTGCTGTGGATTCGACGACTAGCTTGGCGGTCCGGTCGGTTGCCTTGTGGGTTAAGGGCACACTGGTCGGCTCTTTTGCTTTCAGCCATCTTATGGCACTTTTACTTCCGCTGTTAAATTTCCTTCTGTATCTGTCGTTGGGCCGGTCGGCCCCTCTTCTGTAATAACTATCTCCTATCCATGTTATCTTCTGGATTGTTGTTTTTGCTCCGGTTCTATGTGAATGAATGGAATTGATGCATGAACTTTGTAAAGAGGTGTGTATACTGCATTTCTGGGAAGTATACATGTCTCGAGTCTCGGCTTATCTGATTTGTGATGCTAGGGCCGAATGGATGGCTAAGCATTACAAGCCCGATAAACCGGGGTCTCACATCTTGCTCCGTAGAAAACCAAGAAATGCAATATGAGTTTCTTAGATACGAACTGTAGTAATCTCAAGAATCTGAGATGAATTGGTATTTAAAAGAATCTTCCATAACAACAATATACTATATGATCATATTGAAAAGTTGCACAAAGATATATGGATATGATTACGAACCTAGGGAAAGAACATACTGTGGATATCGTGGGGATATGTGCATGATCTTAGAGTGATGAGTCAATTGGCAATGGCATTATTGGTTTGAAGAATCTCGCGTTTTCAGAAAACTTCAGTGCTGTCAGGTCATTGGCGGTCATACCGGCCAAGCCGCCGGTCAGACCGGCCCTGTGGCAGTCCGACCGGCGATGCTTGTCGGTCCGACCGACCACAGTTGATGATGGAGTTTGGGGCTAGGCCAAAAATAGGTTGTGTAGGCATGAGAGGGGAGTCTCCTAATGTGGTCACATAATTTTTGGAGCTCTCAGTCAAAAGTTTTACCCAGTTGAAAATTCCAAAGAGGTTGTGAATTTTCAAGTTGAAATTTGGATAAGTCTTTTGGGGCGGTCCGACCGCCGTTATGGAATCGGTCCGACCACTGGGAAATCGGTCCGACCGGCATGGTAGGGCGGTCAGACCGGCTTCCACTTGGACTTCGACCATTTTGGTATTGTTGTGTTTTGATGATATCTATTGTATGAGTTTCAATGCTTTATTGTTGCATATTGCATTGTTGAGCTAATGTGGGTCAAGTTGTGAAGAACTTGTTCCCGGAGATGATTTCTTTGTTTATTGCTGTGCAGGTGGCTTGCAGGTCAACGACGTCAACGGTGAGGTGGATCGGGACTAAGCTTGAAGAGCTGAGGTCTAGAATGATCATGGATGCCGGGTGAGGTCGTGTGACTCAAGCATGGTGCAGAATGGACAAGATGGATCGAACGGGCAGTTCGTTGCAGCTGGTTGGATCAAGCGGCGCGGGGGTCGGTGCAAGTGCCTTGGAGGTTCCGATGGGATTCGGACGGGAGAGACTTGCCGACATGATGAGAGCAGCTGATCAACTTACACGTGGTGAAGCAGGCGATTGCTTCAACAGATTTGTGTGTGTGTGGGTCCCATTTGTGTTGGGCCTTAATGGGAGCCCATGAGAGAAACCCTAGCCTCTCCTATAAATAGAAGGGGGGAGATGGAAAAAAAAACCCTAAGCACAAAAGCACCCAAGCACTCATTTGCAAAAACCTAGTTAGGGTTAGGGTTTGGAGAGGAGAGGAGAGGAGATGAGAGAAATTTGTGTGAGTGCTCTTGGATTGAGCTCTTGTCCTCCTTGAGGGAGTGGCTTTGTAAGCAACATCTTGAATCATTCAATCTATGGATGTTTGTTCAAGGATGAAGTCTCTTTTGTTTTCTTCTCTCTTTTGATGATTTTGGTGCTTCCTTGATCCGGGTGTTTATGCTTGGTCTCTTGACCGATTTTACCTTGCTACGATGTGTGGGAATACTCCTAGAATCATCTAGATCATCAATCCCCCACAAGCAAGTTTTGGATCAAGATTTTCATATTTCTAGGTTTTGAACACTTCTTTGGTAAAACCTAAAGAGATCGATTATTTGAAGTGGATCTAGACGATCGTCGCTAGAAATAGGTCTCAGATATCCTTAGGGAGGTGTGCTCCAAATTTGGTCAAGTTTCATTGGTTGAATCAAAAGTTGGACCAATTTTCGTTTTGGATTTGGGCTTTGTGCGCTGCCTCTGGACTAAATCGATCTGACCGATTTCTCAGTGTTGGTCCGACCGCCCGACAATCAGACCGCCAATTGAGCGCCGGTCCGACCGCCAGGTAGTCAGATCGCCAGCACTACACCGGTCCGACCGACCCAAGTGAGATCAATTCTCTATTATTGAGTCTTGTGGTTAAGGGGGTAATCGAATTCAGCACAAGGCTTCCTCTGTGCATTTACTGATCTTCTTAGCTTTCATAGCCAAAGGATAAAAGTGCGTGTTGAATTTGATTAAAGCGAAAAATCGAGAAAGCGCATATTCACCCCCCTCTAGTCGCATTTACGGTCCTACACATACCTATAACAACTTACATTATCAAACAATGCTAAAATTTACACAAGGGAGCACCAGTTTTATTTCTTGATTCATCATTGCTCAGTGAAAACATAAAAAATGTACGGAGGATGGTACATCTTTTTTTCTTTCTTAACTCATAATAGGCCAGCAGATAGAGGACCACACCTAGGTCAGATGGATTTAGTATGATTTCATTAAGAGGAAAAGGGGGTGTGTTTCCATTAATGATGATTAAGCCATGATGGTATCATGCTGACCTACAACATAGCAACATTAGTTCATCATGGGCCAATAGCACTACCAGTTTTCACAAAAATATCACTACCCGCCATGAACAGGATCAGTTTTGAGGCAATATGCATATCTTTTCAATAATTTGACAATCAGTCATAAGTAGCAAGGAACAAAGCAAGTGTACATTAGTCCTTTTTAGGATAGAGCATCATGAACAGGAGCAAGAGCATGCAGAATTTGTTACCTGGCCTCAGATCAGGTTTCCACCTCTTTCTCATCAAGGAACAAATAAAACAACAAAAAATATGGCCCTAGCTCATGTATTTTGAAGAAACAGTTATAGTGGCTTTTCACCATCTTGCTCATAGGGCCAAAAAGAAGCCTTCAAATGTTCTCATCCCCTACCAAAAGAGGCCAAAAATTAGTTTATCAGTCTTCAAATGTTTTCATCGCCCGCCAAAAGAGGCCAAAAATTAGTGTATCATCTGTTGTCATAAGCCTCAAAAATAGGCAAAAATCAGGTTTGCATCTGTTCTCATCAGCATCAAAAGGAGTACAAAAATCAAGGTAGCATCAGCTTTCTCTAGTAGCAGCAAGATCGATCCAGACCTTGCGGGTGGAGGTGGCCGTGAACTGGACTGCGGCGGCGACCTGACCGGGTCCTCTAGCGCCTAGCCGAGAGGCACGGGTGCGTACTCCTTTTCCTCCGGCATTGTCGACGCGCGGCATGGACCTTCCTGAAGCTTCTCGCGGTGAGCAAAGTAGGTGGGTAGGGGGAGGAAAGCAAAGGCATTTCGCTAGCAAGGCGGAGCCGAGCCGGAACTGGGCGGCCAGAGGCGGCGGTGCCACGGAGGGCTGAGGGAGCTCGGTGTGGGGAGGAGCACGGGCGGCGTGCCGACAGGAGCACGAGGGGAGCCGGGAGGAGGCGACACCAGGATAATTTTGGGCCAAAGCAAAAAGCTCCAGGGGAGAAAGAAGGAAAGAAGGAAAAAAAAAAGGTGAGGAGAGGAGAGGAAGAAATAGAATGGGGAAGAAGCAAATGAGGAGGGGGATGGCGGGGTCGGGTCTGGCCGACGGGAGACTAGGAGGAGGAGGGGGAGGCAACGGAGGCGGTGGATCGGCGAGGGGGGAGAAGGAGGACGGGGAAGCGGCGCCGGCTGTGGAAGCAGTGGATCGGCGAGGGAGAAAGAGGATGGGGAGGCGGCTGCTGGATTGGGGATCGCGTAGGGTTAGCACTAAAGAAAGGGCGCGGCATGGGAAAAAAAGGCGCGGAACGGAAAAAATAAGGGCGCGGTATGGGGAAAAAAAGGGCGCCCTTTTCTCTCCCGAGTGTAATATATATACACTCGGGATTATATTTTGATCTCCCGAGTGTTATGGTAAACACTCGGAAAATTTATTTTTACCGAATGCTGACTTCTCGTCCTGAGTATTTTCGTCTTACACTCAGGAAACATATAGGCACTCGGGAAATAAGCAGTTTCTTGTAGTGCTTATAGTAAAATTCATGCAAAACTCCTGGGCTCGAAATAGGTCAAGGTATCTCCAGTCTTCTGTGCTGCAAGACATCGCCTTTACTGTTCATAGCTTTTCCAGCTTTTCCTTTCTATTTCTGTCTATATCGCTTGTGAATGTGCATCAATCAGATTTCACAAAAAAAACTGCGTTTGGTAGTCCTTAAACTGCATATGCTTTGCTGTGAGTTCAACTGATATTAGTACCTGCTGAAACGTCTGCCACCAGAGGTCTGGAACGTCGAATAACCATCCCAGTCGGTGGTGATCTCTCCAATCCTCCATCTTTCAGCGCCCTGATCAGGCCTATGATAGTGCGGTATAAAGTCACCACGGCATGCGTGCCAATGCTTCTGATACCATTGCCGGCGTGTGAGACGGGGTAAATAGTGCCATAAGCTCTCATGAACAGGATCTTGATCGTATCATTTCACTTTCTGCGGGTGCACCACTGTTTGTGGTCGACTGGTCGGCAAAAAAGCACCATCAGAAATCAGAATCAGGCTAAACGGCTAAAACCATTGATTTCAGACTGCCATTGATTTCCGTCCCCCAAAAAAGACAAGCTGACAGTGCATGATGAGATAGTTACACACCTTTTAAAATGAATTTATCCTATTTTATTTTGTATTTCGAGCTTTTCGATAGGCTCCATAAATTCATCGGTTAGAAGTCGACCTTGGGTCTATCATCATAAATTTAACGTTGGTGTTTGGTGTGGAGTTGCTATGGGTGGTCCGATTTTTACGACGTAGGTTGAAGAACAAAGCGAATTTTGTTGTGGATAGTGGGGATAATTAGTTGTGAGTAGTGAAAAATAGTAACTAGTTTTAACCTACCAAGGTTGGATGCGACCCAGTATTGGAGAGAGACGATCTGAAGCCTTATGAACTCCGACCCACTATCCGAACAATCACAGAACTACAATCAGGAACTAATCCACACAAAGCGCTCGAAAGCGTAGAGCACGAATTAGGGGATCCCAGAGGAATCTTCTTGCGAATCCAAGAGAACTCACAAGAGCAAAGGAGTAAAGCACTCAACAGTCTTGCTGCAATTTCACATATTGGTTTCTCGAAATCTCAAAAGTGGCTTAACAGATGGGGGTAGAGGGGTATATATATTAGGAACAATCCTTCTAACTGGGTATGAACAAAGGTCACCACGTTGAAAGGTGGAAGACCAACTGGTTGAAGCATTCAAGGAGTCTTTCTTGAGTTCTCATGGGTCTGCTCAATTTCTACGCAGTTTTTAGTAAAACAGCAATAACTCTCTCCTCGAAAGTCCAAAAGACACGCCGTTTGTTGGAGGTCAAAGTAGACTTGAATATCTTTCCATCCATATATATTATGCATTGTAAAACGTGACAGGTTGGTGTGTCTTGCCCTTGGAAAGTGATGCATCTGTCACAAGGCAGTGACTACTAAAAATTATTGTATTTTATAATAAAAAAAATTCTAAAAAGTGTAATATTATAAAAGTATTTTTTGATAAATTTACTCTTGTCATTTTTCATATATCCGAGAGGCATATTTTATATAATATTCGCCCTTTTTTTACCGGAGGGAGCCGTAGAAGACACAAACGTATCCTTTCATGCAAGTAGTATCGGTTTCAATCTTTATCCCGAGAGATACTTCCAAAATTACCCGGGTGATTGCTGCACAACTCCTGCATGCGCGCAGATGCAGTGCCCATTGGTTCGACTTACAAACAGCAACACTCGGCGTCGTGTGGCCTTACCAAACCTTACTCCACTCGTCTGGAGTGCATCACTACGAAACCGTACTTGCTGTATGCACATTGACTTGGTCAATGGAGTGGCCACGTACTCATGAAGTTTGCTCATCATCATCACCCTCACTGGTGCTCCTGTAATAATATCCGATCGAGCGAGTGAATAAGCGCGTGGTCCACCGACCTGTGGGTCCGGTGCCACGGCTTTTGCCGCTTTAAATTCCCCGTCCCCCCTCTCGCTTCCCACCCTGACACAGTACACCCCAAGCTAGGACGCAACGCCAACGCAGACGACGCAAGCGCGACGCCTCAACGTACTACGTACGACGCGCAGCTAGCATGGGCTCGTCGGGGCAGCTCAAGCCGCTGTACCAGCTGGTGGTGAACAACATCCTCGCCATCGTGGCCGTGCCGCTCGCGGCCGCGGCCGTGCTCAAGGCGGCTGAGCTGGGGCCCGAGGAGGTTCTTGCCCGGCTGAGCGCGCACCGGCCCGTGCACCTCTTCCTGGCCGCGTTCGTCCCGGCCGCGGTGTCGGCCGTCTACCTCATGCTCCGGCCGCGCACGGTGTACATGGTGGACTACGCGTGCTTCCGCACCAACCCCAACTGCCGCGTCCCGTTCGCGACGTTCCTGGAGCACTCCCGCGTGTGGCCGGGCTTCGACGAGCGAAGCGTCCGGTTCATGACGCGCCTGCTCGAGCGCTCGGGGCTCGGCGAGGAGACCTGCCTGCCCTACGCGCAGCACTACATCCCGCCATCCTGCGACCTCGAGTCCTCCCGCGCCGAGGCCGAGCTCGTCATCTTCTCCGCCATCGACGACCTGCTCGCCAAGACCGGCATCTCCCCCCGCGACATCGACATCATCGTGGTCAACTGCAGCCTCTTCGCCCCGACGCCGTCCTTCGCTGACATGATCATCAACCGGTACAAGCTCCGCAGGGACGTGCGCAACGTGCACCTCGCCGGTATGGGCTGCAGCGCCGGGCTCATCTCAGTGGAGCTCGCCAGGAACCTGCTCCAGGTCGCGCCCAAGGGCGCGCACGCGCTGGTTGTGTCCACGGAGACCATCACCCCCAACTACTACATGGGCAGGGAGCGCGCCATGCTGCTGCCCAACTGCCTGTTCCGCATGGGCGGCGCCGCCGTGCTCCTGTCCACCAACGGGGCCAACGCGCGGTTCCGGCTCGCGCGCGTGGTGCGGACTCTGACCGGCACCAAGGACAACGCGTACCACTGCGTGTACCAGGAGGAGGACGACCGCGGAAACATCGGGATCAACCTGTCCAAGGACCTGATGAACATCGCCGGCGACGCGCTCAAGGCCAACATCACGGCCATGGGGCCCCTGGTGCTCCCGGCGTCGGAGCAGCTGCTGTTCGCGCTCTCCTTCATCGCGCGCAAGGCGCTCAACGACCGGATCAAGCCCTACATACCCGACTTTCGCACGGCGTTCGAGCACTTCTGCATCCACGCGGGCGGGCGCGCCGTGATCGACGAGCTGCAGCGCAGCCTCACGCTGTCGGACGAGCAAGTGGAGGCGTCGCGGATGACGCTGCACCGGTTCGGCAACACGTCAAGCAGCTCGTTGTGGTACGAGCTCGCCTACATCGAGGCCAAGGGCCACATGCGCAAGGGCGACCGCGTGTGGATGATAGGCTTCGGCTCCGGGTTCAAGTGCAACAGCGCGGCGTGGGAGTGCATCCGCCCACCCGGCGGCGCCGACGGACCCTGGGCCGCCTGCATCCATCGGTACCCCGTCCACATCCCCGACGTGCTCAAGCACTAGCCGTGCCGCTGCAGCGCGCGCTCAGCTCGTCTCCTACACACACAGTCACACACGAACACACGTACGCTGCACCCCTAGCAACCAACCACCTATCTATCTACAACTATTCGTTCCTGCATGCCTCCAGTTCATCTCCCGCTACTCGTACATTGCATTTCATAGGATCCTTCTCTTCCCTCCCATTGCTACTGCTGTTGCTACATTTTATTCGTGCAAATCAAACTGTTGAATTGAAACGCCAATTGGATTTCTGGAGGAGAAATGGTACGGTACATTCTACAGACACTATACGGAGGTGGTAGTATAAATCAAGTCTGATCATTGATTTGTTAAAGGTATAATAGAGTTTTTTTGTATTTATAATTTTTGTGAAGGTATTATTGACTTTTTCAACTAGGGTTTAAAATATTAATATTGTGCTATGTGATCCCCACGTGAGCAGTTACAATTCTACATCTCTTGTGATTCTACTATTTATACTATCGGGTGTAATATAACTAAATTTTAAATAATATGAATTATTAGATTAAAAAGAATAGACAACTGGTATTAAATTAAGTATACCGAGCTCTGGATCAGGAGACGTGAAGCTCGTGGGGTTTGGTCTAATTGCCGCTGTGCTTTGGGTGGATTTTACTTCGTCATGTAAAGGGCGGCTGGGCCGCCGTGTTAAATACGGGCCAGGCTCGTGCATGTGCGCCGCGGCCGCCGGTTGTTGTGGTCGAGTACGAAGTGGTTTGGTTGGTTTAATCGCTTGGCCCCTTCCCTGTTTTACTTGTACTCGTACGCTCGTTTGGTGTGGGCAGTGTCGTGCACTACTTACTATCTACACACCTCTGGTTCCCCTTCCCTCCCCCTTGTCGATCGGTCCATTCACTGCTTGTTCCTTTCCAGCCAAAAAAAAAAAAAAACTGATACTATACAAGAGCACACTAGGGAAGGGAGAAACAGAGCTTGGTGTACTAGCTAGTACCTACCTACTCCATCAATTTACCTGCACAGCACATTGCAATGAGAATCGCTGAATTAATCAGATCGTTGTCGTTTGTTTTGCTTTGCTCTGCTCGTGCTTGCCATTGCAGGCTTGCAGCTCTTGCAACTTTGCGTGCGGTCAGAACCAGACATGTCACCCTCGATTTTATTTCTTCCAGTGTTGTCGCTGGTGTGGATTTATGGCCTGACACTGGCGCGCCCGGCCGTGCTATGCTATGCATGTCCGTGGCCGTGGCCGTAGCTTAGCGCATGAATTGAAAGCAATGCTGTTGAGCAGTACCAGTACTTACTCGCAGTTGCAGAAGTACGTACGTGTCGCTGGCGATGCTCAGTCAATGCCGAGCCATGCTGCGTATGGATCGTGGGGCCAACCTAGCTCCCTGCAGAAATGTGCAAATAATATAAGCTTCCCTTCCTCTATCGGATGCATGGCATTTTGGAATTGAACGATGTCGCATGACGCCAAAGTGTGCGCCGTGCATGCCGCCGGCGACAAGGAGATAGCCTGTCGCGGTCTCGCAATGTGTCCAGGTTTCTCCTTTGGCTCACTGTCTCGCCAGTTGCCACACAGGATTAACAGGACCATGCATGACTTGATCTCTATGACCACAGTCGCTCAAGCTGTAGCGGAGTAAATGGCTAGAGATGACTCGATCCAATTCAACAGTGGAGTACTACCAGTGGTTTTCTTTTGCCTTTTCGGTGACCAAAAGACTGTATATCTGGAAGGTGAGGTCTCCTCTCTTTCCTCAGAAACAACACCGTCACAAGAACTATGTAGTACTAGTACATCACTTTCAGTATCGGACAATGCAACGATCTGGCAGGGGATCATTTATAGTCTGTATAAAGCATACCTGATCGGCTGATCAGAACATACGCATATCTATCAGCACATCATGTACATGTGCCAACTGCTTCTTTGACTGCATAGGCTGTGTATGCATATATGTCTTGACAAATATGCATATGTAGCGCTGTGCATACATACTGCATGCACATGTGGTGATCTGGCTCCTGAAGAAGAAGAAAACATATATAGAGAAAATCAGCAAAACTTTGGCTTCTTCAGAAAACACTGGCAGATACTGATCTGAATACATACATATCAGCATATGTGAAAATGTCAACTGTTCCTCGGTCTGGCTTGCGTGGCCATGACCGTCGTGTTGTGAAGTGAAGCCATGGTGTGGGAAAAATCTCTTTTGGGCCTATTTGTGATGTGTTCTTAGACTACTATATCACAACTGGAGCTCAGCGTCCGGAATTTCCATGGTTGTACACTTGGCGGAGATGTTCCTCGTAAAAATAAAATAAGAAGAAACAGTTGTCATGTCTGATGTCTGTGTGTCACAATCAGTCCAATAATGCACAACGCACGAGCATACATACAAGAGGGAATTTTATAGCAGCGGGTCTGGATTCACCGTACATAGTAAGTATATAGTATATGATAGTTTGGTTGGAAGTTTTAAGTGTATTTAGATCTGGTGCCACGTACCACCAATATCATATAAAAATAATTCCATACATAAGGTGACGAATATAATTGTGAGTTATAAACAGTTGTGTATAATTGACTCCAATGGAGGCACACCATTAACTTACATAACCTCTCACAAAAAAGGATGATTAACTTCGTTCTACTATAATCTAGTCGTCACATGCCTGATGCTCTAGATTCAGTTTGCTCGTATCCGTTCCTGTTTCTGTGAAGAGTTGAACAGGCTAAATTATATTTCAGGATTGCAATCAAGATCTGGTTCTCGAGTCCACAGTTTACTCCGTTCAAATGCAGCTATCCAAATGTAGATGCAAAAGTACCACGACTCAGGTTCCACACTTGCAGTGGACTGACCTTGCTCTCTACCAAGCATGCCAGAAAACATCAAGACACACATATGATATAACATTGTCGCGTGCCGCGTGGGAAGGTGGAGAAGACAGTATTGCAAAGTGGAGGGAGGATGTGGGCCGGGACACTAGTCCCCTACAGGGTTCGGCTCAAATGGATCATGGACCAGTGGTGTTACAACGGCCATATATGCGTCCTCTGTTTTGGTCCAAACGCTAACTCACTTTCTTTCGGTCCAATTGTTTTGCATGCTGTGTGGGTGTAGTTTTTTTTGGTTTGTCTAGCCTCTTAAAATAAAATAGCAAAACTATTCTCGAATTCGAAATGACAAAAATAGCAATTATACCACGCTAATTTGCTGCAGAAGCCACGTGCCATGCCCCTAGACCGCAGCAGACGATATGCTGCAACTACTACGAAAAGGTCATTATAAACGGTTTCGTGAGCCGTCTGAGTTTATAGGTCAGTAATGACATGAGGTCATCACAGACGGTTTTCGAACCGTCTATGATGCGGACTATCATAGACGGTTATTAACCCAGAACCATCTGTGTTGTAGACTATTACAGACGGTTATTAACTCAGAAACGTCTGTGATAGGTTATGTATCACAGACGGTTTGTAGATAAAATCGTCTGTGATAGTTTATGTATAACAAATGGTTTGTAGATAAAATCATCTATGATAGCTGATGTATCATAGACGGATTTTTCGTAAGGAACCGTCTGTGATATTCTTTTGTATTGCTAAATCTATTTATGTTTATTGGCTGACCTTAGGAAATGCTAACCATGCCCTCTGAAACAAGCAAAAACACAACAAGTACATGTATACATTCAATTCACATTCATTTCAGAAACAAGCTCAAATGAACTAAAATTAACTATTCATGAACAAATACACACATGTACCATTAAGTTCAATCATATTCCAATCAAGTTTAATCTAATCCCAATCAATTTTAATCTACATTGTGGAACTCCCCTTTTCTGTTTATGACCTTACGCAACAAGATGAACGCAAACTATCATCGAATGCTTGTGAGCTTGCCCTATTCTAACGCAGTTGTAGCGATGGTCGCAATCTGTCGCTAGGAAGATTAAAGTCGTGCATATATAAATTTATAAGTATAAAATAATTATTGCAAGATTGACAAACCTTAGGATTATTGGTCATCGCGGAATCGAGGAGTAGTTGCATGTTATGGCAAACATAGTATCCACAGGCGTTGCCCGACGGCTGCTGGTGGTACTACAAAAATAGAATTGGTTAGTTCGAGAGGGATTACTACGAAGTGTTATATATGATTAATGTGTACTAGCGAATGCCGAAAAATTTAGATCGTGTCGCAGTGATCCCTCCCTTGGATCTCCCTCCAGTAGCAAAGTACACGGCGAACGACCTACGTGATTTCAAAAAGTTAGCCTTAGTCATTGCAAAGGAAGGAAAAACTACAATGGAAATTATATATGGAGGAAATGTGTTTACCGGTTGATTAATTGTTGAACAACTGTGAAGTCGTATTCAGCCCTCTTTAGAGAATCAAGGTATATTACCTTATTCCATTTTGGTATAATTAGAATTAGAATCCAATGGAACCAACACAGGTATGTCGCCATGGTCATTACACATAAGTTTGTGTTTCTTATAAAGTACAAATCAACAAGTATAGCCACTAGTGCAACAATTACCTCTGGTTGTAGGGCAAAAGTATAAATTTCTTATCACAGTGAGCCAACAATGACGTCGTGATGTAACTCTCAACGAAGGATGCATCCTCCTGGATGCTTTGCATGGAGACCATGTGTTGGCCGAGGAAACCTACCGGTGATTCCCTTGATTTGACTTCAGAAATCATGTATCTATATATATGTACAAAAGCAAGGAGTTATATATAACATTTATCGGTATTGCACGAACGTAGACCATGATTGTACACACTTATAGTGTCCAACATCGTATGAATGAGGCGTCGAGGGTGTCGAAGTTGAAGAGTAGAACAAGTCATCGAAGGTCACCGTGAAGACATAGTCTTGAACCTCGTGGTTAAGATGATGCTTCTTGAACTCGACGTTGACACCCGAGCGTCGTTGTCCATCCGTCTTGTTGGCCTGTTCTATGTATGCAACCTATGGTAAGCCATTCCTAGGTTCAAGACACGCTTCTACCGGGACGACCAACGGCTCGCCTAACTCAAATTTATGGGTCAATGGCAAGAAGGGGATATCATCGGGCTTCTTCGATTTGCCCTTGCCGCCTCGCTTTTTAGAGGTCGATTTCATGGGAGTCGTCCAGGCACGAGGTGTATGTAGCTCTGGTGCAGGTAACTCTAGTGTAGGTAGCTCTCGTGGACTTGGCACCATTGCAGAACTTTCCCGTGAAGTTGACACTGGTGCATGTAGCTCTAGGCAGATGTCCCTCTTGGACCACTGGATGAATGTTCCAATAGCTTGCCATAGAGTCATGACCTCATTGCTTGGAGGCATCTATAGTGGGATGACCTTGAAATTGGCATGAACACTGTCCACATTCACTTTTGTGAAACTCGACGCTAGATTTACACCGTGCGCCAAGGCCCTGCCACAAGATGGATATGCCTGGCCCCAAGAAACGTCTAGGGCAATAGAGGCATATCTCATTTGGAGCTTGCACTTCGTAGCCACCTACATAACGATTCAAAATTAGCTACTCCAAAAGACCTATCAATGGATTGAGCATTCTAGAGATAATAGTTATTACCAGGATGTCATCGACAGGAAACCTGTCATCGCTTTCTGAGGTAGGGTTGGACGCGCAACTACTCCGACGGTTGGGGGCTGGCTAGCACAGTAGCGGTGGGGGATTGCAACTGATTTCCCCTAAACCTTTCCTCAAGGCTATCTATCTGCCGTCGCATCTCATCTCTCACAACATCAGTGATCTCATCTCTGACGGCATCAGTGATCTCATCTTTGAGGGATTCATGAATCTCCTCTCGTAGTCGTGCATCGCGCTCGGTTTTGGCTCTTCCTACTTCGGTACACTTTGGAGTCCTTTGAGAATCCCTGTTTTCATGGAACATAAAGACTAAGACCTCTCGTGCGACCCGGGTGCCCCTTGTTTCCTAGGCCATAGAGAGTATATCTCTCTCCCTAACTGTCTAGAATGAGCCTCGAGAAGATTGTGCACTCAACGCTTCCTGTAAGAGCTCGACATGTTATTTCACTTTCTATGAAGTTATAGAGTAATTACAAACTAGGTAGTTCGATATCTTACTAGGTATTGGGACACTTCCTTGTCTGCGGGGTTTGGAAAGGATATGGCCCTCGAAGACACGGTAGATGACATCACTCTTATCCTATTTCGGGCGCGCTCATCAAGGATCCTGGCAAATGGTAGGAGGCCTCCCACAGGGTTGCTTGCTCGTCCCCATTCCTCTATTGTGGGATTTTACTCGCATACCCAGCGGTGCTGAGTTTGTGGGGGTGCGTGTTTTTTTCCTAGAGGGCCCTACGTGCCGCACTTTCACTCCTAAAATCATCTACCATCTTCTTCGCTACAAAGTATTGCCAGTACTCTTCCACGAACGGGTACTTATGGAAGAGCGTCAGATCCTTCTCCACGAATTGCTTGATAAGCGTGCTCTTGAAGTTCTTCCATGCTTCGCACGCCGCTAGCGACGCATGTCATCGTATGGAGGCCATGTGTTCTTCCGGGATCTCGAACGATCGAAAAATTTCTGTCACCAGCGCATCTTTCTGAACTTCGGTCAACTCCTTCCACGAATCGTAGGTGATCTTGACACGTTCCCGTGCAACTATTTTGACCGTTCTTCAAAATGCGCACGCTGCTCAGCGATGATTGAGAGGGGTCCTAGAAGCATCGACATTCGTGATGGTAAATCAGCCATCAGGCCTTTTCGATATTCCCCTTCTATCACACTTGGATTTTCCAGAGGATGACGCATCAGACGCATGAGGAGACGATGATGTTTAATGCGCGGACAACATATTCACAAGAAATAGAAGTTATGACGCGTATGAATATATTATCATAAGATTCTCTATGTGTATGGGTATACACACCAATTAATAAATAACTGGGATATAATTGGGATATGTAGGGAAGAAATTAGGATATTTTCTTATTAAATATATAGCTACCACAAAAAAATCCATACATTCTACATATAAGAATAGGATAAATTTGCAAAGTTATATAATTACTTATTATATTTGATTGCCATCTGCTTCATGAGTATACATTCTACATATAAGAATAGGATAAATTTGCAAAGTTATATAATTACCTATTATATTTGATTGCCATCTGCTTCATGAGTATCACAACATTTCAATTTAATCACCCCTCCTCCCCATTTAAATTGTTGTAAAAAAAGATGGTTTTAGCATAAATCTAGAATTAATTCTAGCACAATTAATTATAATTCCAACACTAATATAATGACATAATTGATGTATAAACATGTAAACCCTCCAAACCATTTAAAAGAAATAATATGCTCAACACAAACATCATGTGAACAAATGAAATCAGCATAAAGCTAAGACTTAACATTTTGATATTGTTTTCATATGTAGAGTTGCACAAGATTTAATCTTGACATTCTCGCTACTTTAGTCTATACTTTATATTAATTGAATTTGACAATATTAATTCAAACTTTGAGCTCTAAAATAGTGCTTTACTTATCTGCTCGACAAGATCTTTAAACAAAAGACAACAAATAGTAATTTCGGCCAACAGGAGATCAAAGCAAAATGATCACCAAAACAACACTCCATTCAGTCAACAAAACTTGATGTACTGACAGTATAAAAGATCATATTTTAACAAGTTCAATAATAAGTCCAATTGACTGACATAATAACATGTATTATGAATTGCTAAGGACCACAGAACCTGGAGGTTCGACCAATTAAGCAACCGAAAGTAACAGACTAAATACTAAAGATCAATCAACAGTCACTAGTACAAAACAGGCTATCCTGGACACTTCATTACAGATGGTTCCTTTGGAATCGTCTGTGTTGTACTCATCACTCCGATGACAACGAGGGCATCAGGGTGAACTAAGGACCTCCTGCTAAGGTGTTGTAGTATCTTCCTATAATTCCCCATTTGAAGCGTTTATTTGCGAACCGAAAGGATGCAAGATTGATGCGTTGGCACTCGGAGGAGCGTAAGAAAGATGGAAAGATAAGACACCCTACTCATTCTGCCAAGTGGAGAAACTTTGATAGAAGCTTTGAAGACTTCGGTGCGGAACGGGAATATAAGGTTTGGGTCGAGTACAGATGGAATAAATAATTTCAGTAACATGAGCAGCTAATATAGCACCTGACCCGTGAATCTATGTATGTACAACATTTCTCCTTGGCTGTGTTTGAAGTGGAAGTACATTTTGATATTGCTGCTTATCCAAGGGCTGAAGCAACCTGGGAACGATATTGATGTGTACCTAGCACCATTGCTGGAAGGTCTTGTGACGCTATGGAACAAAGGGGTACAGGTATGGGATGCATACAAACGAGATAACTTCACTTTACGTGCCATGTTATTCTTCACCATCAATGATCTTTCTGCGCTTGGTAACCTGTCGGGGTTCAGTACAAAAGGAACCAAAGCATGCCCGCTCTACTTACATGATACCATGAGTGTGTGGCTGAACAACTCGCAAAACTATATACATGCATCACCGTAGGTTCCTTCCAAGGTATCACCCATACCACAAGATGAAGAAATAATTCGACGGAAATAAGGATAATGGTTCACCTCCAAGGGCTTTTAAAGAGAAAGTGGTCTATGATATAGTTAAGGATGTCGATGTTGTGCTTGGAAAGGGATGTAAATTGAGGATCTATCAGAAGAACATCTAGAAGAAGCGATCAATTTTTAGGAACTTACCTTATTAGGAGCACTTAGAAGTTCGTCACTACATCAACGTCATGCACGTGGAGAAGAATGTATGTGATAGCTTGATTGGTCACTTACTGAACATTTGTGACAAAACAAAGGATGGTATCAACGCACGACGTGACTTGGTTGATATGAACATAAGGACTGAGTTAGCACCGAAAGAAACCGATAAAGGATGAACGTACCTTCCCCCAGCTTGCTACACTCTGTCCAAGGTCGAGAGAAAGGAATTGTGCCAGATCTTACATGATGTGAAAGTTTTGTCCGGTTACTCTGCCAGCTTGAAGAAACGTGTTTCTATGGAAGATTTAAAATTAATTGGTATGGAGTCTCGTGATTGTCATGTGCTGATGACACAAATGCTTCCTATTGCAATTAGAAGTATTTTGCCGAACAATGTCCGAGTGGCAATTATGAGGCTATGTTATATCTTTAACTCAATTGCTAAGAAGGTCATCAATCCCGAAGGACTAGATGCTCTGCAGGCCGAGGTGGTGACAACTCTATGTCATCTTGAGATGTATTTCTCTCTGTTATTTTTCGATATCATGGTCCATCTCATTGTTCACCTTGTGAAAGAGATAAAGATATGCGGCCATGTGTTCCTATGTCATATGTACCCATTCGAGAGGTACATGGGAATTCTCAAGTCCTATGTACGGATTCGATCTCGGCCCAAGGGCAACATCATCGAAGGTTATGCAACCAAAGAGGTCATTGAGTTATGTGTCGACTACATGGCTCAGGTGAAACCGATAGGTGTGCCTCTATCTCGTCGCGAGGGGACGCTGGAGGATATCGATACCATCGGAAGGAAAGCAATCACTCCTGATTTTGACACGTACGCTCAAGCCTATTTCATAGTCTTACAACACATGACCCAAATGCCCTCGTACATCGACGAGCACAAAGACATGCTACACCAACAGAATCCAGGCTGGTCAGAGGTTTGGATCACGAGAGAGCACAACCGTCGGTTCAACGAATGGTTAAAGGTGCGATTCACTAAGAGGCCATCATCAAGTGATGATATGCTGCCATGGTTGGCAAAAGGTCAAAAATTTACAATTGTAATATAGCAAGGATACGACATAAATGAGTACACATTTTATACGATAGCTTAGGATAGGAAGAGCACAGTCCAAAACAGCGATGTCCGCATAGATGCATTTCATGAGCAGTTCAATACCGCTGGGTTGAGCTCCTACTATGGGTTCGTAGAGGAGATTTGGGAGCTCGACTATGTACTTTTCAAAATCCCCCTACACAAATTCTATATGCTCAAAACATGAATATATAAAAACTACACAAGTTTTGTATACTCAAAACATAAGTATACAAAAACTACACAAGTTTTGTATACTCAAATGGATATGCTTCAAAGTAAAGATCCCAAATATATATAGAAAACGGAATATGGATCAATACTAATGAAACCACAAATATAGAATGATCTCCCCCTAAATGTGTGCATACACAAATGTGTAAATAGAAACATATGCACATATTCAAGTTATACTTATGGTGGAGTTCAACCTATATTTTGGATCCGATGAATGCAACATTATATGAGAGTGTAAGTCGAATGCATACCTCGTTGAATTTCACCTTTATATCCAAATGAGACTACACACTAGATATAGCAATAGAAATGTTAGTCTCACAATTAGATTTATCATTAATCACCAAAGCACTCCATTAACTCATAATGGTGGGTCTAGATCCTTCAATGGACCATGATATAAAAAAATAACGAAGGGAAATACATCTCAAGATGATATATAGTCGTCACCACCTCGTTTGGCAGAACATTTAGTCCTTCGGGATCGATGACCTTTTGCGCAATTGTGTTAAAGAAATAACACATCCTCATGATTATCTCTTGGATCTTGATCGGCAAAATACTTCTAATTACAACAGGAACATCTGTGTCATCAGCATATGACAATCATAGGACTTCATGCCAATTAACTTGAAATCTTCAATCGAAACAAGTTTCTTCATGTTGGTGGAGTAACTGAATGGAACTTTCACAGCATGCAAGCACTAACACAGTTCATTTCTCTCGGCCTTGGGCAGAGTGTAACAAGTAGGAGGAATGCACATTCATCCTTTATCGGTCTTTGTCGGTGCTAACTCAGGTCTGATGTCCATATCAACCAAGTTAAGTCGTGCGTTGACACCATCCTTTGTTTTATCACGAATATTCAGTAAGAGACCAATGAAGCTATCACATACATTTTCTCAACGTCCATGATGTTGATGCAGTGACGAACTTCTAGGTGCTCCCAATAAGGTAATTCCCGAAATATTGATCTCTTCTTCTAGTTGTTCTTCTCACGGGTCCTCGATTTATGCCTCTTTCCGAGCACAACATCTAAATCCTTAACCATATCATAGACATCTTTTCTGCTTAAATGCCTTGAAGTTGAAATATCCTCCTCTCCATTGAATTGTTTCTTCATCCTATGCTATGGGTGAGCCCCCGAAGGAACCTACGGTGACGCATGTACACGGTTTTGTGCGAATACTTCAGCCACACACTCTTGGTATCATCTAAGCAGCGAGTACATGCTTTGGCCCCTTTTATTCTCTGGCTCGATAGGTTAGCAAGGGCAGAATAATCATTTATGGTGCGGAACAATAAGGAGCGTAAAGTGAAGTTCTCTCGTTTGTACGCATCCCATATCTGTACCCCTTCAATCCATAGTATTTTTAGATCTTTCATTAATGATGCTAGGTACACATCAATATTATTCCCATGTTATTTTGACCCTTGGATAAGTATTGACAACAAAATATACTTCCGCTTCATACACAACTAAGGAGGAAGATTGTAGATACAGAGAGTCACGGGCCAAGCGCTATGTCGGCTGCTCATGTTACCGAAAGGATTTATTCCATCTATACTCAATCCAATCCTTATATTGCTCGGTCCCACACTGAAGTCTGCAAACCTCCTATCGATGTTTCTCCAGTGGGCGAAATCAGCGGGGTGTCTCTTTCCATCCTTCTTACGCACCTCTGAGTGCCAACTCAACAGTTTTGCCTTCTTTAGGTTAGCAAAAAATAGCTTCAAACGGGAATTATAAGAAGATACCACACAACCTTAGTAGAAGTTTTTTTCTTCACCTCGATTCCCTCACCGTCATCTGATTGATTCTTACGCTTGTATCGGGATGCGTTGCACACCAGACATACATGCATGTTTGTGTACTTTTTACGGTAGATGATACAATCGTTCAGACATGCATGCATTATTTATACTTCTATTCCCAATGGACAAAGAACCTTCTTGGCTTTGTAGGTGATTTTGGGCAACTCATTTCCATCCGGAAGCATGTCCGCTAAGAGATCTAACAGTGTCGTGAATGTCTTGTCAGACCAACCGTTGCTTGCTTTCAATTTCAGTAGTTCAAGCACATATGACAACCTTGTGTATTTCAACTTATAGCTCGAGAACAAAGGTTTCTCCGAGTCCTCCATCAATCCTTCAAATTTACCAAACTCTCTCTCACTATAATTACCTTATGTATCGTGAAGCATCTGATCCAGATTGTCATTATGCAGCCTATCCGAATCGGAACCACAATCGATATTATCCGACGGCATATCGTTGATTTCGTCAGCGATGTCATTATTACTACCTTCATGTATAATTTGCTCTTCACCGTGACTGGTCCAACGTGTATACCCCTTTTTGAAACCCCTTCGAATCAAGTGTGTTTCGATCTGCGCTCGGTTCTCCAACATCTTCAGATTCTTGCAGTCAATACATGGACAATACATATATTCCACCCCGTTATTCAACATGTCCTCCTCGATGCTTTTGTAAAAGCAGACACACTATATTGTACTGTTCACTCACACGGTTCTCAGCGTACATTCATCTTCGATCCAACTATGCTACACATATAACAATTTAGTGTTAAATGTTGAATTAATTAATTAGTATACTATATATATATATATATATATATATATATATATATATATATATATATATATATATATATATATATATATATATATAATATCTAAAGTAGAAGTAGACATCAAATGGATCTAGGCAATCAAGCTAGATCTAAACCATATTCAATTCTCCCTTTACCAAACTAGATCTAGATATAGAGAGTCACGAGGCAAGTGCTATGTCGGCTGCTCATGTTACCAAAAGGATTAATTACATCTGTATTCAATCCAATTCTTATATTCTTCGATTTTGCACCGAAGTCTGCAAACCTCCTATCGATGTTTCTCCAATAGGCGGAATCAGCAGAGTGTCTTAGCTTTCTATCCTTTTTATGCTCCTCCAAGTGCCAACGCATCAGTCTTGCCTCCTTTGGGTTCGCAAAAAATCGCTTCAAACAGGGAATTACAGGAAGATACCACGCCACCTTAGTAGGAGGTCTTTTCTTCACCTTGATTTCCTCGCCGTTATCTGATTGATTCTTACGTTTGTATCGAGATGCATTGCACACCGGACATACATACATATTTGCATACTTTTACAGTAGAGGATACAGTTGTTCGGACATGCATGCATTATTTCTACTTCCATTCCTAATGGACAAAGAACATTCTTAGCTTTGTAGGTGGTTTTGGGTAAGTCGTTCCATCCGGAAGCATGTCCGCTAAGAGATCTAACAGCGTCGTGAAACTCTTGTTAGGCCAACCGTTGCATGCCTTCAATTTCAGCAGTTCAAGCACAGATGACAACCTTGTGTATTCCGGCTTGCAGCCCGGGAACAAAGGTTTCTCCGAGTCATCCATCAAGCTTTCGAATTTACCAAACTCTCTCTCATATAGTTTCCTTCTGCATCACGAAGCATCTGATCCAGATTGTCATCGTGCAGCCTATCCGAATTGGAACCACAATCGACATCATCCGGCGGCATATCGTTGATTTCATCACCGATGTTATTATTACTACATTTCTGTATAATCTGCTCTTCTAAAAGCAGACACACCATTAATGTACTATTCACTCACACGGTTCTCAGCGTACATCCAGTTTCGGTCCAACTACGCTACACATATAACAATTTAGTGTTAAATTTTGAATTAATTAATTAGTAATATATATATGATCTAAAGTAGAAATAGACATCAAATGGATCTAGACCATCAAGCTAAATCTAAACCATCTTCAATTCTTACTTTACCAAGTTAGATCTAGAATACAATGTAATTATGAACAAATTACTAACCATAGATAGTCAAGAACAAATGGATCTACAATCACTCTTTCCAAATCCGTGGTCTCCTTTCACCAAATGGCCTTAAAGCCCCACCTCCTCAAAGCCCACATGTACAATCATTCTTCATAAAAGATTAATTTAATTTAGAGTTCATATGCAAATGTTATTAACATTTCAATTTGGTTCGGTTTAAAAGCCCTGGAAATAAATAAAAGAGTGACGTCGAAAGTGTATTTTATGAGACTTACGCTTTCCAATAGAGAAAACATATTTTTCTATGAACTAAAGGTGACTTTTCTCATTTTATATTTTTTGGATTTTATTAACATGCATGTAGGGCCCTACTTGTTAGTGACTCATCTTTTTATTTCATGATTCTATTTATAAAATATATGGTGGTCCCACATGTCATAGGCTCATTAGTTTATTGCGGGAACATAGGCGGATGACTCACCGGAAGGTCCAAGGTGGCTGGTCGTCGGTGAACAGAGCAACGGCGGCAAGCTCCTCGATGACATGTTTTCTCGGTGGAAATAAACTGAAACGAGGCGCATGCACAGCTTTAGGGGGGATTATAGGTGGGAAATCGACCAAGGCGGGTCAAGGACTCACCGGAGAAGAGTTGGCGTCGTGGCGGCGGCGGTGACAGAGAAGTCCACGGTGACAGCTCAGCGTGGGCAACAATAGCTGAAATGGACCACATGAGTGGGCTCAATGAGGTGAGGCGATACTCAAACCGGGCACGGAGTGGCGAACGACTCACCGGGCTTGGAGATCTCCCGTGGCTACCGTAGCGCTAAAGATGGAGAAGAAGATTTTTTTTGAGGAGCTACACTACACCAGATGGACAGAGAATTGAGGAGTTGAGTAAGCGTGCGAGCAAGTTGAGTAAGCGAGACATACCACAGACGGTTTTAAGAAAAAAAAACATATGTGATATTTCGGTTCTTTTTCAGAACCGTCTGTGATATTTCATAGACGGTTTTTAAAATGAACCGTTTGTGGTATTACTTCTTCGCAGACGGTTTTAGCGCAGTCAGTAACACAGACGATTTCTAAACCAAAATCATCTGTGATTGTATTTAATACTGATGATTTTAGTCAACCGCTTATGATAAGACATCCAGTATTAGTTTTTTTATATAGTAGTGTGCGCTCTCAGTCCGCGGCAGGATGATATGCCAGTGAGGTAGGTGGTATGTGCACGTTCCTGCTGTGGTCTTGGAGCAGGGCACGTGGCTTCTACGATAAATTAGCGCAGCAGAGATGTTATTTGTGTTATTTTAGATATGATAAGCTAGTTTTGTTATTGCAAATAAAAATGTGTTATTTCAGCGAAAGACTCTCTGGTTTCCTTCCTCTATCGTCATCTCGCTAATGAAAACAACCGTGTCATTAGACTATGTAGCACGGCAAATCGACCTTCATGTTTAGCGAAGATCCCATAGAAAAGACACGAGAATTAGCGCCTTTCGCGTACGTACACACACAAAAAAAGAAGAAGAAAAGAACTGTGCAAGTTCAAGAACGGTCATGCTATTCCTTGCTCCGCGAACAAATAATGGCACCACCATCCGATCCATCCATCCAACCATCCAGTCGTGCGTTGCTTCTCCGCACCTGACCGTATCGAGAGATGTCGTTGGGACCAGCCAAAGTTGACGCGCCCCACGACGGCAACTAACGCAGCTCGGCCAGACTGTGATCTTATTAGCCTGTCTCCAACTATAACCCACCCGTTCCTCCTGTTGCCCCCCAATCTCCTGCGGCCCGTGTCCAGTGCGCCAACGTGTGCTGGATATGTGAACCGTTTTGGGGCAGTCGCCTCTAAAGCATTATCTGTGCTACGCAGGTACCACTACACAGTGCTAATAATGAAATGTATAGTATAATTTTTAGAAAGAAGTTGATTTGATTTAGTGCTATGATAGGTTGTATTGTTATAGGTATGGAAGTCACATTAATACAAGCTTAATCATGTTTCGAATGACAGGCACAACAAAATGCGTGAAAGTGCAATTTGATTTCTGGTGGCTTAGATGGAAGTACGGAGCTATGATGCGGGGGTAGGAATGAGGCTACAGCGGTGGTTTCAGCCGTGTTAATTTGTCATATGTATATGTCAGAAAATTGAATTGTGTGGATGTGCATTCCACTAATTACTTTCTTAGTGTAATAGAACCACAGACCAGATGAACGGTTTGAAATGCAGTGACTCGAACTTGCCTTGCCACGTGCCTCCCACACGGCCACACCGGATCCGAATGGCCGGCTCAGCCCGGAGGAGAGGAGCCCCCAGGGCCGAAATCAAATCTGAGAAGCTGTCGTCCAGGCTGCCAGGCAGACACCGATTTCCCCGCATTTGTTAACTCCGCTCCTCCGCTCTCTCGCGCCCGGGAATCTCTCTCCTCACGCGAACGGCAGCCAGTGAAGTCGCGGACACCCCACGCCCAGCTCACATCGCTCCCATCGCCACCACTCTCCTCTCCTCCCTGCACGGCAGCCGCGCCGCGCCGCACCGCACTGGAGGCTGGAGCCCAGCGGCAGGCAGGCGAGCAGGCGACCCAATCCAACACAACCCGCATTTCTTTAATCCATAACCCCTCCCCTTCCCTGAGCTCCCTCGCACTACGCGGCTGTACTACATTATGCGACGTTGACGTTAACATGTCCCCTTCCCCACCACCACCACTTTGTCTTCCTCTCCCTCTCCTCCCCCTCCACGCGGAGCCCTGACCTGAGGCGGAGCGGCTCGTCGACCTCGCCGCGGCCGCAATGGCGACGGCGGAGGCGGCGGCAGAGATCGTGCGGGAAATCGCGGCGGTGGGCGCCGCCGACCTGGCCTCCGGCGCCGAGCCGCTGCGCGCGGACTGCCTTCGCCTCGCGCGGAAGGTGTCCCTGCTCTCGCACCTCGTCGCCGAGGTCGCCGAGGCGGGGGAGGGCGCGTGGGACGCCGAGTCGGAGGCGTGGGTGGCCGAGCTGGTCAGGGCGCTCCAGGCGGCCAAGAGGTTCGTCGCGCTCGGGCGCCGCGCGCCGACGACCGGGGCGTCGGATCAGGTGAGGACTGGGACCTTTTGGTTGCGTCGACCTTTCTGCGCAGGCTGCATTGCTCGGTAGTTGATGCGCTGCTCTCTGCGGGATTCAGTCGAACACTTGGTGCGCGGCGTCTAGCTTGCGCGTGCTCATGGTTGTTCTGTTCGTGTGGTCGCTATGCGTCTTGCTTCGTGTGCTTGGGTGCATCAATATATTTTCAGATCAAACATTGTCCTACAGTGCTTCGATGAATTTAAACTCGCGTGCACCAAGTAAGAACAATAAAGCTGGCAAACATCTTATTAGCATGCTCAGCGAGGAGAATAGGCCGTATTTCAACCTGGTTTCCAACCGTAGCTGCTTGTTTTATTGGCCATCTGAAATGCTTGCCATCTTGTTGAAATCTCTCTCGTTTATTAGTAGAAAAGCCCAGCTGCAATTTTTGATTTTAATTGATCATTACCTTTATCAGTAGAAATAATGCATTTTATTCATTATACATAAACTCATTGAACCGATACTATTGATCAAGTTGATTGTGCCTTTTTTTCTTCTTCTCTCAGTATGGCATTCATGCTGCTTGAAATAACTTTGGCTAATTAGTTCGATTGCTTGTTCTGTGGAATGGATAATTGAGCCATGCTACTCCCTGAAAACTCGTCTTCTAAAATTGGTTTAAGGTTTATCATATGTATCTAGACTAATTTTTTTTTTTTTGAACTTTTGAGAAGCAGCACGCTCAGTGTTCTCTGGGTTATTTGTCACTGCATTTTCAGGATGTTTTTTTAAATAATTTTGAGAAGCAGCATGCCCAGGCTTTCTCTGGGCTGGACTAAATGTTTTTTTTTTTAAACTTTTGGGAAGCAGCATGTCAGGATGTAATGACTCGTTTGTCACTGCATTAAAAAAAAACTTTTGAATATTCAGGAGGTTATCTGGGTTATTTCTCCTCAAGTTGCTCCTTACTTCAGGGCTCATGCTGACCAATAGTCTTCTAAGCAATCTATACTAGATTCTTTCATTAGAGGATGCAAAATACTAGGTCTGTTTTATCTTGTGTTAGCTGTAGAGTTACCCTCTCCACTTTAGGATCATGCTTTTGTTTTTGTTTTATGGGCCACATTGATCATGTTTGGATTGTTAGAGATAGGGTACTAGAGATATGTTAGAGATAGAATATCCTTATCTCTAACATATCCTTATCTATACCTCCTGTACTCTATATATATTGCCCTTTGGGCCTATTCAATAGATACACACAATTCATAACATGGTATCAGAACGGGTTGCGAAAACCTAGCTACTGCCTACTCATCTTCCATCGCCGCTGCCCCCGGGAGGAGCAATCTTCACTCTTGGGGGCGGCCTTCGAGCAAAGAAGAAGAATGGTTCTTCGCGCTTTCCTCATTGTCGTCGCCGACCGTCGGCTCCAGCCAGATCGCCTTCGAGTAGGAGCATCTGGGTCGCTGTCGTCACCGATGAGCTTGGTTCACCGCCGAGCTTGGTCCTTGTCTTCATCGCCTGGTCGTTCGCGTGAACCGCCTCGCCTCGTCTTCTTCGACGTCGGCCCCGGTCCGCCCCGACGTCTCCTCTGCTGCATGCGAGAGGAGGGAGAAGGGGGAGGAGAGCACCTCGTGTGAAGTCAATCCAGATCCGTCTGGATCCGGTGGCCAGAGGCGGGGCGCGCCGATCGGAGCCGCCGCCGTCGCGCCACCTCGATCCTCCGCATCTCTCCACGCCGTCGCCGTCGGCCGGATCCGCCGTCGCCGGTCCCGATGTATCGCCGGCCAGCGCCGAGGGCCTCGGATCCGTGTCACCGCCCGGATCTGCATCGAGAGCCCACTTACGCTTTCCAATAGAGAAAACATATTTTTCTATGAACTAAAGGTGACTTTTCTCATTTTTATATTTTTTGGATTTTATTAACATGCATGTAGGGCCCTACTTGTTAGTGACTCATCTTTTTATTTCATGATTCTATTTATAAAATATATGGTGGTCCCACATGTCATAGGCTCATTAGTTTATTGCGGGAACATAGGCGGATGACTCACCGGAAGGTCCAAGGTGGCTGGTCGTCGGTGAACAGAGCAACGGCAGCAAGCTCCTCGATGACATGTTTTCTCGGTGGAAATAAACTGAAACGAGGCGCATGCACAGCTTTAGGGGGGATTATAGGTGGGGAAATCGACCCTGGCGGGGTCAAGGACTCACCGGAGAAGAGTTGGCGTCGTGGCGGCGGCGGTGACAGAGAAGTCCACGGTGACAGCTCAGCGTGGGCAACAATAGCTGAAATGGACCACATGAGTGGGCTCAATGAGGTGAGGCGATACTCAAACCGGGCACGGAGTGGCGAACGACTCACCGGGCTTGGAGATCTCCCGTGGCTACCGTAGCGCTAAAGATGGAGAAGAAGATTTTTTTGAGGAGCTACACTACACCAGATGGACTGAGAATTGAGGAGTTGAGTAAGCGTGCGAGCAAGTTGAGTAAGCGAGACATACCACAGACGGTTTTAAGAAAAAAAAACATATGTGATATTTAGTAATATCACATACGGTTCTTTTTCAGAGCCGTCTGTGATATTTCATAGACGGTTTTTAAAATGAACCGTTTGTGGTATTACTTCTTCGCAGACGGTTTTATCGCGATCGAATACGCATTTATTTCTAAACCAAAATCATCGTGATTGTATTTAATATCGATGATTTTAGTCAACCGCTTATGATAAGACATCCAAGATTAGTTTTTTTATAGTAGTGTGCACTCTCACCGCATGGCGGATGATATGCCGGTGAGGTAGGTGGTATGTGCACGCTCTCTTTGTGGTCTTGGAGCAGGGCACGTGGCTTCTACGATAAATTAGCGCAGTAGAGATGTTATTTGTGTTATTTCAGATATGATAAGCTAGTTTTGTTATTGCAAATAAAAATGTGTTATTTCAGCGAAAGACTCTCTGGTTTCCTTCCTCTATCGTCATCTCGCTAATGAAAACAACCGTGTCATTAGACTATGTAGCACGGCAAATCGACCTTCATGTTTAGCGAAGATCCCATAGAAAAGACACGAGAATTAGCGCCTTTCGCGTACGTACACACACAAAAGAAGAAGAAGAAAAGAACTGTGCAAGTTCAAGAACGGTCATGCTATTCCTTGCTCCGCGAACAAATAATGGCACCACCATCCGATCCATCCATCCAACCATCCAGTCGTGCGTTGCTTCTCCGCACCTGACCGTATCGAGGGATGTCGTTGGGACCAGCCAAAGTTGACGCGCCCCACGACGGCAACTAACGCAGCTCGGCCAGACTGTGATCTTATTAGCCTGTCTCCAACTATAACCCACCCGTTCCTCCTGTTGCCCCCCAATCTCCTGCGGCCCGTGTCCAGTGCGCCAACGTGTGCTGGATATGTGAACCGTTTTGGGGCAGCCGCCTCTAAAGCATTATCTATGCTACGCAGGTACCACTACACAGTGCTAATAATGAAATGTATAGTATAATTTTTAGAAAGAAGTTGATTTGATTTAGTGCTATGATAGGTTGTATTGTTATAGGTATGGAAGCCACATTAATACAAGCTTAATCATGTTTCGAATGACAGGCACAACAAAATGCGTGAAAGTGCAATTTGATTTCTGGTGGCTTAGATGGAAGTACGGAGCTATGATGCGGGGGTAGGAATGAGGCTACAGCGGTGGTTTCAGCCGTGTTAATTTGTCATATGTATATGTCAGAAAATTGAATTGTGTGGATGTGCATTCCACTAATTACTTTCTTAGTGTAATAGAACCACAGACCAGATGAACGGTTTGAAATGCAGTGACTCGAACTTGCCTTGCCACGTGCCTCCCACACGGCCACACCGGATCCGAATGGCCGGCTCAGCCCGGAGGAGAGGAGCCCCCAGGGCCGAAATCAAATCTGAGAAGCTGTCGTCCAGGCTGCCAGGCAGACACCGATTTCCCCGCATTTGTTAACTCCGCTCCTCCGCTCTCTCGCGCCCGGGAATCTCTCTCCTCACGCGAACGGCAGCCAGTGAAGTCGCGGACACCCCACGCCCAGCTCACATCGCTCCCATCGCCACCACTCTCCTCTCCTCCCTGCACGGCAGCCGCGCCGCGCCGCACCGCACTGGAGGCTGGAGCCCAGCGGCAGGCAGGCGAGCAGGCGACCCAATCCAACACAACCCGCATTTCTTTAATCCATAACCCTTCCCCTTCCCTGAGCTCCCTCGCACTACGCGGCTGTACTACATTATGCGACGTTGACGTTAACATGTCCCCTTCCCCACCACCACCACTTTGTCTTCCTCTCCCTCTCCTCCCCCTCCACGCGGAGCCCTGACCTGAGGCGGAGCGGCTCGTCGACCTCGCCGCGGCCGCAATGGCGACGGCGGAGGCGGCGGCAGAGATCGTGCGGGAAATCGCGGCGGTGGGCGCCGCCGACCTGGCCTCCGGCGCCGAGCCGCTGCGCGCGGACTGCCTTCGCCTCGCGCGGAAGGTGTCCCTGCTCTCGCACCTCGTCGCCGAGGTCGCCGAGGCGGGGAGGGCGCGTGGGACGCCGAGGCGGAGGCGTGGGTGGCCGAGCTGGTCAGGGCGCTCCAGGCGGCCAAGAGGTTCGTCGCGCTCGGGCGCCGCGCGCCGACGACCGGGGCGTCGGATCAGGTGAGGACTGGGACCTTTTGGTTGCGTCGACCTTTCTGCGCAGGCTGCATTGCTCGGTAGTTGATGCGCTGCTCTCTGCGGGATTCAGTCGAACACTTGGTGCGCGGCGTCTAGCTTGCGCGTGCTCATGGTTGTTCTGTTCGTGTGGTCGCTATGCGTCTTGCTTCGTGTGCTTGGGTGCATCAATATATTTTCAGATCAAACATTGTCCTACAGTGCTTCGATGAATTTAAACTCGCGTGCACCAAGTAAGAACAATAAAGCTGGCAAACATCTTATTAGCATGCTCAGCGAGGAGAATAGGCCGTATTTCAACCTGGTTTCCAACCGTAGCTGCTTGTTTTATTGGCCATCTGAAATGCTTGCCATCTTGTTGAAATCTCTCTCGTTTATCAGTAGAAAAGCCCAGCTGCAACTTTTGATTTTAATTGATCATTACCTTTATCAGTAGAAATAATGCATTTTATTCATTATACATAAACTCATTGAAACGTACTAATCGGGTTCCTAAAAGACTGTACCGATACTATTGATCAAGTTGATTGTGCCTTTTTTTCTTCTTCTCTCAGTATGGCATTCATGCTGCTTGAAATAACTTTGGCTAATTAGTTCGATTGCTTGTTCTGTGGAATGGATAATTGAGCCATGCTACTCCCTGAAAACTCGTCTTCTAAAATTGGTTTAAGGTTTATCATATGTATCTAGACTAAATGTTTTTTTTTTTTTGAACTTTTGAGAAGCAGCACGCTCAGTGTTCTCTGGGTTATTTGTCACTGCATTTTCAGGATGTTTTTTTAAATAATTTTGAGAAGCAGCATGCCCAGGCTTTCTCTGGGCTGGACTAAATGTTTTTTTTTTAACTTTTGGGAAGCAGCATGTCAGGATGTAATGACTCGTTTGTCACTGCATTAAAAAAAAAACTTTTGAATATTCAGGAGGTTATCTGGGTTATTTCTCCTCAAGTTGCTCCTTACTTCAGGGCTCATGCAACTTCAGGGCTCATGCTGACCAATAGTCTTCTAAGCAATCTATACTAGATTCTTTCATTAGAGGATGCAAAATACTAGGTCTGTTTTATCTTGTGTTAGCTGTAGAGTTACCCTCTCCACTTTAGGATCATGCTTTTGTTTTTGTTTTATGGGCCACATTGATCATGTTTGGATTGTTAGAGATAGGGTACTAGAGATATGTTAGAGATAGAATATCCTTATCTCTAACATATCCTTATCTATACCTCCTGTACTCTATATATATTGCCCTTTGGGCCTATTCAATAGATACACACAATTCATAACATGGTATCAGAGCGGGTTGCGAAAACCTAGCTACTGCCTACTCATCTTCCATCGCCGCTGCCCCCGGGAGGAGCAATCTTCACTCCTGGGGGCGGCCTTCGAGCAGCAGCAGCAGCCGGGTTGCTGCGCTTTCCTCATTGTCGTCGCCGACCGTCGGCTCCAGCCAGATCGCCTTCGAGTAGGAGCATCCAGGTCGCTGTCGTCACCAATGAGCTTGGTTCACCGCCGAGCTTGGTCCTTGTCTTCATCGCCTGGTCGTCCGCGTGAACCGCCTCGCCTCGTCTTCTTCAACGTCGGCCCCGGTCCGCCCCGACGTCTCCTCTGCTGCATGCGAGAGGAGGGAGAAGGGGGAGGAGAGCACCTCGTGTGAAGTCAATCCAGATCCGTACTGGATCCGGTGGCCAGAGGCGGGGCGCGCCGATCGGAGCCGCCGCCGTCGCGCCACCTCTGATCCTCCGCATCTCTCCCACGTCGTCGTCGTCGGCTCGGATCCGCCGTCGCCGGTCCCGATCGTATCGCCGCGCTTCGAGGGCCTCGGATCCGTGTCACCGCCCGGATCTGCATCGAGAGCCCACTCACGCGCTCTTCCTTCGCTCGCCGCTGCCGCCACGTCTACCTCTGCTCGAAGCCGCGCCACCGCTTCCCGCTGTCGCGCTTCGAAGCCGTCGCCGACGTCGCCACCGACGCCATCGCCGCCTTCCTCGATGGCTCCCTGCCGGATTCGGCTGGCGGGGCATGGTTATGATCGGGTGGCACCGCAGCCAAAACGCCGGCCGCTCTGCAGAAGCGCCAGCGGCAGACACGGCGCCGACACGACTAAACTCTGCGCCACGCTCTCCTCGTAGCGGCCGTCATGGTCGATGTCTTAATGGGCCTTCGCGCCTTCGGCCAGTCGCCGCCGTCGCCTCGTCGCTGTCGTCTTGAGCGGCGTCTTGCTGGCTTGCGTCCGGCCGATCTCCCCTTCGAGGCCCCGCGACTCCTCATCCGCCGCCCCGGCCCCGACGGAAGCCTCGCCTTCTTCAGCCTCCACCGCCCCGGCCCCGGCGGAAGCCTTGGCTTCGTCGGTTTGAGGAGGAAAGCAAAGGAGAAGAGATCTGGTGTGGTATTACAGTGGTTGGTGGAGTTGATCTGGTCTAATTTGGCGCTGCTAGTTATGTCTTCTGCTGGCTGGTGTTTACTGCTAGTTATCCATAGGTTTTTCCTGCTTGGTGTCTGTTGCTTCCGTTGCATCCATCCAAGTCCGTAGCACTCAATTTTTTGAGTTCGTCTAAGCCATGCGAGTCCACAAATTTATTGTCAGTCATAGAAGCATAGAAATTGTCTTATGCATGTCAGCAGCCGCCGCTCCCGCTCTTCTTTCTGAGCCGCGTGCAGATCTTAGAAGTCGTTATGATGCCGCCGCTTTTTTTTAGCCGCCGCGCTTCTTTCGCGCAGCCGCCGTCTTAGGCTTCGATCTGCGCTGTCATGCTTCCACCTATTCCTATTCGACTTGATTTGACAGCACTCTCAATTCATGTTGTTTTCATCGTCTTCTTCGACCTGTTGCCGCGGTCGACTTTTCTCCCGCACCTTGTGCTTTATGAGCCATCGCACGACACCGGATGGGAGGTCTTTTGATACTCGATATATTTTCCAAGAGCTGCATGCTACGACGACATTATCAAGACTCGGATTTTGGATTTTTTTATATTTTAGTGTCAACCCTTTCCAAATACAAGGCTATTACATACGCCTTGCATTTGAGGGGGGGGGTGGGGTGTTAGAGATATATTAGAGGTAGGGTACTAGAATCTATCTCTAACATATCCTTATCTATACCTCTTGTACTCTATATATATTGCCTTTGGGCCTCTTCAATAGATACACACAATTCGTAACATGGATGACGCGAAAGCAATCTGTGTTTCTTATTTCCTATAACTTGATTATCCCGAGGGATGGAATGGTGGATAAAATATATTCTGACCGTACATTGCACTGAAGCAAATGTTGATTCCGAATGAAAAGTTACAATGTCTTAACAGACGTGGACATGTAAGAAAGATAGTTAAAATTTATGAATGCAAAATTTCTACCTGCATATGGATTCTGGATATTAAATTTGCATCCAGCATTTGAATATGAAATTTGCACCTGGTGTCTGGGCATATCTTCTAGTTCCTGTCCCTTACTTTTTTTTAAAATGCTGTATTCATATTGCTCCCTCATCCTTTGTGTTCCTACTTCCTGCCTTCCTGGCAACTTAGATGTGGTATTGTATTGGTTTGTTTGTTTTGACACCTGTATGTCAGTTAACTCAGTTCATAATTAGGTTTTTTGGGTTTCTTACTGCATCGTTTATGATTGTGCTCCTCAGTAATTGTGACCATCAAATGCATTTGCATGAATGCTGTATAGGTTGACTTGCGTCATGTCTTGTTCCATTAGCTGTTTTCTTGCATGTATTGGTGTTTTAGGACCATTAGTTCTTATGCTTCCTTGTTTCTTACGTTAAGGGTGCCATCTGCAACAATATTGCTGTTCAGTTCAAGTATGTGACTTGGCAGTTGCAAGCAGCTCTAACAAACCTGTCACATAGCTGTTTTCAAATATCAGATGAAGTTCAAGAAGAGGTATAGTTAATCAGATTCTTTAAAAAGATAGCTCCGTCATTACTCCATTATATCAGTTTCAATTTTATAAATTTGCAGGTTGATTTAGTGCGAGGTCAGCTTAGAAGAGAAATGGAGAAGAATGGAGACCTTGATGTAAACATTTTTTCAAAAATTCATGATATCTTAGCGTGTCATGTTGATAATGTTGGATCACAATCTCAGCAACCACATGCCCAGCCAGAGACATCGCAGATGGAAAACCTCTGCAACGATCACCTGGAGTTGCAAAATATTGTTTTACTAGTTTCAGAAATAAGTGGGGTGTCCAAATCTGACACGAAGAAAATAACATCTGAGCTAGTTGAGGAACTTGAAAACATTAGAGTTACTGATTCTGCGAAACCCGTGAATGTTGATAGCCAATCAAGCGCTGAAACAAAAGGCTCACCTGACAAAGTTAAGAAGTCCGACTCTGTAGCTATTCC
Source organism: Hsuehochloa calcarea (assembly GCA_036346395.1). Classification (NCBI taxonomy): domain Eukaryota; kingdom Viridiplantae; phylum Streptophyta; class Magnoliopsida; order Poales; family Poaceae; genus Hsuehochloa; species Hsuehochloa calcarea. The sequence goes on from CM070596.1 coordinate 61,084,489, forward strand.
TGAAGATTTTCGCTGCCCAATATCTCTTGAGCTGATGAGAGATCCTGTCATTGTGTCAACAGGACAGGTAAGGTTTCAAAGCATGGACTATTTATGCACTATAGAACCTTTCTGTTTATGGTTCAGGTATAATTTGTCAAATAGTGACAATGTACTCGCTAATTTTGTAGACCTACGAGCGTGCTTTCATTCAAAGGTGGATTGACTGTGGAAACCGGACCTGTCCAAAAACTCAACAGAAGCTCCAAAATCTTACTTTGACCCCAAACTATGTGTTGAGAAGTTTGATATTGCAGTGGTGTGAGGAAAAAGGAATTGAACCACCTACCAGATCTAAGAATGATGGTTCTTCTGCTGAGGTTGGTGGAGACAGAGTAGCGATTGAAGCATTAGTTCGCAATCTATCTAGCAGCTCATTGGATGAACGGAAATCTGCTGCTGCTGAAATAAGATCTTTGGCCAAGAAAAGCACAGACAACCGTATACTGCTAGCGGAGTCTGGTGCAATCCCAGCTTTAGTGAAACTTTTGTCCTCTAAAGACCTGAAAACTCAAGAACATGCAGTTACATCTCTTCTGAATCTCTCCATATATGATCAGAACAAGGAACTGATTGTAGTTGCTGGTGCCATTGTCCCAATCGTACAAGTGCTGAGGATTGGTAGCATGGAGGCAAGAGAAAATGCGGCCGCAGCTATTTTCAGCTTGTCGCTTATAGACAATAACAAGATAATGATAGGAAGCACCCCAGGGGCAATTGAAGCATTGGTTGAGTTGCTGCAGAGCGGTAGTTCAAGGGGTAGAAAAGATGCAGCAACGGCACTGTTCAACTTATGCATATACCAAGCAAACAAGGTCCGTGCAGTTCGAGCAGGGATCCTGGCACCACTGATTCAGATGCTGCAGGATTCATCCAGAAATGGAGCTATCGATGAAGCGCTGACAATCTTGTCGGTTCTTGTGAGCCACCATGAGTGTAAAACTGCCATAGTGAAGGCTCACACCATACCCTTTTTGATAGACTTGTTGAGATCGGGCCAGCCCCGTAACAAGGAGAATGCTGCTGCTATTTTACTCGCCCTTTGCAAGAAGGATGCTGAGAACCTTGCTTGTATAGGGAGGTTGGGTGCTCAAATACCACTAACTGAGCTGTCCAAGACTGGCACTGACAGAGCTAAGCGCAAGGCAACTTCTCTCCTGGAGCATCTCAGTAAGTTGCAAGTGCTCTAGTACCATTGCCCATCGCATACCATTTTGCGTGCGTGTGTTCTACGTGCACGTATACATATGAAAGAATTAAAACTTCATCTGTTATTGTGAATTTAGTGGGCTGGTATGAGTTGTTTCAGTTACCCTCGACCTCAAGTGTGTTCAGTGTTCACTGATTGCCACACGAAAGGGTTGGTGTTGCTGAATCTGATTCTGATATATGTCGTTGCTCAGCAGCATGAAGTTTTATTTGAGCTTTTAAGCTTACAGTGCAAAATCACCACGATCACCATCAAAATATCTACTCATGACTTCTTAGTCTCCAAGGTATCAGCTTTGACATTAACCAGGTACCTTCACCAGTCCATGCTTGGGGTGCTTTTTTTTAAAGATACGGAGAGTGCTGCCATCATCTTTTGCAACCTAATTTGCAAGAACCCCAATATAGTCATCTAGACATGATTAACAAGGTGACCTAGACATGATTAACAAGGTGACCTGGTCTGAAAAGTCACACACGGAAATGATGACTTTGCGCTTGTTACTTGTTTATTTAACTTCAAGATCCTCTAAATCTTGGGGAAAGCATCATTACTTCTTAATAATATCCACAGTTCCTGGTTTAAGAATGGATGATGATGAAACGGAGCGAAGGTGATTTCTGTATGACATTTGATTTTCGGTGGCATGGAACTGTGTTATCTCCTCTGAACATTTGACTGCTCAGAGCATCTGTTGCGAGTCTGTGACGGCGACTAGTATTATTTTTGGATTAATGAGATGTAGGAAAGGAAATTCTCGTACTTCGCTGTTCAAACAGTACAGCACTCTTATCAGAAACGCAACGAAGGGGACGCTAATACTGTTGGTGATTCGCTTCCATGCGCAGGGTGATGTGGTCAGAACTCAGAAGCGACCAAAATGTAGTGTCTAGTGTCTACACTCGAATTGTCAGTTTCTCACAACCTGATGCATGTCCGAAAGTGTACTAATTTCGTAGGTCTGCTGTACCAAACAATCAAAGAAGAAAGAACTGAAGATATTTGAAAATACGAAGGCACAAGATGTATTGGAAGAAAAGAACAGACAAGCCATTTTCATAATATAGTGTCATAATAAAATAAAACGCACAAATGGTAAATCATCCTAGGCAGGAATATTCGAAGAAAACTGGATTAGTTCGAAACGAAGGACAAGAGAAACAATTTGATACTGGAAGTTGTCAAGATTGTATGGTAGGTACTACTAGCTTTAGCTTCGCTACCGACACAAGAAGCCTTTATGTGCAGCAAAGAAGTAAGGTGCAGTCCCCGAAGCAAATTCGACTGACTTCCTAGGCTAGTCTCCTCCAAGCTCATCATACGTAAGAATTGACCATTGGCACATCTTATCATGTCAAGGGAAGCAAACCCTCCTGATGGCCCGGCCTTATCCTGCAAAGACCAACAACCTAAATGGCTAGATCTGCTAGAACTACTACAACGGTAGCTGAACGTTCACATTGACGCAAAAGGGTCGAAAGGAAGTTGGGTGATTTCAAGTTTCCTTTACAGTTCATAGTTAGGCAAAGTGGTAAGGAGCCAAGCCCCCACACAATCTTTTGAGAATCCTTACCGAGTTACAGGCTCGTAACCACGATTGGCCATACCGCACTGCCTGGCTACCTAGTCCTAACATTCCCCTGCATAGATTCCGTTCTTCCTCCCGCTTTCACATGCACAGTTCTACTTTACTTTGATACTGAATTTCCTATGTCCTTGCAAGCTGTGACACGGAGAGGGAGAAGTTGCACGTAATACCCGCCAGTGTCAAGTATGCACGCTGTTGGTTAGCCCAATCGGTGTGGCACCTAGGCCGTGTGTGGTTAAAGGCTAATATATTAGGACCAGATTATCCGTTGTAATGGTAGAGAACACCGTGTGATTAGTGTTTTTAGCCTTAGTGTAGGTAAATACTGTAAAAACAACACATGTTTAGTATAGCTAACACTGTATCGATTTAGTTGTATCTTTAGTACTGTGCAGTATTTGATTTGGATCTGAATTGTTTATTTTGGATTGTACGGTGAAACAAGCACCTTAATACGCATCATTGTACTCCTCTGCTTGAGCGTAGCATGTGCTAAAGCAGAAGATCCCTTTCCAAAATATAATTATTCCAAGGTCTCCCGTGCTTATCAGAAGCTTTACCCTAAAATCGCACTATCTCAGACTCGGGCTTAAGCCCCACGGCCTCTGCGTCTAAAAGTGAAAACACAAGAGAAACAGGCACCATCCGGCATCTCCTCCTCTCCGCGCTCGAGCCCAGTACAATACTCCTCCGTCACCTTTGACTCCCCCTTTCGCTTCCCTTTTAAAATTCCCTCTCCGCACGCACACCGCAGCTCAAGACAAACACCTAAAGAACACAGCAACACCACCACACCACCAAGAGTCCAAGACCAAGGAGAGGAAGAGGGAGAGGCGAGAGGAGGCCACTCGCTCGCTGTTGGAGTTGGAGCAATGGGGAACAGCATCGGGGGCAAGCGCAAGGGCGCCAAGGTGATGCAGCTGGACGGCACGTCGTTCCGTGTCAAGCCTCCGGCGGCCGCGGCCGACGTGCTGCGCGAGCACCCGGGCTTCCAGCTGCTCGAGTCCGAGGAGGTCAAGCTCCTCGGCGCGCGCGCGCGCCCGCTGGCCCCCGACGCGCCCCTCCGCCGCGACCGCCTCTACTTCCTCGTCGCCCTCCCGCGCCGGCCCGCCGCCGGGCCCCCTCGCCGCGCCTGGTCCGGCAACCTCCGCATCGGCGCCCGCGAGCGCCTAGAGTCCCTCATGCTCGCCCGCCGCTCCACCTCCGACCTCTCCCTCCCCGCCCACGGCTCCGCCTCCGCCCCCACCTCCCCGCTGCCCGGCGGCTCCGGCGCGGCTGGGGGCGCCACCCCCGTGCGGCTCAAGATGCGGCTCCCGAGGGCGCAGGTGGAGAAGCTGATGGGGGAGAGCCGGGACGCGGCCGAGGCGGCCGCCAAGATCATGGAGCTCTGCGCGGCGGCGGGCGACGGGGACGCCAGAGTGACGCCGGAGAGGCCACCTGGGATCTTACGGAGCCCGCGGTTCGCCGCAACGCCGGAGTGGGGCGCCGGGTTCATGGCGCCGGCGCCGTCGCCCGGAGCGGCGAAGACGCCGCAGAGGTGGCCCACGCTGCCTCGCACCAAGGAGGTCCGTAATTAATACCTTTAACCCCATTCTCCACATGCATTACATTATCGTTTGTTCCCATGTGCACAGTAAGATTTGCACATAGTGGGAAAGAAAAAAAAAATATTTGTGGCACATCTGAACAAGACGAACATTTTTACTTGCAAAAATGCATTATCTTGTGGTGCTAGAGATTCAACTGAAAAACACTACTCACTTTATGAGTTATCGTTAGCAAGCAATGTAGAATTCTTGGCTTTTGTTCGATTGGTTTGAACATTGGTTCCTATAGTACAAATGCGCCCACTAGCATAGCCAGAGGCATGAGCAAGGTTAGTTTCATGGCAGCATGTTAGATGCCGTGTCATGAATAGCAGGAAGAAAAAACGAAGGAGGCAGTTTTCTTGTCGTTGCAGAGAACATGTAGCCTGTCCCAGTGGAGCACTACACATGCTTGTGCAGAAAAAGTGGAATGGAAAACTGCTGTTCTCCGCCTATTGCCCATTTTTCTAGTTCCTATGATACGCTGGGAGCTTATAGACAGAAACGAATCAGTTTAGACGGAAACAACGAACATAAGTGCGCTCGATACATGGTGCGGTGGAATGTTTCGTGCGGTTTTCGTCTCACACTTGACATTTGACAAGTAGAGCTAGTAGAATTGAAAACGACGTTGCTTGCCATGTTTGTGCATGAATATCTGGAGCTTGGAAGTATGTGGAATTTTTCTCGCTAAAGATCCAGAATAGGTTTGTGTCCATTCACACGCGCGCAAACTCTTCGGTGCCAATAGATGCTTGCAGGAGTCAGATATTTACTGATCTGCGATATTCCCCTGCTGATCAATTAATTAAGTTTGTACAAAACATTGCTCATACATGCTTAATGTAAGATTTCAGGTTGTTCACGAAACTTGTAGGCGAATTTGTGTTTTATCGGTCACCTTTTCTGATCTCTAATTCGGTTTTCCATTTTGATGTTTCAGAACAGAGCAAGGTTCGTGGCTTTGCCGGATGAGCTAATAGCATGATTTGTGATTCCGTGAAATGAGTTAACACATTTGTACTGTCACAAGCATGTTTGGTGATTATCAAGCCAGGAGATATAAACTTATAAACTTATCTTCAGGCTGAGATATACTACGGTTTGAAGATGAGAAGCCGCCGATGGCTTCCAATTCACCTTGATTTGACATCTTATTAGTATGTTTCTGGATTATCGTCTATATGAGTTTTTTTTGTTAGATTTTCTTCGGTGGTTTATTATTAGTCCACCATGTTGTGTTCAGTGCAAGCCAATTGTCCTGGTCAACTCTTGTTGCTGCTGGGTAGTTCCACCTTAGAGGTACATGTACATCTAAATATATACATCTGTGCAGCAATTAGAAGATGCCAACCTGCAGTTTCAGGTTCTCTGTATTATCTGCATCATCTCATCCGATTCCTGCGTGATTCTGGAAGGTAAGTGCAGATTAATAGTGCATAATGGATCGTTGAGTTGCTCAACCGCACTCCCCAGCACATGCAAGTATCATTTACAAAACCATGCATCGTTGCATCATGAGCATTTCTTTTCTCAACTGATCATCCAGATTCGGATAAAGATATTGCTGCCAATCGTCAGAAACCTGCACATGTTATACGATCTGAACTACCATCTTATATTCAGTGCGCGAAAGTCAGAAGAACATGCATGTACTTTCTGAACCAGCGACCCAGGAGCAGCGTGTGGACTCTTAAGATAACTTCAGGGATATTCTCTGAACCTCACTTGCCGACCCAATAATCCGTACTTTGTTCCAGTACATACTATTGGTAATTTCAATATACATCTATATGGGTATAAACAATTGGCGAAATTGAAGGCATTTTCTTCACTCTAAGGTTAGAAACTTTCGGTTACATCTGCTGTATAACAAATAAAATTTAAATTTTAATCATAGGCATTTGAGTTGTATAGTAAATGAAAATGCATTTTTTCAAATCAGGCCGCAAAGTTTCGTGGGTAGTTAGGCTAGTTTGATACTTTCATATAAGTATAACAACTAGCAAGGTGGTCGCACGATTGTACGATTAGATTTGTTACATATTGTTTACATATTCTGTATTGATTTATATCCATATAGATTGTTTGATTTTTCTCCTAATTACAAGTCGAATTGACTGGTAAGTAGATTAGCTTTCAGACGTTCACGTGGCCATTATACAGACATTTGAAGTTATGAAAAAGCTTAGTTAGAATACATTCCGAGGGTGACGAGGATTAAAACATCCACTTATTATTTAATAGATAAAGGATCATACATTTTAGTGATCGTAACCCCTAAGACTAACGACCTCACTGGTCGTGAGGATTCCAGAGGTTACACAATATCTAATCTGGTCGGAGATTGTTCACAACCTTGTCTCTGACCAGTCAAAAGCTCATAAAACCTTGAACTGATATCTGGATCTAGCGCCAGATATATCCTCTACCGTGTGAAGAATGGAACATGTGCTGAATATTCCATACCACGCGACGATACGTAACTCTAAGACACATGAATGCGGTTAAGTGGCTCACTGACATATAACCGTACAACGGTTGACACATTGTCAACTGACGCCTCTCTCCGACCAGACGCGCTGCTTCTCCAACAGGCGTCTCTCCCAGAGACAACTGCCAACGCTTCATCAACTATATAAGGAGGACTACGAACCGAAGTGGAGGAGGCTTGGAATAGTGAAGATAGATTGGGAAACACTCTCAGAAAAGCATTGTATTCTCAAGTTAGTCTTCAGTCTAGGTTACATACACCCATTGTAATAGCCAGTTCATAGCAATAAAGAGCAGTCTCATTACTTTCCAGGAGATACGTGCCATTTTTCTCTTTTTCTTCATACATTCATAAGATCGGCGATTTGATCGTCGACAGCTGGCGTCGTCCGTGGGGAAGAAGGCGTAAATCTTCTGAAGGAATTCTTAGCTCACCAAATCCTCGCTCATCCTTCTGTTCATGAGATCATGGCAGGAACCTGGGACGAAGAGAATTGGTTCGATCTGGATGACTACTCCAACCTCGACATGGACGCCTGTATCCAGGCCATGCAGAGTGATTGGACGTCGTCCTCTTCTTCCTCTGCCCGTTCACAAGTCGCTAACGACGCTGAAATCGAGCAGATGGATGAGGATGCACCACTACAACAAGTGGCACTTCCCGAGGGACAGGTCACTCCAACCAGTTCGGAGCGTCCAAGAACCTCTCCAAGCCCGGTCTTTCCGACCGGCAAAAAAGGTGATGAAACTTCAGCCCTACAATCCGAGAGTCAATACACTCTCGACACCATCATGGCTAACAAGTATTCGCCCACGGCTTCTGAAAATTCCAGGAGCCAACCGACATCTGGTAACGGTGTCGATGAAACCCTCACCAGCCATGGGCCGAGTGGGGATGATAAAGCTCAGCATACGATCGGCAGCTCGCCGTATCAGGCTGAGTCCGCCTCGGAGGCCTCAAGAGGTACTCATCTCCGATCGGCCTCCGTCGTGGAAATGTCTGGTAGAAGCACTGGGAAGCTCTCCACTGAGTACAGTGGAAACTCTTCGGAAGATCAATGTTGGAAACACGAGGTCAATGTGATCGGAAATACTGATCGCAATGCCCTGTACGGTGATGCACCCGCTGCCTCACCACCACATACTAATGGAGATGGCGCGGGCAATCAAGCACCAGCTACCAGAGGCAACAGAACTGATGGACGTCCATCAGTTAATTCGCCTGGTTCAGCCCCACCAAGGATGACAGGTCAAGTGCGGCCAGGCACGAGGTTAAGAGAAGGTTTGGATCTGCGAACGCCAACAACCTCGATGAACCCTCCGAGACCTTCAGTAACGGTGCAAAACCTGCAGCGCATTCGTAGTATTTTAAATAATACTGATCATGCTTTAGCAGAAGTTCCAGGTTTTGTCCAATTGGTAGGACAGGTGTCGGAGATTCTCCAGCAAACTGTACAACATACGGAAGAATACCGAGAACGGAGGGCACCACAAAGTCAAACCATGACTCCGTCCCAGCGTTCTTCCCTCAGCAGAGGGCAACATGCATATGTTGGGAATCAATCGATACCACGGCCTCCTCGACGATTTCGACCAATGAGTCATGAGGGAAGGAGATTGTTTCGAACAAATACATCTTCTTCTCGTCGAGAGGGTTATTCGCTTGGTCCTAACAATCTTCGACATCGTTTGAACCAGGCAGGTGATCGAGGGCTTCATAATGCTCGCGATCAGGTCGGAACGCCAGAGCCCTAGTTCTCTAATCAAAGGAACCGGTCTCCGACCGATCACAATCCGGCACCTTCTCAAAGAAGGCGCCATGAATCAGTCACAGGCTATCGAGCTTTCTCTGCAGGGCTCCAGGCTGTGCGTTGGCCTAACCAGTTTCGACCGGCCAACATGGACAAGTTCAATGTGTCTCAGAACCCGTTAGAATTTCTCCAGATTTATACCACCGCCATCAGAGCGGCCGGTGGTGATGAAAACGTGATGGCCAATTATCTACCTACGGTGTTAAAAGGATCTGCCCGGTCATGGTTACTTAACTAGCCGGTCGGATCAATCTACACTTGGGAACAACTCTGCGATCTCTTAATCGTGAATTTCCAAGGTACGTATGACCGCCCAGGGAAGGAAGATGATCTACATCGGATCTGGCAGAACCCAAAAGAAACTCTCCGCCAGTACATCAAGAGGTTTAGTCAGGTTCGTAATTCCATACCCAAGATTGTAGAATCTTCTGTAATTCAGGCATTCAAGGTAGGATTGAGGAACCGGAGGTTTACAGAGGATATAGCTATCAATCCCTCACGAACAACTGCCGAACTATTCGATATGGCGGATAAATACGCAGCCGTTAGTGAAGCGATCGAATGGAGTGAAGCTATAAATCGAAAAGACAAAACTCCTCAATCTGGCTTAGAAAATCCAAAAAGAAGCATAAGAAAGTTCTCAACAAGAAGAAGAATCGAAAGATAGATGGTAAGGAGGTCTTAGCGGTCCTAGAAAAGCTTACCAAAGGTAAGAGGGACAATACCGGTCGAGGAAAGGCAAAAATTCCGACCGACGGGTATAAAAATAATAAGAAGTGGTGCCCGCTTCACCAACAGATAGGGCACGATTTGCGCACCTGCCGTGTCTGGCAAAAGAAGTTGAAAGATTATTATGCAGGTAAAATCCCCCTTCCCTCAATACAAGAGTTAGGGGAAGCAAGCTCCAAAAAGGACAAAGATGACGACGAGGAGATGGAGTACCAAGAACCTCAGCACACAGTCGATATGATCTTTGGAGGATCTTCATCGTAAGACTCGCGACGTCGTCTGAAAGCCGTGGAGTGGGAGGTCAACCTAGCAGAGTCTCCGATCAACATCAAGCCTTCGAGGTGGTCGGACACCGTAATCTCCTTCGGCAAAGAAGACTGCTCCGTCTCGTCGACTCGACCGGGTAGGTTCCCTATTATAGTTGAGCCTACCATTAATAACTGTAAAGTCAATAGAGTCTTGATAGATGGATGTAGCTCTTTAAATATTCTATTCTTGGGAGCTTTGGAAGAAATGCAGGTTCCTAAATCAAAAGTAAAGCCAGTAAAATATGCCTTCCATGGCATAGTTCCTGTTTTACCGCCAAACCGATAGGACATGTGTTCTTACCAGTTACGTTCGGAAGTCCTGATAACTTCTGAACAGAAAAGATTCCGTTTGACGTGGTTGATTTTGAGACCGCTTATAACAGGATCCTTGGCTTTCCGGCTCTAGAAAAATTCCTGATAGCCACGCATTACGGTTATCTGAGTTTAAAGATGCCAGGACCAAAGGGTGTCATCATGGTTCGGGGAGATCAAAAGATGGCTTATGTCTGCGATCGGAGATCTTTAGAACTGGTCGACGAGCTTACGACCAGAAATACTGACTCTTCTGCAATGCAGGTCAATCACTCCAGACCAAAATTGACACCCAAACCCTGTGACCAGACAAAATAGGTGCTACTCGACAAAAACGCTTCTCCGAGAGACGCCAGGTTGGGAGACACCGACAGGTCCATTCCGAAGTTACTGATCGGAGAAGGGCTCAACCATAAATAGGAAGAGTCGTTCGTCTCTTTCCTCCGAGAAAACCAGGACATTTTCGCCTGGCAGGCGTCTGACATGCCCGGAGTCCCCAGGGAAGTGATCGAGCACAGGCTGGCCCTGACAAAAAACTGGTCAAGCAGAAGCTAAGGCGTTTTGCACCTGACCGGAAGGAAGCAATCCAGTCGGAGATTGACAAGTTCCTCAAAGTTGGATTTATTCGTGAAGTCCATTACACTCAGTGGCTTGCCAATCCTGTAATGGTTAAAAAGAATAATGGGAAATGACGAATGTGTATAGACTTCACAGATCTTAATAAAGCTTGTCCGAAGGATGATTTTTCCCTTCCTCGCATTGATCAGCTTGTAGACTCCACCTCCGGGTGCGAGTTACTGAGTTTTTTAGATGCATATTCAGGGTACCACCAGATAAACATGAGTAAAAAAGATGAGGAGAAAACTTCCTTCATCACTCCATATGATACTTACTGTTATGTTAAGATGCCTTTTGGTCTCAAAAATGCTGGCGCAACTTTTCAAAGGTTAATGCAAAAAACTTTCAGCCGCAGGTAGGTCGAAATCTAGAAGCCTATGTAGATGACTTGGTTGTGAAAAGCATCAATGTTGGCGATCATATTCTTGACCTACAAGAAACTTTCAACAACTTGAGAGGACATAACCTCAAGTTGAATCCGGAGAAATGTGTGTTCGGGGTTTCCGCTGAAAAGCTTTTTGGTTTCCTAGTTTCGGCTAGAGGTATCGAAGCAAATCCGGCTAAGATAACGGCCATCAATCAGATGTGCCCCCCGACAACAAAGAAAGAGGTCCAAAATCTAACTGGCTGTATGGCAGCGCTAAGTCGTTTCATAGCCAGGTTAGGTGAGAAGGGATTACCTTTCTTTAAACTTCTTCGAAAGCATGGGAGTTTTGTGTGGACGCAAGAAGCCAACGAAGTCTTTGAAAAAAATCAAAGAGTACCTTGGAAGCGCCCCGGTCTTAGTCTCTCTAAGACCGGAAGAAACACTATTGATTTACGTGGTTGCAACACCACAGGCTATCAGCGGTGTATTGGTCGTAGAATGTGAAAACGTTCAACGACCAGTATATTACGTAAGCGAAGTCTTACATGGACCAAAGGAAAGATATCCACAGGTACAAAAGTTGCTCTATGGTCTCCTTATGGCTTTAAGGAAACTAAGGCATTACTTTCAGGCCCGCAAAGTGGTCGTACCTACAGGATATCCCTAGGTCAAGTCCTTGGAAACAGGGAATCATCAGGATGAATAGCAAAATGGGCAGTTGAACTAGGGACGTTCGATCTCTATTTTATCTCACGAACAGCTATAAAGTCTCAAGCAATAGCAGAATTCATTGTCGAATGGACAAACCCAGAACCTAAGTAGGAACTCGAGTACGAGCACCACGACGAGTGGACAATGTACTTTGATGGTTCATTAATGCTTAAAGGATCGAGGGCTGGAGTCGTCTTGATATCCCCTACTGGCGAACACATTAAGTACGCCATTCAGTTTAACTTTCCCACTACTAACAATGTAGTGGAATATGAAGGTTTGCTAGCAGGACTTCGAGCAGCTCATTCGCTCGGGATTCACAAATTGCTAGTGAAAGGCGATTCACAACTAGTAGCGAATCAAGTAGGGAAAGAGTATCAGTGCTCAAGTACCAAGATGTCATCTTATCTGGCGGAAGTACGAAAACTCGAAAAGCACTTCTTCGGTTTTCAGATCCAACATATTCCTAGAAAGGAAAACTTTCTAGCAGATCAGTTGACACGGATGGCCTCCACTAGGTCAACCGTCCCGCCGGGAGTTTTTCTTGAGCAACTCAATTCACCCTCGGTAATCGAGCCTTCCGAGAACATCAATGGTTCACATCAGGTCAATCCAATTGATTCTGGTCACATAGATGCTCCACAGATCGGTGACGATCATGGTAGAGATTGGATGACATCGATCTACAATTATCTTCAGCATGACCTAATTCCAGAAGATGATGTAGAGGCTGATCGTATAGCACGAAAAGCCAAATCATACACTCTAATCGAACGTACCTTGTATAAACGAGGATCTCATGGAGTGTTGATGAGATGCATATCTTACTCGGATGGCATTAAGTTGCTAACCGAAATTCATGGATGAGTCTGTGGAGCACATCATTCCTACAGAACACTGGTCGGTAAAGTCTTCAGGAAAGGATACTATTGGCCAACTGCCCTTCATGATGCAAAAGAGCTCGTGACGAAGAGTGCACAATGTCAGTTTCATAGCCGACAAGTACATCAGCCGGCACAAGCTCTGCAAATAATTCCTCTTTCTTGGCCTTTTGCAACCTAGGGACTAGACACTATGGGACCTTTCCCAAGAGTACCCGGGGGCTTCGAATTCCTTTTCGTCATGATTGACACGTTTACAAACTGGATCGAAGCTGATCCAGTTGTTAAAACTACAACTGAGGCTGCTAAGAGGTTCCTCACAAAAAACGTGATTACACGATTTGGTGTACCCAGTCGTATAATCACAGACAATGGTACCCAGCCTCGGCGGCAATTTCGTGAATTCGCGATGACCTTTGTATCAAAGTCCATTTCGTTTCAGTTGCTCATCCGCAGAGTAACGGAGCAGTTGAGCGTGCCAATGGTATCATAATGCAGGAGATCAAACGCTGGGTATTCGACCAGTTAATAAAACGGTCAGGAGCTTGGGTTCAAGAACTTCCTTCTTTTTTATGGGTTGTTCGTACGACGACCAGCCGTGCGACCGGTGAAACACCATTCTTTTTAGTCTATGGGGCCGAAGCCATGCTTCCTCCAGAACTAAAAATTGGTTCAACTCGCACTGATTGTTTCGATGAAAACGATCAGGAAAAAAGACGACTCGACGACGTTAATTTCCTTGAGGAACGACGAAACCAAGCCTTACTGCGTTCAGCAATCTATCAATAAGCCATGCGAAGGTACCACAGTCGTAAGGTGTAACCTCGTAGCCTAGCTGTAGGTGATCTGGTTCTCAGAAAAATTCAAAACCAAGCTAATCGCAACAAGCTTTCTCCCAAGAGGGAAGGTCCTTATACTGCGGTCGAAGTCACCCGACCAGGTTCGGTACGATTAGCTATGTCAGACGGCAGGGTTTTGTCTAATTCTTGAAATATTGACCAATTGCGTAAGTTTTTCGTTTAGTTTTTCATTTCTTTTCCATTCAGTTTAATAAATAATAAAACAATCCAAAAAGCAAGTGATGTTATTTATATGACAGAGCCTAGCTCTGGTCGACTGCAGTTCATATGCTTAAGACTATGGAGATTATATTTTTTGTTTTCAAAATTCTGTTCTACTCTTGTTTGGCTACCGGGTCGGGACACGAAAACCTCCTAGTCAAGTCTCTCCTTTTCGCATGTGGTTCCGCCAATCGGAAGGAGCTTCCTAACGACGGTCCTTTTCTTACGATCCTCATTGCCAATCGGACTAGAGCATGAACACGTATGTAAATACAATCTATATCTTCATTTCTTAGCAAGTTCATTCCGACCAGCGTTGAGCACTGCATAGAAATAAAACCACTTCTCGTTTATTATATATGTCTTTGCATATAATTTCCTCTTGTCAAGAAAAATTATTTTTTCGTTCCGACCATATATTGTCTTAGTAAGTACTTTGATTACGAAAAATATATTTACAACTAGTGGAAACCTAACACTGGTTCCGACTAGAAAGGTTTTCTAGTATTATCACGATCAGTTTTTTCAATAATCAGTACATACTTTCAAACAATGGTTGAGACTTAAGTTCATATTCTTGGCCTACTGCTTTTATAGTAAAGTTCTTCTACTATAAAACAGTCGGGGGCTAGGTAATATATGATAAGTCGACCGGATAAATAAAAATTCTTTTTTCATTGATAAGAGAAAGGTAAGTTTTTACACATTCTTTGCATACTCTCTCTCTCTCTCTCTCTCTCTCTCTTTTGCATGATTTTTTACTACTGGAGATTGCCTTCATTAGTCACTGCTGGATGGAGATTCGACCTCAATTTCTTCTGCAACCTTGTCTCCAAGAGGTTTAACTTCCTTGAGAAACTTGGTCGCCTCATCAGGCAAGCAGTTAAAATCCTCTTCAATAGCCTGAAGATTGGTAGAGGGGTCGGACGCCTTCAGTTTTGCCAAAGCAAGACTAACTTCGCTAGCAATAGATTCCTTTATGGACTGGGCGAAATTATCTCTTGTAGTTTTAAGCAAGTCCTTAAGGTCCTCCAAAAGATGGCCAAGGTAATTTACCTTTTCCATTGGATCACTTAAGGAAAGCAACGTTGATCCTGATCCCATATCAAAGATCATTTTGTTAAGTGCAGTAATTTATTCATCAAGGTTAAACATAACTGATGCCCCTTTTTCGACACAGGGGGGCACCTCCTGGTCGGGTGGTGAAGTTGTGTGTGTATAACTTCACCTATCAGGTTCAAATCATGGTGACTAACTTTACGCACATGCGAGTGCACAGTAGTAGTGATTTTATGAGGTCGAGAATTTATCTCTAGTTTCCGTCTTTTTAGGTGTGTGCTAAGTTTTGGTAGAGAATTTTTTTATTTAGTGTATTGCGTTCTTTGGGAATTAGAAATGTAATTCAAATACGCCGTTAGTTAAAAGCATTAAGGAAGGCTATCTAATTTACTTTTCTAGCTCCTCTCATCCACCGCTCCTCCCTCACTGTATATTTTTCCACCAAGCAAAACATTAACGGCTTTTACCGGCCATTGCTAAAGCCCGTCTCCTCTTCCGCCGCCCTCCCACCACTCACCACAATGCAGTTGTATAATTAACTGATTAGCACAACATTATGCCCCCAGGAACCGTCTTACCATACATCCTCAATAGTCCTCTTACTCTACATGGCTCTGCAGACCGCCCATCTCTCCACCGTCGTCGTCGAATCAGACGCCTTCGTCCTCAAGTCCGCCCTTGACCACTCCGATCCGATTGCGTCCTATGCCGCCTTGACACCGTGCCCAGCTTCTACTCCACCTGACCCAGCGTGCGTCAATCCAGCCTAGGCGGCTATGTCACTCGTCACTAAGAGTGTGTTTGGTTGGGTGAATCAAGGTGGATGAGATAGGCTGTGTCGACGATCAAATCGCCGATCTTATGAATATATAAATGAAAAGAGGAAAAATGTGCGTGACTCCTGGGAGTGGATCTGACTTGCTCTTTATTGCTATGAACTCACGATTACAAACACTGAGAGTATCTAAAAATACAACACTTTGCTATATCTTGCTTGATGTGCTTCTATAGGACTGTTGCTGATGTGTTGTCTTCTCGTGTTCCCGTCGTTACGTGCCCTTCTCCGGCCTTCCATGGTCCTCCTTAAGTACTTGATGAAGCGGTGGCAGTTATCCTATGAAGAGACATCTGTTGGGGAGCGACGCGTCTGGTCGGGAAGAGACGATAGCTTGATTTGCCCACCAACCGCAGAGGCGGTTGGTGAAGATGTCAATCGCTCGCGGTTAATGATTTAGGAGACGTTAAATCATCAACCGTGATAGTGTTGTATTATGCGGAATATGAAACACGTGGTTCATTCATCACATAGTAAGTGGCGTGGTCGGGGACTCGACCTAGACGCCTGTTCATAGCTTTACGAGCACTTACCTGGTCGTGGACTAGGTTTGGAACTTTGTCCGACCAGGGTATTTATTATATAACTTCTGTAGTACCTACGACCAGTTAGGTCGGTGGTCTTAGAAGTTACGACCACGAAGACGTATGGTCTTTATCATATATTAAGATAATATATGAATATTTTAATCCTCAACAGGCTGGTACATGATGAATAGGATGATTCTAGATGAGATGATACATGTATGGTGTTTGATTGGCGGGATAGGATAATACAAGATTTTATTTGGTTGCTTGGATAAGATTATTCTGAATGGTTCAAGATGGTGTTTAGTTTGAAATTTCAAAATAATTATATAAAGATTTAATAAAATATTTTTAAATTTAATTGAAGTTTATTTTATTCATTTAAAATATTTGGATTCTATACAAAATAAAAACAACATCGAGAAAAATATAAAATTTTAAAATGCTAAAAAATGTATGAATTTTCTACAGTAACTAGATGATGATTTTAGATGAATTTAGGTAAAAGAATTATTCCATTTGAAGTTAGCAAGTGAAAATTGCTGTAGTTAGCAAAACGTTGAACCGCGTTGTTCGACCTTTTTTTATCGAATGGAATGACACAGAATAAAAGTGGAATATTCCCTCACATGGAACCATCCCATCTAGTATGTTTGGTTCCATTCATCCAACCAAACGCGAAGATAACCTCATATCCTGAACAAACCATCCTATTCAACTTCGTACCACGAACCAAACACATCCAACTCAATCGACCTGACTCTCTCACCACCGCACTAAAGTTGCTCCACCGTACCTCTCCGACAACTACCTCCAGGGGCGTGTCGATCCCGATAGCCTCACCTTGCTGTACCGCACTGTCGTCATCATCTTGTCTAGCAATCGTCTCTCCAGCGAGATCACCTGATGCCTCACGATTGTACCATAACTCACTTTGCTATTTCTCGATGGAACCTGCTCACCACTCCCATTCTGTTGTCGGAGCAAGCAACGATCTTGCAACCGCCTCTCTAGCGAGACGTCGACCGTTCTCGCACAGTTCAACACGTCCTCATTTCTTGCCGGCTGTGGGGCGACGTGGCCCGCGCTCGACCGCCCCTTCCCACGGTGCACACCGGCTTAAAGATGCGAGGCGCGCGAGCGAAGCGACCGGCTCGAATCCGACGGCCCGCAGCAGCGCGTAGCCCGATCGAACGGACAGATTTTTTATGGCGTGTTAGGTTTTGTGAATCTTTATGTTAATAAATTAAGAGATGCCTTTTTAGACACGTACAGTCTCCTGCTAACCATGTCGAACACATACATATTATATTATTAAAATATATTAAAATAAAGTTGTATACCAGTACCATAATTATGTAGATCCAATCAAACTAAAAAGAACCGTACAGAACTCCCCCACTCCTATTGTACAATCTTGTTCATATATATATATATATATATATATATATATATATATATATATATATATAGACACACACACTATTCTTCACCTGTACACTCAGGCCAGCCCACTGCGCCCGACCGAGCTGCCCTACTGAGCGCGTGGCCCATGTGCCACCACCGAGCGCGACAGACTTCCCGCTAGAGTAGGCCATGTTGCTTACTAACCCATGATCCCTACACGTGACGTCATGCGTCCAATACAAGCTTTGACGAGTTGCATCTAGTACTAAGTGCACCAGTAAAATACAAGAATGGAGTCCAGTAAATCTTTTTGTAACAGACCAGTAAAGTCATGTGGATGTTGCAGTAAATCTCTTTTAGTGATGCAATAAATCTATTTTAGTAAAGACACAAAGATATTTTTATTTGCGAGACTTATATCATTCTGTTACCCTTGTCGTCACCAAGCACCGGTGAAAATCGTTTGTGAATCGGGGCTTTCAATCAAAAGTTATTGCTAAATAAGAAAAGGAATGTTCATGTACAAAATAAGAAACTGACTGTTTGCTAGTTGGTTGTCTGTACTAGTTGGCAAAGATGACAGTTGTCGGTATTTTAGAACCGAACTTACGTGATGATTGTTTGATTCAAAGGGTCTCCAAGACTCAAATCACGCAGAGAGAATGACAAAAGGATTTTTATACAAGTTCGGTTCTTCTTCGGAGACAATAACAACCCCTCTTGAGTATATTGAGTATGCTGGTTACAGATAAAGAGAAAGACTGAAATGAAATATCTTGTGCTTTTGATCATGTCTTTCTTCCTCCCCCCTCTGTCGTTTGGTGATTCCTCCTTTTATAGCGTGCTCGAAGTAGGCAACCATTTCTCCAGCCCAAAGGGTGTATTAATGCTTCAGATGATGGCGTAGTTATCGGAGATTACTGTTGAAGAAGTAACATTCCCACGTCGCCAGACAGTTACCACCAGGACATAGAGTTTAATCGTGCAGTTATTCCATATAATAATATCGTATACTGACTGCTTAGATGCCCTAATCAATTGGGCCTACTTGTTTGTAAGCTCGATCAATTATAGGGTGGTCGTAACTGACCTGATCGTAGAAGGACTTACGACCATGAGGTGATCGTAGAAGAACTTACGATCATGTACTAGCCGTAGAAGAATTTATGTTGGACCAAAACGACGACTAGAGGGGGTGAATAGGAGCACGATCTCTTTTTCACCAAGATCGGATTCAACACAATTTTCACTCCAATAGCTATGAGAGCTATGAAGATCAATATTAAAGCATAGCAAAAAAACTTGTATTGAATCTAATCTAAACTCCGGAGCAAAACAACCAAAATCAACCAAAACTCAATTTCCAAGTGTTGGGCGGTCTGACCTCTATGTCAATGGCGGTCTGATCGGTCCATGGGCGGTATGACCTCTATGTTAATGGCGGTCTGACCTCCAGTCTGATGAACAATGAAATCAGCTCGAAAAATGAAGTTGTAAATAGGTCTAACTTTTGATCTACAACTCCAAACTCGATGAAACTTGGAACACAACTTCTCTAGGATGTCAGGAACCTATTCCAATCAAAGATCGTGAAGATCCTTAGCAAAGTTCTAACTTTTTTCCATTTGAGTGAAGGATGGTTCAAAACCGAGTCAAAACGAAAACTAGATCCAAAAACTTACTCGTGGGTTAGAGATGATCCTAGATGAGTTCCCACATGTCACAGCAAGCAAGATTAGGGGTAGAAACCAAAGGAAAATTAGAGAATCAAGACGGCCCCAAAATCACAAAATAGAGAGCAAGAACGCAAAAAGACTCATCTCAAGAAAACTTGCATAGATTGATTTGTGATTGTTGCTGGTTTACAGCCACTCCAACATGGAGGACAAAAATCAATACATGAGCACACAATCAATCTCCTCTTCAAGAATCCTAACCTCTCCACTCTCTAATCTCAAAAACAAAATTAGGGTTTCAAAATAAACAAAAGGATGAAAGAGGTGCTACAGCACCCTCCCATATTTATAGTGGAGGCTAACCTTCTAGAAGAGTTTCCTATTGAGCACCCGTTAAGCCCACACACAAACGGGTTTAACTTACGCACGTATTTTAAAGTGTCGTCTTCATCTTCTCTTGACCTAAACCGCTTCTCCTTGCGTCGTCTTACGCCGCGGTTTAGCCAAAAGCAATCAATGTGATATTTTAGTGATATTACCAAAATACCCCTTCTCGATCCTTCTCCAAAGACCGAGTCCAATCTTCATGAAGCAGTTCCATGCTTCGCCACGTGTAGGTTGATCAACGGCTCTCATCATGCCGGCAAGTCTCTCCCATCCGGCTCTCACCGAAACCACCACGGCACTTGCACCGACCCCCGCGCCGCTTGATGCAACCCATAGCACCGAACTTCCCGTTCAGTCATCCTTGTCCATTTTGCGCAACACTCGAATCCAATGACTTCACCCGTCACCATTAATCGTTCTGAACCTCATCTCTTAAGCCTAATCCCGATCATCCTCACCGTTGACCGTCGTTGATCTCCAAGAAACCTACACAACAATAGACCAAAAAATCGATTCCGGGAATAAGTTCTTCGTAACTTGACCCACATCAGTCAAAACATGCATCATGCAATACATATGCAGTGAAACCTATGAACTTGACTCAACAAACAAACATCGCCGCTACGAGAGCCGACGATATAAGTGGAAACCGGCCATACCGCCACTCAAGGGCCTGTCTGACCGCCCTCTGCCCGGTCTGACCGCTAGGGGTGGCCGGTCAGACCGCCCAGCTAGGGACTTGGCCAATTTTCAGCCCCTGAAAACCGAAATCTCTCTCGAAATTTCAAACGAATAGATCTTTTGACTAGAGACTCCAAAAATTATGAGACCAAGTGCATGAGAATCCCCTCTCTTGCCTACACCCTCTATTTTTGGCCCAGCTCCAAATTCGACTAAAAATATCTGGCCGGTCAGACCGTGTATGACCTAACAAAACTGAATTTTTGCCAAAAATGCGTGATTCGATAAACCTTTAAAGCCATTGCTAATTGTAACATCATCTTAAGATCACGAGTATATCCCTATGATATTCGTGACTTACGACTATGGGGCGGTCATAGCTGACCTGGTCGTAGAAGGACTTACGACCATGAGGTAGTCGTAGAAGATCTTACGACTCCAGCTTCTCCCTTATGAACATTAAGGGGTATACTCAAGAACCATATAATGGCGTCTTTGTCCATAATAAGGATTACAGATAAATAATTAAATGAGGATTTCTAGATCCTCGTAAACAGATTCTGCGGATCAGGACCCGGCCATGGCGGCTGCCATCCCGTGCATCTTCCCCCACACGCAGCACTAGCTATGTAGGTGGCACGTGTGGAAGAAGTACAAGCAGAACCTGAACAAGCTATAGATCGAACATAGCGGGCTGAAGGAGCGTTTGGTTTCTGTCATAAACCATCCGCTTACTCTGAGAGAGTTCGAGAATGCGTGGGAGGATCTAGTGAGAGAGTACCACCTCGATAATAGCCAAGCAATTGCTAGCCTCTATGACCTACGCGAAAGGTGGATCGTGGCATACTTCAAGGATTGTACTGCGGTAGGATGACATCCACGTAGAGAAGCGAGAGTATGAACAAGATGGTAAAATGAAACTTCGTGGATAACATGACTTCGCTCCATCAATTCGTGTGGAAGATGCACCGTGTGCTACAGAAGAGGAAGCACTCTGAGGCTCAAGAGACGCACTGTTCCACGGTACGTATAAAAAAATAGTTTTATTGTGACTTCCATACGCATTTACTTTAATTTCTCCATTGATTTACTATTAGTTGTCTTATTTTACTACGTCTCTCACCCTTCTTCCTTTTACTGTAACCCATGTATGTTATTACTTCATGTTGTTTCTGTACCTACTTCATGGCATATATCATCTTGCGTGCTCTCAGAGCCAACCAGTGAGAGCCACTCTATTCCTGTTCAAGGAGCGGCTGGGCAGGGTGTACACGCTTGTGGTGTTCAAAGAGTACAATGAGACCTACTTCTCCAGTACAGCCTTCTGCATAAGGGCGGACACAACTCGAGATGACCTATTCTTTTTGCCGAATGAGAAAGTCTATGACGTTCGCGTGATCGCAACACGATTTCAAGGTGGTGGCCGAAGAGGAAATGTGTACATACAGCTGTGAATGCAAATGCTAGGAGCACACGGGTACTTTTACTGTCTCTCCGCTAGTAGTTACTGTTTCAACTATTATAGTTTTACTGTCCAGTGCATATAGTTATTTTTACTGTCATCGACATCGTATTTTACTATTAATCCATCATCGGTTTACCCCTCCTAGGGTTGTTCTGCACGCACCTGGTGCGGGGCGTCCTCTCACTTGCAAGTCGAGAGTATCCCCAGTCACTACGTGCTCCTTAGGTACACAAGGAATGCTAGGGTGGATGTGTCGTACAAAAGACATGACCTCATGCAGGTCAGACCCAATGGGATGACTGAGATGTATCGTCACACCACCTTACTGATAAAGGCTATGGGTGTGGTGTGATCAAAGTACAGATTGAGTCTTGCATACGATAAAGCCATGGAAGTCCTTAGGACGCTTTAGATACATATTAATACCATACCCAACAATCTGCACCACCTCCACACTCCCCGTGCATTGCTACGGGACAACTCATGATTGCTACAGGACTCTCCTCTTCTCCAACGGTTGATCCCCAACAATCTCCACCACCTCCCCACTCCCTGTTCCATCCCCATCTTCCGAGCAATCTCCACCACCTAACCTCCCCATTCCTTCCCCATCAAGGGATTGCTATCCACCGCTTCCCTGCCACCACCCACTAATCAAAAATCTGCAACGCCGCCGCCGAAGTCGGTGATCTCCGGTGACAAGAGGACGGACAACACGGCCACTCCCTTCCTTGGTTTCCAATCGTATCGTCGGCAACTCCTCCCAATTCCGTCTCACTCTACCTCACCGATTCACCACTACCAATGCCCCTTCTTCACTGCCTCCCCGCCACCAGTCCCAAATCCCCAGCATCGCCGCCAAACTCAGCGATCCCCGGCAATGAGAGGACAGGCAAGACCGTCGCCTCTGCTCCTCGAGCTCCAGTGGTGTCGCCGGCGACTCTGCCATGGACATATCGCTCTCCCTCACTGATTCTATACTCCCGATGCCACCTTCATTGCCTCCTCCGAACGCCGTACGAGGTATACATCCTACAAAGTGAAAGGTAAAAAATGGTAAGAACATGGGGCTCTCTACAATTCCTATCTCTCTCTTCTTCTTCTGAATTATTTATCTTTGGAGGTACCTCAGGTACGTTGCCTGGCTTGCGTCGATTGTTGTCACTATGCTCAGGCTGTGACATGCCCTTGTTGCCCCGTTGGTCGTAGCGCTCAGCCGTGCTTCGATGTGACATGCGTTGCACCTCCGCTACCATGCATAACTACATTGCTATAAAAAAACGTTTCTTACATATTGTAGTCATCCACGAGACAAGCATTTCTTTAGAACCAACACGCTCAACAAATTCTCCTGGACACAAAAACACCTCCCAGGATTGCACAAAAACAACCTCTTTCTTATTAATTTTTGAAAGCTCTATAAATTTCCTATCGTACATGCCCATAAATTTTTTTTAAACATAAATGAGGACTTGTTCAACTGAAATTTTACATCACTTTATGTATATTAATTGTAGTAGCTCAAAGAAATCATTACAGTATCTAGCATTGACGAGGATTAAAACCTCTATTTATTATTTATTTTATAGAGATCATACGTCTTCATGGTCGTAACCCCTAAGGCTAACGACCTCACTGGTCGTAAGAATTCCAGAGGTTACATAATACCCAACCTGGTCGGACATGGTTCCAAACCTAGTCTCCAACCAGTCAAATGCTCACAAGATTTTTGAACTGGTGTCTGAATCTAAGACCAGACATATACTTTACCGTGTGAGGAATGAAACATGTGCTATATATTTCATACCACGCGACGCTACAACACTGGAGTACGGTTACATGACTCATTGACATATAACCGCACAACAGTTGATACATTGTCAACTGACGACTCTCTCCGACTAGACGCGCCACTTCTTAACAGACGCCTCTCCAAAGGACAACTACCAACGTTTCATAAACTACATAAGGAGGACTGTGGAAGGGGAAGAGAAAAAGAAACCGAAGAGAATCATTGACTGGATTCACTCTCAGAAGATAGTCAGTCGACTAGATTGCAAAGCCGTAGCAAGCATTGTGCTCCAGTGTTAGTGGAGTTAGTCTTTGGTCTAGATTACAGATACACTTTGTAACAATCAGTTCATATCAATAAAGAGCAGCTCTATTCCTTACCAGGAGATACGTGTTATTTTTTCTCTTTCTTTTTATATACTCATAAATTCAGTAATTTGATCATCGATAAGTATGTACTATAGAATTTATTACCATCTAATTAACCACACAAAAAAATGTGCATTAGCAATCCAGCATTACCTGCTCATCCAACGGTACCAAGTTGAGCCTCTTCCGACCAGCAGCAAATCTTTCAACGTGAAACTTTTGTAGCCCATGACCACCAATACAAAAATCAATAATCAACAAAAGACAATGAAAAAGATAGAAAAAATATGAAACTTTTGTACATACTGCACACAATGCTTAGATTAATCGACAACCTGCACATTTTGTTTGGGACACTGAAGTTTCATATAGCCCCTGCCCACCAATCCAAAAATCAGCAATCAACAAAAAGATGATGAGAAAAACAGGAAAAAGATGAAACTTTGGTACATGTTGCACGCAATTCTCGTCTTAAATGCATGTGAGAGGCTACTGATAGAAAAAAAACATAGTAGTGCTCTAAAACCCGTGACATTATGTCACTATAACGCCGTGTCTTCTGCATTATGTCACTTACTTGCATTATGTCACTCATGCATACACTGATGTACCATGGACGACTTACCTTCCTTCACACACTAACTGTTTCACCGAACCATGTATCTTCTATCTCTTCGCGTCACCACAGCTTTTCCACTTCAATCTCCAACAGCAAGCTCAATTCTTGATTGATCCTTCTCAATTGATACCCCTTCCAACGCAATACTCTATCACATAGTTATCTTTTACTTCTCTCCAATTATTGATTACTGCTAATTGTTGTGACATCAATACACATACACATGCAACCATCGTCGGTCCCTGCTTTGGACACCCGCGCTCTCTCCGATGGCCCCGATCCTATTCCCTACTACAGCGTCATCTCTACTCCGATCTCTTTGCTCCTCTCCTTCTA
This sequence comes from Hsuehochloa calcarea, assembly GCA_036346395.1. NCBI lineage: Eukaryota > Viridiplantae > Streptophyta > Magnoliopsida > Poales > Poaceae > Hsuehochloa > Hsuehochloa calcarea. The sequence continues at coordinate 61,109,355 of CM070596.1, forward strand.
CACGCACGTGCTTCTATTTGTACAGACGCATGCATATATACACACATGTATGATGTTATACGTGCTCAATGTCCTGTTCTCAAGCATCGATCATTCCTTTTCTTTGACGTTGGTCAACTCAATGTTGTGGATTCCTCACTAACTACGATGATATCTCATCTTCACTTATGTCAGTATGTCCCCTTTAGTCGTTGTCTAACGATATGAGGAATCTTCTCGTCATCACCAACGATGTTGTGCCCCTCACCAATGATGGCACGCTCCTACCTACCCGATGGCCCTATATCATTCATAGCTCGTCTTTAATGCAAATATTCATCTCATCTCTGTCAGGGCTTCACTATCATCGAGCTTCTTTGACCATTGATTTCTTCAAACAATGCTGACGCTCACAACCCATCCTCGCGGCCCTTGGCTTCTTCGACTCTAGATTTTCTCTTCAACGGCTCCAACGAGCAACACAACATTGTCCTCGTCTAAGGTAAGCAGCATCATGATATTGTCCTCATCTCTGTTGTCGTCGTCTCGACTTTCCCCGTGGGTTAGTGTTTTCTTGCAGGATAGGTGGATGCCATTGCACTCTTTCGTGGTCTCCTCTGACGTCATTCGTGTTATTCTCGTTATAAATTTTATTTTTATTCAAAATATTAGTTGTTTTTATTTGAGTTCGTATACAAATTTAATTGCTAATTTTATTTAATTTATTCTGAATTTTAGTTTTTTAGGTATTTTACTTTGGAATTCATATGGAAATCAAATTTCCAAATTTCTTTTATTTTTATTCCAAATTATTATTATTATTGTAATTCGTATGCAAATTCAATTGCAATTTTTTTCTTAAAATTTATAATGAACTATATTTATTTAGAGATTTTACTCACAAATTCATATGGAAATCAAATTTTTTATTTTATTTTAAAATTCCGAATTTTAATTATTGTATGTTGGAATTCGTATTCAAATCCAATTGCTATTTTTTTCCTTCAATTTTTATTCTAAATTATATTTATTTAGGAACTTTATATTGGAATTCGTATCCAAATCAAGTTGCTAGTTTATTTTATTTTTATTCCGAATTTCAGTTATGTATTTTTAAATTTGTATACAAATATAATTGCTATTTTTTGTTTAATTTTATTCCAAATTATATTTATTTAGGAATTTTACTTAAGAATTAGTACGAAAATCAAATAACAAATTTGATTTAATTTTTTTATTTTGAATTTCAAGTTTTTTAAATTCTTATACAAATCCAACACATAATTTTTTCTTTAGTTTTTATTACAAATTACAGCTATTTAGGGACTTTACTTTGAAATTTTTATCGAAATCAACTTGCTTATTCTTTTTTATTACAAATTTTAGATTTTTTTTGGAATTCGTATACAAATCTAATTGCTAATCTTTGTTTAATTTTATTCTAATTATATTTATTTAGGGATTTTATTTAGAAATTAGTATGGAAGTCAAATTAATAATTTTATTTTATTTTTCATTCTAAGTTTATGTTATTTATGGATTTTACTTGGCATTGACTTTTTCTTTTAATCAAGATCATTATAATCTGGATCCACCATGATCAACGATCTAGATCTTTCTCTTTTTTTCTCCGATTAATGTGAGAATTTTGAACCCTTGAGAGCAAACATAGTGGTTTCTTTTGACTCTATTTTAATAGATAACTAGTAGGGTGGCTCGCGCATTTGCGCAGCTATATTTGTTTTGTGGTTTGTTTAAATGCTCGATAGTATATTTACGTATCTTGTAGGCTATTTAGATTTTTAAGTTATCCTAAATATTGTATATGACAATAGAAGTTTGATGGGAAAATACAACCTTAGGAACGTAATTTAAGTATGAGCTTCGATTGAAGAAAACCAATGACCATATAAGTTGTTAGGGTTCTTAGAAACGTAACATTATATAGCTGCATGCTCATATTCTTACTCTATTAGTTACTTTTTTCAAATTTTGTGCATGTGTATGTACCTTTATTTAATCTCAAGCAACACATTGATTATGTGTATGACAAATTATCTTATTAAATTATATGGTATTGGAGTACCTTACTCACGCATGCAACAATTTTTTTACTTCAACCTCCAACTCGTTGTCACGATTATCTTCTCTCATACGCCAGCTGCCCCACCAAACCGTATGTCTTCTCTCTTCTTGTTGTCATGATTTTTTTACTTCAACCTCCAACTACAAGCCTAAATCTTGATTGGTCCCTCTCAGTTGCTAACCCTTCCAATGTAACACTTTACCACATAGTTATCTTCTACTTCTCTCCAATTATTTCTTAATGCTAACCGTTGTGACATCAACACGCATACACATAAAACCGTCATCGATCCTTGCCGGGGACGTGTGTCACACTCTCTCTGGTGGCCCCAGGCCTATTCCCTATGCATGCACCATCTCTACTCCAAGATTTTTGCTCATCTGCCTCTATACGCACGTACTTCTATTTGTGTGTATGCACGCATATACATACGCATGCATGCTGTTATACATGCTTGATGTTCTCTTTTCTCGCGTCGGTCGCTCCCCTTCTTTGACGTTGACCAACTCAACGATGTGGCTTTGTTACTAACCGCAGCGACCTCCCATCTTCGTTGATGCCGACATGTGTGCTTTAGTTATTGTCTAAAGATATGGAGAATCTTTTCACCATCGTTGGTGACGCCATGCGCTTCACTAGTGATGGCACGTTCCTAGCCATCTGATGACCTCATATCGTCCATAGCCCATCTTCATGGAAAGCTTCAGCTCCTCTCTATCAAGACTTCCATGTCATTGAGCTTGTTTGGCCACTAATTTTCTCAGCAACGCCGACACTCACTACATGTCATTGTGGCTCTTGGCTCCTTCAACTCTGGACTTTCTCTTTAATGGCTCCGACGAGCAGCACAAAATTATCCTTGTTGAACAGTTAAGGTGAGCAACACGACATTGTCCTTATCTCCGTCGTCGCCGCCTCGACTGTTCACTTCCCTGCGGGTCAACGTCTTCTTGCAGGACAGATCGATGTCATTGCACTATTTCGCGGTCTCATCTGACACCATTCATTCTATCCTCGTTATAAATTTAATTTTTATTCAAAATTTGAGTTATTTTTATTAGAGTTAATATACAATCAAATTGCTAGTTTTATTTAATTTATTTAATTTTTAGTTATTTAGGCATTTTACTTAGCAATTCGTGTGGAAATGAAATTGTAATTTTTATTTTATTTTTTATTCTGAATTTTAAATTTTTTTTCTTGGAATTCATATACAAATCTAATAGCTAGTTTTTCTTTAATTTTTATTTTGAATTACAGTTCTTTAAGGATTTTACCTTGGAATTTGTACGCAAATCAAATTGCTATTTTTTTCCTGAATTTTAGTTACTTTTGGGTTGGATTTGTATACAAATCTAATTGGCTATTTTTCTTTAATTTTTATTCCAAATTATAATTATTTAGATATTTTACTTTGGAATTTATATGGAAATCAAATTGCTAATTTTATTTTATTTTTTATTTCGAATTTCAGTTTTTATCATATTTGATGTTGTCTTTTTTATCTAGACTTTTATAACCTGAATCCACCACAATCGACGATATAGATATTTCTTTTTTTGTACCGATAAAAGTGGGAATTTTTAGCTCTTGAGAATATGGTGGCTTCTTTTGATCTGGCCTTAATAAAATAATAGATAGATAGATTTTGTCTATTTGAATCCTGTTTGAGTTTGTGTTCACGCACATGTATAACTCCGCTACTCATCTTTGGTCGTTGGTGGATCTGATTTGCCGTTTTTGTTTTAGCGAACGGGGTTCCCATTTATTCTGGGGGCTTCCCCACCACGCTACGATCGAGCAGCGCTCCCTGGCCTCACCATTCACCGCCCGCGCGGCCCGGCGCACGCGGCACGCGCCGTGTTGATTTCGGCTCGTGTGGTTTCGCATCATCTCCGAGCGCGCGGGCAAGTCGTGAAGTAACTGCCCGTCATCGCAGGGTCGACGAGTCGCGCATGCACGCGGCGTCTATATTTATACACGCGCGCAGCAAGGCAAACGAGCACAAATAAATTAATTAAACCGATCGATTCGCCCCGCAGCCGCAGGTCGCGCGCAGCACACGCTCCCTTCCACTGCGTAAGGCAAGGAAACCACCAGCGACGACGCCGTCCTCTCGGAGGCAGAGATGGGGATGGACTTTCTGGGAGTGCACTCGCCGCCAGCCGCTGCGACGCAGTGGCCTTGCGAGAGGACGGCATCTCCACAGCAAGGGACGCCCTTCGTGGCGCGACGACACGAGGATGAGCACTCACGTTTTGCTGCCCCAAAGCTCTCTTCACCGATGCGCCCGCACGCCCCGAATCCGGACGTGCCTGCGGGTCATCATCAGAAGCACTCGACGGCGCCGTCCTCTCAGGTTTGTGTATTTGCAGGACCCTTGCAGACCTGATCCGCTGACCATTCTCACCGAGCCGCGCAGCTCGCTCTTTCGGGATCACTCACGCTGAGTAAACTGGTCGATCAGGTGCATGCCATCGGCGCGCGCGTGCCACTGTCACAGGCCCAGTTCGCAACTTCTTTCGCTGCTTCCACTCGCGTCGAGAACGGAGTTCAAGCGCCGCCAGTCGTCGCAAACCTGGCCTTTCAAAGTGCCATGCCCACCTCGTATCTGCAAGGTTCTACGATTACTACAAGGTAATTCGTGCCACACTTGTTGGCCAAGAATTTGGTGTGCTTTCTTCACACGATTGGAGATGACAGATCGATGAGGCCAGATAAGTAAAACGTTCTGAGTGTCAAGCAGGAGCTCGGCTGCGCCTAACTCGACTGCGCAGTTGACGATATTTTACGCTGGTTCTGTGCGTGTATTTGACATTGTTCCAAGGGAAAAGGTAATATATGTCTTCCCCATTCTGACGATCTCCAACGAAACACTGTGCGTACAATACTGAAGATATGGGGATATGTTATATGCAGGCTGAGCAGATTATGCGCATGGCTGCAAAGGCAACTCAAGCAGGTAGCCCTCCTGTTCGTCAGCCTCTGCTGCTGTCAGAATCAGCTGCACTCCCAAATGAAAGGCAGATGGCAGTCTGGGATCAGGCTCATGCCAAAGCTTTTAACGATTCAGTGCGTCTGAGCCCAGATACTGTGCATGCCATTATCAAGAAGACTTCACCACAAGCGGTGTTGATGCCTGGAGGTTACTGTTATTCGGTGCTTATTGAAGACTCTAAATGTCTTGCACCAAACAGGATCCGTATTATGCTAGATTGATATTGCCTTGCAGTGATGTTGTTAGAGATATGTTAGAGATAAGGAACAGATGTGACTTATGCCGTGGTATTATCTTGCTGCAGATGTTCCGCTGGCTAGGAATGCATCCCTTGCCCGCTTCCTGGAGAGACGCAAGCAAAGGTGGGAGTGCTAAGTTCTACCTATTAGTGCTCATTGGGAAAGCGGTATTCCTGCGAGTTTTGAACTGTTTTCTGTTAAATTCTTGCGTCCCAAACAGGCTCTTGTGTTATTATTTGTGCCTTTTTTTTGTAAAATACTCCTGATACAAGCATATCTGCATAAGATGTCTTGACTCTTGAGTTCTCAGGCAAAAAACAAGTAGTAGCATGTTTCACGATAGGACGGTGTGGCAACTGTCCAGTAAATGAAACAATCGGTTTGTATTTGTGGTAAATCTGATTTTTTTCTGAACTTTCATTTGCTTCTTGCAGGGTGGCAACTGCAGCAATGCCTTACTCTCGCAGTGAGAAATCTCCTGTTAAAATGGTCACTTTCCTATGGTTTCCCCGGGAAACAAAATACCATTTGGCAACATGGAACAGTCATGGGTCTTCGGAAATGCAAATAACATGAATGGAAGTCATGAGGAGGAGGCACTGGACACTGAGCTGAAGATCTAGCTGCTGCGCAACCCTCACGCCAAATTTTGGATTGAGTTTACAATAATACCCACTGCTCATATCCAGCCCAAATTTTGGATGCAGTCAGGTGGACTGTTGGGCTGTCTGATAAGAAATCTTCTGGTACATTGGATGGCAAAAGCTTACCATGGCCTTTATTCGTAATTCTGAAAAAGTTTTTGTGTTCAGTAATGATGTATACTCGCAGTTTCTCAAGAAACCGAGACATCGTCGCCCACCCTTTTCGGCATTTCTACTTTTCGTAAACGAAAACAGTTTTCGGGTTCATTCAGATTGTTGCTCAATCTGATTAGAAACCCTGTAGTTTAACCGGTAAGAGTTTTTTTTCCCCTATTAAGATGAGTTAATTTGTTGTACTTGATCATTCTTAATACTGACTGCACAATATCTCTGTAATGAACAAGTTTTGGTCCTCATTTGTTCATGCTGTAATAAATACATTTTTTGTATCTTTCATGTGGCTGCAATTAGCATATAGAATCATGTTTGGTGCAGGTGTAGTGTTCAAGGATCACTCTGGTAATTTTCTTGCTGCAACAACCCAATTTTTGGAGGACGTCAGTGGCACTGAGAATAGATGGCGCGCCGGCTGGCTGCTGCAAGACGTGGGCTTTGGACTCATAATATTGGAGGTGCACGCTGCTTCAATCGGCAGGGGCCAGAGATATGAACCAAGCCAAGATACAGCATTGTTCGACTTTTCGCAAACAAAGTGGCGGATTGTAATTTCTTATCTTTTACTTTACAAGAGGATTGTAATTTCTAGAAATTTCCATGACTGATTAAACGTTGTTTGCTAACGAAGTCAGTGCGAACAAAAAACCGGTCAGTTACCGGTGATAACCGGATTTACCGATGGTAACCGAGAATGGAAAATTTTTTTCGGATTTTACAAATTTAAATTTAAATTTTTAAATTTTGACTGTTTTTTAAGTAAATTCAAGCGAATTTCGTCCGAGCACAAACCACCATTGTTGGTTTGACAGATAGTATGCAAACGAAGAGAAGTTGTCCAGTGGAAGTTGTCAGAGATATGTTAGATATAGGAATCTGTCTTTTTTTTGTATAAGGTATATCACTTTATACCCTATATATTATCTATTAGGTATCTTCAATGTACACACAATATTCATAACATAGTATCAGAACAAAAGTTAGGGTTACGGTTAGTGTTACTATAGCACCACATCCACTAGCCTCTACTTGGCTCCGCTGCCGCCTCGGAGGACCGATCTTCGCTCCTAGGGGTGGCCTTCTTCTGTTGTAGATTTTTCTTGGCGTCCCCGCCTTGCACGCTTGGAACACCAGCCGATCCAGATCCATCCGGCGAGCCCTCTAGTTCGCCAACCAGTTCATTGCTTCGTGAGTCGTCTTTATTCGATCGGCGACGCGGAGAAAGGATCATAGAGATGCCCCGAGAACTCGTTGATGTTCAGGAACGGCGTGTCGGTGCCCTTCTACGGCGTGCCGGTTACCGCCTCAGCCAGGGCCTGCGTCGCCTCAAGCTCCGCTCCCTCCGCGCCATTACCGACGACGGCGTCGCCGACCGCCTCGGCCCGAGCCTGCGCCGTCTCAAGCTCATCTCCTCCCCGCGCTGCCTGAGCCACATCCCACACGCCAGAGCCGAATCTAGCTCCTCCTCGCCGCCTACTCCAGATCCCACGGCCGCCGGGCCTCCCGAGCCGCCGCCTCCGGATCCGTACTGAGCTCGGGACCCAAGGCCTCAACGCCACCCTGTGCTCTGCCTCTCCACCGCTACCCTTCCTCATCTCCCCCGACACTGGCAGCAGCGCTGAGGAACAGGACATGGTGTTGGACCGAAAAGGCAACTAGAGGGGGGTGAATAGGAGCACGCTCACTTTTTCACAAATAATAGATTCAATAAGATTTTACTCCAATAGCTATGGAAGCTATGAAGATCAATATACCAGTACAGCAGAAGACTAGTATTGAATCCAATCTAACCCCCGAAGCAAAACAATGAAAATCAACACGGACTAAAATTCTAAGTGTTTGGTGGTCTGACCTCTGTGTTAATAGCGGTCTGACCGGTCACCTTGGGCGGTCTGACCGCCAGCCTGATGAACAGAGAAAACTACGCAAAAATGAAGTTGCAAATAGATGTAACTTTTAATCTACAACTCCAATCTTGATGAAACTTTGCACACACCTTCCTAGGATGCCAGGAACCTATTCCAATCAAAGATTGTAAAAATTCTTGGAAAAATTATGATCCTTTTCGGTTTGAGAGGAGGATGGTTCAAAACCGAGTCAAAACAAAAACTAGATCCAAAATCTTGCTCGTGGGTGATTGATGATCAAGATGATCCTATATATGTTCTCACATGTCACAACAAGCTAGATCACGTGAATAAACCAAGTAAAAACTCGTAGATCAAAGAAAGAATCAAAATCATCAAATAGAGAGAAGGAAAGCAAAGAGACACATCTTTGAGCAAACTCTCCTTGGATTGATTTGATAAGATTTGGGTTTACAGTCACTCCATCAATGGAGGACAATGCTCAATCCAAGAGCACGAAAATTAAATCAAAACTCTCTAGAACCCTAACCTCCACAAATCCTCTCCCTAAGCAAATTAAGGTTTCAAAACAATAAAAAGGTTAAAGGGGGGTGCAGCCACCTCCCTCCTCTATTTATAGTGGAGACTTAGATCTTCTAGAAGTTTGACTCAATTGGGCTCCCGTTAAGGCCCATCACAAACGGGTCACACACGCACGCGTTTTAAAGCTTCGTCTTTATCGCCTCTTGACCTAATCAGCTTCACCTTGCGCCATCTTACGTCGCGGATTGGCAAAAGGTCACCCTTGTCTATTCTGCACCACGCTTAAGTTCATTGACCTCACCCCGGCATCGTCGATCGTTCTGGACCTCAACTCTTCAAGCCTAGTCCCGATCATTCTCGCTATTGACCATCGTTGACCACCAAGCAACATGCACAACAATAGACAAGCAAATCAAATCCGGGAACAAGTTCTTCACAACTTGACCCGTGTTAGTCAAAACATGCATCATGCAACACATATACACTGAAACTCATGACTTTGACTTAACAACCAAACATCACCGCCACGAAGGACGACGATACAAGTGAAAACCGGTCAGATCGCCACCATGGCCGGTCTGACCGCCACCTGTTGGCCGGTCTGACCGCCTAGCTGGGACATAGCCGAATTTCCTCCCTGGAAAACCGAAACCTACTGAATTTTCAAACCAATAGAACTTTTGACTGGAGACTCCAAAAATTATGAGATCAAGTGCAATAGAATCCCCTCTCTTGCCTACAACCTCTATTTTTGGCCCAGCCCAAAAAACTTCTTTTTGCATTTGACCGGTCCAACCGCTTTGGCCGATCGCCTTTGGCCGTCGACCTTGATTCACCGGTCGAACCGCCATCGGCCCGACAAAGATCGCTACTTTGCCAAAACGCATGATTCGACAAACCTTCAACGCCATTGCCAATTGTAACATTATCCTAAGATCATGAGCATATCCCCATGATATTCACACATGGGCAAGGCCTCTCGATTGCACCTCCGGCGGTTGCGGCTTGGGGCAGATGAAGCGGAGGAGATGGACGAGGAGTCATCGCTCTCCTCATCATCGGACGATGTGGGCTCGGGAAGGCATCGATGTTTGGGGAGGAGGAAGAGATGTGGTTTTCTGGTTTGGAGAACAGGATAGCAACACATTTGGGCTCACTGGAAGCACATGCAAGTCATCTCGTGGGAATCGGGCACCCACAGTGACGTCCTAGGCCTGGCCCATGTCGCTACCTGTCGGTCGAGATGGTGATGCTGCTAGTTATCTTTTTCTCTGTGTCTTTTTCTTCCATTGCTTCTATCCAAATTCGTATCACTTTATCTTTGAATTCGTCTAAGCCATGCGAGTCCACAAATTTATTGTCCGTCATAGAAGCATAGGAATTGTCTTATACATGACAACAGTGCGCTCCCGCTCTTCTTTCTAAGCCGCGTGCAGATCGTAGAAGTCATTATTATGTCGTTGCATCTCTCTTAGCCGCCGCCATGCTTCTTTTGTGCCGCCTCGTCTTAGCCTTCGATCTGCGCTGTCATACTTCTATCTATTCATATTCTGCTTGATTCGACAGTTTTCTCTATTATTTATCGGTTTCATCTTCTTCGTTGTGTTGTCGCGGTTGATATTGCTCCCGCTTGCCTCTACTTTCTCAGCCCCTGCACCTTGTACTTTATAGGCTGTCGCACGACCCCATATGTGAGAAAATGTTTTGTCGATATATTTTCCAAGAGCTGCATGCTACGACGACATTATTAAGACTCGGACTTTGAATTTTTCTATTTTAGTATTAACCATTTTCAAATACAATACTATTACATACGCCTTACAATTGAGGGGTGTTAAAGATATATTAGATATAGAAATCTATTTTTTTTTTATTTTTTTATCTGTATATGGTATATCTTTGTACCCTAAATATATTGCTCATTAAACCTCTTCAATATACACACAATATTCTTAACCGAAGTAAATCTCAGAGACACGCAGAACCTATCGGAGTCAACTTCTATGGGGATAAATGCTGGAAGTATCAAATTTAAATACATTTTGTATTTTTATATACATTTTTAACTTCTCTCCGATTTTGAAACCAACAATCAACTACTTCTATGGTTCGCGGAATGGTGTAGAAATGTTTCTCAAGACATAACACAGGAATAGGGATGAAGCCAATAATCAACAACACAAGGCGTCCACAATAAAGAATAATAAAAGATTCAAGGAATTTACAAAGGAATACAAGATTTTGATGATCAAGTACTAGACACCGTACTGTTCGTCCGTGACACCAAAGAGATATCATACATTACAAGGTGGACACTTTTTTAACTTCTGGATCATGAAACGGGAGACATACAAACTAAATTCATCTCAGCACGCATCAAGAGAATGCAAACACACGACAACCCTACTTTGCTGTTCTAGAGTGTTTGATAAGCCAATCGATGACAACATCTATGTTCACCGAGTCCTTGCAAGAGATCATGTAACAGCAAACTTCGCGGTCCTTTATAAATTCTAGTCCTCTGAAAAGCAGAAGAAAGAGCACCTCAGTTGACACATCTTTCGGAAAGAAGAGAAATGCTAGGGTAAGTCCCTTCAGGTACGACTAGCCCATATAAAGGAGAATTAAACTCACAGTTGATCAACCAATGCCTGCTTCGAAAGAGCTTCTGATTTGTCAATTTTGTTGCCAAGCACAAGTAAAGGAATCCCAGCTAAAGACTGTTTTGTCAGCAGGTCATGCAATTCACTTTTAGCTATCGGAACGCTGTCCCGATCGGCAGCATCCACAACATATCTGTCAGTAAATGAAAGAGTTAACTCATCATAATAACTCCCATCTTTATCAGTTAAGGTTGAAAGCTAAAAAAACATCTGGGTAACAAGCATCATGCATACCAAAGAGTAAATACTGAATACATGAATAAATAACAAGGTTTTCCATAGGATAGAAAATGAAATTTGTTTTTAGAGAATATCAATGTAACTGAGCTCCTTGGACACAGGAACACGGCATCAACTCAATAGTCAATACATTGATTACATTCATTGCACTGACACAGCATTGACAATTAGACAGAACTAACAATGCTCCACTACACAGGAACACGGCATCAACTCAATAGTCAATACATTGATTACATTCATTGCACTGACACAGCATTGACAATTAGACAGAACTAACAATGCTCCACTATGTGTCGGTATCCAACTTGGGGTAACGATCCTTGCAGAAGTACAGTGGCAATTGGTATGTAGAGAAAATGTATATAGAATGCCAGTAAAGTAAGCAAATATGTGTGAACCGGCTAAGAAAACAACACCTCATACATATCATAGAGCTAGTATTATGCATACTCTACTATCTACCCGTGCATAACCATGTACTAGTGCTGTTGTCAGATGATTATCTTTCAGAAACAAGTAGCAGCAAAAGAAGCTTCCACATGAAAGTTATGTGTCATCTTATCAGAAAAATGAGTATTCAAATAACAAAATACACAGTATGAAATCTCCGAGAATTACAGAAAATTACATAATAGCAGAAACTCCACGGCAATAGCGCTCCCACATGGTCCGGAATCTCCGTTGCCCTCCAAGATCCCAAAGTTTAATTGTGACATTTCCCTTAGTGACTTTCCGCATATTAAAGCCTACCTGGTTTCAGCAGATGAAATTTTGTAGTTTAGGTCACTTAGACAACCAAAAAATTAGTTAAGAATCCATAAAGAAGTGGTGATATGTACATACAGTTGGAATCATGTCCTCGCTGTAGCCACCTGTCTGAGAAGCATACAGCCAGGAATTAAAATGAAAATAACACAGGAAACATAATAATATAGCTTAAGTTGCGTAAGTTGATGCATACAGCAATTGTATTGACTAAAGATGTCTTCCCAGCATTCTGTAGCCCAACCAGGGATAGTTCCATCTCCTGCTTAAAAAACAAGCTGAAACAGAAAATGTTACTGCAATGAATAGAATTTTGACAGGTCATGCTTCAAAGAAAACAAAATGCTACATAAGAGACACATAGTCTAATTTTATACTAGTGGAATTGACTCAGTATTAATACTGAGACGTCTTCTAAAAAATTTGTGATCAGTAAACAGAAGGACAATCGTAGACAAGAAAGAATATCATATAGCGTCAGCAAATAACACAAAGTAAACAAGGTAACATAACTTGATCTTGCACCAGCTGCCTCAGTGACAAGTTTAAAGCTAATTCACCAATATGAGTTTGACCATCGCAACTATGCACTTCCAGAACAACAGAAAATATTACTCAGGATCACATCCTAACAATAAAAATCCGCATTCACCCTACAGCTGTACAGCATAATCATTTTTAGGTGGCAGGAGCCTTCGAAAAGTAAACGGGCAGTGTTTTACTGTAACGAATGAAACCTAAAATTCTTCTTCCAAACATGTCTTCTCACATAGGAAGCTTAACATCTCCGAACTCCGTAAGGCCAGGTTAAAAAATTGGCCAGAATAGACCCTATCTGGCTTGAAATTGCAAACGATTGTAAAATGTCCTCGATAGCACGCTCCCTAGTAACAACATAGAATTCAAGATTATGTATGCGCTTTAGGCTTGAGAGATACTACATCAAAAATCTAATAATGTTAGTATACCAACAGCAAACTTAGAATGCGTATGCTTTATATTAGCTTGATCTATCCTGGACCTAACTGCACAGAGCACACAACCCACTCCAATTGACAACCCAACCGCGTCATCTCGCCGCACAGGAAAGTCCGATCCAAACCCATCCCAAGAAAACTCGTAATCCCGCTCAAATCGAAACACGTCGGCGTTCTTGGACAAATAAAAAGGTGGGATATCTACCAGGCATCTCTGAATCCAAAAAAAGATAGGGTAAAGAAGGGCGAAAGCTAGACGGGAACCTTCGGAGCCAGTTGAGAAGCGTGTCCCAGAGCCCCATGCCTCCCTCGCCGCGCGAGATCGTAGCCTAGGCGTCCGCCGGATCTCTCGAGGGAAGGGAATCCGTGCGTGGTTGGGGAGGGAAGGAGGGAAGGAATGTCTGAAGGAAGACGAATGGGACAAGACGAGACGATAGACCGTGGTCGACGCAGGAGACAAGGGTACGTAACACAAAGCGGCTCTACTGGTTGTGTCGTCTGCTCTATAATAATCCGATCTGTAGTCGTGGGGAGACGATTGATTGTCTTGGACGGTCTTGGCCGTGGATTCTTGCGATGAACTCCACGACGAACTCGTTGTCTTCCTGCGTAGAATACCCAACTAGGGCGAGGTGAACAAGTTATTGGATTCCAGACGGTTCGGTTCACCTTGGACGTCTCCGCATCCTTCCATTTTGCGCTGTGAAGGCACCGGTTGTCCGTTCCGTACAGCAAATCGGCTGCTTGAGTTAAGCATCTATCACTTTAGAGGAGTTTTTAAGTTGAAGCTGATTCAACCTCCTTTTAAATTAACCCCCGCCTCCTTTTTAAATTATTCTTCGCACGAACGAAATAACAAAAATAACATATCTACCATACACTTAGACCACGGCATACCATATGTCGCGGTCTGAATACGACATTGTTATCACGATTTCATCATGTGAAGTGGGACTACAAATGGATCATGAGCAAACCCTATGGTGCCAATTCCAGCCAGCCAACTCTTGTATCTCCCTGTGACATGACACCACTGGAATTTTTGGGCCAACTCAGCCCACCTCTATTGTGCGGTTTTTTTTCACAACCTCTTAACAAAATTGAGTCCACGTGCAAGAAAATTGTTCGACTGTTTCATGCGAAGAACAGAAGCAACACCACTTATCTGCATTCTTCCGATTTCTTTTCTGTTTCTGTGAATTTCCGATTTCCCTGAAAGCCCAGAACACGATGGCGGCGACGATCGAGAAACACCAGGCAAATGGTAGGCATCCAGCCATCCGTTGCTTCTGCTTCAAAGGACACCGGAGATAATTCACAGGACAGACAATGAGACGTCAAAGAAAAATCTTGAGATCGAAAGGTGAGATGGAAAAAGTGAACTGCTAGCTAATTAATTAATTACCAAAGCACCTGAAGCGCGACACTGAGCGGGCAACGAACTCCGGAGGACACTAGGATGCACCGTGCTGCTGGTGATATTTCTCTGTAGCCTCAAAAAATCGGTGGGGTTGAATTCTATAACATTTTTAGATTAAGTGTAAGACATAACGAATTGTTCTATCAAATACATCTGTTGTACGCGGTGGATATCGATCTCGTGCTCGAGTCCCGTCGATTGACTGGTGCTATTCAAGAAGACCCTTTTTACCATGTGAAATGGGGCTACAAAATGGGCCATGTGTAAGCCCACGTGGTTCCAATGCCAATTTGACCCAACCATTTTGTCTCTGTGACACGGGCACACGGCATCGATGGAATTTTTAGGTTCAATCAGCCCACCTCCATTATGCGTTTTTTTTCACAACGTCCCAACATATTGAGTCCACGTGCAAGAAAATTGTTCCAAGAAATCATATAGCGATCATTCACGGTCACGGGTGGGTTCTTAGGGCCCCTAAGAAAATCTTAAATGCTAATGTAAAACTAAAATGATTCTCTCTTCCCAAGTTATCTTAAATATATAATGTTAGATCAGCTTCATCTGTCTTTTCTTTCCAGCTTTTCCACCGGAAGCGTGTACATACTGACATGCTTCACACGAGATTGGATTTATAATTAAGAGAAAGATGGCTCACACACGTTGGGTGTTCTCGTAGTATGTGCAAGATTTAAAAGTCCACGTCATACGTTCACGTACGCGTATTGAACTATAGAAGTGGCTCACACACATCCGAATGTTCTAAATAAGGGTATGTTTGGTTGGTGGAATGATGTTGAATGTGAAGAGATATATAGCATATGGTTCAATTGTTTTTGGTGAATTAGATGGTTGATCATCTAGAAGGAATATTTCTTAAATTTGTATATCATCATTTAGGAAGGGATGGTTTAATTGAAGCAACCAAATGCAAAAATATCTTTTTTTTTTCCATAAAGCATCTCGTACATAAACAACTTATTGCAAGCAACCAAACACGCTGTGAGAAAAATGACTGACACATGTCCGTGTGTTCTCTCTCGTGGTATGTGCAAAATTCATAATACATGCCGTACGTACGTTTTGTAACGGAAGGCGTTCGTAAAGATTGTAGAAGCAGCTTGACCTCTCAGATATGCCCAGGCCCAGGCACAGGCAGTGCCAAATTTGGACACAACAACAGTATTGACCGCCGCACGAACAATCCAAAACTCATACAATACACGCTAAATTAGTTTTCCCTCCTGTATATCTCCGCTTCCGAACTTGTGCCCGTATTATTGCCGGGGCTTCATTCTGGCACGAAAGGAACAGCAGCATATGCACGTCCTTTTGCTCGAGACCGAGCCTTTAATCCCGTGAGACCCAGGCATATGCAAGTACACGACGCATGCATGGCATTGGCCAGGACCCAGCCGGAGAAGGCTGGCGTCATGTCACGTCGACCTCGCCCGGCACCCATCGCGAGATTCCACTGACGTTTTTTGTTACCAAACTCGGATCACTCGCATTGTGTTGGCGTCACATCCGTCGACCACAGTGACTAGCCAGCGCGCATGGTTCGATCGAAACTGATGTGCGAACAAGCGCGCTTCATCTGTGCGTGAACCGAACTAGTAAACGGCTCATGTGAAGCTCCGCAGTTGACCAGGTGCCTGTATCCAGGGGCGGATCTGGACTTCTGGGGCAATAGCCTAAGACTCAGAGTAAAATTATTATACTAAATTCAGCAAAAAAAAATTGAATTGAGCCAAAAAAATAGTTGGCCAGGCCCAAGGCTCTGGCTACGCCCCTGCCTGTATCTCGTAGTTTGTAGGCATTTTGGGTAGTTCACGTAAACAAATCGATTTAGAATACGTGCAATTAAAAAAAAATTAAAAAAATGTTTATTCATATATTTTTAAATATTTAAATTGGATATACAAAAATTACATATTCATCTTCAAAAGTATACTTTATGATATGGGGTCAAAAGTATTTTTGTCATCATCAAAGGAGTTAATGGAGAAGGCGAACTATCTTGGTCGGCAGCTCGCAGTTGTCCAAACATGGGGTCGAAAGTATTTTGTCGTCATCAAAGGAGCCAATGGAGAAGGCGAACTGTCTTGGTCGGTAGCTCGAAGTTTCCAGGATCTTCTCGCAACTTCTTAGAGAAACCATGCGTAGACCATGAAAAACGGTGTAGCGGATGGAGTTAGCTTTGCTTTGGCAAAGCTCAAGGCTTCCAATCCTTCTATCAACATCCAAGCTCTTGAAGCAGACTTCGACTGCTCGAAGGAAGAAGCAGCCAAGATCTTCGAGGGAGTAATACCCTTCGGAAACAAGGTTGCAGAGAAGATGAAGGTCGAATATCCATCCCATAGTGACCAGTCTGGTGGTCCTGAAGAGTGAATGGACGTAATCTAATTGGAATTGTAAAAACTTACATTTTGTCATCAATAAAGCTTTTGTTTATCTCTCAACTTGTGTATTCATATATTTCCTAGTCCTCGACTTCTTGTGTTAGTAGAAGAACTTACTAAATAAGCAGTAGACCTAGAAAAATAGCATAAGTTGTGACCAGCGTACAAAGTATGTATTGATTTTGTTGTAAAAATGATCTAGTTAGTACTAGGAAACCAATTTGGTCAGAACCAGTGTACGACTTCGACTAGCTTTAGATCTATTTCCATAATCAAAATACCATATAATACATTGTGTGGTCGGAAGATATCATAAGACTTGACTTGAGGATAAAAAACTATTCAAAAATATATGCAGAAAACGATAAGTGTTCTTATTTATATACATTACCCAAACTAGTCTAAAAGGGTGCTAAGAATCAAAGAAATGATTGACACTTCACAAAACATATACATTCTCAAGTCCCGACTGATAGCAAAGATTGTAAGAAAATGACCGTCGCTAGGAAACTCCTTCCAGTGGGCAAGACCACATGCAGAGAGGAGAGATTTCGACTAGGAGGTTTTTTATGTCTCGACCAGTTGCAAAACAAGAGAAGAACAGAATATTGAAATAAAGGAAGTTAGTCCTTGAATCCTTAAGCATGTAGGTAACTTGTTTGTATGATGATCCTTTTACTTGTTTGCTTATTTAAGAAAAGAGTGTAGGGTCGCTTGTAAGAACCATCTCTATGACGGTTACGACAAGGACTCTTGTGGCTTTTGATAATTATATCAAAGCCGAAAAGTAAAAGATATCCTTTAGAATGATGTCGAAGAGCAGTGGATCTTCTCCGATGATCGTAGACAACAATAGTTGGTGACCAAGCAATGGAAAATTGAAATATAAATAACATCACTCATCCAAAAATAAAGAAATGATGTCTCTTTATTGAAATTGAAATTATGTAAAGTACATCTATACATAGAACTTATGCGGTTGTCAATATTCTAAGAATTAGACATAACACACCCATCTAACAAGGCTAGTCATACCAAACCAGGTCTGATGACTTCGACAACAGTGTATGGATCTTCCCATTTTGGTGAAAGTTTGTTGCGATTTTTCTGGCTCTAATTTTTCTGAGAACCAGATGACCTATAACTAGACTGCGAGGTTGCACCTTACGACTGTGGTATCTTCTCATGCCTTGTTGGTAAACTGTCGATCGTATCAAGGTTTTGTTTCATCTTTCTTCAAGGAAATTGATGTCGTCGAGTCGTCGTTCTATCTGATCGTTCGCATTGTAATAATCAGTTCGAGTATAGCCAATTTTTAGTTCCAGGGAAATCATAGCTTCAACACCATAAATCAGAAGAAAAAAATGGTATTTCACCGGTCGCACGACCGGGCGTTGTCCGAACAACCTATAATACAAAGGGAAGTTCTTGAACCCAAGCTCCTGACCGTTTGATTAACTGGTCAAATACTAGGTGTTTGACTCCCTGTATTATTATACCATTAGCCCGCTCGGCTGCTCCATTACTCTGCGGGTGAGCTATGGAAGCGAAATGTATCTTGATACCTAGATCTTCACAGAATTCCTAAAAATTCCCACTTGAGAATTGGGTACCGTTATCTGTGACGATACGACTGAGTATACCAAATCATGTGATCATATTTTTCATGAGAAATTTATTGGCAGCTTAAGTTGTTACTTTAATATCTGGTTCAGCCTCTATCCATTTTATGAATATATCAATCATGACAAAATAGGAATTCAAAGTTCTCGGGTGCTCTTGGGAAAGGTCCAGAATGTCTAATCCCCAGGTTACAAAAGGCCAAGAAAGAGGTATTGTTAGGAAAGCTTGTGCCGGTTGATGTACTTGTCGACTATGAAATTGACATTATACACATTTTGTCACAAGTTCTTTTACATCACGAAGGGCAGTTGGTCAGTAGTATCCTTATCTGAAGGCTTTACTGACTAGGGTTCTGTAGGAATAATGTGCTCCACAGACTCCTCCATGTATGTCGGATAGTAAGGTCATACCATCCTTTCGAGATATGTATCACATCAACACTCCTTGAGCTCCCCGTTTGTAAAGGGTACTTTTGATCAGAGTGTATGATTTGGATTTTCGAGCTGTACGATCAGCCTCCACATCATCTTTAGGAAGTGTGCTATGCTAAAGATAATTGTAGATTGATGTCATCCAATCACTACTGGGGTCGATCTATACGACCTCCAGTGGAGCGTGCATGTATTCGGAATGCTCGACCACCAAGGGTGTATCGAGTTGCTCGAGAAAAACTCTGGGCGGTACAGGTGACCTTGATGAGGCCATCCATGCCAAATGATCTGCCAAAAAGTTGTCATTTCTAGGAATATTTTGGATCTGGAACACGAAGAAGTGCTTTTCAAGTTTTTGTACTTTCGCCAAATAAGATAACATTTTGGGACTTAAGCATTGATACTCTTTTCTGACTTGATTCATTACTACTAGAGAATCACCTTGAACTAGTAATCTGTGAATCTCCAATGCTCTAACTGCTCGGAGTCCTGCCAGTAAACCTTCGTACTCTACTACATTGTTTGTAGCAGGAAAGTTTAGCTTAATGGTGTATTTAATGTGTTCTCTAGTAGGAGATACAAAGACAGCTCCAGCCACCGAGCCTTTGAGCACCGAGGAATCGTAAAAGTACATTGTACACTCTTCGGGGTGCTCGTACTCAGGCCCTTTGGAGGGTTCAGGGTTCGTCCATTCGGTAATGAATTCTGCTAAAGCCTGGGACCTAATCGATATCCGTGAAATGAAATGGAGGTTGAATGCCCCAAGCTCGACCACCTATTTTGCTATTCGTCCTGATGATCCACTGTTTATGAGAACTTGACCAAGAGGATGTCCTGTAGGTACGACCACTCTGTCGGCCTGAAAGTAATGCCTTAGTTTCCTTGAAGCCATAAGGAGACCGTATAGCAGATTTTGTACCTGTGGGTATCGTTCCTTTGGCCCATGCAAGACTCTGCTTACGTAATATACAAGTCATTGGATATTATCACGTTCAACGACCAGTACGGTATTGACTGCTTGGGGCGTTGCAGCCACGTATATCAGCAATGTTTCTCCCGATCTTGGAGATACTAAGATCGAAGCATTCCTAAGGTACCTTTTGAGTTCCCCAAAGACATCATTTGCTTCTTTAGTCTATTCAAAACTTCCATGTTTCCAAAGAAGTTTAAAGAAAGGTAATCATTTTTCTCCTAAACGTGCAATGAAACGACATAGTATTTCCATACAACCAGTTAGTTTTTTGACTTCTTTGTTTGTGGTCGGGGGCGCATCTGTTTGATGGTCGATATCTTTGCTGGGTTTGCTTCAATTCCTCCAGCCGAAACTAGGAATCTAATAAGCTTTCCAGAGGAAACTCCAAACACATACTTTTCCAGATTTAACTTAAGGTTATGCCTTCTTAAGTTATCAAAATTTTCTCCTAGGTCGAAAATATGATTGCCAACGGTGATGCTCTTTATGACCACCATGTCATCAACATAGGCCTTTAGATTTCGACCTATTTGTGGGCAAAGGTCTTTTGCATTATCCTTTGAAAAGTAGCACCAGCATTTTTGTGGATTTCATGGGGATATGCTCTAGATCTTAGGATGATGTGACCATTGGCAATGACGTTTACGGTTTGTAGTTTCACGTGTTTTCGACAAAGCTACAGGTATTCTCGATGGGCGGTCCGACCGGTCCTTGCATCGGCGGTCCGATCGGTCCCAAATCGGTCTTGACCGGCCATGGGGCGGCCGGACGGCATGACCTAAAAGTGTTCAAAACGAGCCGGGCCAAAAATAGGTGTTGTAGGCAAGTGAGGATCCCAATGCACTTGGTCTCATAATTTTTGGAGTCTCCAAAGAAGAAGTTCTATTGATTTAAGTTTCTGAAGGTTTCGGCTTTGAGGGTATGAAATTCGGCTAAGTCCTAGGCGGTCCGATCGGCTCATTGTGGAGCGGTCCGACCGCCATGGCGGTCCGACCGCTCACCGGAGCTACGACCGGCTTTCTACTTGAACGTCGCCAACTTCGGCGATGTTGTTTTGTTAGGTCAAAGTCATTGGTTTCATGGTATATGATTTGCATGATGGATGTTTTGACTAACATGGGTCAAGTTGTGAAGAACTTGTTCCCGAATACGTGTTTTCTTGTCTGTGGTTGTGCAGGTTGCTTGGTGGTCAACGACGGTCAACGCCGAGGAGGATCGGGACTAGACTTGGAGAGTTGAGGTCCAG
The DNA here is from genome assembly GCA_036346395.1 of Hsuehochloa calcarea. Classification (NCBI taxonomy): domain Eukaryota; kingdom Viridiplantae; phylum Streptophyta; class Magnoliopsida; order Poales; family Poaceae; genus Hsuehochloa; species Hsuehochloa calcarea. Next base: position 61,130,608 of record CM070596.1, read on the forward strand.
AACAATCTACGATGCCGGGTGAGGTCAACGACTCAAGCGTGATGCAAGATGGACAAGGGTGACCTATTGGCAAATCCATGGTGCATGGTGAAGCGGTTTAGGTTAAAAAGTTAAAGACGGCGCTTTGGGCGTGCGTGTGTGACCCGTTTGTTAGTGGGCCTTAACGGGAGCCCAAGAGAGTCAAACCCTAAGAGTTTTAGGCCTCCACTATAAATAGGAGGAGATGGTGGCTGCACCTCTCTCTCTCTCGTCTTTTTATGTTTCAAAACCCTAATTGTCTTTAAGGGAGTTGAGGTGGAGGCTAGGGCTCTTGATGGTTTGTGGTGAATTTCGTGATCTTTGATTGTCTCTGATCCATGATGGTGTGGATGTAATCCAAAGATCAACCACGAAATCAATCTATGCAAGGTTTGCTTGAGATAAGTCTCTTTCGTTCTTGCTTTCAATTTCGTGTTTTTAGGGCTTTCTTTGATCCGCGAGTTTGTGATTGATTCTTTCACGTGAATTAGCTTGCTGTGATATGTGTGAATCTATCTAGCATCATCTTGATCATCAATCTCTCACGAACAAGCTTTAGGATCAAGTTTTCGTTTGCCCTGCTTTTAGACCTTCGTTAATCAATTGACAATTGCTCAAGATCGCTCCAAGAATTATCATAATATTCGATTGGAATAGGTCCTCAATAGCATAGAGAAGGTGTGTGCAAAGTTTCGTGAAGTTTGGAGTTGAGAATCAAAAGTTAGACCTAATTGCAACTTCGCCATCGGCCGATTTTATCGTTTCAGATCGGTTCTCAGATCGCCGTCCGATCGCTTGTTACCACCGGTCCGACCGATTTGAGCGGTCCGACCGCCAATATAACAGCGGTCCGACCGCCCGCAATCGGTCCGACCGTTCACTCACAGAGGTCGACCGCCAAGATTGCTGTTCGATTCTTGCCGATTATTGTCGCATTGCTTAGGGTTTTTATTGATTCAATACTAGTCTTCCATTGATCGTATATTGATCTTCATAGCTTTCTAATAGCTACCGGAGTGAAATTGTATTGAGTTCATAATTTGTGAAAAAGTGAGCGTGTTCTATTCACCCCTCTAGTCGCCTTTTCGGTCCAACAGTGGTATCAGAGTCCTGCTAGTTCAATCTTGATCTTAACCGGCCACCGAACTTTGGCGATGGATAAGTTTTCTACTAAACCGCATATCTTCGATGGGCACGACTATGCCTATTGGAAGAATCAGATGCGCTGCCTTTCTTGAGAGCGAGGACAAGCTATTTGGGATGTTGTTAGAGCCTCATCAAGTTATTCCCGAAATTGCTACACTCGCTTCGCAATTCTTTTGGCTAACAACAATAAGGCTAAGAATCTTTTATATGATGCACTTGGTAGACAAGAATATGATAGAATATGCAATCTTTCAATCAAGATGAAATTTGGAACACTCTCAAACATATCATGAGGGTTCGTCCCAAATCAAAAAGGTGCGCCAAACAGTTTACAAGCGTGAATACAATAAATTCGAGATGCGCCTGGAGAGCATTGATGACATTTTCATCGCTTAATAAAGTAATTAATCAAATGAAAGTCGTTGATATTGAATATTCTCAATCTGAAAATGCCACCCATCTCTTGGCCGCAATCAACACCAAGGAGTGGGAGATGAAGGCTATCGCTATAGAGGAAAATGTTGATCTTTCAAGTCTTACTTTAGAATTGCTTTATAGTAAACTCAAGACTCATGAAATTAAAAGAGTTGATCATCCCAAGAAATATAATTTAGCTTTGGTAGCAGATCCTCTCAAAAGGCTTTTGATGACTCTTTTGAATCTTCTTCCGATTTTCATTTGCTTGTTTATCCGCTATTCATGAAGAGGAGCTTGAAAGTATCCTCAAATGAAGAGTTAGCTCTTCTAGCTAAAAATTCACACGGCCTACAATAATGTGAGAAATAAAAGAGAGGTGGTCCGTGACATGCTATGAATGTGGTGAGCTCAATCATATCCGCAAATTGCCCCAAGTCGAAAGGTAAGAGCAATCATAAGGAAGGAAAGCCACTTGGAAGAAGCCTCCTTTCAACAAATCAAGGTATGAGGCTAATAAGCTTGTGAAGGTCGCCACCGGTCCTTGCCGCTTTTGAGGATCAATCCTTGAGCGATGTGGATACCGGGAGGAGGAGGACAAGGAGGAGGAGATCCTCAAGGCAAAAAGAAAGGAAGGCCAAAGACTTCACCGGCATGTGCTTCATGGTCGACAATCGACGACATTGATGATGATGAGGTATCTTTTACTTATGATGAGCTTTACGCTAAATATGATTCTATAGTTGAGCAATTGCTTAGTCAAGATGAAGCGCTAGAATTTGTTATGACAAAAATAAGAAATTAGAGTCAAAGATTAACAAACTGAAAGTAGAGCTTAAAAATGCTAAGACTCTTGAACTCGATGAATGTTTATCTTGTCATGCTATGCACTCGTAAATTACTAAGTTACAAACCGCTCATAATATTTCTCACAACAACTTGAGAATGCTAGATCCAACTAAATGAAATTAAAATTGCTCCTTGTGAAAAATGTTTAGAATCTAGTAAATTGATTGCTTTTGATGTGTTTGATTCTAGCCCTTGCACTTATAAAAGATTCTTAGCCTTATTGTTGTTAGCCAAAAGAATTGCGTAAGTATAGCAATTTCAGAATAACTAATGGGCTCTAACAACATCCCAAATAGCTTGTCCTCGCTCTCAAGAAAGACTCGCATACGATTCTTCCAATAGGCATAGTCGTGTCCATCAAAGATATGCGGTTTAGTAGAAAACTTATCCATCGCCAAAGTTCAATGACCGGTTAAGATCAAGATTGAACTAACCTGCTCTGATACCACTTGTTGGACCGTAAAGGCGACTAGAGGGGTGAATAGGAGCACGCCACTTTTTCACAAATTATGACCTCAATACAATTTTACTCCAGTAGCTATTAGAAAGCTATGAAGATCAATATACCAGTACAGTGGAAGACTAGTATCGAATCCAATTTAAATCCCCTAAGCAAAATAACAAAATCAACTAAGATTGCAAAGTCTCACAAAGACGCGGCGTCGACCTTCAGACTAACCGGTCGGACCGATTGCCGGGCGGTCCGACCGGCGTTGTCGGGGCGGACCGGACCGCTCAAATCGGTCGGACCGGTGACGAAGGGCATCGGACCAAAGAATACGTAACCGATTCGCAATGAAAATCACCGATGACGGTTGCAATTAGGTGAAACTTTGATTCTCAACTCCAATCTTTATGAAACTTTGCACACACCTTCTATATGCTATTGAGGACCTATTCCAATTGAATATTAGGACAATTCTTGGAACGATCTTGAGCAATTGCCAATTGATTAACAAAAGGTCTAAAACCGGGCAAGAACGAAAACTTGATCCTAAAGCTTGTTCGTGAGTGATTGATGATCAAGATGATGCTAGATAGATTCACACATATCACAGCAAGCTAATTCACGTGAAAGAATCAATCACAAACTTATGGATCAAAGAAAGCCCTAAAAACACGAAATTGAAAGCAAGAACGAAAAGAGACTTATCTCAAGCAAACCTTGCATAGATTGATTTCGTGATTGATGTTGGATTACATCCACACCATCATGGATCAGTGGACAATCAAAGATCACAAAATTCACCACAAACCATCAAGAGCCCTAGCCTCCACCTCAACTCCCTAAAGACAATTAGGTTTTGAAACATAAAAGGCGAGAGCAAGAAAGGTGCACCACCATCTCCTCCTATTTATAGTGGAGGCCTAAAACTCTTAGGGTTTGACTCTCTTGGGCTCCCGTAAGGCCCACTAACAAACGGGTCACACACGCACGCTTCGCAAGCGCCGTCTTTAACCTTTTGACCTAAAACGCCTCACCATGCGCCATGGATTCGCCAATAGGTCACCCTTGTCCATCTTGTGTCACGCTTGAGTCATTAACCTCACCCGCATCGTTGATCGCTCGACCTCAACTCTCCAAGTCTAGTCCCGATCCTCTTCGCCGCTGACCGTCGCTGACCACCAAGCAACTCGCACAACCACGCATAAGCAAACACGAATTCGGGAATAAGTTCTTCACAACTTGACCCATGTTAGTCAAAACATGCATCATGCAAACCATATGCCACGATACCAATGACTTTGACCTAACTAAACAACATCGCCACGGTTGGCCGACGTTCAAGTCAATACGGCCGACCGCCCAGTGAGCGGCCGATCGCTTCTTGGCCGGTCGGACCACACTGTGGAGCCGGCCGGACCGCCTTGGGACTTAGCCAAATTCAACCCCAAATTCAAACCTTCCGAAACTTTAAACCAATAGAACTTTTATCGAGACTCCAAAATTATGAGACCAAGTGCATTGGGATCCCTCACTTGCCTACAACACCTATTTTTGGCTCAGCCCATTCTGAGAACTTTTAGGTCATTGCCGGTCCGACCGCCCCACATGGCCAGTCCGACCGATTTGGGACCGGTCAGACCGCCGTGCAAGGACCGATCGGACCGCCCGCCCAAGAAGCTCGACACTTTGTCGAAACGCTGAAACGACAAACCGTAAACGCCATTGCCAATTGTCACATCATCCTAAGATCTGGAGCATATCCCCATGAAATCCACAATATTTCTTCTAATGCTCCCGTAAATAAAATATTTAAAGAACTACCATCATCTATCAAAACTCGATTAACTTTACAATTATCAATAGTAGATTCTACAACAATAGGGAAACTACCTGATCGAGTTAAAGGGATGGGGCAGTCTTCTTTGCTGAAGGAGATAACTGTCGTCGGCCACTTGGATGGCTTGACGGTGATCGGATATTCGACGAGGTTCACTTCCCGATCTATGGCCTTCAAATGGTGCCTTTATTCGTACGAGGAGGATCCACCAAATATCATGTCGACGTCGTGTTGTGGTTCCTGATACTCCATCTCTCTGTCGCCATCTTTATCCTTCTCGGAGCTTGGCTCTCCAAGTTCTTGTATGGAGGGAAAATGACCTTTGCCTGAATAGTAGTCCTCCAGCTTCTTTTGTGAGGCTCGGTAGGTGCGCAGATCATGCTCTGTCGCCTGATGAAGTGGACACTACTTGTTCTTTTTGCATTCATCGGTCGAAGCTTTCGCTTTGTTCCGACTAGAATAATCCCTCCTACCTTTGGTAAATTTTTTAGGAATTGCAAGGATCTCTTTATTATTAGGCTTGCGATTCTTCTTACTCTTGAGCGACTTCTTGTGTTTCTTCTCTGGTTTATCCAGGCCAAGTTGAGGGATTTTCTTTTTTGATCTATAGTTTTATTTCATTCGACCGCTTCACTAGCGGTTGCATACCTATCGGCCATGTTGAAAAGTTCAACGGTTGTTCGTGGTGGATTCATTACAATGTCCTCCGTAAATCTTCAATTTCTTAATCCTGGTTTAAAAGCCTAAATAACAGATGAGTCTACAACTTCAGGAATAGAGTTATGGACCTGACTGGACCTCTTAATGTATTGCTGAAGGGTCTCATTAGGTTCTTGCCGGGTCCAATGAAGATCATCTTCCTTTCCGAGGCGGTCGTAAGCCCCCTGGAAGTTTGCGATCAAGAGGTCGCAGAGTTACTCCCAAGTATAGATCGATCTGACCAGTAGGTTGAGCAACCAAGACCGGGTACAATGGATCGTGGGCAAGTAGTTTGCCATCACATTGTCATCGCCACCAGCAACTCTGATGGCGGTAGTATAAATCTGGAGAAATTATAAGGGGTTTTGAGTCCCATTGAACTTCTCCATATTTACTGGTCGGAATTTGTCTGGCCAGTGCACTACTTGGAGTCCTGTCGAGAACACTCGATAGCCCAAAATCGAGTAATGGAGCCTTCTTTAAAAAGGAGCAGGATTGTAGTCGGTTGGGGACCAATTCCTCGGATTAGCATACCGATTATCTGGCGTCCCAATCCGGTCGTACACGTTGGTAAAACGTCTTCGACCGACCGCCTAGTTTAGGTGATGTCGTAGATCACCCGATCCAAGCAACAGCTCCTCGTGAGGGAGGAGTGGCTTCATGAAATAGTCGTCTTCCCTCGTGACTTCCTTGTCGGAATCGATGAGGAGGCCTAGGTAAGGGAGGAACGCTGGGATGAAGTCATAGTCTGACTTTTTGAGTTCATTTGTTCTCTGTACATTTTTGTACGTTGCATAGTCTGCTGAAGAATCTCTTATATCTGCCCTGTCAATCGAACATATCTTGGAGTCTCTGCTAGAGCAGGGTCTGGGTTATTTAAAATGTTACGAACTTGTTGCGGGTTTTAAATAGTTACCGAGGGTCTTGGAGGATTCTTGCTGGCAGAAGGCGTTCGATGACTTGAACTCCCTCCCGACTCCCTTGCTTATCCTGTTCGACCCATCGATGCGCAGTGGGGTAGAAACAAGTGAATTAACTGGTTGATGTCCACCAGTTCCATTATCTCCGCCATCTCGAGTTGATGGCTGAGTGCCCGCGCCATTTCCACCAACGGATGGCGGCAGTTTACACTGTGGAGGGTTGTGCACGACATCTTGATTGGTATCACCAATTGCATTAACATCGTGCTTCCGACAGCAGTCTTTCGACGAGCTCCCACGTAACTAAGGGAGGGCCTTCCATTGCTTCGGCAAGGAGCCTCCATGATGGGGAGCGGTTGAAGATTAACACCTCCGGTGGGCTTTGTGATGGACTCAGTCTGATCCGGCGGGTTCTGGATCGCACACTGTGTTTGATCATTTTCAACTGACCTCGACTGGCAGCAACTTCATTGTCACCTTTACCAGGTGTCAGTTGACCCCCGGAATAGCTAGGAGCCGTTGGCGAATATTGTTCACCCATGACTGTATCGAGAATACCCTGACTCTTTGGTTGCCGCATTGAGCTCTTGTCGCCATTCTTGGTGGTCGAAAGAATCAGGCTTGTAGAGGCATTCAGCAATTCCAAACTGGTCGAAGCGAACAAATTCTCTGGGAGAACCACTGATTGTGACGGTGAATCTTCCTCCATCCGGTCTATCTCGCTGGTCTCAGCGAGCGGCGAGCCTGCGATGGAAGAGGATGATGATGACATTGCATCGTATTCCATGGTGGGAAAGCATGCGTCCATGTCGAGGTTGGAATAGTCTGCCAAGTCAAATCAGTTCTCCTCATCACATGTCCTTGCCATGATCGCATAAGCGATAATTAAGCGGGAAATTGAATGAGGATTGCAGAGCAAAGAAAGCTTCAAGAACTCAGCGCTACGCTCCACAGAAGGCGCCAGCTGTCGATGATCATCATCCATCTTACGAAATAAAAATGAGAAAATGGCTATGAGTTCTTGGACGAGAATGGGGTTGCTCTTTATTGTAATGAACTGGATCTTTACAGGGGGTGCCTCAAACAAGGCGACAAACTAGCCCTAGTTACATTGAGTGTATTTCTTGAATCTAATTGCCTTCTGATGGATCAGATGTGTTGTGGTTGTTCTCTCCGGTTGTCTTTGGATCCTCCTTTCGCTGTTCACCATCCATCCTTAAATAACTGACTAAGAGGTGGCAGTTACTCCTGGACAAGACATCCTTTGGAAGTGACGCGTTTGGTAGGAGGGACAATGGCAGTTTGTGAAATACCAACTGATCAACGATTGATGTCAGTGGGAGACAAAACCATAGGGTGGTTATTGTCAATGACTTATGACCAGAAACGTCATGTGGATTGGAGTAATTAAGACACATGTTCCATTCATCACGCAGAAGGGATATGCTTGGAACTGGGTCCAAGTGCCAGTTCAAAGTTTCTACAAGTAGCTAACTAGTCGAGCAATGGATACAGGACCACCTCCGACTAGGTTACTCATCGGGTGACCCCTAGAATTCTAACGACCATAGGGGTCGTTAGCTATGAGGTTTACGACCACATAATCTATGTGACTTTTAATTAATATTTAAGAATTTAATCCTCATCAAAGCTCCTGCGTTACTTAAGGTAAAAAATCCCCTGAACTTTATGAAAGTCTAAAAACCAACACTCACCTATGAAACCAGACACGCGACAACCTCCAACTCTTAAAATCGTTTAGTCTACCCCTGAGATCAAAACCATCCTGGTTTTCTGACGTGGCTTCTACATTAGCATCCATGTCATCATATTTTGCCACCTCATCGACCAAATCACATCCTCCCTCTTTCTCCATCTCCCCCTCTTCACGAGCTCCCATCTCTGGCCAATGTACTTCTTCCTCCATCTTCTTCTTCCTTCCCCCCTCTCTCTCATCACCACGAGCTCCCATCTCCGGCCACCGTCCATCTCGCAGCTCCATGGCTGAGCTCCAAATTTGTCACCCCCAAATGAAGGTCATAGCCCCGTGGACTTCCTCGCCTCTACCCCCGTGCCCTCCCTGCCTCCTCGCCACTTCAAGCGATCTTCTACTCCAAGCCGTCTCTGTCCTCATCGAGAGCGTCACCACGAAAGCCTCGACCTCCTGATCCTCACCGAGCTCCACTGCCACTATCCCCCGCGCCGCCATTTGATGTTGTTCTACCTCTCTCCCCAACACTGTCGGGTATTGCTGCTCTTCTATGTTGCTAGTGGCCTAGATCCATCTCTACTGAGGTTGCTGCTGCTCTGTTTCCCTCCCAATATCACCTGCTGCTACTGCTCTACTTCTCTCCCCAACGCCACCTCCTGCTGTTGCTTGCTTCGTCGCAGATGGCCTAGATCCGTCGCCACTAAGGTTGTTGCTACTACTCTGCTTCAATCCCCCACACCGCAGAGATGACATGGTCCAAATCCCACTGTGGTTGCCGCCCTCTCCAGTCGCCAAGCTGTCAGACATCGCAAGAATCGCCAATTGAATCGAATGGATCAATCACCCAAATTAGATAAGTGAAAAGCAAAACAAGATAGGGGAAGAACGAGTTGTGGGGATAATTTCTTACTTTCTTTCTACCTACTTTCTCCATTGTTCCTGGGCTTATATGTTGCTCGAAGTTCGATTACAATGCAGCGCATTAGCGTGGTAAAAACAGAGACAATTCCGGTTTACAACGTCCTTGGACGCCAAACAGTAATACCGACATTGTCTTCGACCGTCCGATGCAACGAAGGGGTGAGCTTCTCGCCACGCCGTTGGATCCTCATGATGTAGACTTCATAGCACCATTTTCCTTTGCTTCTCACGAACTCACTGTCGACTTCACTTAACGCTTCAACCTTCATAACACTTCCTTCAGAATTTCAGAAAACCAAATGTTTCGGAAATGTGGGACCTGACATTCCCCCTTCTTGACTGAATCCTTGTTCTCAAGGTAGAAAAGCTGGAAATATCGCTTGGATAAAGGTAGCATCTTCCCATGTAGAGTCCTCGGTAGGTAAATTGTGCCACTGAATCAACCATTGAACTACAGGTAGATTGTTCCTAGGAATGACTCTCCTCTGTAGAATGGTTACCATTTTAGTTTTGATTTTTCCCTCTTCATCAATCAATGCCAAGTTTGAATATGGGATAGCCTTGTCTCCTAGAAGTTTCTTAAGTTGACTCACATGGAATACCAAATGTATTGCTGCTCCTTCTGGCAATTACAACTTATAAGCTGTCTTCCCAATTCTTTCCATCACTCTATATGGACTATAGTATTTTGTAGTTAATTTCAGATTGTCTCAAACCCAATGCCACTTGTCTGTATGGCTGCATATTCAGGTAGACCATATCTCCAACCTGGAATTCTCTCTTAGTTCTTTTCAAGTCGGCAAAATGCTTGATTCTAATCCAGGAGTTCTGCAACATCTGTTGTACTTGAAGCTTAATCTCATCCTTCTGATGATGGGGCATTCTGTAGGGTCTTATATTGGGTGGTTCAACCCCTTGAGTTAATGGTATAGCATGATCACACTCTCTAGCAGGAGGTAAGTCCTTGGATTCAGCAAACACCTCAGTATATCCCTTGATTAATTTGTGAATATCAATCAGTGGGCATTTGCCTTTATCTTTAGTGGTAGCCCTGTTGAGTTGCAAGACAAAGCCCATGGCTCCTTTGCAAAGAACCTTTTCTGTTTTAGCAGCATCAATTATATAGTGTTGGTCTGGTGTAGTATGATCAAAGAATTGGATCTTCTTGTGCCCATTCTTGACAATTGAGAATCTACTTGATTTCAGATCTAGTCCACTGGACTATGCTTATAGATCCAATTACACCCCAATATAATATCATAAGCTTTTAGCTCATTAAGTTCCTCTCCTTGAGCTTCATATTGACATTGCCTGACAAGATCTCTTGAAATGAGCTCCCCACCACCAGACACCTTAACTGACTTACCCATATTGGTCCCAATATGACAATTGGCTTTAGTTGCAAAAGCACTACTCATGAAACTATCAGTACTTCCACTATCAATCGAGCAACTTCCCTTTTTCCATTAACCTTAATTAGCACTGAGAAAGTGGATACAGAGGGTGTACCTTGGACTGCATTGAAAGATATCATCGTGATCTCTCCTCTAGAGGATTGGTAGGTGGAGTTTCATATGACTCATTGTTTTTTTCCTCAGTTTCTTCTTGATCTTTGTTAACTTCTTCCTCCATATCCTCTCCTACTAATAGCAAGTGTAGCATCCTGACCTTTGTCTTGCAGTTGTGTTGGAGTGTCCACTTCTCCTCACAGTACCAACATTTTCCAGGGTCCTTGTTACTTTTCCAACTTTGAATCCCTTTACTAGGCTGGCTAGCATTTCTCTTTTCTCCACCATAGTTGTTCTACCCTAGACATTTGGATTGGATTCCCTTCTGGGTTGGTTCCCAACTCTCATACTTCTTGATGGTTATAGCTTGCTCTAAGTTTCTTGCGATTTTGTAAGTTTGGCGCAAGGTCGTCAGTGGTAAAAATTTTACATGATGCTTGATTGCGTGCTTGAGCCTCTTTACATAGCACTTAATAAAATACTCTTCCTAGAATCCAGGATGTTCATTCCTCACCAATGCCATGAGTTCCTCAAATTTATTAGTGTACGCAATTACAGTTGTGATCTACCTCGTAGAATGGAAATCGTCCAACAGATCAACCCCATTTCACTCTCAAATCGATCATATATCAATTTGCACAGATCGGGCCAATCAAATTGTTCTATGGGTAACCTACTCCCTCTAAGCCATCCATCCGCTCGACCCACCATATATAGTGAAGCTAAATCTACCCATTCATCGTATTGTATTCTGGCCAAGTCGAAGAATTTCTCACTTTGCCTGATCCACCCCAATGGATTTTCACCAGTGAAAACAGGAAAAGCATATTAAGGTCCCCTCGAGATGGCATATGGACAATATCTCTTCTTCTTGTCTCCTCTATGATAATAGTACCTACCCTCCTCCACTTCTTCTTCTCTATCTTCTGACTTGTAATATCTCTGCCCCCCAGTACGGGGAGTGTGAGGTGGGGAGAGGTACCTATTAGCTGCTGGAGGGGCTACGGATTGCCGAAAGTAAGGTGAAGCAAAACCACCAATATGGACGAAATTTGTGCCAAACCCAAAGCCCAATATTTGCATCTCCGCAGCCAACTCGGTGTGGCATAGTTGCTGCTATTGTTGCTCCCACTCTTTGCGGCGCAACATCTCAAAATCCTGCCCTCTTTTGTTTTGAGCTACAACTTCAGCCAAGGCTTTCCTCTTCAATCACTGTTGTGGTTCCCTCAGGTGGTAGATTCATCATCTGATCTAGATTTTAAGATAATCCTTGAATTGTTTCGAGTACTCCCTTCATCTGTTGATCCAGCCTTGTCACCTGGCCCATCATCTTAGTTCGGAGGCTCAACGTCTCTTGTCATACACCTAATCCTTCTGGAACCTCTCCCACTTCATCAGGTGGATTCTTCCTGGGAGCCACTGCAGCTTGATGTCAAGGTTTGGGGATTTTACAAGACCAAAACCAAAACCCACTCTATAGACCAGATCTGTGCCGCCACACACACCGGAAGAACAAGATCGGGGATTTTGTGGCTCACAAACCAACCCTCACCAGTCTTCGAAACAACTCTACTAAGAACTGTAAGGCTCTGATACCATTGTCAGACCTCACGAGAATCATCGATTGAATCGAATGGATCAATCACCAAATCACTCGAGATCAGAGAAGCGAAAAGAAAAACAAGATAGGGCAAGAACGAGTTGTGGGGATAATTTCTTACTTTCTTTCTACCTACTTTCTCCATTGTTCCTGGGCTTATATGTTGCCCAAAGTTCAATTACAATGCAATGCATTAGCATGGTAAAATATAGACAATTCCGGTTTACAACGTCCTTAGACGCCAAACAGTAATTACCGACATTGTCTTCGACCGTCCGATGCAACGAAGGGATGAGCTTCTCGCCACACTGTTGGATCCTCATGACGTAGACTTCATAGCACCATTTTCCTTTGCTTCTCATGAACTCGCTGCCGACTTGACTTAACGCTTCATCCTTCGTAACACTTCATTCAGAATTTCAGAAAACCAAACATTTCAGAAATGTGGGACCTGACACAAGCGGAAACGGCGAAGGAGTCGATGATTGAGGAAGCCATCAACTGAGTACATTAATGGCTTTACCTCAATTCACACCCTTTGACTGGATGATTTTCATCACCGGAGCCATGGTCGATGACATCCCCTGTTCCCAGATTGTTGTCACCTTCGTCCAGTCATTCCAGCCAACTGTGGCCACCATAGCTCGAGACGCCACCACAACTGGGTTTGCCTCGCTATGTTATACACTGTGCTCGCACCTCCTTGTCTATCCACTACTGGAGCTCGACACCGGCATGAGCAGCGCCGTCGGCCACCTCTGTTATCTGCCTCCAACTACCGCAATGGTCTACTCCTTTCATATCTACATCCACCTGGTGTTCCGTCACCTCCTGGGCCTAGAATCGCCGTCGATTCACACAGAATTGGTCATATGTCGTCACCGTCGATATCCCCTGCTTCCATGGTTGTCGCGACCATCGCGTTGTCGTTCCATCCATACCCGATCTCTCTCGTTCACAAAGTAGCCACTCCTAGCTTCGTTGTTCAAAGTTCTACACTGTGCTCGCGCTATCCTAACAAAACCATGGCCAAAGCTCATCATAAGCCATGGCCAGAGCTCGCAGATGGCCACATCATCAAAATAACCTCCACCGCTCCACGTCACATGAAAACTGGGCTGGAAAAGATGGAAGAGAGTAAAGTAGACGTTTTTGAGAGTCGGAGGTTGTCACGTGTCTAATTTCATAGCTAAGAGTTGATTTCAGATTTCCATAAGAGTTCAAGGGTAAGAAAAGGGGGGAATGCTATAGTATGGTTGCCACATGGTGGCCGTGCGGCAACCATGCGCTACAGTGTGGTTGCACCTTCATGGCAAACTTGTGGCTTTTATCAGGTGTGTACAAAACAATAGTATGGTACCGATAATATTTGCATTGTGGTTTTTATCAGGTGTGTACAAAATTACAGTAAAAATTCATGTGTGTCCCATTGTGGCTTTTATTATCAGCTGCATGTGGCTTTTCAGTTACATTCTCAGAAAATGAATTCACAAATATGCTTTAGATTACAGTCAAATATAGTTTACCATGAAGGTGCAGCCTAATTTTCGAAACCTAAAACCCTAATTTCTGAAACCTAAAGCCCTAATTTTCGAGATCTAAACCCTTAATTTTTGAGACATTTTCAGAACATATGAAATCCTGGAAAATATTACACGATCAAGTCCACTGTACAATGAGCCTTTAAAAAAATCATAATGTTTGAGCCACATTTTCTGTATTACAAGATTCTTAAAAACAGTATACTTAAATAAATTTTTGAGAAAAATTCAAACATATAAAATTTTAAAAAAATTACATAAACAAATACACTTTATCAGGGGGTTTCACAAAAAAAATTCATAATTTGTAGAGCCCATTTGGCATATTTAAAATTTTCTATAAAAATTATACATAAATATTTTTCTTAAAAAAAGAATAAAATGCTACAGTGGTTATCGCACATTGGCCGCGCGGCAATCACACTGTAGCACATGATTGCCGCACAGTCACCGTGCGGCAACCACTATAGCATTTTTTCCTTTTTTTTTTTTCCTTTTTTTGAAAAAATTTCAGAACGAATTAAATTTTAAAAACATTACTTGTTTACAAGTACACTGGGAAGAAGCTCTATAAAAAAATATAATTTTTAGAACTCATTTGTAATATTTTAAAATTCCTACAAAATTATGCATAAATAATTTAAAAACAAGAAAAAAGAAAAATCGACGTGACGACAGACGAGACTGGTTGGGGGAGCCCACGTGGCAACGGCGGACACATTGCCACACGACGACCGTGCAGTAACAGCTAATGCGGCGCGCAAGGAGGTATTGCCGCACGTTGATAATACGGCAACAATGCTATATGTGAAAGCTCACACTTGATTATTTCTGTAAATACAGGTTCAAAACGTGTTATATCTGCCAAAAATTGTATTGTTATATGGTTCAATGCCTAGAAAGAATATTATACAAATTTCTATCCTACCATCTAAGAATAATTTCATTCAAACAACCAAACACATATAACTTATTTCTTAAACCAATCCATACATAAACCACTTAGTGTAAGCAATCAAACACACTCTAAAGGTATAAGCAACCAAATACATACACCCTAGGTAACTGATGCTCGTTAATCAGAACAGTCCTTCGCACCTTCTCCATGACAAACTTTGAAAAACATGCAATCCACTGCTCACAGCAGTATCTGGATGGTGACTCCTGAGTCCTGACATGGAGTGACCAATATATACGCTTTGCCTGACAAGAGAACTTCGCGTTTATGTTGTGAATTTTATGCATGTAGACATGCGCACTTTATGTACAACAATGCTGACTATAGGATTACAACACAAACCCGACAATCAATCTGTCTCTAACCATTCAAATCTAGATTCCAGACTGATGAGGTTATAAGTTGCAACTTACAACTACTTGACATTCAGACCTCTAAAGTGGAATCAGCGGCGGTGCAGTTCCGGTGTATTTTACACCATCTATGCACTTGTAACATTAGGATGGGTTTTGCACTAGCTTTGGATGAGTCGCTGCATAAATTGATGAGTTTGGATCGGTCTTCAGGTGGGAGAGAAGATGTTGCACATCTGGCCTCAGAATTTCCATTACTTTCCCACATAATGTCAATATCTCCGGTTTAGGTTTGCTAGTGCTCTGAACGGGACCTCCTTGACCTTCATACATGACTGCATGATGCCTATTTTAGCAAAGAGAACAGAAAATACTTCATTTGAGACCGTATATAGAGATATTATATGCAGTAACAATTCAGCGTAGAATGAGAACAGAAATGAAGTGTGCATCAAAGAAGTAACAATGAGAGATGAAAAGTGTCTTACAAGAAGTCAATTATGTCTGCAATTTCTGATGCCTCTACAGGAGGCGAGGCCTGAGAGTTCTTCCCAAATACATCCCCCAACACATTGAACAGCAAAGCCAAGGTCTGCAAATCCCGACAACATCACAAAATTAGTAGAACAAGGAAGAAATCAGTTTCTTCACACAGCAATGTATTGGTTAAGTGTTGGGTCGAGGGGAAAAAATTTCGTATAGGATATAGTATAATTGTAAAAGTAAATGTGGAAGACCGTTCATTTATAACTTAATTATGTCAAAGGCAACACAAAGCAAAGCAGAAAAGTGCGATGCTTTTGTCAATATGTAGTTTCTGGCAACAGAAGATAGAACAAGTGGAAGTCTTGACTCTTGAAGATGCCAAATGGTGAAACACAACCATGTTGTGGCTATTGAGATTGCAGATACAACATATATTGGTCCATTTCGAAGAGCCAATATCATAGAGAGTTGTTCATAATGTTATGAATAATGTGTGTATATTGAAGAGTCTCAATGGGCAATATATATAGGAGTACAGAGGTATGCCATATACAGATAAGGCAATACAAAAGACACATAAGGAAATACAAAATAAGGAAATACAAAAGAGTCTCTATTCTAACTCCTATTCTAACAACCCCCTCTCAAATGCAAGGTGTATACAATAGCATTGCATTTGGAAAGGGTTGAAACTAAAATATGGAAAATCCGAAGTCCGAGTCTTGATAATGTCATCGTAGCATGCAGCTCTTGGAAAATATGTTGAATATCAAAAGATCTCCCATCCGGGGTCGTGCAACAGCCCATAAAGCACAAGGTGCAGGGGCTGAAAAAGTCGACCGCGGCAACACGACGAAGAAGATAATGAAACCGACATGAATAGAGAGAGCTGTCAAATCAAGCCGAATAGGAATAGGTGGAAGCATGGCGGCGCAAATCGAAGCCCAAGACGGCGGCGGCGCAGTGCACAAGAAGCGCAACAAAGGCGTAGTGCACAAGAAGCACGGCGGCCTTAAAAGCTCGGGGCGGCGGCTAAGAGAGAGCAGCAACATCATAACGACGATCTGCAGCAGCTCGAAGAAAAGAGCGGCGGTTGCTATCATGCAAAAACAACTCCTATGCTTCTATGACTAACATAAATTTGTGGACTCGTATAGCTTAGACGAACTAAAAGATAAAGTGGTACGGACTTGGATGAACGCAACAGAAGAACAAACGACACAAATGATAGCTAATAGATACTAGCAAAACTAGCAGCCGATTCAATCTCCACCAACAGCAGCACCCGTGCATAGGCCACAGCGCAGACGAGCCCGAGGCGATGGCGAGCTCAGGCGAAAGCGCAACGAAGACCACGGCGACCAGGCGTCGCGGATGTTGCAGCAGAGCGAGTCGAGGTAGGCCGTAGCGCCACTGAGAGACTGCGCGAGGCGCCGTCCGAGCGAGCCACCCCGGAGTGGAGATAGCTCCTCCCGAGAGGCGTGGGGAGGACAAGCGGAGGCTAGGAGGCGGAGGCGGCGGCGGCGGAGGTAGCGAACCCTAACCCTAACCTTTGCTCTGATACCATGTTATGAATATTGTGTGTATATTGAAGAGCCCCAATGGGCAATATATATAGAAGTACCGGAGGTGTATGTCATATACAGATAAGGCAATACAAAAGACAGATAAGAAAATACAAAAGAATCCCTATTCTAGCTCCTATTCTAACACATAACAGTTCAAAATTGATCAATTCCAAGTTCATAAAGTAAACTCTAAAGCACAGTTTTTGTGCAACTAGGAAGTAGGAAGGGAAAACCAACCGTACCTTCATGAACAGAGGTCGAGCAAAGGCTAGACGAGGCAATAAGGGACCCAATATGCGGAAGGCAATTCTCAACATGGCCACTGAATTGACTGGCCGAAGATGTTTGATGACAGTATGGGTAGATTCCAGCCATTCTTGTGGAAGATTGCTAAAAAACGAGTGAAGAAGGGCAACAATGTTACCTGCAATCAAGGCAGAATATAAACATAATGAGAGCGCAGAGCGGCAATAACATCATAAGTTAACGCTGAGATAGTGAGATGAATGAACCCAAAAGGTTGAAGTAGAACAGGTGCAAAAAAACACACGGTAAAGCTAAAATGGTTTACTGTACCTATGGCTGTCGATGTATTGTCTTGAGAAGCCCATGTTGGATCCAGCAGTGCATACCCAACAGCAGAGTCAAGCTCTTTAACAGGCCTCGAACTGTCAGCAAGCCACCAACAATCTTTAATGATGCGAGCTGCTTCTGAGTATAGTTGCATGTGGAAATCTGGTGGGAGTTGTGCTAGCAAGAGGCCACATGCTTGAATCATCAAAACAGACAATTGTTGGCAGGAGTAGCCACTTCTAGAAACAAAGTTAGCATTGATTCCACTTGCAGCTGTACTTGCTCGGTTGGCACCTGCGGATTCAGCACCCCCACCTGAAGGAGAGGTTGGCAGCCCAGAATTTTGCCCCAAACCACCTGACATTCCTTGACCAGTATTTGACTGTATAAGCATTGCTTGTACATGTGCTATTATTTGAACTAGAGAGGACACTATTTGAGAAGCTGGCAAAGAAAGAATCTCAATAGCTGCTGTTTCCAAAACAAGCTGTGTATAAGACCCAGGATCCTGATTTTGATAAAATGCCCTCTGACCATCGGTGTTACTAATTCCACCAGCTTGCAAAGATGCAAGAGGCTTGTTGAAAGTTGTGCGTGCTGTACCAGAAGCATCTGCTGGGTTTGATTTGGACTTGCTACTCAAAGGAGGTATGACATTATTAACAAGGCCAAGCAAAAGGTTGGCAAAGTATTCCGGTGGTGGGCAAATAGAAGAATTTGAGGACCCTAAATATTGAGCAAAGGAGTCCGAGAAAGGAGTCTGTAAAATGCTCACCATTAGTAGGAATTGAATCAGACAGGTAAAAGGAGTTCCCATAAAAAGAGTAAATAGAGGTTTACCTTGGTGCTAACACCCAGCACGTTGAGGATCCTAACAATTAACTTGCTTGGGAGATGACCATAGAAATATGCAAGAATATCACGCACAAATGTAAATCTTAGTGGGTGGAAGGCAAGAAAGGTGGAATAAAATGCAAGAACCCTGTCTGCGATATCTGTAGCATCGTTCTCAATAAGCCTATAAATTATTAGCGGGATGACTGGGAGCAAGCGCGCAGCAATGTCATCGAAAAAGGGAGGATAGCTGCATTACCAACATAAAAACTATAGTAAATCAAGCTTCTATAAGTTCCATACAAACCAAAAGGCAAAATGACACAATACACTATGGTTACAAAAATAAAGTCAAATACCTCGAAATTAACATAATGTTATCCTAAAAGCTTGCATAAACATAAGTAAGAAACTATCAGAAGATGCTAGTACTACCTCCATTCATTTTTATAAGGTGTGGCTTGACTTAGCCCAGTCTCCAAAATTGAACTCTGACCGTTAATTTATTTTACAATATATGTTAATAACTATAAAATCATGATCATATGAAAGTACTTTCAAATACGAATCTAATGGTACCACTTTTGTGTCACAAAACCCATTTATTGTTGGACTAATTGTTGGTCAAACATTACAAAGTTTGAAACACGAAATGCATGGCCACCTTATAAAAATCAACGGAGGATTTTATAAACAAATGAACAAATATAAAACACAACTAGATATATAATCCAATGCTACAGTAGTACAAAGTCTAATCTAGCAACAAATGCATCTCAGAAGAAAAGCATTGCACTAAAGACTGTTCAGTAAATCAAAAGCTCGTGGCCCTACAGTTGGGAATAGGGACCACGGTTCCCAAAATCAGCGGGGACCACAGGCCAAGAAATTGGAACCGAACAGTCTTCAGTTATTAACCCTCTGGTTCACCCCCTCTCAAATCAACGTCAAAACCAGTAGGCTTATAATTGTGTCCAGTATTTATCCCAAAATTCAAATTTTAAAAAACAATTTAAAAAAAAAGAGAAACAGGAAGTCAGGAACTGAAACCCCCCCTCGTGTTTTGGGTCCGGTTCCAGTTATGGAAACCCTGGTAGGGGCAATACCTGATAACAAATTAACCCATAAAAACTTTCATTAAATTTTAGGCTGGAATAATGAATGGATAAACGCTCATCAACCATAGTACAAAAGGCCCTGGTTAAAAAATAAAAACTAAGCACCATGGTGCCCTCAAATAGCTAGTGCTCCGAAAATACAATGTTGTATCAGGCAATCAAATTAATAATAAAAAAATATAGCCATGGAATAGCTTATTGGAATTGTTATCCAATAGCCAAAAAAGATTAACAATGCACCTATTTAGACATGTGTAAAACGAATATATTATACATAGTTCAAACTTGATATATGTAATTGCAAAATTAATGGATACACTAGAATTCCATATCAATTAAAAGATTGCAATTACCGGTCCTTCCACGAGAGATGGTTACCAAGAGCTTTCTGGAGCTCAACTCGTTTTGGAGGATGATTTTTTAGCCAATGCTCTGGAGAACGAGAATTGCAAAACGCTTTGATTCTTTGCTGAAGTTCCGGTCTTTCAAGCAGACTTATCTGTGATGTTAAATTGATAATAAAAGCAAGTCCAAGTCTGTACATGGCTGGTAAATGGTAATGGTATATGGGTAAAGTAGCAGTTATACCACCCTAGACAATCATGGTTGGTAAGTGGTAACAGTATAGATATATATACCACTTGCACTAGCTTTGAAAACTGTAAATAGGATATAACTAGTGGCTTTTAACATATAACCAAGAACAGTTGTTAAACTGGTTTCTAGTAGAATGTTTGCAGCTAGCTTATCTAACAATAGAGAAATAGTCAACAAAAACTAAAATAATGGTTATGGTGTAACATATTTAGAAATACAGCATGCAAACTTGAAAATTTTGAAGAGGACTTACCACAAGACGTAAAGCATAAGGATCGTCATCCCTGTCAATAAGAGCTAGCAGCAGAATGTCTAGTGGAAGTAGTTCATGTGTCCAGATAAAGAAAGCAAGATTTGTGATTGCTTTGGAAAGTAATTCCTGCATAAATAAAATAAGTGATCAGAAAATTTTACATGCTAGCTACTAAAAAAGTCCACATAAACAAACAGCCAAAGAGACAGCTTTTTTACACACTAAACCATGTTGTGGCTATTGAGATTGCAGATACAACATATATTGGTCCATTTCGAAGAGCCAATATCATAGAGAGTTGTTCATAATGTTATGAATAATGTGTGTATATTGAAGAATCTCAATGGGCAATATATATAGGAGTACAGAGGTATGTCATATACAGATAAGGCAATACAAAAGACACATAAGGAAATACAAAATAAGGAAATACAAAAGAGTCTCTATTCTAACTCCTATTCTAACAACCCCCTCTCAAATGCAAAGTGTATACAATAGCATTGCATTTGGAAAGGGTTGAAACTAAAATATGGAAAATCCGAAGTCCGAGTCTTGATAATGTCATCGTAGCATGCAGCTCTTGGAAAATATGTCGAATATCAAAAGATCTCCAATCCGGGGTCGTGCAACAGCCCATAAAGCACAAGGTGCAGGGGCTGAAAAAGTCGACCGCGGCAACACGACGAAGAAGATAATGAAACCGACATGAATAGAGAGAGCTGTCAAATCAAGCCGAATAGGAATAGGTGGAAGCATGACGGCGCAAATCAAAGCCCAAGACGGTGGCGGCACAGTGCACAAGAAGCGCAACAAAGGCGTAGTGCACAAGAAGCACGACGGCCTTAAAAGCTCGGGGCGGCGGCTAAGAGAGAGCAGCAACATCATAACGACGATCTGCAGCAGCTCGAAGAAAAGAGCGGCGGTTGCTATCATGCAAAAACAACTCCTATGCTTCTATGACTAACATAAATTTGTGGACTCGTATAGCTTAGACGAACTAAAAGATAAAGTGGTACGGACTTGGATGAACGCAACAGAAGAACAAACGACACAAATGATAGCTAATAGATACTAGCAAAACTAGCAGCCGATTCAATCTCCACTAACAAAGAAGACTCGCATAGGCACCACAGACGAGCCCGAGGCGATGGCGAGCTCAGCGAAGCGTAACGAAGACCACGGCGACCAAGGTCGCGGATGTTGCAAGAGAATGAGTCGAGGTAGGCCGTAGCCGGCCAGTGAGACTGCGGCGAGGCGCGCGAGCGAGCCACCCCGGAGTGGAGATAGCTCCTCCTGGGAGCGGCGGTGGGGGAGGACAAGCGGAGGCTAGGAGGCGGAGGCGGCGGCGGCGGAGGTAGCGAACCCTAACCCTAACCTTTGCTCTGATACCATGTTATGAATATTGTGTGTATATTGAAGAGCCCCAATGGGCAATATATATAGAAGTACGAGGTGTATGTCATATACAGATAAGGCAATACAAAAGACAGATAAGAAAATACAAAAGAATCCCTATTCTAGCTCCTATTCTAACACATAACAGTTCAAAATTGATCAATTCCAAGTTCATAAAGTAAACTCTAAAGCACAGTTTTTGTGCAACTAGGAAGTAGGAAGGGAAAACCAACCGTACCTTCATGAACAGAGGTCGAGCAAAGGCTAGACGAGGCAATAAGGGACCCAATATGCGGAAGGCAATTCTCAACATGGCCACTGAATTGACTGGCCGAAGATGTTTGATGACAGTATGGGTAGATTCCAGCCATTCTTGTGGAAGATTGCTAAAAAACGAGTGAAGAAGGGCAACAATGTTACCTGCAATCAAGGCAGAATATAAACATAATGAGAGCGCAGAGCGGCAATAACATCATAAGTTAACGCTGAGATAGTGAGATGAATGAACCCAAAAGGTTGAAGTAGAACAGGTGCAAAAACACACGGTAAAGCTAAAATGGTTTACTGTACCTATGGCTGTCGATGTATTGTCTTGAGAAGCCCATGTTGGATCCAGCAGTGCATACCCAACAGCAGAGTCAAGCTCTTTAACAGGCCTCGAACTGTCAGCAAGCCACCAACAATCTTTAATGATGCGAGCTGCTTCTGAGTATAGTTGCATGTGGAAATCTGGTGGGAGTTGTGCTAGCAAGAGGCCACATGCTTGAATCATCAAAACAGACAATTGTTGGCAGGAGTAGCCACTTCTAGAAACAAAGTTAGCATTGATTCCACTTGCAGCTGTACTTGCTCGGTTGGCACCTGCGGATTCAGCACCCCCACCTGAAGGAGAGGTTGGCAGCCCAGAATTTTGCCCCAAACCACCTGACATTCCTTGACCAGTATTTGACTGTATAAGCATTGCTTGTACATGTGCTATTATTTGAACTAGAGAGGACACTATTTGAGAAGCTGGCAAAGAAAGAATCTCAATAGCTGCTGTTTCCAAAACAAGCTGTGTATAAGACCCAGGATCCTGATTTTGATAAAATGCCCTCTGACCATCGGTGTTACTAATTCCACCAGCTTGCAAAGATGCAAGAGGCTTGTTGAAAGTTGTGCGTGCTGTACCAGAAGCATCTGCTGGGTTTGATTTGGACTTGCTACTCAAAGGAGGTATGACATTATTAACAAGGCCAAGCAAAAGGTTGGCAAAGTATTCCGGTGGTGGGCAAATAGAAGAATTTGAGGACCCTAAATATTGAGCAAAGGAGTCCGAGAAAGGAGTCTGTAAAATGCTCACCATTAGTAGGAATTGAATCAGACAGGTAAAAGGAGTTCCCATAAAAAGAGTAAATAGAGGTTTACCTTGGTGCTAACACCCAGCACGTTGAGGATCCTAACAATTAACTTGCTTGGGAGATGACCATAGAAATATGCAAGAATATCACGCACAAATGTAAATCTTAGTGGGTGGAAGGCAAGAAAGGTGGAATAAAATGCAAGAACCCTGTCTGCGATATCTGTAGCATCGTTCTCAATAAGCCTATAAATTATTAGCGGGATGACTGGGAGCAAGCGCAGCAATGTCATCGAAAAAGGGAGGATAGCTGCATTACCAACATAAAAACTATAGTAAATCAAGCTTCTATAAGTTCCATACAAACCAAAAGGCAAAATGACACAATACACTATGGTTACAAAAATAAAGTCAAATACCTCGAAATTAACATAATGTTATCCTAAAAGCTTGCATAAACATAAGTAAGAAACTATCAGAAGATGCTAGTACTACCTCCATTCATTTTTATAAGGTGTGGCTTGACTTAGCCCAGTCTCCAAAATTGAACTCTGACCGTTAATTTATTTTACAATATATGTTAATAACTATAAAATCATGATCATATGAAAGTACTTTCAAATACGAATCTAATGGTACCACTTTTGTGTCACAAAACCCATTTATTGTTGGACTAATTGTTGGTCAAACATTACAAAGTTTGAAACACGAAATGCATGGCCACCTTATAAAAATCAACGGAGGATTTTATAAACAAATGAACAAATATAAAACACAACTAGATATATAATCCAATGCTACAGTAGTACAAAGTCTAATCTAGCAACAAATGCATCTCAGAAGAAAAGCATTGCACTAAAGACTGTTCAGTAAATCAAAAGCTCGTGGCCCTACAGTTGGGAATAGGGACCACAGTTCCCAAAATCAGCGGGGACCACAGGCCAAGAAATTGGAACCGAACAGTCTTCAGTTATTAACCCTCTGGTTCACCCCCTCTCAAATCAACGTCAAAACCAGTAGGCTTATAATTGTGTCCAGTATTTATCCCAAACTTCAAATTTAAAAAAACAATTAAAAAAAAAAAAAGAGAAACAGGAAGTCAGGAACTGAAACCCCCCCTCGTGTTTTGGGTCCGGTTCCAGTTATGGAAACCCTGGTAGGGGCAATACCTGATAACAAATTAACCCATAAAAACTTTCATTAAATTTTAGGCTGGAATAATGAATGGATAAACGCTCATCAACCATAGTACAAAAGGCCCTGGTTAAAAAATAAAAACTAAGCACCATGGTGCCCTCAAATAGCTAGTGCTCCGAAAATACAATGTTGTATCAGGCAATCAAATTAATAATAAAAAAATATAGCCATGGAATAGCTTATTGGAATTGTTATCCAATAGCCAAAAAAGATTAACAATGCACCTATTTAGACATGTGTAAAACGAATATATTATACATAGTTCAAACTTGATATATGTAATTGCAAAATTAATGAATACACTAGAATTCCATATCAATTAAAAGATTGCAATTACCGGTCCTTCCACGAGAGATGGTTACCAAGAGCTTTCTGGAGCTCAACTCGTTTTGGAGGATGATTTTTTAGCCAATGCTCTGGAGAACGAGAATTGCAAAACGCTTTGATTCTTTGCTGAAGTTCCGGTCTTTCAAGCAGACTTATCTGTGATGTTAAATTGATAATAAAAGCAAGTCCAAGTCTGTACATGGCTGGTAAATGGTAATGGTATATGGGTAAAGTAGCAGTTATACCACCCTAGACAATCATGGTTGGTAAGTGGTAACAGTATAGATATATATACCACTTGCACTAGCTTTGAAAACTGTAAATAGGATATAACTAGTGGCTTTTAACATATAACCAAGAACAGTTGTTAAACTGGTTTCTAGTAGAATGTTTGCAGCTAGCTTATCTAACAATAGAGAAATAGTCAACAAAAACTAAAATAATGGTTATGGTGTAACATATTTAGAAATACAGCATGCAAACTTGAAAATTTTGAAGAGGACTTACCACAAGACGTAAAGCATAAGGATCGTCATCCCTGTCAATAAGAGCTAGCAGCAGAATGTCTAGTGGAAGTAGTTCATGTGTCCAGATAAAGAAAGCAAGATTTGTGATTGCTTTGGAAAGTAATTCCTGCATAAATAAAATAAGTGATCAGAAAATTTTACATGCTAGCTACTAAAAAAGTCCACATAAACAAACAGCCAAAGAGACAGCTTTTTTTACACACTAAAAAAAACAAATAAAGCAGGTCTTTTGAGTGAGCGCACCTGCACTAGATGACCTCGTTGCAGCTCAATTTGGATATGATGCAGAAGAACATCAACCATTGTATAAATATTTGCTGTAACCTCTTCGGGTGAAAACTCTCTCAAGACACGAGCCTGCATTAAGATCAAGAAACACATATAGAGTAATGGACAACAGTAATATCAAAGTAATCACAAAAGAAGAAATCATACAAGATTTGCACTGTTGATCTCAAGATGACCATTCATCAGCATCCAAGCACCAGCGCAAAGATATTGACGATGCTGAGGGAAACTGTGGCTCAAATAAGTCATGACATATGTTGGCTCAGCAGATGGTGAGAGTAGCTGATTACATTGATTAATAACAGTAGTTTCTGCCTGAAATGATTGTAAATTGTCAATACAAAAGGTGAAGAATAAGCCTGGCACAGTATTTCATATAATAAACATGAGATAGCAACTTAAGGGCACTAAAAATAGTAATAGATTGGGAATTCAAGACCTTTGGAGATCTGATAATTTTTTACACATGGCCAGAATAAGTATTTGGAAACAAAGAATTTTCAGGTCACCAAAACTCTATTTGTTCATCCTAACCATAAAATAGTAAAGTACTAATAATATCATTCTGGAGGTGAAAAGAATTTAATGACATTTCTAATGCCAATAGTACATTAGAGAACATAAAAACCATCACTACATTCTCCATCAATAGACTACCAATAAATAATAGTAGTAGTGATTACATGCTTCAAAGAAATCAACAAACAGACACATGATTTGGCAATCCTCAATAAGCTGGTGATCAGCAAATAAATGAACATGGACTTGATAAAAGAGTTGAACAAAGCATGTAAATGGACAAATACTCAGCCCAAAAGATAAGAAAATAGTACCTGCTGCCATGCTTGGATAGCTTGGCCCCTCTTATCCATCCTCCCCATTAAAAAATCACGAATAAGCGGAGGAAAATAGCGTAGAGTCTTTTCTGACCATGTATGCTGGCTGGTTGCCATAATTTGCTCTAACAATGGTTGAAGATAAATCATGTGTTCAACCTCAGCAATTCCACGTGTCTTGATGGTGATAGCAAGGCTTATTATCGTTATGCGGTTAAGCGTTTCAGTAAACTCAGTTGGTCCCTACATTAAATACACCTAGAAGTTCATTTCCATGAACTAGTGATAGACGAATTTCCAAAGAAA
Organism: Hsuehochloa calcarea; assembly: GCA_036346395.1. Taxonomy (NCBI): domain Eukaryota; kingdom Viridiplantae; phylum Streptophyta; class Magnoliopsida; order Poales; family Poaceae; genus Hsuehochloa; species Hsuehochloa calcarea. Next base: position 61,157,175 of record CM070596.1, read on the forward strand.
AGCAAGCATAATTTTTACCTTCAATTCTTTTTTCACCAAAAAGAAGTCTCTCAGTGAAAGAATCAAATTCATGCACAAATTTTCAGCTAATCTAAAAAGGCGATGCTCTCCACGTTTTCCCTTAATCATTGATATTATCTTTGTGACATCATACATCAATGCCTTGCTTTTCCCATGATACCTGAACAAAATCCATAATGATGTAAGAAGAAAAAATGCAAAATAATATAATCAATAAAACGGACAAAACATTGGAATTTTCTAAAAAAATTTGTCCAATAAAGGAAAACAATGCCATTTTTGCTGAGGTCAGTTATTAAAGGATGAACATGTGTATATTCAGAATATAATTTCAGATCTTTGGAAGGAGATGAAAAAAAAGGCAAAACAGATAGAAAAGAAAGGAAATATTCAGATAAAAATTCCTATAGTTTGATATGCTTGATAAGCTAAGATTTCCTATGAGGAAAAAAGCCAAAACCAAAGATTAAATTACTTAGAATTACCTGTACAGAGGAAGTAGTCTGTAATTCAGTATCTCAAGTAGGAGTAAAGACACACCGGATTTGCTCAAAATAGATGGAGATCTTTGGGTTAATGTCTGCAAAGTTTAATAAAATAGTAAGAAGACAGCAGAATTTCCATACAACTATGATTTGCATGTCATTCAGAACACGAAACATGTATGCTTACAAGTTACAATTACAGAAAGTTAAGTCACATGTGGCAAAACCTCCTCGTGAAGAATATAGATCACCTCAGGAGGCAGCAAAACTTACTGTAAAATGCGGACGGAACAATGAATGAGGCGTTATAAGCAGTAGTCTAACGTAAGTTTCCACCATAGCAATGCTAGGGACAGCCTATCAAAGAACACAAGAAAGAGTTACAGTAGCAAAATAGTATACAACTGTAGACAATCTAAAGACAGATGAATATTAGCAATGGCAACAAAAGAACACACTGTTGTGATTGTATGCATGCTTCTAGAAAAAACATGTCCAGTTAAGGTTAAAAATGATTTCGTAAATTGAAAACAGTTTTAACAAGTTCGCGTATTGTTATCAAAACTATAACATGTGAAGTATTCATAAATTGTTAGCTAAATTCTTTAACATGGGCAGAGGAACTATGAAGTTGTAGTCAAAGTCGAGATCCTAAGTTGGATCGATTTGCCTCCGATAGGATCGAATCGTAGAATTGGGGATTCTACAGAATTGTAAAAATACACATATTTAACATCTATACTATAAGTTTGTATGATTCTTATATGGTTGTATGATACTTATATGGTTTACCACTTACTTATAACCGACAAAGAGACAAAGCACTTTTATCGCAATGTAAAAGGATAATGGCACTGACATGATGTGTGATATAGTTATGAACTACATGAGAACAGCCAATGACTAGTTTATTACAATTACATGAGAAATGTTCACAAATTTTGTAAATCAATATCTAATTGCAACACTTCTATGTTCCTTAAAAGCAGCTAGACATACTCTAGGAATAAAAATAGCTTATCATTATCAAGCTCAAGATTGCTCATGTCATAATATAGATATTTGTACTAGCATTACCACACTGATATAATATTTTGCATGCTCCTTGTTTATTTATAGTTTCATTCTTAGAAATTAATATCAATAAATTTTGCTCTAAAACAAAATATCAGCAAACCTTAGTTTTTTTTGCCCAAACGACTCTACCACGATTCTACACAATTCTACGCGATTCTACTCTTTGGATCGCGACTCTACCGCGATTCTACCTGATTCCGATTCACGGTGCGATTTGGATCGACAGGCTATCGTGGGTTCGAAGAATCGTAAAACTCTAAGAGCAAGATCGCGATTCTAACTACCTTACTATGAACAAAAGAAAACTATTTGGATTGGTTGTAAAGATTTATTCTGTTGCATGTGACTTATAAATATACATCCACAATTCCACTTGAGCACAGGCATGACTAAATAAAAAGGGTAGTAATTGATACAGGACAGAAATATAAAATCAACTGAGGTATTAGCAGCAATGTAATTCTTTTACCTGGCCAAGAAATATAGTCTCTTCAAGCTGGAAAGCAAGCTTCAAACACAGATTGATAGACAACCCAGAAAGCAACGACATTGACAAAGGGTAAGTTTCACGCATCATCAATATTCTTTCACTTGGCTGCATATTGGGTCCCTGAATTAGATCTGTCACTCCGACTGATGTAAACCAGTTCATGACTGCTTCACATGCTGGTTGTGCCATGGTGAAGGAGAGAACCCAAAACATGCCCATGGCCCGTTCATCCAAGTTCGTAAAATCTATCATTCTCTCTCCAGAAGCTATTATTTCAAGGAAAAAAATAATACATTTTTAATTACCTATAGATACATAAAAGAAGGCAAAATTGCAAATTATAACCATGGTTTGCAGGCATACATCTCTCTCCAAAAAAACACTTCCATCGCCTGAATTCTGAATTGTAATGCTACTGTAATGCAAACAGCAAGAATTGTTTCTACATTTAATTAGTTCAAATTACCTATCTACAAGAGCATATTCCTGTCCATGATTCCTGTACATTTAATTAGTTCAAATTACCTATCTACAAGAATTTAGGGTATTACCTTTTGTCATTTGTTTCCACCACTCATCTATCTGTTTGCCTTTCTGAAGCTGGTCACTGTTCAAATGCTCTCTAATTGAAGTGTTGAAAGACCAAATGCAAAGTTTGGCTGCTACTTATGAAATCAAGAAGAATACTTTGAGGGCTGATGTTATTAGGATCAAGGTTCTTGTCTTCTTTGTGGAATGAAATTATCTTCCGTGTAGTTTCAACCTGATGACACAAGAAATAACCAGAACAGCTTCTATAGATACCATGAACATGTAATTGGGAAATTAAGACAACAACAATAAGACAAATAACAAAAGGACACATAAAAATACTATCCAAAAATAAATGTATACGCATTTAAATTTTAACAGCTCTTGGATGTGAGATTTGTCCAGCTGAGTTTGTCAAGCACCGTCATTAGTTATTACAGTTCCAAACAAATTGAACATAGACCAAATAAAGTGCCTTGAATATTTCAGAAGGTATCACTTTTTTATCGCAGCATCCTGTCATCGACTAAAGAATTGCATTGATTGAATCATGAATGACTTGCCAAAAAAAATAGGGAGAAATTTATACAGATCATCGTACAAGTAAACATCACCTTCCTTGGGTCTGAACTAAGAGTGTTCATCACAATCTCAATGCGGATAATCTGTGCAAGCAACCAGGTGACATGATTACTGCGTAGAATCTGTTGATCACTATTTGTTACTCGTGAAGCAAGCTTGTCCACAAAATCAAGAAAATCAATACAACCACTTTTCATTAGGAAGAAAAAAATGTCAGCGAACAAAAGCCAATCTTGCCAGCACTGAGTCTCTGCAATAGAATGACAAAGCTGTGATGAGTATAGGCAGCAGACAATAACCAATGACCTCCTTACAAATATCTGACAAGCAGACTTAATTCAATGCAAAAGTTGCACAACATAAAAGGACATTTAGTGAAAGGGGCATATCCATGGAACACTTGAATCCTATCAACTGTCCACTTGAGAACGGAACTTAATTATATTTGACTAGACAAATAGTGAATCTTCAAATGCTAACCTGAGTTAGTGAGTCTCAGTAGTTCAATTGTCCTGTCAGCAACTGCCTCACCAATCATATCAGGTGAGAAAACAGCTCCTGGTGTTGATGATTGTTGAGAATGTGATCTGTAACAAGGAGCAACCAGAAGAACACGTCTCCACCAGTCTGGTGATGGGGTTGTGCGGAGAGCATGCCTCAAGCAACGCAGAGCACGTTCCCAGTCTAAACCCCCCTTAGGAATGGAGTTTGCAAGATCCTAAACAACAAAGCAATATCAGATTTGATACCCTACCCAAAAATATTAGAAACAAAGGAACTTAAATTTCTATACATTTCCCGCAAACTTTTTTTGCTAACAGTTCGGAATAGTTTCATTTCACTTCTTTCATTTAAAATCTTCATGCTGCTTGCATATTATTATGATCCGTCATAATGATGAATGTTGCATTTACAACATGCAAAATACCCTTAACCTAATATTTTTTTATCAGCAATACTGTACCACTAAACCATAGCAAAAATACTGATCCCTTTGTTCCTAAACATAAATCCCTTCGAAAATTATGCACTCGAACTATTCCAACTTTAATCACTAATATACATAAAAGTAACAAAAATGGCCACAGATGAATGACATTAGTAGACTTGTCATAAAAATGCTTTCATAGAATTATATTATGAAAAAGATCAATGGTCAAAGTTGTATGTAGGAGACCATGAGAAGTGAATAAAGATTTATACTCCATCCATGCAAAATATAGGGCATACAGTTTTTAAGATCTTGTTGCAAAATATAGTGTGCTTGTATTGTTGTACATTTACTGAAGCTCTCTCTCTCTCTCTCTCGTTTTCCAAAGCACGCCATAAGGATATTTCAGTCTATTTCAGTCATTTTCCTCATTGTTTTAATGTTTTCTTAATCTTATAACCTTTGTAATATGTGTCTGCAGTCAAAATATGCCCAACATAGTATTTAGGAAGGAGGAGTAGTAAATATCATGAGCTGGACAGGAGCTTCAAGCATATAAAAACACTGCATATACAGGTCAGGGAAAAATTCATGACAAACATAAAAGGAGAGATGCAGCTAAATAGCTAATTAAAGAAAAAAGTAATATCACCTCTCCATGCAGTGGCTCTCCCAACACACTAGGATAAGTAATGGGAGAATAACGCAAATTAGCAACAGATTCACCGGCTATGCTTGGGTAGGATTGTGACAAGAAACGATGAGTTGCGAATGTTGGGCAATGAAGGTGTTGATCCAACATCTGCATGTGCATACACACCATGTCCCTCCTCCTATGGATCTCCATAATAATACTAACTAGTGCCTCATCATCGGGATGTTTTAGAAACTGCAAGTTGCTGCGAACAAGCTCATAGAATGGAACACGACATTTCTCTTCATTAACTAAGATCCATATCACATCTAAGCATAGATGCATCCATTCATGCAAAGGTCTTTCAAGCCTCAAAGTTTGCATTGTATCGACCACATCCGCACCATGTGGTCTCTGGTCCCAATTAACCAACCAATTAACCATATGCTGGAATATCACAGCATGGGTAGCTGGCTTCAAATTGTATTCCAGCCCAGCTAAAATAATCCTACAGGATAAGTGATGCAGATAGCTAATTTCTGCTCCCTGCGCTGGTCACCTCTTGCAGCCGTCCGAGCTGCCCAGGGCTGGAGAATTCAGCTGCCTTGATGGGTGACACATTTGCACCTACAGGTTGGTCGATACCAGATTGAGTAGGAGATCCTATAGTGTTAATTGCTGACAAAGGAGACGTGGGATTTGAAGGGTGAAAGTTTGGAGCATTTGGCACTGCAACAGCTGACGAAGAAGGCGTTACAGGAGGGCCACCAACAGTCAAAGAACCCCTTGCCCCATTGGTGCCTCAGAAGAGGAAACAACATTAAGTAGAGATGGAAGGAGGAAAACAATGCCATTTTGCTGAGGTCAGTTATTAAAGGATGAACATGTGTATATTCAGAATATAATTTCAGATCTTTGGAAGGAGATGAAAAAAAAGGCAAAACAGATAGAAAAGAAAGGAAATATTCAGATAAAAATTCCTATAGTTTGATATGCTTGATAAGCTAAGATTTCCTATGAGGAAAAAAGCCAAAACCAAAGATTAAATTACTTAGAATTACCTGTACAGAGGAAGTAGTCTGTAATTCAGTATCTCAAGTAGGAGTAAAGACACACCGGATTTGCTCAAAATAGATGGAGATCTTTGGGTTAATGTCTGCAAAGTTTAATAAAATAGTAAGAAGACAGCAGAATTTCCATACAACTATGATTTGCATGTCATTCAGAACACGAAACATGTATGCTTACAAGTTACAATTACAGAAAGTTAAGTCACATGTGGCAAAACCTCCTCGTGAAGAATATAGATCACCTCAGGAGGCAGCAAAACTTACTGTAAAATGCGGACGGAACAATGAATGAGGCGTTATAAGCAGTAGTCTAACGTAAGTTTCCACCATAGCAATGCTAGGGACAGCCTATCAAAGAACACAAGAAAGAGTTACAGTAGCAAAATAGTATACAACTGTAGACAATCTAAAGACAGATGAATATTAGCAATGGCAACAAAAGAACACACTGTTGTGATTGTATGCATGCTTCTAGAAAAAACATGTCCAGTTAAGGTTAAAAATGATTTCGTAAATTGAAAACAGTTTTAACAAGTTCGCGTATTGTTATCAAAACTATAACATGTGAAGTATTCATAAATTGTTAGCTAAATTCTTTAACATGGGCAGAGGAACTATGAAGTTGTAGTCAAAGTCGAGATCCTAAGTTGGATCGATTTGCCTCCGATAGGATCGAATCGTAGAATTGGGGATTCTACAGAATTGTAAAAATACACATATTTAACATCTATACTATAAGTTTGTATGATTCTTATATGGTTGTATGATACTTATATGGTTTACCACTTACTTATAACCGACAAAGAGACAAAGCACTTTTTATCGCACAACAGAAAAGGATAATGGCACTGACATGATGTGTGATATAGTTATGAACTACATGAGAACAGCCAATGACTAGTTTATTACAATTACATGAGAAATGTTCACAAATTTTGTAAATCAATATCTAATTGCAACACTTCTATGTTCCTTAAAAGCAGCTAGACATACTCTAGGAATAAAAATAGCTTATCATTATCAAGCTCAAGATTGCTCATGTCATAATATAGATATTTGTACTAGCATTACCACACTGATATAATATTTTGCATGCTCCTTGTTTATTTATAGTTTCATTCTTAGAAATTAATATCAATAAATTTTGCTCTAAAACAAAATATCAGCAAACCTTAGTTTTTTTAGCCCAAACGACTCTACCACGACTCTACTCTGCGATTCTACACGATTCTACGCGATTCTACTCTTTGGATCGCGACTCTACCATGATTCTACCTGATTCCGATTCACGGTGCGATTTGGATCGACAGGCTATCGTGGGTTTGAAGAATCGTAAAACTCTAAGAGCAAGATCGCAATTCTAACTACCTTACTATGAACAAAAGAAAACTATTTGGATTGGTTGTAAAGATTTATTCTGTTGCATGTGACTTATAAATATACATCCACAATTCCACTTGAGCACAGGCATGACTAAATAAAAAGGGTAGTAATTGATACAGGACAGAAATATAAAATCAACTGAGGTATTAGCAGCAATGTAATTCTTTTACCTGGCCAAGAAATATAGTCTCTTCAAGCTGGAAAGCAAGCTTCAAACACAGATTGATAGACAACCCAGAAAGCAACGACATTGACAAAGGGTAAGTTTCACGCATCATCAATATTCTTTCACTTGGCTGCATATTGGGTCCCTGAATTAGATCTGTCACTCCGACTGATGTAAACCAGTTCATGACTGCTTCACATGCTGGTTGTGCCATGGTGAAGGAGAGAACCCAAAACATGCCCATGGCCCGCTCATCCAAGTTCGTAAAATCTATCATTCTCTCTCCAGAAGCTATTATTTCAAGGAAAAAAATAATACATTTTTAATTACCTATAGATACATAAAAGAAGGCAAAATTGCAAATTATAACCATGGTTTGCAGGCATACATCTCTCTCCAAAAAAACACTTCCATCGCCTGAATTCTGAATTGTAATGCTACTGTAATGCAAACAGCAAGAATTGTTTCTACATTTAATTAGTTCAAATTACCTATCTACAAGAGCATATTCCTGTCCATGATTCCTGTACATTTAATTAGTTCAAATTACCTATCTACAAGAATTTAGGGTATTACCTTTTGTCATTTGTTTCCACCACTCATCTATCTGTTTGCCTTTCTGAAGCTGGTCACTGTTCAAATGCTCTCTAATTGAAGTGTTGAAAGACCAAATGCGCAAAGTTTGGCTGCTACTTATGAAATCAAGAAGAATACTTTGAGGGCTGATGTTATTAGGATCAAGGTTCTTGTCTTCTTTGTGGAATGAAATTATCTTCCGTGTAGTTTCAACCTGATGACACAAGAAATAACCAGAACAGCTTCTATAGATACCATGAACATGTAATTGGGAAATTAAGACAACAACAATAAGACAAATAACAAAAGGACACATAAAAATACTATCCAAAAATAAATGTATACGCATTTAAATTTTAACAGCTCTTGGATGTGAGATTTGTCCAGCTGAGTTTGTCAAGCACCGTCATTAGTTATTACAGTTCCAAACAAATTGAACATAGACCAAATAAAGTGCCTTGAATATTTCAGAAGGTATCACTTTTTTATCGCAGCATCCTGTCATCGACTAAAGAATTGCATTGATTGAATCATGAATGACTTGCCAAAAAAAATAGGGAGAAATTTATACAGATCATCGTACAAGTAAACATCACCTTCCTTGGGTCTGAACTAAGAGTGTTCATCACAATCTCAATGCGGATAATCTGTGCAAGCAACCAGGTGACATGATTACTGCGTAGAATCTGTTGATCACTATTTGTTACTCGTGAAGCAAGCTTGTCCACAAAATCAAGAAAATCAATACAACCACTTTTCATTAGGAAGAAAAAAATGTCAGCGAACAAAAGCCAATCTTGCCAGCACTGAGTCTCTGCAATAGAATGACAAAGCTGTGATGAGTATAGGCAGCAGACAATAACCAATGACCTCCTTACAAATATCTGACAAGCAGACTTAATTCAATGCAAAAGTTGCACAACATAAAAGGACATTTAGTGAAAGGGGCATATCCATGGAACACTTGAATCCTATCAACTGTCCACTTGAGAACGGAACTTAATTATATTTGACTAGACAAATAGTGAATCTTCAAATGCTAACCTGAGTTAGTGAGTCTCAGTAGTTCAATTGTCCTGTCAGCAACTGCCTCACCAATCATATCAGGTGAGAAAACAGCTCCTGGTGTTGATGATTGTTGAGAATGTGATCTGTAACAAGGAGCAACCAGAAGAACACGTCTCCACCAGTCTGGTGATGGGGTTGTGCGGAGAGCATGCCTCAAGCAACGCAGAGCACGCTCCCAGTCTAAACCCCCTTAGGAATGGAGTTTGCAAGATCCTAAACAACAAAGCACTATCAGATTTGATACCCTACCCAAAAATATTAGAAACAAAGGAACTTAAATTTCTATACATTTCCCGCAAACTTTTTTTGCTAACAGTTCGGAATAGTTTCATTTCACTTCTTTCATTTAAAATCTTCATGCTGCTTGCATATTATTATGATCCGTCATAATGATGAATGTTGCATTTACAACATGCAAAATACCCTTAACCTAATATATTTTTTATCAGCAATACTGTACCACTAAACCATAGCAAAATACTGATCCCTTTGTTCCTAAACATAAATCCTTCAAAATTATGCACTCGAACTATTCCAACTTTAATCACTAATATACATAAAAGTAACAAAAATGGCCACAGATGAATGACATTAGTAGACTTGTCATAAAAATGCTTTCATAGAATTATATTATGAAAAAGATCAATGGTCAAAGTTGTATGTAGGAGACCATGAGAAGTGAATAAAGATTTATACTCCATCCATGCAAAATATAGGGCATACAGTTTTTAAGATCTTGTTGCAAAATATAGTGTGCTTGTATTGTTGTACATTTACTGAAGCTCTCTCTCTCTCTCTCTCTCGCTTTCCAAAGCACGCCATAAGGATATTTCAGTCTATTTCAGTCATTTTCCTCATTGTTTTAATGTTTTCTTAATCTTATAACCTTTGTAATATGTGTCTGCAGTCAAAATATGCCCAACATAGTATTTAGGAAGGGAGGGAGTAGTAAATATCATGAGCTGGAACGGGAGCTTCCAAGCATATAAAAACACTGCATATACAGGTACGGGAAAAATTCATGACAAACATAAAAGGAGAGATGCAGCTAAATAGCTAATTAAAGAAAAAAGTAATATCACCTCTCCATGCAGTGGCTCTCCCAACACACTAGGATAAGTAATGGGAGAATAACGCAAATTAGCAACAGATTCACCGGCTATGCTTGGGTAGGATTGTGACAAGAAACGATGAGTTGCGAATGTTGGGCAATGAAGGTGTTGATCCAACATCTGCATGTGCATACACACCATGTCCCTCCTCCTATGGATCTCCATAATAATACTAACTAGTGCCTCATCATCGGGGATGTTTTCGAGAAACTGCAAGTTGCTGCGAACAAGCTCATAGAATGGAACACGACATTTCTCTTCATTAACTAAGATCCATATCACATCTAAGCATAGATGCATCCATTCATGCAAAGGTCTTTCAAGCCTCAAAGTTTGCATTGTATCGACCACATCCGCACCATGTGGTCTCTGGTCCCAATTAACCAACCAATTAACCATATGCTGGAATATCACAGCATGGGTAGCTGGCTTCAAATTGTATTCCAGCCCAGCTAAAATAATCCTACAGGATAAGTGATGCAGATAGCTAATTTCTGCTCCCCTGCGCTGGTCACCTCTTGCAGCCGTACCGAGCTGCCCAGGGCTGGAGAATTCAGCTGCCTTGATGGGTGACACATTTGCACCTACAGGTTGGTCGATACCAGATTGAGTAGGAGATCCTATAGTGTTAATTGCTGACAAAGGAGACGTGGGATTTGAAGGGTGAAAGTTTGGAGCATTTGGCACTGCAACAGCTGACGAAGAAGGCGTTACAGGAGGGCCACCAACAGTCAAAGAACCCCCTTGCCCCATTGGTGCCTCAGAAGAGGAAACAACATTAAGTAGAGATGGAAGGAGGCTATCCCATCTAAGGTGGCCTCGAGCGCACAGGCACCGTGTAGCAAAGAGCAGGAACTCAGATTGTGGAGCGTGGCTACTGCATTGCAGGACGAATGAGATTAGAACTGATTCCGTGACTGCCTGCAACTGCTCCTGGTCCTAAAGAAACATGCAAATCAAATTATTAATTCCTTCTGTTCTCAACTACTCATCCTGTGATGAACAAGAATACTTGTGTAATGCTTCTGCTTACTGGAAACTGCATGCGCAACTGCTCAAAATCCGAAATGAACTGCTCATCTCGGGGAGGCAGGTCTCTGTTCAGAGCAGTTACTCTCTTCTGCAGCTTGTTCCTGAATAATTCAATCCCCACAGTACATTACAATTTTGAACAAGGTTACTAAATCAACTTACCTGGTCAAAATACAGCACAAATACTAGATGGCAATGAACAAAACACATAATTAAGTAGCATGATCTAGTTCCAAAATTTCAGCACAATATCATAAAACATTGCAGAAATCATCACCTTCAAACGCTCAATTCATGCACAGCGCAGTGAAAAAATAACGGGACCAACAAAATAATCCGACCCAACCTACCATACGACCTTAAACCAAAAAAAAATACTGTATTATATACTCATCCAATCCAATTCGCGCGGAATGAACTCCACACAAAAATCCCCAATTTAAAGTCCGCAAGAGGGGAAGCAACTTACGAGGTCTCCCTAGCTGAGTCCTCGGCTCGCTGCTTCGAGTTCATCTGCAAGCCACGACCAACCAGGGTCAGAACTAGCGTTCACAAGTGCATACGGTGAGAGATTGGAGAAGGGATAGGCACGCACACCGAGGTATAGGGTGAAGAGATCGGCGATTGCCGACCGCGCCGGGTGGTGTTGGAGCTGCATCTGGCGCTGCTGCGGCAGCAACGTCGAGGCCGAAATCGCCGGAGACATCGGCTGCCTCTGCCCGTGGGCCCCGTCCATCGCCGATGCGTCGCTCCCGTCGCCGGCGAGTGGTGCGGCTGTCCGACTCCGACCGGGAGGGGAACGTAGAAAGGGTTTAGAAGCAGCCTGGTGCTTTCACGTTTTGGGGGAGAAACGAACGGACGGTGAGTTGTGTAGGGGTGCTTGTCAGATCCCGATTCGATATGGACGAAACGGGGAAAGTGTACGAATTGTTCTACAACTAGGAACTAACCAGAGAATTTGGAATAATGGTATTGATGCCCTTCTCATTCATTTTCCAGGTTTTAAGGGTACAGGTTAGACCACGAGGGTTAAAAATCAAATTACAGTTTAACTACCAGTGTTTACTTTGGATAGCTACTGTTTACCATAATCTTCTTATCTTCTTGCTACTAAATATTGGAGTTTACCCCGCCTACAGTAGACGATCGTCCCACCTCAGTCCTACCCGCGACTGTGACGCGATCCCACGAGCCGACGACCGCACCTCCGGCAACCGCCCACAAACTTCAGTCCACACCGTCCCGTATCCCCCCACACGATTCCCAAGCAGTCGCACTCCCCACACGATTCTCCGCCTCACTCGCAGACGCCACGCCAGACCGCCTGCCACACCCCTCGCCTCCGCGTCATCCATCTGCACGACTCCGCCTCGCCGCTCCTCGGCCGGGCACCACCACAGCCGCCACGGCCGGGCCGACCGCGATGAGCCCCGCCGTCTGTCTTGCTCCTCAACCACTCGCGCAGGCGCCGCCCACCGTCAGTCAGAAGCCGAGGACCGCCTCGGCACCCGCGACTACAACAACCAGCGCTTCGCCGCCACCCACGTCACACTCCAGCAGCAGCTAATCTCCACACAGCACGAGCTCTGGGCGGTATCCATCGCCGCCAGCAAGGCCCGCGGTGAGCATGAGTGTAACAGCCCCAAAATTCGGAACCGTTAAAACTCTTCACAACCGCCTAGGATGTGCAGTTGTGAAGTAAGCAGTGTCTCAAGTAAGCTTTCGACTACAACAAAATCAAGCTTTTATTACACAAGAGTAAGGTTTAACAACCAGTTTTTGACGCAGACACGGGCTTCCAAGCCCAAAGATAATATAATACAAGACAAAAGAAAAATACACCACAGGCACGCTTGAGCACGATCGAGACCTAAAAACAGTAGTCACTGCCTTCTGGGGGCCCACCAAAATCCTGCTCATTGGGGTTCTCAGCATTTTCCCAATCTTCTTATGTGGAGGGGTTGCAGATTTTGCAAGAATGAGTAATACTACCGTACTCAACAAGTCACATAGAAAAGCTAAATAATTACATGCAAGGAGTTCAACGGATGGTTAGGGTTTACCTTAACAGGCATTTGTGGATGCATTTTGCAGTTTAAAGTAGTTTAACTTTAAAACAGTAAAATAATAATAAATAATAACAACAGGGATTTCTCCACAAATACACCAACCAGATCCACATCTCAAAAACTCTACTTATGCCTCATGTATTGGAATCACCCATGAACACAGCTTCATTAACCGGAAGCACGGCGTATTCGAATACCATTTGATTTACTCTGCAGAGTTGCTCAGCTTTACCCACAAGATACCTCATGCTCGTACTGTCAGATCATAGACACGCAACATGTTAGCGTGCGACTGAGCTAAGATAACAAATCTTTTTCATTGCTCAACCTTTCTAGTCTCTACCCGGTAGGTCCTTACTTCATACAGCCCTCGGGAGACTCCACCGGCCGTTGCTATGGATCTTTTACCCCGATGCTGATGAGACCATACCGTTATGAAGACCAGCGAGTGTCCCTACAGGCCCACTCCTGTCCCACTCTAGATGCTGTAGATATTCAATTGAAAGAGCGATGTACTAGGCTAGGGAGTAATGACCACACCTGTGGTTGAGCGGTTTTCTGTGTCTGTTACTTTGGCACAAGGTTCTTGTCCTTACCAGTCTCACAGTGAAGCGATAGACCAACACCAACACGTGGTTGTCTATCCTCCGAGCCTCACCTGCGACTCACTTTTTCCAACACAAGTCTATTGGGTTGCCCAACTTCCTGGACACAACCCTCAACTTAAACCAAAACCATTGGCGAACCGCCAATACACTCCTTTTGATTGATAACCAAGATTTTGGTGACAAAGCTATTAGCATAGATAACATTTTATGTGGACTTGTCAAGGTGAATATGGCTTACAAGAAATCTCAACCTTGTCAAGGTGAATATGGCCTACAAGTGTTAGATGCATTTGTATGTGGGGTAATTAGGATTATCTAAACATCATGGCATTCCAAAGTATTATTTCAATATTTGAAGTAATTGATACAAATAATAATGAAAGTAATATTAAATATAAGAACTGTAGGTTCAAAATGATCAAAGAATGTGGCTTGCCTTCTTGCACAAAGTCCTGTAGATCCTGGTCTTGTCTGACGTCTTCTGCAGTCTGGTTTTCAAGATTGTGACCTAATGGAAAGCAAAACAATAAACCAACCAAGTAAAATCCTGCTCGACAAGGAATGAGCTGGGAACAACATGCAAGTAAAAATAAATGGAAAAGAAACATAAAGAAGGTGGTGTGGGAGGGGTGGGAATTTATCTGGGGTTTAGTTGGACTGAACGGAATGGAGAAATGGGTTTGTGGGATCAAAACGGACAAAATTGATATAATATGTTGAATTAGGGTTTTGTGGATGAATAGTATCGGATAATGAATAGTTTTTTTTTACTATTCATGGGTGAAAAGGTGGTGAACAGTAATGTGATTGCTGTTCATGGTAATGAACAAGAAAACCAGATTTTCGGGTGGCAAATAGTGATTTTCCGGGATATAAACAGTAACTATTTTACTGTGCTATGAACAGTGTTTGGGCTGAAAATAGATGAACAGTGAAAGGCCGCCCTGGCTACTGTGCGGCCTGAGGCCCACTTCGGCCAGGCCGAACAGGCCCAAATGGCCAGGCCAAACGGCCCAGCCACACAGGCAGGGCTAAGTCACGCTGGCCGTTTCGGCCGCGCGCTCGCCCGAGCCGAGATGAAGAAGACGGCGGAGATTGCGACGGCGACGAATTTTACCGAAGCTTCGCTTCGGGCGGAGGAGGAGGCGGCGACGATTTCTTCGATTGCGCCGGCGTTGGGGAAGAGAGTGGCTAGGGGAGGTGCTGGAGGTGGGGATGAGGAGATGAGCCGGCCGAGTGGCTTTTTATAAGCTGGGGAGGCGGTGGGAGCAGTAAGGCGGTCCGGCAGTGGAGGCGAGGTGGCGGCGGGGATGCTTCGGGGCGGCGCCGAGAGGGAGAGGTGGCGGTCGGGGCGGGGCCAGATGGAGGCGGCGAAGGTGGTAGAATGCTCTGGAGAGGAGAGGTGGCGCGGGAGGTGTTGGTGACGGCAGCGGCGAGAGAGGGGATGGCGTCGGCGCTGACGCGGGGGAGAGAAGAAAGCATGGAGGAGGAGGAAGAAGAAAGCGCTAGGAGGAGAAGGCATCTGCGGAAGGAGAAAGCGGATTTCCAAAAAGGGAAAGCGGTTTTCGGCGACAATTTTTGAAAACGGAAAGAATTCAAATTTTGAACAAAAAGGTTTTTGAAATTTTCAAATTTCAAAATTTCGGACTGTTTCGGTGAGACTGAGGTTGCCTTGATGGGTGACACATTTGCACCTACAGGTTGGTCGATACCAGATTAAGTAGTAGATCCTATAATGTTAATTGCTATCAAAGGTGACGTGGGATTTGAAGGGTGAAAGTTTGGAGCATTTGGCACTGCAACAGCCGACGAAGAAGGCGTCACAGGAGGGCCACCAACAGTCACAGAACCCCTTTGCCCCATTGGTGCCTCAGAAGAGGAAACAACATTTAGTAGAGATGGAAGGAGGCTATCCCATCTAAGGTGGCCTCAAGCGCACAGGCACCGTGTAGCAAAGAGCAGGAACTCAGATTGTGGAGCGTGGCTTACTGCATTCCGATTCCGTGACTGCCTGCAACTACTCCTGGTCCTAAAGAAACAAGCAAATCAAATATTATTAATTCGTTTTGTTCTCAACTTCCCATCCTGTGATGAACAAGAATACTTGTGTAATGCTCCTGCTTACTGGAAACTGCATGGGCAACTGCTCATCTCGGGGAGGCAGGTCTCTGTTCAGAGCAGATACTCTCTTCTGTAGCTTTATCCTGAATAATTCAATCCCCACAGTACATTACAATTTTGAACAAGGTTACTAAATCAACTTACGTGGTCAAAATACAGAACAAATACTAGATCACAATGAACAAAACACATAATTAAGTGGCATTATCTAGTTCCAAAATTTCAGCACAATATCTCAAAACATTGCAGAAATCATCACCTTCAAACGCTCAATTCATGCACAGCGCAGTGAAAAAAATAACGGGCCAACAAAATAATCCGGCGCGACCTACCACGCAACCTTAAACCACATAATATTGTACTATATTGTGGCGCCCAATATCATTACTCCGAGGTAATCACATTTAGACATACAGATTACTATTCTTCTGCCCAGTAGAACACTACTCTGATGAATAGTAACTCTTATCAAAGTCTACGAAGTAGAACAGTAAGATTGAAATTGTACTATTTATTACAATAGTAGCCACACAAAGCTATGGTCTTTATTACAAGTGATATTTTACAACTGTAAAATAGGATTAAATCCCCTCGCTTGCTTGCCCAGCTCCAGTGGTCGTCTATTCATCCCATTCGTCGAATAAGGGTCCACCTCGCCATAGTCCTCATGGTACACGTCCTCGCCTCCTACGGTCTTATTGGCACCTGCGTGTCCTTCGTCCCACTCGGGATAGTTCACGGCCAGACTAGGATCTAACAAAGGAGAATAATAGCAAGTTTAAGTACTAGTGTACTCAGCAAGCATTAATAGCAAAAATGCACTAGATGACTCATCTCTGTTCGTTATCATATTTTCTAGATCATCTCTTTTTATGAAAATAAACAACTCGTTAAAACTTTAAGTTACAGATTTTAATACTAAAAAGACTACTTGTCACTCGGAAAGAAGATAGACCCCTGACGGTTCCGTAGACTCTAATACAAGAGATATACATGAATTCATGATTTTATTTAGCACTGCGCAGGCTTGTACCACTTTACCCGTAGATACTATGAACTCTAAATGAGCCAGGTCCCCTGCATCTCCTTTGATGCGGGTTTGAGTTTAGAATATAGAACGTTTTTCAGGTTACGTGATTAAGTCTCCACCCACTACTTTCCGTCGGTGTCCTGGAATGTGATCCTCGTTATCTATCGAGTTCCCATAATGTTGGTTGGGGTGGCTTGGCCCGACACCCAACACTCCACCCTGCTCTACTATCCTACCCGTTATGGAGAACATAATTACGTAATAAGGTAACATTTTCCGCCAAAAGGGGAAAATAGTTGGTACTTAATATACGACCTCTGATCAGGGTGAGAGTTTTGTTGGTCTTTATATATTAACCATACGTAAAGGGTCCCACCTCTTGCCTTATCATCATTGGCGTCTTTTTTCTCATCTCTTCTTCCTGCCCCGGGCCCCCTTGATCAGCCATAATATTAACTCTTTTCTCATTCACCATCTATTTTATCTTCTTCGTCTTCTTTCATTAACCCGATTTGATTTTTGAGATATAGTTTGCATGCACATATGTATAATAATACAATAAGGTATGGTTTACATTTAATATAACTATGTTGGTGATCAAGAGATAAGCTTGTCTTCGTAGTTGTAGCAAGGATCAACGTCGACGATATCGGTAACAACTACTCCTGTCGCGTTGGTTCGTCTGCTGCAATTATTCGACGGCACGAATAATAAATACATAAGTAAATACTTAGTGACATCTGGGTGCTATTAGGTGTACAATAATTAGTGGATTGGCTTTGTTAGTTGATTTTTAATTTAATAACATTTTTCAAATCCCCCGATAAGTTAGCACTCCTCAACTGCGGTTATTCTAGTCTGTCAGCTCTAGGATCGAGGTTGCTGAAACTCACATTTTATTGTACGAAAGTAACATACTACACGTACTCGCATGCAACTATGTTTATTAAATTTTACTAATGCAAATATTCCTAATTGGTCTTACTTAAGTGCGTACGTATTTATTTATTTCTCTAATGCAAATAGGCTCGGGTTGTTTATTTTAATTATCCTACCTCGATTAAATTATTTCTAACATCTCAAATTAATTGTATAATTTCAGCGAGTTATACCGATAATTTTATTTAATAAAGATCTTATATTTATTTTACCCTTTTTCTCCGCTTTTATTTTTTATCGGTCATTCTACTACTAAATATTCTAACGTGGTTTAAAAATATATACTTCTCGCGATTTGTTCGAAACTCGCAGGTATGTCGCGTATGCTTTCCCTCTGTCTATTTTTATTTTTATAATATTTTTATCCTTACTATTCTTTTCTTTTCTTCCCGGTCTAACTACTGTTATTTATCGGCACGGGGTTTATAAATTTATTTGATCCAACATTGTCGACCCAAATTATTACTAGCGTCACTTCTACTGATGAATTTGCTACCACTAATCTTCACATAGATTTTATTTACTTATCCTTTCCCTAATTACTAATTTCTATCCCTATTTTCCTAATCTCTCCCATCAAACCCTTTCCCTAATCCCTTTCTAACCTAATTACCTTCTCTCACCTACCTATCCTTTTCCCAGCTGAGAGCTTCCCTGGCAACTCATCTCTTCTCCCCGTTTTCTTTATTTCCCTTTCTCTATGCTTCGGCTGAAGTCTCTGGCTTCCATTCTTTTATTGGTTTCCTCTTTCCTTACTTCATCTTCTCTGATGGTTCTTCCTGCCAACTTGCTTGCGCCATGGGGTTCCTTAGCACCGGTGCTCGCTGCCTGCCCGGTCCACCGCCTTCTCTATGGTTCTGGCATGCCCGCGCCTCCGGATGCCCCTAGCCCATGGTGGTGCCCGCGCTCCTCCCTGGTGCTGCCGTCGGCCTAGCTTGGCCCGTCACCGCCGCCACCTCTTCCTGTGCCCGCGCACCTCCTCTCCCCTCGGTCGGCTGTTGAATAATTCTTGATGTTGTTAGTATTTTCAGTTTTTGTAGCAGAAAGTAGCAACGGTTTTCATTTTCTTGTTTGCAATAGAAGCCAGTTATGATGGCATTCATTGTATTAGCACGTCAGCTGGCAGCTAGTAACGGCCTCATTGATTTGCACCATTAGTGGTATAGGAAGCTGCTAGCAGGTTAGTGGCACATTATGCATATAAGTAGTGTCTCTTGTAGTCTCTTGATCAGTATAAAATGAGAAGAAAAACAAGAAAAGGTGTGGAAGTTAGACAACACAAAAAATCATGTGTTCTCGTTTGTGATCGGTGTCCATGAGTCCGTCCAAGTCGGCATTGCTAACAATTGGTATCAGAGCTTCGTACTCTCCTGCCTGTGAAGATGTCGCGTGACATCTCGGAGTCTCCATCACGTACCAGGACCCACGTTGAGGACGCCGCAAGCAGCGGCGGTGTTGGCCGTGCACTGGTGATACCGCCAGTGAGGGAGGGAGCTGTGACCCTCCAATACCCCATGCTCACGAAGAGAAATTACGATGTGTGGGCGGTGAAGATGAAGATCATCATGCATGAACAAGGCTTATGGGCGGCAGTTGAGGGCAAATAATTGGTCGATGAGAAGAAAGACCAGATGGCTCTCACTGTCATAGTCCAAGCCGTGCCGGAGGCCGTTGTAATGGCCATATCCGAGAAGGAGACGACAAATGAGGCTTGGGACGCGCTCAAGGAGATGCACGTCGGCGAAGAATGTGTCAAGAAGGCGTGTGTTCAAACTCAAGAGGGAGTTTGAACGCATCTACATGGGTGACTCGGAGAAAATCACTGAGTTCACTTTGAAACTCACCACCATGGTCAACGAGATACATGCTCTTAGTACCAAGGTGAAGGAGAGTGTTGTCGTGGAGAATCTCCTACGCTCCGTCTCTGATAAATTCTTACCAATTGTCGGCACCATTGAGCAATGGGGCAATGTCGATGATGGAGTCTAATGGACGCTTGAGGGTGTACGAGGAGAGCTTGAAGGGGCGGCAGCGCGACAAGGAAGAAGGAGAGCACCTGTTGCTCACACGCGCGAGTGGGAGGCCAAAGCCGCCGAAGAGAAGAGGAGCAGGAGGACTATGATAGCAGCACAAGAAAGAATGGCAGGCATGGCGATAGCCATAGCCGTGGCCAAGATAGCGACAAGAAGAAACACCGCGAAAAGTTTAACAAGTCGAAGATCCAGTGCTTTAATTGTCGGGAGTTCGGCCATTTCGCGTCCGAGTGTGATGAGCCGAAGAAAGGACGATGTATCTCACCAATGTCCAAGAGGACGATGAGCCAGCTCTCCTAATGGCTGTGGCATGCGAGCATGTCGCGGATGTTGTCATGCTGAAAAAGGAGGAAGAGGAGGAGTGGCTTGCACGCGCCAAGAAGAGGGAGTAAGGCGGCTACTCTTTCGGCGGTGACAAGGGCAGCGGCACGGTGGTGACAACCGCAGTAAGCCGAAGCGTACCGAGCAGGCCCACCTGACGCAAGCCGACAACGATGAGCCTGCGCTTCTCATGGTGTAGGTGTGCACGCTCGCTGAGGCATCCATGGGCGCGGGTACTGACGTGGTACTCAACGTGACGACACTTGGTACCTGGACACCGGCGCTAGCAATCACATGTCCGGGTGCTAGTAAGCTTCGTGGAGATAGATGAGGGTGTCACCGGCTCTGTCAAGTTCGGCGATGGCTCGGTGGTGGAAATACGTGGGCGTGGCACCATCATGTTCACTTGCTAGAATAGGGAGCACCTTGCACTAACATGGGTGTACTACATCCCACGACTGTGTAGCAACATAGTGAGCCTTGGACAGCTCGACAAGAATGGTTACCAGACGCTCATCTAGGACGGCATGCTCACGACCCGCGACTGGCAGTATTGCACACTTGATCGAATAAACCGCACTCGCAACCGGCTCAATTTGCTCACCCTCAGCATCGCACAGCGTGCAGTGTCGCGCGACGACGCAGCGGAGTACAAATGGCGAGGGGCGCGAGCAGTAGGCACGAGGCGCGTGTGGCATGGTGGGCAGCCACAGTGCACGGGCGAACGCGTGGCAAGACATTAGGATGGCGGCCAGCGGCGTGACGGGCGGCGTGGGCGTGGCATGGAGGGCGCGACGAGTTGCGCACAAGGATCAGCATCGTCAAGATCAAGAAAACACATCAAGGATTATGGAGTGTTTGTTGAATAATTCTTGATGTTGTTAGTATTTTTTGTTTCTTGTAGCAGTAAGTAGTAGCGATTTTCATTTTCTTGTTTGCATTAGAAGTCAGTTATGATGGCGTTCATTGCATTAGCAGTCATTTCTTTGCATGTGGTCAAACGTTGACGTCTGCTTTGTCGCTAGTAATGACCTCATTGATTTGCACCATTAGTGGCATAGGAAACTGCTAGTAGGTTAGTGGCACATTATGCATGTAGGTAGTGTCTCTTGTAATCTCTTGATCAGTATAAAATAAGAAGAAAAACCAGAAAAGGTGTGCAAGTTAGACAACACCAAAATTCATGTGTTCTCGCTTGTGATCGGTGTCCAGGCGTTCATCCAAGTCGGCGTTGCTAACATGGCCCATGGCGCCGCCGCTGCCGTCATCGGCCTGGTGGCTCGGCCCGTCACTCGTGCGCGTCCAGCCCTCGTGCACTTCACCCTCGGCCCGCGCCGCGCCCATGTGGCTCACCTGGCCTTCGGTCACTCGCCATGGTTGCTGCGCACGCACTAAGGTATACTACCCCTTCTTCCTCTCTATCCCTTTGCCTCCCTTTGCTATGTGATGGGAATGGATGAATGTTGCGTGCTATTGGTGGTTTCGGTTAAGGCTCTATGATGGATACTGAGGGTTAGTATTGATGTCGGTTCTTTGTGCTTGGTTGGTTTATATGGGATGTGGATTGGATGAGGTAAAACATCAGTGGGGGAAAGAGATGGGTTACCTCTGTTGGGTTTGGTCGGTTTTGGGTTGAGGGTGGCAGTGCCGACAGTGTGCTGGTGCTCTCCTCTTGTTCCTCCTTGTCGGTTTGGCGTCAGTGGTCATTGATGGTTCGAAGTCGTTGCCGATGTCGTCCTTGCTCCTGGTCTTCCTCCCAACTCCTTTGATCATCTCCTCCTTTTACCTCTTCTCTTTGGGTGGTTTTGGGGACGATGTTTGTCTTGGGTTGGTAGTGGGACTTGGTTGCCTTTGTTGCCTTGTGGGGGAGAAGAGCTTGCCTTGGTGGGTCGCCTCGGCTGTGAAGAAGCTTGTGGCTTGTGTTGGCTTTTTCTCTTGGCTGGGAAAGAAATGGTGAGGCTTGTGAGGCTTTGCTTGGCTTTGGTGGTGTTTGGATGTTCTTATTAGTGGGAGGGCAGTGGGTGCTTGTGCTTGCTCTGTGAGTGTTTGCTTGGCCTTGTGCTTGTGGCTTGTGAGTGTGGCTTTATTGGGGTGTGCTGGTTGTGGCTTTGCTTCATGTGAATGTGAGGCTTTGTGGGGACGAGCTTGTGAGGTTTGACTGGGGAAGAGGGATTTAAGGCAGATGAGATTTGGCTAGCTTCTCTCCCCTTGCCATGTTCATTCCTATTATGTCCTTGCCCTATCCCATTTGCTCTCACATGATACTATTTGGTTATTGTCCAATGGTCCAAAGATCACTATTCATCATATTTTCTACGGTTAAGGTAAGTCAGCCTATGTGGGTGTCGGATTTTTGAATTACCGAGTGATGAAACTTATGGAAGTGAGACAGTGCTGATTTACTTAGGTTGGTCTGGGAACCTTGCTGAACTTCGGGAGTTCTGATGGCAATCCTTTTTATTCATCACTTCCTTTTATAGCTTTTGTTTGCTACTGCTCTACTGGTCTTTGTGGAAAGTGTGCGTGGGGTTTTCGGATTGGCCGAAGAATGGTTTCAACGGTTAGTGATATATGGACAAGGAAAGGCTTCGCGACATGCAATGCAAGATTTTATTTTATTCTTTTGTAATTTAATCAAAGTTGTAATTTATATATTCTGCTCCGCTCTGGATAATTCTTGTAATGCAATCCCAGTTTGTAATACCTTACTTTTGCTTGAAATGAATTGTTATAAATGACTTTGAGATCATATGGATGATTTATTATTGAGGCAATAAATTCGATTGTAATTTCTTTTGTTGAATTCTGATTGTATAATTTTATATGAGATGGTTTGGCGATGTGATTGATATCATTCTGAGTTTATGTTTTGTTCTTGTCTTAAGATAATTTTGTTTTACTGCAAAGTGTTTTTTAGTTTAATCTGATTTTCTGGGTGTTCACACACACACACACACACATATATATCCAATATATATATATATATATATATCCAATCCAATCCAATCCAATTCGAGCGGAGTAAACTCCACAAACAAATCCCCAATTTAAAGTCCACAAGAGGGAAAGCGACTTACAAGGTCTCCCTAGCCGGGTCCTCGGCTCGCTGCTTCGAGTTCATATGCAAGCCACGACCAACTAGTGTCAGAAGTAGCGTCCACAAGTGCATATGGTGAGAGATTGAGGAAGGAAGAGGCACGCACACCGAGGTATAGGGTGAAGAGATCGGCGATTGCTGACAGCGCCTGGTGGTGTTGGAGCTGCATCTGCCGTTGCTGCGGCTGCACCGTCGAGGCTAAAATCGCCGGAGACATCGGCTGCCTCTGCCCTTGGGCCCCGTCCATCGCCGATGCGTCGCTCCCGTTGCCGGCAAGTGGTGCGGTTGTCCGACTCCGACCAGGAGGGAACATCAGAAAGGGTTTAGAAGCAGCCTGATGCTTTCGCGTTTTGGGGGAGAGACGGAACAGACGGTGAGATGTGTAGTCTAGCAATTTGGAGGCTAATCCGAGCCGCTACTTTTCGTAGAGGTTTGAGGAATAAATCGTGGGACTTGTATATAGAAAAGTGGGTTTAGATTATGGTTATGAAACGTCGCTTATTTTTTGGTTTATAAATAGCTGAGTTGAAATTGAAGTTGAGCCAAACAAGTTATCTAAATACTCGTGGCCTCGTGGGGGCTAAAACTTATTCACAGGTTTCACGTGACTAAGACCATAACATGTAAGCTACAAGTTAATAGGTTCCAGAATCTTCTCTTTTTTGGCGAGGAAAGAACTCATTTTCATTACTCAAAATCATTATAACAATCATTGATGAGACAATTAACAAGAAAGCTCGGTGTCTGGTTAATCCACGTACACCATTGTCTACCCTCACATGCTTGTTTAGCATACAAATGAGTCGTCGTATTTGCATTATGACAAACACATGATACCATCTAGCAACATGGAACATACATCATACATGATGCACAACTTTTGCATAAAGATATGGCTTGGTAAGGATTTTTCTTAAATTGTCGAAAGCACAACACTCTTTCAAACATAGTATAGTCGTAAAGTGATTTTCACATAGTTTTCGATGGTATGGGATACTCGATAAAGAAGACGAACTTACCTTATCTCACGTCTAGATGCCCCAGTATGCTGAAACTGAGCACATACCAAACAAGTTGTGTGATTTTTGTGGATGTACAGAGTATATTGAGTTGATGAGTTTTATAAGTGTTTTTTTAGCCGCTGGCTGTATATATATATATAAAGCAGTATGTGATATTCAAGGTATATCTTCGCTTTGGAGGTCTAGAAAATTACACAATAATCCTTAAATCATAAAAAGAAAAACTCCTATAAATTCTCTTATTAATCGAGAGAAAAAGAGAAGATCTACGCCACTTATTTTGGCAGGGTCGGATTAAAATTATGCAGATTAATATAAAAAAAACTCTCATTAATTGAGATAAAAAGATCTACACCATTTATTTTGGTGAGGCCGTATATAACGGTGTGGATTAATCATGTACATATTACAACTATTACAATTATATAACAAATACAATTGCGTTTTTGAAATACAATAGAGTTATATAACAAATATTATATTGAATATCTAGTCTCGCGAAAACTATACTAGTTTTGTTAAGGTCAAGAGAGGGAAACAAGACAACAAAGTATATCAACGGCAACAAAGTACACAACAAACTAACCAAACTAAACAAGGGTATAGGAGCAATTACAACAAAGCCACACCTCTTAGATCGACAAGATCATCACTGGCTTACTTGGATATGTCTTGCGGGGCTTTGAAATATGTGTACTATGCCTACGCGCCATGGAATATGTAGCATAAACTCTAGTATGTTTGGACTGATCGAGGATTGAACTAAAGGAAGAACCATTTTTCTGAAAATATAAGCCTGTAAATGTCCAATCATGTTTCACGCATACATTTTCTCCCTTTCGCTATAAAAATAAGTACTCTGTAGTGTGGTATTTCATCCAGATCTTACAGTTTAAAAACGTTAAGCACGCACATACGTACGCATGGAACGGCACAACACACCGGGACTAGATCACCGTGTGTTGTTGTTAACTAAAAAAACACAGTTCATGTTCTAAAACTCTAAAAGCCTGTTACCATGGGTATACATAGGTGCTCACATGATATTGTGAACTTAACATACAAAACAATTCCAGTAAAACATGATACTTTACATACAATAAAGTTACCCTCTAGGAAAAATGCACGACAAAAAATGTCACCCTATTTCTTTGAAAGAGTATATTAGTAGCTTGAACAATAGTAGATGATTACTTTAGATGACAAACTAACAGATTGAACATGAACCAAATTAATAATCTTTACTCAAGTGTTCGTTCATTACAATATTCATAAATAAACGACACAACCTCTTCCAAAAAAAGTGACTTGAATTATTTGCATACAGATTGTAAGTTCCAAATCAAAGAACTCAAATATAACTTCCCTATACACAATATTACTTATTCTTTGTAAAAAGTGTGCATAGTTGTATCACTTGTTCTGAAATCAAAATGCACTTTGTACATGGCATAGAAAAGAAGTACAATCCAATACATTTTCTGTACACAACGTCCATGATCACAACTACAAGTTTCACTAATTTATCTGAACTATCAATTTAGATCATCCAGATGGATGGTTTAGTGCAAAGTGCAAACACAGAAAGCCAAACATTTTTTTCATGATCAAGTACGATAAGGAAATCATGTTAGTTAGCATTTGTCGTCTTTGTTAGAATAAGACTCTATCTCAGAATAGGACTCTATCTCTTATTTGGTTTTCTTATCTGCATTATTATTCCTAACATGGTATCAGAGTTTAGGGTTACCTAGCTCTTCTTCCGCTGCCATCCGGCCGCTGTCACCCCGGCAGCCGCCGCCACATCCGGCTTCGCCGCCGAGTCCGCTGCCGCCGCTCGCTGCCGCCGCCGCCTGCCGCCGTCGCTTACCCGCTGTCGCCGCCGCCCGAGCCCACCAGAGCCGCTGCTGCGGGTTCTCTCGTATCGCCGCCGGCGTCCGCCGCCGCTGTCGCCGCCGCTTGAACTTGTCGCCGCCGCCGTCGCCGCCGCCGCCGATCTCCTTCTTCTCTCCGGCGCCGCCACCCGCAGACAGAGCCGCCGAGCCCGCTGTCGCTTTGCCGAAGTCGCGACTCTCGCCGCCGCGCTCTCCATCGTGGTCACCGCCGCCGCCGCTCTCCTCCACAGACGCACCGCCGCCGCCAGACACGCAGCAATTACCATTGGGTGAAGCGAAAGAAGGGGGAACTAGGGTTCCCCGCGTGTTGGGCGCGGGTTGTAACGGCCGACCGGCCGTACGGCCGCCTTTTTATAAAAATACCGCCCAAGAAAAAGAAAAAAGGAGATAGAGTACGTCGCTTAACCGCCGCGCCGCCCAAATGCCACTGTTAGACTCGCTGTTTTGGTCGTCGCGCCCGTCAACGCCGCCACCGATGGCTTTCGTTCCATCTGCTGCGATTCCATTCTCGGGAACAAAGCTTAATGGAACGAATTACAGGTTGTGGTCTTCACTCATGGAGATCACACTAGATGGTCTCCGCCTCTGGGGACATGTTACTGGTACCCGACCTTGTCCGCCATTGCCGGCAGCCTCCTCCTGCATACCTACATCTCCTACAGATGATGAGGCCGCCAAGAAGGAAGCAGACATAGCCGCTGCTTCTGATGTTGCTGATGAGGCTTATCAGTATGCCATAGATGCTTTTGAGCGCTGGTGTGCTGATGAGACCCGTGTTCGAGCTATCATGGTGGTCAGCGTCGATGACTCCATCCAGCCAGACATTGTTGGTTTGCGTGCCACCCGTCGGATCTGAGAGTACTTGCGTGAGCGATACCAGCAGAGCATCGATGCTCAATTTTTTTTTGCTTCAGCGTGAGTTGGAGACGCTTCGCCATGAGGACTCCTCCGTCGACGATTTCTTCCGAGCCCTGGCGAGTCCCTGGCGCCAGCTAGCTGAGTTGGCTTCTCCGCTCTGCCAGGCATATCATAAAGTGCAGAAGGCGGATCGTGATCGCCTACGTCTTTATGATTTCATCTACCGTCTTCACCCAGAGTTTGAGCCTGTCAGGGCTCAACTGCTGAGCCATTCACCACGACCGATAGTCACTGAGGCTCTTTCGACGCTTCGTGCTGAGGAGCTTCGCCGCGGGTTAGCAGTACAGCTTGTTCCGGTTGTGTTGGCTACTTCTTCTTCTTCGACTACACCAGCGTTTTCTACTTCGACTACAATTCCTCCTCAGGTGTCTGTTTCTGCTCCTGTTTTTGCACCAACTAGGGTTCAGTGCAATTACTGCAAGAACTTCGGGCACGACTATCAGCGTTGTGCGGTGCGAAAAAAGCAGAACAAGGCACCACACTTCAAGGGAGGGCATGGAGGCCCTTCCTCGACTGGAGGACAGATCAGCACGTCAGGATTTTCTCAGTGAGGTGACTCTGTTCAGCAGCTCTGTCAGGCTCTACTTCAGCAGCTCTCTCACAACTCAGCAGGTTTTGCCAGTCTAGCTCAGACGTCTCCTCCAGGTACCTCTTGGGTTCTAGATTCTAGTGCCTCTTTCCACATGACACCAGATTCCACATCTCTCACTTCAGTAGGACCTCCTATTTTTCCAATCTCTGTTCGACAGCTGACGGTACTCCTCTGTCTGTCAGCTGTCAGGGTACTTTTTATCCACTGATTTTTCTGTTTCAGCTGTTTCCCATGTTCCCCAGCTTGCCATGCAGCTTCTCTCGGTGGGTCAGCTTACCGATCTTGGCTGTAGGATTGGTTTTGACTCTCACGTTTTGACTCTCACACCTATTTCATTCAGGATCGACAGACAGAGGACGATACTTGGAACTGGTCGGCACCGTAGGGATCGTCAAGGTCTCTACATCCTTGATCGCCTACATCTTTCGTCCACTTCAGTTGCTCCTGTCACCCCTACGTCTACTTCCCCCGCCACTGCTGTCACCACCTCTGGCGAATTTGCGCAATGGCACCACCGTTTAGGACATTTGTGTGGTTCCCGCCTTTCTTCTTTAGTTCTTCAGGGTGTTCTAGGACGTGTTACTGTTGACACGACCATATTTTGTCAGGGTTGTAAGCTGGGCAAACAGCTACAACTTCCTTATCATTCTAGTGAGTCCTTGTCTTCTTGTCCTTTTGACTTAGTTCATTCCGATGTATGGGGACCTGCACCTATTGTCTCTAAAGGCGGGCATAAATCTTATGTTATCTTCATTGATGATTATTCCCGTTTTACATGTATTTTTCCTACCTCTAATCGTGGTCAGCCTTTGCGATCTATCGTAGTTTTGCAACGATGGTTCATACCCAGTTTGATTCTGTCATTCGTATTTTTCACGTGATTCCGCCGGCGAGCATCGCTCGTGCCTTTCGACGCTTTCTTTCGAAAGCGAGCACTCTTTACCAGTCTTCTTGTCCTGGTGCTCATGCTCAGAATGGGGTTGCTGAGCGCAAACATCGTCATTTGATTGAGACTGCTCGCACCCTTCTTCTTGCCTCTCATGTTCCACCACTGTTACGGTCGAAGTTCATTTCTACTACCGATATCTCATCAATATGCAGCCTTCCACTGCTCTTAAGGGTGTTAGTCCTATAGAGCGTCTCTATTCTCGAACCCCCATTACACTCACCTTTGTATTTTTGGTTGTACTTATTTTGTTCTGCTGCAGCATCGTGAGCGCACTAAACTATCAGCCCAGTCAGTTGAGTGTGTGTTTCTTGGTTATAGTTATGAGCATAAGGGTTATCGCTGCTGGGATCCTTCTGCTCGACAGATCAGGATTTCACGAGACGTTGTCTTTGACGAATCTCGACCTTTCTTCTATCGAGATTCGGCTTCTTCTCCTGTTTCCACTGTTGAGTCGATTTCATGGTTGACTCTTTCGGACCCTTCACCTATTTCTCCACTATCACAGGCTTCCCCTGGTCTGCCTCTAGTGGTTCCTTCTGTACCTCTGCCTTGGTGGTGTCTCCTACAGCACCGTCTCTAGTTCCCACAACACCATCATCTTGTTTCTCTGGTGTTCACTACTCCAGACGTCCTCGTTCTTCACCAGTCTCCTCTTCTGGTATCTTGCCGACACCCACATCTGATCCTCCTGGTGATGCTTGTCCTTACATCCTTCATGACCAGGCATCCATTTGACCTCCTGATCGCCTTGGTTTTGCTCCAATAGCTCATGCTCTCTCTGTGACTGAGCCTAGTTTTTATCATGAGGTGTAGGATCAAGGATAACCGACCTAACTTCCGATTATGTTCTCGAGAAAAGATTTTTCTTTTAAACCAAACCAAAAGAACATGCATGATCCTAAGTTGATCCAAAGGCATAATGAGATGCTTTCAAGCTACTAGACAAGCTCCCCTTAATAGTACGACATTTATCCTATAATCCGGTCTTCCTCCATACTCCAAAGACCGTAAAATTAAAAGGGTCCTAGTCTATTTGTACCTTGTCTTTGAGATCAACTCCATCTTTTCATCATTCTTTGACATGCATGCCTCCTTGGTTTCACTTTGTCATTTGGGACTATGCCTTGTAATCACTTCAACAAACATGTTAGTCCCATATTCACATAAAGTCATTAATTACCAAAATACAATTTTTAGGGCCTAGATGCTTTCAATCTCCCCTTTTGGTAATTGATGACAACACAATAAAGTTGTGAGAGAAAGTTGGTTTGAAAATGTAAAGCTCCCCTTAACATGTGCATATTGAGTAGAAGATAATGTAAAGCACATGTTTGGATTTTCGTGAAATTTCATGAGTTTCAGAGAACATTGTTACTTGGAAGAGAACAAATGACAATAAAGATAGAGCATTCACATCACATAGTCATTCATCATTAATCAAAGATCCAAGTACAACAAAAATATAAGATAACACAAGATATTATCATAAGCATCAAGTTTTCAAACAAAGTCATTACAAGCCATAGTCAAAATGACACAATATATTACAATATTATAATAGATAAGTCTAGCTCTCTCTCTCACTAACACACTCTTCTCTCCCTTTGTCATCAAGGGCCAAAGGGTCACTCCGCAGAGGATCTTGCGGAGGATCAACTGGAGGAACAGGAAGATCAACAGGAGGATCAGCCGGAGGACCACCAGAAGGAGAACGAAGGAGACGCCGTCCAAACCGAACAGTGGCGAAATCGCTCTGCGAACCGGGCCGAAGCGCGCAAGATCGGGCAGCAGGGCGCCGAGTCCGAAGTGGTCGCCTCGAAAGCATCCATCGGAAAAGGTGGTCGCCAAACGCATCCACCTAGAAGTGGTCGGCCGCTCGAAGGTATCCTCGATGCTCTCATCTCCAACAAGGTAGCATAAATCTGATCCATAGTGGCTATACCTTGTGGAGGAGCAGCAGCAGCAGCAGGAGGTGCAGCTTCAGGTACTTCTGCTGGAGCACGCCTAAGATTGGCAGGAATTGGAGGACCTTCTCTTGGTTTATAGGCTTTGTGTGTCAAGGTAAAGCTCCATTATATCCAGCTTTGTTTAATGATCAAAGCCATAATGTAAGGTGCAAAGTTTATCCGTTTGACTCGATCATTCTTTGTTCCTGCTATCTCCCTTATGATAACATCCACAACATCAAACTTTCTTCCATGCATGATGCATTCCAATATATTCCAAACATGTCCTCTAATTGCATCATAATTCCCGCTCTTTGGTAACATGGTATGGTTAATGATCCTATTTACCAAGTCGAATAGGAAGAAGTCCCGTGATCTTACTAGGGACAAATCTCGTGGTGTCATAAAATTCACCCAAGCCGAAAGAGGAGGACTGCTCCATCATAAATCTTCTCATATCCGCCGACTCGACATCCAATGCTCGCTCAAAAGCACGCCTTGAGCAGGAGTGTCTCACCGTCCCCGCATCCAAGCGAGGTGAGAAAAGTCAGGAGGAATGCACACTGTGGCATAGAACTGTCGGATGATCTCATCACTATAGTTGCACTTTATTGCCACAAGGTTATGAATCCCAACTCGCTGGAAGAGCCTGTAGGTACCCTCATATTTATCAAGCCCGTTGAGGTAGGACCAATTAACATACTTGTGATCAGCAAAAGGTTTGTTTGGTCCATAGAAAAGATCATAGACTTGTCTTTGAAACTTGGTATGAAATCGAGGGTCATCACTATTTCCTGGAAGTGAATATTGATCTTTATCCCGAAGAATAGTGTAGTCGTCTGCTGTGAGTCCCTTAAGATCAATTTCAATCTCTTCCGGTTCTCCTAGTTCCTCATCAGATTCATATTCAGATTCTTCTGATCCTGAATTATCAGATTCTTCCTCATTTCTTGAAGAAGATGCGCCAGCATCTGAATAGTGCTTTGGGACTGACACCTTCATCCTCGGCATCTTCAAGAACAACAATGGATGAAGTGTCAAAGATTGAATCAAATGAAAATGTGATTTTCTGTTTCTGTCAGGGTAATCGGAAGCTCCGCAAGTTGCACTCCGGAACTACCGCTTGCGGAAGTTCCGCGTTTTCAACGGCGGAAGTTCCGATTATCCTGAGCCGATTCTAGGTTAATAGGAATTTTGGATTTTTCAGTATTTGGATGGATTGAGTCCATGGATTCGATGCATATACATCATACAATACTGAATAAACCTATTTTCTCAAGAATCAACCACAGATTTCAACAACATTTGATTTTTCCCAAAATTTGACCTAGGGTTCATACGGGTGCAAATCTAAGAAAGGAATTGGAAATACCTTGAGAGAATGGGTGATTGAACCCTTGGGAAGCAGAATCTCGACCTTTCTTCTATCGAGATTCGCTTCTTCTCCTGCTTCCACCGTTGAGTCGATTTCATGGTTGACTCTTTCGGATGCTTTCATGAGGTCGCTCCTTATTCTCGAGTGGCAACATATGGCGTAAGAGCTTGATGCTCTTCGTCGTACGGAAACTTGGGATATTGTACCGGCTCCTATGCATGCTCGTCCGATCACGTGCAAGTGAATGTACAAGATTAAGACCCGGTCTGATGGTACTATTGAGTGCTACAAGGCTCGCCTTGTGACCCGTGGTTTTCAGCAGGCGTATGGTCGGGACTACGATGAGACGTTTGCCCCTGTTGCTCATATGACCACTGTTCGCACTCTTGTTGCGGTTGTTTCTGTTCGCCGGTGGTCCATCTCTCAGTTGGATGTTAAGAATGCTTTTCTTAATAGTGTTTTGCATGAGGAGGTCTACATGTAGCCACCACCTAGGTATTCTGTTCCTAATGGGCATGTCTGTCGTCTTCGTCGTGTTCTTTATGGCCTCAAACAGGCTCCTCGTGTATCTGGTTTGCACGTTTTACCTCAGTGATTACTGCTGTTGGTTTCACTATCAGTTCCCACGATCCTGCTCTTTTTGTTCATGTCTCATCTCGGGGTAGGACACTGCTTCTTCTGTATGTTGATGACATGCTCATCACTTGTAATGATTCCTCCTTCGTCACATATGTGAAGAAGCATCTCAGTGAGCAGTTTTTGATGACTGATCTTGGTTCTCTTACATACTTCCTTGGGATTGAGATCTCTTCCATGCCTAAGGGCTACTACCTCTCCCAGCAGAAGTATGTCCAGGATCTTCTTGACCGATCTAGTCTGACTGATACTCGCACTGCTGAGACTCCCATGGAGCTATCCCTCTAGCTTCGTGCCACTGATGGCGATCTTCTTGAGGATCCTACTCGATATCGTCATCTTGTTGGGAGTTTGGTGTACCTTGTGGGCACTCGTCCTGATATTGCTCATGCTATTCACATCTTGAGTCAGTTCATGACTCGTCCTACCCATATTCACTACAGTCACCTTCTTCGTGTTCTTCGCTACTTGCGTGGGACTATCTCTCGTCGTTTGTTTTTCTCTAGCTCCACCTCCCTACAGCTTCAGGCGTACTCCGATGCAACCTGGGCTAGTGATCATTCTGATCATCGTTCTCTTTCTGCTTACTGTGTTTTTCTTGGCTCATCCCTGATTGCCTGGAAGACTAAGAAGCAGACTGCAGTTTCCCGTTCGAGTGCAAAGGCTGAGTTGAGAGCTATGGCAGCAGTGACAGCAGAGGTTACTTGATTGAGGTGGCTACTTGCAGATTTTGGAGTACCTGTGGTGAGACCTACGACCCTTTTGTCTACAGTACATGTGCTATCAGTATTGCTCGGGACCCAGTGAAGCATGAGCTCACCAAGCATATTGGTGTGGATGCTTCATACACTCGCTCACAGGTGCAGGAGGGAGTACTTGCTTTACAGTTTGTGTCATCAGAACTACAGATTGCTGACTTCTTTACGAAGCCACAGACTAGGGCACAACATTTGTATTTTCTCTCCAAACTCAGTATGTGTGATCCACCATGAGTTTGAGGGGATGTTAGAATAGGACTCTATCTCAGAATAGGACTCTATTTCTTATTTGGTTTTCTTATCTGTAACCTCCCTTTGTACTCCCTATATATTGCCCATTGGGCCCCCCTTGAATAGATGCACATTATTCTTCCTAACAGTCTTCACGCTTTCAGAATTCCAATTTCACATTTTCCCTTTACCAGCTTACTCTATCCAAATTGAAAGTTGTCCTCCGTTATAATTCCTAGCTCTAGTCTCTCCCTAGGCCAGCTACTCTAGATCTGATCCTCTCCCCCAATCGGTGCCCTCTTTCATCTAGCATCGTTCTATCTCAATTCATCGTCGTCCGACCTCCCTCTGACAGGTGTTTATCCCCTGTCATGAAATAGTTCGTGACAACTTTTGATTCACTACCAATTCAAAAGCAGCAACGAGCCAATGAGGTTGCAACAAGATCTAGCTAATATCCAGAATTATTGTTATTATTATCTAGCAACGTGATATTTTGCTACTATCTTTGATGTTATTAGCCAAATTACTATAACACTGACATATAACTATTCCAGAATGAATAGAACGTATGTTGTAAACATGAGTTTGACTTGTTTGTCCCTATAGGTGATTCAAAAGAACCTCAGTCAATGAAAACATGATTTATACATGGAAAAAATTTGCTTACTGAATTCAACCAAAAGTTCCAATATGCATTTTTTAATAGAATGTTCTAACAGGGAAATTAATAAATGCATGTCTTGCTTACCGCTACGAGTCAAACAAGAGTTTCCAAGAATCCCCCATGTCTATTTTGCAATATCTAATTTTTCTTCATTCTAATTCTGAAATGCTCTGAGATAACAACTATTTTTTCTTCATTATATCCAATAATTCAGTTACACAAGTAGTGACATGTAATGTCAGTTAGAGCATTAGTGGTATAGAAGTGAGTTAATTTATTTTGTTTTGTTTTGATATTGAATAGACA
The DNA here is from genome assembly GCA_036346395.1 of Hsuehochloa calcarea. Lineage (NCBI taxonomy): Eukaryota > Viridiplantae > Streptophyta > Magnoliopsida > Poales > Poaceae > Hsuehochloa > Hsuehochloa calcarea. The sequence goes on from CM070596.1 coordinate 61,191,846, forward strand.
GATTGTAAAATACAATAACAATTAGAAAGATTGTGCTCGTATGATTGACACTGAAGAATCATATTGAATGGATCACAATCCTTGATGGCAATTATTGGATACACAATCAGACATCTATTTACCCATGTACAGTGGTACAAATATACTTACATCAAGTAATTTAATGAAAGGAAAACATTGTAGGCCAGGTTTTTACCTAGACAGTAGTGTGTAGTTTTCAGTCATAAGAAACTGGAAATTTGAGAATTCACTAACTATATCAACAACTACCTATATCTGTTAATACAAAATATTGTCCAAATATAGTTATTTATTCTTTCAACAATATTTCATTAGCCATTGATGAAATAATGAGAGGTCACAATTAGTTGATACCTCATATGTTTACCACAGATCAAATAACCATCTTTTTTTTGCATGCATACTTCTGACTAAGGTCTTCACTTAAGCATCGCACTGCAGCAGCTGGGGATCAGTACCTGGAAGAACCCTCACTGCAATAGCCCAGTAAGGTGATCAGATTCTTGTGCCGAACACGCCCAATCGTCGCGACCTCCACCCTGAAATCTTTTCTCAGCCTAGACCCTGATGAAGCACAAAACAATCATGTTTTTTTTCTTTTTATTGCTTGAGGAGTAAAATGGGAGGAATAATCAGATGAATTGGGTAAAGCAGCATCTGCTAGTAAAGAGAAGGACATCGTTTGAAACTTCTTGGTCCCAGGAGGCCACGAAAAGTAGTTACTACTCATAACCCCAAATTCAAATCTAACAATAGCCTAAGTTCTTGCGCTTAACTAACGAAAAAGAACACCAATGTGAGATTTTTCTGCATGGAATCCAGCAATTAAAGGAGTTCAGAAAGAAAAGCACGACTCGAAGTCCAGAACAAGACGGACACAATAGAAACCTATTAAGATTCAAATTGAAGAACACAAGAAGACCGATAAATTCGAAAGGCCAAAACAAAATTTACCTGGTGATGTGCAAATTCATGGTTGTGACGGTGGTGGAGGCGCCCCTGTAAACAACCCTGTAGTGGTTTCCCCGATCACGTTCTCGGCGGCGAGGCCGTTGGCGGCCTCCTCCAGCTCCCGACGCGTGTACCGCCTCCCCTACCCTCGCCGTGATGCCTCGGACTCCATGTCGCTGCTGCCACCGCCGCTCTCGGTGCTCTAGTCACGCGCATGCTCTCGCCGCTGCTTGTCGCTGTCTCGGCAGAGGCATACGACGAGGAGGATGGCGAGGATGACCACGACGGAGCTAGAGATCCAGAAACCACACGCTTAGGAAGCCGACGCTGCACACCAACATCATCGCCACTTCTTCATCATGGAGATAGACGCCATCTCCAGATCTGGTAGGATATAGCTCAGGAGGTTAGTGTGTGCCCATCTTTGATGGTAGAGAAGAGACTTGGGAAGAGAGGATGCGGACGGCGAGCTCGGCAAGCGACGACAAGGGAAGGAGGAGGTGGAGGCGTGGAGTATGCCGGCGAGATAGGGCAACAGTCGAGGAATACGGTGTAGTGGCCATCGAGGCGGTTTTTAGAAGGGAAAGAGACTCCTGACAACAAGGAGCTATGTGTCGGCGCGATGAATGTTCGCGATTACGGACCATACACCCAGATATCGGGTCCGCTATTTCGTATGGATCTGTTGGGCCCGATTAATGGGCCAGACTCTTTTCTCGGCTTTTACAAGAAAAAGGACCCTGCAGGACGGCAGGGAGCCCAGCCCAGGTACCGGGTGCGCGGATAGGGCGAGAGACGGAGCCTCAGCCGAGGCGGCGAGGCATCCCTCCCTCCCTCCACTGGTCGCAGCCATGAGAGAAGCTCTGGTCATGAGGCCCTCCTCCTTTCCCTACCCTCTCCTCGCTCCCCCGACCTTCTCCTCCCGCCCCCCTCCGCTCCGCTGCTTCGTCGGCCTCCGGTTCTCCGCACCCTGCGTCCAGGTATACACCCGCCCCCATCTTCCCGGAGGAGCCACATCCCTCCCAAGTAGCGTAACCTGGTGCTAGTTGCTCTCTTTTGGTTTTGATGTTTGATTGTAGGGTCCGTTTGGCGCAGGTCAGGGAGCAATTGGATGCGGTTGCAGGGATTGCCAAGGGTACGCGTCGATGCGCTGGGCGATTCAGGTTAGTCTGAGTCTTGCTTCATGGTGGCACCGTTAGGCCCTGTTTGGACGAGGGGTAATTCCTTGGGAGGTCTTGGGATGTACTTCAAATTTGAACAAGATCCTAAAACTTTCCAATGAAAATACCCCTAATCCAAACTTTCCAATGAAATACCCCTAATCCAAACACCCCCTTAATCATTCTGTTGCTACCTTGATGGTAGTGTTTGCTCGGTTGTTTTGCTACTCTGGGACTGGAATAATGTCTTATGTTCGCAGTACCAGCGGTAGTAGGCCGGGAAAGATGGTCGAGCAGTGTGCATTGGTTCCTATGGTTCTGTAAAAAACTATTGCCAGTGTAATATGTTTACAACTATTACAAGTCAGCTAGAAGTGAAATAATATGTACCTGTAAATCTAGCAAGTCAGCTAGAAGTTTCGCTTGGCGTGGGTTAAAGATGCATACAATGCTGTCAGGACATCTAGAAAGTGACTGAGCAAGCTATTTGTGTGCTATAATTGTGTAAGTATGTAACGTCTCTAGGTTCACGTCAAAGATCATTTTAATTCCTCGGTGGATTCAGTACCAAGTCCTCTTGAACATTTGGACAAGAAAGTACCATGGTTATCAAAATACCGATATGTCTGGTTGGCTGGCCCATGTTGAAAATTCATCACTTTCCCAAGCTTCCTTGTATCAACAATCTCCTTGGGTAATTTGTAGGTAATGAGCAAAACATAAGTTTGTTGTATTCAGCAAACATTTTTTCCCGATGAGGCCAGCACGTTCACTAAAGTCTTTCATTTGTGAATTATGTTGAGTTGATATTTCTGGTTAAAATATATCTTGATTAAGTACAAATAATGATCCCAATGAGGGGTCACATTTGATTCTGAATTTTAGTAGAGATAGTCAAGTACTCAAGTGGCACTCGAGTACAAGGAACATACTCCAGACATCAGTAGTCATGATTTTATGTTGTGGTGAATTTCCTTTAATTGTCTTTTTTCCTGATAATTTGCAGAGCCCCTGCTTCAAATTTCTCCCAACCGTGTCATAGAGCCATTGTCATTAGAAATGACCATGCTCAAAATGCAGATTTTCCACGTAACCACTCAAAAAGGGAGAAGAAACCATTTCCTATACCAGTACTGGAGTTAAGGCGCCGAGCAAGAGAGAGGATGAAGAAAGCTGAAGGGAAACCTAAACGACCATTGCCACCTCCGAAAAATGGATTGCTAGTCAATAGACTGATACCAGTTGCATACAATGTGTATAATGCAAGAATTTTGCTGATCAACAACTTGAAGAGACTGATGAAAGTAGTACCAGTAAAAGGGTGCAAGTAATTCTCTTGTCCCGTCCTTTCTTGATAACTATTCTCTACAAATCATGCTTATGTTAATTGCTCATTACATTTCTGCCACACTGCACAGAACATGTGTTCTTGTCATGTTAACTAAAGCAAAATAACACAATAGTATGCTTATAAAGCACAGAACATTGTGGCAGCAGAAGTTATTTTCTGCCAATAAAAATATGCAACTTCATTTTTCAGCTGGTTATATGACATGAATCGTTTGAGATATCTAGCTGCGTGTTGATGTAGTGTGCTAATGTTTAATTTTGGGGTTTATACTATGTATGCTATATTTAAGCATGGTCCTGTGTTAGATTATGCTGAAAATGAATTTCACAACATCAGGAAAGACACCTCTATTATTGGCAATCGCCACTGCATTTGGATTGTTTGGTTGAGAGCAAGGATCGAAAAACCGTTTCCGGGGGAGATCCCGCCGGGGAGTCGGGGAAAAAAACCGGCTGGTTACCGGTTTTCCCGGAAAAAACCCAGTTGATTTCCGCATGAATTCACTTAAAAACCATCCGAAAATCGAAATTTAAAAATTGAATTTGTAAACTCCGGAAAAACCTGCCGGTATTTAGATTCCCGCTACCCACCGGTAAGTCCGGTTACGGAGGTAACCGCCGGGATTTCTATCCCTGGTTGAGAGTATATGCTACAGTACCTGATCTGAAAAGCCATTTCTTGTGTCCTGTTGAGTATATACATTTCTATGTGTTCCGAGTTCAGACTTCAGCCGTTATTGATTCCTGTTAAGCCTCCATTTGGTTTGATGAAAGCCTGCATTAAGTCAAACTGGACATCTGCATTACAGGACAAAGGTCTAGACTTTCTGTATGTTTACAAATAAAATATTTGTGTGAAAAGTAAATCTCATGATCACATTGGATGAACTTTCTAAATGCTTTGGCTCATAATGCTGTGCCGTCCTGTGCTTCCAAATATGATATTATTTGACTACTTGACGGAATGCCACTCATGACCCATTTGCAGATTTGCCAACTTACATACTCTTTAGTTGTCATATGCCTTTATTCAGTTCGCTATGCCACTAATAACTCTCACTTCTATTTTATGTGAGGAAATAATGCATTTTCTATGCAGATATTGCAGTGAAATACATGTTGGTTCTGTTGGACACCCGTTCAGAACATGCCGAGGAATGTCTTCAGATCAACGTAGGGGAGAACATGACTGGGGAAGTACTTTGTTGGAAGCTGTGTTCTTGCCGGTTGAAGCCTACCACCTGGAGGACCGTCTAGGCAAGCGTATCCCTCATGACCAGAGGTTTGCCGTACCACGCATTCCCGCTCTTGTGGAGCTCTGCATCCAAGCTGGAGTTGACCTCCCTGAATACCCCACAAAGCGTCGAAGAAAGCCAATTATTAAAATCGGAAGAAAAGAGTTTGTCGATGCAAATGAAGATGACCTACCAGACCCAGAGCCTGACAAATTTAAACAGCCAATTCTTCAAGAACTACCCTATGATGAGATTATCGCTCCATCAAGCCCAGAGGAGGCGGCGGTTCTTGCTGAAGAAACACTTGAAGCATGGGAGACAGTCAGGGATGGTGCCTTGAAGCTTATGAAGAGCTATGCAGTTAGGGTTTGTGGATACTGCCCCGAGGTGCATATTGGACCAACTGGCCACAAAGCACGGAACTGTGGAGCCTTCAAGCATCAGCAGAGGAATGGACAGCATGGATGGCAGGCAGTGGTGCTGGATGACCTAATACCTCCTAGATATATCTGGCACATGCCAGAATCTGGGGAGGAATTGCAGAGGGAGCTGAAGAGCTTCTATGGGCAGGCACCAGCTGTTGTTGAGATTTGCATTCAGGGCGGTGCAAAAGTGCCAGAGAAGTACAAAGCTACAATGAGACTAGATGTAGGAATTCCTGCCAGTTTGAGAGAGGCCGAAATGGTCGTCTGACTGAAATTGGGGTGTTATGGTCGTCTGAGTGAAATTGGGGTGTTTGTATTATCTATTATTGAGCTCTTTGTCGTGTTGAAAACATAATGTCACCTCAAGCTCCATTCTGGCTGACCTTAGGTTCATTGTTTTACTGCATGTATATACCAGGAACTTAGCTCAAATAAGAGAACTTGGCAAGCTTTGTTTGTTTCAGATGCACACTATCATTTACCAGATCTCTTTATCTGAGGCATGGACACTTCTTACAAACTTACAGCGGGTTTGAGATGCATATGCTAATGCTGATATGTTTTATATGGTTTGCTGCCTGCATCAACATTTTTGTATCAAAAGTAAAAACCAACAGAGGATTCCGGAGTCAACAGAAGCAGTAATTCTTGCTTTCCAAAAACAACAGAAAATGAGTGACATCTTACAGATGATTTAACACGTTCTGAAAGATACCATCATTTTTTTAAGACGGAAAGATAACATCATTTCAATATACACCACAATTATGTTCGCTGCCCAACTTACGTTCCTATCTGGAAGCATCAGAAATATCGGGTACACTATTAAGCACAATCATCAGCACCGCATTCAACTGGAACAGGCCACACCGGATTACTCGAAATTCTTGACATCAGAATCATAAACAGCAAAAGGTAGTCCCCGTTGCCATTGAGAAAATCATGCAATTCGCAAGGCCTTGGTCTAGCTGAACAGTTGCATTTGGGATGCGCCCACAGGCCATAGTGTATGTAATTCATGAACCATCTGTCTGGTCGTCGTCAATGGGGTAAGGGCTCCACTGCCGTCCTGAATAGCAGTATATAAACCTTATCAACGGAAAAATACAAGAATCCGCCCCGGGCATGCGTGACATATGAACCGAAACTTGTCCCTACGATGCAGTGCCAAGCTGGTCCATAGGCAGTGTCAAACTCCTGTCAGCAAAGGATAAGCTCCTATCATATACAGTTATACACAGTATTGCATATGAAAATGGAGGAGCACAGACAAAATGCAGAGTTATAGAATTTGCCGACAAACAGTAGGAATGTGCGGGTATTTGATTAAGCATGGAGATGAAATACGAGGACTGATCCCAGATTCAGCTATTTGATTGATTGAAGACTGCAAAATTCAGTCAAGCAAAAATATTCGGACAAACTTTAAGGCAATTAAGATTGTAGGATGAGCAGTCTTCTGTATTGCATACTACTACATTTCAGAATACTTGAGTGGATTACTGGGCGCTGGCTATCTTTTTTACGTTGAATGTTCTTCCCTGAGCATAAACAAACACCGGTAATAACCCATGTCGTAGGTTATATAAATCTGGTTTGGTGAGATTCAATGCAATTTGCATTGCAGATGCCAGATGATTCAATGCAACTTGCCAGGTTGGCAGAAATTGAACATTTAGATGTGGGAAATGCCGCAGATATGAAAATTCTAGTCCCAAAATACTCGATTGATGCATCCTTTTGGTCAAACTTGCTTACCCTTTTGTGCAATGACATTGACAACCACATGATGACATGACCTTACATTGACAACCACATGATGACATGACCTTCTGATTGTTCAATGTATTAAATGCTCGCATTGGTAGTTAGCTACATAGATTGCATTGTTCACACCAGCAAGAGCTTGATCATTCAGCTTGACCCCATTGCTTAGGTGTTCAGAAGCTGATACTTCATCTGCCAATGATTCTCAAACCCTTCCAAATGACCTCGGTGACAAACAACAAAACTATTTTGGTTTCAGACGCATGGATCGGCTACAGTAGCAACCAAATGAATACAATCCTGTTAGAGTTGATCTCGGGCATTTGGCCCAACGGCCAAATGCCCAATGATGGCTGGTGGGCCTGTCGCCGCTATAAAGAGAAGGGACCGGGCGCACAGTCACGAGGTTGATCTAGCCACAAACCCTAACACACACAAACCCTAATCCGATCTAGAGGAGCGGCGACGGAAGTCCACCGCCGCCACCGACACGGTCGACCACCGACGGCCACGCCTACGTTCGACACGCCACCGTCGCCGAGCCGCGTCGATCTCCACCGACCGTCGCGCTAGCGCAGACCACCGACGAACCTCCATGGCCAACCCTACTTCATCTACGCACGACGGTAAACCCTCTCTCCCGCTCGGTCCCTCTCGGACCCGATCCAAAACCCAAGAACCCCAGATCCAGAGAGATCAAAAGAATGCAACACCCCTTACAACAAATCCATCTAGGCAACTAAAAAAACGGGATATCATAATGCAGAGGATCTATCAGCATGGACATCAATGCACTTGGCACAATCCTCGTCACGGAAGGCCCCAACAACGGATACATTGTAGTACATCAGTTATGACTGCATTGCCCCGAGAATACAATCGCAGCAAAGCATTTACTCCAAGAACCAAAACTGCTCCACACGATGTGTTTCCTAGCTAAGTCCAGCAAGCAAGATGCTGTCCTCACTGAACAATCACAGATATTCTAATCCTCACATAATGAACTAACGGAGAATAGAAATACTAGAAAACTAAGCTCTGGCATTGGCCATTATATTGCAGTTTCGGGAGCAAACAACACACACCCCGCTCCTGGCTAATAAGCAAGTTGGCGACTGGCAATTCGGTGAAACAGCGCCGCAAAGGTACAGTAATGGAGTTCTCATGGTAATGTAGTTTCAGGGTTGTAGCTACATTAGTATAGTATTTACCTTTTTGAGGGCGAGCGCAAGGCGCTTGGGCTCGAGCCGGCGCGGGAAGTGCGGCATCCCGGCGAGCTCGTCGCGGGCGCAGCGGAACGCGCGCCGCTGCAGCGCGGGCGGCATGTCAGCCGCCACCACCCTCACCACCGCCTTCCTCTCCTCGCCGTCGTCCCCGGCCCCCGCGTCCGGCTTCCTCGACACTCCCCCCTCGGCCCCAGCGCCCTCCACGAGGCTGGCGACGCCTAGCAACGACCTGATGACCCTGCCCCGGCGTCCCGCCTCGTCGCCCTCCTGCTCCCTCATGCTCCTTTTCTCAACGTGCCGTTCGGCGCCGGGAGTTTTTGAACAGAAGGGAACGCACGCAAGCGCGGAAGGATGGGACGAGTGAGCTGAGATGACGAGGAGTGCTCCCTCTTTTTTTTTTTTTAGCGCTGCACAGCGGTTGGGGCGGCTTTATTGGGACTGGAGGGGACGGCGTTGGGGTTGTTTAAAGTTGGCGTAGTACACCGCTTTTTTTAAAATCGTTTTTTCTCAGCCCGGGAAGCCCGCCGGTGGGATCAGCGAAGCGCGGTCGGCTCGTGGTACGGCGAATTCTGGGGCGGCTCGCGATGTTTTTACCTCGCCGAGGCGCGCGACGCGAGTGGGGGGGAGCTCCGCGCGGGGGCGGACCGTTGCGCGGGAGGTTTGCGATTGCCCGGTGACTGGGGGCTCACGGCGCACCGGGCTTGCTGCTCCGTGACAGTGTACCGCGCGGTTACTATTATTATAGGGCCGTTGGAATGGGAACGTCAGATAGGGTGGAGGTTGTACTTGTACTACTGTACTGGTAAAAGTAGTTATGCCGTTCATGTGGAGATGTACCACTGTTGCTTCAGTGCTTCGTTCTCGCGTAACATAGCGATCAAATGCATTGCAAGATACGACATGTCGTGTGCGATGAAACGCATTGTGCTGTGCACGCATTCATTTCGGGCTAACACGATGGTTCGGTCGAATGGGTTTGTGGGCTTTTCATAATCCGCATGTCGTTCCAGAGGTCGGGATACTTGGCTCTGGATCATGGGCTGGACTAACGGGTGGGCCATATGGTAGTAGCATCCCTTTGCTTCTTTCGTTTTGGAGGTTAGTGGCCCTCTGGCTGGCTTTATGTGTGAGCACACGGGCTATCAAAGTTCAAATTTTGAACATAGATCTTCTGAAAGGCCTTTCAAATTGGGTGACCGTCAGGCGGACGGCCGATCGCAACGATGGGGTACATCAGTACATGAAGTCGTGGGACGAGCTCGTGGAGAGCTCCGTGCGCCTGTTCCGCGCCGACATCACCTCCTCCATCCGAATCTTGCTGAAGGACACCGACGATCGTCAGTTACCTCGCCCTCTCGCCGTGATGGGATGCACGGTCGTTTTTTTTGTTAGTTTTGTATTGAGATTCACTGAACTCATTTAGCAGTGTTTCAATGCGATCGCACTACTTTTCGTAGCTAAGGACTTCGGATTTGCCGAACACTTTTGATACGTCTATTAGCGGACACAACGTCGCATACTGGTCGCATTTACACTTCAAAAAAAAAAAAACTAGTGCTAAACATTTGGTGACTTGCTGTTGAATTATATACGAGTACTTTTACCCGAGAAATTTGTTGGTGTGTGAATTGGTATTTCCTTACTGCGAAGACGAGTGGAGTGATGGATTTCATTATTTCCACCTGCATGTTCATAGCTTACATGGACAGCACGGTATCCTTTTCCCACACTTGATTGTTCCGGTATCCTTTTCCCACAATTGATTTTTCATTACTCATCATAACAAAGGATGATCCTTTTATGCATAATAATGGTATTCTTTCACAGCTGATTCTGCTGGTAGATCACTTGAGTTTCTGGTGTAGACATTTGAACTGCTACTACATCAGCATTAGTAGTATTTGGTTGCCCTGCCAAATTTCAATTTTGCATTTTGTATTCATGATCTTTCCATCATGCAAGTGATACTGGTGAGGTGGCTGGGAATTGGAAGGAACAGGTAGAACAACAACAGACAGAGAAAGGACGACGAAGGAGGCAGTAACATGTAGTTGGTTCCTTGATTTCCTTCCGGAAAAAAAACACAATTGGAGTGGAGTGTGGATGAACAGTTAATACTCAATACTGTCCATTCTCCTGGTATAGAATAAAGAGTAGCACCTATGGAACACGAATTAAGATCTCATTATCCTTTTTACCCTGATCAGTGCGGTCGCGGAACATGGAGCTGGTGAAAGAGATGGGATGATTTTCTTGGTCCTACATATTTTGTGTTCTCCAATTCTGCCAATTTCTGGGACATACGGCATGTGTGGTCAATGCTGCAGTACCATCGGAGCAGTGACGGTGATGAATAGGAAGCAAGGTGCATTTGCATTTCCTGCAACTCAATTACTGTTTGTCCGCTGACGTGTCCTCTTACGGTGGCCCTGTTCGTAGTTTGTGTATTATTGTTGTATTCCATTTTGTTCTCCAGTTTAGTTTCCGGGTCTCTCGACAGGAAGACAACGATGGCATGCCTATTCTGCGATAAGCAGACTCACCTTGCCGGTTTATCTTGTGCCGTTTACATCATGTCGGTTGGAGCCAGTTGTAGCAACGGATATATTTTTTTTTTTGCGAGGACAACGGATATTCAGTAATCTGTTATCTCATTTACATGCACAATTTGCCAGTAGAAGTGTAGACTGCAAGCAGAAATGAAGTTCTAACTTGAGATGTGGGGATAAGCTGGCGAAGTGAGGGGGGCAATCGTTGCAATAGATAACCTTTGGCCTTTTGTTCTCTATGCATGGTAAGGCCAGTAGGCCAGCCAGATCTTCGGAGAAGATCGCAGCTTCAAGGTTAAAAGCGCTATCAATTGTAGTCCATGCCCAAAGAACCGAGGACCTGGATGGACGTGGACCGCCGACCATGCAGCTTAGACCGTATATATGCTCATGGAGCCGGCTGCAAGACCAGAAATTACCGTTTTGGAGTTGATTTTAGAGGAAAGAATTCATGGCTACCGCTCTTGCATTGGACCGTTGATCGTCTCCGCGCCGCCATGACAGTAAACACAGTCACGAGGGCTCTCGAATGTTCGCAACACTTGTGCAGCTTCTAGTAGCGGGCTCGAGTCGAGAAGCAATCACTCAGAAACCCGTCACCGCCTTTTTGTGATTTTGCTGTAGCTCACTACTACACAAACGGTCCTTACAGAATCAAAAACGGTTTTTGAACTGTTTGAATTTATATGTCTATAATGACATAAGGTTATCACAGACAGTTTTTGAACCGTCTGTGAAAAAGCTATCACAGACGGTTTTGATTTAAACCAGAACTGTCTGTGATGGGTTTTTTCACAGACGATTCTAAACAAGAACCGTCCTTGATAGCATTTTCTATTGAAAACAAAACGAAAACAGGTGTTGAAACTTTAGAGGCTGTTTTGAGACCCTAAACAATATTTTTTTTTGGATTTTCATTTCGTCTGGAGCCTCCCGAGCTCACAAATGAATCTGATATGGACTTATGGATTTTTAGATTGAACTTTTCGTTAACTTTCCAACGAGCTAAAGAACGTCGTAATCTAAGTTCGTATGCAAAAGTTATAGCGGTTTTATTGGATAGTACGCGATCTGCCCTCTATATTTTTGCCGAAACCAAATAACTTAACATGAACTACACATGCATAGAGAGCTTCCCACAATAGCCACATTATCACTCACATCACAGTAGCATCAACTCAATCCATTCACAGAGCACTAACACTTGCTCTTAGTAATCCATATCACAGAGCAAAAGGGGGAGTAGAGAGAGCGAGGTCGTGGGAGGCCGGCGACGATGAGGTCGGAGCGAGGTGGAGGAGGCCGCGGGCGACGAGCTCGGGGGAGGACGGGGCGACGAAGTGGAGGATGCCTGGGGCGACGAGGTCGTGGGAGGCCGCCACGACACAGCTGAGACGAGGTGGAGGAGGCCGCGGGCGACGAGCTCAGAGGAGGTTGGAGCGCAAGGTCGGGGTGAGACGCCGACACTCGGTTAGATGAGGAGATGAAGGTGTGAAGAGACTCTGTTAATATAAAGCGAGTTTCGACAGCCTGTCTATTAAGTTCAAATTTGTATTTTCCCACTCAACAAAACAAAAGTATCATAAACGGTTCGTGAATAGAATCGGTTGTGATGTCTTGATTATCACAGACAGTTCGTGAATAGAACCGTCTGTGATAGTTACGTAACACAGATGATTCCTCTATTAAAAATTATTTGTGATAAGATATCTAGTATAATATATTTTATAGTAGTGACTGCAGGCAGCAGTAGTTTCTCTCCGGCTCAGCTCCGCTCACCCGATAATCGGCGAACGCATGCAGCGCGCGGCCTTTCCCGAGTAAAACCACGGCTGCAGCCGGGTCGGTGCGGCGGCGTGCATGCAAGCCAAGTGGCGCCGGGCATTGGTACTAGCATGCAAAGTGGAGGGGACGCAGTATACTGACATGCTCTTTAGCCGTTAGAGATCGGCCGCGCGCGGGCAGGGAGGCGCAGACGGTGCTTGCCATTTGCCAGCCACCGTCAACACCCTCACGCACGCAGCCGCAGAGCAGCAGCTGCCCTTTGTCACTTGTCACCCTTCTCTTCTTCTACAGGTAAGGAGATGTTACTGTGGCAGTACGCTTTAACGGCTCTCCCCGCCCCGCCCCGCCCTAACTACTCCACCGGCCGGGCGGCCCCATCCTACGGTCCCCTTTTCCCGGCCCAACGGTCACATTTAACAAAACTGCGGCATGAGGACACTAATGACAAAAACGTCTCCGTGGTGATGGTATCGTGGGTTGCAATGCAGCACGGGTCGATCTCGAGAGTCCTTTGTACTTATGGGCGATCATTTGGCATGGGGTTAAAGCCAAGAACGACGCTAGTCATTAGTACGTGCTCGTGGTTATAAGTACAGTATCCAGGCTCCAGATTGCAGGCATGAGGACATGTTATCCATAGAGCGAGCCTAAACGGAATGATGGTATAACACTGTACTGGTGTCTCCGCTGATTAGATCCAGTAAAGGAGCGCCGTAGGTGAAAAGTGAAAACACGTACGGTTCATCACCTGTGGAAAAAGAGCAGCGGCGGACGGGCGACCTGAGAAAACAGCAGCGGTCGGCACAACCACAGGGCGCCCGTTCGTTTTTACTATCCTGCCTGACCGTTGATCCCACCATTTACAAACACCGCCGTCCGTCGTGTGGCTGCATGCTGCGTCCACTGCTCGCCGACTACGTACGGCCGGTCTCGCCCACGCCCGAGATCAGGTCCAGGCGGCAGACTCTCGAGGAGAACCGAAAAAACTGCTACAAATTTCATACTGACGAGACCGGTAAGCGTACGTACGTACGTATTGGTTGAGAACATGGTAACCTTGTTTTCTACTCTAATACTGACTACTCGATCGTACGGCCAACCCTAGCAAAGCAGGACTTTAAAGGTTGCTTAGTTTGGTAATACTACCGGTACTAGTTGAAGTGATGGTTATTCGGTAGATATGCTATACTCATTCAGTGTCAATTTCATTGGCACGGAATACACTCCCAGTCCAGATAGACATTCAAGTACATAGTACTAAAACACACAATTTATTAGGACATCCCTAATAGTTAAAGAAATATTATCTTTAATATAAACTACATCATTTTTAAAGATAATATCTCCAATAGATCGTCTCTAATACACTCTCTAATATTTAAATTTTATATATTTTTTTAAAACGGATCTACATCGCGTGCATGACAGCCTCTCAGAATCGACGATCTATATTATCTCTCCTCTATGTAGAATTTTATTGACGTAATATAACTAAAAGACGATAATAAAGATATTATTAGAGATACCCTTGTCCAACTGGGGCGTGTTTTCTTTGCATTGGTTGATAGAAAAAACTAAGCCGTTGAAAACTAAACCACGTCATATAATCAACAGGACCAACGGCCGAAACCAACCAACGGCAGAGATGACTGCACAGTACTACACCTCCAACTCCCGGCCAAGTTAGCCTCCGGCGCCGCAACGTTCGCCACATCCACGTGTCGCCGCCGAATTGGCCTGTGACCCAGCATTCTAGGCCTCTTTCCCCTCTCATCATTCCATCGGTCCATGTCTGCGCGCCCACCCCCTCCACACACACACACACATGCCATATTTATCCTCCCCGCCCGTTCGTCACCAGCTCACTCACCTCACCTCCCGGCCATTATTAAACCCCGGCCTTCCGACTGCCGAGTCAGTAGCAGCAGCAGTACACCCACGCCTCAATCGCCGAAGCATCGAACCGTACTGCAAATAGCTCGCTCGTGGTGTGCATTGCCATTGCATTATCTTCCTTCCAGCTGCAATGCCGGAGGCGTCGTTGGCTGTCAGGGCAATGGCGGCGGCGGCGGTTGTGCTGGCGCTGCTGCTCTTACCGGCAGCGGAGGTGTCGGCCGGGGCCGGGCAGCACGACTACGGCGACGCCCTCCACAAGAGCATACTCTTCTTCGAGGGCCAGCGCTCCGGCAGGCTTCCCCCCGACCAGCGCCTTCGCTGGCGCCGCGACTCCGGCCTCCACGACGGGGCCGCCGCCGGCGTACGTGTACTCTCATCTTATAATTTAGTTGTCTTATATTTATTTAAGAAAGAAGTTGGCAATGCACCATTGTGACGATGGCATTTTGTTTTGCGGGCATGCAGGTGGACCTGACGGGAGGGTACTACGACGCCGGCGACAACGTGAAGTTTGGGTTCCCGATGGCGTTCACGGCGACGCTGATGTCGTGGGGCCTGATCGACTTCGGCCGGAGCTTCGGGCCGCACAAGGATGAGGCAATGAAGGCGGTGCGGTGGGCGACGGACTACCTGATGAAGACCACGGCGAAGCCCAACACTGTGTACGTGCAGGTTGGCGACGCCTTCCGTGACCACTCGTGCTGGGAGCGCCCCGAGGACATGGACACCCCCCGCACCGTCTACAAGGTCGACCCCTCCCACCCGGGCTCCGACGTCGCCGCCGAGACCGCCGCCGCTCTCGCCGCCGGCTCCATCGTCTTCCGCGACGCCGACCCCGCGTACTCCCAGCGCCTCCTCAACCGCGCCATCGCTGTAAGCGCTGCCGTCTTCTTGCGGTCTCTCTCTGACAACTCAAATGTGTCAGTGTACTAAAGAAAAACGTTGCGTTGCGTTTTCTTGTGCGTTTGTGTTTAGGTGTTTGAGTTTGCGGACAAGTACCGGGGCCCCTACAGCAGCAGCCTCCGCGCGGCGGTGTGCCCCTGCTACTGCGACTACTCCGGGTACCAGGACGAGCTGCTGTGGGGCGCTGCGTGGCTTCACAAGGCGTCGCGGCGGCGGGAGTACCGCGAGTACATCAAGAAGAACGAGGTGGTGCTCGGCGCCAGCGATGCCATCAACGAGTTCGGCTGGGACAACAAGCACGCCGGCATCAACGTCCTCATCTCCAAGGTAATGCAAATACTCCTCTCCTCGCCTGTGCAGCGCGAGCACAACACACTACCAGCGACATTTACTACTAGCATGTGCTGCTATGATGCTCCTACTGGGCTACTACAGAAATTTATAGGACGGTACTCGAGTAGATGATAGATTTGTACTCCGTACTAGTGTCACGGGAGGCTATAGAATTGCTGCTTCCAACTTGCAAGTGCATTGCTGACGTCCAAGGCACTGCATTACACTGCACCGATTTTTTCTGCCATTATTTTTCACGGGGACATTTTCTGCCTCTATTACGCTGGTATGATCAGTTTGTGCCTTTGTGGTAAGCAGGGATATGCATGTGCCTTTTATTTTGGCGTTTTCTCTAGTGTTTTGGGCGATATGAGCACATTTCTGTTGCACGTTGTGCAGCGCAGGTGGTGGTGCGACAGGCTCCCTCGTCCTTCCGTATCGGCTTTTTGGTCGGCACTGAGCGTGGTCAACAGCACCTGCATGCCCTTGACTTACTTTGACAAGTTTGGCTAGATCTCGTTGCGATTATTTAACTATGGTAGAGTGTCTACTGTCCAGTACGATCTGGCAGCCGTTGATGCGCTTTTTACCCTGAGAAGGAAGAAGCGTGGCACTTTGGCTGTTTCGTCGTTCACGCTAGTGTCGCCCCACACCGCAAGTTATCCGATATTCCTTCGAGAGCATCTCTGTAGTACTAATAAAGAGTCAAAAGCTACTAGCTAGCCACTTGATGTAATGAAACTGCATTGCTTTGCATGTGGGTTCAATCAGGTTCTTTACATGAAACTGCATTGCTTTGCATGTGGGTTCAATCAGGTTCTTCCAGGTTCTTATGATGCTTACCATGACAATTAATCAAGCATTCTCACATGTCCTTGAGACCCTGACGGCGGTGAAAGGCAACTGATCAGGGATCATAATCCGGGCAGATTAGTTTAATCAATAACTCAACCGTGGGATCATATTCTGTGCAGATTAGTTTAATCAATAACTGAACAGTAAACTGGTAGCGTCTCATTAATCGAGTATCACTACTCCTATCATATCATAGGATAGTACTCCTAGTGTGACTGTAGGAGTATGCTTGTCTGTTGCAATCTTGGTCTCCTCCTAGGTCCTTGTGCTCCGCATGTTGCCCGAGCAGCGAATGGCAGCGGTCCAGCATCGAAGAACACTTTTCAGGACTCACGGGTCTAGACTCTCGTGGAATGTCCAGCATACCTCCAAGTTTTAATTTTTGTAGTACTTATGTTAATTGATCTGCTGTTACTCTCCACTTCAGGAGGTCCTGACGGGGAAGGACGAGTACTTCCAGTCGTTCCGTGTCAACTCCGACAACTTCATGTGCACCCTTCTCCCCGGCATCTCTAATCACCCCCAGATTCAGTACTCCCCAGGTTCTGATCGACCACCTAATCCCAACCTTTCTTTAATTCCTAGTTACTAAACTCTACTGCTGCTGAAACTGATTTGTGTCCTGTGAAATGCATTGCAGGGGGCCTGCTGTTCAAGGTCGGGAGCAGCAACATGCAGCACGTGACGTCGCTGTCGTTCCTGCTTCTCGCCTACTCCAACTACCTGAGCCACGCCGGCGCGCGGGTGGCGTGCGGCGCCGGGGGGTCGGCGTCGCCCACGCAACTCCGGCGCGTGGCCAAGCGGCAGGTGGACTACATCCTCGGTGACAACCCGCTGCGCATGTCGTACATGGTGGGATACGGGCCACGGTTCCCGCGGCGGATCCACCACCGCGCGAGCTCCATCCCGTCGGTCGCGGCCCACCCAGCACGGATCGGCTGCAAGGCCGGCGCGCCCTACTACGCCAGCCCGGCGCCAAACCCCAATCTGCTCGTCGGCGCCGTGGTGGGAGGGCCCAGCGACGCCACGGACGCGTTCCCCGACGCGCGCGCCGTGTTCCAGCAGTCGGAGCCCACCACCTACATCAACGCGCCGCTCATGGGCCTCCTTGCCTACTTCTCCGCCCACCCCAACCCAGCCGAGTGGGCCGACGACTAAAACTCAAAAACATGTCGAGTTGGTTAAGGGATGTAGTAAGTATAGATCGGACTAGGCTTTTCGCTGGGCTTTGGTTTGTTGTTCGGGCCGGATTGGGCGATTCGTGTAGTTGCTGCTTGGTGGTATTGGTGTAACTAATTAGCTAGCTACAGCCGCCCTCCTTTCCTGCAAGAGAAACCAGGGAGGGAAGGGATAGATAGGCTGCCATGTTGTATTAGTAGGTTATAACACGTGTAAGATTTAGCGTGCCAGTATATTGCCGTTTTTGGCCTTAATGGTACGGCTGCGGCTGTTTTTTGCGAACACAGTTCTTTTCGTGCCGTATTACCAAAAATGACAGGACGGACATGCTTGCTACCACCACATGGCTAGGGGTGAGCGATGGAGGACACGGTTGCTTCTGCACCCAACACGTATCTTGTCCGCACTCCCCTCGCCCGGACAAGTCCGCCTCCGCCCTTTGCCCGGACACAGCGCTGCTGCACGCCACGCGTGTCGCCTGGACACAGCCGCTGCCGTGCGCCGATGCCCCGAACGCGCATTGGCGCGACGTGAGATGCAGTCTTGCCGCCGCGACGCCATAGCCCGAACGCAATGGACGTCTTTGCGTGTCCTCGTCCGCTCCCCGCCCATCCATCAATGTCTTGGCTATGCATACATGCAAACTGTGCGCAAGAGGAAATCCGATTCCTCCCATCGCTTCGCGGTTGGCCGCGATTTTCATTGGGCAGCTATAAATTCGGAGGCGACGGTGAGACGCTTAGCAAAATCTCATCCTCACTCACTCTCATTCTCGCTCGCTTTGTTGATTCCATTTTCGTAGACATTAATGATTGTTTAGAGTGGTTATTAGCGGCCATATTAGTTAATTAAACGTAGTTAATTAGTTGTACTTATTTAGGTGTTTTCATTTTTTGTAATTAAATTTGTGTTAATTAATTAGGTCCTAATTAGTTAGTCATAGTTAAATTAATCTTACGTAAGTATTCATAGCATAGTTAATTAGTTATAAAATAATTTGCCATAATCAGTTAGTGTTAGTTAATTAATTAGTCCTACTTAATTAAGTCTTAATTAATTAGTCATCATTAATTTAGTAGTAGTTAATTAGTCATAATTAATTTAGTTCCCTTATTAGGTTGTAATTAATTTAGTGACCTTATTATGTTGTAATTACTTATTTGTAATTAATTTATGGTAGTTAATTCATCGTAATTAATTTAATGGTATTTAATTCATCGTAATTAATTTAGTCCTGAATAATGTAGTTGTCATTATTAAGTCGTAATTATTTATTTGTAGTTTATTTATGGTAATTAATTAGTCTCAATTAATTTAGTGTTATTGAATTACTCATATTAATTTAGTCAAAACTAATTTAGTCGTAATAATTTTATCATAATTAATTAAGTATTAATTGATTGGTCGTACCTAATTAGTCGTAATTAATTTGGTCGTAGTTAATTAGTGTATATTAATTTGTTGTTTGATGAACCCAAAGGTCCTTGTTTGTTGGCCCGATCTTTCGATGAGAAGATAAATTCGGTAGAAGTCGCTCAACTCTCACGATCCTGGCTAATACCCGGATGACTTGATCACGAAGAACAATTCCTGCATACACCGAAAAAGTACGCAAGAACAAGGCAAAACGCAATCTAAATTGCAAATATATGATTGAGTTCAAAAGGTGGGATTCTGCAGAGGTCCTTTATGGTTGGTCTAATCGACACAAGCGAAGAACGAGAGATTTCACAATGGAGAAACTAATCAAACGAAATCCGAGTTCTAGAAAAAGGAGACGGCGGCTCCTATATAGGGAGACGGCTAGGGGTGGCGGCCAGCGAAGTGGGCGCATGCCCCTAGGGTTACAAGGCCCATGGGCCCAAGTGGAGGTGGCGCATCACCCGTTTGACTCGGACTTAGAAATAGACGTGGACTCTTTTGATGATTGTGGCCGGCTCGGATGGAGTTTGATGATGATCTTGTATCCGTTGGAAAGTAGACTTGATAAGCTTTCTATAAGTCCATAATCACCCCAAACGGAGTCCGTATGAAGAATTTCGGTTCATATGGGCAAATGATTGAATGTAAAGCATTCAATTGCATGTGTGAGTCATAAATACCATTATGAACATATTCATGTGAATAATTTTAGTTCATATGGTAAAACTCACTTAAGTGCTAGAAAGTGACCACTTAGGTCAAAATAGGATTTTGGACGAGTTTGAAAATCAAATATCTTTTTCTAGGTCGGTCTTTTGGAAATCTTTTGAATACCAAAAATGTTTAGAACAACCAACTCTAGGATTTTCCTTTTGGCAAGATTTTCAAATTTCTTTTAGAATATATTTTACACAAAAATCTAGTTTAGGTAAAAAAACAAGATACTATTATGTAGGATTTTGGCTAGAAACTCATTTTCACTCAAAATAGGTTTTTCTAAAGCCAAAACCTTTGGTAAACCTTTGAAGAGCATTAGTACACATTTTGCAACTAGTTTTTCAAAGAATTACTAATAATTATGAAATTTTTGACTTTTGGCTAAAAGACTCAATTTTGAAAACCAATACTAGCACTTAATTTATTTGGGCACACTTAGGATGTGATATTCATGATAATGATTTAGCACTCCCCCTTAATGTGCCACTTCCATCTTGCTCAAGATATTAATAATGACATTATGAATCATAGAGCAATAACACCCCTTTTGATATGATTTTCATGAAATGCAACCTACACAAGGCATAAGGGGCTAGATACTTCAATGTAAATACTTGTTACCGAGATAGCATTGGTTTTTGATATGAAGTGATCATCCTCAAGCTTGGCTCCAATTTTGGTATATGATGGAATCCACCTTTATATGAATAAGCCAAGCCTCCAATGCCTCTCCAAATACCTATTAAGTATTTAAGCGCAATTTGGTACCCAAAACTTGGTTGGGTCCATAAATATTAGTCACAATTGATTTGGACACCCAAATAGCACTAGAATTAGTTTTATGTGAACTAACTATTCTAGCAAACACATTGCCATTTTTATCTTTCCTAAGCAAATAATGATCATTGTAAATAAATGGCTTAGAGAGATACCTTTGGGACGATCCTTACTAAGATGTCCCTTTTTTTCGGCAATTGTAGCAAGTTCGATATTGATATTCATCTTTTGCCTTCTTTACTTGCTCCTTGCCGGTTTGCCTCTTCTTTGATGATCGTGGCTTGTCATCCACTTGATTTGGGTACACCGAGGCAAAGTGGCCTTTCTTGTTGCAACTAAGGCACTTAAGATATTAATAATGACATTATGAATCATAGAGCAAGAACACCCCTTTTGATATGATTTTCATGAAATGCAACCTACACAAGGCATAAGGGGCTAGATACTTCAATGTAAATACTTGTTACCGAGATGTCATTGGTTTTTGATATGAAGTGATCATCCTCAAGCTTGGCTCCAATTTTGGTATATGATGGAATCCACCTTTATATGAATAAGGCAAGCCTCCAATGCCTCTCCAAGTACCTATTAAGCATTTAAGCGCAATTTGGTACCCAAAACTTGGTTGGGTCCATAAATATTAGTCACAATTGATTTGGGCACCCAAATGGCACTAGCATTAGTTTTATGTGAACTAACTATTCTAGCAAACACATTGCCATTTTTATCTTTCCTAAGCAAATAATTATCATTGTAAATAAATGGCTTAGGAGAGATACCTTTGAGACGATCCTTACTAAGATGTCCCTTTTTCCGGCAATTGTAGCAAGTTCGATATTGATATTCGTCTTTTGCCTTCTTTACTTGCTCCTTGCCGATTTGCCTCTTCTTTGATGATCGTGGCTTGTCATCCACTTGATTTGGGCACACCGAGGCAAAGTGGCCCTTCTTGTTGCAACTAAGGCACTTGACATTCTTCGTGTGTCTTGCATTGTGCCTTGTCTTGCTATTCTCCCTTTTCTTGGGAGTATAGCCGATGCCACTCTTAACTTGTAAGCGTCTTTGCTTGCTCAATATATTGTCGAGAGTGGTCTTTCCCTTGAAGCTTCTTTCCAAGTCAACTTTTAATTTTGTGACTTGGGCCTTGAGCTCATTATTTTCCTCTACAAGATTAGTCTCAACAAGCATAGAGGAAATAGGAGTATCTACTTTAGAGCAACAAGGCATATCAATTAAATCCTCACATGAGGTGGATACACTAACCTTAGATGAAATGCAAGGGTTAGCGACTACACATGGCATATCTTCTAATAAATCACATGTAATGCCTATATCCACCTTGGACTTATTGAGATCCTTGAGAAGGAGAGTCTCATGAGTTTCTTTAAGCTCTTCATAAGAATCCTTGAGAGAAAGAAATTCTTTCTTCAAGACTTTGAATTTTGATTTCTCATTCCCAAGATATTCATTTAAGTCCTCTAACATGTCCATCAACTCATCATAGGTAGGTTCTTCATTTTCGTTTACCTCATCATTACCTTTAGCCATGAAGCATTGAGTTGATGTGGAGGGAGTTGTGGACTCATCATTGTCGGAGCTAGAAGTTAAGCATTCTTCTTCCGACGTCCACTCTTGTGTGCAATCATCGCTTGTGGTGGTGGACATTTCATAATTGTCTTGAATTTTTGTCAACATCTCATGAGCGCTCTTGAGATTGCACATTTCATCAAACACCTCTACACTCAAAGCACTAAATAAACCGTTAATAGCTTGAGCATCGAGATGTAAGCATTTATTTTCCTCAATTATTGGAGCAAGATGATCCATTGGAGGAGAAAAGCCAACATGTACAATCCGCCATATTTTTTGACCTATGGCCCTAAAATAACATAACATGCGGATTTTCCAATGTGCATAATTTGTGCCATCAAATTGTGGTGCTTCACATTGGTGCACTATTTCTCTAGTCACCATCCTTTACTCTCTAGACGGTTAAGTCTAATAAATTGAGAGACCAAGCTCTGATACCACTTGTAAGATTGAGGAGGCCGACTAGAGGGGGGGTGAATAGGTGGTTTTAAAAATTCTTTCGGCCAAAACCAATTAATAATGCGGAAGCTAATAACAAATTAGTTTTGGGACTCCGACAAGGAGTATTCGGATTTCGACTCCGACTCCGATGTTGAGGGGTCCTCCAAGAAGAGAGGACTTGTCGGTATCGCTATCAAGGAGGCTCCATCGCTATTTTCCACTACTACTTGCCTTATGGCAAAAGGAGAAAAGGTAAAATCTCTTGATAATGAAGAACCCTCCTATGATGAGCTCATGGATATGCTTGAAGAATTAAATGAATAGTTTAGAAAGGAAAAAACTAAATTTAGAGTCTTAAAGAAAGAACACATGTCCTTAAAGATCTCTTATGATGAACTAAAAGAAGCTCATGATTTGCTTATCCAAGATAAGTCTTACACTAGCATTGGTATTACTTGTGATATTCAAGAAAGAATGCCTAATGTAAATGTTGCTAGAACTAGCATATTTACTTCTTGCGATGATTTGCTTGCTATGCCATGTAGCTCAAGTGTTGATTCTAAAATTGAAAATGATAAATCTTGTGATAAGCTATTTGTATAGAATAGTGAGCTAAAGGAGCAAGTTACCAAGCTAAGTAAGAGCTTGGAAAGATGTTTCAAGGGCAAATATACCCTTGATAAGCTTTTGAGTGAGCAAAAGTGCTCATTCAACAAGGAAGGACTTGGGTATGTGCCCAAGAAAGGTAAGAAACCGGTAAACAAGCCCGTAAGGTTTGTTAATCAAAATGGTAAGTATTGCCATAAATGCCGGAAAATGGGACATGTACAACAAAATTGTCCTATTGGTAAGGTTTCATCGATTGGCTTGTTTGACTCATGCTATATGCTCAAAAAGGCCAAAGATGGAAAAGTAATAGCTAGATTTGTTGGCACCTCAATTTTAGGTGTTAAGAAGAATGCTATTTGGGTGCCCAAATCATTGATAACTAACCTCCAAGGACCCAAATAAATATGGGTACCTAAAAAAACTTCATTCCTTTTGTAGGTGAACTACAAGACCGGTGGAAGGCATTGAGTGCTCGATAGTGGTTGCACTCAACACATGACCGGAGACCGAAAAATGTTCACCTCATTTGAGAACGGGAGCGGAAATGAAAAGATCACATTTGGTGACAATAGCAAAGGAAAGGTAATTGGCTTAGGTAAAATTGCTATCTCAAATGATCTTTCTATTTCAAATGTGTCTTTAGTGGAAACATTAAATTTCAATTTGCTATCTGTTGCTCAATTATGTGATCTTGGATTAACTTGCTCATTCTCTAAAAGGGAAGTTACCATTTTTAAGGAAAAAGAAAATGAAATGATTTTTAAAGGTTTTAGATTTGGCAATCTTTATTTGGTTGATTTCTCCACAAATGAATCTTGTTTGAAAACTTGTTTGATTGCAAAAACTTCAATGGGTTGGTTATGACATAGAAGATTAGGTCATGTGGGAATGATTCAACTCAAAAAGCTTTTCAAACATGACTTAGTGGTTGGCCTGAAGGATGTGAAGTTTGAGAAAAATAGACTGTGTAGCGCTTGCCAAGTCGGGAAGCAAGTTGCTAACTCTCATCCTTCCAAAAGTATCATGTCAACCTCTAGGCCATTGGAGCTCTTACATATGGATTTGTTCGGGCCAACAACCTATAAGAGCATTGGGAGCAATAGCTATTGTTTAGTCGTTGTAGATGATTACTCTAGATATACATGGGTATTCTTCTTATATGACAAAGGTGAAGCCTCCAAGAATTTTAAAAGTTTTGCAAAAAGGGCTCAAAATGAATTTGATTTCAAAATAAAGAAAATCCGTAGTGATAATGGTTCCGAGTTCAAAAACACTAATATTGAAGATTATTGTGATGAACTGGGAATAAAGCATGAGCTTTCCACTAACTACACTCCGAAGCAAAATGGAGTTGTAGATAGAAAAAATTGTACATTAATAGAAATGGTTAGGACAATGCTTGATGAGTATAATACTTCCAATCGCTTTTGGGCGGAAGCCATTAATACCGCTTGTCATGCCATAAACCGTCTTTATTTACATAGGCTTTTGAAAAAGACTTCCTATGAACTCCTTATTGGAAGAAAACCGAACATCTCTTACTTTAGAGTATTTGGTTGCAAATGCTATATCTTAAGAAAGGTTGTTCGACTTTCAAAATTTGCAAGTCGTTGTGATGTTGGTTTTCTACCAGGTTATTCTTTAAATAGTATAGCATATCGTGTCTTTAACAAAACTAGTGGTATTATTGAAGAAAGACACAATGTACAATTTGATGAAACTAACGGCTCTCAAGAAGAGCAAGAAGATTTTGATGATGTAGGTAATGGAGCTCTTATGGAAGCAATGAAGAACATACAAATTGGAGACATTAAGCCTAAAGAAGATCAAAATGAACCATCATCGTCCACGAAAGTCGAGCCGCCTACCTCTTCCGTGACAAATGAAGTTAACCATAATAAAGAATATGCCAAGGAAGATGATCAATCATTGAATCTACCTCCAAGAATCCACAACGCTATAGCTAAAGACCATCCAATAGACCAAATATTGGGTGAAGTAAGTAAAGGTGTCCAAACTCGCTCTCGTATTGCTTCTTTTTGTGAACATTACTCTTTTGTTTCGTCTCTTGAACCAAAACGTATAGATGAAACACTAGAAGATCCGGATTGGGTGAATGCTATGCATGAAGAGCTAAATAACTTCACCCGGAATGATGTTTGGACAATGGTAGAAAGACCCAAGTAGCATAATGTTATTGGCACAAAATAGGTCTTTCGAAATAAGGCAAGGTTAGTTGCTCAAGGATATACTCAAGTCGAGGGTTTAGATTATAATGAAACATTTGCACCCGTAGCAAGACTTGAGTCTATTCGTATTTTACTTACTTTTGCATCATGCTTTGATATTAAATTATTTCAAATGGATGTTAAAAGTGCTTTCTTAAATAGCAAAATATCTGAACTTGTTTTTGTTGAACAACCTCCGGGTTTTGAAGATCCCAAAAATCCTAATCATGTGTATAAACTCTCAAAGGCGCTATATGGTTTAAAGCAAGCTCCTAGAGCATGGTATGAGCGCCTTCGAGATTTTCTACTCTCTAAGGGATTCAAAATCGGAAAGGTTGATACAACTTTGTTTACTAAAATTATTGATGGTGATTTCTTTGTTTGTCAAATTTATGTTGATGATATAATTTTTGGTTCCACTAATCAAGATTTTTGCAAAGAATTTGGTGATATGATGTCTAGGGAGTTTGAGATGTCAATGATAGGAGAACTTAGTTTCTTCCTTGGACTTCAAATCAAACAACTCAATGATGAGATCTTCATAAGTCAATCCAAGTATGTGAAGGATTTACTCAAAAGATTTGGCATGGATGACGCAAAGCCCATCAAGACTCCCATGGCTACAAATGGCCATCTTGATCTAAATGAAGGAGGTAAATCTATTGATTTAAAGCTTTATATGTCTATGATTGGTAGTTTACTTTATCTTACCGCATCTAGGCCCGATATTATGTCATTTAATGGCTGTTAAAAGAATATTAAGATATTTAAAGCATTCCTCAAGCATTGGCCTTTGGTATCCGAAAGGTGCTAAATTTGATTTGATTGGATATTCGGATTCGGATTATGCGGGTTGTAAAGTGGATAGAAAGAGCACCTCAGGGAGTTTTTCCACCGCCGAAGCCGAATATGTATCTGCAGGTAGTTGTTGTGCACAATTGCTTTGGATGAGACAAACATTGATGGACTATGGAATAACGTTTGATAACATGCCTCTTTTGTGTGATAACGATAGTGAAGTAAAAATAACCAACAACCCTGTACAACATTCAAGAACCAAGCATATAGATATCCGCCATCATTTCCTTAGATATCATGTATGCAAGGGGGATATTGAAATTAGCCATATTTGCACTGAAAATCAATT
Source organism: Hsuehochloa calcarea (assembly GCA_036346395.1). Classification (NCBI taxonomy): domain Eukaryota; kingdom Viridiplantae; phylum Streptophyta; class Magnoliopsida; order Poales; family Poaceae; genus Hsuehochloa; species Hsuehochloa calcarea. The sequence continues at coordinate 61,218,412 of CM070596.1, forward strand.
AGCGGATATTTTTACCAAACCTTTAGATGAAGGCCGTTTTTGCCTATTGAGGAATGAGTTAAATGTCATTGACTATCCAAATGTCGCTTGAACTCTTGTCACATGCACCTTGGGTCTTAGTTGCAATTTTGTCATTTTTAAGATGTCTTTTCTCATTTTTTTTGCTCCAAATGTGATATATTCGTAAAAATTACTTTCTTAAATAGACATTAGTCTTTTCATTGCATAATAATCCTGAATGATACTTGGTTGAGTGCAAAACTAAGGATTATTTACAAAATCTTCAAATTCAGCTCCCTCTTCCTGAAGTGTCAGGATAATCGGAACTACCGGACTTCCAGACGCGGAACTTCCGATTTCCAGAACTTCCGCTGTTGAATTGCGGAACTTCCGTTTTTCAGCTCTCTCTTCCTAAAGTGTCAGGATAATCGGAACTACCGGCCTTCGAGGCGCGGAACTTCCGATTTCCGGAACTTCCGATGTTAAATTGCGAACTTCCGTTTTTCAACAGTTGAGAGGCTTTAACTTCCCTGCGGTTCCTCCGTTTCTCATTCTCTCTCCAGCCGCTGCACCTCTCTCCCGTGCGCTCCTCTTCTCTCCCAAAGCTCCACCGAAAACATTGTTTTTTTTTTCTTCGGCTTTTCCTCAATCCCGTCCGATCATTTGCATCTCCAGGGTTCATTCACTTCTTTCCTCAAGGTATAATCAATCCCGTTCGATTTCTTCCTCTCATGAACCCTAGTTTTGAATTTTTGGGGAAATGCAAATGTAGATGAAATATGTGGAAACTTCTTGGGCAAATAGGTTTATTCAGTATTGTATGATGTATATGCATCGATTTCATGGACTCAATCCATCAAAGATACTGAAAAACCAAAAATCTTGTTGCTCTAGAATCGGCCCAGGATAATCGGAACTTCCGCCGTTGAAAAACGCGGAACTTCCGCCAGCGGTAGTTCCGGCGTTCAAAATTGCGGAACTTCCGATTGTCCTGACAAAAACAGAACTTTCATCTCCTTTTTTAATCTACCTTTGACACTTCATTCATTCTTGTTTTTTAAGATGCCTAAGACAAAAGATACTATCAAGAAGCTCTATACAGATGCTGGCCAATCATCTTCGAAAACTCCTCCCTTAGGGCAAAAAGAAGAAATGAAAGCTATTGAAGACCAAAGGGAATCCTCTGATAATTCAGATGCTGAGGCAAGTGCATCGGGTGAGGGCTCTCAGTCAGAATCTGATGATGGATTGGGAGAGCCTGAAGAACTTCAGATTGATCTTAAGTCACTGACAGCTGATGATTATACTCTTCTTCCGCTTAAGAATCAGTATATACTTCCTCGCAATTGTGACGATCCTCGCTTTCATACCAACTTTCATAGGCAAGTGTACGAACTCTTCTATGGACCCAACAAACCTTTTGCAGATCATAAGTGTGTAAATTGGTCATATCTTTACGGGCTGGACAAATATGAGGGCACATACAGACTCTTTCAGCGAGCGGGGATCCATAATTTTGTGGCACTCAAATGCAATTATAGTGACGAACTCATTCGTCAATTTTATGCCACAGTGCACATTCCCTCAAATTTCTCTGAGCTTACTCGATGATCGACAATCAAATACTCCCGCCAAAACGTGCTTTTGAGAATGCATTGGATATCGAGTCAAGCAGATTTGAGCAGATTTATGATAGACTGGTTCTTCCTCTTTCATCTTGGACTGAATTTTATGATACTACTCAAAGGTTTATCACTGGTAAGATAACCGGTCTTCTCCCTATTCCCAGCTTGGTAAATCGGATAATTAATCATACTATATTACCAAAAAGCGGGAATTATGATGCAATAAGGGGCCATGTATGGAACATTTTGGACTGCATCATGCATGGGAGAAAATTTGATGTAGTTGATGTCATTATAAGGGAGATAGCAGCCACCAAGAATGATCGGGTCAAGAGGATAAATTTTGCTCCATATATTATGGCCTTGATTATTCGTCAAACTGGTTATAATGGAGCTACACCTTCACACCACAAGTTCTATAAGCCAAGAGAGTGTCCTCCAATACCTGCAAACTTTCAGCCACCTCCAGCTCAAGAACATGAAGCTGATCCTGCTCCTGCTGCTGCTCCTCCACAAGGCCAAGCCTCTCTGGATCATATTTATGCCGCTTTGTTGGAGATGAAGGCATCTCAGGAGGTCTTCCAGGCAGCAATCTCTTCCCGTCTGGATGCTTCCTCCGCCAGACTAGATGCTTTTGAGGCTGCCACCACCTCAAGACTTGACGCCAACACCGCCAGACTCGACGCGCTCTCAGCTAGATTTGCAGAGCAGTTTCCTCCTCCAGTCCGGTTTGGACGTCGTCGCCTCCGCTCTCCTCCTAGTGATCCTCCAAGTGATCCTCCACAAGACCCTCCTGCAGAGTGAAGCTCTTTCTGGCCTCTTGATGACAAAGGGGAGAGGAGTGAGTGAGTCAGTGTGAGAGCTTAAAAGGGGAACTTATATTAAAAGGGGAACTTATATATGATCTTATCTTTTGTATTAAACTATACTGTTATGGTATTTGGATGTTTGTAATGGGGGAGCCAAAGCTTCCTTCGTTTCTGCAGGTAGTTACATGTTTCCTTTTTCATTCCTATCCCATAGCAAGTTTTTTTGGGTTAAATTATATTGTTTCATTTTACTTTCAGATAAAATGTTGGGTATTGAGATAGTATGGAACAGCGGATGGGAAACATTTGGCTTCTTATATTGTTGGGAAGTTGTGTGATGTAGCAGAGGCCCACCCAACAGATGACACTATCAAGGTATGCTCTTGTAGCTTAGCTTATGTTTCATTGATCAATTGGCCTCTTTCTATCCTGTAAGCTCTGCGCTGAAAGATGAGAAGATAGATTCTAGTTCAGGCAATACTATGTTGTTTTAGTTCCTCTGTCCTCGACTGTAGTTCCCCTGACGCCTTGAGGGGCTCACAGACAAGGGGCGTAGTATGGTCTCCACTCTCCACATACTTGCTTAAATAGCCTATGTTATCGTGTGATATATTTAAATTTGTTTGTTAAACTACAAATCTAGTTGCATTTTGGACATGTAGTATGGTTGATTGATCTTTATATATGGTTTATGTTTTCGTGCAATATCCGAATAAGTATTCGTGACCGAGACAATCCGTATTCAGTTCGACATGTATTCGCTCCGTATTCGTGACCGAGACTATCCGCATTCGTATTCATACCAGAGGCAGTAATCTCCGACTGCTCCCCATCATAGAGGCTCCTTGCAGAATTACTGGAAAGCTCTCCTTAGTTACGACGGGAGTTTATCAAAAAATCACTATTGGCGCCACGAAGTTAACGCAATCAGAGATACAAATCTGGATGCCATGCATGATCCTCCACTGGTTAACTCGTCACCACTTGCTGGTAGAAATGGTAAGGGCGCTCAAGCACCAACTACCTTTGGCAACCGAGCTGATGGACGTGCATTAGTTAATTCACCTATTCCTACCCCACCGCGAGTAAGGGGTCAGACAGGTCCACCAGAAGGTTACGGGAAAATTCACCTCATCAAACGCCCACTGCAAGCGGGAATCCTCCACGACCTTCGGTAACAATGCAAAACCTGCAACGAGTTCGAGGTATTCTGAATAATCCAGATCCTACTTTAGCAGGAACTCCAGGTTTTGCTCAGCCTGCAAGTCAGGTGTCGGAGATCCTCCAACAAACCATGCGACGTACGAAATGTACCGGGAGCAAAGGAATTCACAAAGTCACATGATGACTTCATCCTAGCGCTCCTCTCTCAGTAGGGGACGACATGGTCGAGCGAAGGACCAATCAACACCAAGACCCCTCATAGGTTTCGATCAGAAAATCACGAGGGAAGACGGCTCTTCACGACAGCCACTCCTCCTCATCAAGAGGAACGACTGCTTAATTTAGGCGATCTCAGGCATCATCTGAACCAAGCAGATGGTCAAAGTCATTATCATAACGTCCACGACCGAATTGGACCAACAGGCGCCTATACCAGGATTAATTGCCGCCACTTCATCAACTATTTAAGGAAGGGCGCGAACGGCGGAAAAGGGATTAAAGCCAATTCAGAAAATCAACAGATGGTTGGATTTGATCTTAAGCACTAGCATAGCAAGTATTGCGCTGAGTGTAATTAGGATTAGTCCACTGCCTTGTCAATGGCACCCCTTGTAAAGATAAAGTTCATAGCAATAAAGAGCAGTCTCATCATCTCCTAAGAACTCTTTGTCATTTTCCTCTATTTTATTTCGTAAGATTAGCGACTCGACCGTCGACATTTTGTACACAAAAGGGATTGTCCAGTGTGCACCATGCAGTTATGAACCATTTTAAGTTATATTATGAACTTTTGGTGGTGAACTTGTGATCTTGTGGTTGTACTTGTGGTCTTGTACTCTTATGGAGTGTGGACTATGGACTATTGTTATTATGAAATGTGAACTGGACTTTTGGTTGTGGACTTATGACCAAAATTCAAGCATAATTTACTAGTCATTGTTATTGTTTGGATCATTGGATGCAATTAAGCTTGGATACAAATTACAAATTGAGTTTGGATACAAATTATAAGCTCCTTTTCATATTGTACACCATATTATGAGTTTACTGGTTGAATTGTTACTAACGAGTCTAACGAGCCTAACGAGCCGAGTCGAGCTGTTTGAACGAGCCGAGCCGAGCCGAGCTGGTCGTTAGCATAACAAGTCGAGCTCGTTACCTTAACGAGCTTGACTGAGCCGAGCCGAGCCAACTCGATATCCACTCCTACTCCCTTGTATGCCTCGTAGTCCGTTGCTCGAGGTCTGTCTAGATAGACTCAAACTTTCGCCTCTAGTTCTGCATGCACAACACCTTAAAAGTCTTCATTAGTTCCTTACCGTGGAACCACGTGAAGAAGTTCGATGAAAGATGCCTCATACACTACCGGGTTTCCACGTCATTCCATTGGTGAGGGAGTTCCATCCCATTCTTCATGGTGTTCTGAGCCGACAACAATCCAGCATTGCAGTCTGTGATAAGGCATACGTTGGGCCAATCTCCCACAACCGCTCGCTTCACATTCACTACGAACCACAACCAACTAGATGTATTCTCATTCTCTACGGTGGCAAAAGCAACCGGGAGAAACTAGTCATTCGTGTCGGCTATCACCGCTGTGAGAATGGTGCTCTTGTACCTTCCCGAGAGGAAAGTGTCATTCATCGGAAGCACAATATGACATAACTTGGAGTCCTCTATGGCCTGACCGAAAGCCCAGAACACCCAGCCCAGTATAAAGTAGTTGGGGGCTCCATCAGCATCTTCACTTTCAACCTTGTTTATGTATGTGCTAGGGTTTGCTTCGGCAATCTAGTGAAGCATTCTCGGCACAAGGTTGTATGCCTCTTCGTATGTCCTTCGCAACTAGGTGGCTGATGAGGCTGGCCACATATGCGGAAGTTACATTTCGATGCTGTCGCAGGGGCTCGCTAAGTTTGCAAGTGTGTTCGGTCACCGCCTTGACCGTGAAGATCGGGCCGAAGAACTTTTCTCGGTGAGTGGTGACCTTGCCAGGGCAGGATTCTACTAGGCACTTCACTGTGTAATGTCCTTGGTTAGACCGGTGCACCCTGTACACACGGTTAATGGACAAGCCATTCTATGTTATAGCTTATTGCACGATCACCTTACTAGGAAAGTGTTGCCCAACTAAGAGGGTGTTAGCATCAAACCCCCACTGGGAGCCTTTTTGCGGCAGTACGAACGACCGCACCGCGGTATCATCATGTCTCGATGCCACATAAGGCACCTCCGATGACACATTTCTGCCGATTGGATCACCACCCTTGGTACGTCTTTCTCGCTACCATCCGAGCCTGGGTCGGCACCCTTGTCAGACTCCAATCCGAGAGGGTAGTCCGGTAGATACTTGTGGCAGTCAATGCGGGCTGACCACCATAGTACCGCCCTCTCATTTTGCACAAAATTATGCGCAAGTCTTCTCTCGTAGACTTCCTCCAAAACAACACATTCCGTACTATTGTCTTCAAGCTCTGCCTGTGGTTGTCCACTTTCCGAGGCACCAACATTATCAACGTTTTTCAACTCCCTGCGTACAAAATTCACGTACACTATCGGCTTCCCGTATATCTCCGTCTTGGGCTGGGAAGCAATCTGCATGGCCTGGCCCCATGATACGCTTTCATTTACCTTGACCAGCTCATATACGTCCTGCCCTCCCCTATTTATGCAGGTGATCCCCTCGATGATAAGTTTCTTCGTTGTTGGCTCCGTATCGAACTCCCTCTGGATACAACTCCTAAGCTCATGAATATTCATCGCATCACGCCCCTTCGCCCGAACCACTTTATACTGGCATCTCGATAGGTTCAACCCATCGGGTACGACTCATACGATATTGTCACCATAACACACTACCAAATCTTGCATGTTTGAAATTACCTAAAACCACAACAACCAGATTTACAATACGCAATATAACAAACATGGTATGTAATTAGCACTAACTAATAAACAGTACACAACTATTAACATTAGATTATTTCTTCAATTACCACTAATTAAATATGACTAAACTACTTAATAATAATTAAATAATAGTAATTAAATACAAATAATTAATTAATTAGCAACAAATTGATTACTTGTCAAAAAATACTTATGTTCATTACTTCTAAGTAATTCCCACTTAATTAATTACTATTAATTAATTAGGACTGATTAACTACGCACAAACATAATTAATGATAATTAATTATAGTTATTTAGTTACCACTAATTAACTACAAGTCATTACTTACCTACAGATTAATTATCACCACATAAATTAAACCACTTCATTTGCACTGATGTAATTACCACTAATAAACTACGACTCAAACAATTATGATTTATTAATTACCACGGACTCATTACCACTAAATTAATTATGACTAGTTAATTTCCACTAAATCAATTATGTCTAATTAATTACCACTAATTGTACAAAACATGCTTTTAGAGGATAGTACAAAACATAACGGGTAGGACGGGGGACTACTAGAGAATGGTCGGACCTACTACGTGGACCGGAGCCATTTGTCTTTCCTTCCGAGCTCGGCGTTGTACTCCTCGCCGGCCGCCTTGGCCTCGACCGCTATTTCCCACTTTTTCTCGCGCTCCCTCTCGCAAGCCTCGCGCTCCTTGTGCCTGCACGCCTCGAGATGGACATGCGCTTCCCGCCGGATACGCTGGTTGTGCTCTTCCATGCAGCGCTCCTTCTCCCGAATCTCGCGTACCCTTTTGGCATCCCACTCCTCGTAGTCGATTTGCCACTGGTCGTGCGGGTGCATCTCTAGGTCTATCCACTTAAAGTAGTCACATAGCGGATCCGGGGACTACGGGTAGACGGGAGAGGTTGTTAGTGCGTACTTTTAAAGAGAATTGGTAGAGGAACTTCGTGTAACTAGTCCTTACCGGCTACCGAAATCTACTCGTATCCCAACGACGGTCGGGATAGTCACAGAAGTAGTTCGGACTATCCCAGTAACGCATGCCCAGACTGAGCCGCTGCTTGAATTAAAAGAACTTGCATATGTCCCTGCACCAACAGATGGGCGTCGTCTCGGTTGCGGCGAAAGCTCGGTTAGAACGTTCTGGTAGGGGTTGCTGCTACGGGGGCATCATTGCGGAGAGCTGCCATCCTGGCAAGCTCCTCTTGCCAGATCCAGGCCATAGCAGCCCTTGCTTATTCGTCCCGTGCCCCAGCAACCCTTGCTAGTTCGCAGATCTCGTCCCATTGGCTCTTCATCTTGTCCATCCCGACGTGGTGAAGCAAGCTCTGGTGTAGCGTTGGGTTTGGTTGTGTAGTGTTCCTTCCCAGGTCTCTTCCACCTCCTTTTATAAGCCACATGGTTGGCATGGTGTGGTTAAATTCGTGTGAGTAGCCTGCGAGACAGAGTGTTGCCTTGTCTTTTTCCAAACTTGCTGGCGGGCCCCAAGAGAAATTGTCGGGTCACGTCGCTGCATAAAGCTGCCTCGTTGGTTCACATCCTGCTTTGCAGAGAGAAGTCATGTCCTGCTTTGCAAAATGCAATTTTTTCGGTCTGAAAAGCTGACGAGGCAGAGCGTTGTCACTTCTTACTTTGCAGAGAGTTGTCACGTCCTACTTTACAGAAAGAAGTTGTGTGGTCGTATCGTTGTGAAAACTAAGTGTTCTCCAATTGTCTCCAACATTACATATTTAGATCTCCAAAATTTGGATTAAAGGTTTTGGAAATTAGGGTTTCATGAACTCCCACAGAAAGTATTAGTAACGGAATTAATCACATGCATAGATGATACAAAGTAACACAACAACGTCGCAAAGACATACATCATGTAATGCAGGATACACGACAGTTGATCCATGAGTAGATAGTGTAACTAGTTCATTCTCGTTCATGATGGACTGCGATGTATAGATAAAGAGTGGACATTACAATCTCATTACAACTAAACTTCTTCTTGGCAAGAACAAGAAATAATAGAAGAAAGGCTACAAAACTAAGTATCTTAATTAATTTCTGAAGTACTTTCTCAACTCTTTCCACACTTTCATCCAATATTTTTAGTCTATTATCTTCATTTTGCATTGGTGGATCGGAGGGTCAAGCCATTGGACGAAGTACAACAACACCAGGAGAGTTATCTTGCAAGGTAGCAATTTGCATTGCAATATCTCGAATCACTGGGACAGCTTCATCAGCCCATTGCCAAAACCGTCATGTTGTGCTCTAAAAAAGAATTGCAGCTTCAAGTAAAAAAACATGCTGTTTGGAATGGAATTCATTTGGGATGATTAGGCACAAGTTACCATTAGATTTGAACACTTTATGAACACGCGGGATGGATTCGTTGATGTATCCGAGGTGAACACATTCACCGAATCCCTACAACGAAAGCAAACCAGGTGCTGCCGTAGTGATTCTAATTGTCCACTTACGCGGAAGTTAGATGAGACCGAAGACATCCCGCTTAAGACTGGAAGAAAGGGTAGAGGAAATGAAGAGTAGGGTGAATGACTGCCAAAGCATCCATATATAGCATGTGGCAGGATTGCAATTGAATTGGGTTAAAGGAAATTGGCGTCCCGAGGAGGAATTACGTTGCAACGTTGTGTTCTGTCAGATCTTTTAGGTTGAGTACATAAAAATCGGGAGGGAGAGTTGTCATTTGTACTGACAATTTCGATGAACATTTTGTGTTGATTAATCACAATATCATAATACACACTGACACTACATAAATCACAATGCACAATGCACAATGTACAATAATATTACATAACATGCATTATACGGTCATGACATTACTTATAGTACATCGTTCCGCCGCTTGCCCAGACGGTGTAGTTGATCCTCAGGGAAGGTGAACCTGTCAGGGGAGCGGCGTACGTCTCAAAAGCCATAGGAGGGGTGTTGCGTGGGAGGTGTCGCTGCGGCGATCTGATCCCAACCCGTCGTCCTAGCACTGCGGCGAGTCGGGGTCGCTGTCTACAGTGGAACAGCGTCGCGCTGGCGAGGTAGTCCTATCTTGCGCCTCCCTCCGTGATGACAACGACTGAAGCAGAGTGGTGTCCCTTGCAAAGTGCTGCAAGAACAAACAGTAATGCCAGATATGTTCGAAAGGAGTGCATGAGCAAGTACTGATGACAACAATCGGCAGACATATGACATACCTGTGGCCCGAGACGCGTCGAGGCTGAGCGACCGTAACTCTGACGACTCCCAGAGTGTGATGGACATGCGGAGGGTGGTGCCGAGGTAGGTGCGGAGAGAGGTGCCAAGGGCAGAGGGGGTGGAGGGTGCCCTCGATGTCCGCGATGCTGTACGTGAACGTCGCTGTGGCAACCACAAGTCAAGGTCCTAATTGCAACTCTCACATCCTCCAACATGGCGCGCATCACCCCTAGGAGGCGATCAATTGTGTTGTTGTTTCCACGCCGTAGAGCTTCATCACACACACGGCGGATACGTTCAAGGCGGTAGTACTGTAAGGAAAAAAATAATATGTTACAAACGTGTTGCCAGACGAAATTTCAATAAAGAATGTTTTACCGTCTCGTCGAGGCATGCCGCCTGGTGCCGCTCGTCAAGAGGCCACCTCTCTCCGGGGGCGCTTAGGACTAAGCTCGGAGGGCCAACGCCGGACGACCACGCTAGGCATCGGTGTCGCCCATCCCAGCATGCATCAAACAGCTCATACGGGCCGTCAACTGGAGGATGCGCCATCTCCTGCCGGGTGAGAAGCAGCATGTTAGTCCGCATGAAAAACATAATGTGTGGCATAAGAAAACAAAACGAAACATATGACAATATAATGTAAGACAAAGTGATATGACCATAATGAGTTAACATACCCAAACAACATAATATTACGTCTGTACAGAAACACATGGATTGACAACGACACAACTCATACAAGGCATTAAAATAAGCATGCAACATCAGGCTTAGTAATTAAATCTTGGTCACAAGGGTGCGCCGCTTGTGCTAGGTCTATTTGGGCAGCGGTTGATGGAGTGGCCAACTGTCTTACACAGTCTGCATCTGGGGCGGCGAACCCGTTGTCCGCGCTGGCTGTCGTCCATGTCGTTCCGAATGCGTCGTGACTGGCGTCTTCTATGGCCAAGGTGCTTCAGTACGTCGTTCGGCACCCACTTTACCTGCCTAGGCCAGATGTCCCTGTAGTGCATGTCCAGGTCGTACGAATGGAACTCAGCACTCCAAGTGGTGTACAGATGGTGGATATCGTAGTACTCGAGATGTAACGCTCCGAGGCCTGGCGTCACGCCGCATATACATGAGAGCATGGTTTGTGGAGAAGCCGTTGTTGATCTTCTTCTCCATATACGTGTGCATTACTTCAGAGAATTGCTTACCATCCTCCACATACTTCTTTACCATCATAGCTCAGTTAACAAAGTACCCGACGATACGGTTCCAACTCTCCTCCACGATCGCAGTTATTGGCAGGGGTCAGATACCCTTGATAACACCGTTGTACACCTCTGACATGTTGGTCATCATAATCACGTACCTTGCACCATTGGTATCGTGAAGCAGGGACCATTTCTCCAAATTAGGTGCGTGTGAGTTAACCCACTGTGTGAACTCCCCAACTTTCGCGGACCCTCCTGCCGCTGCCCCTGTCTCGACATCCGCTGAGTTCCTTATATGCTCCCCAGTCTCCTCATCAAGTTGTCTCCACACCGCTTCAAACTTCCTCCTTTGGTTCTGCATGTAGAGCTTCTTGAACATCTTCATCAGATCCTTGCTCTGAAACCTTATGTGGAAGTTCGTCGTGGGATGCCTCATGTATCAACGGCTCCTGACATCATTCCACTGGAATAGCGACTGCGTCCCGTTTGGCATCATGCTCAACATGGACAGCAACACAGCATTACGATTCGAGATGACACACACATCTGGACGATCTTGGACCACCGCCTGCTTTACATTGCACAGGAACCACAACCAACTATCGGTGTTCTCGCTTTCAACAATTGTGAAGGCCACGAGGAGTAACTGGTCATTCGCATCGGCTCCAATGGCGGTGAGGATGGTACCCTTGTACTTCCCACATAGGAAGGTTTTGTCCATCATCAGCATAGAACGACAATGTTTGAACCTTTTAATTGTCTGACGAAAGGCCCGAAAAACCTTTTAAGAACAAAACAATTTGACCCCTCCGTCGGATGCAACCGCTCAAGCTTGTTTATTTATTTCCCGAGATTAGATTCTGGGATTTGATGCAACATTCTTGGGACTAAGTTGTAAGCCTCCTCGAATGTGCCAAACATTCGCTCCACGGCCTCCTGTTTCGCTCGCCATGATGTCTTGTAGCTGACTGGGAACCCCACTATATTGGCAATATTCACCAGTAGAAGCTTTGGCGAAATGAACACATCGGCTTCAACAAGGTAGCTTATCAGGCTGGCGACATATAAGAACGTCATGTTACGGTGGCTATGAAGCGGCTCAGCTAGCTCGCATGTGTGGTCCTTCAGTGTCGTTATCCAGAAACTCGTAGCCGCGGCTGTGAACCACTGTGCACGAACCTTGCTAGCACAGGACTCATCAACACACCTAACGATGTAGGTGTTGGGGTTGGACCTCTGCACTCGATACGTAAGGCCAATGTTAACGACATATCTAGCAATAGCATGTTGGGCGACGCTCTTGTTAGGGAAACGCTGCCCTAAGAGCAACGTGTCCTCATTGAACCTCCACTCGACCCCCTCTGGTTGTGGCAGAACCAGCGACGTCGTTAAAATGTCGTTCAATCGTGAGGGAATGTAACCAATGTTGGTGGTGACAACACCACCAATTGCACCTCCGGTAGCAGCTTCTCCGTCTTCGTCTTCGAAACTAGTTGTTTCCTCGTCGTCCTCCTCACTTTCCACCGCATCCACCTGGTCGGCCAGGTACTCGTGGCAATCAATACGGGCTACCCACTATCTCTCCACTCCTTCGTTGGGCTCGAAATTGTCAGCATGCCTCGGGTCTTCATCACCCACTTCCACGCCTACATCTCCTCCATCACCAGAGACCAACACAGGCTCCTCATCACCAACAGCTTCACCAGAACCACTCACGTCGGATATCCCCGTCCTCTCCACGAATTGAACGTAGACCATCGACCGCACATATATCACAGCAGCGGGGCTGCAAACAACCCCTATGTAATTGGCCCATGATGCGTCATATGTCACCTTCATAAATTGCCAAACGGTCTCTCCTGCACCACCCACTATCGAGGCATACAACGCCTCAATGCGCAGCTTCTTTCTTCCAATGACGCGATCGAACGCGGAACGCACGCACCGCCTTAACTCCAAAAGTCTTGTGTCCTTTAGAGCCGACGCCCGGATCACGGTCCGGATCACAATTTTCGACAGGTCCGCACCATACGACCCGTCACGTACGAGACCGTCCATGTGGAACACGAACAGATCTTGAATCTCCACCATGAAGTACCTATAACAGGTGCATATGAAACCACTTATATGCAATGCTCGAACCATCCAATTATTTGTGGGGTTTTTAAATAAATTCTTCTACAAATTTGGTCATGCCCACTTTAAACCAGTCTTTTATCCTCAATGATTTCAATTCTATTTCTGTTGCGTCTCATGCACATTTGAATTACATGTTAAACCACCTCATAATATTTTTCAAATTTTAGGTTCAACTCCCTGATACTTCTGTAATTTTTTTTATAATTTAATGTACTACTGGACATAAAAAATCACATATTTGCAGATTCAATTCGATTTCTATTTAAATATTTTGCAAAAAATTGCTACATACTAGTGGACCTAAAAATTACATGGTTAGCTAGGGAGTAAAATTTCAGGACCAACTAAAATTTATTCATCCCAATTAGAGTTCATATGAATTTTCTATATATGGAATGAAGTTAATTTAATTTCTAGTGTAAAAAAATTCCTAACCGATTTTTTTCTAATTCCAAAATTTTCTGTGGTACTAACAAGTTTCAAACCTACTTCAAATTAAAGTACAATAAAAAAACCAACAAAATTGATTTCACTAAATTTGAAGTTAATTTCAAATAATTATAAATTTTTTAACTAGCACGAATTTACAGTGCAAAAATAAATCACTTCATAATTTCCTAATGCATTTAAAAATTTTATACCCGTGCTAAACCTAACCTATACCAATGACATGCGGGGTCTACTGCATACTATTCTTTTTATTTAATTTCTTAATTAAAAACTTAATAACAGGGGTTGTTTGTAATTCTCATGGTCTACTGCATAGTACAAGCACCGAAGGTCAACATACCCGATCAAAAGTCCATAGATCACGCGCTCCTTGGGACCCGACTGTCAACAACTCTATTTCAATTCTATTTCTATTTCGTTGAACGACCTTTAAATATTTTCATGTTTTACGATCAAGTTCGTGATACTATACAAATCACGGAGTTAAAATTTATAACACTAACAACAATAAATCTACTAAGCCAACTAATTACCGGCTAATCACAAACTTCTACCTCTCTGGTTGGCTTCTCCCTTCTCTGACTCTCTTCCTCTATTCCTATCTTCCTCTCTTCATCTTCATTTGTATAGCCTGACCGCACCACGCACTGCCCACGCAGCAGGCCAACAGCGGGGCCAGGCGCTGAGCGTGCAGCAAGTGTGACCGGCCCACTAGCGCGCGCCAGGCTGCTGTCGCCTCACACAGCAGCAGGCACGATGAGAGGGCTAAAATTAAAATTTTGAGGCTACAGCTACGACTTTAAAAAAATTGGTGATCTAAAGAGACTAATAATGCCCAGTGTCCAAATTTCTGAAATGAAACCCCGCTAGTGTATGATGTCACAACAAAAGAAAGTAAGAAACTTCTTTCGATCATCCTAGGCTGAAAGAAGGATCGCAACATCGCGGAGCTATATGACACCACTTTTCAACAGCTTTGCGTAAATTTCGTCGTAGTAATTACATTCATTCATACGCAGGAAATCAGGACGAGCCCCGGTACAAATCATGGTTCATCAGTGACACTTGCATGTCAAAATTAAAGGGAAAAATAAATAGAGCAGAACAAATGACAAAAGAAGCAGGCTCCCCTGCCGAAACCATTCCACTCGATATTTAGTCAAGCTCCGCCGCTGCAGATGGCGGTGAGCAACACCGGTAGCCTTGCCAGCGACGACGACCCCTGCGCCGACCTCCGCAGTTTCCACTTCCCCCTCTCCTCCCCGACCGCCGCCGCCGCCGACGACGACGGAAGCACCCTCCCGTTCTCGAACAGCGGGGCGCTGGCCTCCCTCTCCTCCCCGCCGTCGCCGCACAGCAGCCCAGCGCCGGAGAGCTGCCTCTCCATGTCCAGGAACTGGCCCAGCGACGTCGGCCCCCCGACGTCGTCCCTGCACAGCCGCCACCAGCTGCCGCCGGCGCTACGCCATCGTCGCCGCCTCCTCCACTTCCGGCGCCACCTCCACCCCTCCTCCGGCGCCGGCGTGCGGGACCTCTCCCTCTCCTCCCCAACCTCCCGCCTCGCCTGATTCCCCTCCTCCCCGTCGGCGAAGGGCACGCCCATGAGCGTCCCCAGCGTCGTGCTCCGGTCCCGGGAAAAAGACCCCGTGGACTAGTAGCAACATAAGCATATATATATATATATATATATATATATAGACACACACACACATAACGCATGATTAGAAAGAATCAAATGAAGTGATACGGCTTATGATTATTGAGCACCTCGGTGTCGACATCGGACGAAGAGGGTGATGTCTCGGCGGAGGGCGAGGAGGGGATCATGCCGGCATCCGTGTCCATCCCCTTGCCTTCCGGCGAGAATGCGAGGAGGCAACGAGCGGTAGACTGATAGTACGATCGTGAAGTCCTTGGAAGACTATCCGGGTTTTTCTCCTCCTCTGAAGCCTGAACGATCCGAGCGAGGGAGAATCTGGACAGGACAAGCGAGGAGACTGCAGGGGCGGTGGTGTTTTCTATCTGCGCTGCCGGACGCGGGACACGGGGTGGCAGTGGCACAACGCTCAAGGGAGCCCTCGGCCAATGTGCCCCTGTTTGTGACCGGTGAAATGAGTGAATGCTGGAGCTCGAGCTCTGAGCCTTTGCCATTATGTGGGGTACAGGCAAAATCGTAGGGAGCCTAGGGCACAGGCAAAATCGCAGGGGCGTAGGCTCCCTGCGATAAAAAGCGACTTTCAAGGCGTGCTTTGACCGCACTGTTCGTTAGCATTGGGCTAGTACAGCACAATATATTATCCTAGAATCAGGGAATGCAGCTTAGTAGTTACACGCTAACGATAGTGCTCCTAGTACATACGCTAATTCCATATCTAAAGGTTCACTTCCTCTGCGATTAATCAGTCCAAAGTGTTTCAGGCCGCAGCTCGCAGGGACATCTGCGTGCACTCAGCTAAACATGGGGATAGGACCATCCAAAAGGCCGCTTAATTAGCGTATGTACGTAGGGGTACTATCGTTAGCGCGTAACTACTAAGCTGCATCCTCTGATCCTAGGATAATGCACTGTTACTAGCTCACTGCTAATGAACAGTGCAGTCAAAGCACGCCTTGGAAGTTGCTTTTTATTGCAGGGAGCCTACGCCCCTGCGATTTTGCTTCTACCCCACGTAATAGGCAAAGGCTCAGAGCTCGAGCTCATAGCGGTGGGCACTGGCCGGGCCGGTGCATAGAGTGGGTATTGGACCATACCGACCCGGTTTAAATTTATTGTATTTTAAGTTACATCGTGTTGTGTAGACTTGGTCCGATCATCCAGCCGTGTCGTGTAGTACCGGCTCACCTCGCCTCTAGTTAGCCCCAGACACGGCCCAAAACCCGTCGTGTCGAGATCGTGTCGTGCCAGCCCAAACTCAGCCCTTAATAACTATAGACGACGGCGATGGCGGTGGCAACCGCCATCTTCATTCCTCTCATACCCATCTCATTAAAAACCTAATTAAAATTGAATTAATTGGTAAAAACATGGGTACATAAATATTTTCGTGGAAAAATTGAATTTTTCTTGATATTTTACAGATACAATGTTACTGTCTCATTAAAAACTTTACACCCCAGAGTGGGGTTCCTCGAATAAGGAAAATAGTACAGTAACAACATGCGTACATACTAACTACTCATCAAAGTTGAGATCGTTCATGCGTTCGAGGTCAGCGTACGCTTGCACGATCTCAAGATCCTCTAGTTGATGTTATTGCTGCTCTTTAGCCAATTCTCAACCCTTGGCGCATGTGATTGCCTTCACCATCCTAGGTGTGAGAGATGATCTTCTTTTTCAATTATTCTCCTGTCATGCTTAACGTTGCTTTTGAAGAGACAGTAGACACCGGCACCAGCAAAACATCACATGCGAAATGTGATAACACGAAATATCCACTTGTTGTTCTTCCACCACTCAAGCAAGTCTATATTTCCACCAGAAAGATTAGGATCGATGTTTGCAAAATCATGCTCCAAGTAGTTGTTTAGCTCTGAGATAGAATTCCACAAGGGGGTTGCCTGAGACTGAGAGGACGAAGAACTGGACTTGCCCTTTAGTTTATTCCATAAGTGGGATATCAAGATTTTCTTTCCTTGTTGCGTCTGTTGTGAGGCCTCCGAACTCACACTGCTCCCGAATTTGTCATGATACATGCGAAAAATATGAAAAAAACTCCTCTTTGATATGTGCAAAGCTTTCGAGTAATCAAAACCGAGGCATTCACCTATTCCTTCATACCGATCTGCAAATCTAGCAACTTTTTCGTAGGATCGAAAATGATAGCAAAGCAATACACGTGTGAAATAGAACCAAAATATTTAATAAATTTTTCCTCCATTAGTGCGACAACACAACCTAAAAGGGGGTCCTTTCTAGATTTGGTAATCTTATCTGCAATTAACCAAAAAATTCTATAACTAAGGGAGAGGTAGGGTAATAAACACCAGATAACATCTTTGTTGCTTTATAAAAGAGGTTTTAAAAACTCTCAAAAATGACTAGCAATCTATCAATCTGAATTAGTAACTACCAATTCATTGTCTTGAGAGTTAGCATTGACAAAAACGGATATGACATGTTCGTACCCTTGTAACTTCTTTAACATGATATAGGTCGAGTTCCACCCCACATTCATGTCAAGACCGAATTTTATTGGCTCTTTCTCATTGGTCGTGCAGTACTCCACAAACCTGACTGCCACTTGTGGGGAATTTGTGAGGTAGCGAACAGTGTCGCGAACATTGTTCAAAAATCAGCCAATTGCTTGCATACCATCTTGAACAACAAGGTTCAAGATATGGCATACGCATCTCTGGTGGAGAACATAACCACCAATATAGGTATGCAATCTTGGGGTGAGGATGTTCATAGCAGTCGTGTTCGTTGATGTGTTATCAAGAGTTATAGAAGTAATCTTATTATCTATCTTAAAATCATCAAGTACGTGTAGTATACGCTCGACAATAGCCTCTCCCGTGTGTGATTCGTTAATTACCTTAAACCCTATGAATATCTTGTTTAGCTTGTAATTGTCGTCTAAATAATATGCTACAACACTAAGGTAGACACTTCTCTGGTGTAATGATGTACAAATGTCTGAAGTTATAGCAAAAGAGAACTGAACTTGTAGAAATAATTCTTTTAGCTCTGCTACTTCCTTATGATACATCCGTAAAATATCAGATGTAGTGGTTCTCCTACTAACACGTTAGTACTGTGGGCAAAAGCCACGTTGGATCATTCTTTCGAACGCGCGACTTTCACCCATCCTAATTGGTTGATCTTCTACAATAATATATCTAACAATTTCCTCACAGGCAGAAAGCGGGTTGTATACCCAAGTACTTACAGAGCCATCAGCCTCGAAGTTTAGCTGCGTTTGTACTCCTCCCCCTCGACTCTGCTCCCCGATCTTATGCAAGCATGCTTTGTAGTACCGATTCAAGTGCCCTGTCCCTGCAGCTGTACGAGTAGTTAATTTAGGTTGGCAATAATTACATGTTGCAATATCTACCATTTGATCGTCTTGGATTTCCTAGCTCCAGGTCATATGCTTCCAGCAATTCGCCCTTCATCCAAATCTGCCAATGTTACTATCCGTGGACGAGGGAGAGAACTCTAGAGCCCCCATTGGCTCCGGACCGTCCTGGTACTCCTCGTAACCTTCGTACCGTCCATATGACGGTCATCCATACCGTTGTCTCCCATGCTTGACATGAACTGGCGAGCATCAACAGGAGTCGGAGCCGAAGGAGGACTAGGGGAGCGGCGACGAGAGCTTACACTAAGTCACCCTACTGCCCTTTTTGTGCTCCGACTCCTCGGTAGAATACTGCTCGGGAGCTCCTTGTTGCTCCGACTCCTTGGTAGCATAATGGATGGATGGTGAATAAATGGGGAGAGTAGATGGATGTTGAAGAAATAAGGATAGTAAATGGATGATGAAGAAATGAAAGTGGATGAATGATGAATAAATGAGTGTATGTATGGTGAAGAAATGAGGCATGGTGAGTTGATTTTTATAGAGATGGTGAGTTGCTCCCGAACGTTGCTCACAACGGTCACTCATCGTCTCGAACGTTGCACAGTACCTCGATTGAAATGAAAGCCAAACTCTTTCTCCCCCTGGTCTTACCCCCTGGCCTTATCCCCTCGGACCTCCCTGGCTCTCTCTCCCTTGGCCCCCCCCCCGTCTTATCCCCGCTTTCTCTCCCCCTTATCTCTTCTCGGTTTCTCCCGCGCTCTCTCTCTCCCCCTAGACGCCCAGACCACTCCCTCTCTCTCGGTCTCTCCGTCCCGTGGCTCTTCCCTCCCGCCGTCCTGCGGCACCTCCCTCCCGCCATGGTCCGCCGTCCCACGGGAGGTGACGAGGTCGAGGCGGGAGGCGCGAGGAGGCAGCGGCAGGAGGCGACAAGGCGGTGGCAGGAGGCGCGAGGAGGTAGGTGGCGGCGGGAAGTGACGAGGAGGCGGCGGCCTACTACGGCCCGGTTCTCGTTGTTGCCTCCTGGCGCAACCCTCGCCTTGGCCCTACGTGCACCGGCTCGACCTCCAGCCGCCGGCCGCCTCGGTCCTCCGCGCATGGCACATGGCAGTGCCACGCCTCACCTCCTCCCTCGCTCTCCTCTTCTCCGCGCATGGCACATGGCGGCGGCGGGAGCACGACAAGGAGGCGGAGCGGCGGAGGCGGCCGCCGCGCCGGCGTGCGTGCCGCCCGAGCACAGCATGCCACACCGGGCCGTGTCGTGCCGCCCGTCGTGCCGTCTTCCTAGGCCTAGCTCGGTCCGCCGTCCGTGCCATGTCAGCCTGGCCCGTCACGTGGCATGCTTGGACCGTGCTTGGACCGTGCCGAGTCGGCCGGATCTCGGGCGGGCACGGAATGACCTGGCCCGACTCCCACCTCGGGATATGCACGTACGTGCTGATCAAGTATACGTTTAACTAAGAGTTAACTCATGAACTTCAACTACGCAGAATGTGACAACTCCTCGGTAGGACACCGATCGTATTTGCGACGAAATGTGCCTGTTTTTTTTTCAACCGGAGGAATCAAAACATGTGGCCGTGCGGTACGTACAGGGTTTAGGGTATACTGGATTCGTCATGCATGCATGTACGGAGTACGACTGATAGGACGGGCAGGGTGGCCGGAGACAAACAATCACACGCGTGTTTGCTTGCTCCGTCAGGCGCTCACCTCAGCTGATACATACAGGAATCATCTATTGTTTCGTCTCGAACTTGTAGAGAGAAAATATATACTTTCACTGATATGACTATTATCGTAGTCACAGTAGCACCACTCTCTCCAATCGTTTCAAGAAGATAAAAAGGGAATTCGATGTATAATATCCAGCGCAGCAAAAAAGAACTATACCTGTTCCTCACGTAAGCATCGCTGACCCTGTGGCATTACGCATGGCCACGGCGTTGCACAACAAAAACAGAGATAAAACTTGAATTCCCATGTAAACAGCGGCTGTGAATTTTTATATATATATTTGAAATGCGATCGATCGTATGAGAGACGATAACTCGAGGCAAGCAACATTGATCAATCTAGATCTCTCCAAAATCCAAATGACTTTAGTCTAAAAAAATGCAAACAAAACTTCATCGAAACCCGTGGATCATGCATCGTTTCGTTTCTGACTAATTGCTGTCGACATCAAAAGGCCCAAGTACTAAAACGTCGATAGTTCTAAGGACTCGAATCTCGGAAAATTAACTAGACTAAAAAACCATTACAACGTGAAACCCTAAAACTGATTATCCTTTACGCTTGCGGCTAATTGCAGCACTAGTCTAGGTGCATACGCGCATCCACGAGCGATCCGAGAAGAAGACGTGGGGCGGAAGGCTTACGCCCCCTTACTGGTTGCCATCATGGTCTTGAACTCGTCGAAGGAGATAACCCCGTCGCCGTCGCCGTCCACCGCTGCGACGATCTCCGCGCACCGCTCGGCCGTCAGATCCTCCCCGCCGAGCCCCTGCCGCCGCAGCGCGCGGCGCAGCTCCTCCGCCGTGATCACCCCGTCCCCGTCCTCGTCGTACTCCGCGAACGCCGCGCGCAGAGCGTCCGGCTCCCCGCCCTCCAGCAGAGCCCCGAGCTCCTCGACGCTGACGAACCCGTCCCCGTCGCCGTCCGCCGCGACGATGATCGCCTCCGCCTCCGCGGCCGTGCAGCCGAAGAACTCGCGCATCTCCGCTGCCGAGATGCGGCCGTCGCCGTCGGCGTCGAAGCGGCGGAATATGCGGACGAGCTCCGGCTCGGGGTCCTTGGATGGCGGGGGTCTAGCGGGAGGCATCGGCGGCGGGGGCGGCGAGCGGCTGCGGCCGAGGCCGCCACAGGAGGCGACGGCGGACACGACGAGACCCATGGCGAGACAGATGGCTCCGTGCGGCGTGTGTTTCCGTGATTTTTGGTGTGGGGTTTTGGGCTCTTGCGTGAGGGGGTTTAAGTCCCTTCTGTTTATTTATACGGCTCGCGAGATTGTGGGTTTGGGTTGGGCTCGGATTGGTGGAGAATTTTTGGCGTAAATAGCACTATTGCATTGTTTTATTACGGAAGTAGTATCCGTCGTAATAAATTAACAAATTTGAAGTATTATCCGTACGATCACAGACCAGCCGCCATATCCACGCGACACGTTGTCTCATTCGGACCGTCACCAACCGGACGCCCCCTCCACACGTCTCGTCCGGTGATCGCCGAACGCCTCCACACCTCCACATCGTCCCTCGTTCGACCCGTGACCTGCCGGACGCCGCCTCCACCACCCGTGACCGGCCAGACGCAAAAAAGCCACCAAACATCATCTCCTTTCCATTACAACAATTACTTGTCTAGCATATACCAACTGTATATGATGCCCGTGGTTTGCCTACAGGTACCGAAAGCCGAAAGGCTCTCCTTTCTATTTTCACGTGAACTAGTCATGTCGATACACAGACAAGATCCGTCCCGCACGCGACCAGACGCGCCAAAAGTGCCCTCATATCTTTCCATCGCCCTCATGTCTTGTCTGTCACATCTGCCTCCTCATGCATGTAGTCCCCCGTGCGTATTTCCCTCCCAACGGACCGCGTTCTCATCCTTGCTATAAATGCAGTGTTGCGAGCGAGGCTCTTCCCTCGCACTTATTTTCGCTCGTATTCATTTTGGCCCACACTTGTCGTTTCGGTGTTTCTTTTCGCATATAATTAAGTATTGTTTAGAGTCGTCATTAGAGGTCATATCAACAGGTAATTTTTATATATTATCTTTATTAAATGTGTCGTTAGCTAATTAGTTAATTAGTCATAATTAATTACTTGTAATAATTTAGATGTAATCAATTTAGTCCCCATCGTTTAGACGTTATTAAAATTGTGTTCTTAATTAGTAGTGATAAATTAGGTCATAATGAATTAGTCGTGTTGATTACGTTAGTCCAAAATAAGTGGTTGAATATACATGACCATAATTAATTTGTTAGTATTTAACGACTTATAGTTAGTTAGTGGTAACTATTTAGTTAGTGGCAATGCTTCACACTTAAATTTAGGGAGACTTTCAAGCCTTAGAGTCCGTCCTCCAACTTGATGTACTCAAGATTTTTATACGATAATAGTTATTGGCCTGAAGCTTTTTGTCATAGTAGTGATGTACATCACCACAAATTAGAAGTTCAATGACACTGAACCAAGCAATAACTAGCTATCCATCACAATGGAATGAAATATACATTTTTAGCTTCACGCAACATAGTGGAAGTTCCACTTGCGCCTGTAGATGTGATTCTGTTTTTGAAAAAGCGTGCAAATGTGATTTAGCTTTTTAACCTTTCAAGGTTGCACCAATTAATGATCCTGGAAAACTAAAAGGCCAGGTCATAGTGCGCGCGTGAGAGTAGCTAAATGGTCAGTCTAAATAAGTATCAGAGGCATCAAATGATCAAGAGGAAGGAAGCACCATAGCCATCAAATTATCATAGTATTAGTACATACCTTCCATATATAGTTTGAAACATGATCTGCTAAGGAAGAAGCGTGAATCTTATGCTGAATATTTACCTAAAAATAGTGCAATATGGTATACTTAGATGTCTTGTGTGCAAAGAATCGGGTAGTTGTTGCTTATATGCCTTGTTTGTTATATTGCGTTGTGTAAATTGGGTTGTTGCTGCTATAGATAATTTCAAACAAGCAAGACTTGGTAGTGTTTTATGGCGATGGTCTCGTACAAGCCAGACCCGATGGGTTGGACCTGTCGAGATGCTAGTACAAGGTGGTCCGGGCGGAGGGACTCGATGCGATGAATATTCACGAGCTTCGAAGCTGCATCCAGAGGGAGTTCGTCATGGAGGTAATGAGGAAGAAACTTGTGATTGAGGGGATTACCTGCACGAATGTTGTGTGGGAGCTGGTGAAGTTGAATGGAAGCATAGCATGGAGCCAGTACATACAGATCGCCTCCCAGCCCGAGACGACCATTTACGGGAGGCCGATGGTGTATGTGAATTTCGTACGTAGAGCGTCGAAACCTTGGTGATACCGAGGCCTCGATAAGCGGGCAACCACATGCGAGCTTGAAGACGGTAGCATGGAATGCGTTGTCTCGGAGGGAAGGCTCGCGCATAATTTTGTGTGAAATAAGGGGGCAGAATTGCGGTGGTCGCCCGTATTGACTGCCACGAGTATCTACCGGACCAGCCTCTCGGGTTGGAGTCCGACAAGGACGTCGACTAAGGCTCAGATCGTAGCGACGAGGATGCACATCAGGCCGGTGGTCCACCCGGGCAAATTGTGTCACCGAAGGTGCTTTACGTGGCATCAAAACTTGATGATATTGCGGTGTGTTCCCTCGTACAGCGCAAGAAGAAGGGTCCAATTGGGGGTTTGGTACCAACACCCTCTTAGTTGGGCAGCGCTTCCCTAGCAAGGTGGTCGTGCAATAAGTTATAGCACAGGACGCCTTGTCCATCAGCCGTGTGTACCGAGTACACGGGTCTAACCCAGGATATTTCACAGTGAAGTGTGTAGTGGAAGGTCGCTCGCAAGGTCAGCCCACCGAGCAAAGATCTTCGGCTAGGTCTTCGTGGTCAAGGTGGTGACCGACCACACTTGTGGGCTTAGCGAGCCCCTGCGGTAGCATCGGAAAAGTGACTTCCGCATATGTGGCAAGCCTCACCAGCCACCTAGTTTTTGTGAACATGTTCATCTCCCCCAAGATACTGATGTCGGAAGTCGCCAATCTGGTTGGTTATCCTGTCTACTATAGCAAGGTCCGACGAGCAAGTAGAAGGCCATCGAGTCCATGTACATGACATATGAAGAGGCGCACAACTTTGTGCCAAGATTACTTCACCAGATTGCCAAATCAAACCCCGACACGTACGTAAACAAGCTTGAAAGTGAAGATGCTGACGGAGGGCGCAACTGCTTCATACTGGACCAGGTGTTCCGGGCTTTCGCCTAGGCCATTGAGGGCTTCAACTTCTGTCATCCTGTGCTCATGATAGATGACACTTTCCTCACGGAGAGGTACAAGAATACCATTCTGTTGGACCCGGGAGTAACACCCCCAAATACTCTGTGTATTTATGAACTAGTCCCATGATCAGTGGCTAGTTCACACAGTAAACAAATATGGTAACATCCATAATTCGTATAACTTTATTAACAAACAGAGTTGATTACAAGAAAGGCTTACAAGTTAACATTAAACAAACACAGCGGAAGATGAAGAAGAAGTAGTAGAGTCCAGCTGATCTGCCACAAGCAATCGACTAGGGTAGTGGTCTAGTCGTCGAGATCCATACTGGTAGCAAAGTCCTTCTCCTATGAAATTTATTTGCATTAAGCAAAGATGAGCACAACTTTCGTGTTCGCAAATTACACCCAATAAAATATTATAATGCATGCAGGGATATAAGAAAGGAAGGCTTATTTGTTGATTTTGCATGAAGCAATATTTTCTTTAAATATTTGTACTAAGTTCCAAAACAATTATTCTATAACTAAAATTCTTTTTATAAATTCTCAAGTTTTATAGTAGGATAACCTTCATATGAAATATGGTGATGGATACCCTTTTATCACATGGCTAACCGCCCAATTCCCAATTGGATAAACTATCCACAATTATTTGTGTTAAATCATTTTGAAATCAAAACCAAAATGTAACTTTGAGTGTCTTTGCTCAGCATGTCCATGACCGTGGACACGGCTATTTGAATAGTTTTACACTCTGCAGAGGTTGTACAACTTTATCCACAAGACACGACTTCTCTATTTTGTTTGGCATCCGTCGATACCACCGTTCACTACCTTAGGTAAGTAGTCTAGAGTGCGTGATAAGACCTTTATAAAGCTCTAGCCCAAGGTTATTATGCCCGCTAAGGTTTCACCTCCACTAGGTTAACCACCCACCGAAAGCCCATTCTTGCGCCAAGTGGGACTACTGTCTAACCGATACCCACACATCAACATGGCATAAACAACAATGCGATATTACAAATTATTTAGCCTAGTCCTACCCATACAGAACATGTTGTAGTACGGTGGAGCTTTACAAGATGCAGCTCGAAGACCGGTACTTAACTGACTTGGACGACTCCCAAAATAATCCCTAGGCCTCACCCTACCCGAATTGACCCCATGCATAAACCTACACCCATCAACTATCCATTTCGCCTAGGTCCAAACTAATTTTTGATTTTTCTTGTTTTTCAAAACCATTTATAAACATCTATGGCACACCAATGCTATGGATACAATTTAAACAATATTTGATTTTTGGCTGTAAATTCCTAAATCCAATATTTCAGGTCTAAGCATTGACTAAGCATAATTTTTCTGAAAATGTTCTAGTCCATACTATTGCATAAACTAGCTTTTCATCTAAGGTGTCAAGGTAGGTTTAATTCAATGTCAATATTGGCAGTATAAAGGAATTTAAGCATAACTATAAATTTAAAACAAATATTTAAATTACATTAAATAAAAATAACATGTAATAATAATTTAAAACAAAATTTAAATAATTTGAAATAATGGGATTAAATATGATCAAAGGTATAACTTGCCTTGCTTGATTAATCGTTGTTCTTAAATGGCGTCGAAATCCGGTTGTCCAAAGTCGTTGAAATCTAAACGTGTAAACGAGCCAAATTCATATATCATTCAAATGAAATCCAAATAAAATACAAAAAATATATAATAAATACTACAAGGAAGATATCGACTTTATATGAATTTAGGAACAAGAATCGATGGATTTAGAGTTCGTATGAGAGAGAACGAATTTCCAAAAGTCTAAAACACACAAGAAATAATAAATTCCGAAACTTGTTGTTGACTCGAATGGTTGTTTCGGATGTTTTACATGCAAACTGAAGCAAAAGGATTGTGCGAATGCATTGTGGACCCATTTGCTAGTGAGAGAAGGATGAAAGAGAGAAAGGAATGAAAGGATCAATGTATGACATGTGAGCCTCATTTGCAAGTGACTCAAAACTAATCAAGAAGAAAGAGTAGTACAGAGCAGACAGCGGGAGCTTCGGCTCAACGGCGGCGCCGGCGAGGAAAAGCATGGCGACCTGCGTCGATCGACAAAATCGAACCCTGACGACGAGGCGGAGATGATGACGTGAACGGATTTTAGAAAAACTCACCGAGAAAGCGGGGAACACGATGTACACGTTTTCAGTGTCGTGGCTCGATATGGTCGATGATGATTCAGTAGTCTTCGGGCGAAGGAGATGGAAGTAAGATGTAGAACGCGGCGAGGTGAACTTAACGACACAGATGGTTCACCGGAGGACGTCGAATGGAGGCGGAACTTGGTGGAGAAGACCTTCGGCGGCTGGGGGGCTGACATCGGCGTTCTGGGCAAATGGAGGAGTTAGCGGGTGAGGTTTGCGGCGAAACGAAGAGGGGAATGCGGGGAACTCGGTGATCACCTTGGTTGTGGTGGAACGCGCATGGTCGGCCGGTGGCGAGTGGAGAAGCGGTGACGCAGAGCGGGCTCCCAGTGGCGGCGATGCTCCGACGAAGGCGAGAGGAGCATGGCATAGAACGTTGCGAGGCAAATATAGCGGTGATGGAGATGGCAGCGGAGCTTCACCGTAGGAGGTGCAATTAGTCGATGAACGACGTTCGGCCGATGGGCTTCAACTCCAAAATTCGGCCAAAATATGGGGAGAGGGAAGGAGAGATTTTGGGGGTAGGTTGAGGGTGTAGAGGTGCTCCCAAGGCTCACTTTATATAGGGGAGGCGACAGTCTAATCAACGAGAAACGCCTGAGAAAATGCAACAGTTTTGGTTGTAATGAAGAACGAATGAAACGACAAAATTGATTGCATTTAGTGGAGCAATCATCCAATTGATGGTATGGTAACGTGCGTGAGGTTAATGCAGACGTTTCACTTCATACTAAATTGGTTTTAATGCTTTGATTATGAAGAAAAGAGGAGAGAGATGGTGGCAGCCATTAATGGATCGGAGCTCGGGGTGCTACTCGGTGTATTTTCGTCTATGCATGGGAGGAAGGGAAGGTGGCACGTGGAGGCGGCGCGTCGGCAGTGGTGGTGTCGTTGGCGGGCCGGCGGTGAGATTGGCCATGGAGACACTGCCATAGCTCTCGGTTTGGGAAGATAAGCAACAGAGAAGCAATGAAACCAAAGGGAGGAGAGAGAAATAAATAAGTAATATAAAAATATAAAAGAACATGAAATCAATTGAAAGAAAAGAATTGCTGGCAACATATTGGAAAGCTTTGCAAGGTTAAGTGAGTTGGCTGTGGAGAAGGCTTGGGATTGGTGACCAACGGGAAGTTGATTTTTTTATTTTTATTTTTGAATTACAGATTAAACAATAAATTAAATACATTTTAAGAAAATAGCACCGCCGCCGCTGCAATGCGCCACACAAGGCCGGCCAGCAGCACCGCCCATACTTGGCCCCAACATGCCGCGACGAGGACCCCTACGTCGCCCACCACCAGTCTACTGCAGCACGACGCCCCACCTCCAAAACGCCGACCACCGTCGGATCTGCCTCGACCTTGGCCCCGGCCCTACCTTGGGAGCAGATCCGGCGAAGATGCAGGAGGTCACCACTGGTACACGGCTACGTACCAGATCTGATGGCGACGGGGTGAGGGCGAGGGAACCGGAGCCGGAGCCAGCGGCGACGTGTCGAGGCGCCCAGGTCCGAGTCTTGGCGACGAAGGGATGGCTGCAGATCCGAAGGGGATGGAGACAAGGACGACGGTGGGCGCCCGGATCTGAGCCCCGACGATGAAGGGAGGCATCCGGAGGGGAGGTAGTCGGGGATGAAGGCGCATATAAGGTGCGGCAAATGATCAATTTTCCGTTGTATTTGTGAGTGCACCATAAGATCTGCTTTAATTTACGAAATTTGGATCACGTGTCTTAACGCGGTTCTATTTTGACGTTGGAGCAATTCAAATGAAATGTTTCTAGTAACTTGTTCGTTTAGTAATGATTGGATTACGTAGTTACTTTTGCACTTGTCAGAGCATCAAATGCTGAATGCTGTTTCTTGTTGCTGATAGCTTATGTTAGTGTTTGGTCTTGGAAGCTGCCAATTGTTAGATCACAAAGTGAAAACTCATGCTTATAACATTGTGGTAGGAGTGCTATGTTAAACGAACGACATAGGTTCAAAGATGGTGGAGCTTAGTCCCCAGTTTACTATAGAAGATTAGTCCCTGTTTGGTGTTTTGGTTGTGGTTGAAATCACTTCGGGATGTCGGTTTTAGGGATTTAGAGATTGCACTTGAGAATACCAACCATAACTTCTATAGGTCTTTTTATTTGAAAATTTCGAAGTAGAGTGACTATTCAATGCTATAGGTATTTTTTGTCTTCATTTTCTTCAGCGCCCTCCGTGTTTCCTTTGGTGAGTTGAGCAAGCTTGGAGTCTTGTTTTCCAACTGTTCACTTCTATAATCTATTCTATATATCTGTATAGCTAATGTTTTGAGATTGAATTGCCACATGCTTGACAAATTATTTATTCAAGTTATAATAATACCATTTTTAGTGTATGATGTGATGGCTATTCTGTAAAATTAGTCTAACTACCTTCTAATGAGTAGTAAATTCAATCCTGTGGGTGACAAAGAGGAACTATGGGCTATGAGGTTGGGCCTGAGGTTGCTTCAAGAAAGGGCAAAACCTGATTCGTTTTGGTGGCCTTATATCGCCAATCTGCCAGAGACTTTTACAGTACCGATCTTCTTTCCAGGGGAAGACATAAAGAGCTTGCAGTATGCTCCTCTCCTCCGCCAGGTTATTAAAAAAATATAGTTAAGCCCTTAGCTAGTTAATAATTGTTGCCTTTTCCCTCTTTTCTGACAGATGCTATTTCAGGTCAATAAAAGATGCCGCATCCTTCTTGTGTTTGAGAAAGAGGTAAAAACATAATCTTGGTACTGTGCCCTTGGAAGAGCATCCTTTTTGTGGAGAAGATGTAAATTCATCTTCCCTTGGATGAGCTATGTCAGCAGCATAGCATTCCGTTTACATGGTGAAATCCCAATGCTGTTGCCTCTCGTCGATTTGTGTAACCATAGTTTTAACCCGAATGCTAGGATTGTCCAGGAAGGAAATGTGGATAGCCAAGGTATGTCAGTTAAGGCAAGTATCTTGTGATGTTCTTGCACTCCTGAGTTTCCGTTACTACACTCCCAAAATTTTAGCTCTCCTAAAACAAGTAAGCTAATGATCTTGGTTAGTAACATACTTTGCACAGAAGTGGCACGAATAAGTGCCTTTAATCAACTTTGTTCGCTGGATACACATTGTTTTTAGTCCATGATTTCTTTGTTTCCAGATGCAAATTAAATCTATCTAATTATCTTTGCATTTTGCTATACACAGGTTGTTTCTGAGACAAAGATTGAACAAAATGCTGCAGTAACACTGAACTATGGTTGCTACCCCCAATGATTTCTTTCCTCTTGATTATGGATTTGTAATATCATCGAATCTGTATGACCAAGTGGAACTGAGCTATGATGGAACCCTCCTTGACGCTGCTAGCATGGCAGCAGGAGTTTCTTCTCCCAACTTTTCAGCACCAGCCAAGTGGCAACAGGATATATTGTCAAAGCTAAATCTACATGGAGAGGGTGCTATTCTGAAGGTTCTGCCCACATTCGTAGTCTGCTCTTGTTTATCTGTCGTAAATTCAAGTCTACTCCATGCAATATTCATGTACCAATCTGAAACTGTTAAGCTTTAGTTTCAGTAATTATGGGGCATGCTCATTGCATCGTGGTAATATAGACTGTGTTCTGGTTTGTGTGACTTGGGTTTCCTAGTTGATGGGCGCTTGTTAGGTGCTTTGCTGGTTCTTCTTGCAGCTGACCCAGAGGTCCGGGCATAAGTGTGACCTGAAAACTTTGATGTCACTTAACGAGAAAGCTCCTTTAGGCCCTGTACTTGAGGTATCACCACTCCGAACTGTTCTTGCACTTTGCGCCATCGCTCTCCAGCACTTCCACACCAAGATAATGGAGGACGAGGCTATACTAAAAGAACCACCTCTCACTACTGAACTGGCCGTGCAGTTTAGATTACAGAAGAAGCTGGCGATCGTGGACGTGATGCAGAATCTTATTAGGAGAATCAAGGTACTATCTACAGAGAAATCCGCCGTGTAGGATATTCACGTTTT
This sequence comes from Hsuehochloa calcarea, assembly GCA_036346395.1. Lineage (NCBI taxonomy): Eukaryota > Viridiplantae > Streptophyta > Magnoliopsida > Poales > Poaceae > Hsuehochloa > Hsuehochloa calcarea. The sequence goes on from CM070596.1 coordinate 61,249,168, forward strand.
GGAATCGCTTTGTCGGACATTCAATTATCGTTTTGTACTGATTACTGGAGAGAACAATAAAGCCCCCAAATTTTGATCCCTCGCCATTCCCCTATTGTTCAGCAACCAAAGTCGGAACATGCAGAAGTGCAAACTTATCACTTATGTAAAGTTAACATCAGATTGAGAGAGAGAGAGAGAGATTAAATTATACGAGAATAATTGTTGCAGGCTGTCTCTGCGTAAAGAATGTAGAAGAAATGTAACAATCAAGCCTCTTGGTTGTGAAATCCCGCTTCTTTCTGATTAACCGGTTCTTCAGGGAGAAGTAGCCGTCTCCTAACTGGAACTCATATGTCAGGCAGTTTCAGTTAGGAGAAGTCAATATCTTCCCGTCGATTGAGCACGAAAGATTTTTTTAAAAATGTAGCACCATCCAAAATAACTGCCCCACAGAACTGAAAGAGATGGGAGACTGGCAACTCACAAAGAACTATTTACAGAATCATCAAGATGAAAACAGCATCATAGCAACTGAAAATTCTCACCTCGTCTCGCAAAAGCCCCACTCATGTAGACAAGATAACCAAAGAAAATCCTAACAAAGATCAGCCCCGTCCTAATACACGAAGAGAGAAGAGGAGGAGACGATCGTCTTCCTCCGCTCCGGGCGGTGGGAGGAGCCCTAGGAGTCGCCGCCTATGGAGATCGCCAGCCGGCCGACCCGTCCCAGCGGCGACCGCGACCGCTGCCTGGCCAGGTCCCGGAGGACCAGCCGCATCTCCGACACCTGGTGCTGGTACGTCTCGTGCACCTTGACCTTCTCGTCCTCCTCCTGCTTGATCCTCCTCACCTGGCTGTGCACCACCAGCTGCTGCCCTTCCTGATCCCTAGGCTTCTCCATTACAAAATTGGAGACCTTCTTGTATTCTTCTATTAAGATGTGTATCTAAATTTTCTTTCTGGAGACGGCGATCACCGGTCAGGTAGGAAAGAAGTTAATCTACCATTTGAAGTGAACATTGCGTTGCACGAGGGGTGGTGTATAAATAGGGGGCACGTGTGAACGCGATCAAGAACTGACCGGTTCCCGTCCGCGCCGTTATTACGGGAGAACGAGTGTAGGCAGCGTACACGTGTCCGCCCGTTTACCCGATCCGCACTTGGCATCCTCTTCTTGCCTCGCGTCGACTCGCGGTTGCTTTCTCCTCTGATTGTTTTTTTGCGCGTCGTGTAACCGAGCACACGCATTACGCGTGCATGCATATCCATTCATGAATCATGGTGTCTATCCTGCTATCCGTATGGGCCTGGCTAGACGTGTCCTGTACCTAAGGTAGTATCCAGACGTACGCTTTCCATCACCGATACATCTTATTTCGGTGGATTCTAGACGGCTCGATTTGACGCAACAGAGGGCTAGTATCTGGAGGCGTTCTCTAGTCGACATCAGCTCGCCGGAACTCCAACTTTTCGTCGTCGGAGGAGGCCGCGGCGGATGGCCTCCCACGAGCGGTGGCAATCTCGAACCAACGGCGGGCGTCAGTGCTCGGGATGCTAGTGGCTTGTGAAGTCGTAGCCTGCTTTCATGGAGGAGACGCAAGGAGGGAGAGGGCGATCTCCGACTGTTACTGGCTCGTCGGAGCTCGAACTTGCCGAATGAGGGATGGATGGAGGAGGTGGAATCGGACGATGCTCCATGAGACGCTTGCAACAAATTTAAAATGAGGCGTAACGTCAATTTGATGAACATGCAATAAAATTCTCCAAGGTCGTAACAACAATCACAAACAAAAAATGGTGCACCAAACTAACAACCAACTGCAACAAAAAAACTACTATGATGCAACACATAAGAACTCTCATGCAAAATCAACAAAAAAAATATTGGAACAAAAAAACTTCTTGTGCAACAAATCGACACAACTGATGCAACAAAAAATGTTGTTGTTGCAACAAACGAAAAAGATAGTTGCAACAAAATAGTAATTAGTTACGGGAACCATTTTACAGAAGCACACAAGTATGCAACATTCAAGAAAATGTTTAGAACCATTTGATTTAACTAATGCAACAACTCACACAAGCATAGATGAGGAGATGGAAATCAACCACACCACCGTTCTTGTCACCACAACGACGCACGCATGGTGGTGACAAGTACCGCCGTGGTGGTGACAAGTTGGACGCGGACGTTGTTGGCCTTGGATGAGGGGCCACGCCGGCATACGGGCTCCAACGCCTAGCCTCCGGTAGCATTGGAGCTCGCGTCGGACATTAAGTCGCAAGTCCCGAAACCACGCCTAGTCGATGCCGGTGGATCTCTATTGGCCTCCATGGTGCTCATGGAGGTCACGTCCCTATTCAACCTAGAAGCCCTCGGCGGATGTTGGACTAAGTGTGTACAATCGCTACATTCAACGCGCAACTCATTGCTTATGGGAGAAAAATGCCATGGGCGAGCCTGGGTTTCTACTCCCTATGCAATGACAATGGAGCTCATAACGGCGGCATTGCTTCTTCGCACCGCAAGAGAGAGGGAGGAAGGAGCTATACAAATTTCATTTGTACTTAGGTTTAATGACTATAGCGACATACATAAGTAGGTACGGATCCTTTTAGCCCCGGGAGGAACTAGCTTGATTCCTAGTCGAAACAATCACGCTTCGACGGCAAGGAATACGCAAGTATGCTCATTTCCTCCATACATATCTCTATAGTCAAAATGCCCGAGGAGAGACCCATGGATGGAGAGTGAGGAGTGATTGGATGAGTCTCTTGTTGCAAAAAATATGCATTTTTGCGAGGAGATTGAGAGAAAAATCATGAGTGAAGATGAAGAATCCCGAGTCAATCTCAAAATAAAGTCTAACTAGTGGTGGATGTGGACTGACGATATCGCGGAAGTGCGCATTTACAACTAGATAGTTAACAAAGTAGTTTCACGTCGCGATTTATTTTCAATTGCATTGTAACGCGACGATCTTTTGTAATGGTAATGATCACTTTGATCATTACCTATTATCAATTCGATTAGGATTTTTGTTGAGCTACTATGTGTTGTTGGTAGGCGAGGCATTTCTCTACTTATCACGACGGTTTTAATTGATGAAGTAAACATGTGTCACGCGGTTTTGAACCGCTTGATAACTTCTGTTATCACAGACGAGAACCGCTCGTGATGATGGTTCAATCATCTATGATGACGCGTTTCGTAGTAGTGTCCCCGATGAAGTAAACATGTGTCACGCATGACGAGATGAGGCCAAATTAAAGAGTTGTTAAACGAATGGAGCACTAGCAAGTCGTGAGAGAAACGTGTGGAATTTGGATAGAAACTAGCAGCTCGCAGTGGCTGTCGAGAGCAGAAGGAGGTCGAGGGTAGCCGCAGGCGCACCGGACGACCAACGTTGGTGTCGACGGACGAGCGTAGGTAACGATTGCGGAGGAGACGATTGCATTATTATAAAAGGCTAATATCTAACATCTATATTAAATACAATTACATATGGTTTTGGTTTAGCGACCGTTTGTGTTACTTTCTGTAGTAAAAATCGTCTACGAAGAGGTAATATCACAGACGGTTCGTGTTGAAAACCGTTTGTGAAGTATTACAACGGTTCTGAATAAGAACTTTCTATGATATTTAGTCTGTCTGTGACTTTTCGTCCTCATCACAGACGGTTTGTATACAAACTGTCTGTGGTAATCTAATTTATTGCAGACACGACCCTCACAGATCGATCTGTCTTAAATTACAGCTCTGTTCTCGTTGTTGATGCTGGAGTTGTGGCTTCGAGGTGCTTTGGTGAAAGGATACCGTGGATTTGGTAATTTATTCTTGACTATCGATGGTTAGTACGTAATTTGTTCCCTGCATTGTATTCTAGATCTAGCTTGATAGAGAGAGAGAGAGAGAGAGAGAGAGAATTGAAGATGGTTTATATCGGCAAAGAAAGAATTGAAGATTGTTTAGATCTATCTTTTTGTGTTATTTTACAAGTGTTGGTTTCTTGCCATCTAAAGTTGGGCATGGACTATCTATAACGTGTATGTGATGAACAACCTAACCCTAGGGTATATTGTTATTTTTTCAGTTGATTAGAAATACATATTTCAAAAGACATATCAAAAGTTGCATCTATAGTATACTAATTAATTAATTCAATATTTAACACCAAATTGTTATATGCGTCGTGTAGATGGACCGAAACTGGATGTACGCTGGCAACCGTGTGAGTGAAGAGTACATTAATAGTATGTCTGCTTTTGCAAGAGCTGCTGAGTAGGAGTACTGTCTATGCATTGACTGTAAGAATCTAAAGATGTTTAAGAACTAAGCGCGGATCGAAACACACTTGATTCGAAGGGGTTTCAAAAAGGGTTATACATGTTGGACCAGTCACGGTGAAGAGTAGATTATAGAGGAAAGTAGTAATAACGACAACGCCGACGAAGTCAACGATATGCCTCTGGATAATGTCGATTGTGGTTCCGATTCAAATAGGTTGTACGATGACAATCTGGATCAGATGTTTCGCGATGCAGAAGGGAACTGTGATGAGAGGGGGTATGTTAAATTTCGGAGTTTGATGGAGCACTCGAATAAACCTTTGTTCCCGGGCTGCAAGCCGGAATACACAAAGTTGTCATTCGTTCTTGAACTGATGGAATTGAAGGCAAACAACGGTTGGTCCGACAAGAGTTTCATGGTGCTGTTAGGTCTCTTAGCGGACATGCTTTCGGAGGGAAACGAGTTGCCCAAAACCACCTACAAAGCCAAGAAGGTTCGAAAATCGTCTGTGATGACCTTATGTCATTACTGACCCATAAACTCAGACGGCTCACGAAACCGTCTGCGATGATATTTTTAACCGTCCGTAAAGACATTTTCTATAGTAGTGTTGTTACGAGGCACCGTGTTGAAATCATTGATTCATTGATCGATTCATTCATTCTGGTAGCAACTAGAGATGAAAACGAATCGAATACGGACGAATAATGACTGTCATATTAGTTTTTATTTTTCCCTAGATACGAATATCCCAGATACATATATGAATACGAATAATATTGAATATGTTGGACCGAAAAGGCGACTAGAGGGGGGTGTGAATAGGAGCACACTCACTTTTTCAACTAAGATCAGATTCAATACAAATTTCATTCTAATAGCTATGGAAGCTATGGAGATCAATATACCAGTACAACGGAAGACTAGTATTGAATCCAATCTAAGCCCCGAAGCAAAACAACTAAAATCAACACGGGCTAAAATTCTAAGTGTTGGGCGGTCTGACCTCTGTGTTAATGGCGGTCGGACCGGTCACCTTGGACGGTCTGACCTCTAGTATGATGAACAGTAAAAACAGCCCGAAAAACGAAGTTGCAAATAGATGTAACTTTTGATCTACAACTCCAAACTTGATGAAACTTGGAACACACCTTCTCTAGGATGTCAGGAACCTATTCCAATTGAAGATCGTGAAGATCCTTAGAAAAGTTACGACCTTTTTCCGTTTGAGAGGAGGTTGGTTCAAAACCAAGTCAAAACGAAAACTAGATCCAAAAACTTGCTCGTGGGTGATTGATGATCAAGATGATCCCAGGTGTGTTCCCACATGTCACAGCAAGCTAGATCACATGAAGAAATCAATCAAAGACTCACGAATCAAAGAAAGACTCAAAATCACCAAATAGAGAGAAGGAAGGCAAAGAGATACATCTTTGAGCAAACTTTCCTTAGATTGATTTGATAGGGATTGAGTTTACAGCCACTCCATCAATGGAGGACAAAGCTCAATCCAAGAGCACGAAATCAAATCAAAACTCTCTAGAACCCTAACCTCCACTAATCCTCTCCCTAAGCAAAACTAGGGTTTCAACAATAATGAAAGGGTTGAAGGGGTGCAGCCACCTCCCTCCTCTATTTATAGTGGAGGCTTAAACCTTCTAGAAGATTAACTTAAATATGCTCCCGTTAAGGCCCAACACAAACGGGTCACACACACACGTATTTTAAAGCGCCGTCTTCAACACCTCTTGACCTAAACCGCTTCTCTTTGCGTCGTCTTGCGCCGCGGGTTGGCAAAAGGTCACCAAGGTGGTATTTGGTAAGATTACCAAAATACCCCTTCTCGGTCCTTCTCCGAAGACCGAGTCCATCTGCGCGAAGCACTTCGCCTGCTCCGCCACGTGTAGGTTGATCAACAACTCTCTCCATGTCGGCAAGTCTCTCCCATCCAGCTCCCACCGAAACCACCATGGCACTTGCACCGACTCCCGTGCCGCTTGATCAAACCAGTCGCACCGAACTGTCCGTTCGGTCCTCTTTGTCCATTCTGCACCATACTTGAGTTCATTGACCTCACCCGGTATTGTCGATCGTTCTGGATCTCAGCTCTCCAAGCCTAGTCTCGATCATCCTCGCCGTTGACCGTCGTTGACCACCAAGCAACCTGCACAACAATAGACAAGCAAATCGAATCCGGGAGTAAGTTCTTCACAACTTGACCCACGTTAGTCAAAACATGCATCATGCAATACATATGCCCTGAAACTCATGACTTTGATCTAACCAACGAACAACGCCGCCACGAAGACCGACGTTCAAGTGACAATCGGTCCGACCGCCCCTCAGGGCCGGTCGGACCGCCAGCTATAGGCCGGTCCGACCGCCCAAAAAGGACTTAGCCGATTTTCAACCCCTGAAAATCCGAAACCTACTGGAAACTTTAAACCAATAGAACTTTTGACTGGAGATTCCAAAAATTATGGGACCAAGTGCAATAGAATCCCTTCTCTTGCCTACACCCTCTATTTTTGGCCCAGCTCATTTTGACACATTTGTTCACTGCCGGTCCGACCGCCGCTCATGGTCGATCCAACAGATTTGGGACCGGTCGGACCGCCATGCTATGGTCGGCCGATCACTCGTCACCGACAGCTCAAACTTTGTCAAAACGCGTGAAACGACAAACCGTTAACGCCATTGCCAATTGTCACATCATCCTAAGATCTGGAGCATATCCCCATGATATCCACAGAATACAAATACAGAGCAAATACAAATTGAAACGAATACAACCACAAATATTTCTCGCAACATGAAAACCCCTTAAATTGTTCGCATTGCAACAACTGAAACAAAGATATATATGTACATATTTACATTCACTACCAAACATGTTTTTTTTACTACTATATAATTCTGAGTTTACCACGTTTCGTCCCCTCACCCTCCACTCACAACACCCCCCCTGCGCACCCCCTCGCCCCCACCCCTCCCCCACCCGTCCGTCCCCAACCGCTCCTCGCCCACGTGCCGTCCCCCATGCCCGTCCGCCCGCTCAGTCTCCCCCCCGCTCGTCCGCCCGTCCGCCTGACAGCCCTACCCCCAACCACCTGCCCGCCTCCCTCGCCAACAATCTATATTTTTGTGTTTTTACAAGTGATTTTACCATCTAAAGTTGGGCATGGACTATCTATAATAGGATCCAATGAACAACCTAATCCTAGGTATATTGTTAATCTTCTATTGATTAGAAATACATATTTCAAAAGACATATCAAAAGTTGCATCTATAGTATACTAATTAATTAATTCAATATTTAACACCAAATTGTTATATCCGCGTCGATGGACGGCCGGAGTCCTGCAACCGTGCAGTGAAGACTTTGTCAATAGTATGACACTGCAGAACGCCATTGCCAATAGGATATGTTGAATAAGGACTGGAGTATATGTCCCTATGCATTGACGTAAGAATATAAAGATGTTTAAAACAAGACGATACACCACAAACTTTGATTAAGGTTTAAAACCGTTATACATGTTGGACAATCACGAAAAAGAGTAGATTATACTGTAAGTATTAATTCGACACCAAACGAGTCAACATATGCCTACGATAATGTCGATTGTGTTGCGCCTTTGTAAAATATTCGAAACTTCAGGCGGTTGATGAAGTGATCTGGGTTTCGTAGTAGATTAGTCTACAATATTCACAGTTTGATTTCGCTTGTTTATACCATTGATCAAGGCGTGCCTTTCGCTATGTGTTGATGGTAGAGTAGAGTGCTACTCATCGTGTACTAGAGTGATGGGCGTGTGATCGCAATTTTTGTTGGCCATGTGCAGATGTGGTGCAGCATTTTTCATCCTTGTGATGGCAGATTAGTTGTGAGATTATGCAGTTCCTCAAGTTAGCTTAGGTTCCATATAGTTATGTGTTGTAGATGCCGAGATGGCTGCTCCTGCAGATTTGTGAATTGAGTTAGACTTGCAATGAGGATGATCTCTCTCCGTATGATAAGCAGTGAGTTTATGCAGTTCCTCAAGTTAGCTTAGGTTCCATGTAGTTATGTGTTATAGATGCTGAGATGGCTGCTCATGCAGATTTGTGAATTGAGTTAGATTATGCAGTTCCTCAAGTTAGCTTAGGTCATATTTTTTTTGTATTTTTCCACACATCTAATTCTTAGAATCTAACTGTTGTAAGGAATTATTCAGAAAGTATTCTCACATTACACTTTCATATTTACTAGCCTTAATGTAGATTGCGATAATAATTTACCAAACGGAATGAATTTCCTGATTTAGTTAGAAATATTATTTCTGCATTTGTCAAACTGGATAAAGATTGTGATGACAATTGTCAACTAACCCTGTATTCTGTAGTTTAGAGTTCCGTTACAACGCATGGACACAATACTATCTTGAATAATACTTGAGTACTGCTCTCCTTATGAAGATACCTAGCAGTACTGGCCAAACTTGTTCGCTTTGTATAATTTTCTCCCTCAGGTGCAATCATTCCATACTTCATAACAAATTGGAAAATTGCATCCATGATTTAAGTTTTTAACTAAAAATAAAAGGCTGTTATGTTGCTCATTGTAATTGAATAGCAGATCATAGTAGAATTGGCTCGAGAATTGTTGGGATGTCCAGAGAAAAATGACGTGCTTCTGTTGTTAACATCCATTTGTTACAATATATAGAGCTGGGGGAACACAACGTCTTCCTATGACTGTTGGAAGGTCCAGAGCAAAGGAATTGATAATCAATGGTCGTAGATTTGATGCAATAGAAGCTGTAACTATGGGTAAGGTTAGCATCGTCACATTTTCTTCGTACTATAATGACTTCTTATTACTTAAGCTTTTATCACGTCTTGGTCAGAATTAGTATGACATGTATGTTTTGTATGACAGGAGTAGTAAACTACTGTGTTCCCGCTGGAGAGGCTTATCAAAAAGCTCTTGAACTTGCCTGGGAGATAAATCAGAAAGTTATATACTTCTGAACGAATTATGTGCTTCATTTGACCTGATTGAGCACTTGTATGACACACAAAAATATTAGAGAAATTTGACCATCTGCATTCCCATGAAATACAGTTTCTACCCGTGCTAATTTACTTGCTTGAATAAATCCAACTAGATCAGTGCTCCATCCTTCTAGATGTTGTGAGGTTATTGACTTATTTATTTCTTTCAGGGTCCATTAGCGATAAGAATGGCCAAGAAGGCCATCAATCAAGGGATGGAGGTAGACCTGTCCTCCGCATTGGCTGTCAAAGAAGAATGCTACGAGAAAGTTCTGCACACTCATACACACTCAGGATTGTCTTGAAGGTCTAGCTGCATTTGCTGAGAAAAGAAAACCTGTATACACAGGGAAGTAGGGTTGTATATGGTCTTAGAATTGCAAGTCGCTCCCTGAGCCTCTCATCTCATCTCCAGAAGGGTGACAAGATGTATGTATACAAGTTCGTATCTTTCTCCATAAATTTCAAAAAAATAAGATGCATCTGGCATGCTACATATTTGCAAGTGAATGGGGCTGCACCTATTCTCACTGTCAGGAAGCCTGGTAAAAGTGAGCAACCTAAATGCCTAGAACTAAAACGTAAAGTAGTTTACCTCTGAAAGGTGAGTAGTAGCATATAAAGGTGTTGCAATTTTGTCATGTCATTGCAAACTATCTTGTTAGGCTGACAAAATGCAGGGGATCCCGTGCGTTGCAACGGATCTTAAATATAAAGGTGAGAACAGGTGTTGCAATTATGTCATGTCATTGCAAACTATTTAAGGTGTTGCACTTTATTTGTTAACTATTTATTTGTAGCATATAAAGGTGTTGCAATTTTGTCATATCATTGCAAACAATTTAAGGTGTTTGGTTGACGTAGCTCTGGTTCTGTGCATTGGAACAGATTGGTGCAGAATGCAGGGGAGTTCGTGGTCACTCTTCCAGGATCTTATCACATCGGTTTCAGCCATGGTGAACGGAGTGCTTGTTCTATCATGTTGCACTATTGTGATGCTTGTAGATATATGTATTAACATCTTTTAATTGGTTGATTTACGTCATGTGTTAAAAAAACATTATTTAGTGCACCATTTGAGATTCCGTTGCAGCGCACGGGCACCCTACTAGTAATGTATAATAACGCAATATGCTCTACCTTATATGCTTTTACCACTTTTGCTTACTCGATATATATTGTCTACCTCCTAAACATTGCATAATTCATATTTTATTATTATTTATTTATTTATATGCATAGTGATTGCTTTTTGGGACTCCCAAGAAAGAAAAAGGATGAAAGGAGTCATGTTTAGTCAAAATTCAGAGAAATATCGGGTGTTGAAAATACTATTCAGACATTTGGACATATTTTTGGGTAATTAAATGGACTAAACATATATATTCACAAGCACAAAGTTGTAGATCTCATCGAGAGCTACAATTTAGTCCACTCATTTGCCAATTTTGGAGTTCGAACAAGTTATGGTTGTCGAAAGACAATGCACATGCAGCCTCAAACAGTATCTCCGGATACTCGGACCTATGTATCTTTGGACATCTGAAGCTGTATTCGATGGAAAGTGCACTACCGAATCCGTATTCGTTTCCAACAAAAATAATATGTATTCATTTCTGATCCGACATTATCCGATAAATATATGAGATGACAACATCTGTATTCAAAAATTATCCAGATCAGTCAGAAACTATCTGAGCCGTTTTCACCCCTAGTGGCAACAGGTTGACCAAAGATTTAATGTTCACGTTCTTGTTTGCACGGTAGGATAAGAAAAATCTTACTTTACAAATATTGTGCCTGTGAAACGGAGTGGGTAGTATTTTAAGTGATTAATTCCTTAATTGCCACCAGAAGGTGGCCACATCTCTAAAATACCATTGCGAAACTGTTTCTCCTTTTATTGCTATCAGATCTCAACTTCTATCCTTTTTTGCCACTCCCGTAGTCAACTATGAGTTGGTTGTCAAATTGTGTGCGAAAAGACCTATTTACCCTTCTTGTTTTCCATCTTCTTCTTCATCCTCCTCTCTCTCCCTGTCTCTCTCCTCTCTCCTCGCCGACCACAGTGCCGGCCCATCCTCCCTCCCAGCACAGACCAAGTAGCACCCACCGACCTCCTCCTCCCCGCTCACAGTTGCCTCTGTGCTCCCCATTGACTGCCGGCTGGCGCCCTGCCCCAAGATTTGCGGCGATGGACAATGACGACACGCCCGCCGACGCCTTCTCGTCGCCCTCACTGACCGCCTCCCCCCTCTCTCGGTAGCCTCCACGCTCCTCGTTGCCCACCGATCGGCACCATACCCCAAGATCTGCGGCGATAGACGACGCCAGTGGCTCCCCGTCGCCCTCGCTAGCCTCCTCCTCCTCGCTAGCTGTCGCCTTTGCACTCTGGGTTGCTCACTGGCCGACGTCGTCTCTCTCCTCTCTCCCCGCACCGCTATGCATCCCCAGCTCCGACTGAGCCCGCGCCGAAGCCAACCTCTGCTGACATCGTCACGGCGCTTGTTTGCACATTCACTGAACTCCACTGTCTCACGTACGGGGGCTGACTCACCTCCGCACTCTTGCTCCTCGAACGCCATCCGCAGGTGGTGCGGCGCAGGTGGTGGGGGTGAATGCCGGAGGCGGCGGCGGTTGTTGGGGGCGAAGGCGACTCCGGAGGCGGCGCGGGTGGTGTATGCGGAGGCTGAAGGTGGCGGTTGTTGGGGGCGGTGTGAGGATGAGGAAGAAGGGGTGAATTTTGACATGTGGACCAGGGGTATGTTGGGTAGATTGAGAAAAATCTGACACCTTCTAAGGGGTTAATAACAATCGGACTTAACGGAACTAACGGGAGTGGAGATGAAAGTTGAGATCCGATAGCAATGAAGGGAAGATCAGTTTCGCGATGGCATTTTAGGGATGTGGTTAACTTATAGTGGCAAATAAGGAATTAATCCAATTTTAAGCGGGTGGAAGCAGCTTCAGTTATGTTTGTACAATAGGGGTTAAGTTTTGTTGAAAAGTCGCACTATTTTGGCGAGCTTAATATTTCGGTAACTTGGCTTCTAAACTATATTATATTGTATCAAAGCCATTCGTTTTGTGTTAGATTATATGAATTTGACATATTCTATGAAATTCAGGGGTTGTTTGGTTTGGTGACAAAATTTCCCCATGAAACCTTAGCAAAATGTGGCAATGGGAAAACAGGGGTTGTTTGGTTGATTACCTATCAAAACCTTATTAATGTGAGCAAAATTTTGGTTAATAAATTATTGGGTCAAGTTTTGACCAAACTGTGGCAACAAAATGAACTAGAGATCCAGTAAAAAAGGAATATTACCAAAATTTGGTAACACATTGGTAACAAACAAAATGGACTCCAAATTTGGTCAATGTTACCAAATTGGCTATCAATATTTTGGCGAAAGATTGGCAAGAAAATAAACTAGGGTGCTAAGGGAGAAGGGAATCTTAACAAAGTTTGGTACAAAACTAAGGGGACGTTTGGTTGATGGCACAAATGAGTCAAAACCAAAATTTGGTATAGCCAAAACATAGTCAAAGAAAAATAGTTGTTTGGATCGTGACCACGCTACCAATTTTTTGGCAAGTGATTTCCTCGGCATCTGGTTACCCACGTGTGACATTGGATTTCATTATTTCATTGGCGTTACCAAATTTTTGTGGGAGGTACCAAATTTTGGTAGCAAACCAAATAGTAGCCAATATTCATTGACGTTACCAATATTTGATTTGTTTTGCAAAGGTAGCTAACCAAATAGCCCCCTATTGTTTGCCAGATTCGATAAATGCTACAAAAGTTTGATACAAGCATTGCCAACAAACCAAACAGGCCTTCGGTCTTCCAAGTCTTGTTGTTAATAACAAGTTCAAATGGAGTAGGATTGGAATCCTAAACCCTTTTTTAGCTTGAAATCCTAAACCTTTATGTAGAGCGGCTGATATAAAACAGAAAATTTAACCCGATAAAATAGCCAACTGCAGCACACAGGCGACGACTCGTGCGCCTAGGGCAGGTGGTGGCAGGGGCAACTCAACGAAGGGACGGAGCGGGCAGGTGAGCAGGTGCGCTGCAACGAACGCAGGCGCGCGGCTGAGCGGGCGCTCTGCGCGGCTCGACTGGCCAGGAGAGAAAGAAAAGGGGGCATGGGGAGGAGCTGGGCCGGGCTAGGCCAGGGAGCAGGCCGAGGTGGGGTTGGCTGAGCCCAGGAGGAGGGGAAATTTAAAATTTAAAATCCGAATTTTGAATTGAGCTAGGTAGAAGTTGAGAATTTTGCAAGTACAACTAAATTTGAAATAAGTTTTTGAATTTTTAAACCTCTTGAACAAACCAAAAACCGAATAAAACCGAATTTCAAACCATCCCAAAAATGGGATGTCACGTTACTCGGCTCGCCGAATCACACAATATTAGTTAGTTGCACATGTCCATGTCGATCGATGTGGTCGACCACATCCGCCAATATATAGCTCGCTCGATCAATCGATCGCCTCCATCGCGCCTCGTTGATTCTTAATTTAGTTTCGTCATCAACCACCTCCATGGACTTCAATTATTTGCATGCATACTCTAGCTCCTGATTCGCCATTAGTGTTTGTTAGGCTCATGTGTTTATATACAGTTTCTTGGAAAGTCACTAGTTAGATAGGATGCACGTTCGTGGTCAGAGGCATTGCTTATAGCTTCTGCTTCATTCCAAGTAATCTTGCGCGAAATTACGTCAGGACACGTGCAGACTGCAGTACCTTGAATTAACATCAAGAAAAGTGATTGCAGTAGACAGTACTAGTTGCTCAGCGATTGGTCAGTCGATTTTTTTTTACATTGTTTTAAATTGCATGTGAAAATTAATTATGCTCGTAGTTGGCAGATTGGCAGGCCACAACATGAATGCATGGGGCACGAAGAGATGGTGGTTAAGGTTCCCGGGCATGTATCATCGATTAGAAAATTTCTAGTCGATGGTCTGACCGAATATCACTTACGCAGGGTGACTGTTGATGCATCATTAAAAATGATTAATTCGTACGAATCACAAATATATCATGGACGATTAGCTACATAAACTAACTGGCACAAGAAAGGCATCTAACTGAACGGCATGCTGAGACTAAATAAAACTGAGAGAGAGAGAGAGAGAGAGAGAGAGAGAGAGAGACCAAAAGCTTTCAGTTCACATCAGAAGAATATGATGCATGGGACTAATTAATAAAACGTTTTCATGGCTCCAAAGGCTATATCTGCATACAGTAGGAAGGGGCCGATCGACTTGGCATTGGTGCCGTAGCATTATAATGCAAAATGCATCCATCCCGAATTGGCGAATTTCCAATCGATCACGTGGTCATTTCGTAGTTACAAACTTGCATTCAAACGCGTGTTCTTTCAAAAGAAAGAAAGAAAGAAAGAAAGAAAGGGGCTATTCAAACATCACTGACCAAGGCACTGGTATAATTTCGTTGATCAGTAGGACACACGAGTAAGGAAGAATCAGCATGGAAATAATTAAGACTAGACTGTCGAGAGAATTTTCTTGACAGTGAAACGTCCGGCGGGAAACCAAGGAAGATGAAAAGAGAAGGTGAGAAAAAAAGGGAATATATGGAAACCAACAACCGAGCCGACCAATAGAGCTCAAGAGGCAAAAGAAAACATTTGGAGTAATGCATGTGCATGTCAGGTGTCAGCATGTAGCTAGGTACATGCATGAACTACTGACGGACGCACTGCCGGGTGAATTGAGTGAGGTACATGCCAGGCAATTTCAAGGAAGACTTCCAGGCATGCACTTGATTGGCTCCATATATGTTATGAACGCCGGCCGCGGATTGAATCGACAATGTCGTAGCAAAATGCACTTATATCCGCAGGATTAATTGCAAATCAGTATGATCTATCTGAAGTACACATGCATCATCCCGATAGGATAAACAGCATGCACTGGTCGATCGCATGCACGACATTGCGTTTACACGGCCGGCATGGACGTCCCAACAACCGGAGGACACGACCTTCCTCTGTCTTCATCACAGGTCCGGCCGGCGTCCCAACTTACGTGCTGGTGGAGACCGTACGTACGTGCATGATGCATAATTGCACATATATAGCTGGACGACGCGCGCCAGCGAGCGATCTAACATAGCATGCATGGCTTGTCGAGTTCCGCGGTCGATCACTTTACTTCGGTGGTGCCCACCGCGCCGGCCGGCGAGCCGCGGTGGTGTTTCGATCTCGGTTCGGTTGGTGATCGAGCAAGGACGTACAGGAGCCGGCCGCCGTCTGCATCGGTCGCGCCGTTGGATTATTTATTGCAGCTCCGGCCGGGACATGTCTCTGACCGGCTTGGTCCCAGACGGGAAACGTAGTGCTGGCCGCTCACAGTCTCTCGCATATATAGGCTCAATCCTGTCAAGCGCTAGCTGTGTTGCTGCAAGGAAATTTGGTGAGACGAAAAGTAAGTTCAGTGCATGCATACGCATATGCATATGCATACGTTGGTATAAAGGTGAATTTAGATAGACCGCGGTGATTCGATGGATCCTTTGTCTCCGTGACAATTTCGGCTTGTCAAGTTACTCAGGTACACGTACTAGATCGTATATATATCCACTTTGTGCAGTTTCGGCGGGATTCCCGTGCCAATGACCACTGGGGATGAACGAAATGATCAGTTGGCACCAACCAATTCAAAGACCAGCCCTGACACACACTGGCCACCAACCAGCCTAAAAATAATCCAACAATGGTCTTCGCTTTTAATTGGGACATGCATGGATGCAACATAGCCAGAAACTCAGCCCCTTTATGGGTGCATTTCTACTCAATTTCGCGTCGGCGACAACGCCAGAATGACGGTGTAGAAGCAGTAGAGTAAGAACGTCGCACCTGTGTATATCATTGAGTGGAAACATACGTACGGCATTATTTTCACATTCTCCGCAAAACGTAGTTATATATGGGGTATTTCCTACGTGGCTAAATAAGTGTTATCGCCTTGTAATTCTCTTTCGCTAAATTAGAGTTCAGACCGAGTTAAAGAGTGGAAGGAAAGAACGGCATGCAGTTAATTCGTTGAATATCATCCTCATCCTACTGCACTGTCTCGTCATCTCTTGTCACAACCAAAGAGAGCCGGACGCAACACAGGCACTGTGTGAACATCTCAACATAATTTGCTGATATGCGACTTGCAAAGTATCATCACAGATGGTTTACTTCCATGCATAAACCAGCATCAACTCCGGAGAGAAGGAGCGCAGCGACGTCACCGATAGATACGATAAACCAAGGGGCTAATTAAGCGCAGGAATTGATGGAAAAGATGGACTTGCCATCCACGGCCTTTTTGGTTGTTTAATTCGGACAAGGATGGATACGCAGGGGAGAGAGAGAGAGAGAGAGAGAGAGCGTAACACGTGTTCTTAACTGGATTGACGACGATTATATATATATCGTAATGGTTAGTATTAAGTAATAATTAAAGAGATGTAAAAGGTAATTATATAGTAAATTATTGTGTTGAAAGCGGGTGAAGGAACGGAGCAACCGACAAGAGAAGCAGCCGCGAAGGGCGAGCACGGCCACTCGGCTGCACGTACGCGCTTTGTCCGCTCCTCACCTCTCCTCGCCGTGAGGGGCATCGTTTTCCCTCCTCCTGTTGCGTGGGCACGGCCCATGGACCGCGGGCACTGCCCTGCACCTACCCGCTTAGGTGATGGCGATCATGCTTCCTCCGGGTGGCAAGAGCGGTTGGACAATTCTCATATAGGTTTTTGATAGGTTGATTTAACTGCAGGTAATTTTTACTCTGAGGAAGATTCCGAGACCGACTTAGTTGCAATTAGGGTACGTTTCCACTATGTAGCTTTTATTTTATGTGACGCTTTCTTTAGGTGGTAGGAGCGGCTGTATGCCTTTTTCATATGTAGGTTTTTGTTACAGGTTGATGTACGTAAACACGCTGACATTATTTTTACTTCGAGGAAGATTCTCAAAACAATCTGGTGGTTTCGGTTAGGGTGTTGATGTTATGTCTTTTTTAAAAGAGAATTATTATATAACTTCCGACAGTTTTTTGAAGTCGAAACTGTCTACTTTTCTGTTCGTTAGATAGCTTTAAGATTTGCAATTTTTCCATATGATGAATTGAGTCCGAAATTATTATGTTTTTTTTAGAATATAACCGGTTCACCACATTGTCATATTTCGTTGGTATATAATTTTATTTTATATCTTTATTTTTTGCTCAACCTTCCAAAATATATGTGCAATTTTGAATCATATGATGAAAATATGAGTTATTAAGACTTTTAAGAATAATTACAGTGACTAATAACCAAAATTACATAAATAATTTACTATAATTTATGTATAATGGAGTTGTAAATAAACTTTCAGAATGTGACAGTTTTTTACAGAGAAAACAGTTGAATTCTGTGTAGATAGTCCCTTTTTTAAGTAAGAACTAGCAGGGAGCCAGTGCATTTGTGCGGCTGGATTTGTTTTGATCTTTGTATAAATGTTTGATAATATATTTACGTAACTCGTAGGTTATTTAAACTTTTAAGATACCCTAAACATTAGAAATGATAATACAAGTTTAAAGGAAATTATAACCCAAGGAACGTAATTGAAGTATGTACTTTGATGTAAGAAAGTCATTGAGCATAATAAGTGGTTGGGGTTATTAGAAACAAATCACTCTCTATCATGCATAGATCATGTAACTATATACCTCTATTATTACTCTATTAGTTATTTTTTTCAAATTGTATGCATACACATGTACCTCTATTTAATCTCAAACTATACGTTGATTATGTGTACGGTAAATTATGTTATTACTTTACATAGTATAATGTATTAGAGTACCATACTCACGCATACACCGATGCACCATGGGCGACCTACCTTGAACTTATCTTCCATCACAAGTCAGCTGCACCACCAAACTATGTTACTTTTATCTCTTCTCGCCACCATAAACTTTTTGTTTCAACCTCCAACAGTAAGCTGAATCTTGATTGATCCATGTAAGCTGTCAACCTTTCCAATGCAATACTTTACCGTATAGTTATTTCTACTTCTCCCCAATTATTACTTAGTACTAACCATGGCAATATTAACACGCATACAAATGCAACTATCGTTGATCTTAATCAGGGGCACGTATCACGCTCTCTGGTGACCCGTGACCCCGAGCATATTCCCTACGACTGCGCCATCTCTACTCCAAGTTTTTTTGCTCATCTGCCTCTGTACGCCCGCACTTCTATTTGTACGGATGCATGAGGTCACACACGTTCAACGTCCTCTTTCTCTCTTGTCGGTCGCTTCTCTTCTTCAATGTTGGCTAACTCAATGTTGTTGTTTCCTCACTATCGATCCGTCACAGCAACTACCGCTTTCAAAGCAATAATTTGCCACATAGTTATCTATTACATCTCTTCAATTATTGCTTAATGCTAACCATTGCGACATCAACACATATACACATGCAACCATCGCCAATCCAGCTAGGGACACGTGTCACGCTCTCTCCAGTGACCCGGAGTATATTCCTTGTGGTTGATCATCTCTACTCCAAGTTTTTGGTTCATTTTTCTCTGTACTTCTGCGCTTCTATTCGTACAGATGCATGATGGTATACATACTCAACGTCCTCTTCTCTCTTGTCGGTCGCTCCTCTTATTCGACGTTGGCCAACTGAATGTTGCGCGACCTTCCATCTTATCTAATGTTGACATGTCTACTTTAGTCGTTGTTTAATGATATGAAGAATTTTTTCGCCATTGCCAGCGACCGACGTGTCCCTCACCACTGATGGCACACTCCTAGCTACCCCGATAGCCATATATCGTCAATAACTCGTCTTCAATGCAAAACTTCATCTGCTCTCTGTCAGGCTTCCCATCATCGAGCTTATGTGCCCACTAATTTATTCAACAACGCCGACACTCATCACTTGTCACCGCGGTCCTTGGCTTATTTAACACTAGACTTTCTCTTCAATGGCTCCATAAGTAACACAACATTGTCCTCATCTCCGTCGTAGCCGTCTCAGCTCTTCGCGTCCCCATGTGTCAATGTCTTCTTGCGGGATAGATTGGTGTCATTGCACCCTTTCGTGGTCTCCTCTAATACCATTCATGTTATCCTCGTTATCACTTGTATTTTTAATCAAAATTTTAGTTATTTTTATTTTTATTACATAGAAAGCAACAATAAAAAACACAACCTTGAGAGCGAACGTAGTGGCTTCTCTTGTATCTCCTACGACACTATTTGGGTCATCCTCATTATAACCTTTATTTTTATTCTATATTTTAGTTATTTTTATTGTAGTTCATCTACAAATCAAATTGCTAAATTTATTTAATTTATTCCAGACTTTATTTACTTGGGATTTTATTTTTGGAATTCGTATGGAAATGAAATTACAAATTTTTTTATTCATATCCGAATCAAATTGCTATTTTTCATTAATTTTATTTTTGAATTATAATTACTCAAGGATTTTACTTTGTAATTCATATTGAAATCAAATTGCAAATTTTATTTTATTTCATTCTGAATTTCAATTTTTGTTGGATTTTGTGTATTAATATAATTGACAATTATTTTTAAATTTTTATTCTAAATTATGATTATTGAGTTCATATCGAAATCAAATTGATAATTTTTTATTCCGAATTTTAGTTTTTTTGGGGTTTCGTACACAAATCTAATTTCCAATTTTTTTATTTAGAATTATAATTATTTAGGTATTTTACTTATAAATTTGTATGGAATCAAACTACTAATTTTATTTTATTTTTATTTAAAATTTCAGTTTTAGAGTACTTGACATGAACTCTTTTACTTAGGAATTCGTGTGGAAATCAAATTATTGATTTTGTTTTATTTTTTATTCTGAATTTCAATTTTATTGTACTTGACATGGACCGTTGTAATCTCGACCCACCACGATAGATAGTGTAGAAATTTCTCTTTTTTCACAGATTAACGTTGGAATTTCTAGCCTTTGAGAGCGAACGTGGTGGTTTTTTTTTATTAATTTAATTTATTTTTCCCCTAATTTCAGTTTTTTTGTGGATTTCTCATACAAATCTAATTGCCAATTATTGCTTGATTTTTTTGTTCTAAATTATAATTTTTGGAATCTATATTAAAATATTATTTTATTTATTTTGAATTCCTAATTTCTATTTTTTTTTTATATTTTGTGTACAAATCTAATTGCCAAATTTTGTTTATTTTTTTTATTATAAATGATAATTATTTGTGGATTTTACTTAGGAATTCGTATAGAAATAAATTTGCTAAATTTATTTTGAATTTTAGTTTTATTGTACTTGAGATATACTCTTTTACTTAGGAACTCGTATGGAACTCAAATTGTTGATTTTATTTTGTTTTTATTATGAATTTATGTTATTGTTTGGTTTTATTTCGTATACAAATCGAATTGCCAAATATTGTTTATTTTTAATTTCGAATTATAATTTTTAGAATTTATATCTATATCAAATTGATAAATTTTTATTCCAAATTTCATTTTTTTGTATTTCATATATAAATCTAATTGCCATTTTTTATTTTTTATACCGAATTATAATTATTTAGGGATGTTACTTAGGAATTTGTTTGGAAATCAAATTGCTAATTTTATTTTATTTTTATTCTGAATTTTAATTTTATTGTACTTGATATAGATTCTTTTACCGATAAACTCGTGTGGAAATCAAATTGCTGAATTTACTTTATTTTATATTCTGAATTTATGTTTTATTGTACTTGATATTGACTCTTTCTTTTAATCTAAACTATTATAATATGGACCCACCACGATTGGCTGTATCGATTTTTCTCTTTTTTTTACTGATTAACGTGGGAATTTATAGCAAACTAAACTGGTTGATAGGACCCTTTCTCTTTTGACTATGCTTTAATAAGATAATGGATATTAGCGAACTAAACCGGTTGATGGACTTGAGCAAATTGCATTGCGTGGTCTAGTATACCATGTAGATTAATTTATAATATTTCATGACACCACGATCGACTGTATCGATTTTTCTCTTTTTTTCACTGATTAACGTTGAATTTATAGCGAACTAAACTGGTTGATAGGACCCTTTCTCTTTTGACTATGCTTTAATAAGATAATGGATATTAGCGAACTAAACCGGTTGATGGGCTTGAGCTAATTGCATTGCGTGGTCTAGTATACGATGTAGATTAATTTATAATATTTCATGACACCACGATCGACTGTACAGATCTTTCTCTTTTTTTTTTACCGATTAACGTGGGAATTTATAGCGAACTAAACTGGTTGATATGACTCTTTCTCTTTTGACTCTGCTTTAATAAGATAATGGATATTAGCGAACTAAACTGGTTGATGGGCTTGAGCAAATTGCATTGCGTGGAGTATACCATGTAGATTAATTTATAATATTTCATGACATATAACTATCTATTAAAAAACTTATATCTAACTCGGAATATGTCTTTATTATGGTTTTGGATCATCTATAATCTTTGAGTTTAATCAATCACATTGCTGATCACATGCAGAAGCTAGTATGGATGTCGAAGTCAGCTCAGCTTCCAAAGTTGAAAACAGTGGATAGAATTCATTTCTTGCAAGTAAACATTTTGTCTAATCTATTGTATAGATATATACTATGCAGATTCTAGCTGATGCGACTGGCATGCGAATTTTCTGTAGAAGTTTCTAATGAATGGTACATTCTTTTTTATAAGGAAAAACGATAATGGAGGATTTTTAATGCAAATGAACGTTACATGATCAATATTACAATATGACTAGAGAAATATAGTATGTGAACAAAGAGAAGACCATAAAATTTTCTTCTGAATTAGAAACATCACGCTCATAAAGTAAAAAACAAAAATCAGCAAACTAATCCTTTTAGATTTTTACTGTACAATAAATTGTGTTGGGTTATTCTTCTCTTATGTCGGTGGACAAATGGATCGCCGACTTGAGAAAAAGAATAACCCAACACCATATTATGGGTCATGCAAACCTGTTCAACGTACTCTAGTAGGCACTGAAATCACCCGATAGGCCGGAAGATGCATGTGCTTTGGAAGTGGACAACAAATGGTGATTACACGACCAAATCGGGATACGACGCTCAATTCCTAGGATCAGTGGAAAAGGCTTTTGAATTCTTGATCTGGAAACCATGGGCACCACAAAAATGCAGAATCGTCAGTGCTTAACTACTCCAGAGGTCCGCTGTATCGGGTTCACGCCTCTTTGCATGGCTACTTATCTAGCATCGGCTACCAACGGCAGACAAATTAGCGACGCGACATATGCCCAATGACCAATGGTGCCCCCTTTGTAATTCTCACCAGGAAACGACGTACGGTTCATCTATTTGAGGTATGTGTATGCCGAAAGAGTTTGGAGCTTGGTGGCAACTTTGGTCTCAACGACATATTTTGACCCGGACCACTCGAACACACATGAGGGCGCCCTGGATTGGTGGTCCGAAAGGTTCCAAAACGAAACGAGCAATCAAAGGAACAATCAAAAGCACGATGATTATTCTAGTCCTCACGTTTTCTTTTCACAGATTAACGTTGAAATTTCTAGCCCTTGAGAGCGAACGTGGTGGTTTTTTTAATTAATTTAATTTATTTTTCGCCTAATTTTAGTTTTTTTTTGTGGATTTCTCATACAAATCTAATTGCCAATTATTGCTTGATTTTTTTTTGTTCTGAATTATAATTTTTGGAATCTATATTAAAATCTTATTTTATTTTATTTGAATTCCTAATTTCTATTTTTTTGTATTTCGTGTACAAATCTAATTGCCAAATTTTGTTTATTTTTATTATTATAAATGATAATTATTTATGGATTTTACTTAGGAATTCGTATAGAAATAAATTTGCTAAATTTATTTTGAATTTTAGTTTTATTGTACTTGAGATAGACTCTTTTACTTAGGAACTCGTATGGAACTCAAATTGTTGATTTTATTTTGTTTTTATTATGAATTTATGTTATTGTTTGGTTTTATTTCGTATACAAATCTAATTGCCAAATATTGTTTATTTTTAATTTCGAATTATAATTTTTAGAATTTATATCTATATCGAATTGATAAATTTTTATTCCAAATTTCATTTTTTTTGTATTTCATATATAAATCTAATTGCCATTTTTTATTTTTTATACCGAATTATAATTATTTAGGGATGTTACTTAGGAATTTGTTTGGAAATTAAATTGCTAATTTTATTTTATTTTTATTCTGAATTTTAATTTTATTGTACTTGATATAGACTCTTTTACCGATAAACTCGTGTGGAAATCAAATTGCTGAATTTATTTTATTTTTTATTCTGAATTTATGTTTTATTGTACTTGACATGGATTCTTTCTTTTAATCTAGACTATCATAATCTGAACCCACCACGATCGACTGTATCGATTTTTCTCTTTTTTTTACTGATTAACGTGGGAATTTATAGCGAACTAAACTGGTTGATAGGACCCTTTCTCTTTTGACTATGCTTTAATAAGATAATGGATATTAGCGAACTAAATTGGTTGATGGGCTTGAGCAATTTGCATTGCGTGGTCTAGTATACCATGTAGATTAATTTATAATATTTCATGACACCACGATCGACTGTACAGATCTTTCTCTTTTTTTACCGATTAACGTGGGAATTTATAGCGAACTAAACTGGTTGATATGACTCTTGCTCTTTTGACTCTGCTTTAATAAGATAATGGATATTAGCGAACTAAACTGGTTGATGGGCTTGAGCAAATTGCATTGCGTGGTCTAGTATACCATGTAGATTAATTTATAATATTTCATGACATATAACTATCTATTAAAAAACTTATATCTAACTCGGAATATGTCTTTATTATGGTTTTGGATCATCTATAATCTTTGAGTTTAATCAATCACATTGCTCATCACATGCGGAAGCTAGTATGGATGTCGAAGTCAGCTCAGCTTCCAAAGTTGAAAACAGTGGATAGAATTCATTTCTTGCAAGTAAACATTTTGTCTAATCTATTGTATAGATATATACTATGCGATTCTAGTGATCACGGCATGCGAATTTTACAGAGAAGTTTCTAATGAATGGTACATTCTTTTTTATAAGGAAAAACGATAATGGAGGATTTTTAATGCAAATGAACGTTACATGATCAATATTACAATATGACTAGAGAAATATAGTATGTGAACAAAGAAGACCATAAAATTTTCTTACGAATTAGAAACATCACGCTCATAAAGTAAAAAACAAAATCAACAAACTAATCCTTTTAGATTTTTATCTTTGTACAATAAATTGTGTTGGGTTATTCTTCTCTTATGTCGGTGGACAAATGGATCACGACTTGAGAAAAAGAATAACCCAACACCATATTATGGGTCATGCAAACCTGTTCAACGTACTCTAGTAGGCACTTTGAAATCACCCGATAGGCGGAAGATGCATGTGCTTTGGAAGTGGACAACAAATGGTGATTACACGACCAAATCGGGATCGACGCTCAATTCCTAGGATCGATGGAAAAGGCTTTTGAATTCTTGATCCGAAACCATGGGCACCACAAAAATGCAGAATCGTCGCTTAACTACTCCAGAGGTCCATATGATCGGGTTCACGCCTCTTTGCATGGCTACTTATCTAGCATCGGCTACCAACGGCAGACAAATTAGCGACGCGACATATGCCCAATGACCAATGGTGCCCCCTTTGTAATTCTCACCAGGAAACGACGTACGGATCATCTATTTGTGGTATGTGTATGCCGAAAGAGCTTGGAGCTTGGTGGCAACTTTGGTCTCAACGACATATTTTGACCCGGACCACTCGAACACACATGAGGGCGCCCTGGATTGGTGGTCCGAAAGGTTCCAAAACGAAACGAGCAATCAAAGGAACAATCAAAAGCACGATGATTATTCTAGTCCTTTGGCAAATTTGGTGTTGGACTAGGGGTTAAATGGGAGCACTACTCTTTTCCGACCCCGATTGATTTCAATGTCGTTTTCTCCTCAATAGCTATAGAAGCTATGAAAATCATATAACATAAGCACAACGGAAGGTTTGGGTTGAAGCCGACGAAACTCGAGACAAAACACCAAATCACCTCGGAGGACGCCAATCTGATCGAAGGCCGGGCTATCTGACTGCCCAAGGTGGCTAGTCTGACCGCTAGTGCCTGGGCGGTAGCCCACGACGATCACAAAATAACATAACTTCTAATCCGGTGATCCAAATCCTCTGAAATTTCAACCATCATCAAGAAGGCCGGGAAGCTATTCCACTCAACGATCGGGACGATCGAGACCAAGATTTCATGATTTTTTTTAGACGAGATCAAAGACATGAGAACCGAGGAAATTCAAAG
Source organism: Hsuehochloa calcarea (assembly GCA_036346395.1). Lineage (NCBI taxonomy): Eukaryota > Viridiplantae > Streptophyta > Magnoliopsida > Poales > Poaceae > Hsuehochloa > Hsuehochloa calcarea. The sequence goes on from CM070596.1 coordinate 61,274,924, forward strand.
TTTGATCCAAAACCTTGATCATGGGTGGATGATGATCAAGATGACCCTAGATGGATTCACATGCATCCTAGCAAGCTAGATCACAGCAAGAACACCAAGAAAACCAGGGGAACACACAAAATGCCAAAAGGAGTAAAAAAGAGAGCAAGAACAAGATATAACTCATCTTGGAGAAAATTTTGTTTGGATTGATTCAAGAAATTGTTGGTTTACAGTTACTCCACCATAGAGGACAAAAACTCAACACTTAAGCACTCAATCAATCCATCTCTCTCAAACCCTAGCCTCCTCTACTCCACCTTCCTCAAATCACACATTAGGATTTGTACTTGGGAAGGCTCAAGAGGCACAAATTGTGCACCTCTCTATTTTATAGTGAAGACTAGGTTAAGAGAGAAAACATTATCGAGCACCCATTATGCCAACACACAATCATGTTTCATTTAGGTACATATTTCAAAGGGTCGTCTTCATCTTCACTTGACCTAAACTGTCTCTCCTTACGTCGTCTTGCACTGCGGTTTCTCCAAAGGTCATCAACCCAATATTTTGGTGAATATAAAAAAAATACCCTTTTCTCGATCCTTTTTCAAAAACCGAGTTCAATCATCATGAAGCAATCTTATACTTCGCCACGTGTAGGTTGATCAATGGCTCTCTTCATATCGGCAAGTCTCTCACATCCGGCTCCCACTGGAACCACCATGGCACTTGCACCGCCCCCACACCGCTTGATGCAATCCGTCGCACTGAACTTCTCGTTCGGTCATATTTGTCCATCTTGTGCCATGCTTGAGTCTAATGACTTCACCCGACATCCTCGATCGTTGTGGGCCTCAGCTCTCCTAGCCTAGTCTCAATCATCCTCACTATTGACCATCGTTGACTCCAAGCCACCTGCACAATAATAGATCAAGAAATCGTTTTCGGATACAAGTTCCTCGCAACTTGACCAACATTAGCCAAAACATGCATCATGCAACACATATGCACTGAAACTCATAACTTTGACTCAAACCACGAAGTTCACCGCCCTCAGCGCATGAACACACAACCTGGCCGATCAGACCACCACCCTCGGTCGGTCTAACCGCCAACCAGTGGCCGGTTAGACCGCCCAGGGACTTAGCAAAGTCTTTGCCCTGAAAATCCACACCCTCTCTGGAAATGTAGATCTCTATCTACTTTCGGCTCGAAGTTCCAAAAATTATGAGATCAAGTACAAACGCATCATCTCACTTGCCTCCACACGTGATTTTTTGCCCAATCGCCAAAATTCCACTTTTCATTCTGGCCGGTCAGACCGTCACCCATGGCCGGAGTGACAGCCAGTCCCTCGGCCATCACCACGGGCGGTCTGACCGCCATAAATGGCTGATTCTTTCCAAAAACAAGGGTTTCGCCAACACCTCGACGCAATTGTCAATTGTATCATCATTCTAAAATTATGATCATCTACCATGATCTCCACATTTGGAAAGAAAGAAACAGTAACATTTTCCCACATCAAAGGAACGAGACCACTAGAACAGTGGCTATCATCAAGAAAGAAGCTGATAATTAATAAACGGTGCAACAAAGCTAGATGCCTATTTACTAGAGGAAGAACTTTTCAATATATCTTAGCCCGTAATTACTAAAGTTTTTTCGGAAGTAATAGCTGCCGGTAGCTAGGCAAGGCTATCATGCAAAATAAACCTTTCGTTCTTTAGTGAAAGAATAACAGATCTCCAGCTGTTTCCTAGAAAATCCTTCTAGAAAAACTTGTACGCTACATTCTAACTTTTCTATCCACAAAAGCTGAAATTGTATGGTCCATAGCCTATCTCGAGCAGTTGATAACCTTAAAAGTGAAATGGACTGAACAAAACCAACCAGAAGAAAGCCACCCAAGCAGAACTTGAGCCACAGAAGATCCGTACGCTGCGTCCACGCCCCCAACCAATCCTGTGCTCGTCACCCATGTTAACTATTGTTCACTCGGCAACTACACCAACAGCGTTCCCTTGACCTCACGGGCTCGCGCTATAAAATACCCCGCGATGCCCAGATCCATGGCCGCAAACCAGCAGCTGCAGCATCAGCATCCATCCTACTCTCCAATTCGTCTCTGCACCTAGCTAGCATCACCGCCACTCTCACCTTCACGTGCAAATAAACATTAAGCATCTAATCTAATCAGGCAAAGATTCCATGGGCGTGCTGGTGGCGAGGCAGGGCCGCGAGCTGCAGCGGTACAGCAAGAGCACCGGCGGGCGCATCGTGGTGGGTTGCATCCCGTACCGTGTGCGCGGCGACGACCGCGAGCTGGAGGTGCTGGTGATCAGCTCGCGGAAGGGGCACGGCATGATGTTCCCCAAGGGCGGGTGGGAGCTGGACGAGTCCATGGACGACGCGGCCCGGCGCGAGACCCTCGAGGAGGCCGGCGTCCGCGGTGACACCGAGCAGATGCTCGGCTGCTGGTACTACAAGAGCCGCCGCTACAGCCAGACCCACGAGGGCATCATGTTCCCCCTCCACGTCACCGACGAGCTCCACCAGTGGCCTGAGATGGCCTCCCGCAAGCGCACCTGGGTGAGTACACTAGACAAATTGCTTGCACCTTCAGTCCTTCACACATGTCTATCAATGGCAAACTCAACTCAATCTAGCTAGAACGTGCCACCTAAACGTGTTCGTTTGCAATTGAATTGAACAGGCGACGGTGCAGCAAGTGATGGACGGATGCCAGCACGGCTGGATGCGGGAGGCGCTCGAGCGGCTCGTCGCCCGGCACGCGAAGCTGCAGTCTGCTCTGTAACCAATTAAGCGGAGCGGACAGCGCGACTCTGGCAAGAAAGGATCGGGAGCACGAAACGGCGGTGTGCGCCGTCATGCCTCTCTCTCGGTGCAGCGGCAGGCTGGCCGGTGTACGTTTCCGGGCTCTATCGGATCGTGCTATATATATTTGATCGCCCTCACCGGAGAGAGACGGCGATGCACTACCTGGATCGATGCTGGCGATGCTTTCTTGAGGTGCAGATCCGTCGCTGCGGCAAATAATGGCACGAATTTCTAGAGAGGGAAAGATCGAAGAGCATGTAAAGATCGAAACCGGGCACACAAATCTGACAGCACTGCAGAACAATCCACGATTCGTAAATTTCTTTGGAGTAACATGAAGTGTAAATTTCTTGGTGGTACAATTAATAATACAACTGTTGAAGAAAAGTTGCACACCCCATTAAACGGCTCGTAAAGCTGCTCAAAGACAGCAACATGCGTGTTACTCAGATCTGTTTCTCTTTTTTGCGTGTTCTCCCAGCATCTCGCTGCCTATATCTGGCTGGAAATGGCTTCTCTGCATCACGGAGAAAACACGCTCCATGTAGGACTAGTAACCTGTTGCCTCTTGGAGTGTTTGCATTGGGCGGAAGCTGTTTTGATTGGACGGCTTTGGAGAAGAGATGATACACATTTGTGCACTTTCGTGGGTAAATGGTGGAGGATCCGGTGGCGGTGGTGCAACTGCAACCAGGCCGTGCCAAAACTGAGTTTTCCTTGCTCGCAGCGCCTGCTCCCAGGGCCCCACGAGCCGTGTCTACGCCGAAATTAGAATGAAAATGATTGGATTCATCATTTCATCATAAATATTGTTGGAATTAATACGAATTTGATCCAATTTTAACTCTAATTAATTCTTGAAAATCTCAAATCCACATGTGCACATGCTAAAACTATTTAGTCCCACATGGAGTATTAGTGGGGAGTTACACCACTTTATAAGGTGGATCGTGGTAACCCCCTTGTGAAATTGGAGAGAGTCAACACACGCTTTCGCCGCGCCGAAGCGTGCGCGTCGCGCAAGCGCGCGTTTTCTTTATCTATTCGGAAATCGAAACGCACCGACTCGCAATAATGGAATTAACAAACGGACCGGCGATAATTCGTTCGATTCTTGGTAGCGATCATTGTTAAGACTTGGTTGATGGCGGCGATTTTGATCTCTTTGTTTTTTGTGGACCATTAAAAGAACAGTGAACTGTTCGTGAGACTCTTCCTCTCCATTCTCTTTTCACTCCACGCGACTGAGACAGACTCTTCCTCTCCACCGTTTTGCTGCTGCTTTCTCTGGCGATATCCATCCCGGCAAGGCTCGTGTACGGTCGAACCGGGAGAGCAGGCCTCCGGAACCCTGTCCTTAAAGGCTTACACGAGCGAAGACGAATAAAGTTTTTGGGGAGCGTTCGCGCGACTGCTCGCTGCTTCGTCATCATCCGATCTTCTGCTTCATCTACATCAACTGCACGACTACTTCCACTAAGCCATGACGAACGACAATCTCGTCAACTCTTCTCCTGCTGCTGCTCCTTCAACTGGTTCTGGGTATATCAATCTAATCCTTACACTATGTTTATCTTTAATTTATGTTATTGTTTTGAACACTGAGATAGAAATGCTAGTTTCTGTTCTGTTAGAAATTGGTATGACTATGGTGTTCATATTTATCTGTCTTATGCAAAAGCCTAGAATATTGTTCATGATTCATCTAGTATATTTCTGGATTAAAGTAATTCGAAAAATGCTTATATATTCAACAAATATAACAACATATATAATTTTGAAATAATACTAGACTAAATAGTAATTTATGCGGCAAAAAACTGCAAGAGACTGAAGGTTAGTCTGGACCAGGGTGCACAGCTTTTGAACTAGAGATGCACGCATAATATATACACGATAATATTTGATATTTTTTTTAAAGGGATCCGGTGTCCTGTTACACCAGGTGGACCCAACTAGTTCCGCCCATGCCTGTCGCGTGGCTGTAGGCGGAGACGTCGTGCCTGCGGTTTTTCCCAAGCGTGGCCTGTAGATAAGAACGGCCACCCCTCCTCCCCACCCCACACACACACACATACTATTTCTTTGCTCCAATGACTTGCCACAGCCCTGCACTGCCGATCGAAGGCGACGTGCCGACGGCGGCCCGCCGTGTGAGGCCGTGACCCCATTGCTCGATCAGCTCTGATTATTATGTGATGACTAACTTGACTTGGGAGACGATAGGATTTGTCTGGGTCGGTAAAATTATTGAGGCTGGTCGGCACCGCGACGGAGCCTTGTAGTAGTGCATTATTGGGAGGCTGATGAGATGATTATTTATCTGAGCACCATTCGTTCCGGTCCACGTATGCACGCGCGCTCTTTGTCAAGGCGTTAGGTGCTGCGAGACGATAAAACTGGTGACAAGTCTTCGCCTGCGCGCCGCGAGATAAACTATACTTGGCGCTGCAGAATTTTGGTTGCATCGCACAGGGAAAGAGCCAACAGAGAGAGAGAGAGAGAGAGAGACGGGGGCGCCCTTCGTTTTGTTCCTGGGCATCAGCGTGCACGCGGGCGCTTGTTACTACTGGTTCCGCGCGCGCGCGGTTTAGATTTTTTGCACCGGCTGGTGAATTTCGGCGTCGGTGTTTCCTGATATTTTTCTTTCGGTGGCATCCGCTTTTTACCATGTACTTACTGATGGAGGAGTGAGACGAACCGTTTGCGTCACCGACGCTGACATCTCAACGCAGTTAGAGATTCTTCTTGGGCTGGGATTAGATCATTGCAATGATCGTGTCGACGGTATTACTCCTCGATCCGCAACGGTAACGTCCCGTTTTTGAACGTAAATAGTAATTACAATCCGATTCTTGGTTTTCAAAATTTATTTCAAATTATTGTATAAATCTTCTAACTTCTAACAAAGCTCGGGTTTATGTTTCAAACTTTTTTTATATAAATTTTTGGATTCAAATTCGAATTTGAATTTACCTTTTCAAATTTAAACCTTTTTCTCGAATTTGTTTCTCTTTTCCTTGGGCTCAGCCCATAGCCTTTTTTTGGGCCCTAGCCTATTCTTCCCCCCTTCCCATTCTTGGCCTCCTGGACCGGCTCCACCCGGCCCACCCCTCCCTTTTGGCCTTTTTGGCCCAGCAGGCCCTGTCTTCTTCCCCACCAAGCCACCACGCCCTTGCGCCATTCCCGAGCGCCCTACCATGCCCACACCGCTCCTCTGGCTCCGCCTGTGTCACCCACGTCGCTCTCCCACTACCCCTTTTCTTCTAACCAGCCGAGCATCGCGCCCCGTGCGCTCTGTGCAACGCACGAGGGCCCACGCCAGAGCCATCGCCTCCACCACCTACCCTGGTCCCCAGAGTCGCCGCCATGATGTTCGCCTCCGCCTCGTCCCATTGCCCAGGCAACGCAAGTCGTCGCACAGAGCCGTATATCCCCGCACCCGCCATTTCCGCCTGTCTCGCCCATGCCGCGCCTGCCGCTCCCGTCTCTGTCGCCGCCTCAGGACCGAGCGCGCCTCGTAGAGCCCCCAACGGCTCCATCCCTCTCCCTTCGGCTATACAGCTGCACCGGCCTCCTCACCATTCCCCTCCCACCTTGCGCCCTTGCCACTTTCTTCCATCGCGCACACAAGCCAAGCCGGAGTCGAGCTCCCTTTTTCCGCTCGCTGCGCCGCCTAGCACCGTTCAACTGCTCCGGCACCGCCACCACCATGCCGCCCCTGTCACAAGGTGCTCCCGGCACCAAGGATTCCATCCCCCACCTCGCTGCTCCCTCTCCGCCACCGAGACGCTCCACCGCCGCCACCCCTTTCTCCTCCGCCCCAGCCGCCGCCACGCCACCCGCAGGCCGCCTCCAGCCTCACCGACTAGCCCTACGCCCCCCTCGTCACCACACGTAGCACGTGCGCGTGCTTCCCTTGTCGCCGCGCCGTCGCAACGATGTGCGCCTCACTACTAGAAAACAGAGAAAACCTTACGGCCAGAAATTACACTGACGGGCCCGCAACGACCGTCAGGTTTTACGCGAATTAAGCTGACGGGCCTGCAATGACCGTCAAATTTTACTATTTTGGTCACAAGAATAGTAAACCTCTCAGCAAAATATCTAATTTACTGACGGTTATAATAAAACCGTTAATTTTTTTTTTTAGGGTTGCACCTGTCAGGTTAAACGGTCGTGCGCGGCACATGAATTTTTTTTCAGCCTAGCGCGCGGTACTGATCCTCAAATCCCTACCTCCTCAATCCACTGCCTGCCGCTCCTCTCCCCAATCCGCCGCCTCCTCCTGCCCCTCTCCCCAGTCCGCCGCGTCCACCTCCGGCCGCGCCTCTCCCCAGTCCGCCGCCTCCACCTCCGACCACTCCTCTCCTAGTCCGCCGTCTCCACCTCCGGCCGCTCCTCTCCCTAGTCCGCTGCCTCCACCTCCGGCCGAATCTCTCCCCAATCCTCCGCCTCCACCTCCGGCCGCGCCTCTCCCCAGTCTGCCGCCTCCACCTCCGTCCGCACCTGCCACCTCGACGCCATCTCCGGCCGCCGGCACCTCCACTCTTTTCGGTAGTAAACTCTGCACTCTTGTCTATAGCAATTATATGTGTTTCAATTCTTGTCTTCAGAGAAAACAAGGTTCATCTTGTCTATAGCAATTATATGTGTTTCTATCCGAACTTGTTGTTTTAGTAATTGATGATTTGATGGTAATACTAATGCATGATTATAAATTATAATGAATAGTCCAAGTATCAATACATTATTGTCATTACCCTGAACGATTTAAAGCTAACAAATGCAGCCACACATCAAACAAATGTAGCTAATCTATACTTGATTATTCGATAGTGGTTTAATGGACCACTTGAAATAATTAAACAACTAGCTCAATGTGGCATTTGTCAGTATCTGAAACCGGCATAGTCATTGGACAAACAATTTTGATAAGTTTTTTTTTCTTCAGAAAGCCTGAGTGGATGATACAAACAAGTGATACAAAATGGCATCAGACGGTAACAATAAAATGCACAATAATAAGTGGCTCTGTAGTTATACCAATATCAATGATTACCGGATCAAGTATCCATTCATCCTCTGACAGATATTTGACACTGTAAAGAATGAATAGAGGAGAATAACTACTTTCTTGATAATGACAAGTTGACAACAATATTATTTCTTTATCATAATCAATTCCCTCCAAATGCTAAGGAAATATATGAGTCCCACCAAATATTAAGGAAATCTATGAGAACAAGAAAATTTTATTAGCAAATACGATCAATAGTACTTGAAGATTTTTTTTGTAACACCAAAATAGAGAGCCATGCAGCATATATGATCAAGTACTGTGAATGCTTTTACATGCCAGCACAACAGAACGTGCCACCTAATTGTTTGGTCGCATCATCACTCAGCAATACAGCACAACACATTAATGCACGGCATTCGCAAGTCCACAGACCAAACCCCATACATCCCAGTTGACTATAGAGCATACCAGGAGCAGGAAGTACATAAAAGTGAGAGAACTGGAGGTTTAAGCCTACAACCAACCTTGTGTAGATCAGCGGTTCATCCAGATTTTGCAGTATTGCTTGACATATGGGATCATCTGGAATTCGAACACCAACTTGCCTCCTTTTTGCATACCTAGTAGATGACCCATGCTTTATACATTGTTTAGGCAATTGCTTGGTTGCAGGTAAGATAAAAGTGTACTGCACATGATTAAATCAGATGGTTATTTGTGAAGTACAAAACTGCAATGCAGACTTCGGAGTTAAGAGGCTGATATCCTTACAGGCCCAGGCAGTGCACGCTTAACAGAACGGAAAATGCTTGCTTGCCCTTTAGTACCGATATGTGATAGATCTTATCTTTATAAGTTTAGGAATCTCTTATGTAAATCTCCATTCCTTTTTAGCCCTATGCAATGCAAATTATCTCCAGATATTGTGTGTTTGTTCAACTATCAAATTAGATTATCCTATTTCTCCACCTATATTGTTCAACTATTGTGTGTTTGCATTACCCATCTTCTCTTGCTAGTCAATAGTCATCATCTTCTTTCTTTCTTTTTTTGGAGAGAAGGTAGTCACTGTATCTTTAAGAAAAGTAAAGAAAAGAGGGAATAAAAAATATCAATGTGTCCCTCCTAATGTATCCTAGACAGGTTGATGACTTTAATTTTGTTTATGTTCTAATGATGTGTCTTTTGTTAAAACATTTATTTAGTAAGAGTACTTGTTGGAATAATTTAGTTGTATGTGCCATGTAGGCAAGGAAGAAACCAATTTAAAGTGCAATTATTTTGCATGTCCTTGTTCTTTGTTTATGCTTTTTGTAACAGTGTACTAAATGATATTTTTTGGTGAATACCAGGAGCCCACAAGGAGACATAAAAGAACCCTTGCCCCAAAAAAGGCATAAAGAACTGTGAGTTCCACCTTCTTTCTTTTGTAATTCTAGTTTTTGGTTGCTTACCTTTAGGGTATTTGACTTCTCTGTATGTTGGAATTAATTGTTGCATCTGTTCGAACTATTGCAATTTTACTTTTGTCTGATGTGAATTGGATCGATATCATGTGCTGCGGGTTAATACTTATAACTAGTATATTGTAAGTCGAAAATGGCAAAATCTGGATTCTACATGGTGTTGTAGTGTGTGTAACTTCGTTGTACCTTTCTTGTTTCGACCGATTATATTTATATTGTGATTCTGATTTCTTAAGGTCAAAAATAGATGATCTTTTATTTCGTTCATTCATTTTTGGTGCGTTGTTAAATTATCTATGTTTAACAGTGAAGACTCATTCACAACTGGAATCTCCTCGATACGCAGTGAAGAGTCGGTCTTCTCGCTGAGAAACCAAAGCAACCTAATGGTTGACGCTCTGCGACTAGGAAACAGACTAGCCAACACGAACAACGAATCAGACGGTGCACTGCCTTGAAATACCAGTTCTTCACCGGACGGGGCTTGTAAAGTCACCGTCTTCCAGAAACAACAGATCTTGGCACGGTATCGGAATAACCAGTCCATACCCAGAATAACATCAAATGGTGACAACTGAATTACCATCAAGTTGGCGGTGAAAACCTCATCATCGATAATGATGGAACAGCCAGGACAAGCAGTAGAGCTAGAAATAATACCCCCCGGAGAGCTGACTACCACAGACTCAGAAATATTTTGCAAACTCAACTCCGCTCTTCTAGCAAACTCCAGGGACACAAAAGAATAAGTAGCCCCTGAATCAAATAGAACGAAAGCATCATGCGAATCGACTAGAAGAGTACTTGTCACCACGTCAGGACAGCCCATAGTCTCAGGGGTGGGCATGGCGTAGACTCCCGGTGGTGCAGGAGCAGAAGATGCACCAACACTCGGTGAAAGATAACCAGGAACTGATGCGGGAGGAATAAACGACGGCGGTGCAGACGGTACGGGGTTCCAGTAGAACCCCGCAGGAGGTGTCGGAGTGAAGGCTGCAGGAGGAACCCACCCTGGAGGAAACTGAGGCGCAGAAACTGCCGCTAGGGCCTGAACCGAACCCCGAGGAACACTGACAGAAGATGTTGCTGGGGCTGACTCCCATCTGATGATGCTCGCTGGGTTCTATTTGCACACTGAAGACTTGTGGCCCTCCCGACCACACTGACGGCATGTCTCCTTAAAGGAACATTTTGAAGCTCGATGTCCATCACCGCACCGGAAACACTTCATACCCTGACCTGGAACAGGGCACATCGGTGGGGTGGAAGACGATGAACGTGGCACCGGAGAGGAAGACTGCCACTGCTGCACAGGCCGAGAGTACTGGCCTCCCTGAAACCTCTTGGGAGCAGGTCGTTGGGAAGACCCACCTCCCCCGCCAAAACTCCGCTTCTGACCACTGCCAAAACCACCGGTGACAACAGGGCCACTAGCACCCTGCCTCTGCAAAGAGGGATCTTTCTCCAGTTCCATCCCTCTGGCCTGCTCGACCACCGAGCTGAAGTCACGCAGTCCTGTAGCCCCCAGAATTTGGCGATACTCCTGGTTGAGGCCCCGTCGGAACCTCTTAGCCTTCTCTCGATCATCATTCGCTACCGCTGGTACAAAGAGTACCAGGTTATTGAACCCAGCCTCATACTCGGACACTGTCATCTTCCCTTGCACAAACGTTAGCAGCGATTGCTCCATCTTCTCAATGAAGGAATTTGGATAGAACTTTGCTTTAAAGTGCTCCACAAATAACTCCCAAGTGGTGGCCCTCAAGCAGGGGTCCTAGCGAGCAACAATTCTTCCCACCAAATGTCAGCCTGGCCTTTCAACTGAAAGGCTACAAACTGTGCCTTCTGCGCAGAAGTCATCTCTAGAGCCCCAAACTGTCTCTCCATGTATCTCAGCCAATCGGCAGGCTGAACTGGAGTACCCGCTCCATCGAAGGTGTCCAGGCGAAGCGACATCCACTCACTGAGACTCATCCTAGTCTCGGGTGGAACCGGCTGAAGAACGGGTTCTGCCAGCAGTCTGATGCAGCGGAAGCCGCTTGCAATTCTTTGGCGGAGTTTTGGTTCTCCCTCATGAGGTCTGTTGACGCGGCCGGAGGCTCAGCGACCGGAGGCGCAGCTGAGGCAATCTCCTCAGTAGCAGCACCAGCCAACCCTTCAGACGAAGACGATGGAACAGCCGGACCGCGTCCACGACCACGACCATGGGTCGGTGGACGACCACGGCCACGACCTCTACCTCTTGCCATCTAAGAACATCACAACAAACAAAGCCAAACATTTAACTTAATAGGAATAGAAGTGCGAAGCAATTCATCATCAGAGTAATAAGTGAAAAACATAAATAGAAATGCGGAAGTAATGAATTACCCAACCCTCCTACTGTGCATAGTGTATCAATTTAATATTTTGTATTAACCACGGACCTAAAGCCCGCTCTGATACCAACTGTAACACCCTGGCTATTCGGAAGCCAAGATGCTACCTAAATATACAACATACAAACCAAACACGGACTAAGATTCAATAGGCATCTCACCAAATAACAATAACAACGTAACAACATGTAAAATAAAACAATTCATCAATTTTGAATAATCAAGGAACTAGTCAAATAACGACATGACAAGAAGTATAAACGTTACTTATTATAGTCCATCTCTCATCAAAGGATAACAAGGTTGAATTCATTATTGAAAATATAAAGTAATGATCTGTGTGAGACGTGCTGGACTACTCCCTCCCAAAAGCATCAACATCGGCGTGGATCACCTAAATAACATTGAAAACAAGGGTGAGTCGAAACTCAGCAAGTACAATAATCATTTAATCATGGCATATTTGGACTAGATAAACATTACACGGTCCATGCACCAATCATCAGAATTTTATGAATTTGAATGAAATGAATGTATGCACTGAAAGGAAATAGATTACTCAACTGCTTATACCGGTATAGCGAGTGATACACCCGTCGGTGTTCACTTAAGCCTGCACTTATCAAAGTCCGGGGACCCAGATACCGTATGAAGAACGTTTCATACGGTTGTCCGAAATCGCCCACATTGAAATGGTGGTTCTTACGTGTCCATACTGAAATTGATGGGTCTTAGCAAATTCCACTCCTGTGGACGGGAATTGAATAGTATATGAATGGAATGGAACAATTGATATGAATGTCGGTATCTTTACTCACAAGATTTATCAATTTGAAACGAAATGAACATCATGGACGAATATCAAAGACATATACAAAGATAACACATCATCATGCATACAATTGAAATCAACACATTTTAACATATGGTACTTGCCTTCCGCGATTGGCCGAACTAGGTGGCACAAAAGGTGCGCCTACACTCGCTGCCTCACCGCCTACACCAGAAACAATTGAAATAAGAATGACGCGATACGACGACACTACCGGTAATCTACAATGACTCCCGGACTACCCGGCATAATTCGCGAACCCAACGATGAGACAAGCGAACCCAACCCGGTAATCTACAATAGTTGAACATGGTATTGCTGCACTTTTAGATGGACTTACATTACTTGTATGTGACATTAGTCTTTAGGTGTATTGTGGTAGTACTGAACTTTTAGATGTCTTCTGTGTTGATTACGATGTTGCTTTTTGCAAGTGAACCTTATGGATGGTATTGGGCTTGAAATGATAAGCTTGAACTTCTTATTTGTGTATGGAGGTATGGATGTGTATTGTGATGATGTATGAATGTGTATTGTGGATTATATGATGTATGGATGTGTACTGTGGATTTATGATGCATGGATCTGTATGAAAATGTGATTAATTGAGAATTTCTGCTATCGGGCTGCTAGAATTGTGATTTCGCATATAGGCACTGCACATTTTCCTGACGGACAAAACAACTGTCAGGTTTAATTTGATTGACGGTAATGGAACAAACCGTCAGGTTTCTTTTTCTTGACGGTAATGGCTACCCATGAGCTAAACTATATAACTAATGGGCAAAAACCGTCAAGTTTAATTTTGTTGATGGTTCTTACCTGTCAGCAAAATTCATTTTATGCATGGTCAAAAACCGTCAATTTTAATTTTGTTGACGGTTCTTACCGGTCAGCAAAGTTCATTTTATGCACGGTCAAAAACCGTCAGGTTTAATTTTATTGACGGTTCTTACCCGCCAGCAAAATTCATTTTATGCACGATTCAAACAACCGTCAGGTTAAGTTTTGTTGCCGGTGAATACCCGTCAACAAAATGCCTTTTATGGACGGTTCGCAAAATCGTTAGCAAAACATGGTAAAATCGTCAGCAAATATTTTCTTGACGGTTAACCGTCAGGCAAATTGGACATTCCTGACCAGCTAGACTTGAGGGGATTTACCTGACGGTTAACCGTCAGGAAAATTAAACCTGACGGTTTGTCTTATTTTGCTGACGGTTTTCAACTGTGAGGAAATACCTGTTTTCTAGTAGTGCCTCCAAACTCCACGGCCTGCCGTCGTCTTCTTGCCTCGTCACCGCCGCCCGACCCTCCCTAAGCGCTTGTGCCGGTGGGGTCCCAGCTCTCACGGAACCTGTTCGCCCTTTCACGGCCACCCCGCCACCCACCTCATTGGCGCGACGATCGCCCGAGCCTCACTGCTCCCTGCTCCCTCTTTGTCCTTTCCCTCTTTCTCTCCATGGGCAAGGGCCCCACCCATCATATGCTCTAATCCCTCTCCCTCTCTCTTTGACAAGTGGGCCCGGCCACCGTAGCCCTTCGGTGCACCATGGACCCATGCGCATGGAATTGGTCCATGTACTGTGGGGGTGCACCAATTCCCTCTCCTCATTTTTTATTTTTCGATTTTATTCTAATTCAAACTTCGAAAGCTCCGTTCTCCTCCATTTTAGCTCCAAAAATTATGAAATTTATTTCTAAAATTTTGTAAATTCAAGATCTTGCTAATGACACTGGTCTTGTTTAAATTGGAGTTCATTTGTTAATTATTTTATATTTATTTGTTCTCTTTACTTGTTTGTGCCTTTTTTGGTATGTTCGTCCGATTAGGGTTCGAAGACGTGGAAGTTCTCTACTTCGATCAGGCTCATTTTTATCAAGACTCTCTTACCTTTAATCCAGGAGAGTTAATGTTTTGATCATTTCGAGCCTACATTTTATATAAATTATATTAATTTAAATTAGCAAAATTGCATGATTTAATTCTTTAATAAAATGTAAGTTAAAGCTTAAGGTAGTTAAATACACATTTGATGATTAATTAATTATAATATCATTCTTTGGTAAGGGAATCAATTATTCCATGTCACCTTAGTAACTATGTGGTAATTAAAAGTTATAAGTTGTACTTAAGCGACATGTTAGTCTTGCTTTAAGTATCAGGACATTAAATGTCCTAATCATCATCTTTTAAATATGAAAGCGGTTTTGGGCAGTTATTGTGGGTAAATGACTGAGATGGTTGAGTTAATGTATTTTGCTCCTTAAAACCTCTAATAACCTGTTGTTACTATCTGGGCGGATGGTAAGATGGATGATATGATGGTGGGTGCTAATGTAGCCCCAATGAATGTTGGTTTGTGGATAGTATATGTAATGAACCACCCAGAAAACCCTAAAGACTTAATCTTGTCATGACCTCCCGTGTAAAACAAGTACAACCACAAGTCTGCAATGTGCAACTTGGCTTAGTAAATTTATTGAACCATATAAATCATCTCATTAGTGGGCGAGCAAGGTGGTGCAAGTAGTGGATACGATCCAGCTTGAATGGGACACCAAGGAAGGGGGAAGTTGCCATCTACGCTAGTCGTGTTGGTAAACATCCCGCGCAACATATGGGACCCACCGCAAATGGGGGCAGCCCATATGGGTGAGATGACGGAAAAGAAGAGATATTTTTAAAAGGTTGTTGTGACGACCACTCAACTACATGACTACAGAATCATGTGGGGGTAACGAGTATGATTATATCTTGTGGGTACAATGTACAACCTCTGCAGCATCTGAACTGTTTAAACAGCTGTGCCTAGGGATGGCAATCGGGCGTGGTGGGTACGGGCAGTGCTTGCCATACCCATACCCATACCCATACCCATACCCGCGACCCCAAATTCCCCCCACGGGCATACTCGCGAAGGACGACGGGCGAAAAACCTCGCCCATGCCCGTCACCCGCGGGTATACCCGTTTACCCGCGAATAATGCATCGCGCGTGTGGTACCCATCGCCATGAACATGCTCGTTACATGAGCAATACATATATCAAGTTCATCATAATTCGCACATCAATGGTGCATCACACATTCAACAACTAATAAAGTTCATCACAATTCATATATCATGTTCGACAAGACAACTAATCAAGTTCAACAAATAAAATAAAAATACAAACTGACATAGTTTCTTATACATGCGGGTAGGTTCACGGTGTCGGGGCGAAGCAGTGCAGGTGGAGCTCACCCGTGCACCGCCGCTTGCAGATGGGCAAAGAATTGTGCCTGTTTTCATACCTATGGGCAAAGAAAGACGCTCATACCCGCCTCCATTAGGGTATTCGTCCGCGGGCACGTGGGTAATCGGGGTTAATTGCCATCCCTAGCTGTGCCTACGGTCAAATGCGGACATGAGAACTTTACTAGAGTTAGTTCTATTTCAAAAACCGTTGTGGTGGGATGAAACATGTGGTGGGCTCACCTAGCCCTGAAATTGAATTTTTCCTGGGTCGTCGGACTCAGTGGTGTTAATAAGTGGGGATAGCCCCAATTTAAAGAAGCGTAAGGTAGAGTTTTCGATGGAGAGAACCTCTGCTAATATAAATATTGCACAATTACTCTCTTTAATAAAATACAATTTGGTTAAAATGCAAAGTGACAGGAATTTGTAATTATGATATTAAAAAATGTTGATTTAGCAAATAAAAGAACATGAACCATCCTTGTTAAACCTTGCATGTATTACTACTGCATCTTGTGTGTTGGCTCGCGAGCACGGAAGTTGTATTCATCCTCGCTCTTTCCCCCTAAAACCCTCAGAAGCAGGAAATCCTAGAGATTATGACTACTACGGGGATCCAGGAGTTGGAGGCCCAGGAGATGATGATGAGTAGTTTAGTTTTTTTAGTCTATGTCTCGCCTCAGTCCAGCTGACTCCGTTGGTGCTTGCATGCATCCAATATTATCCAAGTCATTGGTTAATATCGGATGCACACGGGTTTCCCCAATCGCTTGCCTGTGGAGAGATGTGCTTTCACCCTTGTGCTTCCATTGTCGCTTTCGCTACTTTTGTAATCTAATTAGTTTGGCATGTTCGGCTCTTATTGTAAAAGCTGACCCGATGCGGTCTATGTAAACTCTGACGCGTTAAATTAATGAATGGTATGGTTTTACGCTATGTATGAAATGATTCAGCAATGTGCTTACAAATGCTATCTACTGATCCAGTGAATAGGACAGTAATTTTACATAGTATTTGAATTTACGAAATCCGAGTCCGACAGGAACCTCACTTTCGCGTGCGTTGAGAGACCGAGCGCTAGCTTTCGGTCAAATCAAAATCATCAGCCATTAGTCTAAGCTGCATGCGTACTGGTAGGAAACGTTCGCGCGATTGCACTTAACACATGTAGCAGAATGGTCGCTGGTCTGGCCGAACGTACGATCGAGCCTGTTCAAGCGAAGGCGGCTCGACCTGATCAATGTGTGGTTCCGAAGCCGTTCTGAGAGAGCGGGCCTAGTCTAGTGGCAACTTGGCACGTTCAACCGCTCGAGTCCAGGAGACGCAGTAGGCAGTACTATCGACCACCAGGTGGTTGGCGGCGGCGCGGTGAGTGCGTGAGCGAGGAGGAACCGAGACCGCCTCGCTCCGTTACCTCGCTCCAATGTTGTGTTCCCTGTGGCTGTCGCTCGTGGGCTGGGCTTTCACGAGTTGAAACGGACGGGGGCTCCTTCTATTTCTGCATGTAGGCTGCACGCGAGGAAATCGGTTCCCCCATTAAGCATGGGCCATGAGTAGGGTGCCTGTCTAGCTTACTCGTGTGAGTCGTGTCTGTTCAGCCCACAAACAAGTTGACAAAAGTTTGCACAGAAGATGTTCATGAGTGACTTGCATTTGCGTGTGGTATAGCACTGCATAATCTTCGCTAAACTACACAAAGCAACGGTAACAATCATGCATGGCCCTTCTCGCAAAACCAGCCAGCTCCTGGCTTTGGCTGTTGTTTCTCGTACTTTTTTTATTTATCAATTAACCATTTTTAAAATTTTATTTTAAAATTAACTACCACGAATTTTATTTCCAATTCTGTCACCTTTGATCACACCATCACCCGTGGTGTGACATATGATAAGTTCGCTAAAATAGCATCTTTTATCACGCCACTGGTGGTGCCGTGATGAAACAACACTGTTATGCCACGGGTGGTGGTAAGATACAAATTTGCTCAGATACGGACTGACGTGACGGTGTGACCAAAGATGACAGAATTAAAAATAAAATTCGCAGAGATTAACTTTAAAATAAAAAATAAAAAAGGGTTAATTAATATAAAAAAAATTCTTGTTTCTCCCCGTCTCGGAGCTGAACAACATTCAAAATTTGTGCTCAATCCAATTCGTGGTGAATAGTTTTTTCTCCAGATTTACACTCGTCCATTTGTGCCTATCTGGCTCATTTCACACCTGCTATCTCGGTTTCGTGTAGGCGTTTACAAGCTTACTATTCTGTTTTTTTTAAAAAAAATCTAGCATTTAATGGGCAGTGGAAACCTTTAATAATGACATATGATGGCCAGATATTCTTAAAAAGAAAAGACGTGGATGGCTAGAGAATGTCTCGCTTACGACACGCATGTAGCAGTAGCAGCCCAGACACGCAGTGGCACTCGGTGTAGCAGTAGCCGATATATGATGACACCGCATGCAACAAGCATGCATGTTGAAGAGTGCGGGTCTCCCCTTCAGAAATCGCGCGGCTCCGAAACTTTCGGCGATCCTACAAATGAGGCACATCCAGACACAAATGCCGCACACACACCGAGGCCGAGAGACGCACGCAGCGTCAGAGGGACAGGGAAGGATAGGCCAGCGGTCAGAGCTCGAGACAGGAACAGCCGAACAGGATCGTGGAGGAATTGCCGGAGGCGATGGACGCTCGACGACGACGGTCGTGTCCGGGGGCGACGGCCGCGCCTCTCCTGCTTCTATTCGTCGTGTCTCTCCCATCCGGTTTGCATTAGCTTTGTTTTGACCCCATTTTAATTTGCCACCTGTTTGCTTATCCGTTTGGCTTCTGATTCCGAGAAGGGAGCCAGGCGGCGGCGGCGGCGGCCGGCGACACTCTGGCCGGCGGGACGGCGCTGCAGAAGCACGTGGCGTTCTTCGACCGCGACAAGGACGGCATCATCTCCTTCTCCGAGACATACGAAGGTGAGCGCGCATGGCTGTCCTCCATTTTCTTCGCCATTTGCTTCCACATGGATCGAGGAACATTTTTCGTTCTTGCTCTTGCCGTGTTTTTCGTTAGAAACTTCTAATTTTGACCTTTGTATATATATGGATGGTGGTAGGGTTTCGTGCCCTCGGATTTGGAGCTGCCATGTCCAAAGTCAGCGCTGCCTTCATCAATGGCGCCCTTGGCCCCAAGACCAGGCCTGTAAGATCTCTCTCTCTCATGTTGACTGGAAAAAATCTGACGTCTTTGTCGTTTATAACGGTGTTTAAGGTGTCTGGTTCTGGTTAGCCTGTGACTTGCAGAGAAAACTTGCTTCACTGAGAAGACAACACAGAGAACATGACATTTTTTTGTTTCAAAAAAAAAAGAGAACATGACATTTTTTATGCTTCATTCGGCGCTTAATTCATCCGATCATTGGTTGATGTGTTGAAAATTTAGAGCCTTCTTGTGTACTGCTATGTACTGATATATCCTAATCAAAACTTCAATTCCCCACAGTATTATTGTGTAGTATTAGATATAGTACACCAACTTAATTGCGGAATCTGATAAGATTATGGTCAAATCACCAAACATACTTAAAGTTTCACAGACAGGTACTTAACTGCACATTGTGACAGTACAAGCGCGTGAATGTGTGATGTAGACATGATTCGTTAAACTATACTTATTTAGCATGCTAATTGTTACCATTCTTTTACTGTGATGTTCCATGCAATTTTCCTTGCACATAGTTATTAATTATGTGAACCCATCATTCAAGCACATCTTACAAGTGTGCATAGATGTACTTACAAAATGAAGTGCAAGTAGTATTTGATTGAATCATTCGAGCTGTGTATGTAATGTATGCAGAAAAATGCAACGGCATCACGCTTATCTATCTACGTAGAGAACATCCATAAAGGGATCCATGGAAGTGATACACACTCGTATGATGCTGAAGGAAGGTATGTCCTCGTTTCGTAGACTGTCCAAACATATATTTTTTAAAAAGTCTGCGAATTCAGCAAAAACAAATGCCTGGGTTTGTCTTTGAAGTTGTTTAGAACGTCTCCTCTCTGTTCTTCCATCACTTCCATTAATCCCAACCTACCTACTGAACGATACTTTTGTCCTCGTCGAACGAGAAAGCCATCATCTCTCCAATATATTTGCTAGTAGCTATATTTGCTAATATATAGTACTTCCATTTCGCAGGTTTGTCCCTGAGAAGTTTGACGAGATATTCACCAAGCATGCAAAAACTGTACCTGATGCTCTGAATTCAGACGAGCTAGACGAGATGCTTCGTGCAAACAGAGAGCCCAAGGACTACAAAGGATGGTAATCTTTTGTCTAAGTCTTAAGAATAGTACCTATCAATGCTCCTATCATATGGTCTCACTGTCTTAATTAACTTCGCTGCTGTCCCTGAATAAAAATGCAGGCTTGGAGCTTCGACGGAGTGGAAGATGCTGTACAAGCTCGCCAAGGACAAGGACGGCCTTCTCCGCAAGGACACCGTGAGAGCTGTCTACGACGGGAGCCTGTTTAATAAGCTGGCGAACAAGGGTTCATCTGAAAACTGAGCATGATTAGTACCTGACGATTATCCCTAAAAAATACCTGATGATTATGTTATTACTGAACAAGAAATTAAACCGATTAAGATAAAAGGCTCCGTTTGGCACTGCTGTTGCCGTTTGTGCATCCACGAGTTGAGCAAGAGCAACGAGCCATTCATACTTTGCCTGCAGGTTTATGTGTTGCATGGATTAGTTGGGCTGCAGCGAGCTGCTCCCGAAGGAGCACGGGCTCCTTTCATTTCTACTTGTAGTCCGTGCTTCAAAGGAATTGGTCCAGTTTGGCTGCTCTTTGATTCAGGAACTGTGCTAGGACGTCTGCACTTGGATGCTCCTAGATTGGGCTTGACCCTTCCAATCATTTTTCCATGTACCAGTAGGCCTAGTAGGCCGATGCATACTGTTGGTCTTGGTAAACTAGGCCTGTGTGTCTATTCAGCCCATAAAATGAGTAGACCAAGTTTACCTAGAAAAACGCTCGGCAGAATTGCCCTTTAAGCTCATAAACTGCTATATTTTGTTCAATTCCCTCATCGATCAAGCACCTCATGGTATGGTTGCTCTTCCTTCGGCTGTGATATATACCGCACTAGGTTTGAAATATGCACAATTTTATAATTATTTTAATTTCCAAAACAATAATAGATACAACAGTAGCATATATGTTAGACATATTTTAAACTATGAACAGTAGCATTACCATGAACTCAAATACATCTATCTTATATATCTGTGCTAACAAGGCAAAGCCTAGAATAAGAACACTACTAACACAAGTAGGAATCATCATCATCATCACGTGATTAATTTCTAGGAAGCAAGACTTAGCCATATCAAGTGATTTCACCGCGACTTACAGATAATCGCGATGCGAAAAAGACGACGCGGAATGGATGATGGAGGAAGCCTTGAGCAATCGTGTGAACGCTTCCCAAAAACTTGATTCACCCCAACCCGTGCAGGATCACAAGGGGTGATGGCTTCAAGACATTGCTCTCCCCACATCGGTACACGCCGAGGAAGGGATGGAGTAGCCGATGTTGCGCAAAACATAAGAACATGGCAAAAAGCAGGTGTTGGTCTCTCTCTGTTCCAATTCTAAGAGGAGACGTCTCTCCATCATATGGAATCAGCGGTAAGAAAGGAAATGCCGCAGTTTCTAATTCATATACGTGTATTGCATGGTTTTGAAATGCAAAAAAAGTAACAGCCCCACACCCAACCGGACACGAAATCGCCGAACCATTCACACGCACATTGCACGCAGGCTAACGATGGCGTGGCGAGGCGAGCGCGTGCGCATGTGTTTTATTTTGCTTGCTTCAACTAGATAAGACCAACTCCACCTAATAAGTTAGTCTCATCCCACCTAGACTAGCAATATGGTACTAAACTTTGTACCTTCCACCATGCATGAGTCCTTTGGAATTTTCCTATAATTTATGAAGAATATATTTTGGCCAAGTCCATAAACTCCAACAGCACTCACATCGAACTAGTGCGGAATGGAAGCTACAGCGCGCGCCAACAGCAAAGTGAGAAAGGAATGCCCACCGGCAACCCCAGCCATGTGACAGTGATGGCCTACAATGAGCGTGTGTGGACCGGTAGCACGAAACTTGGCTATGTGTTTGGGGATAAATCCTTAGTTTTATTAAATTATCGGATTTGCTGTCAGACTGGAGACACTCTGCCCGACCGAGGCCAATGGTTTGACGGCCACGGTGGTGGTCAGATTGGTCGTGGTCGGCGATGTGATCTTTTGATGATGGCGCACCAAACAGGCAAATACTTGTGTGGAAGCGGTCTGACTGGCTGATTGTCGATAATCAAAACACGGGGTTCCCTATCGAGCATACTGGGGAAATAATATGATAGCACTATCTAAACGAAGACTCTTTATTGTGGTGGACACATTGAGTGTGTGTATGAGAATACAATGGAAATGTTACAACATTGATCGAATGAATGTATGGAATTGTTGAATGATGAACTTGAATCTTAATCTTAATGATCATGGATATATTACACAATACACAGTCTATCCCTTTTATAGCTATTGAAGGGGTGACAGTTAATGCCGCTAAGGCGTCTCTAATCTTCATGTGTGTTCCTCTGTTGAGTCTTGAACTATCATGTCTCTTAGCCAATTGTTGTAAGTTTAAAATGCACCAACAACAACTCTCGCGTTAGTCACATGAAAAACTGTCATGTCTCTTGATAAATTTGCTGGTCGGAGATGTCCCAAAATCGTATGGCTGGTCAGATGGTGTCCATAACTAGTCATTTCATGACCTAAACTGGGTTACACCCAGTTTGGTCGTAGTAAAGGGATTTGGACTTCCTTTAAGTATTGGTTGTAGGTTCATAACCTTCAACAAACGAGTCTCTGAATGTGGACCTACTTTGATAGAGATTGACTTTGACTGAAAAGGCAGACCTCATCAAGAATCCTTGTCACCGATGGTTGGCGATCAGACCAGTGGGCAGTCTGATCCGTCCCCTGTTGCCGGGGCTGGCGGTCAGACCGGCCAGGAGCGGTCAGACCAGACATTAGCCAGTGGTCTAACCACCGGTGGTCTGGAGGTCTGACCGACCGAGGGTGACAGTCTGATCGGCCAGTTGGAGTTCATGCATAATGAGTGTGCTGAACTTTGGTCTTGCATGATGCATGTTTTGTCTAACGTGGGTCAAGTTATGAGGAACTTGTGTTTGGAATCGATTTCTTGGTCTATTGTTGTGTAGGGACGCTTGGAGTCAACTATGATCAACGGTGAGAATGGTTGGGACTAGGCTAGGAGCGATGAGGACCAGAACGATCGATGATGTCAGGTGAAGTGGTTGGACTCAAACATGTCACAAGATGGACAAGAACGACCGAATGGGATGTTCGGTACAATGGGTTGTATGAAGTGGCTTGGGGCAGGTGCAAGTATCATGGTGGATCTGGTGGGAGTCGGATGGGAGAGACTTGCCGACATATGAAAAGTCTTTGATAAACCTACGCGTAGCGCATGGATTGCTTCATGATGATTGGACTCGGCCATGGAGAAGGATCAAGAAGGGGGTATTTTAGTATCTTTACTAAAATATCGGGTTGGTGACTGTCAACGATAGAGTCGCCGATCTTACAAAATAAATAGAGAAAAATAACAAAGAGTTCTTAGAAGAGAATGTGGGATTGCTCCTTATTGTAGCGAACTAGATCTTTACAGGGGGTGCCCTTGACAAGGCAGTAGACTAGCCGTAATTACACTTGGTGTATTGATTGCTATGATATTGCTTCAAATGAAAATCCAACTGCTAACTCCTGAATTGAGTTGAATCTTCCGAATGGGATTGGTTGAGATCCCCCTTCTGCCGTTTGTATTCTCCTTTAAATAGTTGATGAAGTGGTGGCAGTTACTTCTTGATGAGATGCCTATTGGAAGCATTGCGACTGGTCGGAGGAAGACATCAGTTGGTGAAGGATCAATCGTTCGACGGTTGATATCAGAAGGAGACGATAACCATATCTTGGTTACTATCGGTATCTTAGGGCTATAAACGTCGTGTGGCTTAGAGTAAATAAGACATATGCTCTATTCATCACACGTGAGGAATATACTTAGAATCGGATCTAAGTACCAGTTCATTGCTTTTACGAGCAGTGATCTGATCGGGGATCAGGTACAAGACCTCATCCGACCAGGGTACCCACGATGTAACCTCTGGAATCCTTACGACCATAGGGGTCGTTAGGCTTAGGGGTCACGACCACAAAGGACGTACGGTCGTTAATTAAATAAAGTAATATTTAGAGATTTTGATCCTCGTTAGTGACATTTGAGAAACTACGGCGCAAGATGGTGCAAAGGAGATGTGGTTTTGGTTAAGAAAATGAGAAGACCACGAAGAGATGGATTTGCACAACAAAGCCTTGGAAACCCAAATTTGGGATTTGGGGAAAGTGGAGCAAATAGATGAGACTAGGGTTTGAGAGAGATGGACTATGAGATTGTATGCTCATGAGTGAGATTTTGTCCTCTATGGTGGAGTGGTTGTAAACCTACAACCTCTCTAATCAATCCAAGCAAGTTTGTCTCAAGATGAGTTCTCTCTTTTTTGCCCTCCCCCTCTCTCCCCTCTCTCCCTGGTGATTTTTGGGGTTTTGTGTTATAGGAGTTTTTCCTTGTTCTCTTGTTGTGATCCGGCTTGCTAGGACTTGTGAGATTTTATCTATGGTCATCTAGATCATCTTCCACCCACAAGCAAGTTTTTAGATCAAGATTAGGTCTTCCCCTGGTTTTGAGCCTTCTTGTCCTCAATCAAGAAATTCGTTGAACCTTAGCAATGATCATCTCGATCTTCGATTAGAATAGGTTCCTGGCCTTCTTGTTGAGCTTTATTTGAAATCTCAGGAGATTTGGATCATGAGATGAAAAGTTGGGTCTATTTGTGGATCCTTCATGCTGTTGTTTTTCAGCCGGCGGTCAGACCGGCCTCACCGATTGTAACAACCCAAAGCTCTATTACCAACTTTAAATTAATAAAATTGTTATTTTATTGGATTTATTGAATTTTAAAAGTCAAAAATAAAAATTTATTCATTTTATTGGGTTTTATTGGATTTAAAGTTAAAATAATAATAATTTTAATTAATTTCTTGAATTTAAAAAGGTTTCCCTATTTTCCAGAATAATATATATATATATATACAAAAATAAAAGCCAACTTTAAGTTGAAAATAATTTATTAAACTAAAAAATAACATCCCCAATTTTCAATAATGATTTAAAAATAGAACTTAACTTTTTTCCTTGAAATCTTGGTTCCAAATCAAATCTTTTGTTGCAAATCCTGAATTCAAATTCTTATTTTGAATTCATCTCAAATTCAAATCTCTTCGCTGTGAGAACCCGAAAAATGAAACTAAGTTAAACAACACGAATCGATAATTACCAGTAAAGAAAATTCATCTAAGAAAAAATGAAACATAAGATCAGTCGTTATCGAACACATCGCCAAACAAATCCTTACAAGATAATATTATCAATAGTTCATCAACAAAATGTACAATATAAATTGTCGCCGAAAGAATAAAACATCGATATAATATCAGAATCTTTTACAAGAATTCTTTTCAAGCAAAAGTAAACTATTACAACTTAGAATTCGTTAGAAGAGTCAATGACATCAGTTAATGGAGTGTTTTGGTGATTAATGACAAATCTAATTGTGAGACTAACTCTCTTGTTTAGTATTACCATGTGTAGTCTCATTTGGATATAAAGGTGAAATTCAAACGAGGTATGCATTCAACTTGCACTCTTATATAATGTTACATTCCTCGGATCCAAAATATAGGAAGAACTCCACCATAAGTTGTGCATATGTTTTCTTTACACATTAGTGTATGCACACATTTAGGGGAGCTTTGTTCTATATTTTGTGGTTTCATTAGTATTGATCCATATTCCATTTTCCACATATATTCCGGATCTTTACTTTGAAACATATCCGTTTGAGTATATAGAACTTTTGTAGTTTTTGTATACTCATGTTTTAAGTAAATAGAACTTGTGTAGTTCTTACATACTCATGTCGTGAGTATATGTAACTTGTGTAGTTCATATATACTCATGTTGTGTTACCTTCATCAAATCAAATTTATTTGTGTTTGTAATGGTTATCATCAATTACCAAAGAGAGAAAGATTGAGGTATCTTGTCCCACCATTATGAGTTAATGGTATAGTGTGGTAATTAATGATAATCATATTGTGGAACTAACATTTTCCATGAGTTGGATGTATAGGGTATGTTCCAGGATGATGAAGACTTGGGATGATCATGAGTTGATCATCAAGTCAAGAGCTTGGTGTAAAGGATGCATCATGAGTTGATGCTTATCAAGAAAAGATGATCATGAGTTGATCATCAAGACAAGAAGAGACCTATCATGTGTTGATGAAGGTCAAGTAAAGGATCATCATGCGTTGATGATTATCAAGTTAATGACTCGGACTTGAAGTGTTGATGTGCGTCATCAAGCTTCAAGAAGATGCAAGGCAAAGGTATGACTAGCTAGGGCTAAGGATGTGTTCCTAGTCTTTTACCAGTCTTGGTGTTTGGTTGGAAGACCGGATTGCTAGTATAGGATTGCCGTACAATTAAGAGGGGTCTTAACTAGTAGGTTGAGTTAGTCATATGTTGATAGCTCAATATGGTTGCTCTAGCTCATCTAGGCATGATGCTATTTATTTGCGAATGTGTTTTGCAAATAGTCGAGGCTCATGCATAACCCTTGTAGCATTTGACTTAAGTTTGCAAATGTGTTTTGCAAATGGTGTAAGTTCATGTACCTTATTCCTTGTGATGAGTATTCTAAAATATTGGCAAATGTGTTTTGCAACTAGTTGAGAATATCATCTTGTAACATTGTTGGAATTGTACTCAAATGGGCGAATGTGTTTCGCCATTTGATGTGAAGCAAATGTGTTTTGCTACGTAGTCTGGTCGATCACGGCAGGTGTATCTTTGGTCGACCGGTGTGTCGGTCGAGCCGCCATGTGTTGGGTGGTCGAACCGATTTTCTTTGACTTGGATTCTCTGTTCGAAAGTTCCGCTGTTGTAAAAACAGAACTTCCGATGTGAGGAAGTTCCGGGGTTCGTGCGAAATGATTATTCCAGAGAGCACCCGTTTTGGGACTTAGCCAAATTTCCATCGGACGGTCGGACCGGCCAGGTGCGGCGATCTGACCGATTTGGCGGCGGTCCGACCGGCCATTGCATGGAGGTCCGACCGGCCGAAGGCCCAACGGCTAGTTTTCTAGCCGTTGGCGCATGGGCGGTCCAACCGGCCATTGGTTGGCGGTCAGACCGGCGCTATGCTGATTTGTGGGAATTTTCTTCCAACGACTAGTTTTTGTGTGTGGGCTATATATATGAGCCTTGGCCGGTTGGGAGAGGGGGTTGGTTGTTGCTGGTGCTATTGTTGAGTGCTATACTCATTCTTGAGCTAAGAGCAAGCCCCTCATTCTATTTTATGCATGTGTTGCACTTGGTGAGAATTGAGAGCAAACCCTAAGTGCATGTGTTGCCTTAGGTAGTGGATTGTGTATCCACGTGAGCGTTGACACTTGATTAGTTCAAGTGAAAGTTTGGATTTATTACTCTTGGTGTTTGCCGACACCTAGACGGCGTGGAGGCGTCGTGCACGGTGATCTTCTCAAGAAGCTTGTGAGAAGACCCAGCTACTCGAGATTGCTACGCTGGCTGCTTTGGCTAACAACCATAAGACAAAGAACCTTCTATATGTCGAGCTTGGTGGACATGAGTATAACATGATTTGTCACCTTGAGACCACACATGATGTTTGACACACTCTTGAGACCTATCATGAGGACTATTCCCAAATCAAACAAGTGTGACAAATGGTCTACAAGCGAGAGTACAACAAATCCGAGATGCTTCCCGGAGAGAGCATCGATGACGTGTTTACTTCCTTCAACAAGGTGCTTAGCCATCTGAAAGCGGTTGGTATTGAGTATCCTTAGTCTGAGAATGTCACTCACTACTTGGCCGCCATAAACACCAAGGAATGATAGATGAAAGCTACTGCGTTGAGGAGAACGTCACTTGAGTTATCTCACCTTGGAGTTGCTGTATAGCAATCTCAAGACCTATGAGATCAAAAGAGTTGATCATCCAAAGAAGAAAAACATGACACTGATAGCTGATCGCTCTAGAAAATCTCATGATGGTGGTCAGACTGGTGCGTCAGATCGGCCAATGGTCAGACCGACATCAGCGGTCAAACAGGCCTGGCTCAGTGGTCAAACCGGCAGGGAGCGTTGTGCTCGGGGTTTCTCGGTATCAACTCGACTTCCGCTATGTATTGAGTTTTTTTTATCTTTATAGCTTTTGTAGCTATTGGAGCGAAAAGGAGGTTAAATACCAGAGGTGAAAAAGAGGTTGCTCCTATTCACCCCTCTGGTCACTATTTTGGTCCAACGATTCAAATCTTGGAAATGCAATTATGAGAAGAGAAGGATACATGTGTACAATGTCTAGTGGCCTCGCACCTAGCTAGCAGTCATACGTATCAACAGTCATATTGGCATTAGTAAAGCTAACAGAAGGATACAACTAACCAAATTGGATAGTGTGAGGGCTCAAATAAACAAAAGCGCAATATAGGAGTCCGGTTGAAAAAAAGGAACAGTTCAGAGCCTTATAGTGCAATTTTGCCAAAATATTCAGAAGTGACTTGCATTTGCATACATGAATGAATGGATGGATAGGAAATGTGTTTGTTAAGAAACCGGGACTAGGACCTGAGAGTCCTTGCCTAGGTGGGCTCCTCATCCACTCAGTTGCCTATATAAAGGAGGGGGGACCCTCAACATTGTACATGATAACAGAAGAGCAATAAAGAGAAGCCTGAAGTTCCTTCATATCTTTGTTTCAATCTAATATTCCGTTCTTATATTTTTGCATTGTTCTTACGATTCTGAGTTTGTCTACGAGGTAATCGCTCGGACTGGACGCGCCAACGATGGTTCCTCAACGCGTTATCAGCACGATCGACTCTCCCCGGATCGAAAGGTAACCGTCGATGAACGACACTCGTAGATCGAATCATTTTTCTATATTGCTTTCGATTATACAAATTTAGCTTTCTAGATTGTAAACTATGGTGCAAATTCACTCTAATCTACCGTCGCCAACACAATATCGATCGGTAGATTGCATGAAAAGTTGGATGTTGTTTGTACCGTAGATTGAAAATCGTAAATACGCTCTAATATACTGCAAGCCGGCTAGAAGTCGTCGGCCAAGCCGATCGGGAGATTGCACGAATAGTCTTGAATGAATAGTGCACACATCATAGTACTCTAATGAACAATATCTTTTTTTGGATGAACAGTATGAAAAAATTGGATGAACAGTAGGAAAATCCACGGCGCCCGGCCGCAGATCACACGCGCACTCGCGCCTCGATCGCCGTCGTCGCCGCCAACCTCCACTGCCGGCCGCCCACCGGCCAAAGAACTGCTGTAATGCCGGTCGGCGCCACCCTGCATAGGCAAATGTATCACAAAGAAGAAGAAAAAAATTCAAAGGAGAGAAGACCGGCACGCGGCTCCACCGCGCCCGCGCTGGCTGCCGCTCCCATGCAGCTTCTCCCACCCACGCCAGCCACCGCCCGTATGCAGCTCTGGCACCCTAGCCACCACCACCTGCACGCGACTCCGGCCACCACCAGCCGGCAACCGGGTGCGCAGGAGGTAGGGAAACCCTATCGCCCCTTTTAGCGGCGGCAAACGACCCGAGAAGGCCAACCCAATTTCTCGGCCAGAAAAAAAGAAAAGAAAAATGAAAAAAAACCCAAAATTTGCAAAAAGAATCCTCTGAATTTCACAAATTACGAGATTCTTTTGCAAATAAGGAAATTTTGCAAAAAACCCCTTGGCAAATCTTAAAATTACACGTAAATTTTCCCAGAACTGAAATTTTATGTTTTAACCCCTGGAAATTGCTAAATTCATCGAAAAATAATTTTCAAGCGAAAATAAGGTATGGGAATTCAAATTTTGAATCAGTTTTTGCTTTTAAAACATGTTTAACTTTGTTATTATTATCTCTATTCAATTTATGTATTGTATTTACTGTTTTTGATTATTTGTGATTATTTATATTGCTTTTAATAATTGAAAATAGCAGTAAATCATGAAAAATACATAGAAAAATATGGGAACATTATGAGAATTTTTGCAACTATTTTATACAAGTTACCAGTAGTAATCTAATAAACTCTTTGCATGAATATAGAAAATTACTAGCATCACGAACCAGGATTTCGAAGAACTGACCCAGCATGGTCATAATTTGTACAGAATTTGTACAGGTCTTCAACTCTGTGGTAATGTAAACACAGGTGAGCAGAAGATTGAGAAGACTCTGTCTACCCTTCACCCAAATGCGGTGCAATCCACACAAAACTATTGTCAAGACGGCTATAAGGAGTATGCCACATTAATTGAAACCAAGCAAGTTGCGAAAGCTCAAGATGATGTACTAAGGAAGAGCTACACCTCACAGCCACCTAGTAGCAATGTTATCCATGAAGTCTATGCTAGCAGCTACAAGGTGATGAAGCCTCTCATGAAGGAGAGGGGCAAAAAAGGTAAGGTCGTGTGTCGCACGTTATTGATGTTTTCAAGTATAAGAAGAAGGGCATAGGATAACATGATCTACATCCATTAGTTGCGTTCATGGATGTGGACAACCTAATAGAAGCCCCTATCATCCCTCCTTTGTACATCGCAGCGGCCGCAGCCAAAGTTTCCCAGGAGGAGAAGATCGCCATGGAGCAGATTGAGGCTGAAGTTCCTGAATACTTCGCTGATTCGATCTAGTGCACGCATTGCACTTGGATCTTTTATCGTAACTTGCACTTTGTAATTGAAGCAGGACATTGAATTATTTTATCCATTGAATAATGGTTGTAAGCTTTGGGAGAGCAAAGCATTAAATTCTTATGATAAGTCCTGCAAGACTTATTCTCGTATTTATAATAGCAAATTATGTTCTGATATCTGAAATATTTTATTTATGTGTTGCTTGTTTCCTGCTGCATACTAATAAAGTACCTTATATTAGAACGTGTGTGGCACCCTATGAAGGAAGTGTGCTTAGCGGGATAGCAGCACAATGAATACCACCTTGAGTGAGATAAAAAATTTCAGTCGATCAGTAAGAATGCTGGTAGTCTTACGACAATCGCAAACAATGATACTTGTATAATAGGCACAGAAAGAGCCACAATTATACTCCCGATGGGCACAACATTGGTCATTGAAGAAGCCTTGTTGTACCCAGAATCGACTATGACTCTTTTAAGCTTTAAAGATATTTACGCTAACGGTATCCACGTAAAGATTGAAGAAGAGTATGGTAAGGAATTCCTACTCATTACAAAGTGAGAATAAAATGAAAAAAGGTATTAGAACGACTTCCTTCAAATGAATCTGGGCTATACTACATTCACATTAAGGCACTTGCAGCCTATACTGCCCTGAAACCACCTTTAGAAGCTCGGAACTTTTATGTCTCTAGCATGACATATTAGACCACCCCGGTCTTAGAATGATGGGAAATATAATTACTAATTCTCAGGGACACAATGGCAACGTAAAGAATTCCCAAATCAAAAAGATTTTATGTGCCCCGCATGTGCCGCTGAGAAACTGATTACTAGACCCTCTACTCTAAAAGTAAAATATGAAATCTCTGCATTCCTGGACCGTAACCAGGGAGACATTTGTGGTTCTATACAGCCTCTGTCAGGGTCATTTAGGTACTTCATGGTGCTCATCGATGTTTCCTCGAAATGGTCGCATGTGTGCTTATTATCTACGAGAAACCATGCTTTTGCAAAGCTGATCTCGTAGATAATTAAAATAAAAATAATATCTCTGATCATCATGTGAAGTCCATCAGAATGGATAACGTCAGAGAATTTACTTCAAAGGCATTTGATGATTATTGTATGGCAATGGGAATTACCGTTGAGCATTCTGTACCACATGCCCACATCTAGAATGGACTAGCAGATGCATTAATTAAAAGAATTAAATTTATTGCCCAGCAGCTCTTGCAGAATTGTAATTTAACAACCACATGTTCGGGACACGCAGTCTTACAAGCAGCAACTCTCATCAATTTTAGACCGTCAGCATATAACATCCATTTACCTATGCAACTAGCGCAAGAGCCAGCATCGAAAATCTCTCATCTACGAAGGTTTATTTGCAAGGTTTATGTACATTTACCACCACCGCAGCGAACTACAATGGACCCTCTCTGAAAGTCTGGGATCTACGTTGGTTATGAGACAACATCCATAATCGGTATTTGGACCCATGACTGGAGATTTGTATGCAGCCCGCTTACCTAATAGCATATTTGATGAGTATTGTTTCCCGTCATTAAGAGGAGAAAATAAACCCCTTGATGAAAAAATATCGAAAAATAGAGAAGTCCAGAAGATAATTGAAATCCAGGGACATAACCCGCACACTAGAGAATCATATAGAGAAGTCCAGAAGATAATTGAAGTCTAGAAGACAATTGTAGTCTAGAAGATAATTGATTTACAAGCATTAGCAAATCATCTGCCTGACCACTTTAGTGATTTGAAGAGTGTGACCATGTTGCTTCTGTCTGCACGCAATGCACCAGAGAGGGTTGAAATACCGATGAAGGTGTCATTAATCCCGTCCTAAGGCCTCTGAAAGGACAAGAACTTCGGCCCCTCGAATCCGAAGTAACCGGGGACGCCTGGTGAAAAAGGACAAGGACTTGACACAGCCGATCACTGAAGTTCCTGAGACCCAGAAGGGGAGCCAATTGAGACCTGGCACTAGTATGGAACCTTCAGGAAAGGCACACCAGAATTGAATATCCCCATGAAGGGAGACATTAGTATGGATGTGTACTCACACATCGGAGCTGAAATACTAAAGGGGCTTACCCCCGTAATTGGAAACAACGGTAAGCAAGTACAAGCAGAATCACCCTATGAACAAATTGCTATAAATTATATGACCACGGGAGAATCTATGAATAGAACAACAACAAATGTCGATATTTATTTTGTAAAAAAATTACCACAATCATCGATCTCGATCCAGAGCCTGCATCGTTTGCTGAATGTAAGAAAAGACCAGATTGGAAAGATTGGAAGAAGACAATAGAAGTATAATTATTATCCTTGAATAAAAGAGATGTATTTTAGCCTATAAGTTGCACACCTCCCCATGTGCACCCTGTAGGGCATAAGTGAGTATTTGTTCGAAAGAGAAATAAAAATAATAAAGTTGTAAGACATAAAGCAAGACTTGTTGCGCAAGGTTTCACTCAGCGACCAGGAGTTGATTATGAAGAAACTTATTCCCCAATCATGTGTAGAACTACCTTTAGATATTTAATCTCAATGGCAGTAAACTTGAATTTAAAAATGAAATTGATGGATGTGGTAACTGCATACCTTTATAGGAACTTGTATTCGGATATTTATATGAAGATAACTCAAGGTATCCCTGTCCCGAACCAAGACAGAGCAAATAGAAATTTGTACAGTGTGCAACTCAGAAAGTCATTGTATGGACTGAAATAATCAGACAGAATGTGGTATAATCGCTTGAGCGACTTTCTCTGAAAGAAAGGCTACACGAACAATGAGGATTGTCCCTGTGTTTTTATACGGCGATCCCAAGATGGATTATGTATAATCTCAGTATATGTAGATGATCTAAATATCATCGGGGACTTGGAAGATATTAAGAAAGCAAGCTCTTACCTGGAGTCGGAGTTCGAAATGAAAGATTTGGGTAAAATCAAATATTATCTAGGCTTGCAGCTTTAGCATACCCTTGAAGGTATATTAGTACATCTGTCAACCTACACTCAGAAGGTGTTAGAAAGGTTTGATTTTGAAAAAGGCATACCCTTCGAAAGTGCCGATGGTTAAGAGATCTTTGCAGCAAGACAATGACCCATACAGACCTAGAGAAGATGGGGAGAAAGTCTTGGGGACCGAAATTCCCATACTTAAGTGCAATAGAAGCACTCATGTACTTAGCAAACTGTACTAGATCGGACATTGTATTTTCCATGAACCTATTAGAAAGGTATAATGCAGAACCTACAAAAGACATTGGTAGGGAATGAAGGACATCTTCCGATACCGCAAAGGAAGCAAAGACCTTGGTCTGTTCCACAGGAAGTACCAAGACCTGCCTATGAATAGCTATGCATATACTGGGTACCTGTCGGACTCGCATACAATTAAGTCACAAACAGACTATGTATTCCTATGTGGTGGAACTGCAATTCCATGAAAATCGTCTAAGCAAAGTATTGAATCTACTTCGACGAACCACTCGGAAATCATAGCAATGTACGAGGCCTCGCGGAATGTTCTTGGCTTCGGCAGATGATTCATCACATCCAACAGTCATGTGGATTGAATACCGCGCAAACCTCCACTATTATCTATAAAAATAATGCAGCTTGTATTGCACAAGTGCAGATGGATTATGTGAAGAGTCCTCTTACAAAGAATATCAACCCCAAGTTCTTCTATGCACATGAATTGCAAAAAATAGACAAAATTAAGGTACTGCATACTAAGTCATGTGAAAATTTTACAGATTTATTCACTAAGTCACTTCCAGCGTCTAGTTTTGAAAGAGCGTACGTGGAATTGGAATGATAAGGCTTAGAGAAGTATAGAATTCAGGGGGAGAATCTTCACGAAATCATTATTAAAGCTTGATAACGAAGATCGAGTACCCAAAGAATGAATCCTATAGATTAAATGAAATTGGGTTGATTGTACTCTTTTTTCCTTGACGAGTTTTTCTGAAGTTTCTCGGTTAAGGTTTTTAACGAGGCAATTCGTTCAATGCAGCGGAACGCATGTTATGTACCCTTTCTCTAAAATTTTTCCACTGTATTTTTATAGAGTTTTGACGAGATATGAACACGTTGGATGAGTGCACAAGGGGGAGTGTTAAGAACACGGACCCAGGACCTGCGAGTTCTAGCCCAGGTGGGCTCCTCATTCACCCAATTGCCTATATAAAGGAAGGGAGACCCTCAACATTATACTACTTTTACAAAAGAGCAATAAAGAGAAGTCTGAAGTTCCCTCGTTTATCTGTTTCAATATACTATTTAGTTCTTACATTTTGCATTGTTCTTACGATTCTGAGTTTGTCTACGGAGTTATCGCTCGAACTGAACTCGTCAGCGACGATTCCCCAACAGTTTTCACCAAATTGAAGAGAGCAGCGGCACATAAAACTACCATATCAGTAACGGTCATGGCCCATTCTCACATGGACAAGCCAACCACCTCTTGCCCGGGCGTTTTTGGCTTTGTCCGTTGTTGTTTCTCCTTGTCACGGAGCTAGACCAGTAATCCTCTCCTCTAACAGCATCTCAAAACATTTGTCCAAGCCAACTCATTTCATGATAGTGGGCAAATCTCTCCATATTTACACGCAAAATATTAGCCTTTTGCCAACTGCTCGTGCCGTTTCAATTTCGTGTAGCTAGTCGTTTACATGCTTCCCGTTCTGTTTTAAAATTTTCTGTCATCGAATAGGCAACTTAATTAACTTCTAATCAGATGAGACATGACAGAAATGATATTGATCTCATTTAACCAGTTCTCCTGGGGCACGAAGCCACGACACGCAAGAGAAAGAGTGCGGGTCTCCTCTTCAGAAATGGTGCGGCTCCAAAACTTTCCAGCTACTTACGGGCACGGCCCCTGCCCCTGCCGATCCGATCCTATACATACGGCGCACATCCAGACAGCTGCACACACGCCGAGAGACGCAGCACGGGCGAGAGGTACAGAAAAGGAGAAGACGGTCAGCGCGCGAGGCTGCAGACAGAAGAATTCGGCGGAGATGGACTGTGCTCGGCGGAGACGGGCGTCCCCCGTGGCGGCGGCGGCTGTGCCTCTTCTGCTTATCTTCCCCATGCTCTTCTGTAAGAGCCTCTGGGACATTGATTAATTAGCTTTGTTTTGCCCATTTTTGCGACTTGCTTTGCTTATCCGTTCTCTTATGATTCCGGAAGGGAGCCAGGCGACGGCGTACGGCGACGCTTCGGGCGCCGGCATGACGGCGCTGCAGAAGCACGCGGCGTTCTTCGACAGCGACAACGACGGCATCGTCTCCTTTTCCGAGACATACGACGGTGAGCTCTTCTTTTTCTCCATTTACCTCTGTATTTTTTCCAAGAGATTCTCCATTTACTTGTCGTTATTTTTTGCCACATGTATATCTGCTCGTTGCATGGCAGGGTTTCGGGCCCTCGGCGTTGGAATTGTCCTCTCCAGCTTAAGTGCTGCCTTCATCAATGGCGCCCTTGGCCCCAAGACAAGACCGGTACGACCACTCTCTCGCAGGAGAAAAATATCTTACGTTTTAAGGTGTCTGGTTAGCTTGTGACTTGCAGAGAAACCTTGCTTTACTGACAAGACAACTTAGAACATGTCATTTTTATGTTTCGATCAGTCTTAATTCTTCTTATCATTTAGCTGGTTTGCTAGGCTAGCAAGTTATAAAGTTGGTGTGTTGAAAATTTAACACTTTGTACTGTGCTGTTATAAGTCGTAATCAAAATTCAGTTCTCGACACTACTCTTACGAGTGTATTAGATCTAGTACGCAAACCAATCGCGGTATCTGATTAGATGAGGGTCATATCATCAAATGTACTTAAAACTTCGTAGGAAGGTTTGATTGCAGACTTTGATAGTACAAGCGTGTGATGTAGACATGACTCGTTACTATTTTTCTACGAAAAAAATAGGACATCTTAATTAGTATACATGCATGCATAGATATTAAACTGTTTTGTACTTTAAAATGTTTTTTAGAGTTAAACTGTTGGATTGTATCGAATTCATGCAGGAAAATGACACATCACGCTTATCTATCTACATAGCGAACATCCACAAAGGGATCCATGGAAGTGATTCAGGCGCATATGACGCCGAAGGAAGGTACGTAGTATGCCACTATGCCCTCGATTTGCAGACCATCAGAGCACCAAAATCCCCAATTCATCACATCAATTGGCTTTGATTTGTCCCCAATTTGTTATTTAGATCATAATTTTTTGTTCTTCCTCCATGAGGACTAGCTCATTCGGCGATCTCTTTGACGAATGGTTCAGTTGAACAAGATAACCACTATCGTTCCATTTTGAAGTACATGTCAGTACATTCGCTAACACTCTTCGGCTTGGCAGGTTTGTTCCTGAAAAGTTCGATGAGATATTCACCAAGCATGCCAAGACCGTGCCTGATGCTCTGACATCAAGTGAGATTGACGAGTTGCTGAGCGCGAACCGAGAGCCCAGTGACTACACAGGACGGTAATTTCTCCTCATACACTAAAAATATTTACGAATTATCCTGTAATTCTTACTGTCATAATTTACTACTTTCCTTGCAGGGTTGGTGCTTCAACGGAGTGGAAGATGCTGTACAGCCTCGGCAAGGACAAGGACGGCCTCCTCCGCAAGGACGCCGTAAGAGCTGTCTACGATGGAAGTCTATTTGTCAAGTTGGCGCAGGAGAGGAGATCTCAAGAAAACCAAGCATGACTGGTGACAAGTTGAGAACTGACAAGAGCATCTCCAATAATTCTCCTCTAAGCATCGACTATATTATGTGTTACTACTGTACAAGGAAAACGGTCGATATAATGCCAGTGTGAACTCTGAACATGCTGCCTAGCTGAAGATATCAGGTGTATGAACAAGTATGAACAGAATCTGCAGATGGGACGGGTAGTTCAGGATGGTCTGTTTGTTTGTATCCTGTATGAACAGAATCTGCAGATGGGACGGGTCAGGATGGTCTGTTTGTTTGTATCCTGTGGATATGGACGTATACATGTAAGTAGTTGGCAGTGCAATAGCATATATTATTTGACGTCTCTTGCCCGTGATGTTTGCCTGTCTGTGTCTTGTAATCAAACCCGATTAGTTCGCTGGAGAGCCAACTTGGTTTTTATCGAGGAACTGTCGTCGGTAAGTTTAGTTCATAAAGATACGAGTTGATTTCTGTTTACTCTTTATTAATTTTTTTAAACTGTAGTATAATGATTGGGGTCCTCCTCTTTTATATAGGCTACTTACTGGATGGATGATGAGTCTATCTTGAGTCGAGACTATCGGCCTAGGCCCGATTTCTTAACACTCCTTTGTACACTCATTCATTATGTTCATATCTCATTAAAACTCTATAAAAACCAAGTATAATTTTTTTAAAAGAAGGAGTACATGATACACGTTCTGTTGTACTGCACGAATTGCCTTATTAAAAACCTTAGTCGAGAAACTTCAGGAAAACTCGTCAAGCGAAAAAGAGTACAATCCACTCAATTTTATTTAATCTCCAAGATTTATTCTTTGGGTACTCGATCTTCTGATCAAACTTTAATAAAGAGTTCATAAAGATTCTCCCCCCCCCCCTCCGAATTTTGTACTTCTCTAAGTTCCATCATTCCAATTTCACGTATGCATCTTTCAAAGCTAGACGCGGGAAGTGACTTAATAAATAAATTTGCAGGATTTCACATGACTTAGTATGCAGTACTTTAATTCCGTCCATCTTTTACAATTCATGAGCATAGAAAAACTTGGTATTCATATGCTTAGTGAGAGAACTCTTCACATAACTCATATGTACTTATGCAACATAAGCTACATTATCTTCATACATAATAGTGGGGGTTTGTGCGGTATTCAATCCACATGACTGCTGGATGTGGTGAATCATCCGTCGAACCCAAGAACATTCCCGT
This sequence comes from Hsuehochloa calcarea, assembly GCA_036346395.1. Classification (NCBI taxonomy): domain Eukaryota; kingdom Viridiplantae; phylum Streptophyta; class Magnoliopsida; order Poales; family Poaceae; genus Hsuehochloa; species Hsuehochloa calcarea. The sequence continues at coordinate 61,313,628 of CM070596.1, forward strand.
GAGGCCTCGTACAGTGCTATGATTTCCGAGTGGTTCACCGAAGTAAATACAAGACTTTGCTTAGACGATTTTCATGAAATTACAGTTCCACCACATAGGAATATATAGCCTATTTGCGACTTAGCTGTATGCGGGTCTGATAGGTACCCAGCATCTGCATAGCCAGTCATAGTTAGGTCTTGGTTCTTTCTATAGAACAGACCAAGATCTTTACTTCCTTGGAGGTATCAGAATATGTCCTTTATTCCCTGCCAATGTCTTTTGGTAGGTTTTGCACTATACCTTGCTAGTAGGTTCACGGCAAATGTAATGTTCAGTTTAGTACAGTTTGCTAAATACATGAGTGCTCCTATTGCACTCAAGTACGGGAATTCCGATCTCAAGACTTCCCCCCTATCTTTAGGTCTGTATGGGTCATTGTCCTGCTGCAAGGATCTCCCAACCATCGGGACTTTCGAAGGATATGCCTTTTCAAAGCCGAACGCTTCAACACTTTCTGAGTGCAGGTTGATTAATGTACTAAAATCCTTTCAGGGGTATGCTCAAGCTGCAAGCCTAGGTAATATTTGATTTTACCCAAGTTTTTCATTTCGAACCCGACTTCAGGTAAGAGTTTGCTTTCTTAATATCTTCCAGTGTCCCGATGATATTCAGATCATCTACATATACTGAGATTATACAGAATCCATCCTGGGATAGTCGTATAAAAACACAGGGACAATTCTCATTGTTCGTCTAGCCTTTCTTGCAAAGAAAGTCGCCCAGGCGATTATACCACATTCTGCCTGATTGCTTCATTCACATATTGATTTTCTGAGTTGCACACTGTACAGATTTCTATTTGCCCTGTCTTGTTTCGGGATAGGGATAACTTCAGGTACCTTCATATAAATATCCAAATCCAAGTTCCCATAAAGGTATGCAATTACCACATCCATCGATTTTATTTCTAAATTCAAGTTTACTGCTATTCAGATCAAATATGTAAAGGTAGTTCCGCCCATGACCAGGGAATAAGTTTCTTCATAATCGACTCCTGGTCGTTAAGTGAAACCTTGTGCAACAAGCATTGCTTTATGTCTTACAACTTCATTGTTTTCATTTCTCTTTTGAACAAATATCCACTTATGCCCTACATGGTGCACATGGGGAGGCGTGCGCCTTATAGGCCTAAATACATCTCTTTTATTCAGAGGTAATAATTCTGCTTCTATTGCCTTCTTCCAATCTTTCTAATATGATTTTTACTTACATTCAGCGAGCGATGCAAGCACTCGATCAAGATCGATGATTGTGGCAATTTTGTTTGCAAAATAAATATCGATATTGGTTGTTTTTTTATTCATAAATTCTCCTGTTGTTACATAATTTATTGCTATTTCTTCATAGGGCGATACTTCTAATGCTTCTACTTGCTCACCGCTGCTTTCAATTGCAGGGGCAAGTCTCTTTAGTTTTTCAGCTCCGATGTGTGCGCACACATCCATACTGATGTCTCCCTCTGTGGGAATATTCAAATCTGGTATGCCTTTTACTGAAGGTTCCATACTGGTGTCAGGTCTCAACTGGCTCCCCTTCTGATTATGGGGAACTTCAGTGATCGACTGTGTCAAGTCTTTCTTATCCTTTTCGCCAGGCGTCCCCGGTTACTTGGGATTCAAGGGGTCGGAGTTCTTGTCCTTTTATTCTGAGGCCTCTACACGGGATTAGGGATACCTTCAATTTTCTTTGGTATTTAAACCCTCTCTGGCGCATTGCGTGCAGGCACATGCGACTTGGTCACGCTCTTCAAATCACTAAAGTGGTCAGACAATTGATTCGTTAATGCTTCAAATCAATTATCTTCTGGACTTCTCTATTTGCTTCACTAATGCGTGGGTCATGTGCATGGATTCCCGTGGCTTGCCACGTCAGTTCCCGGTATTTTTCATCAAGCGGTTGATTTCCTCCCCCCTAATGACGGGAAACTATCCTCATCAAATATGATGTTAGCGAGGCGGGCTTTATGCAAATCTCCAATCACGGGGTCCAGATATCTGATTGTAGATGTTGTCTCATAACCAATGTATATCCCAGACTTTTGGAGAAGGCCCATTGCAGTTCGCTGCGGTGGTGGTATATGTACATAAACCTTGCAACCAAACCTTCGTAGATGAGAGATTTTCGGTGCTGACCCTTGCGCTAGATGCATAGGTGAATGGATGTTATATGCCGGCGGTCAAAAATTGATGAGAGATGCTGCGTGTAGGACCGCATGTCCCCAACATGTAGTTGGTAAATTACAATTATGCAAGAGCGGTCGGGCAATAAATTTAACTCTTTTAATTAATGGCTCTGCTAGTCCATTCTGGGTGTGGACATGTGGTACAGAGTGCTCAACGGTAATTTCTATTGCCATACAATAATCATCAAATGTCTTTGAAGTAAATTCTCTGGCGTTGTCCATTCTGATGGACTTCACATGATGATTAGGTAAATTATTCTTAATTTTAATTATCTGCGAGATCAACGTTGCAAAAGCATGGATTCTTATATACAATAAGCATACATACGACCATTTTGAGAAAGCATCAATGAGCACCATAAGTACCTAAATGGCCCTGACAGGGGCTGTATAGGACCGCAAATATCTCCCTAGATACGATTTAGGAATGCAGGGATTTCATCATTTACTTTCAGAGTAGAGAGTCTAGTAATCAGTTTCCCGATGGCACATGCGGGGCACACAAAATCTTTCTAATTCAAAAAATTCTTTACATTGATATTATGTCCATTAAAATTAGCAATTATATTTCTCATCATTCTAAGACCGAGAAGACCTAATCTATCATGTCAGAGACAGAAAAGTTCAGAGCTTGTAAAAGTGGTTTTCAGGACAATATAGGCTGTAGGTGCCTTAATGTGAGTATAGTATAGCCAGATTCATATGAAGGAAGTCGGTCTAATACACTTTTTCCATTTTCTTTGCACTTTGTAATGAGTTGGTATTCCATAACATACTCTTCTTCAGTTTCTACGTGGAGACCGTTAGCGCGAATATCTTTAAAGATTAGAGTCCTAGTCGATTATGAGTACAACAAGGTTCTTCAATGACCAATGTTGTGCCTATCGGGATTATAATTGTGGCTCTTTCAGAGCCTATTATATAAGTATCGCTTCCTGCGATTGTCGTAAGACTATCAGCATTCTTGATGATCGACTGAAATTTTTTGTCTCTCTTAATATGGTATTTGTTGTGCCACTATCTGCTAAGCCCACTTCCTTCATAGGGCGCCACACGTGTTCTGATATATAAAATATTTATTAATATGGGGTAAGAAGCAATCCACACACATAAGTAAAATACTTCAGAACAAAACACAACTTGTTATTATTAATACGGGAAAAATCTTGCAGGACTCATGATAAGAATTTGTTGTTTTGCTATCCCAAAGCTTACAACTATTATTCAAAATTCAATATTCCATCACAACCATAAATTGCAAATGACTATAAAATATAAGTGCAATGCGTGCACTAGATTGAATCAGCGAAGTATAAAGAAACTTATGCCTGAATCTGCTCCATATCCAACTTCTCTTCTCCGGCAACAACAGCTGTTGCCGCTGTGATGTCCAAAAAAGGTGTGACGGGGGCTGCTACTGAGCTATCCACATCCATGGGTGCAACCCATGATTGTGGATCCTCTGTGCGTGCAAATGCGACGTATGCCTCATGTTGTCTCTTGCCCTTCTTCTTAGACTTGAAAGCATCAATCATGTCCTGCGGCTCACGGCAAACACGTGACCAATGTCACCAAGTGCCACATTTGTAGTAACTTTGGTCCTGCTGATCATAGGGCGTCTCATCGCACTTCTTTTGTTCACCCTTCTTGGCTTGAGTATTCTGCTTTGTTTTGGGACCCATGATCTTACCCTTCTTGTCTCTTTCTTTTGAGTGAGTCTTCCTCACCTTGTAGCTGCTTGCATTGACTTCATAGCCAACTTTGCTACTAGGCGGCTGTGAGATGTAGTTCTTTATGGGAACATCATCTTGAGCTTCCGCAACTTGCATGATGCCAATCAGTTCGACATACTCCTTGTAGCCGTCCTGACAATAGTTGTGTGCGGATTTCATCACGTTTGGGTGAAAGGTAGAGAGAGTTTTCTCGATCTTCTGCTCATATGTGGTTACCTTACCACAGAGTTGAAGGCTCGTACAAATTCTGTGCAATGCTGAATTGTACTCCCCCACGATCTTGTAGTCAGCAAAACATAGTTGGTTCCATTCTTGCTCTGCCCGAGGAAGAATGGTGTACTTCAGCTTCTCGAACCGCTTCTTCAATGCGGTCCATAAAGCTAGTACATTCTTTTTCGTTGTATACTCATTTTTGAGCATTAGGCAGAGATAGTGTCTAAGGAAATGAAGTGCTTGATCATTCTCCGCAGCAGTTGGAGTGGCGTCCTTCAAGGTGCCATATCCAATAGCAGCATAGAGCTTCTTGGCTCCAAGTACGATTTCGACATCTGATGCCTAAGTCAGGTAATTGTGGTCATACTGGGCCCGCTCTTCGAACTCCCGGTTCATAATGCCAGACATCTACATATTCATGCAAAGATTTCAAAAGATTACTGCTGGTATTTGCAAAGAATGATTGCAAAAATTCTTATAATATTTATGTATTTTTCTATGCAGTTTTATTGATTTACTCCTATTTTCAGTGATTAAAAGCAATATAAACAATCACAAATAATCAAAAATAGTAAATACAGTACATAAATTATATAGAAATAATAATAACAAAGTTAAACATGCTTCAAATGCAAAAATCAATTCAAAATTTGAATTCCCGAGGCCCTTTTCTACTGGAATATGAATTTTCGGTGAATTTTGCAATTTCAGGGGCTAAACCGCTAATTTTCTATTTTAAGAAAAATTTTGCGTAATTTTTAGATTTCTTGAGGGGTTTTCCACAAAATTTCCTTATTCGCGAAAGAATCTCATAATTTTCAGAATTCCAAGGGCCTTTTGCAATTTTTGCAATTTCCTGATTTTTTTTTCTTTCTTTTAATCGGCCGGCTGGGCCGATTCACCCCCTGGGCCCAGCAGGCCTTTTTCTTTTCGGCCCAATACGGCTGGCCCACTTGGCCTCTTCAAAGTATATGTAGGGGGTACGATTTCCCTTCCCCCGTTCACCCATGCGCGGAGCTAGCGGAGGCAGCGGGCACGGCTGGTGGCGCGGAGGTGAGCTCCGGCGGCGTGTGGCGGCTCTCCGGCGGCTTGTGGGCGTGGCATACTGGCGAGGTGGTTTCCATGCGGAGGTGGCCGACGGTTTGAAGGTGGCGCGCGACGCGGCGAAGCCTGCGGGTTCTGCGGCCGGCGGCTTCATGCCGGCGACGAGGCGGCGTGGGCGACGCGTTCAGTGACAATGGCCGACCGACGCCTGTCGGCGAGCGGCCGTACGTAGAGAGCTACCATGGCGGCGACGTCTCGCGAGAGGTGGCGGTCGGGGGAGGCTCGGCGGCGCCGACGCTTACGATCGGCGGCCGCTCCATGGTCGTGGCGCTTGCCATCCCCTTTTTCATGCGTCGTTCTTTGCTGCGGTGGTGGTGCGGCCCAGCGGCTATCTGGGGCCCTCACGGAGGTGGCGTCGTCTTGTTGGTGGTGGAGTGGCTCCAGGCCGATGATGGCGCATGCGGGCACGGGTGCAGTCGGTGGGCATGCATGGGCGGCGCCGACTTCGGGCGGTGGTGCGAAGGCGAGCTCGTGTGCGGATGTGGAGGTCGGCGATGTCCCGGCTTCATGCCTGCGGTAGTGTGGGGGGGCCATACGGGGGCACCGGTAGGCCGTACGGGGTCGTCAGATTTTTTTCTCTATTCATGCGATGCAATGTATTGTTCATGTAAGTTACTGTTTATGCAATTATCATTCATGTAATTACCAATCGGTTTAGCCGGCGACTTCAAGTTGGCTCGCGGTAGATTAGAGCGGATTTGCACCGTAGAAAAAATCAATCTAGAAAGCCAAATTTGCAGAATTGAAAATAATCTAGAAAAATGATTGAATCAATGAGTGTCGTGCTACGACATCTACCTTTTGATCCGAGGAAAGTCGATCGTGCTGATGACGTGTTGAGGAATAGTCGTTGGCGAGTCCAGTCCGAGCAATTACCTCGTAGACAAACTCAGAATCGTAAGAATGATACAATAATACAAGAATAGAATAACATATTGAACATAGAGATATGATCTCTTTTTATTGTTTTTTCTGAAAAATGTATTATAATGATTGATTGAGGTCCCCGTCTTTTATACAGGTATATGGGCCAAAAGTGAATATAGGTTTATGGGCCAAAAGTGAGCGCCGAACAGATTGGGCCAAGCTCTGCCGGCTTTCCTATACCAAGCCTGGCCTAATCCGGCCTGCTAAGCCCATGGGACTCTTCGAAGATACGCCGTGCGCAAGCGCACACGCAGACACGCTGCCTTAAAAAAAACTCGACTGCCGAGCCCTCGACTTCTCAGCATTGGACAACCGTAATTAAGCTCACTAAACGCAAGCACGCGTGTGCCGAGGAGACGAAAGAAGTATGGCCACGCGCGCCGCGGCGACGTTACTCCCCATCCTCGCGCTGCTCCTGCTGCGCGCGTGCACCTGCGTGCGCGGCGCCGACGACTACTCGGCATTGGTGTACGCCGGGTGCTCGCAGGGGCGCTACGACGGTGGGTCGCAGTACGCGTCGGACGTGGACTCCGTGCTCACATCGCTCGCCAACAGCGCGCCCTACACCCCCTACGCCAACTTCACCTCCCCATCGGCACAATCCTCCAACGTGGTCGGCCTCTACCAGTGCCGCTCCGACCTCGCCGCCGCCGTCTGCAGCGGCTGCGTCCGCTCCGCCATCTCCAGGCTTTCCAAACTCTGCGCCTGGGCAGCCGGCGGCGCGGTGCAGCTGCGCGCATGCTTCGTGCGCTACGGCAACGACTCGTTCCTCGGGAGGCAGGACACGGCCGTGCTCTTCAAGAAGTGCGGCGGCGCGCCTGGGGACGCCGGTGTCGTCTCCATGCGGGACTCGGCGCTTGGCGCCCTCGTGGCTTCGGCGGCACCTGCCGGGGGAGGGTACCGCGCCGGGGGCTCGGGGGCCGTGCAGGCCATATCGCAGTGCGTAGGGGACCTCGCGGCCAAGTCCTGCTCCGACTGCGTCTCGGCCGCGGCCGGGCAGCTCAAGGCCGGGTGCGGCTACGCCACTGCCGGTGAAGTGTACCTTGGCAAGTGCTACGCACGTTTCTGGTCTAACGGCGGCGGCGGCGGCTTCAGCAGCGCTGCCGCCGGGTATGGATACGGATTTGCGCAGCGCGTGTACGGTGAGCACGGTAAGAGGCTAGTTCTTGCCGTCGCCGGCGGTTTCTTCGCTTCCATGGCCTACTTTTCACTTGTACTCATGTAGTTGCAGTATGGTCTTTGAGATTGAGTGGTACGTGTAGCTATGCTGTATGTTGTCATCATGTATGATACAGTGCAGTTTGCTCCTGTACTTTAAAAATGCCACGTTCTTGTAACTTAACAGGGCTTCTGGAGTTTGTAATTGTAAATTTGTTCTGATAAAGTATGTAATTGTATATACGTGTGAGTTCCTCTATATATTTAAGCGTTGTTACAACTTACAACCTTTGTGAATGGTGATCATTTTTGCCCCCCTGTTCGCTACTGTGGCCAATACTTCCTGTAAGCCAACACTTGACCAATTTGGTTACTTTCGTGAAGACAACCGTGTCGATCAATATTTGCAGCAATTTGGTAGTGCACACGATACCGTAGGAAGTTCGGCATAAAAGAGCCCAACCCCCAGTACCTACATCTTTCTCTCATAGCATGTCAATAATTTATGGCACCAACTACGAGAGTTCTCATCTTCTTCTTCGCCGTCTTTAATTATACGACATTCAGAAACCAAGCAGCCTCTCAAAAACATTCAGAAACCAGCATGAGCTGGGTTGCTTTGCCACAAACCCAGAAAACTATAACGCATGCTATAGCTCAATATAATTTCAGTGGCTGGAGAAAGCATACGTTCTCTGCATTGAGGTTGTCTATATTCAATAATCACCAGTACCGTCAATAATTCGAACGCACATAGATAGAATGCTAGGCAATAGAACGACTCATCATGATGTGCTCAAAGGCATGTCGCAGGCAGAATAGATCAAAAAGAGCTTTAATTTTGTTTGCCTTTATCTTTGCTCTGAGCTTTTCTTGCTAGCTTTTGATGTGGACTCACTTTATTGGTGTCACTGAGTTCAGATGAAGTTTGAGTTTATCTCAAATTGGATTCAAATGATTATGCTTCCGCGTGATTTTCTTAGAAGAAACAGGCAGGAGGACTGCCTATAATATTAATAAAGCAGAAGGCAACAAAGATACAGTAGATCCGAAGGCCTAGAAAAGAGTTGTAATTGCTCCAAGTATTTTGCCTCCGCTTGGGTTCACGGTCTCCCTTCATCCCTTATCTTTTCAAACAAATTCAGGGAGAGGCTAACATACTATTGAAAGTTTTGGCATTGCGTTCATTCCAGATTTCCCAAGTGGTTAGAATGATCATCGTAGTCGTCGCCCTCCTTGGGAGGTGTCCCACGCTGGTGGTTTTCAGCCATCAACCCCCGATGTTGTGACTAGAGGCCCAGTGAGATGGCTTCAGCGGTGTCCTGTTCCAAACTCGACGAGTGTACCTACACTCGGAGAAGAGGTGCAAGGTTATTTTCAGTGAATATCTGCAGAGTGGGCAGGTTCCTGATTGGGCTAGCCCCGCCCTCCGCGGTTAGCTTCCAGGTGATCTCATCCGCTTTTGCGTGATTAAATTTGAAATGGAGGGATGTCTCCGGTATCCACTGTACGCTAGTGGTGTGGTGCTTGCTTTTGGTAGTAGCTTTGAACCCTTTTTTCACTGCTTACTATGCATGCTACTTTGGATTAAGCTAGTATTTCACTCCCTGTCATTTCTGTTTTAAGTCTCATACTAGTGCATTGCTCATTTGAATGTTCTTGAGATGATCAGATGAATATGGGAAGACACTCACCATCATCATCGGTCTCATGGCTATCACCTTTACCGCATTCGTCAGAAGAGCTGGTGGTGTTTTCTAAACTTCACTTGTGAATTAGGAGTATGGTTCGCTTCGATTGCTAGCAGTTTACCACCTCATTGTTACAGATCTTTCAGGCATAGGAAACCCAGCTCTTCTTTGAAAATGCTGCGGGTAAAAGTGTTAGAAAACTAGAGGCAAAAGGGAATATGAATTTTTACGTGAAAAATCCTTGCGGGAAAAATTTACGAGCGTCAACCGACGATGAGCACTATATGAGGATTGTTTACAAATCGCAGAGGGATTACAATAAAGCGTTCACTCTCCCCGTGCGATTTACAAGAGGTATATAAAAGGGTAACATGATTTGGAGTCCAAGTAAGAAACCTAATCCGCTAATTTGGTAAGTTTGAATTCGACCACATTAGGAATTCAGATCACATATATCAACAATCTCTACCTTGATACGAATTTCCTCTTGTAGCAAAATGAAGAATCATCAATAACCAAAATAACCCCACAATAAGATAAAAATAATCGTACGTCAATTAATCTCTAGGACTAAACTATAATACCTACTAAGCTTGAGCAAAGCTTAAACTTAGTAACAGTAACTGGATTTACCATCAAATCAGCTGGGATTATCATGAGTACTTATCTTACACACCTTGACATCACCTTGAGTAATAACACTTCGAATAAAGTGATATCTCACATCAATATGCTTTGTTCTCTCATGGAACATTTGATCCTTTGTAAGATATATAACACTCTAACTACCACAAAATATAGTAGTGCAGGAATTATCTCCACAATACTCAGTGTACAAACTTCTCAACAAAATAGCTTATTTACAAGCTTCAGAAATAACCATATATTCTACTTCAGTGGTAGATAAGTATACAATAGCTATACTGAGACAATAGCAGCACCACGCTTCACTGAGACAAGCTATACGAAAAGGTTGTACACCACGGTGTTTGGTGTGAAGAGAAGATCCCAGTCCATCCACCAGCCCACAGTCAGGGAGAATTGGAGACAGGGGAACTTCTGCAGTCTGCACTGTGCATATAGTGTCTTAAGTATAGTTAGTTCACCATATCTGCTCTTTTTTCAAGACCAAATTCGCCATATTTGTTCAAGGAGGCTGCAATCGTGTACATCTTATTGTTTCTAGTTGTCCCTTGTATGTATGGTACGATAGTCTAACATGTTAAATGCAACATCAGGAGGAGGTTGTCAATAATACATTAATGATTCACACAATTGATCTAACGTATCTTAGAGCTCTCTCTAGTACTTTTGATCGGTTTTTTAACACACAAAGGTTTCATCCAATATACTGGAATATAGTATCATCAATCTTAACTAATAAAATAAGGAGTTTACCCCCCCCCCCCCACAGCAGTAAAATCGTCATTTCTCCTGCATGCGCAGTTGGCCTCTCCTACCCCTCCTCAATTCCTCGTCAAAGCGCACCAACATGTGGACCCAACTTGATAGGGACAAGGTCTCCCCCTCCTCCTGACTCGAGAACACATCCATGACCACACTTCTTTCTCAACCACCCAAATCGTGGCTACACCACTTCTTCACATGCACACACCGAAATTCATTGTTTTACAAGTCTTTCTCGTCTCGCGCCCTGTCACCTCGTGATGCGACTCGCCACTTGTGTCCAACCGGCATTCGCTTCATGCCTCAGAAATCCCGTCCCCCTCCGGCACTCAGTCTACGGGTTGCAATGATGGTATGCACGAAGATAGGGTGATCCAGCGGTGTAGGAGGTGGCGGAGCGATAGGGTAGCCTTAGCGCCGGAGAAGGCACCAGGGGGGAAGGGAGGAGAGGAGGAGGCGGTACCTTAGATGAGAAGCGGCGGCGGCGGTGAAGGCAAGAGAAGGCAGTAATGGCGCACGGGGAGAAGGCGGAGAAGAAGGCATCCTTCCCTCACCGCGCTGTCGTCTCGAGTTCACCACACCACATCCTCTTCATCCTAATCCTCCCCTGCGTCACCGCCGCCTCCTGCTCCGCGCCAGCCGAGCAGGCATCACCGTCTCCTCACTTACCACCGCGACGCCGCCATCGCCTCCTCCCCCCAGTCTCCCACCTTCTCGTCGTGATGTGTCTTGCGAGGGCTGTAGAAGCCAATGGCTATGAGAACTGAGTCGTGGCTTGGATTCAGGTTGAAAAATGTGGTCGTCTACACGTAGCTCTCTTCCTCGCCAGCGGACAAATGCTAGAAATGGACAGCGCGTCGGGGAGGGAAGTCGGCATCAACTTCAACTTCTAAACTTAAATAATCCATAATCTCAAAATTTTAATATCCAGGTAGTAGTAGTAGCAAGTGATGCAATAGGTGTAGTTAATATTTTTGTTTATATGTGTGTAAAAAAATAATTGATATTTATTATGCGGTTTAGGATCCTATATATATATATATATATATATATATATATATATATATATATATATATATATCACTCTCTTTTGCGGTTCGTTGCAACACACAGGTACTCTACTAGTAGTGGACCAACAAAATCCATAAGGAACAGAAACAACCAACTACTTTTATCTTTGCACAAGAGCAAACCATCCTCGCATGCAAAAGAAAAAAAAAGAAGTAAACTGTCCTGAATGCAGATAGTCGCGCTTTAGGGCATCTTCAATAGTGTATTTATTATCGTCTCAATAAATCCTACGTGAAGGATAGAGAGGGAGGATAGAGAGCACATGTCGTCTCTTTCTGAAGAGACTATTGTGTACACGAAATAAGATAGAATACATTAATCTACTCTAGTTGATATGTGAGTTCGTTTCAAATAAAAATTATAAAATATAAATATTAAAGAGTGTGCTAAAGACTATATATTAAAAATGTTGTCTCTAAAAATGTGTTAGAAATAAAATTACTTTATTCCGTTCCTAAGGCCGGGGTAGAAAATACAGAGGGCAGACCAGCTTGTGTAGCTAGGTTGGTCTATTCGGCGTCTGGTGACTTGGTAAATGGCCAGGCTCAAATCGACAAGTTATTAATGTGCTGTGATGTTGGGCTGGCGTGGAGGCAGCAAAAGGGTCAGGCCGTAGAGGTGGCACGGACCAGGCAGTGGTGGCACAACGTGGGCACGCGAACAATACGGAATACTAACACCTCATTTTGACACGTCAACCAATACTAGTTCTTGTTTGATGTTCGTTCCACTATGACATTGACATGGCCCATAGGGGTGATGGGAAACATGATAGCGATGATTATGGGTGGATTTAAAGTCTTAAATAACTAAATAAATTTGAAATAAATATAGACTTGTATTTCTTGTGCAATCAAATTTATATATAAATAGAAGTAAAACAAAAAAAATACAATGAAGGTACCTCGCTAATGGAAAGTGCATCCCCAAAATATATAAATATAGTTCCAGTGGGTAACAACTTTTACATCAAAATTAGAAAAATTAGTAATACAATAACACATTGTACTTAAATGATCATAAACATTCAAAATAAAAGAATCGTACAACTAAGGCGTTAGTTTGAATCACGAATTTTACGAGGCAAATGTATTCTGCGAGATTTCATACCTTGGAAGTATCTTATGATTATATCATCATCAATGGATCTAAATATGTCTCGCTCGATGTAGCACACTATAAATCATTCAGCCACTCATCCACTACCTTGCTGTGCAAATCTGTTCTGATAATATTCATTGCCGAAAATATTCTCTCAACAGATGTCATTGCCACTGGAATAATCAATATCAGCTCAATGAGACGATATACCAATGGAAAAGTTATATCTTTTTTTTTCAACAATCAATTGAGCAAGTTTTAAAATATCACGACATCCATGAAATAAATTGCTAATTGAGTATATACGGATATACGACACTATATTCTAACACACAAATAAATTGCCAATTGAGTAATGAGTTCACACGTACCAGCAATTCAGGGAACACACAAGTCCACAACAAATCAGCAGTTCAGCAAAGACACAACATGACAACAATCAACAAATCAGCATTCAGGCTATTCAGCACTCAACAGTGAGCAGTTCAACTTTAGGCAGCACAACAATCGATCCTTCACGCGTTCTCTCCCCAGTCCCTAGTCCCCAGCCCCTCACTCCTCAGCTCCCGATTCCAGTCGCCCCGCGCCCAGCCCCTCTCCAACCTCGCGCCCTCACCGGCCTCCTCTCCCCAGTCCCTAGCTCCTCCGGGCTCCCCCAACTGGCTACCTCGGCTCCTCCACAGGCTGCAACTCCTCGGTCCTCGCTCCGCTGCTCCTCCTCGCCTACGAGATCCGGCCACCAGTGGGCCGTGGGTAGCGCCGCGGCAGAAGCTCTCCTAGCCAGCTCCCTGCCTCCTTCCTCGCCTGCTCCTGCTCGGCTCCTCGCTCCTCCGACCTCAGCGGCGCCTCGGCCCTCATCTCAAGTGCGGAAGCTCCCCTAGAGACCTGGCCAGCTCCCCTGGAGACTTGCTCGGCTCCTCGCTCCTCCGGCCTCGGCGGCGCCTCGGCTCTCACCTTATGTTTGTTCTCAATTTGGGATTGAGCTTTCGATTGAGGAAATTTGGAAAATTTGGGAATAGGAACATGAGCTGAGTGGTAGGGGATGTCAGGATGTGGAATCTGGGATGGATGTGAGCAGGTGAGCCGAGTGAGCTTGGGTTCGGTAAAGGCCCACGTTGGAGTTTGACGTTTCCTTTCTTCTCCTTCTGCACGTTTGCAAAACGAATACGTTGAGTGAGCCACGACCGTCGTCCATTGAACTCTAGAGGTCGGTGTTGATTGAGGGAGGGGTGTTCTGGAGCCCACGAATGATAGGTTGAAGCCTGACGAAACCCACCCGCGAATCGCCCCTGGTCTAGAAGTACCGAACGAAACGGGTTGGCGTGGTCGCGCCGAAATCCCATCCTTAAACAGCGAAGCAAAGGTGCAAAATATTCCTCTCTCTCTCAAAAAAAAAAAGGAAGAAGAAAAACCTTGCCTTTCTCTTTGCCTCGCTTGACTACACGGGCATCGTGTTCGTTCGGAGCCGTCCACGATGATTTCGGTGGCCGGCACGAAGTTTCTCGTGCTCATCCGGCCATTCCCGTACACCCATGACTCAGCCATCAGGTTCCTCGAACGTGTCGCCCATCTAAATCTGGTGAACCTGTCTTCACCGCGTCTACGAGAACCTCTCAGAAACCTCTCCTTTTCCAAGCCTCCCATCCGTAGACCCTTTCCACCCAACAGCTCCCCCTGACCGATCCACCTCCCTCCTCTCCCCTCCCCTCGCTAAAGGCAAAAGCCTCGCCCGCGCAGCCGATCCCCATCTCCCAAATCCCTCTTCCAAAATCGACACCAAAATCCCCGGCGAATCGAACCCGAACCGAGCCGACCGGTCGCGATGGCGCTGGAGTGGGTGGTGCTCGGCTACACGGCCGGCGCGGAGGCGATCATGCTGCTGCTGCTGACGCTGCCGGGGCTGGATGGGCTCCGGCGCGGGATGATCTCGGTGGTGCGCAGCGCGCTAAAGCCGATGATGTCGGTGGTGCCCTTCTGCCTCTTCCTGCTCATGGACATCTACTGGAAGTACGAGACGCGGCCCACCTGCGGCGACGAGCACGCCTGCACCCCCTCGGAGCACCTCCGCCACCAGAAGTCCATCATGAAGTCGCAGCGCAACGCGCTCCTCATCGCCGCCGCGCTACTCCTCTACTGGATCCTCTACTCCGTCACCTCCCTCGTCGTCAGGCTCGACCAGCTCCAGCAGCGCGTCGATAAGCTCAAGAAGCGCGACGACTGATCCTGTCCCGGTATCGCAACCCGTCCTGTCTCGGCCGGTGGTCTCGCTGTTTCTTCTTATTACTTGTTTCTGTTCCTAGATATATCATGTGTTGCATGGGGTTCGTGTTTTTTCGTAGTGTGGAGATCGATATCCTGATTTGAGCGTTCTAGTATTTGCGTCAGATCTAATTTGAGTAATTTCATGTCTATGTTATAAAGATCATAATTGAACAACGTTCTTCGAAGATGTTGTTGCCAATGTGACATTCTAGGTTAAATTTGGTAGCTGGAATCATAATTTGACATGGTTTGTCATGAATCGGTGTAGATTAGTGTGAAAGGTCGATAATACTCGTCGATCTTGGCACCATGCTTGAGAAATTTAACACAGGGGAATTGAAATTGGTTGTGGCTAGGTGCCTTGTTGTGACGTGATGGGTCTCATTCTATGATTTTTGCCACATTTCTCCGGGAGGGTTCGGGTGCTTGCAATTGGAGGCTGATGTTAACTTGATGTCAAATCAAATGAAACAGAATCTAATTTGTTCTCTGTCTTCCCTATTAAACGATGTAAGCCAACTTCTGTTGTCTGGAACGTGAATTGGTTTACATTAAGATGGGAGAATAGTAGTACTCGTTCAAACTGAGAACAAATCGCAGACTGGAAATTTACATGGTGCAAAGTACAATTCCAATCTCCTACTCTCATTGCTGGCGTGTGAAACAAATCGCTGACACGTGAAGGTATGGTATGTAGCAACCTATTTCCTGCAATGGAGAGTATGAGACTGGAATTTTGGAAGGAGTCAGAGAATTTGATCCATTCAGTCTGTTGATGTTCTTATAGCTCTTTTAG
Organism: Hsuehochloa calcarea; assembly: GCA_036346395.1. Taxonomy (NCBI): domain Eukaryota; kingdom Viridiplantae; phylum Streptophyta; class Magnoliopsida; order Poales; family Poaceae; genus Hsuehochloa; species Hsuehochloa calcarea. The sequence goes on from CM070596.1 coordinate 61,329,315, forward strand.
TGATTGATCTGTATTGCCTTATCGTTGTTGGAATGCATAACTTGTTCTACTTCATTGGCTGTTGCTTGATGTTTCTAGTTGTTACCATTTCTTTGTTTACAACTTTTCATCAGAATTTGATACGGCTATTGATTAATTGAAGTAATTGATGAACTGCTAATGCAACAAATGTGATTACTCTAATGTGAGCGCTTTCTAATGCAACAAATTGAATCAATCTAATGTGAGCGCTTCCAAGTTTATTGAAATCTGAGCAAGTGTTTATTCTTCTTTCATGCTGTTGCTTTCAACTGGAAGCGTTTTGATGAGTAATTCCTCCAGTATCTAATACCATTTCACTTGCAATTCTCTTTTGATCATCTTGTGGTTTTGTGTTGCTACATGTTTCATGATGTGTAGTTGGCAATTCTTTCGCGATTTTGTATTATTTGATCTTTGGTGTGTCCTCGAACCAGAAATATTGAGCCTCCCCCGGTGAAAAGTGAATTCTTGATTTTATGCTCAGTGTTATTATTATTGGGAATTTCAAGCTTATCTGTTTCAAATAAACTAGGAATTAAAAGGAGATGTGTTCCTGTGCTTCCACACATCATGTGGCAGCTCAAGAACCAGCATTGATGGGTAATCAAGGTTTTAAATCGCTATTTTCGCGCGGCAATGTAAAAAAAGCCTATGGCTAGCTATTTACCTATTTTAGCACACTTCTTTTATTGTTTGCTCTCGTACTGTGTTGGTAGGCCGTCATTATACGAATTTTTGGCATAAATAGCACTGTTGTGATATCTTTTTACACGAATACTGTCTGTCATGACACTGTTGGAATTGTAGGATATGGATAACTTCGATACTCATGTCATCGTGGGCAGCCTCGAGATAAAAGGCAGGGGCTATGGCGCCGCGGATACTAGTTTGCATACTTCTGTCTTGATTGCAGTAAACCTACTCGTGTATTATGTAATGTTTGAAATGTCGACAATTTTATGTATGAAGTTATATTGCAACTTCATTAAAAATGTTGACACTCCTTATTCTTTGTTTTTATGTGGATATAGTAATATGCAAAATATGTATACAAATATAACAAAATAAAATCGCATAACACGAGATATAATATAGCTCGCTCGTTTGAGTCATTACTCTGCTCGCTGTGTCCTCATGCGCGTCATGGTTTTGTGTCGAGCATGTTCTGTGGGATATGTCAGCTAGTCCGGAGAGCGTGTATCAAATCGGAGGGGGTACGAAGACTGTTGAGTGGGCGGAGGTGCATTGGTAAAATGATTCGGAGGAAGATGAGTGTGTGGCGTCGATGTCATCTTGTTAAGACATGTTGAATTGAGGTCACCTGCAATGAAGTCATGAACAAGGGACTCCATAAATCTGAATTGTCCGCCCCCAAAGTACGTTGTCTGCAACTTTGTTCGTACAGAGGAGCTCTGGCCTTTAACGTACAGTGTGGCAGCGACCCCGGAGGAGTTTTGCCCTTCGTACGGTACTATGTACTGGTCAACGTACGACAGGGGTGGGTGCCCTGGGTGTTGTGGTCCAAAACCCTAGCACCGTGTACTGCAATCGGGACGGAGGAGGATGCAAACTAGTCTCCACAGCATCATAGCCCTTGTCTCGGGGTTGTCCACGGCGGTGATGGTGAGTGTCGAAGTCATTCATGTTCTATGATTTTATTATGTAAGTGAATTGTACAGTAAAAAACATAATTAATATGTAAATTATACATAACTCATATCTTTCATATGGAGTTCATTTAGACGACCAGAGACACTACGACGGCGGCCGAAATCTCTTGCATGCATGTATATATGAACAAGGACGTAATGGAGTTGACATACTAGAGTGGACAGGGATGGGCGTGTGGACGGTCAAGTTAAACAACTCGTCCAGGGTCAGACAAGGTGAAGTCTGGTCGTTCAGAGGCCGAACGAGGTGACGTGGAAGGAAGTTCCGCCGAGCACATACCAAATTAGGCGGCGTGGCGACCGTCCGGATGGCCACAAGACAGATGAGCTGGCGTGGCACAAATTCGGATGCCCAGGCCGAACTTGGCGACGTGACGCAAAGCCGGCGGTCACGGGCGGGACTCTGCCACCGTGCGAACGAGGCGTAAAAAGTGATTTCGTCACGGCTGATGCTATTTGCGTTAAAAAAAACGATCTCAACAGTGCTATTTGCTTCAAAAATCCGTCGTTCCACCAGGTTCAGCGCGTTTAGCGTGTTGTTCTGTTTGTGAGCATCTGTCCAATGGTCTTTCAAGGAGAATGCTTGGACTTGACGTCCGAGTGAATCGCTAGGCGCTACGTGGCTTGTTTTTTTATATATAAAGAAAACGGTAGGAGAGGCCCCCACAAAAATATACATTATATTAAAAAAAAAGAAGAAGGAAGTATGTACAAGGTAGATGGAAGTACAACCCAAACTCGGACTAAATCAGATTAGACTTTAGCCAGCTAGTTAAGTTTGATTCGTGAGGTTCTTTCACTCTATACAAATGAAGGGCGGCGTCTCTTTTGAACTGATTCTTCCAATTGGTATACGAAGGAGAAACATTCTCTTTATCTGTCCGTTGTGTTGTTTCTAAATATGCCGAGATGCAATAATAAAAATGTCCATGAAGAAATAATGATGGAAAGATAGTCGTGCATCCCGCGTTCTCTGATGAAGCTCTAACAAATTGTGCCATGTAATATGTAGGTAGTTCCAGTATGAGGAAAGGATAAAGCATGGTTTCTTCAACCTGATCCTGATAGAGGATACAATTATGGTTGTCTTGAATTGTGATTTGTCTTCTCGACAACATGTTTTTGGTGTTAAGTTAATTCGAGAGTAGCAACCAAACAAAAACTTTTCATGGTGCATTTGCTTTTCTAGATCCGAGAGTAGCAACATGTGGCGTCTTTTATCCACTCATCCCATCCTTATCCACTCAACTTCATCTATTCAACTCTAAGAGTTTTATGGTACATTTGCATTTCCAGATCCGAGAGTAGCAACATGTGACATCTTTATCCACTCATCCAATCCTTATCCACTCAATTTGATCTATTCAACTCCACTTTCATGACTCCCGTCTCCAACCAGCACCTCTATCCCCCTCTGTCCCCAATCAACACCTCCATTCCCCTCTGCATGTAGGGGACACCACCTCTCTCTTCCCATATTTTCTATGCCCTATGCACCCTCTCCCATGCTTCTTCCCTAAGTCCGATGGCGGCACATCAAGACTCCCCGATGACGTATACTCAACAGTGAGGGAGCATCGCACCAAGACCATGGTGGTGAGTCGTTACTTCCTCGGACTTTACAGCCTCTATCCTCCTAGGCCTCGCAATGGCCGATCGCAACCTTCACGAGCGGCACCATGGCGCTACCCACCACCACCCTGCGCCTGGCCTCCCCGCGTCCAGCCGCCACCACGCCGGGCCCGAGTAATCTCCTCCGCACCTAGCCACCTCCTCCGTCGCGATCGCCATGTTGTCCAGAGCCTAAGGCCGAGCTTGTCGGCACCGTCGTTGAGGGCGAAACCGGTGAGTTAGGTGTTTGTTGCTGTTATAGGGTTTTTTAGTTGCAACATGTGATTTGAGATGTTGGGACTGCATTTTTCAGAAATTTGTACAATAAGCTATATGCTCCTATCGGACATGGCACCTTGAAGGATACCACTCCAACTGCTGAGGAAAATGATCAAATATTTCATTTCTCAGACACCATCTCTGCCTAACACTCAAGAATGAGTATATAGCGGAGAAGAGCGCACTAGCTTTATGGACCGCACTAGAGAAGTGGTTCGAGAAGCTGAAGTATACTATTCTTCCTTGGCCGAGCAGGAATGAAATCGACTATGTTTTACTGACTACAAGACCGTGGAGGAGTACAATTCTGTGTTGCATAGAATTTGTACAAGTCTTCAACTCTGTAGTAAGGTAACAATGGATGAGCAGAAGATCGAGAAAACTCTCTACTTTTCACTCACGCAACTATCGTAGAGACGGCTGCAAGGAGTATGCCGAAGTGATTGACATCATGCAAGTTGCGGAAGCTCGAGATGATGTTCTCAAGAAGAACTACATCTCACAGCCGTCTAGTATGAATGTTTGATATGAAGTCAATGCTAGCAGCTACAGGGTGAGAAAGCTTCACTCAAAGGAAAGAGGTAAGAACAGTAAGGTTATGGGTCTCAAGACCAAGTAGAATACTCAAGTCAAGAAGGGCGGACAAAAGAAGCACGATGAGAAGCTCTATTACCTCGCAGCGGCCGCAGCCGTAGTTGTCGAATAAGAGAAGATGGACATGGAGCAGATTCAGGCAGAAGTTTCTTCATACTTCGCTAATTCGATCTAGTGCACGCATTGCGCTTAGATTTTATGGTCATTTGCAATTTATGATTGTGATAGAACATTGAGTTATTGAATAATGGTTGTAAGCTCTAGGAGGGCAAAGCATTAAATTATTATGATGAGTCATGCCAGACTTTTTCTCGTATTAATAATAGCAAATTATGTTCTATTTTGGAGTATTTTATTTATGTGTGGATTGCTTCCTACCCCATGTTAATAAATACTTTATATGTCAGGACACGTGTGACCCCTATGGAGGAAGTGTGCTTAGCAGATAGCGACACAACGAATACCATCTTGAGAGAAAAAAAATCAGTCAATCAGCAATAATGCTGGTAATTCTTACGACAATCGCAGAGCGATACTTGTATAATAGGCTCAGAAAGAGCCACAATTATACTCTCGATGGGCACACCATTGGTCATTGAAGAAGTCTTGTTGTAGCCAGAATCAAGTAGAACTCTCTTATGCTTTAAAGATATTCGCGCTAACGGTCTCCACGTAGAGACTGAAGAAGAGTATGGTAAGAAATACCTCCTCGTTACAAAGCGTGAAGAAAATATAAAAATATATATATTAGAACGACATCATTCATATGAATCTAGGCTATACTACACTAATATTAAGGCACCTGCAGCCTATACTATTTTGAAAATAACTTTTAGAAGCTCTAAATTTTTCTGTCTCTAGCATGATAGATTAGGCCACCCCGATCACCCCAGTCTTAGGATGATGAGAAATATAATTGCCAATTCTTAGGGACATAATGTAAATAATTTCCCGAATTAGAAAGATTTTGTGTACCCCGCATGTGCCACCGGAAAACTAATTGCTAGACCTTCTACTGTGAAAGTAAAGGATGAAATCCCTGCATTCATGTACCATATCCAGGGAGATATTTGCGATCCTATTCAGCCCCTATCATGGCTATTTAGGTACTTTATAGTGCTCATCGATGCTTCCTCGAAATGGTCGCACATATGTTTATTGTCTACGAGAAACCATGCTTTTTGCAAAGCTGATCTCGTAGATAATTAAAATTAAGAATAATTTCCCTGATCATCATGTGAAATCCATCAGAATGGACAATGCTGGAGAATTTACTTCAAAGACATTTGATGATTATTGCATGGCAATGAGAATTACTGTTGAGCATTCTGTACCGTAAGTCCACAACCGGAATGGACTAGCATAGATAATAATTAAATTTATTGCACGACCATCCTTGCAGAATTGTAATTTACCAATTACATGTTGTGGACACGCAGTCCTGCACGCAGTAACTCTCATCAATTTTAGACCATCGGCATATAACATCCATTCACCTATGCAACTAGCGCAAGTATCAGCACTGAAAATTTCTCATCTTTGCAAGTTTGATTGCAAGGTTTATGTACCCATACTACTACCACAACGAACTACAATGGGACCTCTCTAAAAGTTTGGGATATACGTTGGTTATGAGACAATAGCCATAATCATGTATCTGGACCTTATGACTAGAGATTTGCATACAACCCACTTTGTTGATAGCATATTTGATGAGGATAGTTTCTCGTCATTAGGTGGAGGAAATCAACCCTTGATGAAAAATATTAAAAAATAACGTAGCAAGCCATGGGAATCCATGCACATGACCCGCACACTAGTAAAGAAAATAAAGAAGTCCAGAAGATAATTGATTTGCAAGCATTAGCGCATCAACTATCTGACTACTTTAGTGATTTGAAGAGCGTGACCAAGTCGCATGTGTCTGCATGCAATGCACCGGAGAGGGTTGAAATACCAAAGAAAATTAAAGGTATCCACAATCTCGTCCAAATGCCTCATAATAAAAGGACGAGAACTCTGACCCAAGGTAGCCAGAGTCGAGATCCTAAGTTGGATCGATTTGCCTCCAATAGGATCGAATCGTAGTATCGAATCGCAGAATCGGCGATTCTATGGAATTGTAAAAATACACATATTTAACATCTATACTAAGTTTGTATTATTCTTATCTGGTTTACCACTTACTTATAACCAAAAAAGGACAAAGCACTTTTTATCGCACAACAGAAAAACATAATGGTACTAACATGATGGGTAATATAGTTCTGAATTACAGGAGAACAACCAACGACCATTACTAGTTTACTACAATTACATGAGAAATGTTTACAACTTTTGTAAATTAATATCTAATTGCAACACTTGCATGTTCCTTAAAAGCAGCTAGACATACTCCACGAATAAAAGTTGCTTATCATTATCAAACTCTAGATTGCTCATGTCATAATATAGATATTTGTACTAGTATTACCACACTGATATAATATTTTGCATGCTCCTTGTTTATTTATAGTTTCATTATCAGAAATTAATATCAATAAATTTTGCTCTAAAACAAAATATCAATAAACCCTAGCCTCTAAAAAATAAAAATGTATTTTTTTGCCCAAACGACTCTATCACTATTCTACTCTGCGATTCTACACGATTCTATTTTATTCCGATTCACGGTGCGATTTGGATCGACAAACTGTCGTGGGTTCGTAGAATCGTAAGACTCTAAGAATAGGATCGCGATTCTAACTACCTTGCCTGGCCCCTCGAATCCCAAGTAACTGGGGACGCCTGACGAAAAAGAATAGGAAGGACTTACCACAACCAATCACTGATGTTCCCCAGAACCAGAAGGGGAGCCAGTTGATATCTGGCACCAGTAAGGAACCTTCAGTAAAAGGCATATCGGATTTGAATATTCCCACGGAGGGAGACATTAGCATGGATGTGTGCGCACAGATCGGAGCTGAAAAACTAAAGGGACTTGCCCTCACAACTAGAAGCAGCGGTGAGCAAGTAAAAGCATTAGAAGATTCACCCTATGAAGAAATAGCTATTAATTATGTAATCACGGGTTTGATAAAATTTGTCCAAAAAAAAATCGAATTTGCATGAATTATGTTCGAATTTGATTTTTTTAAAAATAAAATAAAATAAAATGCGAAAATTTCAACAAAAAAGGAAATTTCGGCCGAAATTTCTGGTTTTCGCCGGTAACTAGCCTTACCGGCCCCCTCCGGTAAAATTTTGAAACCGATAACGTGAACACCGCCCCTCAGTTGTCGCCTCCTCGTTGCTACAATGATAAATCAAGAATTTATACGATTAGACAATGACTTGCATAACACCTTTCCCATGTAAATCTTGCTCTACATGTACTCTATTCAATTGTTAGTCATGGTTAATTATTCAACGTTCTGTATATCAAAAGATTTGCGAGGATATATTTGTCTGTCCTTTGTTGTTTTTCATAAGCTGTTTTAATTCTAGTGGGTTGTATTTCTAGGGCCAGTAGGAATTGCTTGAGCAAGCCCTGGCTTTTGCCCATCTTCACTAGAAGCCACTACTGTTCTTCGGATGGAACTGGCTGGTTGGCCAAATCCTATGTGCCATGATATCATAAAGTTCAACGTAGCTCCTCCATGAGAATTGTTCCTGAATTAACTTGTGTGCTGTGGAGTTCTCTACCTTATTGCATTATGAAACCTATGCAAGTATTGCTTGTTAGAAGCTCTTTTGATGCTGTTACCTATGTAGGATGGAGATAGAGGCAGATCGCATTGTGCATTTGCCAAAACCACAAAGGCAAACCGCATTGCATGCCCCCAGTAACCACACCTCACCAAGCTTCACCGGCGCAAAGAACCATTTCCCAAGCCCTCTCATAGAGCAAGCCAAGAAGCCATCAAAATATCAAGCACGAGGGCCAAGAAGACAAGTGCGCACTCCTGGCCGAGCCCACACAGAGCAACAAAACCAAAGACAAATGCATTCCCAAAGAAATGCCTTCCCAAAGAAATGCATAGCCAAAGAAAGACCGGCCAAGCATCTCCTCGCAGCAAGCCACGGACCGCAAAGAATGCATCCCCGAAGCCAACACAGATGCACTCTCCCACTAGCACCACTCAAGACAAATGCATCTCCCCAAGATAGCCAACAAAGAAGCTCAAATGCATCTCCCGATGGCGGCCAAAGACAAATACATCCCCTCAAGCCACCCTGCTCACACCCAAGAAGACAAAGAATACATTCCCCCTCCCAAGCCACTTCCCGGATCCACAAAGCAAAGCAAGCAAAGCATCACAAAGCCAAAAACAAGCAAAGCTAATCCATTCCATTCCATTCCACAACCAGCAGAGGCAAGAACCGAAGGAGGTTCAATGAGCCCAAGAAGCAGCACCAAGGCGAGGAGCCACCAGCAAAGAAGAAGACTGAAGCAAACCAAAGACCAAAGAACCAGAGCCGAGCGAGAAAGGAGAGCACCACCAAGCCAAGATCGCCATCCCTTCTCCCCAACCTAGATCCATCACAAAGGTAACCCCAGCGCAAATCAGTTCATTGATCATCATTCATTCAAATCACCAGACCCCAATAGCATCAACATAGATTTCAATCCTTTCCATCTCATAGCGGTAGGGTAGGAGTATAGTAGGGTTAGGGGAATAGTGTTACCTAGGGTTTCCAGTAGACCGGGCTGGGCCATACCTGGGAGCCATGGCGCCGGGAGGCCGAGCCGAGCCGGGCCAGGGCCGAAGCCGGAGGAAGCGAGGTAGAGAGAGAGAGCGCGAGGTCGGGCCGCGTAGGGCCGGGTCGGGCCGAGCCACCTGTGCACCGCGAGCGAGTAGAGGCGGCGCCGAGCCGAGCCGAGTTAGGTCTGAGCGGAGGAGACGCCGAGCCGGCCGTGGAGCCGAGCGACCGGCCGAGGCCGAGGTTGCATCCGAGGCAATGAGGCGTGCGCAGCGGCGCTGGCCTGGCCGCGCACAGCGTAGGAGGAGGCGGAGCCATAGCCGAGGGAGATGGCGCAGTCCGGAGGAGGCGCAGGGAGCAGCGCCGAGAGGCCGGAGGCGATGGCGGCGGGGGTTTCCGAGAGGCAGGGAGAGGCGCGAGAGAGCGGAGAGGGAGAGGCGAGCGAGTGAGAGGGAGAAGCGAGGGTTAGAGCCGTCGGTGGAAAGGAACCGGCAGAGATAGAGTCGGGAGTGAGAGGGCGACGGTGGAAGGAGTCGGCGTCGAGTTGAGAGAAGAGGGAGAGAGAGGGTTAGATTAGGGGGTGAGTTAGGGTTAGGGTTAGATTAGGGGGTGAGTTAGGATTAGAGGGGGGTGTTTAGCCGGTAGGTTAGGGTTTAGTAATTAGGTGATTAGAAATTAGGATTAGAAGTTAGTTGTTTGGTTTTTGAGTATAGAAACCGGTTCAGCCTAAGTGGTAGTGTTGTCGAGTGTTAGGGCGTAAGCTAGGCAGTCGCGGCTGTAGAGCGAGTCAGTCGTAGAACGATTTTTAGCGGGAGAGTGCTAACCAGGTCTGGTTCCAAAAAGTTTTATTAAAATTTGGCTAACATAGGAGTCGTATTAGCATTTTATGCGTCTACTATCACTCAAACTCAACTAAGTATTTATTTATATATTATTCGTGCTACCGCTTTGCTTCAGAGGGCAAACCAGTGTCGACAGGAGAAGCTGATCGGAGATTCATCATCGCCGACCTTTCCTACAACTCTAAAGGCAAGCTATCCCTTTGAGCATAAATATAGTTATGTTAAATGTAAACCGTATATTGCTCTATCATATATGTACTGCATCAAAACTATTTCCCAAAATCAAATTGGATTGAGATGATGAGAAAGATAAGAAAGATGAGAATGAGAATGAGATTGAGAATTACTATGTGGGTAAAGGGGGCCTTGGTAGAGAAAAGAGATGATGATGATGATGATAATGATGATGGTAAGAGGTGGGACCCTTTACCTACAGCTATAATATAAGGACTAACAAAACTCTTACTCGGCCGATGTCAGTAAAATCGGTACAACCATTCCCGCTTTGCACACGGCGTAAAATGCTACTGCTTACGTAATTACGTTCTCCACAACGGAATGTTGGGCACGGAGGATAGCCGCCCAAGGTGGAGTGTTGAGCACGGATGAGAGCGCCTCAACCAACATTGTTGGAACTCGGTGGATGATCAAGCGCGCAGACACCGATTTAAAAACAATGGGTGGAGACTTAATCACGTAACTCGAAAACGATCCAGATTCGAACTCAAGTCGCATCAAAGGAAATGCGATGGACCCAGTTCAGAGAGCTCGTAATAGCTATGGGTAAAGTGGTACAAGCCTGCGCAGTGCTATACAAATCATGAATTCATGCCAGTCTCCTGGATTGGAGTCTACGGGAACCACTGGGGGTCTTTCTTCTTTCCGAGTGACTAGTAGTATTTTCAGAATTAAAATTGTAACTTAATGTTTTAATGTTTATTTTCGTAATGAGATGATTTTAGAATTTGTGATAAAGACCGAGATCACCATGCAAGGCATTGTTTGCTATTAATGCTTGGCGAGTACTTCGTACTCAACCTTGTTAGTATTCTCCTTTGTTAGATCCTAGTCCGACCGGAGCTATTCCGAGTGGACGAAGGACTTGCAGTACCAATGCAAGAGCAGGAGGAGAAGGCACCAATGGCGAGGACTGAGCGAGATGGAAGCCATCTTGACTCGTGGACGCAGTAGGAGGGCTGTAGTCCGAGCAGACTCGAGGCGAGAAGCTCCTTTTGTGTTGTGTAATAGCTTTAGTAATAACCCTAGTCTTATGTGGCTACTCATCGTAATAAAGATGTCAGCTTTATATTTATTGTTCACGCACAACTCGATAAAATAGCTTGCTATTCGTCGGAGCGGTGTTCAAGGCGCATTTAATAGAATCCGTATGCCTAAGTGTGATTACCCTAGAGGTAATGACACAGGGCGTCACACATTGGATTCCTGCTATTCGGTGCTGCTGGTTACTACCCACGCGGTAGCCCCTACGATCTATCAGAAGGTAGGAAAGATCTCAGGAGATTTAGCATTGAATAATTACCTCTCCACTCATCCTTCAGGTAAGAAAAGATTGCAGCTTTTATCGCAAGCCAAGGTCATGGAAGAGGTGCTGGAATTATACAGAGAAGCTAGTACCGGCCAAGGCACTGACTGTTTCCTCCTTTTCTTTTTCTTTTCTGTTTTTTGGACAATACTGAAGGTTTCCTCTAGGTTCTAGGTTTTTCAAACTCTCCTGCTGATTAGGCATTTTTTAGTGACTGACCCAAAAACATGCTCTTATTAGCTGCATAGCAACAACCGGTAATTTTGAGAGCGTCTTTCTATGTATGAAGATGTATCATTTCTGGCTTGTTATTGTCAGTTTTTCTGAGGCTGAATGAGCCCTCTCGCGAAGCAGAAGGTTAGCTGCTTCGGTTGTGATTAGAAAAAACGAGAGGAAATGATCCAACTTCTGACCCCGTTTTCCTTTGGTTTATCGATTTTGGTTATTTTTTGTTACTATGGATGATGCAATCATGACTATGGGCTGGTGTGTCCATAAATAATTCATAACTTCGTATCTATATCTATGACCTGGTCAGGATTCCAAATTGCACGAGCATCTGTCCTGACATAACCGGCGTTATTTATCCATCCATCACGCAGCTTTTCTGCCGATATCATACACTGCCAGCATATTTGCTGGCATCAGCATCAACAGAATACAGCGAATATCAAGCACGGAGGCCAACGAAGACTGGCTCCCCTGGCCGAGCCCACACAGAGCAACAAAACCAGCACAAATGCATTCCCCAGCAAATGCCTTCCCCAGCAAATGCATAGCCAGCAAAGACCAGCCAGTGCATCTCCCAAGCGTACACGGTATACCAAACAATGCATCCCCGAAGCCAACACAGATGCACCTCCCCCAGCTAGCACCACCAGCACAAATGCATCTCCCCCAGTATAGCCAGCCAGCAAGCTCAAATGCATCTCCCAAGATGGCCGCCAAAGACAAATACATCCCTCAAGCCGACCCGGTTCTCACACCCAAGAAGACAAAGAATACATTCCCCCTCCTGAAGCCACTTCCCAGATCCACAAAGCAAAGCAAGCAAAGCATCACAAAGCCGACGGCAAACAAGCAAAGCTAATCCATTCCATTCCATTCCACAACCAGCAGAGGCAAGAACCGAAGGAGGTTCAATAGAGCCAAAGACAGCTGAGCCTAAGGGGGAAGGAGCCACCAGCAAAGCGTGAAGACCGAGCCGCCACCCAGCACCCGGCAACGAGAGCGGGAGCGAGAAGGGAGAGCACCGGCCAAGCCAAGATCGCCATCCCTTCTCCCAACCTAGATCCATCACAAAGGTAACCCCAGCGCAAATCAGTTCATTGATCATCATTCATTCAAATCACCAGACCCCAATAGCATCAACATAGATTTCAATCCTTTCCATCTCATAGCGAGGGTAGGAGTATAGTAGGGTTAGGGAATAGTGTTACCTAGGGTTTCGATGAGACCGCCGGCCATACACAGGAGCCATGGCGCGGGAGGCCGAGCCGAGCCGCCAGGCCGGCCGAGGAAGCGGTAGAGAGAGAGAGCGCGAGGTCGGGCGCGTAGGGCAGGGTCGGGCCGAGCCACCAGAACCGCTGAGCAGAGTAAGCGGCGCCGAGCCGAGCCGAGTTAGGTCGGAGCGGGAGGACGCGGAGCCGGCTTGAGGCGAGCGACGGCCGAGGCCGAGGTTGCATCCGAGGCAATGAGGCCTTGCAGCGGCGCTGGCCTTGGCCGCGCCGTAGGAGGAGGCGGAGCCGTAGCCGAGGAGATGGCGCATGATCCGGAGGCGAGGAGCGAGGCAGAGGCCGGGGCGATGGCGAGGGGTTTCAGAGGCGGGGAGCGCGAGGCGGAGAGGAGGGCGAGCGAGTGAGAGGGAGAAGCGAGGTTAGAGCCGTCGGTGGAAAGGAACCGCAGAGATAGAGTCGGGAGTGAGAGGGCGACGGTGGAAGGAGTCGCGTCGAGTTGAGAGAAGAGGGAGAGAGAGGGTTAGATTAGGGGGTGAGTTAGGGTTAGGGTTAGATTAGGGGGTGAGTTAGGATTAGAGGGGGGTGTTTAGCCGGTAGGTTAGGGTTTAGTAATTAGGTGATTAGAAATTAGGATTAGAAGTTAGTTGTTTGGTTTTTGAGTATAGAAACCGGTTCGACCTAAGTGGTAGTGTTGTCGAGTGTTAGAGGCGTAAGCTAGGCGATCGCACAGAGCTGAGTCGATCGTGAAACGATTTTTAGCGGGAGAGTGCTAACCAGGTCTGGTTCCAAAAAGTTTTATTAAAATTTGGCTAACATAGGAGTCGTATTAGCATTTTATCGTCTACTATCCTCAAACTCAACTAAGTATTTATTTATATATTATTAGTACTACCGCTTTGCTTCAGAGGGCAAACCAGTGTCGACAGGAGAAGCTGATCGGAGATTCATCATCGCCGACCTTTCCTACAACTCTAAAGGCAAGCTATCCCTTTGAGCATAAATATAGTTATGTTAAATGTAAACCGTATATTGCTCTATCATATATATGTATTGCATCAAAACTATTTCCCAAAATCAAATTGGATTGAGATGATGAGAAAGATAAGAAAGATGAGAATGAGAATGAGATTGAGAATTACTATGTGGGTAAAGGGGCCTTGGTAGAGAAAGAGATGATGATGATGATGATAATGATGATGGTAAGAGGTGGGACCCTTTACCTACGACTCCTGCTATTCGGTGCTGCTGGTTACGATCCACGCGTTAGCCCCTACGATCTATCAGAAGGTAGGAAAGATCTCAGGAGATTCAGCATTGAATAATTACCTCTCCACTCATCCTTCAGGTAAGAAAAGATTGCAGCTTTTATCGCAAGCCAACGTCATGGAAGAGGTGCTGGAATTATACAGAGAAGCTAGTACCGGCCAAGGCACTGACTGTTTCCTCCTTTTCTTTTTCTTTTCTGTTTTTTGGACAATACTGAAGGTTTCCTCTAGGTTCTAGGTTTTTCAAACTCTCCTGCTGATTAGGCATTTTTTAGTGACTGACCCAAAAACATGCTCTTATTAGCTGCATAGCAACAACCGGTAATTTTGAGAGCGTCTTTCTATGTATGAAGATGTATCATTTCTGGCTTGTTATTGTCAGTTTTTCTGAGGCTGAATGAGCCCTCTCGCGAAGCAGAAGGTTAGCTGCTTCGGTTGTGATTAGAAAAAACGAGAGGAAATGATCCAACTTCTGACCCCGTTTTCCTTTGGTTTATCGATTTTGGTTATTTTTTGTTACTATGGATGATGCAATCATGACTATGGGCTGGTGTGTCCATAAATAATTCATAACTTCGTATCTATATCTATGACCTGGTCAGGATTCCAAATTGCACGAGCATCTGTCCTGACATAACCGGCGTTATTTATCCATCCATCACGCAGCTTTTCTGCCGATATCATACACTGCCAGCATATTTGCTGGCATCAGCATCAACAGAATACAGCGTTGAATTGAGCCACTCCTGGTAGCGTCATGATTCATTGAAGAGTTATCTATCTGATTATCCCAGTATCCTACCCCCGATTTCTGTCTTTTCTGCTGGTGCCTCTCATCAGAGCTGCAAATTGCTGCCATGTACAGTGCTCTCCTCTCCTCGGAACCAGAGTAGTTTGTCATAAATTTAGAGCTAAGCTAGAACTGCAACAGAGTAAGGTAGTGTCGTTAGCTTTTCGCAGCACGAAGTGTCACTTGCTGATTTGTTGTTTTCTTGCCGATCCATGGTGATCATGCTACGGGGTTGGACTTTGGACTAACCAGCCCTTTCGGCAGCTAAACGATGGCGGCCTTAAGCTTGCCTTTTGGGTCACAGTTCTACAACCAATTCGCAGTGTATTTTGACAACGTGATCGTGTTTCGACATTGGAATCAGCGAGATTCTGAGAGATGTGTCAGTGACCGATAAGCTAAACCGACTCTTGTTACTTTGCTGTGAGAAAGACCACGATACCAGCAGGTTGACCGGGTAGAGGTAGAAGAAAGATGGCGTCGCCATTCAAGACGTGATGGGGAGTGATAAGTTGCAGGGGTTGGTGAGGTTGCTTTAATTGCCCAGCCATAGGTCAACATTGTGAATCAACGTCAAGAAAAGAAGGCCATGATAATGGCGTCATTAAGAGTGGTTGGATTGTCCCAAAATTTTGAAATGATATAGGTTGGTGTTGCAAGTTTCATACTACTATTCCGTCCGCTGATCCGAGCTATCCGGTTTGTGGCCTTGTGGGGGCAGCGCAGACCCCCTAGAGTCGTCCTCAAATCCACATTGTGGATCTCATCAAGTCTGGGCTGTTGCTTCATTTGCATGGTCTAGACCAAACCACGCAACCCCCTTTTACATTACAACATCCCTAATCTTATAATCTAAACCACTCCAAAATGTTCTCTCTTTTTTTTGCGAGGGTAAAGAGAGATTTTATTAGAATTCAGAAGTAAGCACGAAGGGCTCAATACAGGTTGGGGTGTCGGCCAGTCAAACCGCCGTCGACAGGGTACGCCGGGCGTGATGGCTTTAATTCATGAGCTATCCTATTTTAATATCTCTTAACTTTGGCAATCTTTACCTCTCACAAATTAAACATCAAAGCTTTTGCATCACCGCTGATTGCTGAAACAGCCCTGAAATTTTTGTATCTTTTGGTTCAAATTTGAATTCTTTCCGTTTTGAAAATTTCCACCGAAAGCCCGCTTTCCGTTTTCGGAAATTCGCTTTTCGCAGCCGAAAGCGTCTTTTCTCCCGGGCGCTTCCGCCTCCGGCTTCTTCTACCTTCTCCCTTCTTCTTTCCGCTCGAGCGCCACTAGGCTGACGTCATCGTCACCTCCCCGCATTACCGTCACCGCCACCTCCTGCGCCACCTCTCCCCTCCAGAGCCTTCTTCTGCCTCCACCGCCTCCACCTGGCCCGCCCCAGCCGCCACCTCTTCCTCTCAGCGTCACCCTAAGCTTCTCCGCCGCCACGTCACCATCCGACTGCTCCCGCCGCCCGACTGGCCCCACCGCCTCCCCAGCCTATAAAAGCCACCCCAAGGTCAGCTCTCCTCCCCACCTCCAACCCATCCCCTAACCCCCTCCTTCCCCGGCGCCGGCGAATTCGAAGAAACCGCCGCCGCCTCTTTTCTTCCCGAAGCGAGGCTTTCGGTAAATCCTCCGCCCTCCCTCCTCCCCTTTCCTCCCACCTCGGCAAAAGCTCCCCCGTATCGCCGCCAACCTTTCCCCCACCCCCAATTCTCACCGCACTCGCCGGCACCGAGCTCCACCGCCGCCACTTCCACGGCCACCGTCGCCATGCCACCTCGATGCGCCTCAGGCCACCCCACCACCTCTATTGTGACCCCCTCCACTCACTGATACTCCCCCGCCCTTCATCCTCGCCGAGCCAGCCAGCACGCCTCTCGGCTTCGTCCCTTCGCCGGCCGGCGCATCCACCGTCGCCGCCCCACCTCCGCACCCGTCCGCCCCTGCAAATCCCCAAAACGGGTTCATCACACCTCCGTGATGCTCCCGGTACCCTCCCCCGCCTCCGCCGCCACCGCCGTCGCCGGAGCGCCGCCGGCTCCACCTCCTTTGCCCAGGGGCGAGCGCGCGGGCCTTTCGGCCGCACGGCTCAAGCCGCCTAGGGAAAGGCCATAAGGCCTGGCCGAGTGGGCCGTAAGGCCTGGCCAATCCGAGCCGGGCCCAGCACTGTTCACCCTATTTTCAGCTAGCACTATTCACTGTACATTAATTCTATTTACTGTTCATCACCTGAAAAATACTATTCATCATCCGAAAAATTATTTTCCTATTCACTGTCATGAACAGTAACTTCACCACCAATTTTTCATTTATGAATAGTAAAAAGTCACTATTCATTATCGATACTATTCATCCGTGAAACCCTAATTCAACATTATATATCCATTCCGTCCGTTTCGGGCCCAGAAATCCATTTCTCCACTCTGTTCAGTCCAATTAAACCCCAGATAAATTCTCACCCTCCCGCACCACCTTCTTTGTGTTTCTTTCACGTTTGTATTTACTTGCATATTGTTCCCAGCTCATTCCTTGTCGAGCCGAATTTTACTTGGTTTGTTTTATTGTTTTGCTTCTCGTTAGATCACGATCTTGAAGACCAAGCTGCAGAAAACATCATACTAGAACAGGATCTACAGAACTTTGTGCAAGAAGGCAAGCCACATTCATTGATCATTTTGAACCTACAATTCATATAGTTAATATTAATTTTATTATTGTATTTGTGCCAATTACTTTAAATATTGAAATAATACTTTGGAATACCATGATGTTTAGATAATTCCTATTACCCCACATACAAACCCACCTAGCACTTGTAGGCCATATTCACCTTGACAAGATTAAGATTTCTTGTAAGCCATATTCACCTTGACAAGTCCACATAAAATATTATCTATACAAATAGCTTTGTCATAAAAATGTGGTTATCATTCAAAGAAAGTGTTGGCGGTTCGCCAATGGTTTTAGTGTGAAGTTGAGGGTTGTGTCCATAAGTTGGGCAACCTAATAGACTTGTGTTAAAAGTGGGTCAAATGTGAGATCAAGCAGGTGGACAACCACGAGTTGGTGTTGGTCTATTTCCTCACTGGAGACAAGTAAGGACAAGAACCTTGTGCCAAAGTAACAGACACAGAAAACCGCTCAACCACAGGTGTGGTCATTACTCCCTAACTTATTACACTGCTCTTCCAATCGAATATCTACAGGGAAAGGCGTGTGCTCTTGAGTGGTAGAGCAGTGCGGAACTGGGGTTAGACAGGAGTGGGCCTATAGGGACACTTAGTAGTCTAAACAACGGTATGATCCCGTCAGCATCGGGATGAAAGATCCATAGCAGCGGCCGGTGGAGTCTCCCGAAGGTTGTATGGAGTAAGAACCTACCAGGTATAAGCTAGAAAGGTTGAGCGGTGAAAAAGCTTTGTTGTCTCAGCTCAGTCACACGCTAACATGTTGTGTGTCTATGATCTGACAGTACGAGCATGAGGTATCTTGTGGGTAAAGCTGAGCAACTTTGCAAAGTATATCAAATGGTATTCGGATACGCCGTGCTTCCGGTTAATGAAGCTGTGTTCATAGGTGATTCCAATACATGAGGCATAAGTAGAGTTTTCTAGATGTGAATCTGGTTGGTGCATTTGTTGAGAAATCCCTGTTGTTATTATTTATTATTATTTTACTATTTTAAAAGTTAAACTACTTTAAACTGCAAAATGCATCCACAGATGCCTGTTAAGGTAAACCCTAACCATCCATTGAACTTCTTACATATAATTATTTAGCTTTTCCATGTGGCTTGTTGAGTACAGTAGTAGTACTCATTCTTACAAAATTTACAACCACTCAACAGAAGAAGATTGAGAAAATGTTGAGAACCCCAATGAGCAGGATTTTGGTGAACCCCCAGAAGGCAGCGACTACTGTTATTAGGTCTCAATCGTACTAAGTGTGTCTGTGGTGTGAAGTTCTTTTGTCTTGTATTATATTAACTTTGGGCTTGGAAGCCCGTGTCTGCGTCAAAATTGGTTGTTAAACCTTAATATTATGTAATAAAAGCTTGATTTTGTTGTAATCGAAAGTTTGCTTGAGACACTGTTTACTTCGCAACTACACATTCTAAACAGTTGTGAAGAGTTTAACAGCCCCGAATTTTTAGAGCTGTTACAATTGCCGCCATCTCGGTGTGAAGTCGACAGACAGGGCCACACAAGCACCCCTGGAACCAATTTTGTGCCAAGTGCAGCCCTTCCGACATGCAATGAACTCTGCTACTTCTGCCGACGAGACATGATGAAGCAGCTTCCAGCTCGATAATAATAATACCTCTCCTTCATCATCTCTGATAATAACCCCAGAGCTAGCTTCATTGGTTTCCTCCGCAAAATGTTCTTCATGCGATCGATTTCATTGAGGCTCGGTCCGCATGGATCATGGATGCCCTGCATCGTAGAAATGTCGATGGCATTGTCAAGGTTGTATTGCGTCGTATCGCGGAGACCAGTGAGGCCCTGCGGCGCCAAAAACAAGCAGCGTGTCAATGTTCCTACGAGAAGATGGGCGGGCGAAAAAAATCTCAGTCGAGAGGGTATGGAGCTGCACGTATAGAGCGGTGAATGTCAGGACAGGACATGGGCAACACTTGGAGCTATTAGCACATTGGGTGATGTACAGAGCAAATCGAGCAATGTTTTCTTCAGTTATTATTTTATGTCTTCTTTTTAATGGCGGCGTTGTCTTTGCCGGATTAGAAAATTCTCTTCTTTGTAATCGCTGCTTTTGGAGGCCACCGTCTAAGCTGATTTTTTTTTCCTCTCAAAAAAAAGAGAAAAAAAACTGAATATTTTCGCTCTCAAATCCCAATAGAAGAACACGAAATTTTTAAATAATAATATATTTTTAAAAAAAATTATAAAAATAAATAAACATCTTAAAAAATAACATAAATGAGTTCTGTCACCGGTTGAACCGACGACAGGCTCCTTGACTCAACGTTCTTCTGTTTTGCACTCTAAACCTTGGCATAACTGATTGTGTACTGAAATCTTGCCTCAGTCGCACGAATGATAGATTGTGGCTCAAAATCAAAATTATCCACAATCTCACCGTACATGAGGTTGGCGATGAAGCCTGATGACAGGTTCCTGTGGGACCGCACTGACTCAGCGACGGCACATGTGTGCAGGACTACTATAGAATACTTCTAGTGGGTGTCCCACCTCGGCTGAAATGCATACACTCGCCAAGGGCTTCCCTCTATTTCGCAGTTCACGTCGTAGCATCTTGGGTTAAACTTGACGATTGTGAGTGTGCGCCGCACCGACAAGGCCCAGATTTTAATCACCTCTTGCACGACCTCCTTGCATTTGTACACAGCTCCTTGTCGGACCTCACTCTGGTCGTACTCCCACGGCACACGGAGCATTCGTCGACAACGAGGTTGTTGAATTGGTATGTGTTCCACTCGGATGGAACCGCCAACTGGTCCACATCATTCTCATCGTCGGATCTTTCATCTTCTGATAATGCATTATAGTCCCAGGATTCCTGATCCATCATTTGCACTATGATTTCCGGCTCCTCACCCTCGTTAGCTAGCCCACTGGTCCACCTGACTAAAGGAGCTACTTCTCCAGGGTCTTCGTCGACAGCATCAGTAATTCCGGGAGCTTTGGGCGCTGTGTGCGCCACGCTGTGGCTGGAATCACCGATTTCTTCTTCGGTATCACCACCTCCTTCTTGTTCACCACGGATGTAAGAATGGGCTTGGCATATGCCTAGGCCAGAAGGGCCAAATCCCACCCTCCCTCCCTCGCGCACGCGTAGATATAACTGTCATGACTTTGTTCCCTTCAGCTGCACTAACTCCAAATATATGGGTTGTGTTGCCCGGAGGGCAAAGTAACTCAACCCCAGATCATACACATCACGGTCCACTTGAAATATGTGAAAAAATCACCACATCACAGCGCCCCATATATGCCCCTCTGCTCTTGGCAGAGCACGGTCGTCGATTGGAAATAACGCAGATCAATCCCCTCGGACCTCTAAAATAGTCCCCGGACCGTAGTAAATTTTGAAATTAGTGACGTCCGACATAATTAACGCTACACCATATAGATCATTTTCACGATTAACCACATATCTAAAACAAGATTATCCATCGAAAATAATTATGTACAACATACTGCAGTGCGCAACCGTACATCCAAAACTATGTAATTCATTCGGTTCAAAAAATTACCTCACAGGTGGGCAACCGGACGGGCAGCGCTTCGCTAGTTTCTCTCCTCCGCTCCTCTACTCCACTCCCTCCCTCCTTCTCTTTTTTCCGAATACAAATAAAGCATGTGCCGAATTTTAGAGTTTCATAGAGCTTTTATAGGAGAGAGTTCCTGTCGCCATTTCAACTAGTGACAACTTCGTGCCGCCAGTTCATAGATTGGTGACAGATTTGCGGAAGGGTAGCTATCGCCAATTGAACTGACGACAGGAGTATGTCGTCAGTTAAATCGGAGACAGAAACCAATTTTTGTTATTTTTTGAGTCAGATTATATTTTTTTGTAATTTTTTTTAAAAAAATATTATTTTAAAAAATCAGAAGAACACCGTAATTGCCTGGACGAAACGAAACAGAAGGGCGATGTGGCGACTCAGGAAGAATGGTGACGTGGTTTGATCTACACTATGGAAAGGAGTCAACAGCCCAGATTTAATGAAATCAACAAGGTGGAGTTAAAAGGTAACACTAGGGAATCTGCAGGCCGTGTACACTGTACAGCTCAGACTTTCCGTGGAAGCTGCACACCCAAAAAAAAATGTATCTGAAAACATAAGTCTAATCTGACCTAAGAAAAGCTTTATTACTATAATTCTCGCATCAGTTAAGCGGAAGAGTAAAGCCACGGCCATCGGAAGCGCACCAAGCGCTCTAAAGTTGCATCACTAATAATAAAGCACGGGAAGATGAGAGCATCTAGTGGCAACACCATCCGTAATGACAGCTACATTGGGTACCACGCTGCGGTACGGCCATTATTAGATTGCACAAAAGCACCCAAACGGCAAGGGAAAACTCCAATGTTTTGACACACCCCTTGCCACCACCCAACCCAAGGACAAGAAAAGATCAGACCGAGACCTAACTAAATGGAGTACTAGTATGTAACCAGACGGAAATGAAATGAGAAGTTTGCTTTTTATGCAATTGCCAAATCCTCCAATGGCCACCACCAAACCGACTAACACGGCGAGCAGAATTGGAGCGCTTCAGGGCTTCCAGACGATGGTGGTCTCGGCGATCATCGAGGTGACCACGTAGGGGTCCATGTTGGACGCCGGCCGGCGGTCCTCGAAGTAGCCCTTGCCGTTCTGCTCCGTCTCGCGGCCGACGCGGACGGACGCGCCACGGTTTGCAACTCCCTGCAGGGCAAGCGGACATAGTTTTCGGAATCAGCCTTGCAACGAGATATGAATTCAGGTAATTCAGAACAAGAAGGATGCACGGTGCATGCATACCCAGCTGAAGGTGTTGATGTCGGCGGTCTCGTGCTTGCCGGTGAGACGGCGCTCGTTGCCCTCACCGTAGGCGGCAATGTGCTCCCTGTGCCTCAGCTTGAGCTTCTCGATCGCGGCCTTGATGACTTCGTAGCCACCATCGTTCCTCATAGACTTGGTGCTGAATGCAAGGCAACCGTGATCAGCAGAGTACATGACAAAGTTAGCACGAACATATGTGTCTACTTGAGCATCTTACCTGTAGTTTGAGTGAGCACCAGCACCGTTCCAGTCTCCTGGGATGGGCTTCGGGTCAAACGAGACAACGACACCGGCAATCTCAGTGATCCTCTCAAGAATGTAGCGAGCAACCCACACTTGGTCACCGGCAGAAATGCCAACAGCCGGACCAACTT
The DNA here is from genome assembly GCA_036346395.1 of Hsuehochloa calcarea. Lineage (NCBI taxonomy): Eukaryota > Viridiplantae > Streptophyta > Magnoliopsida > Poales > Poaceae > Hsuehochloa > Hsuehochloa calcarea. The sequence continues at coordinate 61,351,981 of CM070596.1, forward strand.
GGAACTCCCACTGAAGACCAATCATAATGTTACCATAGTCAGCAAAAAAAAAAAACAGTAATTTCAAGATACAGAAAATGGCAATGTACACTAGTATTTCACCTGTCCTGGCATGACCTCTCCATTGATGCCACTGATGTTAACGCCGGCATAGAGGCAAGCCTTGTAGTGGGAGTCAACTATGTCACGCCCAAACGACTTGTCAGCGCCGACACCACAGTAGTAAGGACCCTAAACGCACAGAAAATTGCGACCAGTTAAGTTACACTTGAAACATACTTAATAGAAGAAAAAATAAGCAAGCAGGCCTTAAGCAAACAAACAAATGAGGTGTACCTGAGGGCCGGGGAACCCACCAATGGGCCAGCCAAGAGGCCAGTTGATTTCCTTCTGCAGGAGGGTGTATTCCTGCTCAATACCGTACCTGTCATTGCAAGAACAATATGATCAGTCAATCGATCATCATCCAAAATAATTAGAAGCTTGTTTGAAGTGTTGTGACGTGATAATTATTAAGCAATTATTTACATACCAGGGCTCCTCAGCAGCAACCTCAGGGTTGTTAAATATCTTGGCAGCATTATGTCTCTTGTTGGTGGGGATCGGCTCGCCAGCTGGGGTGTAGCAATCGCACATGACCTGCAGGTTATGTGAATTTAGTAAAAGTGATCTTAATTATTAGAGAAGGTAACGAAATGACCCATTGGATTTCTCAACTATAGTTAGGTAGACCAAACAATCACACCCAATGAACAAAATTCTAAATCTTTGCATCCCGAGTCGTCCTAGATACAACTTGCATGCCGGATTAAGATCCCAAAATTCCAATATCGTATCAGGAACAGGTAACAACTACAGGATCAAAATAATTCAACTTCTACATCAAAACAAATTAAAGTTGACTATTACTATTACTATACAACTACATATCACTTCCATGATATTACTAAAAGTGGTCACTTGCGAATGGAAAAAAGAAAGTAAAAAAAAGAAGTGGTCACTTACAAGGATATTGTTTCCCCTCCTGAAAGGGTCCTTGAAGATAGACTGTGGGCTGCAAGATGGCAACGTGCACAAGGAAAAAAATTACTCCTTGCATCCAAGTAAAAACATGAACACAAGGTTAGAAAGCTTGGCCCGCCATGGCATGGCACTTACTACAGGATGACCTCGCTGTCCTCGCCAGGGGCCTGACCGGTGCTGGAACCGTCATAGTTCCACTTGGGCAGCTTGCTGGGATCGGTCACCTGGCCGGAGAGAGTCTACACCAACAGGATCGATATAATTAACAAAAAGAATTAGGCAAGCTCCGTTATAAGTGCAGGAGCAGCTCAGTGGATAACTTGGCAGAAAAGTGATAAGCCACAGCAAACAAGTTCACGGGGTCCTTGTGCTGGGAATCTTTATCTTACCCTGGCCTTGCTCCTGAGATCCATGCCAGATCCACCGATCCTGCGTTAAAAAAAAATAAAAGATGAAAACCAGAAACAATCCAACCAACTTCTGATTACCTATCACCATGGTTTACCGAGCACAGTAACAATATTAAGACATGCTTAAGAACAAAATCTTGTATCTTTGACCGTAGTATGCGCAGGTAGGAGAGATTAACGGATGCAGAAACCGATCAGGCGAGCAAACAAAGCATCTGCCCGAGGCCAATGGCACAGAGAAACGGCATACACGCAGGGGAGGAACAGGTGGCAGGCAGAGGCTGCCACTCCAGAGATCCTCCCCCAAGAAGACAAACACCAAGGAGTACCCCCTAGTACCAGCGGTACTGCATCTCTCTTAAAGCATATCCATCCAGAACCGGAGTCCAGTAGTCATTCGTGAGAAAAATAAACGACCAAAAACCTCATCTTTTAGTCGATGACATGAACAGGTAAAAGCGAGACTGATCGGAAGAACAGACGCGCAGAGCAGAACGGCAGAAAAGAAGAGAAAAAGGTGGTAGTACCACCACCGCTTCACACACGGATCGTAATAAAGGCGAAAAGGAAGGGAAAAAAAACACTACGAATCTGCGCAAACTATGGCAAGCACGTCCCAAAAATCCCCCCGAAAGATCCCTCCTCTCCGCGGAACAGGCGCCAAGAGCCCGTCCCCGGCGTCTAAACCGCCATGAGCAAACGATCGAAACACAAAAAAGATCCCCAAAAAAGGAGATGATAGCGCGTAGGAGAACAGACAATCACGGCGTACCATATGTACTCGGCGATGATCTTCTCGGTGGTGTCGGAGAGGTCGAGGTTGACGAGATCGGTGAGGGAGGCCATGGCGGAGGAGGAAAGCGGCTGCAAGTACACGGGGAGCTCAGTTTGGGAAGGGGTTGCGGTGGTGGTGGTGGTGGTGCGAGGCAAGAAGGAGAACGGGAGGGCGGCTATATAACGGCGACGACCCAGGGAAAACAAGTTGAATTTTTTTCTTCGAGATAAACCATTTTAAAAAACACAAACAAAATCATATTTTATTTTAAATAAACGAGGGCGCGTTTGGCCAATCGCTCAGTGGCCCAGTCGAACAACGGAACCATGACTAAGGCATGTCGACACTATCGTCACGCAATAAACGGATGACAATGAGTCATCCCACCTATCGTGATTTGGTCGTATAACTGATCACCCAGCCTCCATGTGGCGTGATTGCGGCCAATCGCGGTACGAAGGCACGATTGAGGGCGATTATATGCCCGATCGGTCGATCTAGACGTCATTCCAAACGAGAAAAAGAGAAGAGAGAGGAGAAGAGAAGAGAAGAGAGGGGAGGGAGAATAGAGGGACAGAGGAGGACTAGGAGTGAGCATTGGGTTTTCGATTAATTCTGTTTACCAAATGTTCAACACACCTTGTCGTTCTTGCCACCGTCTGCCGCTCACCTCTCCCCCTTACCGCTCGACGCCCACCTCTCTTCCTCGTCGTCCGCCTCGTCCTTCTTGTTGCCACCCTTCGCTCACCTCTCCCCCCTCGCCGCCCACCTCCGTCCTCTCCTCCTCGCTCGCTTGGATGATCGAAGCCTAGCGAGTGGTGACTTGGACAACTTGGACAGTGGTGGCGACGACTTGGGTTAGGAGCCTAGCAGTGATGGGATGGGAAATTGTGAAATGGGAACTGATTGAGTGAGTGTGTTGGAGAAGAGGGTTAGGGTTAGGAGCCGATTGGGTGGGCTGGGAGTTGGCTATCTGGGTCGTGGGCTTCGACTGGGAGATTGGGACGTTGAGTAGCATAGGAACCTGGGAAATGATTTGTTTGGTAATTCGGCCTATTTGGTTTCTCATAATTGGGAACCAAATCGAACATCGAATAGGGCTAGAAAAACTGAACTGACCACTGAAAACCGAATAAACTAATAATTTTAGTTAATTCAGTTCAGTTCGATCATTCGGTTTTGATAAAAAAAAGTCCACCCCTAAGGAGGAGACTGTCCCCGAGTTCTTCGTTCTTCTATGAGTTTCTTATGTTCATGTGGTTTATTATTCATTTCCATAAAACACACGATAGATTAGTGACAATAAACATATATTAGTGGTAGTATATGTAGATCGACATTTTTAGGGTTATGTCGAGTTTAGTTTTAGAATGTGTGTTATTTGTTTAAATGTTTTAGCGTAATAGCGCTGGGCTACCTCCACTAGGAGATCGATTAGTGGAAGAAACTAGCATGCTTAACTTTAGATCTGCATGAGCTAGGAATCTCGATTTTAGGGTATTTATAATTTAATTGAACATTTGTAATCGTATTTTTTTAATTGAATTGAAATAGCGATAGTAGTTTGATATGCACAGTAGAATTTGGTTTTCGTTAGACGCAATGTAGCACGCTTATTTAGCATGCATTCTAAATATTTTGAGTCGTGTGGCAGATATGTCAGGTCAATATTTTTCATATTGTTTTACGAGCAGGAAGTTGTGAGGGGCCATGTGAGTTGATTTGAGTAGTTTTCCGCAGACCACACTGTATCACCCCGAACCTGGATAATCTAAAAATTTGAAAGGTGTTGCATTAGCTGACATGTAGCTACTCTCTACACCCAGCATTGTATGGTGTCACCATGAGATGCTTGTGGAGCCGTTCACCGGAAGTGGTCCGTTGGAAGTTGAGGCCGATGGAGCGAACAAAGTCATGACAGACTTGGTTGGAAGCGTGCGGGCGTCATTGCTATGAATGTGTGTTGTTGGTGCAGGCGTGTCCAAGTACACTTGCAGTGCCCTGAAGTGGGGGAGTAATGCGGATGTGCAGCTGGAAGTTGTGGATGGTGGGACAGAGGATGGTGGTGCATATGCAATTGTGGGGAAAATACGCATATCGATCACTGTGGATAGGCGGACGAAGGGGGGGACATTGAATTCATAGTGGATGGTTTGGAGCGAGAAGACCGAAGGGCTAGGGCTGAAGAAAAAGCATTTGATGAGGACTGGGAGGATAACGACTTTTCGGATGTGATGATGTCCCCGATGTGCTCATGCCTGAGGGTAGAGGGGAGGGTCTATGGCGGGGACATGTACAACGGGGTCGACGTCAACCGGCCGACCGTGGGATCCATGTGGTGCCGTGGGGTGGTAAGTGGTTCTTAGTAATGTCAATGCAAGCTTTGGTACATCCACCTTCTTCGTTGCATTTTCACATCGTGCTTTCTCCTTAGCAGCCTTAGTTGGCTGGTCTCCAGGTGCGCAGCGTGTACGACTACTTCACAGAGGCCTTGGACCAGATCACGGATGACGAGGTGCGATGGAACATGTACACGTAGGAGGAGGTGAATGCCCACGCAGAAGGCGAACTATCTAGCCTTTTTCACGAGGGACCAGGCGTATTGGCTCACACTGAGGAAGCTGATGTTCGACATCTTCATCGCGAACTACGTCGTGCACCATGTGCTGAGGTAGTTTGGACGACGACATCAGTTCCTAGTTCCGCTGGGATAGTTGGTCCCAGCCATGACTCGCTCGTAAGTGTTTTATTTGTGTTATTCATATGCGTTCTACGATCTTATCATGACTCACTAACTAACCTGAAGTCGTCACATGGCACACTACTCACACGGGTTCGTTTGGTCCGTATTGTTGATCCACCGTAGGTTGAGCTTGCTTGGGACGACCACTTGTACCTCAAACAGGCTGGAGTTTCCCTGCACTTGGTAGTATGTGCCCTATTATGTATATCGTCACGTAAATTACATTTTGCATGTACGCACCATATGTCTCGGGGTCGTACGGACACGGGGCACGCAAGACATCCATGTCGTCGTCCACTCGTGCTAGTCTGGGCACCAGTCCTGAGTGTGCCCACCTTGCCTCGATCTCCTGCATTTTCAGAAGGATTGATGTTAGAAAGGGAGCACATAATAACTGTAAACATTGCTCGAATGAAGTTTGACTCACAGGTGTACAGCTCGCAGCAGGGGTCTACCGTCCAGGGGGCATGACCTGGTGCGCATCAATCTGTCGCATTACGTGCCGCAGTAGGTAAGGATCTACCATATGTGCGAACACTAGGTGGCAGTCCGTTGTCCACAGTACTACGTCCCGGATGCATTGCACGGACAGTCTGTATAGTGCTACCGAGCGCACAAACTGTGGATACCATGGATTCTATATGATGTCGCTCTCGTGTAATAACTCGAACTCGTTGTGATACAACGAGTAGCACCTCGCCGGCCTTGCGTTGGCCCAGTGCAGACGGCCAGCGGTCCACCGTAAGCCCATGGTGGGATCGTCTATCTGGTCATACGGAACGGGGTATGGGTCAACCGCTATCTCGATGGACGACCGTCCAATAGGGAAGCGCTCTCAACTCCACAGCTGTAGGAGCACGTAGCAGATGACCAGGCTGGGGTAGCAGCGGTGTCGTGCCGCGAAGTGTCACATAACCCCCGGCATGTGGCGCAAAGGACGGCTGATCCCCAGCTATATTGAGGCATCGCCCCAGCCTCCGCGTCAACCAATGACTCGGCGGGGTAGATGTAGCTGGGGTAGCAAAAAATGTCCTGTGTAGTTGGAAACAGGACCCAACCAAAGAGCTGAAAAGGTAAGCAACGAGGTGCGTCCTAACGACCTCATCAGGTGCACCCTGCGGGCACTGACTGAACTATCTCAGCCAAGTCCGGGGTACACCACGCATACGCTTCGAGAGAGGTTGGTTGAACTGCTGCGCTAGCTCGGCCTTCCAGTCCTCACCCGGAGGGTCCGGAACAAGCGGCTTACCCTGGATCGAAAGACCGATCAAGAGCGAGATGTCATGTTGGGTGACCGTCATCTCACCTCACCGAAAGTGGAATGTGTGCGTCTCGGACCTCCACTTGTCGACAAGTGCCAACAGCAGGCTAGCGTCTAAGGTGATCCAACGTTCGACGGACACCAGCCTCACAAAGGGCAACAAGCCCGTGTCCCAGAGGATAGGGACGTAGCGATCGTCCAGCTCCCAATAGTCCCTCCCCGCCCAAAGCACCAGGGGCGGAGAGGCCATCGGTGTCACCGGCGATCCACAACTTGCACCGGTGGTCTTTATCGTAAAAATGTTCGAGAAGCTCTAGCAGAGACATGGCTTGCAACACATAGAATAGAAGGAATATTAGTGAGAATGTGGCTAATGATCATAAAAGATTGTAAATTAAATATGCTAGCTTTTTAATTGCATATTAGTTTTCCTGTGGTGATAAGCTACATGATAAGCTAGCTTAATTAGATTATGCTGCTCTGCTCTTCGGTGAATGCATTTCTTATTATTTGATTTCGATTTACGACCAAACTAACACTACAAATTAATGTACACTAATTTACTAATTAATTACTACTAATTATTTCATAACTAGTTAACATTGTAAATTAAAAAATATGACAAACTACATGCGAATGACGGCAATTAATAACACTGAAGTGTCCCAAAAAATATAATCAATACAGCAAGAGAGCGAGCGACTGCGAAATGAAATCGCACTCGCTCGCTCAATTTATAGCCGCTACGGGAGGGAATCCTTATCCCCGCGCTAATTAAGCCGTGCATTTCGAGGGAGATAAAGATTTGATGGATGAGATAAGGAGGTGACGAGATATACAAGTGACTGATACTCTCGGTGGAAAAGAAATGCAGATGGAGGGAGGGTCTCATTCAAGGCAAACAACACATGGCACGATTTTCTGTTGACTTTTTGTTCTCGCAAAATAGTGAGAAAAATTCTAA